>CM072559.1:40580824-42980824 GCA_036898215.1 Platycarya strobilacea | reverse complement strand
CCTTGGCTATGTCTTGGTGACTTTAATATTATTCATGGAGATGAGGAACATTGTGGTGGTCGACCTCGATTGATAATTGCAATGATTGAATTCAATGAATTTATTGAGACTGGTGGGTTAACTGAGATGAAATAAGTAGGCAACAAATATTCTTAGTGTAATGGGCAAAGAGCTTTGGCTAGAAGCTGGTCAAAACCAGATAGATGTGTGTTGAATCCTTTGATGATGGATTTATTACCAGATGCTTATTGTAATTATCTACCTCATAGGACTACGGATCATACTCCTTTGTCCTTTGTCTTAAAGAATATGGATACTCATTATGGTCCTTCTTCATTCAAGTTTCAATAGATGTGAGTTTCTCATGTGAAGTTTAAAGATGTTGTTAAGGAGGCTTGGCAAGTTCCAGTTCTTGATGTGGGTCATTTTAGGCTGGCTATTAAATTGAAGAAATTGAAAGTAGTCTTCAAGGAATGGAATCGTAAATGTTTTGGGCATACCGAGTCGATTATTAATAATTTAGAAAAAAAAATAGAAAGACTGAAAAGTCAATTACAGGCTAACTATTCTGAAGAGGTTGAGAATGATTTATTAGTAGCCAAGGAGGAGCTAGAAGTTTGGCGACTCAGAGAGGAGACTCGGCTATCTCAACAGGCAAAAATTAGTTGGATGGAGAAGGGTGAGGCTTCTGCTCAGTTCTTTAAAACCTTTGCTCCTGTTAAAAAGTCGATTGTGCAGGAAATGCGTCTTCGAGATGGCTCTCACTTAAATTCCCCAGATTCTATTCACTCTGGTGCTGTGGAATTCTTCAGTGATTTTCTTAAAGCAAGACCAAGGTGGGATCTACCGGATTTATCTACGTTTGTTCAAAGTATTGTGTTAGAGGAGGAGAATAATAATCTTCTTCGGCTCCCTTCAATTCAAGAGATGAAAGAGGTTATGTTTTCAATTCCAATTGATATAAGTCCAGGTCCAGATGGCTTTGGGTCGGGGTTCTACTGTTCGTGTTGAGATATTGTGGAGCCTGATGTGGTGGCAGCAGTTAGAGAGTTTTTCAGTGACTTTCCTTTACCCAGATTTTACTCCGCTTCCTATATTGTGCTTATTCCAAAAATGAATAATCCTACTGAGTTTGAAAAATTCCGTCCTATCAGCCTGTGCTCAGTGATATACAAGGTCTTACCAAGATATTAGTTTGTAGACTAGTTTCGATTATTAATAAAATTATTTCTCCTGAGCATGATGCCTTTTTGCCTTGAAGAAACATTTTTTAGAACATTACTCTTGTCCAAGAGATGTTACAATTGAGGAATAAGAAGGTTCGTGGTGGCAATATTCTTATTAAGGTGGATAAGGCAAAGGCATATGACAGTGTGGATTGGGATTTTCTATTACAAGTGTTGGAGGCTTTTGGTTTCTCTACTCGTTTTTGTGATATGATCAAGAAATGTTTCTCTACTTCATGGTTCTCGATAGTTATGAGTGGAATTGTAAAGAGTTTTTTCCCGAGTGGACGTGGTTTGCGACAGAGGGATCCTCTATCTCCCTACCTTTTTATTATGGTGGAAGAAATTTTATCCAGATTGTTGAAGCATAGGTTTGGGAATGAGATGATTATTCCTTATTCTCATCCTCAGGGAACACCTCTTATACCCTATTTATTATATGCAGATGACATTGTGGTGTTTGCTAATGGTGGTAAGTCATCCCTTCGTAGTATTAGAGATGTTTTTGCTCAGTATGAAGATTGGTCTGGTCAGGTAGTGAGTAAAGAAAAGTCCTCTATCTTTTTTCCCAAGTATTTCACTGGTGTTCAAAAAAGGAATGCTTTGAGAATTACTTCTTTCTCAGAGGGTTTCTATCCGATGAAGTGTTTAGGTGCGCCTTTGGTTTCAAGAAGACTGAAAATTACACATTTTGATGAGTTAATGCTTAAGATTTAGGGAAAGCTTGAAGGTTGGCAGAATAAGCTTTTGTCATCCGTTGCCCATATTCTTTCATTGAGACATGTTGTGACTAGTATCCCGATTCACATATTTTCTGTGTTGTATGCTCCAAAGGTTGTGGTGGCGAGCTTAAATAGGACCATGAGTAATTCTTTTTGGGGATCCTCAAACAGCAAGACTAGAAGGAAGTGGATCTCTTGGGAAAGAATATGCAACTCGCCTTCTAAAGGGGGAATTGGAATACGAAATTTTGAAGATGTGCAGGTGTCACTTTTTATGAAATTTACTTGGAACTTATTAACTCAAGACTCTTTATGGGTTAATTTTTTCAAAGCAAAATATATCAAGGACAAACATGTCCCCTTGTTGGATCCTCGTAAAGGTTCTTTGGTTTTTAAAAAAAGTAGTAGCCATATTACCTAAGTGATGAAAAATTCTTTGTGGAAGATAAAAGAGGGTCAAATTTCTTTATGGCGAGATTCTTGGTTGAAATCAGGTACTATCATGGAATCACGTGAGATTTCTGAACTTCCTTCTCTCACTATAAGGGAGTTAAGAATTCAGAATGGTTCGGATATAGACCTTCTAAGAAGGTTGGTGAGGGATAATAAACTTGAAGATATTTTGAATACTTTAGGTGAGCACAAGGAAGAAGCATATGTTTTGATATGGAAGCCGAATTTGAATGGTAATTTTTCTTCGAAATCGGCTTGGAAGTGTGTTCGTGTGAGGGTTTCAAAATGCTATTGGGCATCTTGGATGTGGAATTCTGCGCTTCCAACAAAATATTCAGTTACTTTGTAGAAGGCTACAAATTTTTGCTTTAGTGTGGATGAGAACATAAAAAATTGCTAATGTGGTGTCGAAATGTGAATACTGTACACAAGGATGTATCGAGGATCAAGACTATGTGTTTGCCATAGGTGAGATAGCAGCGAAAGTGTGGCATAAAGACGTGCATCTTTGTCGTCACAAAAAGGTACATTACTTGGCTTGATTCGCATCATTTTAACTTGGTCACTATGGGTGTGGAGGTGAAAAGCTCGCATGGAAGGAAAAAGAGTTTTTGTTTAGTCTTTATAGGGTGCAATTAAGGCAGCAATTGCATGGGTGGGTTTACACCTGCATGCAAGTAAAAAATAAAGGAGGGGGATGAGCTTATTCTCAATGTTTTATCTATTACAGGTAAAGTTTCTTCAAGAAAGCACATTTGTTTGGTGAACTGGAACAAACCGAATAAGGGTTGACTTAAATTGAATGTGGATGTGAGTTCTTTGGGAAATCCAGGTTGCATGGGGGTGGGTGGCCTGATTCGAGATGTTTGAAGTTGGCTTTTACTAAAGAATTATCATATGGCTTGAATAATGAAACGGAATTATTAGCTCTCCATTTTAAGCTACAGTACTGTAAGAAGTTGAACTTGAATAGAATTGAGATTGAGCTTAATTCGTTACTTGTTGTGAACTGGTTGGATAAACGTAGATGTGGCATTTGGTATCTTGAAGACTATTGTGACAAGACTCACGAGAGTCTCTCCACTTTGCAAGTTAAGATAAGCCATGTTTATAGAGAAGAGAATGCAGTAGTTGATTACCTAGCGCGGTTGACTTCGAATCATCAATCTGGTACGTGGGTCGATTATAATAATATTTTCATGAAAACTTAAAGGTATTCTCAAGGTTGATAAAATTGGTCTACCTTTTCTGCATTTATAATATGTGCTAGTTTTGTTTGTTTCTTTTAGATTGGTTTGTCGGGTGGCTTTTTAGGCTTGTTTAGAATTTTATTTATTGTTATCTAGGCCTGTTTAGAATTGCTCTGATTTATTGGTTCTTATTTTTAGTGATATTTTTCGGATTTTGCCTAATAGGTTTGTTTTTGGGGTGGTTTTTTTATTTGTCTCATTATCTGTAACCCTCAATAACTTCATTTGTAATTATGGTATTTTCCCATAAAAAATGAGGATTTTTTAATAATTTTGAGACGTGATCATGAGAAGAGTAGCTACTAACTCTTCCTTAAAAAAAAAAATAATAATGAAAAGGATCCGCCCTAACTTGTATTCCCTTATTCTTAATATTTATAACGTCCGTACGCTTGATTAGGAAAACCCAAAACGATAAACAGTATCTCGCAAACAGGAAAAAAAAAAAAACCCAAAAACAGTAATCTTTCTATGGTCCTTCGTTACCCCCTCTGACGTTTGGTAGGGCTGATCATGAAGTGTCAGTAGTGGTAGACGTACGAAGCTCAGAGTACTCTCTGCGCCTTCAAAATCTCAGATACTAAAGTCTCTCTCATACACACAACACACACTGATTAATGCACAGAACCTTGGGTTCCATTACGCCGTTCTTCTTCATATTTCATGCCTCACACAACGGAAATTAGAGGCACTAATTACTTGACCTTAATCTTACCTGAAGATGAACTCCTACCGGAAGAAAGCAGACCCATGGACTCCATTTTCAATTTCTTCGTCAACATCATTACCTTCTTCTTCTTCTTCTTCTTCACCCTCACACATCTGATTATCCGCAGAGTGCGGAGCGTGACCTTCTCCAAATGCCCTAACATGGTCCTTCAGGGACCTTTTGTGTTTGAAGTTAGAGCTACAAATACAAAACCAGAGCTTCCCACAATTCTTCTCGTGAGTCCTCCAATCTCCTCGGATAGCGAATGATTTTCCACATTTTCTGCAACCGTATGGTTTGGCTCCGTGCATTCTCTTGTAATGAGTCTGAAGGGTCCGGAAATCTTTCAACGGCTTTGACCATGGATGCTTTATACTATTCTTGCAACCCTCAGCACAACAATAGCATGGCAGTCTCAGTATGGATGAAGAGGGTCTCGATCCTCTCAAAGATTCTGGGCCCTTCCGGTATTGTGATCCATGCCCCCACATATGCATCTAAATCTCACATACACATACACACAAAAAATAAAGGAAAAAAGAACCAATGCAATAAGATGGACGTAATACATATATAATCCACAACAGTACTGAAAACTTCGTGAAAACATAAATATACATACATACACATATATATATATATATATCTTTCTAACCTGCATGTTGTTGTATCTGTTGAATGTTTTGTTGCAGACGGAGCAAGAGAACTGTGCTGGGCCAGCAAGGATATGTGCGGCAGAAGGAATCCAGTATTGGCCTACAGCAGGTGCAGCGATGTCATTAGGGTTATTGCTAGAACTGGATCCAGATGGAGGACCAACGTGAAGGGCTACTGATAAATCACCCTGATGATCAGGACTAGAAGGTGTAGTTTTGTGACGCACAGAGTGGTTAGAGGAGGGAATATAGATAGGATTCTTCCAGATGTGTAGGCTAGGAGGTCCAAGAGAAAGAAAAATGGAATTTTCATCAGCTTCCAAACTTGCACTCTCAGTACTAGAGGATGTGCAGGTGAAGGAGGGAGTTTGCATGGTGATATTGATGCTGATATGTGAGAGAGAGGCCTGCAAGGATTGATTATGGCCTTTGATGGATGATGGAAAAGTCAATAAATTATAAACATGCTGCCAGGATATTGGGGTACATGATATATTTGGGTTGTGTTTGGGATTCAATAGAAAGATGTTTCTGTCTAGCTAGACAAGTTTCATAAATATATAATATTGTGATTGTTTTTTTGTTTTGTTTTTTGTTTTGTTTTTGGTTTTTGGCTTCAAGTGTCAACATTACAAGTTATGGTAAGCATATAGTACGGATAAATTTAAGTTTTATCTTTCGAGGTAAATTAATGAGCAATATCTGACGATTCCAGCATAATTAAGGAAGTTCTAAGTCGTTAATTATTAGCTAATACTTCAGTCTTCAGGTAGCTTTTGATCTATCTTGTGCATATACTATGCAAGCTTTTCACGTATTCTTTGGCTTTGTTTGGTTGGCAAGCATACCTCAACCCATCATAAACCAATCTTCAATGGAATCTACTATTTTTTTCTATTTTTTTGTATAAATAAATAAAGGTTCTTTATAGATTAATATTTATAGATTAATCTATTTTATATATTCAAACAAAACTCTCAACATATTTATATTTAAACATGTTTCAACAGAACTCACAAAATATTATTATTCATAGATTAACTCAAATTATATGAGATTCTCTTAGTATTGCAGTGATGTACCAAAGAGGTAGCTGCTAGAGTCCAAAATAAATCTTAGATAGGGACAAAAGCAGCTCCTTTCTTGTTAAGACCGCCACATTAATAGTATTGTCTGTTTTGTTTTGGTAATCCATGTTCAGTTTAGGGTTTGGGTATGATGGAGGGAGAGGATTAGTGACTGTTTATACGTTGAGTTAGAAGAAAAAGAAAAAGAAAAAGGGAGAGGATCAAGACAAACAGTAGAATGAAAGGTAGGGTTCTATATGCATGTTTTGTGTGTACGAAGTGGCAGTTCGATGAATTATATACGTATTTTAAAGGTTCTTTTTGGTCCCACTTTTTTCTAATAATTAAATAGGAAAGAGAGAAGAAGTCGCAAAGTGGTCAAGTGAAATCAGTGATTGCAGAAGGGCAGATATCCAGATAAGGGACAGTACAGTCACAGACTTTACTGTTCATACGCTTGCATGGGGCCATTGCTAATTGCCATAGATACTGCGGGGAAGAGGATATCGGTCTTGGGTTTTGGTGGTGAAAAAATGTGACGTCCGGAAAGGCAATTAATAAATAAATAAGAAGATTTTTTTTTTAACATATACAACCGAAGTCCTATGCAAAGTTATATATATATATATATAATTTTTTTTAAGAATAATGTTATTTTGATATTATATGTATTTTAATTTTTTTCTAAATTTTTTGTTTATTTAATAATTAAGAAAATTATTAGTATATTGATATATATTTTTAAAATATTTTAAAATAATAAATAATATTAATGAAAAAAAAAAGAAGAAGATGGGAGCTGACAGCATAATAGAACCACTCTTTTTCCGAAGAAATGTACTGTTATAAGATACAGAAGTAATAAAGGTGGGAGGCTTCAAATATAATCATTTCAACTCAACTAAAAAACATAAGAAAACAAAAATGATCTAGAGCTAGTGATTTGGTTCCCACCCATTCCTTATGAGAAGTCGCCTGAAGTGATTTTTCTACGGTCCAAAGATCATATTGCAATATTGATACACCAAAGTGTACGTAGCACTGCAGAATATGCAGTACCGTTGCTCGGTGGCACATAAATCTCACATGCATGATATATAGGCCTATATAGATTGAATAGAATTGAACTTCCATCAATCAATATTATAATTATTACATTAAAAAAATAAATGTATAGAAATTAATTTATTCAGTATAAAAATTATTAGTGGCCAACTTATGACCCTTCATTTTTTTAGTTTTTAATTTTTCTATTTTGAATAAATTGTGTAAATTATTTAAGTTTATATATGCGCTAGTTATATTAATTACCATATATATCACATGCAGTACTCCTTGGAACATCTTTAAAATACATATATCTTTCTGTTCATTAAGTTTTTAATTACTTTATGATTTTTTCTCCCTCGAATTTGAAAAATTCCTTAAAAGAAAAAAAGGTTCGAAAGACATAAATCCCCACCCAATTAGCACTACTTGGATGGAAATTGATATGTGGATTTAGCTAGCTATAGCTAGTAAGTAATTGGCTAATTGTTTGGAGAAGCAAAACCTGGCCGGTAGAACCCCAGCTTGCTGTCCAGGAATTAAGTCAAGCACAAGCACAAGCACCTCAAAACCTAGATAATTAATTAACACCAACATTATTCAAAAAAACAAAAACAAGAAATTGCCTTGTTTGGGTAAAAGGAATTAGTTAACCGGGAAAGTCGAAGCTGGGCCGCTGGCTTTGCATGTTGGTACGTACGTAGCAGCTAGCTAGCTAGCTAGCGGAGGCCAATAATACTGCGCGCATAGGACAACGTACCAACTCAAACACAAATATTGCACGATTTCCGAGCTATGTTCTGCATGCATGCGCAGCTAGTTTTGTGTCTCTTGTATCCACATTCATGACTTTAATTGCTTTAGTTACTACCACTTATCTCTTCAGAAAAATCATACACACATAATATTTTATACAATATTTTATAAAAATAAGAATATTTTTATAAGATAATTTATAAAAATACTATTATTTTTACAAAATATTATATATAATATTGTGTATATCACTTCTGATAGGAGATCATCTGATCTTTAGCCGAACCAAAAGATAGATAGTGATAGAGATGCACATGTACTGGTTTACCGGGCAGAGAATTAGTGGTAGTAGTACTTGTGTAGACGGAAGCAGTACGATAGCTAGTCTTTAGATCTTTATATATACATATTATTTTTGTACCTAGCTAAAAGACCCATCGAGCCACTGTCCACAAAGATTTATAGTCGTGGAAGTTTAGTTCTATAAAAGCCAAGTTTTAAAATCTACTTAGCATTCACATGACTATAGTTTACGGTGGTAAGGGCCAATCACACATTTCCTTTCCCGAACTTTCCTCCTCACTATTGATCACGTCACCATATTTTTCTTTTTAACCAAGAAACTGTTAGCTGATTCTTGAACTTCACTGGTGGCAAAGAAGAAAGGATTTTTCTCCCCCCGATCAAAACTCGAAGCCATTTAAAAATTCAAAACAATATACCCCACTACGAACCAGATCGATGGATGGAGATTATATTCCGATCAACAGTCTGAAAGAGAAAGAAGAGTAAAGAATAAAAAGAGAGAACGAGAAAAACAAAAACAAAAGATCAAATTCACCAATACGATGGGATTACCCATGGCTAAGATTGAAATTCCAAGTTGTGTGGCTGAGCGAGAAGTGGTCGTTGCTAGAAACGAGATCTACAAAAAAAGGACTACATGTAACGCCTAAGCCAATGCCCGTTAACCAGCCCAAGACCCAGCCCCAGCCCCAGCCCCAACCCAGCCCATGCTCCCGAGCGGCGTCGTTTTCACCCCCGGTATATATCTTCCGCCCCTTCTTTTTTCTTTTCTTTTCTTTTCCCTTCCTTTCTTTTCTCTTATTCTTCTTTCTCCTTCATCCCCTGCCCCGACGGTTTACCCCTCTATTTTCGCTGCCCCTTCTCGCGCCCACCCCTCATGTTCTCGACAGTTATCAGGTTCAACGGAAGATTTATTCTCTCCCTCTCTCCTTTTGGCTTTTGCATCTTCGTTTTGGGTCTCCTCATCGCTAGCTCCCCTGTTTTCATTTACCCCCAGTTCTCACCGGTAAGTCCATATAAATCTCTCATTTCTTCTCTTGCGATTTTTACTATCTATGTAAGGTGCGGTTGTGGGGTTTTATTCACTGAAATTTTGGTAGATACCCATTGATCACAGCCAAGCATAGGGGAGGCAGGATTTCGATCCATCCGGCCACTGTCCGCGTGTTTTATTGCTCAGTTTTCGTGCGATTTTTCCGCTTAACGTAAGATTTATGGATTGCTCTTGGATGCTTATCTTAAGTGATTTGTTTAAAGGATTTTTCTTTTAATTGATGGATCGGTTTGAAGAGAATTTTGATGGCTACCTAGGGATTTTGTTGACATTTCTTGCGGCCGTGTAATACTTCCTTGCTTGTTGTTTGGTAGTGGTTTCGGGTTGATGCATAATAAATAAAGGTGATGAGTAGATGTTAGATTTTGTGGCTTGTGAATTTTTGTTGAAACGTATATGAGAATGTCCCTGTTGGATGCTGCTCAATATTTTAGAAATATTGGATACGAAAATTGGGCTGCTTAGTGAATGAAAATGCTTTGGATCTTTTGTTTAGAAGACTCTTACAAGTTCTTGGTGGAGTATTTTTATTTTATTTCTCGGTTGTTCCTGAGTTTATGAGTTGTTTGTTGAGGGGATTATTTGTGGCTGATGGTATGAAATAAAGAAATTATTTTCCATGGTAAGTTATTTGAAATGAATACGTAATGAGTTGAAATAATGAAAGTGTTAGGGACAAAATTCATGCTAATAAATGATTTTGGGCGTCTGGTTGCTTGGTAAATGTTTTCTAGAAATTTTGTATTTAGGAGGGCAACGTAATTAGCTTATAAATTTTCAAGTTTAAGCTTTCCGAGTAGTCATTAACATAAAGGAAATTATTTTATGAATAGGTGACGAAACTTTTAACAGTCAGACTCAAAGTTTTGATATTTTACTGCATGAGTCAGGTAAGTGGGGTTCATATGCTTGATTTTTAAATTAGACGTAGACCGAGGTTGACTTTCTAAAATTTGTGCATGTCTGGTTTTGAATTGAGAATTTGAGAAAAACCAACCTCAGTTAATTATTTGCATTATTCATGAAACTTATATGAAAGAAAGAAAAATATTTCTGTCATGCATTGTGTAGACATGAGCTGTTTTTTTTTTTTTGTCAGGCTATTTTTTTGAAATGTGAAAAAGAGCGTTTGTCTATCTGAGAAAAATTATGCTTTAAATGCGTTGACTATGTTTTATTTATATAAGCTTTATTCTGAAAATAGCTTAGAACTATGTGTCTTTAATAACTCTGAAGACCTTTAGCATAGTATTTTGGTTGGTATTTGACTCTATCTCTGCTTGCTCTGCTCTGCTCTGTTTTTGTTCTGTTTGGATTGGTACCAATTTCCTATCACTGAGTGCACCTACTTTAAAAATAAAGTGGTTTATTGTGGGCTTTCCTATGTGCACACTCTGGGCTCCGAGAACGAATAAGGGAAAGCATCACAAACTTCTCATTATATAAACATGTACATCTCAATAGGTTGAATACACAATATTACCATGTGCAGCATCATCAAGCCAATATTCCTAGAGTTGGCAACTTTAATATCATAATTACACATTGCTTAATAACAGGAGTAGTTGCACCAACATTTAAATAAAATACCTTGAATTGGAAGTCAACCAACCATATATGCAGCCCACTGGAATTTTGTAGGATATGATATGAAATACCTACACAAGAATATGAATAAAAATCACGACATCATCCTCATTCTTGATATATTTTCTGCTATGTCCACCAAAATTCAAAAAAATCAGCTATGGCAGCATTAAATCCTAGAGTAGGTAGCCTCATTTTACTTTGAGAGAACACAAGTTAATAAATTCTACAAAAATAAGACTAAAAATGTAACCAAAAATTGTTTATGTCCCCCAAAATTCTCATGGATGCATGTCAAGTCTTCATCTTCCTTCTAAGAAATATTTTAGAACATAAGAATTTAAGTTGTTACACAACTTAAATTGATATGCAAAACTTGTGCACAACATGCAAAGATTACTCAAACTAAAGTAAATAAATACATTAACCCTATCACACCAATAAATTGTAAACACAGTCTGAAATTTCCTAAGTTACAAACAAGCCTATATATGAAGGCTGATCAAACCTTACCACACTATAAAATAAATTAATATTAGAACTAGAAGATAAGTAAACAAGGTAAGACTGCTCATAGTCACATGGATATTAAAAAATAAGAACTCAAAATAAGAACTCTAAGCAAGTTGTGACAAGAATCAAATTGATAAAGATCCACAAATAAAATGAAGAGAAATAAAAATAAAGATATCATTTATAGCGATATCATAAACCTTTAAACCGTAAAGCTTATTGACAGCTCTAATGCTCTCCCTTGAAACTGCTCCTTCTGGCCACTTTTGTCGTGAGCCTCGCCTGAAGTACTTTTCAGCACCTCGGCTGTATATGACAACAAAGATAAGTCATAAGCAACACTTTTATATACAATAAGACAGTAAACTACGCATTATATACCTCAATGCATTGATACAAAGTTATCTCAATCAGTGCATGAGGACTTCAAAAACAAGCATCGAAAGGGGCTAGAAACTGATATTGAGGTATATAATGTACTTCTTTTCTACGTACATCAACCTGACTTCTATATCCTGTGCATCATTTGATGATAAATAATTGTACTTCTTTTCTAAATTAATATGGAAACTGATATTTTTCTTAATTTGCCCTATTTCACATTTCACAAATTGATACCCATTTCACATTTTTTTTTTTAAAATAATGAGATGGATGAATTTTATTCACAGCTTGCTGTCAATCGCCAACTACGTACCCTCAATCCAGCTGCTAAACCTAAAGATTTGTACAACACGAGAAACACCACACTAACTTAAGGGATAAACACCACACTAACAGCTATAAATTGTTTGAGAAAATGCCTCAATGGGCTGATTGTATTAATACGAAAACAGAGTTTTTTTCCACACCTCTGCATTTTGGCATTTACACGCAACAAAGGATTTAGCTAAAGAAAAGATATTTTACTACAAAATATATCAACATTAACCAAACCAACGTTAACAACCCTTTAATGCCACGTTAATAACTTCTATGCAATGAAGCCACTGTTAACAACAGATCATACCAAACGTCTGCTTATAAAAACTCTCTTTAATGCCAACATTAACCCCACAGAAGCAAACGACTCTTTATTATAATCTTCTCTGACACATGCTTGTATAGTTAAATCTAACAAATGTAAAACATCGTAATCTAATATGAATCAGTTTGAATCGGTTTTTGGAATACCCAGGAAAAAAGAAAAATAAGGTTGCTATAAGAATTACATACAAAAAACAATCACACATATCTTTGCCTGTTTGTTTTTGGGTATACGTATTATTGAGAACAATTTTGGCATGAAAATAGGTAACATATGTGAGATCCCAGATTTACATGTATTTTTATATATTATTTTATTCTCGTTGTTGATTATTTTAATTTATTTTAATAATATTATTAGTTGTGTTTTATTTGCTTAAGATATTTATTTGATCTATTGATTAGTTAATATTAGTTTTATTTGTTTTTATAATTAAATATTGAATTACGTTACTTTTCTTATTAATTTTAATGTGAGGTAATTATTTTAATAATTGAAATTAAATTTCTTTATTTTATTACATGATTTTATTTGATGTGCTTTCTTAATAATAATTAGTGTTCTATAATTAAATAGTTCTTTAAATTAAATTGGTTTATTGTTGGGTTTTAAATAATTTATTTTATTAATATTAAATTATAGTATTTTCAGTTGACTTTTATTTATTTTATTGTGCTTTAATTCTAGTTAGTCTTATTTCTTCTTTCTCTTTTCCTTTTCTTTTCTTTTCTTTTTTCTTCTTTTTCCTTCCTTTTCTTTCCTTTCTTCCTCGCTAATTTCGACCTAGACCGCACGACACAAGCCCCCCCTCTCTTCTGTTCGGTTCAATTCAGCCCAACCACCCACCGCCGGCCACCACTCGACACCGTCTAGCCCAGGACTCTCCCCACCCATCAGCGAGTCCAGTGGTACCATCGGTGTGCTCCACGGCCATCCCACAGCCCCTCCACGACCACAAATTTGAAATAGATTTTGTGGCTTCTCTTGCATTTTCCGGCCACTGTCGCCACCCCTTGACACCGACGACCTACCAGCAGCTTCCTCTCACTCCAGTAAGCATAACCCACCGTCCAAAACCACCAATCTCCGCTGTTTGTTCCTCCACTCGAAATGAGTCTTCAATTAGCTTGTTCTTCACTGTGCCGCCGTGCATCTCACCTCGGCCACCAAACCACTCCTCTACCCTAGTCGGTCATCCCCTTAACTCAGTTTCCCCATACATGGCCCCACTTTCCCTATACGACCCCAAACTCGAAAATGGGTTTTCACCATTTTGGAGCCCGATTCGCCACCTTCCAGTAGTTGTGCCGTCACGCCACTACTTCTATGAGATTTCCCACCTTCCAAAGAGTATCTCCCTAAATTTTGGTGTCAAACTGAGTATTTTAGCCTAACGTACAAGTGACCGCTACGAGCGCTACGAAATTACGTCTGCTCAAAGATTTACGCTTTTAACCGCTGTAAGTACTTTCTAAACGAACTTTAAGATTTAAATATATTTTTGGCATCAACAGATATTGTGTTTGGTCTTTGTCGGAATTTATTAATTGTTGGCTATTTGGTGCATGGTCGTCTGTATTGTGTATTTACGCACATGTTCATGAAAATATTTAGAAATTAGATTTTTTCATGATTTCAGATATTCATGTGTTAGAAATAGAAACTGGGTTTTCATGTGTTTATGGTTTTCGGGTGTGTGTGTATCACGACCCCAAGCCGAGATGGGGCATTATCTCGGTGGAGCTCCTCTGGTCACTTAGGAGCGGAATATACTGAGTGACGTCTCCTGGGTCGTCGCCGGGCGACGACAGGATTGGATGGGATGGTAACGCTCTCGTGCCGACTCCGTGGCTCCTCTGCTGGCAGGAGCTAGGAGATGTCTGGTCATGATACGTGATGGGTGCGGTTAGCTAGGCATCGCCCGTTCCGAAGTTACAGCATGGTCATTACTTTCGGTGTGATGATGAAAGTCAGGGTGTACGGATGGTCCATATGGGAGATCATGGTGCATACGGTTAATAAAATGGATATTTAGGCCATTTTCTGGAAAAGTTGCAAGTTTTAATTATTGGTTTTATGTAGACAGTTTTCTGAAAAAATGGTTTTAGTTTTAATGGATTTACGGATATCATTTTCTGGAAAAATGATAGATGATTTTATTAGAGTTTTAATTTGGGCCAAATTGGGATTTTGGCGTATGTGGTTATTGTATTTGTTTTGAAAAAAATGATTTTAAGCTTCATGCATACGGTGTCCTGTTCATGCGTAGTGTTGTTGCATGAATGTATTTCTATCTTTTGGTTTGTTTGGGTTATACTTACCTACGATGCCATTTCTGGCGTCATAGCTTTTGAATGCAGATTTTTGTGGAGATTAAGCCTGAGGAGGCGATTTCGCTGTTGAAGTATTCGTATTATAAAATTGTTATCTTGTAAAATTATTTTCCCCTTTTTAAAAAAATATGTATTCGTTAAATTGTATTTCAAATGATTGTATTAAATCTCCTATTGGAAAATTTATGTTAAAATGGTTTGTAAAATAACTCTAAAAATTATAGTACTTAGTTATTGGCTTAATTTATCCGCTGCTTTTATTTATGTATGTCACGTGTTCACATACTTAGCACATGACGTTGGGGATGCGTGACCCGTGTTGTCATCATCTCAAAACCTCGATTCCCGTATTATTTTAAAGAGAATTTGGGGGCGCCACATGAATGAATGATATGAAGGAAAAGATCACGCATACCTTGATGCTCTTAAGTTTAGGTTTATTGAGAAGCTCCAGATTTATTAAGTGCAGGTTTGTAGCTTCAACTTTCACATTAACTACACAACTCAAGACTTCATAAGTTCACAAAAATGGCTAGAAACAATAATAAATCTACCTCCAGTCCATACGTCACTTACCTTTCCCAACATGATAAATTTTTATCTTCAATGTGTCTAGGAAACAATAATATCAAAGCTCATAGGAGATAAAATTGAAAAAGGAAAATTGAGAAAATGATAAAAATAAAATTAAAAAATGGAAGGAAAATTCGGACTACTCAAAAACAAAGAAAACGAATAAACATCTAAGAAAAAAACTACACAAATCGAACACGAGATAAATACAAACCGAAAGTTGTAAGCTCACATATAGAGAGAGAAAGAGAGAGTAACATTGGTGACAAAGTAACCATTTCTCTCTGAATGTCTTGAATCCAAGCGAGAGCGAGAGCGAGAGATAGAGGGAGATAGAGTGCATGAATGATAAAGGTGCTGAAGATAAAGAACACGAGTACTTTCTAAAGTTAGAGAAAGTGGCCAGCGTCGACGAGAAGACGGTGGCAACGAGAAAACGGCGTAGGTGGCAACGATTGAAAATCTCCGTGAATGTTAAATCCCGAGAGAGACAAAGAAGGGGGAGGAAAAATGGGAAAAATGATGAAAAATTAGGCGCGGGGTGAGTGGAGTGGTTTTAAAATAGTTATTATAGCGATTAAAAGTCGCGGTAATCAAGTGTGAGGGCCGAGCTTATTGTGGCAACTTTTGTTGCTGTAAAAAGTAATTAAAACGACCCAAAAGTACCGGAATACTGTTTGACAAGCCTATTTCCGGCGACCGAAACTCGCGCGAAAAAGTCTTCAATTCCCACACTCTCTACTAGCCACTAGATTTCGACTAAAATAAAATAAAGCTATTCCGGCGAAATTTGTAGTGTCAATCAGCTCAAAACGCCGTTTGAATTATTAAAAAAAAAATAGACATGTACTGTAGTATACACTACGTGCAATTGCTACAGTTGTTGATGCCTAGAATTACCCTTCATAATTGGACGAAACTCAGAAACTGATTTTCATGTTTTCTGACATGATGATAAACATTTATTGCGCCAAGAGCGAGATAAGGATGCGGCCGCGTACGTCCGGAATTTTGCTCTGCATGCATACACAACTCCAAGTCTCCAATTACCCTCCGGCGTGCATAATTTTCGGCCAGCTCCATAATGTACCTCTTCTGACATAAATTATCAAAGATAGTAAATGATCGATCAGGACCGCCAGGTTTCGTGGTCCTCCTCACTTGAAGACGGTTCCATCGAAGAAACAAGAAAATAGAGGAAGTACTGTACTAAGACTGATCAGAGAGGAAATGGTTTGAAATGATTTTTAGGATTTCATCGTTTAGCTGGCGAGTGTGAACTGCCATGCACCAGCGCAAATTAAATGCCAAAATGTAATTTTCTTTTTCCTTAAATTAAGTTCTTTTCAGATGATTTTGCTCAGTGAGCCTTTGAAAAATGTGTTCTACTTGACTACTTTCGATCGAGAGCCGAGATGTCATAGTAGTACTTAGTACGTAGTTCACTCCAAGATATTTAAGTCGTTCTTTGTTGGGTTTTGCTATATCGCTGGAATAATTTGAAGAAAAGTAAACCTGCATGCGGCCTTCACTTTTATGTTGCAGGGCCAGGCCAACTTTGGACTAATTTGAATAGAGCAGCCCTCTAAACTTATTCATGTTACTGGACCAATTGATACAACAAAAGAAGCCCAAACTTGTGATTAAGGAGCCCAAAACAAGCCAAGATGTAAAGCCCAAAGTTTTTCATGTTTCACTCCACTAGAAGATCACATGATATTTGCTTTCCGATCAATGATCTAAATTAGCAAAAAATGAAAATCCCCTCGAAATCACACCAAGGCCATGCTAATGCTGCTTGTTTGTGTGTGTGTGTGTGTATACATATATTCCTTTTGCTCTAGATTTCACGTTACCATTTCTTTTTCAGTAGTACTGCATGGTCGGGAGATTCTTTTTAGAGATATGGTTTTTACATCTATAGACTTATTTGAAAGAGTTTTTCTACGTACCAATGAGTCAATAAATAATTAAATATTCTATCTTCCGAATATGGACCTGGAAGTGATAAACTGTATCCGTCCAAAGTCAGCCAGTCCAAGGAGATCAGAGGTCCTATCACTAGAAAATAAAAGAAGAAAAAGAAAAGAGAGACAACAAGGGGACAAGGAACACGAGATGTAAGAAAAGTTATGATCAAGGGATAAGAGGAGAAAAAAAAAATTGATGATATAATCTTGCCTTAATTTGTTTACTTAATTTGACCACTCGTGTATTTAATTTTTTTTAAAAATTTTTAAATTTGATAATTAAAAAAATAATTATTAATATATTGATACTTTTTTATTTATTAAAAAACATTTAAATAGGTTTAAAAAATGTTTTAAAAAAAAATACAAATTGCACTAGGAAGCATATTAGATGGGCCAGTTGAATAGGTATAGTAACACTACTTAAAAATAAAAAAAGGCGGTCAATCCTCACCAATATGAAAGAATATGCAAAATTAGAAGAAAGATAAAAAAAAAATAGCCAAATGACTCTAAGGAGATTTTTTGAGCTTTTCTTCAGCTTCCTCAACCCCTTGAAAGTAAAAGAAGCTCAAGCAACAAAATCTTTATTATAAAATAGGCCTTTGATATATATATATTGTACAACGAGGGCAAGAGTCTATGAAGGATTGTAAATAAATTTTTTATAGTATATATTTATTTCCCAAAATCTCGTAGATGTAAATTTTTTAGCGATACACGTAAATATGTGTCCTTCTCTTTTATATTCTTAGTATTTATTTTTTATTCACTACAATGGACAGACGCACAAATGCATCAGACCACAATAGTGCCTCCAAACCACATTGATCAAGACTGGCCCATATCGTCATAATAGGTTGAGAATGGCTTTTTCTCCACTTTCACGCTATAATGCAATTTTTAACATTAAAATATTCCAACTCGTGAAATCTTTATTAAGTTTGGCGTGTATGTATGCAAGCAGCAATATATATATATATATATATATATATATAGACTACCTTTCTATTGTAATTTAGGATCATTACCCATGTATGGTCGTAATGTCTTAAAGACATATAGAATAAAGTTCAAATTTTAGAGCCTTCTTTGGTAATTTAGTCCTCAACTTTTCTAATATGTTTTAAAACGATATTTAAAATCAGTCTACATATATATATATATATATATATATATATTGAGGGAACATATCTTTCAAATTCAAAAGAATATTTTGTTTCAAATTTTCGTCCAACCATTGATCTAAATCTAAGTAGGAAGTAAAAAGATATAAAAACCAAAAAAAAAAAAAAAGTACCAAAAAATTACATTTTAATAATTTCTAAAATCTACTGATTTATTTTCACAAATCTAAACACAAAACATATATATTTTAAAAAAAAGGATTTATTAAAATTTTCCTATGTACCTTACAAAGTTGATCAATTAATAACACGTCTGATCAATTTTTCTTGTTAAAAGAAATCCTTAAAACTTTCATTAACCAAACATAATTAACCTTTTAGATATATAGAGTATTAGTACTAACTCCATCCTTTAAATTAAAAAGAAATTAAAAGAAAAAAAAAAAAAAGAAAAACCTGAAAATTAGCTAGGAAGAGACGTAGAAAGTTGCTGGCCTAGCTAATGGGTATCATCAATCACTACTGCTTGGATCGTGGTTTCCCACTAATTAACACTAATAAACGTGTCTCCATGATATATATTGACCAAATTTGAAGTGGTCCAATGCATAGATTATTTTGATGATATTCTTGCGTGGTTCATAATACAGCTTCCATGAAATATTAATGGCATGGTGGAATAATAATTTATACCTTCCGTCATTATAATGCTTAATTATTCTTATAATATCCAATTATAAGAATAATTGGTAAGGAAACTGGTCTTATATCTTGAGTCAGTGTCGAACATATTCCCCACTTTGCCCAAAAAAAAAAAAAAAAAGGTTAGCAAAAATAATTCCAAATATTTAATTTGTGTCTGTTCTTTTATATTTTCAGTTAATTACCATTTTAAAGGAAGATCGTGAGGAACAATTTGGTTTTTAATAAAAAAATATAGTACTATGATCAGATCATAATTACTTTCTAATACATTCGTATAATCGGTTTCAATACACTTAGCTAGTTGGTAATGCTCAGCTGAGCCATTGTGATGGAAATCAAATACATGCACATATATTATAAGACGAGATTTATTCATCAAATCAAAAATTCTCCCTTATTGCATCAAATATATATAAATAATGTATTAATTCATGATGGTATATCCGTTTAATGATTTAAGTTGAAAGAAAATATAATTATTCATAAAATTTGCTTGGCTAACTCTTCATAGATAAAATTAATAGAGCTGTAGACGACTCGAACTAAATTGGTTTTTGACTTGTCAAACTTGACTCGATTCAAAATGTTTGAATTCAACTAGCCTGAGATTTTTATTTATTCTTTATTTAAACTCGACTCGATAAGCTAAACTTCTAACTCGAGCTCATCTTACAAATGAACTTGAGTCGAGTCAGGTTCGAGCTCGAACTTAAATTATTATTATTTTTATTTTTTTGAATAAAGTTTAAAATTAAATAAAATAATAATAATATTTAATATCAAACTAGTTGATATTTATTCATATAACAATATGTTATAGATTTACATATATTATTAATAAATACACATAATATGATAATATATATGTATTTCATACATGATTCTCGCGTATTAATATATGAAATTATTAAATTCTATAGATTAATTATTATACAAATTATAAAATATAGTTATGAAATATATTCAATATATAAACATAAGTAATTAAATTACATATTTAATCATAAAAGTGTTATACTTATATTATTAGTAATACATAAATTATATATAACATATATATATATATATATGTGTGTATTTATTTTTTAATAAATAAATGAATTTTAATCGAGTCGAGCTTACAAGTCGACTCAAACATAAACGAGTAAGTCTTAATCAAGTCGAGTCGAATTTTGTCAGGTATATATCATTTACTAATTGAGTGAATATCTAATTTTACGAACAAATTTTTTTTTTACAAGTCGAGCTCAATTTGACTTTGATTCGAATTCAATCGAATAAGTACCAAATAGACTATCCAATATACTAATTCATTTACTACCCTAAATAAAAGAGTTCTTTGGCAGATGAAAATGACAGGATGAAGACTTTTGTTTGAGTTGAACAGTTTTCTATAAACTAATAAAAGTAGGTGGCAAAAATAAAACATTTTTCGAATAACCTTTCATATGAGAGATATAGATAGGCTTGCTCTAGGTTTGAAACATTGAAACTGCATGTATTCTATTTTTTTTTTTTCAGCAAAAACAGACATTCATAGGCAACAATAGTTGCATTGAAACTGCATGTATTCTCATTCGCGGCAATTCCTTCTTAGTCTAATTCATTCGCTATAATGCTACATATAATTATAAAATATGTAAATATTATACAATTATTTAAAAAAAATAAGATTTATTATCAGTATTTTTTTTTCCAGATAGACTCTATATTTACTTTTTTTTGAAAAAAATTATTACATAACATTTACGTATTTTTCAATACAAATATCATTTTTCATTCGCAAATATGGATATTTTCCGTCTAGATGGTTTATCTTAAATTTGCAATAGAAAAAAAAAAGCGTGAACAAAGGCAACAGTAGTTGCATTGTCATTAGAATTCTATTATATAATAGGATAGATATGATTTTTTTTTTAATTTTTACCGCAAGTAGATTTTATTAAATTAAAAAAGTAATACAAGAGGAAGGGGTGGGAATCCCTGAAAATCGTCCCAAAACTAACAAATAACAGTACGCAATAGATAGAAAAAAGAAAAAGCAGATATATTTAGGACTACAAGTATAGTCGCTACCTATGTCTTACAAGAGAATGCTATTTTATAAAAAGATAGAAATAAAGTAGTCGTTGGAAAGCGAACCACAGGTCTACTACTGAAAATGATGGAAACTCCGCACAAAACAATAAGCAGGGTGAATGCATTGCTGTTGATTATTTGAAACAAATTGTTGGAATTAACCACAAACTCTCGAACAAGTTCACTGGTTATTGAAAGTATAAAGATAACAACAACCGTTTTTGATACATTGACAGATTTTCTATATCAGTGATGGTGGCATGTATAACCCACACGTCTCTTTAGATAATGAAGCAGAGTCAGGCCCGACAGAACAAGGGACTATGACACTAAAAAGGTCGTGCATGACGGCGACATCCTTCCTCAGAAGCAGCTATGTGTGGCCACCACCCACGACCTAAGCTGCGTGTGTGGTCAACTCGCTGGTCTAAATGATAGTTCATCACTGCAAGTAAGAAGATCGATAAAGGGAGAGTCTGTTGGGGTCGTGCGTAGAGTTCGGAAGAGGTTGACAAGCAAGAGATCGGAGATGGTCAACACTGTGAAGAGAACTCTAGAAAAATATACAGAAAAACAACGAAAAATAGACAAAATCTACCGAAAAACCTAAGGAAAGGGAGGGGGGAAGGTGGCTCCGCCCATCTAAAATGAGATTATTGGAGAGGTGGTTGACCGAAAATTTCTAGAGAGAGAAAATAGAGAGTTAGGCTAAGTTTAAAAAGTAAAGCTCCCTTTAAATTCAGAGATGAGATGAGTTGAGTTTATTTTTTAATATTATTATTATTTTGAGATTTAAAAAAGATGTATTGAAATTTGAAAAATGTGTATTGAAATTTGAAAAATGTGTATAGAAATTTATGTTTTGTATAAAAAATTATAAAAATGTAATGGTGAAATAAAAATGAGTTGAGATGATCTTAACTCATTTTTGAATTTAAACAAAGCCTAAAACTTTCTTAACATTCTTCAATATTTTTTACTCTTATTTGTTATTTATTCTTATTATTATTTATTATTTTAATATTATTTTATTATTATTAATTTATTTCTTATTATTATTCACAAATATTCTAACACTTCTCAATATCGGAGGCAATCTTATTTGACAAACAGTAATAGGATGGATATGTCGACATTGGCTTTTGGTGTCTCTGAAAAACCACAATTTTTCCCCGTACGAAAAGATTCCCTAGAACACCGCTGGTAACCCCGAGGTATATTCGATGAAGATAACAATTCATAATTAATAGTCCTACTTTAGCCCAGTCAAAACTAATTTCTCAAGTTACAGACAAAATGTTTGATCTTATCTGCTGCAACAATAAAATCTAATAATAATAAATTCTTCTGGGTGCACGTCTGCTGACGTTGTTGCCAGCCCACGATATCAAAAACCGAATCCTTCTTCGAATATTCAAAACCCCTCTTCTCTCTCTCCCTCTCTGTTTCTAATTACAAGGGTTGTGTGTGGTATAAAATAGTACCCCATCAAAGATTCGTTTTGTATGCGACGGCACGACTTCGAAATCTCCCCCATTTCTCCCCTTCTGTCTCGCTTCTTCGGGCGTCCTCAAGTTTATTCTCTTTTGGGATTCTCTTTCGATCCCTGATTCCTGTTAGAGAAACCTATTTCGTTGGTCGAATCTATATTATTCTATGTGATTTGGACAATATACCCTTTGTTGTTGTGGTATACAGCCCCATATTATATCGTCTATACCCCAACCTTTTTGATCAGAAAACCCATAGTTTTATCACAAACATAAACTATCTTTCAATGGATTATTACCCTGAGAAAATGCAGCATCACGGTGGTTTGGGCTTACGAGAGTATGTCAAAGCTTTAGAGGAAGAGCGCCAGAAGATCCAGGTTTTCCAGCGGGAGTTACCTCTATGTTTAGAGCTTGTTACCCAAGGTAACCAAAAAAGCTTCGACCTTTACGGTTTTTTTTTTCAAAAAAAAAAAATTGGTTCTTTGTTAATGGTGTTTGATTATATGGATTTTATTTATTTATTTATGATTTGTGGGTTTGTGCTTCCTTGTAGCCATTGAGGCTTGTCGGCAACAGTATTCGGGAACGACGACGGAGAATAACTTGCATGGACAATCTGACAGTTCAGAGCAGACGACTTCAAATGGTGTTCCTCCAGTGTTCGAGGAGTTCTTTCCGATGAAGCGGTCTGCTTCGTCCGATGATGATGAGGAGGAGCACCAATCGCACAAGACCAAGAAGGAGAAGGTGATCAGCAATGATAGTAAGAAGAAGTCGGATTGGCTTAGATCCGTTCAGTTGTGGAATAATCCAACCTCAGATCCACAACCCAAAGAGGTAACATAGAGAAAAAGAGCTTTTTTTCTTTCTTTCTTTCTTTCTTTCTTTCTTTTCTTGTAATTTTGTTTGGTAATTGCCCGTAAAATTTTAGAGGAAAGGAAGGGGTAAGACTGAAGCTTTTTCTGTTTGCGGGTATTTTGCAGGATGTACAGAGCAAGGCAACGGTGATGGAGGTTAAGAGGAATGGTGGCGGTGGTGGTGCTTTCCAGCCTTTCCAAAGAGAGAAGAGTGCTGCAGTGAGTAATGCATCAGAGGGCAAAGCGCCTTCTTCTCTGGCACCGGAGCCGGTGGCGGCTGTAGCCACAACAAGTTCGTCGGCGGAAACCGCCACCGGAGGAGGCGGTGAAAACCACAGAAGAGAGCAGAATGAAGGGAATGCTCCGAGAAAGCAGAGGCGGAATTGGTCCCCTGAGTTGCACAAACGGTTCTTGCATGCGCTTCAACAACTTGGCGGTTCACAAGGTGTGTATTTGTGCACTTTTTCTCTTCTGGACGTTAATTTTGATTCCCATTTTGTGGGATTGGAATGAGTTGAATTGTTTGTTGATATAAGACAGTGATTGGTTTGTATTGCAGCTGCGACGCCTAAGCAAATTAGGGAGCTAATGAAGGTTGATGGGCTTACTAATGATGAAGTCAAAAGCCATTTACAGGTTTGTAATTGATAGTCATATAAGTTGAACATTTTGCATAATTGAGTTCATGTGTCAAAAGCATATCTGTTTTTACATTTTAAGAATATTTTTTATAATTCTACAAACTGATCATGTGATTTATTAGATTTGCTTTATAATAAAAATAATTTTATAATATGAAGAACTATGTTAATTTGTAAAATTATTTTTGTATAATTCATTTGTGACAACAAGGAGATCCAACGTTTAAGAGACACAACAAACAGATTGGCTTGTCAAATTTGAGATAAAAAAAATTACACATTATCCATAATATTTTATGGTATCATCATCTTTTGGAGGGAGGCATGGGCTAAATCATCTTGTGATATGTTTCAGAAATATCGGTTGCACACAAGAAGACCAAGTCCATCGATTCACAATAATGGAAACCAGCAGCCACCACAAGTAGTAGTTGTTGGAGGCATATGGATGCCGGCACCAGCCGAGTATGCAGGGGTGGCAGCATCGGGAGATGTCACCTGCAGCGTTGCAGCAGCCAATAGAATCTACACTCCGGCAGCCGCACCACCACTGGCAGTCCAACAGGCATCAACATCTCAAATCCAGAGATTACCTCTTAAGCAATCTCAGCCCCAACAATCTGAAGAAAGGGTTAGCCATAGTGGGAAGAGAACTTGTTCTGATTCCCCAGCCACATCATCCTCCACCCACACTACCACTACTTCTCCTGTTTTCTAATTTTCGTATCCTTAAGAGTGATGTAAAAATTTTTGTAATCACGGCTGAATAGAATACTTTTGTCTCCTTATTTTCCCTGTTGTTTTTTGGACTGTAAACAGTGTAGATTTCATTGGCAAATCTTGAAAATGAATGATTATCCAATTTATCCTTGTAGTTTTCCACTATGGTGGTACTGTTTCTTACTGGATAAACAAAACTGAGTTTATATTCAGTTATTAGATCAAATGCACAAGCAGAATATAGACCCAAAACCATCAACCTTCAACTAGTTCTAAAACGAGAGAATATCCTGATCATCTCCAAATCACCATTTCCAATTTTCAAGTGCTTAGTGATTCCACCTTCCAATCGCCATAGACTTCAGTGGCCAAAGTTTGGTAAAGGGTTGTCAGTTTTTTGTTTTTATGTGGTATTTTTTGTGGGATCCAAATTCTCTTCACACAAGATGTCTCGACGATCACTTGATGAAGGAAATCAAAAGCTTTTTATGACAAAAATAAAATAACCTCCTTTCCTTGAAAAGAATATTAGCATCACAAATACAAGAATCTTGACAGTTGAGAAGTATTTCCTGATACTTAGCAAACAAAGAAAGGGGTAGAGAAATCATTTCTATTAGAAGTCGGTAGCATCCACTTTCTTCCTTGGTTCATTCTTGCCAAAGGGTTAAAAGAGAAAAGAAGAAAGTCTTAGGATAAGAAAGCTTCGCACAAACAAATATGTTAACCATCTTTTTAGGTTATGTTTTTTTTTTGTCAGACAATACTACGTATAGTTCATAAAATTTGATTACTTTACAGTTCAAATGATAAATAAATAAAAATGCTCTCATTTTAAAATAAATTTGATCAAAATATCTTTATTTATAAATAAAAATTATTAAAATCTGCAAAATTCATTTTATTTATCTATGAAATGAGAGCATTTCAATTAAGTCTGTATTGCAATCTATAAATATGAACTGCAAAAAAAATTAATCAATTCCATCAGGACAACTTCATTGCGTGAATGTCCACATTCAGCAACTAGGCACATTGTGGTTAAAAAAAGAGATGCTTGCATGGCTAACTGTGATGTGCACCATTTTCTTTTTTTTTCTTTATCTTTTTAAACGTGACGCTCCTTATCTCATAATGTGAACACAAACCACAATTTTTATTTATAAAAAAACAAAAACACATCAAGACAATAAATGCTGTAATTGGAACCATTTTATAATCTTCTCTGCCAATTGCATCATACCCTCTCTAGCTAGAAGAATAAACCCATAAAATATTCAGTGCAAATGTAGTGATATTGTAATTGGTGAACCTCCAAATATCCTAACACCTCCATTAGGTATAATCTCGATTTAAGTAATATAGTAAAGGAGCATATAAGAAATCATCCCTAAATGTGCTAGCATATTCTCCATTTCTTTAGTTTATTTTTCTTGGTGAGAACCAGAGAGGGAGGGAGATATTCTGGTCCCTTGGATCCGACACTGTCCGAAGATTCCTAATGAATTTACAGATATATAAACTAATCGAAAGTGGGGGGATATCCCGGTTTATCCCTTTATCATGAGTGACGTAGCAGCCATATATTTGAATATTGATGGAACGTCCCACCATACAAACTCATGCGGTACAAGTTGTCCTACCATAAAGCTGTATGTATACGATCGATTTCGATTCATTTAAAGATTTAATGGTTTTGTTAAGACTATATGATTTTATACTAAATTTCTCGAAACCACGCTCTATTGGTGTTATATTAGAAAACGCATAAGAACAAACTGATCTAGCTAGCCACTAGTCTTGTGACCCATATTGTTTAATATTTGAATTACCTAACATAAGCTAGCATATCTCTCTCTCTTTTAAAACTGATCTTATCTCTACAGATCGAGGGAGAGATTTGGTTTTTGGGTCTTAACAAGATGACAACATTAAATATTATCAATTAACAAACTGATCAAACATCTCAACATGATCAGCGCATTCTTGTTTAAGAAAAAGGAGTCCTATTACGATTATTAAGAGCTATGAATGTTTCATTTGGTAGACTTTGAGATAGACATAAATCCATGGAACGTGGAGTAGGACTTGGGATTTGTAATTCTTTTCTTCGTTTTTGGAGGTAAGGAAGAGAGTAGTATCAGTACTGAGTCTCCCTAAATATTATCTCATGTGCTTGTGACTGTACCAGCTGGTTATGTATTAATAGCAATTAATCGTGCTGGATGGATCACAATTCTAATATGTCTACTTTAATTGATTGATTCATGGGGCAAATTTATCATCAAAAATATTATTTGTACACAGTTTGAATACTTTTTATGTATACGTAATATATAAATGCTATTTTTATACCTCCTTTAATTTAATTATTTGTGTTTTTTATTTTATTTTTCACTCTCATCATATTTTTGTCTCTTTTTTTTTTATGTATTTTCTTTTAATATTTTGGCTAATGGATATTATTACTACGTCACCGATTCTGTAAAAAGTATGAGGAGCCGTATACTTGTAGCATTACTCATTTATCATTAGTTCATATCCGTTTTCTTTGTTTATTTTAGTTGGACTTAAGCTTTGTTTGTTTTTCTAAACTACGTCATCTTAAACTAATTATTACACTTTTTTAAATTTTCATATAAAATAAAATAAACAATTCAATTTTTTAAGTCCTAAAATAACTTTTTCAAATTTCAAAATAAAACTAATATTAATAAAATATTTTATAACAATATTTTTTTTCTTTTTTTAACTTTTGTCCCATATTATATATTATGAAAACAAACCAAGCTTTAATTACCTCTAGTGAATCGTGGAAATTGCATTAATTACGCCATTTTTTTTGTTCAACTTCCAATTAATTACAACATTAACTAATTATGTTCACATTTTTTTTTTGTCTCCAAATGTTCAAATAGGCCAGATTTTAAAGAAATTATGGAATCAATCACATTAGTGAAGTGCACAAAAAATGTAAAAAAATGATTGCATATAGAATTTTCCATTACAATGAAAAGCTAACAACTGTTTAATAATAATAATAATAATAAAATTACTAGTACTACTTAAAAGTTGACAGCTCATTTAATTTTTTCTTCGACGTTTAATTATTTTCATGTTTTGGAATAATGCAATGGCTTGTTCATGATCATGTGCCCATCCTTTCCTTAATTCATTATATATAATTAGAAGCCAAAAAGTCTTGAGAGAATGAAAAAATATCAAGGAGAAAAAAGGCAAAAAAATATTAGAGGGTCGGGGTTTGATCTTCGTCATGGCTTTACCAAGCTAATAGCTTTTGAGCCAAATATACTTCTTGATCACTCTTCCCTAACTTCAAAATTAATGATAATTTATGATCTCCATTGCAAACTTTTCAATTAAGACCCTGCAGTAAGCCACCCAATTAAAGGATACAAACTCTTATCCAAATGCGTTGACAATTCATTGTTAATTTTAATTAACCGTGAAAATGAGCTATGTATAAAAAATGAATAAAAGAATCAGCACCCAAAAGGCCTCATGAATGCACAACTTGCCACATATATATATAAATATTAGGGACAAACGTCAAACATTAAATGCCAATTGATAACCTGTAGTGTTGGTCTGTTGTGTGCTGTACAATATCTGTAAGTTAAAGAATGAATAAATGAATCTGAAACTGAAAGAAATAAAAACAGTACATTTTATTTATGATCATGCCATATTATAAATTGGCGTTTGTTCAGCATTTGTCCCTGATATTTTTCATATATATAATATAATATAATATAATATATATTACAACTAGCTCGATTTCTTAATTTCATCAAGGCATAAGATGAAACTGATATCATGCATAAATTAATAACCCTATCAACGTACGGGTAGACATATAAGTAATTAATAATTTATTAAGTTATAACACAATGGACTAACCTGCTCCTTTTAAATGCATTAAATTGATTATATATATTTTTTTTTGGTTAAATCTTGCATTAAATTAGTTATATTTGACTATTTTTTCTTCTTGTTTTAATTTTTTGTTTCATCTATAGAGAGTTTTTGGGCCAAGAGGTACGTTGATGCGTGATATTTTGTTGAGTGACGCTGGGGACCGGTCCGGCTGTCCCCAGCGTCCAAAACAGCCTAACGTTAGTTGGGCTGCTTGATGATGAAAAACACATAAAAATAAAATTAAAAATATAATTAAATTAAAAATTAAAATTAAAAATATATTAAAAAAATAAAATGAACAAAACATAATAAAAAATACAATAAAAACATAATAAAAAACACAATAAAAAAATAAAATGAAGATGAATTTATGAGGGATTCGGCCATGGAATAAATGGAGCCGCCGCCGGTGGCACGGGTCCGAAACAGGTTGAAGGCTGCCGGGGGCATACCGGAGCTCGCTGGAGCTCGCCGTCTTAGGGGTGAACTCGCCTGAGTCCGCCGGTCCCGATGGCGGGGGCGGTGTCGCCCACCGCCACCGAGGGCGGCGGGACTGCTTTTAAGGAGGGGGGCAGACGGGCTGCCCCCACCGCTGCCCCCAGGAATTCTCTATTTTGTTTGTGCTTTGATGTTAATTTTGAGTAGATACGTGGTTTTTGGCGTTCTGAGGTTGAAACCAAAATGAGGCCCACCCCTGGCCGGCCTAAAGACTACCGCGTACGTACCAAATAGTCGTCTAGATGCATTGATGAATCCTTGATTTTTCTTAAGTACTCCTACCGGCTACAATTGTTTGATGCAGATCGATGATGATGATCCTTTCATTAAAATATTAACTTTGTACAACCCACTTGTCCCGATTAGCCAGACTTCTGATTCAAATCCATTATATTCACCATTAATTGTTAGCTTCTGTGGAAAAATACAAATGTGGCCATCGATCCATGCATGCATGGGGGATCATATATATAAAATAACATCATGATGTTGATCGAATTTGATTGATAATTTATGAGTACTACTGATTCATGATTTCTTTATTATACTCATCCTTTAATTAAAATTATATTAGCTAGCTTTAATTAATATATATATATATACGTGGTGAGAGTAGTATAAGTGCCCCATGCACCAAGATCTATCGAGTTTAATTATAAATTAGTATAAAGAGGAAAAAAAAAAACTATCCCAAGTAGTACTCCAACTTTAACAAATGAGATGATCAGTTCGTAGCACAAGATAAAAATTAAGTAATTTGAAACCATCGTTGATATTCATGAGTTTCATTAAGTGACTGAAACTCTCCCAAATTCATCCATGCATGAATTTCTTTGCAAATTGCAACTATACAATATTATTAGACACATCCGCGGCAATTAAGCAGCCCACCTTATAATTAATTATATCTATATTATATAATATTAGGAAAGATTCATTGTTTTTTTTTTTAAAAGGACAAATATTGAGAGGTGACACAATATATTGAGTGCGAAATGCCTCGGCATTGCATTTATGTATGATTGTCAACTATCTTATACCTCTAATATTACAATTAATGTCAAAATATCATCTATGTGAGTTGACAATTCAATGGACTAAATCAATACATAACTCACAGATTGTCTCGCCATGATAATTATGAAATAAATAGTATAATATAAAGAATAGCTTCATTGTTTAAGATCTATAAGTGATGATTTCACGTAATATCAAAATAGAGGTTCTGAGTTCGAACAGGCCTATTCTACAGTAATTTAGTATTATTCAATTAAATGTGTTGTATAAATAATAGCTTGACTTTTAGAACAAATTGGTGATTTTACCAATTAGAGGGCCTGTAAATGAGTTTGATTAAACTTGTGGTCAAACATATACAAGTGAGCTAACTTCTCATAATTTGAAAGGACAAAACCGTTGATTATTACTAGTCTTTGTTATCAAATATTGAAATAATTACCTCTCTTTGAAATTGCATGGAGAATTAGTGAGTTGTTGTACATGTGTACTCCATTAATACCATTGCAATCAAAATTCGTATTGAATTGATAGTTTATTGCTCTTTGTGAAAACATTTTATGCACACTTTATGCTATGTTTGGCAGAACTTAACTTTGACTGTCAATTTTGTTCTCTAGCTGTCAAGTGGTTCAATGGATTGCTGACTACTTGAAAATTACTGCCTTCCTGCAGTTGGATAACACACATTCACAGAATTTCAGCCCTCTAGTGGTTTACAGAGGAGAGTCTAGTAGATATTAGCCTTAGTTCAGACTTCGGGCCATATAATTTCCTCACTTTCCCTAAATTTTGTTGGTAGTAGTGTTTACTATGTCATAGTACCTATGAAATCACTACTTGTCCCAAAAGTTTAAACTGATAGAAAGAAATAAATTTTTTTATTAAATATTTTATATCTTAACACTCTTCTTCACGTGTAAAGATAGACTATCTCTTAATGAATGGTTCAGCAAATTAAATATTTAACTAAATGGAGTAGATCAGTGTAGACTCACGATTTAAATTCAAGACCTTTGTTGATACCATGTAAAATCACCACTTGTCTCGAAATCTTAAGCTGATGAAAAGAGGTAATTTTTTTGTTATATATTTTATATCTTAACAATACTAAGGAATGCCTACCAGTCACCACCCTCTGGCATAGAGATCCTTCCTGAAAGTTAGAAAAAACAAGAAAAGTTGATAGATGTGGTACTTGATAATAAACCAACAATGTGCAAAGGAGAAAAAAATAAACAAATGATTTTATATGTGGCATACTTCGAATGAGTTGCGCATATAATCGAAGATGCACTATAGCAGACTTGAATTAGGTGCTTGGATTTCAAGTGGGACACCGGGAGTAGGCTCCAATACCTCTACATGATCTGCTAGTTCTTTCCACAGTAGCTCCTTCATTCACAAGCAGTTAAATTCTCAGTTGCTCTGTCACGTTTGCAAGATAAACATATCTAACAGTGAATAGCCAATGCTATAGCCTATAACACAAGAAATAAGCAAAGACGGGGCAAATTACTTTTAATAACCAAAGTTTGTTGCTAATACTGACTCTCTAACTCCCCACAAACCATTTATTGGTGGAAAGACCATAATTATCAGATTTCAGTAAAAATTTTAGAAGCAGCCAGAAACCGAATCCCCCGCACCCACGAAAACAGAAGTATGCTGCTCAATCAGTGTTATGGAATATGAATACTGATCACCTTAAATGATTCCATTGTTCCCTCAGCTTGAATTATACTGGCGAGAAACCCTTTGCTATCAAGGTCCCCATTTTTCATTGGCACGATGAACCTACAAAATAAATAATAATAATAATAATAATAAAGTTAACCGGTAATATTATAATGACTTAGCAGCAAAGAACTGAGCAATCGTTCCGTACTTGGCATGCAGGATCCTTGCAAGTTGAACTGCATCTTCTTGCCCTGAAACCAACATTAGGTTAGGGAGAAGCTGCTTTATGACCGGTGTGATGACAATGTCAGCCCTTTCCTTTTCCAGAAAGTTCTTGTTGTATACACAGTGGGGTTCATAGTAAAGAGTCAGTAGACTCTGAGGAGAAGTGACAAGATACCTGACCACAAAATACAAGAGAGGATTATGAACTTGTTGAATATCCCATCCATATAGCTTAAATTTGAAGCCATATTAGACCAAGGGTGATTATTATAAGAAGTTACTATTTCTTTGAAATCAAATCCAAGGGCGCTGCATGATAAACATTACCCATTCTGAGGACGCTGCCATGGAGGACCTAGAACCGGACCCGGTGTGGCACGGACCCTGACTTTAGAACCATTACTTGCTTCAATAACAGAGCTCTGACCAGGCTCTATGTATGTGACCTGAAAGTTTCTAAAACTAAGTTTGGGAATTGAAACTGAAATGCTCCAATGGATCAGCATGGGAGGATGTATCATTAGGTTAATACCGGTAGCGACTAAAGGGTAAAAACACTTCTGGTGTAGTCTATAAATTCTTATCGTGAAACTAAAATCATTATGCCAATGTTTGATGTTATTTTCTCTTAGAATGAAGAATGTATTAATTCCTCGAACATCAATATAATAAAATCCACAACCAGTAGGCAAAAATATAAAGATTGGATATGCACATACATTGCTAAAAAGGGGATCCAGCAGTGGCTTAGCGTTGAAAGTCGCAACGACTCTAAGATTTGGGGACTTTTCAGATAGGGGCTTCAAGGTCCTCAAATGGCAATGATCATCAAGGCTTTGTGTAATCAGTACGCAATCGATTTCAGGAAGATCACTAAGCTGCACTAAAGTTGCACACCAATTAGAACAATCTTATCAATTCCCATATCAAATTTACCAACAGAAAAAAGAAGAGAGTAACATATACATAACCAAAGGTACAAACCAGGAAATAGCTAATAAAAAATACCTGGAAATTCTTTAAAACCTTCTTCGCACCATCATAAAGCCAGGGAATTCCAAAATCCAAATTACCCACCAAGATTGGATCAACCAGTAGTTTCAATCCATCAACTTCCCACAACCAACTATTCACCTAAACAAAAAGCATTTTCGAATATATGATGACAGAACCTCTAAATTAAGCAACTTTATGAAGATGCATATCAAGAAAACGAAAACCCACCTCTAAGTAAGTGAGTTTGAACATATTTGTGCCCGAAGAACACGACCCAACTGCGTTCTCTTCAGAAACCACAGCAGAAATAGCCCTACTCCGCCTGCAAGTGAAGTAGCGCTGGTACCTTAGCTATCAATTATGAACTTTGAAGCATTACACACATATCAGATGGGATCAAGAGAGAGAGAGAGAGAGAGAGAGAGAGAGAGAGAGAGAGAGACCTTGGGGTCGAGAGGTTCAACGCATTGGAGCCTTTGCAAACTGGACCGCAACCAATTGAGACTAAACGGGCATGAGAGATTGGAGATAAGGGTGTTGCGGTTCTGCATGGTTTGCACAAGCGGGGAAGAGATATGCAGTGATCAGGAACGATGGCCATGGTAGCTCAGCGTCCGAGCTTTCCCTCGAATTTTAGTGAAAACTGATATGTGTCTCGGGGGTATTTTTTAAACACCTAAAATTCCTCAGTGTCCATCTTCAAGAGTCTGCCACTTTGGCGCAGGCTGATCCAGTACTTCGACTCGGAACTAGAATTATGTATTAGGAAGATAATTGATAAAATGTATAGTATTTATGAATATAAATAATGTATATTTTTTTTATATATATAATTATATATAAAAATATTAATCATGTCATAAAATTATATATAAAAAATAAATATTGTCTCTAAATCATTTTATAAAATAATTGAGCTATTTAATATAAAATATATTAATCTATTTAATTAATTATAAACCAAGCACAATATATTAGTATATATAAACCAAACGTGAAACACTTTGACCGTTCATATAACATATATTAAAAATTTTAATTATCATATAAATTTAAGTTATTAACAATATATAGTTTGAATATTCTAATCTAAATATAAACCAGACTTAGACTTCTAGCTTTAGTTTTAGCCTATTAAATAACTTAATCACTAATCATGACAGCATTTGCATATAATATATAAATAAATCAACTTAATCACTATTCGTCACGACAACATATCAGATAAATTTATAATATATAAATAAATCAACGTGAGCGGGCCTCATCTATAAACAAATAATCGACTTTTATTTTTAGCCTTTTCGATTCTTCTCAAGCATCGACTCAATCACTCTACACCTATTCACTCGAGTATTCTACACATCTCTAATTTAGAGGTTGAGAAAGTTACATGTTGGGTGTTGAAAGGATAAGGGGTGATGGGCGAAACGCAATAGCTCTCCCGGACCAAGTCCTGAGAAGTTCCAAGCAATGGGCGAATGCAAATCGCGATGGGCGATGGAAGTCATTTTGGGATTCCAATTTCCGGGCAAGTTTTATAATCTGCAACTAGGATTTTTTTGTAAGGAATACCGAATGGCGAATAAGATGGTTTCTTGATTTTCATTAGGTTTTCTTTAAAATTTTGGGCGTATTTTGGGTGAAGTATAATTTCGAAATTCCTGATTTATGAAAATCTTCTTTTTATTTGTAGTAGTATTTTCTTAAAATAATGAAAGTGCACACCGGCTCACACACTGTTAGCTGATATGGCAACACCAACACGCATCAATCACAGTAGCTACAGAACTTAGAAGACTGCAAAAATCATGGATAATTAGTCTATAAGACTATAATAACCTCAAAACTCAATAGAATATTAAGAGAATCGATGGTAATAACTAATAATCTCATGCGTAAATAGAAATTTGTATCCTCTAGGGGGATAGTTTCAGTTTTGGGAGGCCAAGTTAAAAATAATTTTGTAAGTTAGGGTGCACGTAGTTCCGCGCGTCAGTTACATCTAGAAGGCCATGCTTACTCTTGTCTTTCTTGTTCTTGATCATGGGACTAATGTTATGTTTCAAGTTTTCCTTGTCACGAGTGTCGGCGGCATGAAGGGCAATTTTCTTCTTCTTTTTCTTTTTCTTTTTTAATGACTCGTAGGAATTTATAATAATGTTTTAAATTGGTCATATCAGATAATATAGATATAAAATGAAATGGTTACACTGTAACTGATATTGATTCAAATATCCCGAAATGATGATAAGAACGTGAGATTTAGCTGTTTAAATCGATGAGAATTAAGAAGAAAAAATGATAAGGATTTAAGTTATAATGATACATACAGTCGAGAAATTGCAAATGACATACATTCGTTTTAGAAAAAAATTAACTTTTTTTGACATGAGATCCATATTTATTCACTTTTTCCAAAACAAATGCACACCGCTTGCAATTCCATAACTGCATTTATCATTTCTCTTAAGTTACGAAAAATTACACTTTGTTCCCAAACAAGTACATGTCACTTGCAACTCCATGACTACATCTATCATTTTTTTTAAGTTACAAAAAATTACACTTTGTTCCCAAACTATCACCGACTTGTAATAAGCATCCTAAATTATTAAACTTGATAACTGGCATTCTAATCTGTAAAAATCTCAGCAATTTATGTCTGATCATTAAAAGATATACAGAATAATGTAATGAACGAACGAAATTATTAGCCGTCCCCTGTCTCACCACTAAATTATGTGAATGACCCCACCACTATTATTTTAAATTCTGCATAGTGACTTGTATAGTGACTTGTATAGTAACTTACATAGTAATTTCAAAACCTATAAATAGGGACTTCAGTTGTAATGAAATTCGTAAGAAAATATAGAGAGAGAAAGAAAGTTTCAGTTCTTAAGAATTCTAGAGAGAATTTCTTATTTCTCTTTTGCAATAGTAGTTTCCTTTCTTTGAGTTTCATAACACGTTATATGCACGACGATTCTACCAATTCTGAAGCTAGTGGCCTTATTCGTCTGTAAGTTTTTCAATATATTATTTGAAGTCTTTAATATATTTTATTAATGATTATCTGTGTGAATTTATAAATATGAGATACACATATTTATTTCATTATTTATATATGTAGAAAATGGCAAATCTTACAAAATTGGAATTTGTTGCTCTTGATATATCTGGGAAAAATTATTTATCCTGGATACTTGATGCTGAAATACATCTTGATGCAATGAACCTAAGATAAACTATTAAAGAAGGAAATCAAGTATCCCTGCAGGAACGTGCTAAAGTAATGATTTTCCTTCGCCACCATCTTCATGAAGAATTGAAAATTGAATATCTCACAATAAAATATCCCTATATTTTGTGGAACAATTTAAGGGAAAGGTATGAACACCAGAAGATTGTCATCCTCCCAGGAGCTCGTTCTCAATGGATGCACCTGAGGTTGCAAGATTATAAAAGTGTTAGTAAGTATAATTCGACACTTTTTAAAATAAGCTCAGTATTAAAATTATGCGGTGAGAAAATCACCGATGAAGATATGCTAGAGAAGACTTTTACCACATTTCATGCCTCAAATGTGCTCCTGCAGCAGCAGTATCGAGAGAGAAAGTTCAAGAAATATTCTGAACTTATATCATGTCTTCTAGTAGCTGAGTAGAATAATGAGCTCTTATTAGAAAGCCATCAGTCACGCCCTACTGGCTCAATATCATTCTCTGAAGTGAATGATAATAGATTTGCATCATTCCCAGAAGTGAATGGTGCATCCTTTAGAAGAAATCGGAGGCGTGGACGTGGTAGGAGAAATTATAGAAATGTTGATCCCAAGAGTGACAACATTAAAATGGATTATAATATACCATATCACCAGAAGTGGTACAATTCAGAAAGGGGTAAAAATCCTCAAAATAATTCTTCAAAGAAAAGTGAAGAGGTGTGCCATAGATGTGGAATGACTGGACATTGGTCACGTACCTGTCGTACGGCCAGGCACTTAGCTGATTTATATCAAGTTTCTATTAAAAAAAAAGAATAAAGTGCATGAAACAAATTTAGTAGAACCATCAGATGATTTATTATATTCAGTAGATGTAGACGTTACTCATCTTGATGTATCTGATTTCTTTAATCATCCTGAAGGTAGTATTGAACACTTAATTGGAGATGGAAGTGTTCCACTCAATTAATGTATTTTCTTTCTATCAGTAATAAAAGTTTTGTATATTTTGTAGAATCATGGATCACATTGATGAGCTTTTTATCTCTGAGTTGAATGATAAAGATATATGTCTAGCTGACAGTGCTACAACTCACACAATTCTCAAAGAAAAGAAATACTTTCAAAATCTAACACTAAGTAAAGCTTATGTCCATACCATATCAGGTTCATCGGATTTAATTGAGGGCTCCGGAAGAGCTCATATTGTGTTGCCTAATGACACCAAATTTTGTATTGATGATGCTCTATTCTCTTCACAATCCAGAAGAAATTTATTGAGTTTCAAAGATATACGTCGTAATGATTACCATATTGAAACGACCAATGAAGGCAGTAAAGAGCATCTTCTTATTACTAAAACAATATCGGGCCAGAAGTTCGTATTAGAAAAACTGTCTGCTCTATGTTCTGGATTGTATTATACAAAAATGAGAACAATTGAATCATATGTGGTAATGCACCAGAAATGCATTGCCCCTAAAGTATTTATGACTTGGCATGATCGCCTTGGACATCCGGGTTCTATAATGATGAGACGAATTATTGAAAATTCGCATGGGCATCCCTTAAAGAATCAAAAGATATTTCTACCTAATGAATCTTCGTGCGCTGCATGTTCTCAAGGTAAGTTAATTATTAGACCATCTCCCTCAAAAGTCATTGTTGAATCTCCATCCTTTTTACAAAAGATTTACGGAGATATATGTGGGCCTATTCATCCATCAAGTGGACCATTTAGATATTTTATGGTTCTAATTGATGCATCTAGTCGATGGTCACATGTTTGTCTTCTTTCCACTAGAAATGTTGCATTTGCTAGACTTCTTGCTTAGATAATTAAACTACGAGTACAATTTCCTGGGTATCAGATTAAGACCATTCGATTGGATAATGCAGGTGAATTTTCATCTCAAGTTTTTGATGTTTATTGCATGTCAATAAGAATAGATGTTGAACATCATGTTGCCCATACACACACAAAAAACGGTTTAGCTGAATCTTTGATCAAAAGGTTTCAACTAATCGCTAGACCTTTACTTATGAAATCAAGACTACCTATTTCTGTTTGAGGACATGCTATACTTCATGCAGCATCTCTAATTCGCATTAGACCATCTGCATATCATAAATATTCTCCATTACAGCTTGCATTTGGTCAACAACCAAATATTTCTCATCTTCGTACTTTTGGATGTGCTGTATATGTTCCAATTGCACCTCCACAACATACAAAAATGGGCCCTCAACGTAGACTTGGGATATATGTTGGTTTTGATTCTCCATCCATTATTAGATACCTTGAATCCCTTACAGGAGATATGTTTAAAGCACGTTTTGAGAATTTTCATTTTGACGAATCAAATTTTCCGTTAATGGTTAAAGAAAAGTCGGTGCCTGAAGCACGACAAGATATTACTTGGGATAATAAGACCCTGTCTCATTTTGATCCTCCTACAAATGAATGTAAACGAGAAGTTCAAAAGATTATTCATTTGCAAAATGTTGCAAATCAGTTACTAGATGTATTTACTGACACTAAAGGTGTAGTAAAATCTTATATTCCTGCTGTTAATACTCCAGCAAGGATTGAAGTCCCTGAAAGACAAATTGTCAAAGCAACAATAGGTAAATCTAAAATACGCCTGAAGCGTGGAAGACCTATTGGTGCAAAAGACAAAATTCCCAGAAAGAAAAGAATACAAAATGAATTTGGTGTTCCTGAAGAACACATACCCACAATACAGGCTACAAATATAATTGGTGCTCCTAAAGAGCTCAAATCTTCTATTCCAGAACCTCCTGAAGATGTGTGTCATGAAATGTTTTCCCCTGAAGAGGAACAGGTACCTGAAAATAATGAGATCTCAATACATTTCATGAAAACTGGAGAAATCCTGAATAGAAATAAAACTGTTGTCGACAACATATTTTCATATAAAATGGCCCTTGACATTACCAGAAGTAATGAAAAAAGTGAGGCAAAAAGCGTCGAAGAATATCGATGTAGAAATCATTGGCCAAAATGGAAAACAACTATTGAAGCTGAATTAAATTCGCTAGCAAAACGAGAAGTATTTGGACCTGTTGTCCAAACACTAAAGGGTGTGATGCCTGTTGGATATAAGTGGGTATTTGTACGAAAACGTAATGAGAAAAATGAAATTGTGCGATACAAAGCACGGCTTGTCGCACAAGGTTTCCTACAGAAACCCGGAATTGATTATGAAGAAACATACTGTCCCGTTATGGATGCAATCACATTTAGATTTTTAATTAGTCTGGTTGTTACAAAAGGATTAGAAATGCGGTTGATGGATGTGGTCACTGCATATTTATATGGATTCTTAGATCATGACATATATATGAAAATCCCTGAATGATATAAGATGTCTGAAGCATCTACAAGTACATCTAAAAATATGTACTCAATCAGACTACAAAAATCTTTATATGGGTTGAAGCAATCCGGACGCATGTGGTATAATCGCTTAAGCGAATATCTATTGAAAGAAGGATTTGAGAATAATCTTATATGCCCATGTGTTTTTATTAAGAAATCAAAATCCGGATTTGTCATTATTGCGATTTATGTTGATGATTTAAATATTGTGGGAACTCCTGAAGAGATCTCAAAAACCGCTATATATTTAAAAAATGAATTTGAAATGAAAGATCTTGACAAAACAAAACTTTGTCTCGGCCTGCAGCTTGAGCACTTACCAAATGGAATTTTTATTCATCAGTCCATGTACACTGAGAAAGTCCTACAGCATTTTTATATGGATAAATCTCATCCCTTGAGTACTCCAATGATTGTTCGAACACTTGATATGAAGAAAGATCCATTCCGTCTTTGTGATGACGATGAATAAATTCTTGGTCCTGAAGTACCATATCTCAGTGCAATTGGAGCTTTGATGTATCTTGCAAATTGCACTCGACCAGATATTACATTCTCAGTTAATCTGCTTGCAAGATATAGTTCTGCACCAACTCGAAGGCATTGGAATGGCATTAAACATGTCCTTCGTTACCTTCATGGTATGGTTGATATGGGATTATTTTATCAACGTGGTTCAAGACCAGAATTGATTGGGTATGCAGATGCAGGTTATCTTTCAGACCCACATAGAGGTAGATCTCAAACTGGATATTTATTTACTTATGGAGATACTGCCATATCATGGAGATCTGTTAAGCAGACACTATCTGCTACCTCTTCAAATCACTCAGAGATCATTGCTATTCATGAAGCAAGTCGAGAGTGTATTTGGTTGAAATCAGTTATTCAACATATCCAGGAAAAGTGTGGATTTTCCATGATCAATAATAGCCCAACAATCTTATATGAAGATAATACTGCTTGTATCACTCAAATCAGAGGAGGATATATCAAAGGTGACAGAACCAAACATATTTCACCTAAATTCTTTTATACTCATGAACTTCAAGAGAAAGGTAAAATTGATGTCAAGCAGATATGATGTAGTGATAATCTGGCAGATTTATTCACAAAGGCGTTGCCAACTTCCACATTCAAAAAGATTGTGCATAACATTGGAATGCGAAGACTCAAAAATCTTTTGTTATGCACTTTTCAGGGGGAGTAAATGTGCTGATTGTACTCTTTTTCCTTCGTTGAGGTTTAGTCCCACTGGGTTTTCCTTTGCAAGGTTTTAATGAGGCAATCTTAAAGCACTTGTGGATACATAAGAAGACTGTACTCTTTTTCCTTCGCCATTGGTTTTTCTTCCCACTGGGTTTTTACTTTGCAAAGTTTTAACGAGGTAGATTTCTTATTGGCGGTCATTCAAGAGGGAGTGTAATGAACGAACGAAATTGTCAGCCGCCCCCTGTCCCACCACTAAATTATATGAATGATCCCACCACTATTATTTTAAATTCTACATAGTGACTTGTATAGTGACTTGCATAGTAACTTGCATAGTAATTTCAAAACCTATAAATAGGAGCTTCAGTTGTAATGAAATTCATAAAAAAATATAGAGAGAGAAAGAAAGTTTCAGTTCTTAAAAATTCTAGAGAGAATTTCTTATTTCTCTTTTGCAATAGTAGTTTCCTTTCTTTAAGTTTCATAACAAATAAAACATAATTGTCTAAATTGTTTAGTTTAAAGGGCCAATTGCCACTGAAACCATAAACAACTACAAGAGAAAGAAACAACGTGGTACAATCCACCCGTCTGAGGAGCTGTCCACCACGAGTGGCCGAGCTCGGTCAGGTTCCAAAATATTCTCAGCAACTAATTTTCTAATTGAATCAGTTGTGTTCAATTACAACTTGTACTCTCTTTTTTTTTTTTTTTTTTTTTTAAAGAATTACAACTTGTATTCTCGATCTCATATATACAAGTAACAGAAGTGAATGAATCAGCTAGGGGGGGAAAAGGTAACAGATAAGAAAAAAACTAACTACTTGATGTTCGCACCAGCTATGCTGACCTGTACAGAAAAGCTCAAATAAATATATTTACTTATCAAAAAAAAAAAAAAGCTCAAATAAATATATTTCCATCTCTCTCACAAAGTCATCCTTTGACTTATATCAAGGATTTGGATTAAAAGCATACATGCTACGAGTGATTCTCATCAGTGTGCAACAATTGAGGAGAGACAGAGAAACGGACGAGTATAAGGCTATAATTTACATAACAATCTTAGTCCATAAAACTCAATTGCCACCATTGGGCCCTTAGCCACTATCTTAATGAACAGACCTGAGAAGAAAATGTTTACAAGAGTGTGTTTGGCATTTAAAAACAAAAAAACAAAATCCATCCATCCATCAATCAATTGGCAAATGCAAAGCTTGATAACCTTCACCAGGGAACAAAGACAAGCACTTAGTACAAACACTCCAATGAACATTTATATCTTGAATGAAAGTTCTCTCTCCCATCTTTTGGGATTGTAAGGTATGAAACTCACAATTTTGTTACCTTGGGGTAATGGCAACTCATCACCAGAAGCAATTTTCTCATGCCAGACAAATTCATTCTCATGCTCGAATTTCCTGAGCATTTCAGAAGCATCATCAATTTCCTTTCTGAACACTGATTTCCATGACTCTTCACCTGGAATCTCCTTTTGGACGTTGATCAATGCAACACGAAGAACTCCAACTGCAACCCCAACTTGACCAGCAATCTTCAGAGTTCCAGCAAGATATTTCTGACTTCTTAACTCGTGTAGAGATTTGCATGACAATATGAATTCCTGCACTGACTAGAAAAAGCATCCATGAGAATCTTTCAATTACATAATTAACAAATATAATATATGTACTCCCAAGTTCAGGCAAAGAAGAAAAATCGCACATATTATGTGAAGCACTAGCTGTGCACTTGCACGACCCACAGCTGATGGCATAGTAATCTAAGCATGGCCTTCTTCAATTATCAACTGTAAAAAACTAAATATATGGGAAAGAAGTAAAAGTGTCTGAGACCTTCCAAATTATTTTAAACTTTATCACCAAATTTATGATATTTAACATAAGAATGGATGGCTTATCAAAAAAAAGGATGGCATGGCTACAGGGGCAAAAATATTGCCTCAAAAATTATATTTGTTACAGAGTATTGTGCTCTAAATTAACTATCAAGTGAATCTCACCATCAAAGACAATAAAATGCAGCATAAAAAGCAAAAAGCCCGGATTGAGCCTGTCATTGGCTTGCAACACTGTGAATCAGATGCTCAGCTCAGCTGATTGACTTCAAGTAGGCTTAATACAAAGATGTGAACCGACCAAAAGAATAACCATAGTTTGTCACAAGCTTACAATTGTGAGACAAAAAGCACATTCCAATATTCTCCAAACCAATAATTAAAAAAATAAGCCAGAGAACTGAGCAACATCCTTACATACCACTAAGCGAGATGAAATATCTCTGCACTCACTACTTGCTGTATTTAAAAGACCATCGGCTTCATCGAGTAACTGTGTAACACCATGGTGCAACTTTGCCAAGAGGCCTATAGCAGTGCCTTTTTCTTCAGCCTTCCTGATGGTTACTGCCTGTCACATTTGCCTAATAACATCAATCATCAAAAAGAAGAGCCTGGCCAAGGGACAATCCTCAACGGTGAAAATTTAATCCACCACCCAAAAAAACATATATATAGAGTATTAATATTTAGCTCTCGTGAAAAATTCAACAAGCATACATTGAGTGACACCCAAGTCACTAACCTGGGCCTCTGCCAAACAAATGAGGCTCATGACAGTGGCTACAGATGAGATGGCTTCTGGTGGCCTTTCTGAAGGCAATGCAGGTCCTAAAGAGGGAAGAACCTCATTAGCCAGATGATGATATACTCCAGCAGCTTCTCTGAAGAAGGTGGCAGATTGCACCAAATCTGATACAACAAATGCAACGGAACTAATCAAAACTGCAACCACCACCTGTTGTATGTGATAAGAAGGTGAAAGTTTATTGCACACCTGATGGAAGGACTTCCAAAGCCCTCTCTCGAAGGATTGCACCATAAAGAAAAAGGGTCATACCAAGCTCAAATCGCAAGTTATCAATTTGAAAAAATCTTGGACCCAGAAGGTTGAAGAAAGAAGATGAGCTCAGTGCACTACTCCATCGTATCTTCAGATATGAAGTCCATCGCACCATTTGGCCATTGCTACCAATTAAGTCTATGTGGAAAATCAAATTCTCCAATAATGGAAGATACCCTTCTAGCCTTTGCAGGTCCTGATGCATTCAGAAAATAAATTAATAAAGAATGGTTTTATGCTCCGATAAAGAATCAAGCTTATTTAAATGTTCCTGCTATTCTATATTTCCTTGAAAAGGGCGCTCAACCTACAGGGACTGTTCATGATATTTCAAAGAAGGCGGGTATTCAATAATGTCTACCTAGCAGATCCCCCGCTAACCCAAGCAAACATTCAAATATCTGTCCTGAATAAGAACAGCCCACTTAATTTTTCCAGAGACTAACTGATTGGTACTCGCATGCAAATCAAACGTATGAATATGGACTAAACTACAGCCACTCACACAAATTCGTCTGGCAGAATTATCTCAGTTTGAAAAATCTCCCAAAATGGCCTTAATAGACATGGGATCAACAAAAAATAAGTAGACAACGATCATTAGCATATAATCAGAATGGAAGGGACTTGGTCTCCAAAAACCATTTAAACCAAAATGCAACTCTATTGTATAACAAGGTTTAATTACAGACACCAACAGAAACCATCATAGCAAAGTGCGGCTTGTTTGAAAATCATCAGGTAACAAAGACTAATTACAAACACCAACAAGCATACAATTACATTATAAATCAGGAGCGATACGAAAATAAGATAGACTTTTCTGAAGACTACGTGTAAACTAATTAACAAGTTTACCTGCTGAACTTGGGATGTCAATCCTCCAGACATTTCTCGTGCAATAGCTTCCGTGATGGAGCTGCTCTCGTTGATGGACTCCTCAATCACTCTGCGCTTAGAGGTAAGCTCCTTCAATTGCTCAAGCGTAGCAGAGTCACGTGCTGCATACGCCTCCTCAAACACGAGCTGTAAACATTAACATAATACCATCGATTATAAACAGAATAGTTAGTTCCAAACATTATCTTCGAATTTACCACCTTTACAAATTCAATTAAAACAAAACCTAATCCAGACGTCAATTCACCCTACCTTCCTGGTTTTGAGCTTCACCGGGTCCGGGAATTGAAGCATCATCTTTCAAAGGATCAACTTTGTGAAGAGAATACAAAGGGTCTTCGAGAATCTGGTTTTGTTCCGATCACAGAGACGACTACTAGAAAATTCCCATTTCCGCTTCTGAATATGTGTTATCACTTATCAGTTATCACAAGGAATCGGCAAAGTAATGAGGTTCGGGAATTCAAAATCGTGGGATATGGAAGTAGGGAATTAGAGTAGCAGACCGAACAGCAAGAGTGAAAGGAGAAGGAACAACAAGGCTTGCGAAGGGCGTGGACCGACTACCACCCTTTTCCCTTCTTTTGGTGCGGGTCGTTTCGTCGAGAACTGCTGCTGCTGCTCGGTCTCTGATTCCTTCTTCGCCAAGTATAAGAACCAAATTATTGAGGAAATAGATAATATATAAATTATTTATAAAAATATTAATTTCTTTTGACAATAGTCACTATATAACATCATAAATGCAATGTACTTAAATAAAAACATTTTAAAATTATCTAATAATTTTATAAAACTCTAAAAAATAAATAAAAATAATTTGTACAAATTTTAAATAGACAAATTACTTTTTATAAAAAAAAAATTTAAAAAAAACTTTAAACAAATGTAAAAAAATTTTCTTTATTGAGAGAATCTATTTTTCTATAAATATTTATATAGGTTTGTATTTATTAATTATTTTGAGTTCCTTTTTCATATTATTCATAATTTAACGAGTAATATTAAGTATAACTATAAAATAAATAGATATTGTACAAGATATAGATCCTTTAAAAAAATGAATTTTTCACAGTTTTTAATAAAATTTATTTTATAAAAACTTTCACAAAATTATAAATTTAAAACTTATATATATATCTCTAATTTAATTGCACACATTTAACGAAGAAAATGGTGGCTAGACGCGATTCCATATTCTTGGTTCCTGATTGGGCCGAGTAGACACGGCAGGCCATGTCATGCTCAAAGTATTTTTCATTTTTGTAAAATCGAAAGCCCGAAAGAGTGAAAGGCCTGCTACTTACCAACACTAAGGCCTGCCTTGTTTACAAGTTCATTAGAAGATCATTTTTCCAACGCAGAAGATGCTGGGCTTCTACAGCTGAATGTTCCCTTTAATGGCATTAAATTTCATGTCGTCTGTACCAATGGAGAGTGGGTGGAGGCTTTCATTTTTCAAGCCAAGTTTTGTGGATGACTATGTACGTATGATTCATTACTCCAAGACTCTTCCAGTTTAGATTTAAGCTTATTAAACTATCCGTTGAATGAGGATATCCTTGTTTAAAGGGCTATTTAGGATTGTGTTTCGAAGTTTAAAAAATACTTTTAACTGCCTAAAATTTAATTTAAAGAAAAAATAACATATTTTATAATTTTATAAAAGTACTTTAATCAATTAAAAATATTAAAAGTTTGGTTTTTTAAAAAGCATCAAATTAAAATTCTTATCAAAAAGTTCTTACAGATAACTGTTATTTTAAAAAAAATATATTATAACCAACTTTAAAAATATTTTGGATACATGTTTATCAAACAATAAATAATTTTTAAAATATAAAATTCATTATTTAAGTTATAAATTATAAATTATATTTTATACCACAAGCTCAAATATAAACATGCACTAAGAATGTCACAAATATCCAGTCACTAGCAACTTCCCCATATGTAACCTTAATAGTAAACACTCTCAACTCCGCGGAATAGAAAAAGAAAAACTCTCTTTGTTACTTTGTTTTTTGTTATAAAACTAAAAATAAAACTACTACTATTGCAAGAGAAAAGAAACTCTTAAAAACTGAAACTTTCTTTCTCTCTCTATATTTTCTTATAAATTTCATTACAACTGAAGCCCATATTTATAGGCGTTGAAATTACTATGCAAGTTACTATGCAAATTACTATGCAAGTCACTATGCAGAATTTAATATAATAGTGGTGGGGTCATTCACATAATTTAGTGGTGGGACAGGGGGCGACGCCGTTTCGTTCGTTCATTTATATTCATAACACTCCCCCTTGAATGACCACCCATAAACAATCTGCCTCGTTAAAACCTTGCCAAGGAAAAACCCAGTGGCAAGAAAAACCAATAGCGAAGGAAAAACAGTACAGTTTCTTTATGTATCCACAAGTGCTTTAAGATTGCCTCATTAAAACCTTGCAAAGGAAAACCCAATGGGATAAAACCTTAGCGAAGGAAAAAGAGTACAATCAGCATAAGTCTTCAGAACTTTTACTCCCCCTGGAAAGTGCATGACAATAGTTTTTGAGTCTTCACATTTTAATATTCTGCACAATTTTCTTGAATGTCGCAGTTGGTGATGTCTTCGTGAATAAATCTGCCAGGTTATCACTTGATCGTATATTTGATATATCCTTCTTTGATTTGAGTGATACAAGTATCATTATCTTCATATAAAATTGTTGAGTCATTGATCTCAGACAAATATACTCTCGACTTGTTTCATGAATTGTAATAATCTCTGAGTGATTTGAAAATGAAAAATAATATCTGGTTGACAAACTTAATAGAAATCTGATACCTGCAGTAATACTTAAACTCCCTCTGATAATATGCGTTAGTGTTTCAAGTAATAAACAAATATGATTTCAGTATATATAACAAGTTAAGAATTCAAACACGATCTCCAACTAAATAATGCATTACAGAGAGTATGATAATATTTTCATCTAAAATTTTCTTCCCCTCATTCGGCGTTATTAGGAAGAACTTGTTTATATACGGCGGAAATAACATTGGAAACCATCTATGTATGATAAAAGCTGTAAAAGTTTTGAGATTTAATATTATCAGTTCGGCGGAAAATCAAATCCGCTTGACATTGTGGACAAACGAGATCTTGAAGAGATTTGAAGGTTTCGGGTTGTTGTTTTAAATATAACCAATTTTACTATTGGTTTACTCCAGCAAAAAGATCTCGCATTCCTCATAGATTCAGTTGTTGTTCATCCAGAATGATATTATGTCTGATAGAAATTCTAATGTCCCAGATTTAAACCACGAACTTTTTATACCTCAACCACTTATATTTTCTCCTGAGACTGTAAACACCATGATAAGAGCAGAGATATATCTATCTAGTAAATCTGATCCTGAAATTGTTGCAGCATCAAGAACCCTCAATGCTCAATATGCTGCTTCTCTTACAACCATGTCACAGAGGCTATTGGCGAGAACGAGTGAGGTTGATCATCTTAAAAATCAAATATCTGAGTTGCATCAAACGTTTGCAACTAAAGATAGAAAAAATAAAGATTTAAAACAAGAAAACAAGGAGCTGAAGAAACTTGTAGACTGGTATTCTCGTGACCTGAAAACACGAGTAGAAGAGCTGGAACGAGAAAGAGCTCAGATACAAAGTCAACAACAGCAGCTAACGGCAGAGGTTCAGTGTTTACAAGAAAATTGGGATAGCTGTAATTAATCTCGCTGGCTTTTGAAATTATGCATCCAGCATATCTTGTAAAGTGAGATTTGAAGAGATGATGGTTTGTCTTGTTCTTATTTCCATTTCTATAAGAACCATTTTTAGCTTCATTTAGTACGCATCAAATCTTCTTCTCATATTTATAATTCATCTGTATTTGTATTCTTATTCTACAAATTTCCAATGGCTCATCAATTTCCTTTTACTATTTCTCACAATCAATATATGAGGTATCCTTCACCTCAATTACAAATTGATCCTGCATCTTCCGCAGGTGCCATATTGCAGCAAGCAAATGATCTGACTAATAAGTCAGATCGTGAAGCTGTTTATGAGCTGGTGACTCTCGGCACCCGATACTCCTCCTCTATTGTTGGATTTTCCAATCGATTACAATCCAAAAATCGTGAGATTGAGGAGCTTAACGATAAGGTTTCTGTACTTCAACGACTCGTTCAAGAGTCTGACAAAAAAATTGCAGACTTAAAGCAGGAGAATAAGGATTTAAAATCCTTACTTGCCTCTTCATTTCGACTGCCTAATCCTTTAGATAAGGATGGTATGTTGCTTTATGAAGAGCAAATGCATTTAAGAGATGAGGTTAGAAGTCTCAAATTCTTGTAACTCATCTATGAATTGAATAATAAGATCTTTCCTTTTCAAATGCATTCCTTGAATTTATAGCAACCCTTGTAATCTTTTCAAGAATTCTAACAAGGTAAATCATCAACATAAACTGCAATAATGACGAATCCGGATTCTGATAAAACACATGAACATATAGGATTATTCTTAAATCCTTCTTTCAATAGATACTCGTTGATTCAATTATACAACATGTGTCTGGATTGCTTTAACCCATATAAAGATCTTTGAAGTTTTATAAAGTACATACTTCTAAATGTACTTGGATTAGATGCTTCAAGTATCGTAATAATCTAATGATGCTTATAAATATGCAGTGACCACATTCATTAACTGCATATCTAATCTTTTTGTAATAACCAAATCAATTAAAAATATGAATGTGATTGCATTCATACCAAGGAAATATGTTTCCTCATAATTGCTCGGGTTTCTACTGGAAACTTTGTGCGACAAATTATACCGCATAATTTCATTTCGCATTACGCTTTCGTATAAATACTCATTTATATCTGACAAATATTATACCATTTGGTGTTTGGACAACAGGTCCAAATGCATCTCGCTTCACTAGTGAGTTTAATTCAGTTTTAATAACTGCTTTCCATTTTGGCCAATCATTTCTACGTCGACATTCTTCGACGATTTTTGGCTCACTTTTTTTTTTCATTACTTCTGGTAATATCAAGTGTTATTATATATGTTGTCGACAACAGTTTTATTTCTATCCATAAATTTTCCAGTACTCATGAAATGTATTGAGATCTCTTTGTTCCTCTCCAGGGGAAAACATTTCATGAAACACCTCTACAGGAGGTTCCTCTTCAAGAGGTTTATACTCTTCAGGAGTTTTCTCTTCAGGAGTTATACTCTTCAGGAGTTACCTCTTCAGGAGTTACCTCTTCAAGAGGTTTCCTCTTCAGGAGGATTATATTTTATACAGAAAATACGGTTTTTTCATGAGCACCGATTTTTATTTTTCTTGTGCACCAATAGGTCTTCAACGCTTTAGGTGTATCTTAGACTCATTTATTGCTGTTTTAACAACTCGTCCTTCAGGGACTTCAATTCTTACTTAAGCATTAACAGCAATAATATATGATTTTACAACACTTTTAGTGTCAGTAAATACATCATATAATTGATTTGCAACACTTTGCAGATAAATAATCCTCTGAACTTCTGGTTCACATTTATTTGTAAGAGGATCAAATTTAAACAGGATTTTATTATCCCAAGTAATTTCTTGTCGTGCTTCAGACACCGATATTTCATTATTTCAAAACATGATGAAATATTAATAAGCTTATATATAAAAACTTAGTATAAATAAATCAAGTGCTTGGCCGTACAACAGGTACGTGACTACTATTTAGTCATATTACATCTATGACAAACATCTTTATCTTTTTATGAAGAATTATTCTGAGGGCCTTTACCCTTCTCTGAGTTTGATCACTTCTGGTGATACGATATATTTTTATCATCTTTAGTATTGTTGCTTTTGGGACCAACACTTCTATAATTTTTCTACCACGTCTAGCCCTTAATTCCCGTTCACTTCTGGGAATTGTGTAAATTCGATATCATTAATAGGACGTAACTGGTGTAACAAAAACTCATTATTTAGCTCAATCACTGGAAGACAAAACAAAAGTTCAGAATATTTGTTGAACTTTCACTCTCGATATTGCTACTGCAGGAGCACATTCGAGGTATGAAAAATAATGTCTTCTTTTATATATCATCATCAGTGACATCTTCACTGTATAATTTTAATATTGAGCTGATTTTAAAGAGTGCAGAATATTCAATACCACTCTTAAAATCTTGCAATTTCAAGTGCAATAAATCATAATGATCTTTTGAGAGGATTACATCTTCTGGTGCTTATATCACTCTCTTAATTCATTTCACACAGTAAGATGATTTTTCATCATGAGATACACAGCACGGTCCTTCAGGGACACATGGTTTTCTTCTATGATTGTATCTTTCAAGTTCATCATCATATCCAAATAGATCTCATCAAGGATCCTGGATAAATAACATTTTTCAGAATTGTCAATAGTAATAAATCTCAATATTTGACATTATATTACAAAAATAAATCTGTGAATTTAAGAAATATATTCACATTATCATGAGAATAAAAATAAAATTTTATCAAGTAATATTCAGAAATATTACCTTTAATATTTATCTCAAAGACTGCAAATAATATATTGAAAAACTTACTTGAAGTAGAAGACCATTAACTTCAGTATCGGTAGAACCTCGTGCTGATAACGTGTTATAAAACTAAAAATAAAACTACTACTATTGCAAGAGAAAAGAAACTCTTAAAAATTGAAACTTTCTTTCTCTCTCTATATTTTCTTATGAATTTTATTACAACTGAAACCCATATTTATAGACGTTGAAATTACTATGCAAGTTACTATGCAAATTACTATGCAAGTCACTATGCAGAGTTTAATATAATAGTGGTAGAATCATTCACATAATTTAGTGGTGGAACAGGGGGCGACACCGTTTCGTTCGTTCATTTATATTCATAACATTTTTTAATTATTTAAATTTTTTATTTTGTTTTATTTATAATAATTGACATGACATGATAAAGCACGCGAAGATGATAATATGATAATTCGTCTCTGTTTTTGTGGTATGCAAATGGCTAGCAGCAGTCATCTTTTGGCATCAAAAGCATGGGGACCCTAAAGAGGAAAAATAAGACCACCACCAACTTTAAAATAGAAGCGGCTTCCTTGCTTTAATCATTAGTCCTGATCAAACTAGTGAACCTTTGTTTTAAAGCTACTGCTACAAGTGTTTGATAAAATGATGGATCCAATTCATCAACCAACCAAATTTCCCCTGATTGGCTCTGCATAAAATCTAAGAAATTGCCATCATCTGGTGTCTGGACCATCAAGAAGATATAGTACTCCCAGTACCTTTGCGGCAATCATCCAAATGATGGCCCCCATGGAGTTTTCACATATAATTGGTTCCTGCCTTGTAGAAAGCCAGGATTAATGACTCTATACATTGGCAATTGGAGTAGGAGTGCTTGGCAACACAGCATCAGACGTCATGAATCTTCCAATGGTTGAGTGCTTGCTATAATATTACCCAAATTCATCGAGCAATTCACATTTTCAACCCCACAATTATTTTACTGCATTGACCATTATTACTCTTTCATATGACATAATGACAATGGCCTTAAAAGCAGAAGTCTTAGTGGAAGCAACAAATACAAATACAAAGGCGTTTTGGTGGGGACTAAGCACTGCAAAATGCCCATTTGTCACTTTATTCCACTATATATATTTGAAGATGATCATCATGGAAGTCCATATTCAAAGGGTCTGAGTCCTTTTCTGGTTGCAGAAATGGTGTCAACTTCTCCAAAGGTATGCACTAGACCTTTGCTAGATTTCTTACTGTTGTTTGCGAATTAATTTGTACCCTGTGCAGGAAGTTGGTCCAAACAACAAATGGATAGAGGAGGACACCTCTCGCCGAGCCAAATGGTGGTACTCAACCTTTCACACTGTCACGGCCATGATTGGTGCAGGAGTACTCAGCCTGCCTTATGCCATGGCCTACCTAGGATGGTGCATATATTGGAACTCTATTCAAATACTAAAAGGAAACACTAAGATTTGCATGTTAATCTCCTTAATCTTAATTCTTCAGGGGTCCAGGGACAATGGTTTTGGTGTTATCATGGTGCATGACCTTGAACACCCTGTGGCAGATGATACAACTCCATGAATGTGTTCCAGGAACTCGCTTTGATCGATACATTGACCTCGGTCGACATGCCTTTGGGCCAAAACTGGGGCCATGGATTGTGCTTCCACAGCAACTTATTGTGCAGGTTGGCTGTGATATAGTGTATATGGTCACAGGAGGAAAGTGCCTAAAGAAGTTTTTGGAGATGGCCTGTGCCAATTGCACACAGCTTAAACAATCCTACTGGATTTTGATCTTTGGGGGCATCCACTTCTTCCTGTCTCAGCTTCCAAATTTTAACTCCGTTGCTGGTATTTCACTAGCAGCAGCAATCATGTCCCTGAGGTACCAAGTTCTTTGATTCTTTCCTTTCACTCTGCACTCCCAACTTATGATCAATGAATGCTTGCTCAGCTTAAAATTTTAGGTACATGGAAGAGTTTTAACAACTTAGGTGAAAGTAATCTGAACTTTTATTTCTAAGTTAAAAGGAGCACCCCAGAAAGGAGAAAAACAAGAGAATAGAAAGAATATGATGATAGGTTAGGAATTGAAGGAAACCCTGAATTAGTTTGTCCTGTTTTAGGCTAACTCTGGCTCAAATCAGACTAAATTTGGTTTGATGTGTCAAAAAGTAAACAAGAGCGAGGGCCTAGAGTTAATATCTAGAGCACTCACTCTCTATAAGATCAAATATTCCTTAGAATTGATGGAAACACAACCCCAAGTATGTAAAAACAGATCCTGTTGCTAATTAAATTGAAGTTTCCGATTGCAGTTATTCAACTATTGCCTGGGTGGGTTGCTTGTCAAGAGGACGGATCGACAATGTGAGCTACGCATACAAAAAAACAAGCTCAGCAGATTCTATGTTTCGTGTGTTTAATGCATTGGGTGAAATCACGTTTGCATTTGCTGGCCATGCAGTGGCCCTTGAAATTCAGGCCACAATTCCATCGACCCCTGAGAAGCCTTCAAAGATACCCATGTGGAAAGGCGCAATGGGAGCCTATTTTATCAATGCAATATGCTATTTTCCGGTGGCCATGGTTGGATACTGGGCATTTGGGCAAGATGTTGATGACAACGTGCTCATGAATCTCCAGAAACCCGCGTGGCTCATTGCCTCTGCTAACCTCATGGTTGTCATCCATGTCATAGGCAGCTACCAGGTACGTATATGCATCTATAGCACACTGGCACGCATGCATTAGCAATCTCTCAAACTGATGTAGTTCGTCAATATTGTAAAGTTACTTTTATTATAAGATAAATTTAACAGATCAGGTGAAGCCAAACTACATCAGTTTGTAAGATTATATCGTATAATTCTTTTGTGGATGTAGTACTTAATATATATGTGCACAAGATGAGGACTACAGCAAAATATGATGAAGAAAACTTTGTAGGTCTATGCCATGCCTGTATTTGATTTGCTTGAGAAGATGATGGTGAAAAGGTTTAATTTCCCACCAGGACTTGCTCTCAGACTCGTCGCTCGATCTGCTTATGTAGGTGAGGTTCCTATTGTGATCACCAGCAACAGACCCAGAGAGAAAAGAGAGGCATTTTGTGAAACTCTCTTCTTATGTTCTAAACATATTGCAGCATTTACATTATTCGTTGGAGTGACTTTTCCTTTCTTTGGGGATCTTCTTGGTTTCTTTGGTGGATTCGGATTCGCCCCCACTTCATATTTTGTAAGCAGCTTCTACCTTAATCTTGTTTCCTTCTGTTTATTAATTACACAATGAATTACTGAAAAGAACTGATTAATACTGAGCATTAATGTTGCAGCTCCCGAGTATTATGTGGCTAGTGATCAAGAAACCAAAAAGATTCAGCACCAAATGGTTCATCAACTGGGTAAGATCATCATCTCGATTCTCACAAACAGTATCCCAATTTTGACATCTGGTTATTGGTCAAAACTTATTCACTGATACCAGTGGTTTCTGCATTTTACAGTTTAGCATATACGTTGGAGTTTTCATTATGCTGGCATCTACAATTGGCGGCTTCCGGAATATTGTTACTGATGCCTCCACATATAGTTTCTACACATAAATTATGTAGATTTATGTTACTGGAAAGGTCCAGGAAAATGTAATCGAGTTAACTGCTATAGTTGTTCTCATTACCTCTATGTCTTTGTAATATTGCAGAGAGAATCTCTCTTTAATTGAGTGCCCCAACGTTCTGCATCAGTTCCTTTCTCCATTATACTAAGACTAATATCCTTTTTTTCTTTTTTCTTTTTGCAAGTAATTCAGTTATTTGAAATGATAGGCCCAAAAACAAATAATTTAGTTTCTTCTACCAGAATTGTGGACTCGTAAATCCGAGGAAAATGAAGAGGAGGAACACTCTACTTTAAGAAAGGCTAGTTTTTTTATAGGTACAGAACGTTATTGTTTGAGTGGCTCACACATGGGGATCCGTATGGAGTAGCATCATTCAATAAAAAACAGGGTCAAGATCTTGGCAATCCCCGTATGGAGTAGCATCATTTCTCATACTTTTTCCCATGAATTGCCATACTACTAAAGTAAACTATTACCTTTTTTTTTCTTTGTTTACCGATACCTTCCTTTTGTCTAGAAAGAGAACTCCTCGTAAAAGCTACTCACCCTTTTTTAAGGTCTTTTTTTAATTTAAAAATAGGTAAGATAAGATGAAATACATTTAAATAAAAAAATCTAAAATAAAATATTATTTTTTAATATTTTTATTATTTTAAATTTTGAAAAAATTATATTATTTATTATATTTTATATAAAAAAGAAAATGATAAGTACCATTACTTTTAAAAAAAAAATTATGATGTAACAGGATTATTTCACGCACTAGAAAGCACAAAGCTTTTGCAGATGCTAAAAAAAGACAGCCACCCAAGTGAGTTAAACAATTATTAAGACAAAGTTTGGGATGAACGCATACTTAAAATCTTTAATTGCAATCAATTCCTACCATCTACATCTGAGAGTTAGCCTTCAAGAAAAAAAGTGGGAGTGGTTGTGGAAAGTGATGTTATCCCTAAAAAGGTCGCTAAAGATAATATAAAAAATTGATTAATTGTTATCAAATTGCTGATTCTAGGAAAGCTCGTGACTCGTTCATCAATGCCTTCCATTTGCCTAAAGTGAGTAAAGATAGATACTACTGGTACAAAGAAGAAAGCATAGGTCTGTCATATATGAATTTTTAATTAAATTTCTTTGTTTGAACATTTAAAGCTTCAAGAAATGGTCGGCTAATTGGAAGTGAAGAATTTATATACTTATAAAAATGCAAGATGCTTGCAAGGCTTCAAGCCAAACTAATAGCAGATAATCTATACCTTTTAAGTGCAAAAGAATTGGCCATAACTTTTGGTGTTGCCAACGTACACAAAAGCATATGGGTGGCGTCCATTCATCTGAAAGTGCTCCGATTCAGAAATCACATGTCACAATTTTTATTGCAGGAAGGAAAGTGCTTTCACTTTTGACTGAAACTCAAAAAATACTGAACAAATTCTTACCAAAGATTTATAATTGTTCATTATTTGAGAGCCATGTCAAAATTGCCGGTCCTTTTCAGTTTGAAGGTACTTTGGATATACATTCAAAGTACATGTATACATTCAAATGTTCTCATATATCTGCTGCTGCATCCAGTTAAGTCAGTAGTTCAGTCATCGGTGCCTCATCTTGTATGAATCTTCGTCATCCGGTTCTCACTGTTGAAAGCCAAATTCAACTCCCCTTCCCCATTTTGTAGGGGGGAAAAATTGGCATCTTTTGTAATTTGACTACAACTACAAATCCACAATTCCTAAATAAAACAGAGCATGATAATTTAAAGTAGTTACATGCACTGGTTCTAACCAACATGTATGATAAATATCCATGGAAAATTTAAAAAAAAAATCAAAATCAGGGACTGAAGTCCACCACATGATGCCACTTTCTTCTACCATATTATGTTCCCTGCAACACCAATAACAATGAACACGAAATCTCCTAGTATAAGGAACAAAAGTCTCTATAATGATCTTAGTTATGAAGTTGGCAATGCATTAAGGATATTACTAACCATTAGCAAGAGAATCCGCTTCATGAGTCACCAGTTGAAAGGAAGGATTGAATCCCAAAAACAATGAAAAGAACACCACCTGAGAGTGCAACCTGCAGAAAAACACATTTGCATATTATTGGGATCGATGTTACAACCTGCTTCCCACAACCTTGTCTACAATATGAAAGAAAAGTAGATTGAAGTTCCATGATTACTATTTTCTCAGATATTTGAGATGCCAAGCTCTTTCCACCTAGGACAGCTGCAGTTGTGCACAATGCTTGCCCTCTGAGAGAAGCAAACGCAATTGCTTAGACATATTACAAATAAAGTCTGAACACTGGAGTGCATGCACACACATGGGCGGAATCAGGATTTTATATTTGTGGGGGCGATCGATAAAGTGTGTACTATATATAAATTTTAAAATGATGCTTATTAGTGATAGAAGTATCACATTCCGTTGTTATCGAACTCTCTAAACGTATTACTATTCGAATTATCCACATTTAAAAAAACAAAGAATTATTTGTTCTTAATTTGCTCATATTTTTTTTTATGATTTAAAAAAAATTATAGATCAAGAATAAATATAAGAAATTTCTAATGACTAATGATATACCGCTGTTAAATTTTTAACAAACTATATTTTATAATTATATAATTAAGTTAGAGTGAGACTATATAAGTGAGTATAATCAATCAATTTTGACAATCATATAAATTTATAACTATTTTTTTTTAGAATTAGACCGTTAAAGTAATTATGAGACTAGGTGAGTTGAAAGTTAAAAGTTAAAAGTTAAAATAAATTATATATATTGAAATTTGAGAGAATAATTTTAATAAAAATTTGGGAGGGCAATTTTTAATTTTTTTATAATTTGAAGAGTAATTTAATATTATATATATGTAAATATATATACTAGATAAATTTTTTGAAAAATTTTGGGGGGGCCGTAGCCCCTCCAACCTCCAACGTGGGTCCGCCCCTATGCACACACAATCACATATGCACAAAAACAAGTATAGGTATGGCACTATCTCAAACAATTTGAAAGAGTTTAGAAACTTACATAATTCCGCCAAGAACAACTCCAAACGGGTTCTCATCTGCAGCCAGACCAATTGTGGCTATCTGAAAAGACCGTTACTACTATAGAGTCAACAAAGTAACAATGAATCATGGAGACACACACAAGATGCATTCCCTAGGTAACACTTACCTGGCTCTTGTCGCCCCATTCACCGAAAAAGGTAATAGAAAATGCCTGCAGTATGAACATGATGAAACTGGTTAGGAGTTTGTTATCCTGCTTGGTTTTAATTATAATATGCCATAGGAGTATAACCTTCAGAAAGATTGGAGAAAAGAATTGTGAGAGAAATGGCCGTTTCAGCTTTTTCAAATCATCATCTTCCTGTAAGGAAAGAAGAAAAAATGCTTATAACTTATCCAAACATGACTCATGATGTATCTGCTAACTTATAAGTTCAAACGGCATCTAAAGCATAATGCTATAGTCAGTCTCCATCATGTCAAAATTAAAGATGTCTCGAGTCTAAAGTCTAAACACGCATGTAAAGAGTACAGAATCGCCTGAACATTTCCAACAGATTGTTTCCATTTTTTAGTGAAATAACAGATAGCAATAGCAACAGTCACTAAAATGAAAACACAGAGAAAGCAAGAGAGGGGAGACCATTTTAGGCCATCGAAATATAAAGCATTGTAATAAGCCATACCTTATTATTCTTTTTCGTGGTCTCTGTATCTGCCTTCCAATCAGCACCCTAACCATAATGGTAAGGTCAAAAGAGGCCTTGAGTTAAATATTAGAGATTAATTAACACAAGAAAACCCACCAATTTTGCTTCGACCTCAGCCAACTCTTCAGCCTCCCTGTTTCCAATTGGAAAAAAAATACATTAAAAAAATAGGGAGTGAACCAGGATTAGACTCCAGTGCAAATATATTTGAGATGAGAACTCATTTTCATGAGAAAAGCAGAAGACAAGTGAAAGAATGAAAGAAGACAATCATTACCCTTCCTCTGTAAATCCATCCCATAAAGACCACAGCCCAAACCCAAAGAACAGCAATGTTGTGATGTGATGAGTCCATTTACGAGAGATCTGCACATTTTATGATCAGGAAGCTTTTGTGTTTAGAACAAAAAAGTTACACAAGGATGAAGATCTGTTTCAGATTACTTTAGAAGATACATGCACTTGATTAGAAGCTGCAAAGTATGTGATTAAACAGGTACTCATCAATATAATCAACAAGTACCAACAAAGACTCTCAGATAACCAAATGTAAATCTCTTTTCTACCTTAAATGTTAGACAAATACAAACAGAGTCAAAACTTCACCTTTATGATGATGGCATATAACAACACTGATTGTTGTGAAAAGGATCTTTGAGGTTGCACTGTCTAACATCAAGTGATGTGGTTCGAGTACCAAGGTTTCAGCCAATTTTACACACCTATTTCCTTTAGTATTTTTGACAAGTTTAGAAAGAAAATTCCAATGCCTGAAATACATTTACCCTAAGAGCAGCGGGCTACTGTTACTAACAATCCTTAGTAATCATGAACAAGACTTGTCCAATAGGAAGAAATTCTATGGAAACTCACTTAACTGAAGAAAAATCAAGTTCAATTGTATTTTGCCAAACCGGCAGAAAATATTGGATGCACAACAACAAAGAAAATCAGCAAAGAAAGTTTCCAGCTTTAGACCATTACCATATGCCTGATATTCTTTTTTTCTTAATAAGTGCCATATACCTGATATTATTTCATTATCTTCCAAAACGTACAATTTTCAAGCAATATATAAGATATGCGAAACTGACTAATTATCTAATATTGATTGACATTCAGCAAAATACACAATACATATCAATTATACAAGCAAAAAACTTATCAGAGATCGGAACAAGAGCAGAAAGTATGACTCTTACAAGATTTGGAGCAGCCCAGCCAACAAGAGCAGAAAGAACAGTCATCACCTACAAAACAAGAAACGATTCCAGCACATTTGGGATTCAAAAAGCTTATCAGTGATCAGAACTAAAACCACATAAAAACAAAAGTGAGACATGAAGAAACCCACTTACAATCAAAGATGAGAGGCAACCGAACAAGACAAGTCTCCTTGGGTGACGCATGGCAAGGATCTTAAAACAACCATCACAACGTCAGGAAAAGAGAAGAACGTAGAAACATCATCCATGTAAAAGAATCATGAAGTATAAATTGTGGTTTTCACACGGCTACCTAATTAAAAGAAATTCAAGCAAAGTTCTACATAACAACATGGCACGCATCCCAAAAATCAACCAAGCACGCAAGAACTAAGAACAAAGAGACAATACTAACTATTACATTAAACGGTCCTTTCCTTGTAGAGAAAGGTTCACCCTTAACAAGCATTAACTTGTATGTCAGAGTTCATTGTCTCTAAAACAACAAAATCACAAATTTCTGCATCAGAATTTTAGGCGCTTTAATATCATATATCCTTGTGGATACAACATCTTTCAATATATGCTGGTCCTTTATTTGTGGTCTCCACCAGGAAAAACCATCATCATTAGCCTCTCCAAGCAATGAGCAATATGAATGGGTGCAAAGTCACAACATATATCCTTCTAGTAGAACTTTTCTGTGCTAAAACCACCAGTGACGGTAATTTCCCGGTGAAGGTGTAGAGCAATAGAAAATTTAAATTTTCATTTTTACTAACAAAGAAGCTAGACTAAGGATTCATTTGGATGTCGAATTGAGTTCTTTATGAATAGTAGTGAGTTAAGATTGTGGAGTGAATTTTGTATAATCCACCTAAAATGAGTTTAAATGTGTTTGAATGTTAAGATAAATCGTAGGTCTTATGTGTAAAAAAGTATTGAATTAAAAAAAAGTTGTGAATTCTACGTGTATAAAGAGGTTTTGAGTTAAAATAAGTTTAGTAATTTAAGAATTTGGTGTTTGAATGTTAGACTCAACTTAAAATTAAACAAGTTCAATTTAAACTGAACTGAGTTAGTTTCAGCTGAGTATGTCAACCAAAACCGGGCAGCCAGCTCTGTACAAGTCTCGGTCAATGAATTGAGGATTAATCCTCACACCATCACATGAAGGGAACCCTATTGAGACCAGCCGACCAATCAAAACTAAGCTCCATAGAGAAATTATCCATCTCATCGAAAATCTCTCTTTCCAGCTTGTTTTATAGTTCTTCAATTAGATAAGTAATACAAAAAGAATGGTAGCATTACATTCTCGAATCACTTCATGGAAACTAATACAAAAAGAGAAATTTATTCTCCACTAGAATAAATAAAAGTGATGGAAAAAAATATACAAAGAAACAACGAAATGGGAATCTATTTCTAACCGCGGCAGCGAAAAACGTCTTGTCGCCGATCTCGGAGAGCACAGTCATTGCAAGCGACTTGGTGAGACCCTAATTGAGCCGAGACAAACAAAAAAAGAGAATCAAATTGGCAAAAAGCGTATTAGAAATCGAAAAGATAGCAAATTTTTTTACATTGGTTTAATAAAAGACAACGAACCTGCAGGACTGAGCTCATCTTTGCTCTATTACCCTATTATGGAGAAAGAGCAGAAGATGATAACGAAAGAGACAGAACAAAAATATTTAGCAGCGGCGCCAGAGGGATCCTATTCACTCTATCTCTCACACTCAGTTCGGCGGAGTGGTTGAAATTTTACGAATTGGCTGAAGAAGAAGAAAACAGTCTTAAAAATGGTGGGTGCGGGAAGATCATGCTTTCAAGCGAAGGTGGAAAGGATTGAAACACACTCTTTATTGGAACTCACTGATTGGTTGGCATCCTATGACGTGTAATCTAATAAGGTTGTTGTATATTAATTTGTCCTTCAATTCCTTCAATTCGTTAATTAATGGACACCGATTTTGGTGTCAAATAAACCAAACAAACAAGTAAACTACTTTTCAGATCTCATTAACTTACTCTAATGTATTCATGCCGTGTAAACTTCCCGTTGGTGTAATTTGTGAGTAGATAAATGTTAGGTGAATAAGCTGAATTAATGGCTTATTTAATTGAATTGGTTTTTATCTAGAACGTCATCTTTATTTTAGAAACTCCTAACGCGTTGAGGTCGTACTTCTTCGACCGGTAGCCTTTGCGTAAAGTATTCACAGACTACTACAAATAATCTTATGTAGTATTTTTATTTCTAATTTTGTGCTTTTGTAATTGGTTAGTTAGTTTTGCATATATTGTTTGTATAGAAAAAAATTGAATATTTGATAAATAGTTTTTCAAACTTTAAATCCTTAGAGTTATAATTTTCTTCTCTTTTAGAAAAGAAATTTTAGTAAACTCCTCATCTGGAGGCAATGATTAGTCTCTCAATTTTTGACGGAGAGATTATAAAAGTTTTGTGCATTCAACTGTTCTTAGTTAATTTGTAAACTAAGGTTGCTCAATTCATATGGGTCACATTATAAACTTAAGTTTTTTGAATTGAATGAAATAGACCTATTCTAAATTTTAAAAGAAAAAAAAAACTTTAGTTTAGAAACTAACTTTTCAATAAAAGTTAGAGCTGATATGCATAATTTTTTCTGTTGTGACTGCTTTATAGTCATATAATTAAATTAATTAAATTATCTTTATTTTTATTTTAAATCATGAACTAAATTGTCCCATTTTAAAAATAATTTGTTCATTTTAAGTGAGGTCTGCATATGGAATCCTTATTTAAAAACTGCAAATAAAATCTTTTCAAGTTATATACTTTAAATTAAGTACTAATATTCTAAGTCCTCTATTTCACATACAGATTATAGATATCTTTTTCATTAATAATCCTCACGTTATTTTAATTAATAATTACATATAGATATATATATATATATATCTTTTTTTAATTTTGAGATCTATATATATAATATATATTATTATATCTGGTTATGATATAACTGTTCTAATCATATCTGCTTTGTATGATCTAAATATTTTGAAAGTCTTGATTTTGAATATTTAACTTTTGGTTATGATATAGAGAAGGTAGCAAGTCTTTTGCCCTAACTTATCATATTTATTATAGGATTTTAAAGACTAATTTAAATTCTAAAACTATTTTAAAGTTATCAGAAAATAAAACTGTGTTAATTCAGAATTCTATTCCTGATGCAAATATTCAAATTTCAAAAATGATTTATTAGAATGATATATCTCTTCCCAATGAATGAATTTTGGAGCATGAAGTTTCTCTTGCTAAAGTTTTGGCTGATGAGTTTAACCTTGATTATATTCAACAATATTTACATAGTACTGTTAAAATTAGTTTTGACCAACCTTTAGTTATCAATGAAAAAATAAATTCTTTCACTGGAACTTGATCTCTTCTTATGTTTCTAAAAACCTAAAAAGAAGAAATCTAAATCTCAAAGGATTTTTGGAGGATTCTGCCAAGACGGCTAATTCTGTTCACCCAAAATTTTTAAAGGATTCTACTAAGACAACCAACCATGTCAATTCTAATTTAAATTTAAAGAAGTTTCAACTACCTCTCAAATTACTTCTATTTATTATACTACCAAGGATGTTGAAACATCTAAAGGTAAATCTATAAAGGAATAAGCTGATAAAAAAGAAGATGATGCTTCATCTTTATCACCCACATTTTCGAACATGGTTGCGCCTATTCATCACAGCTAGCTAATTGTGATATATAAAACTTTTGACATCGATTTAATTTCTCTATTTAAATATTAGAATTCTTTTGAAAATCATGATAACAGAAAGACTTATCATGCCAATTTTTCAATTATGAAATATTACATGTTAAAAGGAAATGGAAAGAGAAAATGTATACTCTTAATAAGTATATACTCTTCTTTGATTTTCTTGAAACTCATTATGTTTTTAAACATAATTTAATTGTTATTAAAATTAATTTTATCGTAGAAGAAGGCAGAGCAGTGGTTAAATCTAGTCACCCTCCTTTTGAGACAATCATTATTTCCCATAAGGAAGAAGAAATTAAAGCCTCCCCTATTAAAATACCTAATACTGATCCTAGAGCTGCTACATCTTTTACAGAGACAGAAAAATATTATATAATACAATAATTTTCTTAACCAAACTCTCCATATTATTAGTCAGCAATTAGATCGCATTGAAGAAAAAGTTTAAAAACTTGTCTTTACTTTTTCAAAAAAGTTTTCAAAGACTATTGAAAAATATTTGATTATTTTACTAGAAAATAGGTAAAAACTTGATTTCAAAAATACATAGGCCAACACTCTGGATAAAATTAATCAGCTGCTTACTAATATTAAGTAAGAGTAACTATCTACCAGTGGTTTGCATAACAATGGCAAAGAAGTTGTGAATTATGGTTTCTCTACTACTAAAGAATCATTGGATAGTTATTCTTCTACTAATAAATAACTTGACTTGCTTCAAAATAATTTTTAAGATATTGATTTAAGAAAATTTAAGATCGCCAAATTTTCTTCAAAAAAATCCAATTCAATGAGTTTAATGAATAACTGGGATCCTAGACCTACACCTCCTGATTTACAGTTTGAAGAAAGAGTTTTTCAAACCCAATTTTTGATTTCTTCTAACAAAATCTATGAATGGAATATTGATGAATTATCTTAACAAGAAATCCTCAATACCATGAGTAAAATGTTCACGGTTGCAAATGTTTATATTTATAATAATCTTAAACAACCTGAGATAGTTACTATTTTAATTACTGGTTTTTCTAGTATGCTTCGACACTGGTAGAACAAACATCTCACAGTTGTAGTAAAAGAAACTATTCAGAATGCTTTAAAGCATAATGCTGAAGGGCTACCATTTTTTTATAAAACTATAGGAATGAGATTTCTGATTATATTAACACTTTGATTTACACTATTGTTAAATATTTTGTTGAGACTCCCTCCAATATTTCTAATCTCATTAATGATTATTTGAATAATTTAAGAGCCGCCAAATGTCTGATTATAGATGGCACCAAGATGTTTTTATATCTAGAGTAATGCTAATAGACAATAGTCAAAAACCTTACTGGAAAGAAAAAGTTATGGTAATATCATTAGTACAATTAAGAAGCTCGATATTAATATGTGCAATGATCAAAGAATGTTTCGTCAACAGATGAAGAATAGGAAGAAAGCTAAATATGAAATGAGAAACTTTTGCAAACACCTTAACCTTCCTCCTATTTCTCTATCTAAGCAAAAACAAAAATATTTTAATAAGTTTTCCAATTCTCATGATAAAAAAGGGAGAAAGAATCGTAATGATTTTTATAAAGACTATTTTATTAACAAAAAACCCTTTAGTAACCAAAAGAGTTTTCAAACTTCTTCAAAAGTGAAATGTTTTAATTGTGGCAAATTTGGATATTTTGTTAATAAAGCATCAAAAAGTTTAATAAATTCAAAAACAAGCTTAACCAGTTGAATATTCATGCCAATGATCAAGAAGATCTATTTTGTCTCTTAGGAACAAAATCTTCCTCATCATCTAATATCAATGAACTTAGCTCTAGTGATTCAGAGTGATAGTATCACTTAGAAGCTAAATTATCTGATTCTCTCAATATTAAGCTTGATTGTAATTGTTCATGTTGCAAACCTTTGAGTAAAACAATTAATGTTTTAACCAAATCTGAAGAGCAAAAGAATCTTTTGTTAACATTAATTTCTCAAATTACAAATTCTAGGCTCAAAGAAGAACACCTTCACAAGCTCAAGAAGACGATGATTTATCAAGAACCCAAGACTTCTAAACAAAAAATTAGTTTTTAAGAAATTTTGAGAAGATTTGAACAGAAAAAAACTCAAAAATATTTCTACAAATAACTTACAACGTGTTGGTTTTATTAAAAAACATATTATTGAACTCAAAGCTGAGATCAACAATCTCAAATCTGAAAATGATTCTTTCAAATAAGAATTATTATGTTTAAAAATTGACAAGCAAAATGACCAAGAAAATCGTTCTGATAATGAGCAAATGAATGATTCTAATTCCAGTCAAAAGGAAGATAAATCTTTCGATAATCAAATATCTTTGATTCGTCGTACTATTCCCCTAAAATGATTTTTTAGAGTTACTATTATTGTTTGTCGTGAATTTGAGTTCTCTGTGATTACCATGATTGACTTTGGATCGGATATGAACTGTATCTAGGAAGAAATAATTCCTTATAAATATTATGAGAAGTTTACTGAAAGATTATTTTGGCAAATAGGTCTCAGATAAATCAAATATGAGCTCAATACTGCTCATATCTGCTAAAATAATGTCTGTTTTAAAATCCCTTCTGTGCTTATCAAAAATATGACTGATAAATTCATATTAGACATTCCTTTTATCTTTTCTTTATATCCATTTCTTTATGAGAATGATGGTATCACTAATGATCCTATTGACCAAAAAGTCAAATTTAAGTTTGCTTCGAAATTTAAAATTGATATTGTCAAATGTTTGAAATCTTTACTTTCTGCCAAAACAAAATATCTGAATTTCCTATAACAAGAAATTAAAATAAAAAAGGTTTATGAACAATTGTCTAATAATTTACTTCAATCAAAAATTGATTGATGATGTTTGTTTTGATCTTTCAAATACCTTTTGGCATAGGAATAAGCATTCTGTTTGTTTACCATATATTAAAGATTTTCTTAAAAAAAAAAATTCTCAGCAAAAACCAACCTATTCAAATGAATAGAGAGATTTTGGAATTTTGCAAAACTGATATTCATGATCTTCTTGCTAAAAATATTATCAGGTATAGTAAATCTCCTTAGTCATGTGCTGCTTTTTATGAATAGAAAAATGTCGAAATTGAGCAAGGGATACCCCAACTAGTGATTAATTACAAACTACTAAACAAAATCTTAGAATGGATTAAGTACCATATTCCCAATAAAAATGACTTGATTCATAAGTTAAGTAATGCAGTCATATTTTCCAAATTTAACTTAAAATTTGAATTTTGACAAATCCAAATTAGTGAGTCTGATAAGTATAAAACTGCTTTTACTACCACTTTTAGTCACTACGAGTGGAATGTGATGCCCTTTGGTCTTAAAAATACCCCTAGTGAATTTCAAAATATTATAAATGATATCTTCAATTTGTTCACCTATTTCACTATTGTTTACATTGATGATATTCTCATATTTTTAAAATCTATTGATGAACATTGAAAACATTTGTCTTCGTTTCTAGATATCAAAGATAAAATGGTCTTGTTGTTTCTGCCAAAAAGATTAATTTATTTCACACCAAGATCAGATTTCTTGGTTATGATAATTTTAAAAGCAAAATCCAACCTATCCATAGGGCCATCGAATTTGCCGATAGGTTTCTCGATATTATTTTTTATAAAATCCAATTACAAAGATTTCTTAGTTCTCTCAATTATGTTGTCGAATTTTACAAAGATATGTGGAAACAATGTCGTCCATTATTTAAATGATTACATTCCAATCCTCTTTCATGGACATAAATTCACACTAATCTTGTTAAACAAATTAAGACACATGTTAAAACTCTTCCGTATCTTGATACTCCCACCACTGATTCATCCAAAATTGTTGAATTAGACGACTCTGATATTGGTTATGGTGGCATCTTGAAACAAGTTGTTTCGCCAAACTTATCTAAATAAATTGTTTGATTCTATTATGGAGTTTGGAATTCTGCACAACTTAATTATAGCACTATTAAAAAGGAATATTATCCATAGTACTATGTATTTCTAAATTTCAAAGTGATTTATTAAACAAAAAATTTTCTATTGCGTATTGATTACAAAAGTACTAAATATGTATTAGAAAAAGATGTTAAAAACATTGCATTCAAACATATTTTCGCATGATGACAAGTTATTTTAAGTGTTTTTTTTTTATTTTGACATTGAATATATTAAAGGATCTGATAATCTCATTATTGATTTTCTTACCTGTGAATTTTTATAGAAAACGTGAACAAGAAAAAGGATAAGAAAGTTGAGACCCCTCCCCTAATTCCTCCTCACAGATTACTACTTACCTCTCATCTCGATATTGCCAATAGATTTACTCCACTTGGTAATGTCTTACCCCTAGACCTATTTCATTTGTTTCAACTATTTCTACTCCTTATGATCTGTATGCTAAGCCAATTTCTACGACTAAGCCTATCCAATATTTTCCTGCTTCCAAAACTGATTATTTAAAAAAAAACATATTTTCAAAGTTTATTCTACATCGAACAAAACAGGTCCATGTATACAGACCTATTCAAAATTGCTACCAACTACTTTCTCCTTAATTTTCATTGGATTCTTGAAAATCGAGCAAAAAATTTCCAATTTTATTCTGGGATTATACTTCAAATAGGATCTTTTATTATTAAACCTATTTTGAATAAGGCTGATAAAATTAAGATTATTTATCACAGTGTACACATTCTGAATATGATTACTGAAGAAGATTGGGGAACTCATCCCATACTTCCAAAATAATCCCACAATTAGAAATTGTTTACTGCTACTATGATTATATTGATGCTTGATTTAGTTCATGATGCTTCAAATCCTAGAACAGTCATACTCTTGGTTTCTTAACTTTGATAAAAATTGCAAGCATACTTTCCTACTATGGTTCCAGCGTTGGTAGAACTAATTTGGCCCTAGTCTTGAAATGTTTCCCGATAGACTCCAACAAGCCATCAGGTATTTCTTGACTGTTGTACTACCCAAGATGGCTCGCCACAACGCAAAATTCCCCTGCTTATTCTATTTGCAAAAAAGACACAAAGTCCATTTGATTTTAAAATGGAGTTATTAACGGAATGACGACATTTGGTCCGACATTAGTTTGTCAAATAGTAAGACAAATTTCCCCACACCGAATATATTATTGTATCTATTTCCAGATATTATCCTCAAACTCCTCCAAACATCAAATATATAGAGGAATTCTCTGATGTTAAGCAAACCCTTACTTCACCTGGATACCTAGTTGCTCAAGCAACTACTTCAAATGTTTCCAATAAGTCATCTTTGAAATCCAAAAAGAATGATGTTCTAGAAAGACCTAAGAAGAAATATTTAATTAAACTATTAAAGAAATACATCCTGGATGATGATAATAATGATGGTAGTTCTGATAATGAATCAGAAGCCTCCTCAAAAGCTCCTGATCTATACAACAACTTATTTGGACATGATTCAGAAGACACACTAAGACTATCTGATGATTGATCTGTCGATACAAACTGACATATATTTTCCAAGCACTAGAAGACCACCAACTCTTGGTTTCTAATCTTTTATTTTCAACAGTTTGGTTTTCAGCACCTATTTGGACATGACTCAGAAGACACTCTAAGACTATCTGATGATTGATCTGTTGGCACAAACCGACAAATATTTTCATAATTGATCCGTTGGCACAAACCGACAAATATTTTTATAATTGATCCGTTGGCACAAATCGACAAATATTTTTCAAGCACTAGAAGACTACCAACTCTCTTGGTTTCCAGGCTTTTATTTTCGACAGTTTCCTTTTCAGCACTAAAAGGTAGAAAAACTGACTCAAGAGTCTAGTTGTCTATCAGGTTGAAGGATATTATGGACCAATAAATAGTGAAAAAGTCAAATTTACTGTTCAATATTTATTATTTGTTGACTTTTACTATTTGTAAAAGCACCTTCTTGTTCTATAAGAGGATGACCTCATTTCCAAAAAGAGGTAGAACTTTTTAGAACTAACTCATTCCTTAGAACTCTCTCAAAAAATCTTCCCTAACCTTCCACTACTTGTTTCCCAAGCTTGTTTTATTACAATCTTGTAAGTCTTTTTCAATAAACAATCTTTTGATTCAATGCTTATATTAATTATTTTTTCGTTTACTTTATTTAGTATCTAATTATTTAGTCCTTACTTTCTATAATATATATTATATAATGTATTATAAACACACTATAATATATTATAGAATATAATATACATAATACATTATATATACACTACAAGAAAAATGGTTAGAAATAATCAATTTGATGCAACCAAAATAACTGTTTTCATTAGAAATAACTTTTTGCGACATTTTTTTTCTACCTTTTGCGACAAAATTGGTGTCGCAAAATGTCAATTTTTTTTGTAGCGATATAATATATAGAAAGTATGAGGACACTATCATGTGTTAATTAGTACTACTGTTCATAAATTTGTTTTGAATCATGTAACTTCATTGTAAATCCTACATGAACATAATCGACTATGGAATATTCCGACTTCCTCGTATGTATCAACATTAAGGTAGAAGAAGGGAGGATTAATTTATACATGATGGGTTAATTAACATGCATGCGTGTCAATATACTAACTGACCGGATGTTATATATACTACAATAAAATTATTTATTTATATTATTTATTTACAGTCAATTAATTTTAACAAAATAATTATTTATAATTAAAATTAATTATAAATAATTTTTTTATCACAATCAATTAATTATAAAAACTCATTTTTTTTTATAGTGATAAAATAGGACATCATGAAATGAACCAAGTAAGAAAATTAACTTCATCATTGATCGATCATGATGAGCTATATACCAGTAGTATACGTACTTTCTTTTAGGTCATGATCAGTTTCGATATTCATCGACCGATCGAGTTGTTGATCAGTTGAATAAAAAGACGTTTCTTAATTTATTATACAATCGAGGCAATTAATAAATCAGAATCCTAAAATGGTAAGGAATATATAATTGCATGCATGCATGCGCAACTGCAACTGCAACTGCATGCATGCCTAGCTCAGGTACTAGTAAACTGGTATGCATTTCAAGCGAGCTGCGAACATGATAAGCTCATCATGATGATCTAGTATTGATTCTCATTTTTTTGGGGTTTGGCATCAACCACATGTACATGTATGGCATCTTGCATGCGTCGTTCTCAACTGGCCGGAACGCATACGTACTCACGTTGGGGGTTGAATATCAGATTTCGCTTTCGACAGAAAGGTAGGCCATGCACCCGGATCGAACCAAAGAATAGTTACAAAACCAAAATCAAAACGACAAAATCAACAGCTAGCTGGGCCTTGTTCCAGAATATTTGCATCATATTTGTCTGTTAATTTGATCGATAATTATATTATAAAAAAATTATTTATTTGTGATTAATTATTTATATTAAAATAATTATTTCTGTTAAAATAAATCTATTTTAATTATAAATAATTATTTTTATTATAAATAATTCATCACAAATATTTTTTTTTTAATACTTATTTTTGCATGCATCCAGATCATAAAAGAAAGAGACGAAAGTACTTTTGCTCTGGTTTTGGTGTGCGTGTTGATTGTTTTAGTGTGTGTATATATATAGTATGTATAATATATGCTGCTTTGTCCAAACTACAGTCATAAAGAAGCTCACTTATATATAAATGGAAAAAAGAAAATCATAGGCCGTTCTAAGAACAATGATCTTATATATATATATATATATATATATATATATATCCTCAACAATACAAGTCGTTTTCAAGAGTAGTCGAGTCCAGAAATAGTAGCTGATCAGTGAAGATTCTAAATTGATCTTATGACGTAGATCAGGAATTTCTTTATAATTGAATTATTTAGAGTTTGGAACCTACTAAATATTTAACAGAATATTATTATATTTTTGGTTTTGGTTTCATTTATATCCTCGGATTCGGGACATGGTCCCTGTGCTAGAGAGTAGAGACAAATGGTTTGGGACCAAATGCTCAAAGCAAGAAGACAAGAAGGTTTGCACAAGTGACTGCGACAGCATGATCAGCTTGCTGGCATTTTTTCCATAAACCAACCGAGAACTGCCCGAGGATTAATTAAAACAAATCAATGATGTCTAGTCTCGGGTTAATTTAGAGGTACAAAACAAACCAGTTTTCCTAGGTACAGCTTAAAACTCATCAGCTCCGATAATCAATCCGCCATGAGTGCAAATCAAACAGCTCCTGCAACTACTCATGAAACACCTCTGCATGCATGGCAATTGCAATATTGTCAAGCATATAACATTTTTTCTCTATATTCTCTATGTATAATGATCATCAAATATTTCCCATTATTACATGGCATGTGTCTGTCTCTATAATCATATCATTAAAAGAAAAATAAATATTTATGATATTTTAATTATAATTAAAATGAAATATTTATAATTAAAATAAAATAGATATTAGTGATATTTTAATTATAATCAAAAGAATTATTTATGATTAAAATAATAAATATCTGTTTTGTTTTAATTATAAATAAATTTTTTTAATTATAATTAAAATATTACATATATCTATTTTGTTTTAATATATATACTATCTATGCATATATGATAAGGGACGAATGTTGAACCTTCTTTCCATCTTCTTTTATGTGATTGGCTTGAAAATATTGGTTCCTTCTTTCGAATAAAAAAGGGCCATTTTGTGTTCATCCTTCACGTTTGAAGTTGAACCAAGTCCGGATCACTCAAACCAATTATTAGTGCCTGTCCCGTTCTCCCACGCGTCCAAAGAAAAAGGTTTTCTTTTGACCTACTGATTTAGTGCCATCGACTTGCAAGCCTAATAATTACCGAGTCACCGACACAGAATGCATCATATCATGATTACAAGCTTATCCATAATTGTTATTTCTGAGAAAAAAAAAATGCTTATACATAATTATATATGTATTAAATAAACCAAAATCATGGACCTTTTTTTGCCACAGAGAGAGAGAGAGAGAGAACCCTCCAACAAGATTTTCCCTTTTGACCTGGAATGTTCCCAAGAAAGTCACTCACCATATCAGCTTTAAGGCAGCCTTACTAAATTTGAGATAATTATGTGGTTAAAGGGGAATTATTATAATTAATTAATTATGATAAAAAAATTATTTATAATTAATTTTAAATAGAAATATAATTAATTACAACCCGTGCATGCTGCAAGTACTCCATGATCAGCCCATGAAGAATCAGTCTTCTATTATCAATATCCACTCGTTTCTCAAACAGTAAAAACTCTTGGCAAAACCTTTTACAGCGACTCTCAACCAACCCCACATCGAAGAGAATAAGAAAAAATATATATAAAGTAAAAAAATGCATAACAAAGGAGGTGTCAATATTATTCCCAAAAAATGCAAAGGTAATGACACGCAGAAAAACCTCGTGAACCACATTATCGACGTACGGCCCCCCCAACTCCATGCTTTTAAAATCTAATTAAAGATCCAACATCATATCCAAAACGTCTTTTAAACCCCACCAACTGGCCTCGGCCAAGAGTCTGAAGCATTCAAAGCTTCTCTCCCACGGCTACACATCCATCGATCCCCCGTTAGCTTTTGTTTCTCCCAACCTTTTTTACGTGAATCCCTGCAAATAAATGCCCTTATCTCTCCAACATTTCTCCTACTCTTCCTCACTTCACTCCTCCACTTCTGTTCGTGAGTGGCCAACCCAAAATGAGGTTTCAGCTCGTTTACATTGTCTTCTTCTGCACTTTGATCGACTTTGGTCACTCTCGAAGCTTGTCTCAGAGCCCTCAAACTACCATTCTTGACGTCGCGGCTTTGATTCAAAACACCAAGACCGTTTTCGCGACAACAACATTCGACGAACAGAAGCGGAGCTTCTCTGCAGCCAACTCTCCGTTCACTCTTCAGCTACATTCGAGAGTTTCTCTTCAGAAACCTTCACACAGGGAGTACAAGTCCCTGACTTTGGCACGACTCGACCGCGATTCTGCCCGAGTCAGATCTTTGATGACCCGGTTAGATCTGGCACTCACCGGCATTGTCCCTTCAGATCTCCAACCGCTGGATACGAGCGATGGTCGGGGCTTTGAAACCGAGCTCATGAAAGGTCCGGTTGTATCGGGGACGAGTCAGGGAAGTGGTGAGTACTTCTCTCGAGTCGGAATCGGTGAGCCTCCGAGTCCGGTGTACATGGTGCTCGACACCGGCAGTGATGTCAGCTGGCAACAGTGCGCTCCCTGTGCCGACTGCTACCAGCAAGCCGACCCGATATTCGAGCCGGCTGCTTCGTCTTCGTACTCGCCGCTATCTTGCGAGACTCGGCAGTGCAAGTCCCTCGACGTGTCCGAGTGCCGCAACGGTACGTGTCTGTACGAGGTATCCTACGGCGACGGCTCGTATACCGTCGGAGATTTCGCCACAGAGACCATCACGCTTGGCTCGGCTTCGGTTACCAATGTAGCCATCGGCTGCGGCCACAATAATGAAGGCCTGTTCATCGGCGCGGCAGGCTTACTCGGACTCGGCGGTGGCTCGCTCTCGTTCCCGTCTCAGCTCAATGCCTCTTCCTTCTCGTACTGCCTTGTGGACCGGGACTCCGACTCAGCCTCGACTCTCGAGTTCCACTCAACACTCCCTCGTAACGCCATTACGGCGCCTTTGCTTCGTAACCCCCAACTCGATACGTTCTACTATCTCGGCATGACTGGAATCAGTGTCGGAGGCGAGTTGCTCTCAATTCCCGAGTCCATCTTCCAGATCGATCACGACAGCGGAAACGGTGGAATCATCATCGACTCGGGCACGGCCGTGACTCGGCTCCAGACCGACGCCTACAAACCGGTCCGCGATGCCTTCGTCAAGCGAACACGGAACTTGCCGTCCGCCGAAGGTGTGGCGCTGTTCGACACGTGCTACAACCTGTCGTCGAGGACAAGCGTGGTGGTCCCAACAGTGACATTTCATTTCCCAGACGGGAAAGAGTTACCGTTACCGGCAAAGAATTACCTCATACCGGTTGACTCAGACGGGACGTTTTGTCTGGCGTTCGCTTCCACTCCATCGTCGTTGTCGATAATCGGGAATGTGCAACAGCAAGGGACTCGTGTCGGCTTCGACCTCGCTAATTCCCTGATTGGGTTCTCACCCAACAGATGCTAGAAGTAGATCACGCCTGTTTGATGGGATTTCCAGTTGAATGTAGAAGGCCATGTCATGTTTGACGATAATGTTTGTTGTTTTGGTTGGATGGTTGGTGATTTTGTCAAGAAAACAGAACAATTGGATGAAAAAAGATTGCATATTTATAGTATTCATGTACTGTATATGGGTATTAGCAAATTTAGCACCGCTGTGTTTTTGGTTGTTGAAAGCTGAATGTTCATCTGAAACAGAGATCCACTATTCTTTTCAGTTCTTTAGCCATTTAACTGACTAGTTGGAAATTTATTGGACAATCCGATACCATCTTTTTTGAAGGTTGTATTTCAGAGTTCATTGGAGTGCTCTGCTTTACTCTCTCTTTCTCTGTTCTTAACACTTTTCGTGTCATTGTTTGTTATTTGATATAATTTCATTTGGGACCTTCTCTACAGTTTCTGCTTAGATGTCAAACCAGGATTCATGCAAGAGTGATGCTAGAGTGAATCCACACTCACACTCACAGTGTAATGTTCACACTCAATATTTGCATGTCACACTCACAGTGTAATGTTCACACTCAATATTTTTCCTTCATGCAAATGTTTATGTGATAGATTTGTATCTTTTAAGATCGAAAATAATAAAATTTATTTATTTTTATTTGCTTAAGTTTTGTAGACAAAGCAATGATTTTATATGATATTATAGTCAAATCCTGAGTTTGAATTTTGACTTTATATTTTATTTTATTTAATTAAATATTCCACTTATCAAATTTATTAATTGAGAAAAAAATTAACATACAAGTAAGATAAAGTATTAAGATATAAAATAATAAAATATATCTTTTTCTATCAGTTTAATTTTTTAGGACAAGTGATAATTTCATAGTATCCATTTACATTATATCCGTGGCTTGGCTGTTGCTACTCATATTTCAGTTTATATGAGATTGTAGCAGCAAGTATTTATTTTATGTTTTGTTGTTTTAGCCTTTAGGCTCGCTCTCTTACCTAAAACAAGAATCTAGGCTCGCTTAGGTTGCTACTAGTAACATTAACATTTCCATTGATTAAACACGATTGTACACAACTTTTAGCCACCTATCAAAGTGTATAAGATATTCAAGTAGGTATGCCTCACAGCATTCATTTCCATTTATGACTAACAATATTCTGAATAAAATCTTAACAACACCGAAAACATTAACCATTGATGCTGAATTAATAATTGAATTATAGAAAAATAATTTTATAAATTAATATAATTTTTATTTATTATAAAATAAATTTTATAATCTGATAAATAATATCAAATCATATTAATTTACAATTTTTTTTTATGCATGATCAGAGTATTTTTTATTAATTTTATGAGCAACAAGGGAAAGGGTGGGGTGGCATGGGCCAACTGAGAATCAGCCCATGCATTTGGGCTCCACTATATAATCCACAAGAGCTTCCGAATGATAAAAGGGAGACAATGAACCCAAGGGCCGAAAAGATGAAGTAAAATGGAATAGGCCGAGTTTTTATTCAACTACAAACATAAGATATATCACTATCACATTAAAATTATAATAAAAAATAATTTTATAATCTAACTTATTATATCAAAATATATCAGTTTGAATATTTATTTTATAAAATATATTTATGATTAAATCATTTCTCTTATATACTAATATCTTATTTTTTATTAGTGAGATCCACCTTTTTTTTAAAAATTAATATAAAATTTATTTATTTAAAACTTGTACGTAACATTATTCATTAATTATTCATCAGTTAGTATAATAAATTTAGATTAACATTATTTCACCGTGCCAAAACATTAGTAATTTAGTAATGAATGTAGATAATATAATATCAGTTAATTTATTTTTGAGTAAAGATGAGTGATATATTAGAATATTTTTATTGGATTGATTAAAACTTATCGTTTAAAAATATATTTTTATATAAAAATTAAAAATTAAATATCATATTTAATCAAATATAATAATAAAATATGTAAAAAAAAATTATTTTTTTTTATAAATAATAAAGTTGAAACAATTATTATATTTGTATAAAAATATATTTTTTAAAAAATAATTTTTAATCAATCTAAAATCTAATAAGAGTGCTGTTAGTCAAACAACCTATGCTTCGTTGAGTAGGCTGCCTTCTTAAAAAGAAAAAAGAAAAAAGAAAAAAAGAATAGAATAGGCTGCTAGCTGCTATGAGTCTATGAGTAGATAGATTTGTATTGTAAGAAAAAGCTTCCTATAATTATTAAAATACATTTTGTTTTTTTATAGAAAAAATGGGATGAAACTCAACTAAATATATATATAAAGGAAAAACTCCGCCTGCTCTTCCAATACAAATCTCAGAACCTTCGCATACAAATCTCTCAGTAAGCCGTTGAATTACTCTTCTCAGAACCTTCGCATCTCTCTCGCTCTTTCGCAGCCGCTTTGAGTTTCAGTTCCCCCCTCCAATTGCTAGACTTCGTTCTAACCAATACAAGGCCACCCTAGACTTCTCCTCCATTGACTTGTTCCTCATTGTTTTCCTTCCTTCTCTCTCTACTTACCTTTCAAATTTTAAACCAAAGACTCTAGGAAATTGTTCTACTGCTCCGTGCTATGCCTCTCGATACGTTCCTGACACCATGACCGACTCTTTGAGCTCCAACTCCTCATTCGACTCCGCCTCGATATCCGCCGCCGACCAGGTTTGTCGATCACTTCCTCTTATGCACAAATCTTACTTGATTCTTAATCCTATTCACTTTAAAACGTCCGGAATACTTTGATCCCATTTGGAGCTTCTTAGTTCATTCAAATCAATATCCAAGGACTCAAAAACTTCTTCTTTACCTTTTCCTCCACGTTTCTTAATTTACAGTATGTTCTCAACCCGAATGCAACTTGTGTAAGACTAGAAAAAGAAATTTTACCATCTTCGATTGATTTATGGACTTGAAAAGTTGGAACTTTTTTTTTTTTATCAATTTCATTAGAATTTATCATTATTACTCCCGTTCAGCACTTAGCGTCAAAAGGATACCTTGTTAAGGAATGAACTCGTTTTTCTAGGAATATACTCTTACTTGCTTGAAATGTTGAAACTTTATCTAATCAATTTTATGAGATGATCACTTCTTACCCAATTCAGCAGTTAGTGGGGAAAAAAAATCTATGTTTTTGATGAAATTTCTGGTTTTTGTTTTTTGTTATTTACTGAATATTTTTGGGTCCCCATATTTTTGAATGTTTATGAATAATTATAGAACGTTGTCCGGAGTCAGAGGAGCGGGGATGGTGGCCAAATTGCTTCTGTGACATCACGTCGCTGGCGAGATATTTTCTGGCTGACAGTGTTTATGCTTCATTTAGTTGTTATGGGATGCAGCCTCGTGGTTCTTGGGCTCAATAGGTTTAAGAAAACGAATAGGCTAAACATTGATAGGTACACTGCTAGCTTTATGGAACAGCACAAGGGCTTAACAGAGAATTATTGGCCGATGTATGCTGTTGCCGGCGGAGTTGGGACTGTTATTGGATGCACTTGGCTGTTATTCCTGGGCTCCCATGCGAATGAAATGATGAAGGTTTCAGTGCATATTTTGACCACTTATCTTGCCGTTATTAGCGTTTTATGTTTCTGGGGCGAGCAGTTCTTTTGGGGCGTTGTGTTTGCAACTGGTGCTGGTTTTCAATTTTTGTATGTCATATCAGTAATAGACAGGTACGATTTGAAATATTTTTGAGTTTATGAGCTTTGCAGAATATGTATATGGGTGCATTACTAATGATTTATTACTTACAAAAAGATTTTTTTTTTATCAATAAAGGTTATAATTATTGATTTACCACGAAAAGTTTAATCTAACTACGTCTTATTTAACTATAGACTTCCTTTTACCATGCTGGTGTTGCGAAAAGCAGTAAAGATGGTATTGAGTCTTCCAGAAGTCATGAGAGTAGCATATGCTTTCATGCTTGTCATGCTTTTATGGTTGGGATTATGGTCTTTTGGAGCAGCTGGTGTTGTGGCTTCAAGCATGGGTGATGGTGGACGATGGTGGCTTCTTGTGGTGAGCTGGCAAGTTTTGCTCTTCATTTGGTTGTTATTATTCTAACGAAAATTGCATTAAACCCCCATTAAATGAGCCGTAGCGAGTTAGGTGAATAAAGTTTTATTTTGTGGTCCAGGTTTTATCTGTAAGCTTATTTTGGACTGGTGCAGTCCTTTGTAATGCTGTGCATGTGATAGTATCTGGGATGGTGTTTCTTGTTCTTATCCGTGGTGGTCGCGAAGCGTCATCAATACCTCCGAACTCCTTGATGAATTCTCTAAGGTATGCTGTGACAACATCTTTTGGCAGCATTTGCTATGGATCACTCTTCACTGCTGCTATTCGAACACTACGGTGGGAGGTATACATGCTGACACTTGTGACTGATTCACTATATTGCTTTCAAATTTGAGTGTGTGTTTATACCGTAATGGTTTGAGATATATATCAGATCAGGGGAGTTCGGTCAAAGATTGGAAAAAATGAGTGTTTACTTTGCTGTGTTGATTTCCTGTTTCATCTTGTGGAGACTCTTGTTCGTTTTTTCAACAAGTATGCCTATGTCCAGGTACTGCTCTGTTAGTTACCTATGTAATATACATGTACATGCCTATGCATGTTTGGATGTATGTTGATGTGTATATAGCTGTTTGTGTGGTTAAAATTATTTCTGGTAGCATGGCTTATTTAACTCATACAAGTGAAACTAAGGTAAAAAGATAAATGATTGTATTGGAAAGTCTTAGGCTTTGGGGGCCATTCATTGGTTATGCTAGGAAAAGAGAATTTAGATTGTGGGTGTGGGTTTAGTATGTCATAATGGGAAGTGATCCAATTGAGATAGCACATGAAGTCTAAACATTTTACCATTGAGAGGCATATTGCATTTCAATTAACATCCAATATTCTCTTACCTTTATTGGCATTACTTTCCTTTGTTTGTGTTGCTCTTCTCTCTTATCAATAAAATCTGAATGTAGATGTATGCGGTTGTTAAAGCTTATGATACGCACCTCTTTCTTTTAAAATTCTGTCCTCATTTTCTCTATTTTGCTCTATGGATCTATTACTTACCGTCACCTATTTATTCTTTCATGCAGCCTTAACCTTGTATGGTGGATAATTCCTTTTAATCCCTTTGGACTCTAATTGTTAATTTGATGTTTGTTAAAAGTAATTTGTATCTTGCCGGCTATTGATATTTCTAGAATTTTGTTTATGTAAAGCTTGGTTTGCATCCTTATTCTCCAGATTGCAGTTAATGGCAAAGGCTTTAACCATTCAGCAAGGGATGCCTGGGAGTTATTCCAGTCAACAGGAGTTGAAGCTCTTGTGGCCTATGATTGTTCGGGTGCTGTTCTATTAATGGGCACTCTTTTGGGTGGGCTTGTTACTGGAACTTGCTCAGGAGTCTGGACATGGATCAAATGGAAGGACAGAGTGAGCATGGTGGGCTCCACTACAATGTTAATGGGAATGGTCTTGGTAAGTAGTTTTGGAAGACAAAAACTCCACCCCTTTGATCTGTTGCCACATGGTTGCTGAAATTTCTAGTTGTTTGAAAAGCCTAGTTTTAATATTTGAATCCACATTTTGTCTCCCACTTCCAGTTTATATGTTGTATATCCATTTCATGTGTTCTAAAGTACCTAGAGATTATAGATTGCTTGTTCAACTATGCAAAGAGGTAAAAAAAAAAAAAAATGAATGTGGCCACCGATTGACTGTGAAATAGGGCATGATGGTATCCTTCTTGACTACTAGAGATTGTTTTGACATTGTGTGACAGTGCTAGAATGTTGCTGTATATATGTTGCTATGTAATTTCTGTATGATGGTTGCACCACATGCATATTTAATCTCAGGTGGGACTGGCAATGGTGGTGGTTGAAAGTGCTGTTACATCCATCTACATCTGTTATGCAGAAGATCCATTGTTGATTCATAGATGGGATTCCGAATTTTTCGAGCAGATGTCAGAGATGCTACACAATCGTCTTCAGTACAGGAGTGCACGAGCAAGGGAAGTATTAAGCCACAATCGGCGGCTCGATGACCACATACAACAAACACCACCTGCTTGAATCTCCCATCTTTTACAACATGTGAAATGTAATTCTCCACTCTTTAATTTATCAATTTAGATATATGAATCATTTTGTTTGTTGCTTGCCTTTTGTCTTATGGCATTCATAATGTGCAAATGCTGTATGTGATGAATGGCATATTGAGTCTAACACCCAATGATACAAGCCCACCTCCATAATCAAGAGCTACGACCAGACCAGATCTTTAACACACAACATCGGAGAATAACCATGATCTGTATGTCTGTATCATCCATATAAGTCAGTATACTCGATCCAATCTCATGAAAGTAGTCTGTTATGAATACCATATGTAGCCAAAACAAGACAGTCCCCAGGAGGAGTTGAAGAGTAATGGAAGCTCCACCCGCATCTAAGTTTTAGAAGCTGTGAAAGATTTTCACGTTCCTGAAGAGGTTGAAGAAGGTGATGCCCACCCCGAAGTATTGATAAGGAGTGTTTTATTGGTATGGCATTGGGATCTTGAAGTCAAATATTTTGCTTGGTGATACAGTATAAACTCCATGCTTTTTGGGATGTTGTCTCTGTTTACGGATCAGCGATTCAGCATGGCCACATGGGAATTTGCATGCCATGCCTAGCTACTGGCTTTTTCCAGCGATCATTCGCCACTGTTTTGCAATGAGCTGCAGACGACTGCAAATTGGACCTTATCAAAGGGGATGTCATCATATCTGTAATCGAAACAAGAAGGTTGATGTTTTGGAAGCCCATGACATCATTTTTATAATCGTTTTATAGCAAGGGAAAAGCTTTGGGCCACCGAAACTTTTTTTCAACAGTTTCTACCGATTGTATTTTTTACTTAATAAAGAAAGTAATTTTAATGAATTTCTGATTTTTTTTAAATGTTTAAAGCGATTTAAAAATTATTAAAAAACAAAATAAAAAACAAAATGCGCTTATCTGTAGGACTTCAGAAAGGGGATGCTATCATCTCGATGGCTCTAGCAGAGTCGTTATAGTAATGATGAATATAGCTTGGGTCATCGAGGATCCTCACCAATTTGTTTTTTTTTTTTACTTGGCAATGAAGCGTTTTTCAATGAATTTGTGAATTTTATTCTTTTATAAAAAAATTCAAAAGGTTTAAAATGAATAGTGCTATATACAATCCTCTTAGGAGGACTGTATTACAATCTCAGTGTATAAAATGACCAATTATGCCTATTTTTAGACTTCAATTGATTACATTACCCATCTTTCTTTCTTCTTCTTTTCATTTTTTGAAAGAACCCCCTGTTTCTTCTACAAAACATTTGAAATTGAATATATTTGTTTTCACCTCTACTGCAGCCCTTGACCCCATCTCTACCATCGTCGACCACCACAACCCAATCTTCTCCACCATTGATGGAATAACTACCTCTACCGTCAAAGGAGTCATATATGGCAATGTATCGGACCGTTGCTATCCAGCACAATGATACTAACCATGAGCCTGTTGGCCCTGGCGTTCTGATTCTTCTTCAGCTTGTACAATAACATTGTCGCAAACCCGAAAGACAAAAACAAAATCGTAATTGACCCAAAAGAAAATCTTCAAGAATCAATCGCATGCTCTTTTTCCATTTGAAGACACTCAATCCAACACAAAAAATTAAAATAACCATGAAAAGTCAAAGCTTCAAATTATCTATCTATTGGTCTACTAAAAACAACAAACAACGCATGCAACCATTTCTATTCTCTTCTCTCTACTTTTGTCTCTACATTTGCCTGTCACACACCACTTTATGAGCTTGTAACTCCTTCCCCTTTACACAAGAGGTTCCTTTTAAGCAAAACTCTTGTCTTTAAGCATTTTCTCCCTCTAAAATAACAATGACGAAGACTTCAAAAACAAGTTGTGAATTACTTTGTTGTCCACACATACATATCTATATAATCACTATCCCATAATCTTTCGCTTCTAGACACACTTTCCCATAGGAATCCTAGCCATCTACGTAACACATTCTAGTATACAATTCTAAAGAATGGGAAGAGCATCAAACTCTTAGTAGGAATTCGGCCCCGGCTATCCTTTTCCAAACAACAAAGAAAAAAAGGAAAAAGTATAATACTCTTATTCTCAAAATAGGACCTGGGGAGAACGAAGCACATCTTGTAAAAGGAAAAAAGGAATTGAAGGTTTTTATTTAGCAAGTATTTCATATGGGTGTTACTAAGTATTTGGGGAAACAAACTGTCTCCGTTTGTGTGTAAAAAACAGAGGAGAAGAAAAGGAAAAAAATCACACTTTTTTACGGTTCTTGGAGAGCTTTATCAATTCACTGCCGTCTTTCATAATTTAATCACAATTATGTTATTGATTTTAGTCTAAGTACCCTCTTTACCCTATCTGTTTTCTTGAAGGACATTATATTTGCACATATTACATGTCTCTCTCTCTTGAAAGTTCATTTTCTCTAATCGCTTTTGATATTAAAACAATTTTTGTAGCCTCAATCTTCAATGAAAAATCTGTCAGTGTCTCTACTGTTCCTAATAATCGCTTTGAACATAGTATTCTTTTTTACCTAGATCTTAAGGCATGCATAGACTTGAATGGAGTATATTATCAAATTGCATACTTTATTCCTTGGTGTTTATTTTTGGTGTCTTGGATGATGTTTATGCTCGCATAGAGCATTGGTTCTATGGATATAAGGCAACAATTCATGTACTACAAGGGCACGAACAGAATTGGTGCACGTTTGGGAAGCAAGCAATACATTGACAACATTAGTGAGTCAAACAAGGTTGCAAATAAAGTCAACTGACTAACTTTTATACAAATGTTAATTCTGATGAGAAATATTTGCTCCATTTCATACATATATGCTCACATTTTAAAAAACTAACAAGTTAAACTACTCATCTTATGGTAATTTTTCTTGTGTTATAGTTCTGTTGGATTAAGGATGGCTACTTTGGTGTACGGTTTTGAAAATGTAATGTGGTTGATCCTGGGATGCCATTTGATGAATGGTATCTATTGCTCATTATTTAAAATTACAAATATTATTTCTTGGAGGTTTATGATATTGGATCTCTATTGTGTTGTAGTTTCATGGACGACAAAATTGAGCCTTTGTAGCAATAGATTCCATGGATCAATCCAAGACAAAAGCTGGTGACCAAAAGGTTACCATCATGATGTTGCTTGGTAGACTGATAGTTATCATGTTTTGTGTTGGAAGTTTATGGTGATATTTTTGGGTTGACTCTTTTGCAGACACTTAGAAGGCTGGCTTAAAATCAAGAAGTTGAAAGGAATAGTTGGTTGAGAAAGAAAGTATAACCTCCATGCTAGTTCTTTATGATTTTTTATATATTGAATTAAGTATTTTTTTTTTTATTTTTTACGCTTCAAAAATCTTTTTTTTAACTCGTGATCATTCAGTGTCCTAGGTGTTATCTGGAACTTAGTTATTTTAATGAATGAAACATACTTGATAGCTTATAAGTTTTGTGTCTAGACGTGAATATGTCTAACGGTTGAATAATATTAGTCAACTCAGGCTTGAGCAGCTAGAGCAAGAGTTACAGAGTGCCTGTCAACAGGTGCTATAAGTTAAATCTTGTTATATTGAAATTCATTTTGAGGAGATTGGGGTGGTTGAGGAGAAACTTAACTTTCTCTTTCGAGTTTAATATCAATATAGGGTATGTTTATTGCAAATGAATTTTCAAGAGATTATAGTCATTCAATAATTAGGAATGATAGGGGATTTAGGGTATATGTATATTTATGTTGATTGGTATAAAGTATTTTTAGATATTTTCCTCTTTTGAAAAGTCTATTAATGTATACTACAACACAATATGTGATAAATGTCATTTCCATCATTACATATCTATATGTTATTCAATGATTTTTGCTCATTATTTTTAAAAACGAAAGGTTCAAGAAGTCATTATTAGTATTATATACTACTATTAAATAATCTTGAAAGATTGAGTTTTTAACCTAATGACTCAACAATTGTTTTCAAAACTGAAATAATATGCTTTAATTATGATTTCATGTAACTAATTGTATCTCCAAGAGTCTTGACATTTGACGTTGAATATGCATACTAGAATCTAGATCGATGAGCATTAGTGACTAATAAATAATCTAACATAAGCCCTCAATTCTCATATGGGTGATAATAAATTGCTTATTGTTGATAGTTTGATGGTGCATTATGATGAAATTCTTAGGCTAAAGAAAATTGTTGCAAAGCCTACTGTATTTCACCTATTATCTGGCACATTGAAGATACCTGCCAAGAGGTGTTTCATGTGATTAGGAGGACTTTGTTTATTTGAACTTCTTAAGGTGATTTTTTATTTGATAGTTTTAGATGCATTAAAATCGGCCTTAATGCAATGGTTAGAGAGAGACTAATATTTTTTGAGGTTCAGATAACTGGGGAACACATTAAACTTTTGAGTACAAATAAAAAATGGACGAGCATATGTAATTTGTAACAATCATCCTACCAAATTGAATGTGCCTTATCTTAAGGGATGAAAGTTTTGCAACAATTTCTAATAGAGATACTTTCTTCTACCTCTTTGGGCTCTAGTGATTCTAGAAATGTGGCTGACTAAATGGGACAAATGGAAATTTTCATGGACAAGCTTGCAACGCTAGAGAATTTTATTCACCAAGTGATAAACTAACCTCGCACATCATGCTTAGAGTTAGATGAACGTGTTCTTGTTGCTCTGTGTACGTGCGTGTAGATGTGCAAAAGCATATTCATCTATACCATGACAAAAGAAAATTGTAACTATAAGTCTTGTATTCTATTAACCACAACACATTAACCATTTGTTGCATAATTCTTTTTCAAGAGTTTAATTTGTAGAGAATATACGATTAATGTCAGAGACCACTTGCACCACTTGCACCAAAAGTATGCCCCACCTTTTCTAGTCAAATAATTTATAACAAGCCTATCATGTGGTTAAAAATCCTATTACCAAACAAAAAACACGTATGGTAAATAACCTACTCAATATTGCTTAGTCGTTTCCGTCCGTCAAATTCAAATCACTATTGCTAGTTGACACTATATTCAACCTAGCATGATGGGGAGTGATTGGAACTCCAGTTTAGGTATAATGCTTGTCAAATTTCATTCTTCCAAGTTTTACCTAGTGTCACTCTTCCTTTGAAATTATTTGGTATGAGTTTAATGATTCTTGGAAGGTGACTAGAAACAGTAGTGATAAATTGGTAATGGATGATTCTAGAGAGCCCAACACCAACGAAGATTCTAAAAACTTGATTTTTTAGATTTTGCAATGCTTAGATTGCACACTTTTTCACTTCAGGGTGGGAACAAGATTGAGTACATGGATTTTCTAGACATGACTAATTGATGGGGCGAAAAACACTTCCATTAATAACTAAAAATATCCCTTACATTTAAGTTTTGACATTCTGAAGTTGTGGACAATAAAGAAAGTGATAATAAACGTGATTTTGATTCGAATTTTTCTCTATTGAGAACTTCTTTCAAGCATAAATAATTTTAAGATTAATTATACTTTACCCCCTCTAATTTTCACCCAATTTATAATGTGCTTTCTGAACTAAAAATTTTAACAATTAGCCCCCAATATTTATTTTTTTCACAATGTTCCCATTTCGTCTATCAGTCATGTCAAACTTAATGAAAATTGGATTCATATGCGCTTCATGTGTTGAATACGCAAAGGAAAAATCAGCATAATGTGCTTCAATGTCTCCCTCATAACATTTTTAATACAATATTGACTGTCATATGGCTGCCACTTTTCTCCTTCTTCCCATTCTTATTCTTCGGTGTCAATGGTTGCCACTGCTAATAAATCATCTACATAAGAAGACACTCAACAGAAAGATGAGTTTAAACTTCCACATCGAAAACATGAGAATTATTTCCCCCACCATGAGCCAACCCTGCACTAAGAAACCAATGTGTCGAGGTCATGTCAAACAACCCGTGACATCTATCCTCCTCACCTCTGGAAACCCATACGAAACTATAACCATGATCATGCAACACGGTTTAAACTTCCATTGTACATCACATCACTAACACCTTAGACATCCCTCAACCAGCTTTTAGATGCTTCTCCCTGTTTTTGACTCCCAAAATAGAGCACTCATAACATCGTCCTTGCACCATCGTGAGGTAAATCCACTGCAAAAGCCAACCTAAACAACCGTCATTGATTCACCTTCCCAACCGTGCACATTAGCCTCTATGGGCTGCCTAGCACCCCTAGTAAACCACCGCAAATGCTATGTTTTACCTCACTAAAACAGAGCAACCAACCTACCTCCCACTTCCTAACTCCATTAGGTGTCGCCATTGACGGCACGATGTAACCCATCAACTTGCATATTTGCTGTGTCCTTTTTCGGTAACCATCAGCTTGCTATTTTCCCATTACATTGCATTCTCTCACTGTTTTTTATAATTTTTTTTTCTCTCTCTCTCATAGAGTCAACAATCCAATTTCACTCATTCTTCCACCAGTCCACAACTTCCTCTCGGTGAGTTATATTGCATTGAGCTGTGTGTTGTAATTACTTGCAAACAAAGAAAAACATGGTGTTTTGTAATTTTAAGTGAACTTTTACGTAAATGGTAGGGAAGTTTTGAATAAACTACCACTTTACCCTTTGAACTTTAATGTGAAGCGCACATAAACCCGATTTCTGTTAAGTTTGACACGGATGATAGATGAAAAAGGGTCATTGTGAAAAATTAAAAGTTGGAGGGCCAATTATTAAAATTTTTAGTTCAAGGATCATATTGTGAATTGGGTAAAAATTAGAAAGGACAAAGTGTAACTAACCCATAATTTTAATTGGTTTCTAGTTATTTGGATTTGACTCTAAGATTAATTGAATATGTTTATTTGTTAGTGAGATGGTCAAAAATTATGTTTTGATACTTGATTGCTATATAAAGTTTCTGTATTTTCAATAGATTCTTTGTAATTTGTTTTGGAAGATAAATGATGGCCCAATAGGTAGGCATTTTACAAAGAAAATGGTTTTTTAAATTTTTATCTTTAATTATTAAAAAAACTAAATATTTATAAGTTTCAAGATATAAGCAGATCATATAGTATTGATTTAGCTCCTGCTAGACAATCTTATACGTGTTTGAATTAATGTCAAGTGTCAGCATATTTCATGGGGTCCAAATTGAATGCATATTGCATATCTAAATTAAAATTTCAAAACATGCAATATGACGCTTGTCCCGGAGATCCAGAGAGTTAACTCTTGTTCTGAAAATGTTCTGTATTCTAATATGATTCACATTCTGTTTCTGCTCAGTTGACCTCCAACACGTTTGCACAACCATACCACTGGGATTAAATATAATATTATGTTCTGATATGATGTTTCAATTATGTTATGCCAAAAAGATTTTGATTTTGATTATTTATAAACTTTCGCTATGAAGTTTTTTTTAACATGTTTTGACTATGCTTTCTGATAGTAAAAATATTTTGTTCTACATTTTAAATTCGATAAATGCTCGTATATACATACTGGTATACGTTCTCTACTTACTGAGTTATTGATAACTCATCCCTTATCTCCATAACATTTTTCAGAAACTTTTGATGATTTAGCTGGAGATCATGAATAGGAAATATTGGAGATGTTTGATGATCATGAATAAATAAGTGCTAAGGGTTCAAGTATTGTGAAGGATTATATTTTGTAGATTAATCTTTGATGGTTATTTTGGTACGTTAGATTATGGATAAATTTGAGTACTTGTGGAGATATTATCTTATTTTGTTGAGATTCTTGTTTAGTATTTCTATTGAGGGACATGGATATTTGTGTTGGATAAACGAGTTTACATTTTATAAAGAATTTGGAGTATGTAAATGTATCGTGGAAAATGATTCTTGAAAAAAATGAGCTAACTCTCTGAACCTCTGAGATGAGGCGTTACATGTAAATATTATGAATTCGAATCCATATGATTCTAAATAATAGTGCACATATAGCTCAAATATACAACACCAATTTTTTTTAATGATTTGTGACTGTGATTTTAACAAGACAAGATATACCAAAAAACTAGTGGAAGAAGGTCCACCATTGAGAAGGCTGGCCTTCTAATGGTCATTTTACTCCTTAACACTGCACCATATTTCTGACATCTACATTTTGAGCGAACCTTTATTCAAAACTATTGCATAGAAGTTGCCAACCACTTCCATAGGTTTTTACTTCTCTCATTGGTAAATTTAAATAATTTCAACTTTATCAATCAACATGAAAACGCACATTAGTTTCTATAAGGGAGATCTTCATGTTTTCCATTGTTCCTTGTTATTGAGATTGGTTTACATATTGTCCATATAAAAGTGGAAGTCCTTTTTATCGTCTTGTGAAGTGCCTAGAGGCATTTAAGATCCTAATTAATTTGATGTTCCACAAGACTCTTGTGTGGACTGTTTATATCAATTAGGTTTTATAAAATGGATGGTTTACTTGAAAATTGATTTTCTTAACTTTGCACCGATTATCTCTATAAATATTGTGAAGCAAACTTAAGTAACATGCACTGTTTAACTATAAGTATCACCTTTGCAAGATTGCTGTAATTAAGATCTAAATGTGGCTTGGATCTTCAATTGTTTTTAGTGGAATTGGCATGTCTATGCTCATGGTAGTTAATTGTAGTTATATTGACCATATGAGAAATTGCTTTTCTCTGTTAGCAATTTTCATTTGCTGGGTATGATAAGATGTTCTCAATAAAAAAAGTTTCTGAAATTATTTTTTAACTATACACATATATATGACATAGTATTTCCAAAAAAAAAAAGTATTTCTAGAAATTTATAGACTAAATCATAGTTTATATGTTTGTTTGTCTATTTTATATAAATATATGATGGTTGTAGTTTATACTCATGGTTTATACTCAGTAAGAATTGTATATGAGTCCATTGAAAGAACACTAATATAGCTTTGCATGGATCCTCAAAGATGGAGAATGATCATGTAGACTAGACCAAGAAATTCCTTTTTGAGTGATGTTGTTGATCATGGCTAGGTACACATATAAGCTTTTGGCTTATTGATCTTTAATCTCATTGTATATTTAAACGAGTAAAAGTTTGAAATAATTAAGTGGAGGAAAGTTCTAAAAGATTTTTTTGTATTAATGGAGTAAAAGTAATTTTGATAAAATATATACTGTGCAATCTCATTTTTGGTATTTCTTCATGGTTCTTCAATATTAATTAGAAAATTGATGTGTTACATTTTTTTTTTTCAAAACCTGGTTTCACTTTTGAATCAAGCTACAAAGATTCATTAATAAGCATAAACGTTCTAACATCATAATGGATGGGACACATTGAGGAACCACTTCAGTGTAGTAATATCATAACTTAAAGATGAATTGAAAAAAATGGTGTCTATGAGTTGCATATTTGCTCGATATTGACTAAAATGTCAAAGGCTTCACAAGGGTCTAGTGAGGATTTAACGATTTTTCAATTTCATAAATTTTATTTTCCATAATATTACTGTAGTGTTTGGGATGACATATCTTGCTAACAATTGATATTGACAATTGAAGAGAGAGAGAGAGAGAGAGAGAATTAAGGTAAGTCCAGCAAATAGATCTTTGATGCAATGTTTGCCCCAAATGAAAATCCTTCTAATCCTACCTATTGAAGGTTTGTCCAACCATTTTTGAATGAAGAAACACATTAATCTCATGGCAATCCTTCCCTTTAAACTTGATTCTTAGGCCCTTTTATTCAATGCATCATTACATTATTCAAGTATGAATGACATGAAAAAGGAATCATTAGCTAGCACAGCAACCTCTTCCTCCATTTTCTTTGGATTTTAAACGCACTATGATAGAATGTCTGCAAATGTAACTAGACAAACAGAATCTACAAGATATGCTGCAATTGATGCCTCTGAGTCTAACTTGCATTCATAGAAGCTTTGGTACTTATTTGGACTCTGCAATTATTGTAATGACATTAGCAGTTGTGAGTTCAATATTTTGACATAACATATAAGGCTCATCTCCTTAATTTGTTGCACATTCTACACTTTCAGGTAGGATGACTATTTTGTCGTTATTGTAAGAGTTTCACAAGAGAAGTGAATTACATAAAGGAAGCTAGCTTTCATTATTGAGATTGTGCAGATTATATTCATGTTTATATGAGGTATTACAATAACAACTAAAAATATACAATCTTGACAATGGATCTAGAAATGAAAACAAAGAGTAAGATCAATTGTTGACTATGTATTAGTAAATCATAGTGATTTGAGAAATCTAATGAGCTGTCTTCACATGAGGAATCTATGCAATCAATATACTCAATAGCCCCTCACAAGCTCATGGGGACAGTACAAAGAATTAGCTTATCTTTAAAGAGAAAGAGACAAGTATAGGTAAGGTCTTTGGTGAAGATGTTCGTACTCCCGAATGAAGTGATCATGGTGTACTTCCATATGCTTGGTATGAGCATAAATATGAGATTGGAAGACAAAGCTATGGCACCAAGATTGTAACACCATATAATTGGGGATGAAGAAAGTGAAATTTTCAAGTCACAAATAAGCATCCTTAACCAACTCTAACTCTATGTTGTTGCAATGTATGATATATGCTTTTTAACACACCATAAAATAAGGTATGGACTAAGATAGAAACAAAACCACTAGTAGACCTGTAATCATCAAGAGAACCTACCCAACCTAAGTCATAGTAAGCATTTAGTATAAGAGAGCCATGATGAAATTGAAGATCATAAATAATGGAATCCTTAAGATATCCCAACACCCTTTTGGTGAAAACCCAAGACCATGTTGTGGGGGAGAAGGAAGAAACTAGCACAACTGATTTACAACATAATTAATGTTGGATCTTGTTAAGGTGCAATATTGTAAGCACCTACAATTTTCTCTATATCCAGTTTTGTCAAAAAGAGGATTAACATCATGCTATGATAACTTGGTGTCGAATGCAATAGAAAAAAAGGCATGGCTCTAACCATATGAGCTTGGTGTAGTATCTAAGATGTATTTCGACTTCAATTGATTGAGATAAATTCCATCAAGATCCCTAAAAGCTTTTACTTTAAGAAAGAATGCCAAGTTGCCTAATGCCTTGTTGACTTTCACAAACACTCTTATTTCATCTTATCTCATCTCATCATTACTACTTTTTCAAATCCTCATACAAAATAAAATAAACAAATCAATTTTGTCAAATTCCTAAACAACTTTTTAAATCCTAAAATAAAACTAATATTAAAAAAAATTTATAACAATATTTTATTTAATTTTTAATATTTATCTCATTTTATCTCATCTTATCTATGAAAACAAATCAGGCATAAGTCTTTGACAGTAAAGTCTTTTTGAAGAAATTGAATCAAGAGTAGAATATAAGACAAATGTGTGCATGTGACAATTATGCCATTAACATATACAAGCATAAAAATGTGGACGTTAACTTGGTGAAAACTGAGAAGTGAGTGATCAATCTGGGACTCCATGAAACCAAGGGAAAGTAGAACTTGTAAGGACGAGTGTACCAAGATTAATGAGTTTTCCTTTAGTCCATAAAAGGTTTTGTGGCGTGCATTCATGGTTTGTAAGTTGAGGGTGTTTAACCTTTGGAGTTGCTCCATGAAGACAAGTTCTTGCAAAGTGCCATAAAAGAAGGCATTGAAAATGTCTAACGATTTAACTAGCCATTTGAAATAAGTGTCAAGGGTCAAGACCCCTCTAATTGTGGAGGGCTTAATCACTGGATGAAGGTCATACTGAAGTTAATTGCATCATGTTGCTCAAATATTTTAGCAACGAGTCTTCCTTTTGTATCAATTGAAGCTACCATCTAACTTTTGTTTAAATTTAAAGACCCATTTGCAATGCATAACATTGTGGTGAGCGAAATGAGGATAAATTTTCTAAGTTTTATTTGCTTGAAGAGCATTGCATTCAGCAGTCATGATAGCCATTTATTCCTCATATTTAAAAGCTTGGGAAAAAAGTAGGTTTTTTAAGAAAGATAGTAGGGTGGAAGGCTTTAAGGGGATGCTTAGTGAAGTAGTAGAGATGGTAGTCAAAGAAGATTTCAGGTATTCAAGATTTAGCTCTGGCTCGAATAATCATTGTATGAGTGGATTATGGGATAATTGTGATATCCCATATGATATGGAATATGATAGGCAATATATATGATCCCACATTGATTGGAAATAAGAAATTCTTACTTTTTATAAAGTTCTAATAGGGATCCAATGATAATGTCTCAATGAAAAGCCCAAATTACATGGTCTATACTTCAACAGCACTAATCAATAATACAATTGAAACCTCATTAGAATCTTATAAAGAATAAGAAATTCTCATTACCAAATAATGTGTGATCTCATACATCACTTAATATTATTTTCATCATATGAAGTATTACAGTAATGGTGTTGGAGGTTAAGTAGTAGAGATGGTAGTCAAAGAAAATTTCAGGTGTTTAGGATTCGACTCTAGCTCGAATAACCATTGTGTGAGTGGATTATGAAGTAATTGTGATACCTCATATGATATGGATAATGATGAGTGGTGTATATGATTCCACATTGCTTAGAAATAAGAAATTCTTGCACTTTATAAAATTCAAATAGGACTCCAATGATAATATCTTAATGAAATGTTCAAATCACATAGTCTATACTTCAACAACATTAGTTAATGATACAATTTTTTTAATAATAATTTATTAATAAAACCCTCACTTGTGGCGGAGGAAAACCGTGAAAAAATCCAAAAAAAATCTAGAAGGAATATACAAATATTCAATAAATATCATCCCAAACAAGAACACTAACAAAATAAAAAACTAACACACAACGTCCACAAGGAATTCATAGATTCAAACGTGCCGACCTTCTTGTATTCCGGGAAGAACTTCTTATCTTTAAGCCCCACTTTTTTGATATTTCCTTGTTTGTATGATAATTTTTTTCCTTACTCAAAAGTTTTAGAATATCCCAAAATTCTGTATCCGATTTAGTATGGTTTGGAAAATCATCCCAGATACCTGCATCATTATTACCAGTTTCCCAAACCTCCTCCTCATATTCTTCATTTTCTGTTTCCCAAGTCTTCTCATCATTTCTTTCAACCATGGACTAAATTAAATCCAAAAAATTCTATTTTTCCTTATTATTAGTCCTGCCAGTTGTTTCCAAAGCTTTCTTACTTAATACAGCCCATTTCCCAAAGGAAATAGGTAGATTTTCCTCAATGCTCCCAACTAGATTTTCAACACCTCTCTGATTGCTCTCAAGTAGATTTTCCTCTCGAGCATTTTCAACTACTGTAATTTCATGATTTTCAACATTCATAACTTCAATAGCTTCCCTGTCACCTTCACATACTTCCTGAGCCTTCAAAGGCTCTTCCACCTTGGACAAATTTTGATCAATACCATCCAAATTTTGATCAACTTCAACATGCTCAGAAGCAATTACTATTCCATTCTCAACACCATTTGGTTTACTTAACTGTCCTTCCTCTAATACTTCCACCATTTCTACTATAGATTCCTTTGGTATGTTTTTCTCACGCTACACTTCCTTCTTCCCTACTTGTCTCTCCAACACCACTTTTTCATCCCTTATCTTTCCCACATTATGTTGTCCCGCCCTGCAAACTACAGCAGTATGACATTGCCTTTTACACTTCTCACAAAAGAAACCCAGTTTTTCATACCTCACAAGTTGCCATAATTTCTTATTTGCCTCAACAATTGGAAAGCCTTGTACCAATTCAGATGCCAAATCAATTTCAATGCAAATACAGGCACCAGTAGCATTTAGTTAATGATACAATTGAAGTCTCATTAGAACCTTATAAAGAATAAGAATTTCTTCTTCCCAATTAATATGAAATCTCATACACCACCTAACCTTATCTTCATCATATGGGGTATTACAGTAATGGTGTTGGAGGTAAAATTTTAGGTGAGATAGGGACTGTTATAGAGGAAAGAAGATTAGCAGTAGTATGGTCCTAAGTAGAAGTTAGAGTAAGATGATTTGTGAATTGGATGAATGTATAGGGTCAGAGGAAGGAGGGTTAAGGGGAAAAAAAGGAAGAAGAGATAAGAGATAGAATAAAACAATGCATGTGGAAGAGTCCAACCAGTGGGTGAGAATGAGTCATATCTTTTGGCAAAAATTTTTTATCATCAAATACAACATTTATAGATAACAAACATATCTCAGCCTTGCCTCAACTTCTTATAAAAAAGTTAACCTTATCTCAACTTACTTCATATATTTAAACACTTATTTCAACATATTTAATTACATACAAACATATTTCAATGAGATCCAAAAAATATTACTATTCATGTCTATCCAAACACAACCTTAATCATTTATATTTTATTTTAATACTCACTCTCATGTGTGATTCATAGAATTCAATAAGTGAGCCCAACACATAGAATATTTAGTTAATTATGATAAAATATAGAGTTAAGATTTAAATTTAAGATATGATCTATTCTGATACCATATAAAAGTTTTACATAATAAGTGAATTACAGCAAGAAGCTTAGCCTTTCATTACTGAGATTATACAAGTTACATACATGTTTCATGTATGAGATATTACAATAGTAACTAAATCTATACAATCTTGACCATGACCCTAAAAATGGAAACAAAAAGCAATATCAGTTATTGATTTTGTAATGGTAGAATCAGAGTGATTGAACAATCTAATTAGCTGTCTTCACGTGAAGAATCTGTACAATCAATATGCTTAACAATTGTACGTTAGACATGATTTCTATTTTGGTTCATATTCTTATAAATTTGCTTTTTCCCCCTCTTAACCCAACCGCCTAAAAAGACAATTGAACATTAATTAATTAGGAAATGCTGGTGATCATCATGATAACTCTTACTTAGAAGCCTTTATAATTGCAATATCTGCATGATCCTCGACAATTACATGACAGACTCGACAAGCTTTTTATGCATGCATGGTAAAAGCGAAAAGATTGGAAATTTTGAGAACATTAGTCGACTATGACACCACTGCTTTACCTCCCAATTATCAAACAATGTCGACACATGAGCAAAACACTGACCATGCTGTACTTCGGCTGCTGATATAGTCTAGGTCGACTGATCTTCTTTGTGCATTAATGCACCTTACTTCTTTATAACTATTAATTAATTCCCACGCTCCCAAAACAAAATGCAGGCTAAACGAACGTACGTGTTTATATCTATACATATACATACATATATATATATATACAATGATTATAAAACTGTCCAAGCTAGTGAGGGCCCGGGGGTACGTAGGTACTCGCATTAAGGCTAGGAAAAGAATGGTAAGTATAGGATGAGAAATTCTGAAAGGTGGTTCAAGACCAATTTGACTTTACTATGGCAGGCTGAACGTACGTACGTGAATGATCATCAGATGAAAGAGTATAGTGGTACTACATAATTTCAAGGCTGACATGGCCGAGAGAGAAGATCGAGAAGAAGTGCTGAGTGATTTGATTAGAATCTAATATTATATGTAAGGAAAACCTCTACATGCGTGAATGTGAATTGATTGGGGCATTGACAAGCCAAAATTTTTCGACCAACAAGTCTGATCTGATATATAGGAATGCTTTTTCAGCCTTTTGATCTCTAAAATAGCATGTTCCGTGGACGCCCGAAAAGTGGGGAGGGGCCTCTTCTTCTCAAAAAGCTACCATAAATAGTTTTTGCTAAAGTAACTGGGCAACTGAAGCTAGCTAGCCTCCCAATTCTCATATTGGTGGAAGAAAAATCGGGAATACTGTCTCACAAGTTCACTCGAAAAGATGTTATTGGGAGGCAGCCTAAAAGTTACTACTTCTCTAGATGATCTGTGTGCCGCGCGCTGTTTTCGCACCACAACACATGGCATTGTTTGGTGAAATGGTCAACATTGTCATGCCACTAACTAGCTACCCATTCTAAGTGGACCAAGAATATTTAAGCGGCCTGCAACCCTATATATATATATATATATATAATTGATCGATGCTTTCCTATAAATGAATGCATGTTCAGCCCTCAAATTTGTGTTGGTCAGAGCCAACAAGGTATCGGAGCCCTTGAATTTGTGTTGTTCAGAGCCAACAATTCATGATTAGAGTACCCTTACATTTGTCATGTGATCAGTACAATTTTGGTCTCACGAATCATTTATAATTCTTAAGCTACTTTATAATTCTGTTAAATAAGCACTAAATGGATTCTTCTTCCACTTTTTCAAGAGTGCGTGGTGATAGTGCTGAAGCAAAAATGGATAGCATAAACATATATATATATATATGTAATGTAAAATATGTTTTATATATTCTGGTAATTGATTTTATTAAATTAGATTAAACTGCTCATGAATATATAACTCTAACCATTGTACCAAATAGAATATCATTATATATATACCATATATATCAATTTCAAAGTAAACAAAAATGATCTTTATTATTAATAGCATGCAAAAATATGACGGCCATACCATGTCATGCATTTATGATTTGCATTAGTACTGGAAAACATCTAATTAATTGGAAACATCAAATATTATATTAGTCACTATACGTGTTTTTAAGGGAATTAAATTAAATTGACAAATGAAATGATGAAAATATCTTATATTATATTTTCACAATACTACACAAATATTTATTTAAATGATCCAGCTTATTAATAGCAAAATGTAATTATATATGTACGGCATTTATTTAGCGATCAGATCAGTTAGTGGGGGGTGAGCATGCATGTTAAGTGTTAATTGCATACTGTAATTATCATGAATATGGACAAAGTCATCATCAAATGAATGTCGCCAAACATAAGATGTATTGTCATGTAACTTGGCATGACAAAACACATTTAGACTTAATTATTGAGGTTGGTCCCAACCACCCACCTCTAAGACAACCAAGACACTTATTCCACATTACTTTTCCAATAACCAAATAATAAAAATAAAAACATCTACTTTTTTTTTTTTTTAAATAAAGTGATGTGCATTATTCCCAACATGGGATTTGTGTGAAGTACTACTAGACTTTGAATTCTGAAAACGCAGGCCGAAGTTTTTGGGGGCCACCCTCCCCAACACTTCTGAAGCCACGTGAAGGCGCATATATGAAGTCCCAGTTGCCCACTTGGCAGTACAAGATAGGTTGAGTCTTTCTTTCCTTTGGTATCCCAAACTCTGGCCTTATCTTTTCATGTCCTATATAAGAATTCCAGAGGCTTGCACATTTTTCATGTAACCTAAAAAACACATTAATCCAATTTCCGATCGAGCTGATCATCTTCTTCATCTTCCTTAATTCGCTAGCTGCAGTTTATGAGACAAAAACGAATGGCTGCCATTAGTCTAGATCCAAGTCTAAGACTACAACATATTAATGGCAAAGACCCTCATCATCATGCAGCTCATGTTGTTGAGGAAATTGAAGGGCTTATAAAAGTGTACAGAGATGGACAGGTGGAAAGACATCAGATTGTTCCATTTGTCACAGCCGCATTGCCTTTGGATCTTGGAGTGACTTCTCGTGACATTGTCATCGACAAGTTCACAAACATCTGGGCTCGTTTTTATGTCCCGTCTATCTGCAGCCTTGGCCGGAAGCTCCCTTTACTTGTCTACTTCCATGGAGGAGGGTTTTGTGTTGGCTCAGCTGCTTGGAGTTGTTACCATGAGTTTTTGGCAAGGTTATCAGCCAAAGCCGGTTGCCTAATCATGTCGGTAAATTATCGTTTGGCGCCGGAAAATCCTCTTCCTGCCGCTTATGAGGACGGATTAAAGGCTCTGATATGGCTGAAACAGAAATCTCTACATGGGTCCGGCGATCAATATTGGTGGTCTAGGCTTTGTGATTTCTCTAAAATCTTCCTTGCCGGTGACAGCGCCGGTGCCAATATAGCCTACAATGTGGCCTTGAGGCTTGGTTCCAACAACTCAATCGACGCATTGGGTCTAAAGGGTAGCATTTTAATACAGCCATTTTTTGGAGGAGATGCTCGGACACACTCAGAAAGCTATATGGTTCAGCCGCCACGCTCGGCGCTGAGCTTGTCTTCTTCCGATACATATTGGCGGTTGGCTTTGCCGGCTGGGGCGAACCGCGACCATCGGTGGTGCAACCCTTTGTCGACAAAATTGGAGGATGTAAGGCTTATGCCTACGATGGTGTGCATATCAGAGATGGATATATTGAAAGACAGAAACTTGGAGTTTTGTACGACTTTGGTCAGAGCAGGTAAAAGGGCTGAATACGTGGTGTTTAAAGGTGTAGGCCATGCATTTCAGGTTCTAAGCAGGAGCCAGCTCTCACAAACCCGAACCCATGAAATGCTGGCTCATATTAAAGCCTTCCTTAGTCGATCATGATCTCTCTCTCTCTCTAGCTCTCTTCCTCTCTCTTCATCATCTGCGCCTTATGTTTGTACAAAACTTCCGAGCTAGGGAATGAAATTATTCTCAATATTGCACCAATATTTCTGGAAAGTTAATGCTTTTGATCTCTTTAATTATAACTTCCTCCTGAAGAAAAATAGGAACCAACTTTATGCCTTCTCGATGCCTTTGATTTACGCTTTGTAGGCCTTTGGCATGTGCAATGTTTGCGACCGCCTGTGCATGCGAAAGAGATTTGCCTGTTAATATAATTACATCCTCTTATAAATACTATTTAAGTCAATTTTTGATCAGCCTTTTTGATTTAATATATTGACGGGTATTAATATATAAATATAGGCTTTATACATGGCATCTAAGCTAATTCCTATATGAAGTAGTAGTACTGTCATGTTCGAAGTGTGATAAAGACTAGCAATTTCAACGTCATGCATAAAAAGGATAAATGGTGGCCCCTCATGGCCGTGCGACATGAAAGAGTTCACATTAATGGAGAGTATATGCTAAGAGTTCAAAAGGTTACATTATATTTTGAAGTATTTTCCAAACAAATGAAGTAATATTCTCATATGAGAATTACTCTAGTTAGTTACGAAGTGATTTTTGAAATCGAATTTTTTTTTTAAATTTGTTTACATCTGATAGAAATTTATCCATCTTCTAGAAAGGAGCCGAATGAAACCAAAGTTTCATGTTTGACTTTGAATTAGACACGTTAAAAATGATAAATTATTTGAAAATGATTCGCTTCCATTTCCACTTTTCTTAATTCCAAATAGTCTTCTCCACGTATTATTGATCATGAAATATCAATTGCTTGTTGAACCTTATGAATTATGTGAAAGTAAGATACTCCAAATTATGTGAGAGTCCAAAAATTTTATAAAACCTTTTTTATGGAAAAAAATTGGAATAAAAGATCTCACTGAATACGGCCAACCTAGCAGCAATAATGGAAGCGGTAGAAAGAAGTGAAACTTAGTTTTCGTCTAGGTACGTGCTTTTGGATTGCCGTTGCATATCAACTCCTATTGTTGATGCAGCTACATTTTTATAAAATAAATCTAATTGATCATTCGAAATTATATAAATTTATAAAATTATTTACTTTTATATAACCATTTAATTTGTCAGTACTATAGCAGTACTCCTCTTCATATAATTTATATGCATATATATGACTTATATTGATACATTCAACGGAGATAATTTCACTGGATAAAATAGTATTGGGTTAATTTTTCATATGAATATATAATATAGTACTGCGCATGAAATCCCTATTCATGCATGAAAACTATCAGTAATTCATATGAATATAATATATATTTGTATCAGACGACAAATATAAAATATATATCCTAGCTAGGCTAGCTAGCAGCTCGAAGTTAACCTTAAGTTGATGATCAAACCCCTTATTTTGGGTTGAAAGTGCAAAATATATATTTCCTAACTAGTAGTACGTACCTATGTCTACATATAATAAAGGTTCCAGCTTCCAACTATTATTTAATTATTATTTTTCACGTGGTGTACGATGTAGTATTATTACTATTAGTTTTCGATAAAATACGATGTAGTATTAGAATATATACATATAATTATTTTGAAAAAAATTATGTATTCTATATCTTTTATATTTTCTTTTATCTTAGATATCAAAAAAAAATTATCTCCAATTATATATATTAATTGACGTGGGCGATCGATATTTTAAATGAATTTACATTTCAACGCTGGAGTACTGATTTAGTCACTAACTAAAATATATTTGCACACCAACCAATTAGATATTTCTCTATGATTAAATTTTTGTAATTAATTAATTACGATAAAAAGATTATATTTGTAATCAATTTTGATTATTAATAATTATTTTGTTAGAGTTAACTAATTACAAATAAATAATTTATTTATAATGATCAATATTTTTATTTCTTTTATTATTTTTAACGTGAGAATTTGAATACTGAAAGATTTTTAGGCAAACAAATTGCGGCCAGCACCTTTTAATGGGAATAAAACTAATTCGTTGATCAGTCTAACCCAAAGGGATGGATGTTATGAGTTTCAACTTGATTTATTCTCCATCGAAGAGTAATTTGACAGTGGAGTATTTTTATATCATTTCTCTTTATATATATATAAATATATATATATATATATATATATATATATATTCCTTCGACTTAAATCGTACGTTAAAATTAGACCACCGTCAACGTTATTAAATAATGCGCAATAAATGCATTTGCGCCGTATATATATGATCTGTACAGATATTTACACTCGGGTATAAGTGATAATATAGGATTATTGTTTTTACTATTTATTTATTATTCATAGTGTATTTAAAATTTAAAATGTGTATTTTTTTAACATATCCTTAATCGACGTTAAGAAGAAATTAAAAGTACATACAATTTTACTTATATATAATAGTTACTTTCTTAACTATCTATTAAATAAAAAATAAAAAGTAAATCTAATACAAAAAAAAAAGTAAATAAATAGTAAAAAGATAATAACTCTATTATTATTATTATTTATACTCTGATTGGCGCAATAGTGATGTGGTAATGGTGGTGACAGCATTTGAATTTTCAATTTATTTGGTTAATTAAAGGAATGATCTTATAAGTTATATATGATCACATAGGCCGATGTTAATTGGAATCTAAGATTTTATTGATTTCTTTTTTAATTTTCTAAAATATTTTTAAAGTTGGGGTTTAAATGGTAGAATCTTTTAATGAAAATATGTTTGGTAAGAAAACTTTTGTAAGAGACTTTTTTGAAATTTGTAAAAAGAAAATAATATTATATGTTCTCAATGGAAAATCGATCGAGGTAAAGTATGTATATTGATTATTATATAAGATTTTTATGTTCTAAAGATATTTTGGATAGATACAAAGTTCTGACAAACTATATATACTGATCGTCTTTATTTCCAGATGGTTAATGTCCACGTAAAATTCGTTATAAGTATTTATGAGTCGAGTACTACCGAAAAAGACGAGAGGATGATCGAATCATGAGAAACGTAATGTAAAATCACTTTTATGTATCTTTTTATATATTTTATTAATATGTTTAATTAAAAATAATTAATATAATGTACCATTCATTATAAGTATGGTTGTACTCTAACTCAGACGATATTAGAGTTTGGAGTTTCCAACTCCAACAATTGTCAGAGTCAAAATCAACTTCCGACTCCTTCTTCGAAATTGAGTTGGAATTTGACTCAAATCAGAATTCAGAACTCTAAATTATGATCGGAATTCGTCAAAATTTTGCTATTCGTGACTTCGTTTCCATTAGGAGTGTTAAAAAAAATCATCATTTTATTAATACATGTATATCATGGTCTCCCTTAGAGACCATTCATGTACCTTGGTTCTATTCATCACATAACGGGTAACGATCATACATGTGACTTCAAAACGGGCGATACCCAGCTAATTGTGTCCAGCACGTACCATGACCAGGTATCCCTTAACTCCCACCAGCAGAGGAGTCATGGAATCAGCACGAGAGTGTTATCATCTTGTCTAATCCCATTTTTCACCCAGTGACAACATAAGGTACGTCACATTAATATATTCCGCTCTTAAGTGATTAGAAGAGTTCCACTGAAATAATGCATCATCTTGACTTGGGATCGTGATACACATGCACCCACCAACAACAACAAACTAGACCAAAACCACATCAGAACACCTCACCAACCACCCAAAAATATATAAGCCAAACAACCAAGATATAATTTATATGCATGATAAACAAATATTAGATGGAATGATAAAATTAAACGAGTAAAATAATTCAATTCAACAACAATAAATTCAACCATACATTCAATTAAATAATCTCCATAAATCTAGACCCAAACATATTCCAATTACGGGGTGATCTCATCCTCTATATAATGGCATCGGACTCAACCAACCTACTTCCAGGTTTATTAATATTATTAAGCAATTAATTAACACTTCAAACTGCCAAAAAAGGTTAGTCCATTAATAAATAAATAAATAATCAAAACAAACATAAATCACATATACGACTGCTACTTACAGCACAAGTAAGCAGCTTAAAGGATTAAGTGCGTCGGTCCATGATCCATAACGGGTAAACTCGTACTTTATTCATCTCCTGGCACAGCTAGAGGTAGGGGAATACTCATTGGAAAAAAGAAAATCACATGGTGGTGGTAGTGAGATGGGGCTACCAATAGAAGGTCGAGGATTTGCATAGAAGTGTGCAATCTGTGTATAGGAAAGTGAGGGAGAATGAGAGTTGGTGGTGGCTCTCCTGGAGGAGTGGAGCTAGGGGTAAGGTTGATGGAGGCATGGGAGCCTTTGGCGGTGGCTGTGACGTCAAATGATGGTAGACAGCAGCAGCACAAGGTGAAACCCGTGGGTTTCACACCAATTTCAGGTGGAGAAGGAACGACAAAGTTAGAGGACTACCGACGATGGGTTTTGCTCGTCGGGGGATGGGAAAGTTAGTGGTTGTGACGGTGAGGCCGGACGGTGGCATGTGATGGAGCGGGGTTGCTCAACATGTTTGGTGAGACCCATTTCGGATGGAGGTGAAATGGTAGAGCTTCGGGCCGTCAGAAGTGGCTGGAGGGCTGCTGGTAAGTGGGGAACACGGTAGGGGTGGTCGGAGGCTAAGGTGGCTGGTAGTAGCGCCAAAAATACAATCCAAAATAAAAGAATCAATAATAATACATAAATAAAACAACATAACTCGAAATAAAAATAAATAAGACAAACTACTAATAAAATTATTAAAATAAATTAAAATAGCCAACGTTAAAAATAAAATAAATATGTAAAGGTATACAAAACTTGGAATCTCACATAAAATAATTATGATACGACATATATACAACTGCAAATACATGATGAAATAAATTCAAGTTTAGTACACATTGAAGAAAAGTGGTATTTTTTTTAATGGTCAATCTTAAAGACAGATTATCAAAGAAGAAATGCTTTTATATCACAACACCAAGGATAAGAGAATATGACTTGTAGGACAAAAAACACTACCATGTTAAAAAAAATTCAAAACTGATAAGAAACAAAGCTACATTAATTTTTTTCTTTTAACCTGAAATCTCGTCCAGTCAGATTAACTACACTAGAAGCTACACTACACCAGCTTTTTCTACCCCCACACACCTACACTAGAAACTAAGATTGGTATGAGATTATTTAATCTATGTAAAGCCAAAAAAAGCAGAGAAAACCCAATAGATCCACCAATATTTTAATTTTTTGTTCAATCAGTTGGCAATATGAATAGTGGGAGACAAATTTCTCTGCTTTAAAATTAATATATATAAGCAAATGAATAGGCATTGCAAAACATCTTATTTTGCCTTAGCATTACTTAATACTATATATAATTTTCTTTCCAACATTCCTTAATGCAACATCAAGTTATTATCTCACAAATAAAAGATAATAAACAAGCACAAGTTCTATCACATTAACCTAAACCAAACTGAAATTAAAAAAAGAAAATCAATTTGAGAGTCCATATTCTAAGAGCACCTACCCTTTTATGTCAAATCTTTAAATCTTGAATAAACACAAAAATAGAGCAGATACCAAATAAGAAAAAATGCTGACCAGTTTTCTATCTATTTGTGGACTAAGTGAGAGCCGATGAATCTAACTTCACTGGTTGTGGCATGTCTTCCTATAACCCTAATAGCTAGACAAAATCAAAGAGAAATGAATAATATGTGAGAGAACTAGTCATGGAGATGGAGACAAAGACTTATCTGAACCATACAAAGAGTGGCATGGAGGGCGGAGGCACAACCCAATTGAGAGAAAAAAAGGGGTGATAGTAACAAAGAAATACCTAGCACAATGAGAGAAAGAAAAAGCTATGACCTGACTTAGGGCAATAGGCACTATAAGAAAAATATGTATTTATGATATTTTAATTGCAACCAGAAGAACTATTTGCGATGAAAACATACTGTTTTGATTACAAATAATCATTTTAGTTACAATTAAAATGTCACAAATACTCTTTTTTTTGTAGTGAAACGCCATAAGAGATGATCAGCGTGGTGAGGTTGCACCAAGGAGGGATTGGCTTTGGGTGAGCTCGCCGCAAGAGGAGAAGATTGTAGTCGTGGGGGAGGGGAGAGAGAGAGAGAGAGGCCTTATCACATGTAAGAAATGGAAAAAGATGGATTTTACGTTTAAAAAATTTTTGCGATGGCTCTTAGTCGCAGCAAAAGATAGAAGTTTTTGCGACAAATATCTTCTTAGGGACAGTTTTTTGTTAGATTTTCGCACCAACCATTGATGTTACTAGTTTTACCAATTATTATCTATACTTGATATTTTGTTGCAAAACTTTTTTTGATGATTTTTATTTGTGAGAAAAATTGTTTAGTTTTCACGTTTTCTAGTTCGTTACTGATAAAAATATTTGTACAATATAATCATTTGGGACATCAAATGTTGTGATGACGTAAATTGGGTAGGAAAAGATATCTATTTGCTGTCAAAGTTATAATTGAAAAATGTATATCTTTTGTCACCCGATAGTGTCATCAATAATAAGTCCACAACTCATAGGAAAAAAATATTATCTGCCAAATATTTTCAATGATTTTATATTCATTGAAACAAATAATTAATATTCATAAATTTTACATTATTGGAAATAAAATGGTCTAATATAATTATTTTGAGTAGAATATTTTTGACAAATAATACTTGATGACAAAAAATCATTATTTGTTAATAAATTATATTTGCAAAAAAAAGAAAAAAAAAACTGTCCCAAAAACTTTTTTTTTTCTGTAGTAGGTATAATGCTTGACGAGATATTAATGCATCCTATCAACTGCTAGCTAGGTAGGTATTTAATTTACTGACCGACAATTTTGATGATAATATATAAATAAATATATAATATTTATATATTTATACAAGTCAAGAAACTCGTCAAGAATCATAATTATATATTTTATGACGTCTCTCTAGCTCATAGGTCAACTTATTCAATTTTTGCATTTCTCATTTTGATGGCTTTTATAAATTAATTAAAGGGACCATCTAATTAATTTTAAAGTAATTTTATAAATTAAAAGACCAGTACTCTAGCTTGTAATTGGGATCGAAGACGTCCCCATCAGATAATAATAAAATATCCAGTTAACTTTATTCGTTCGCGCGTACGTCTTCCATCCACACGAAGATCGAAGAGAATTAAGTTCTAGGAATAATAATATTAATTAGTACATCATCACAGCCAAACTTTTAGTATTACTAATGTTAGCCAATCAATACAAATTAAATTAGGGTGACGCTGGGGGCGGTCCGGCTGTCCCCAGCGTCTAAAGCAGTCCAAATAATTTTGGATTGTTTGATGATGAAAAATACAGAAAAATAAAATAAAAAATATAATTAAATTAAAAAATTAAAAATTAAAAAATATATTAAAAAAATAAAATGAACAAAATATAATAAAAAACACAATAAAAACATAATAAAAAACACAATAAAAAAATAAAATGAAGATGAATTTATGAGGGATTCGGCCATGGAGCAAACGGAGCCGCCACCGGCGGCGGTGGGAGACACTGCCCACGCCATCGAGATCGACGGACTCGGGCGAGCGTACGGGTCCGAAACGGGTTGAAGGCTGCCGGAGGCACACCGGAGCTCGCCGTCGTAGGGATGAGCTCGCCTGAGTCCGCCGGTCCCGATGGCGGGGACGGTGTCGCCACCGCTACCAAGAGCGACGGGACTGTTTTCATGGAGGGGGCAGCCCGTCTGCCCCCAGGTTCTGTCATTAAATTAAGGTGCATGAATTAATGTGTGTTTAGCTAGCGCAAGGCTTCAACGTACGTCTTCAAAACGAAATGGATCGTTCGATCGAGGAAGTCCTTGATTTAAAACCCAATTAACTTTTAGACGTTCTTACTACAGTATAGACTCATGCACGTCCTTTCTCGCAGAAGTTTGCGCGTTAAAATATTCTAGAGCGACAACATGCAGCAAATATATACGTACAGTAAAAAAGATGGATATAATATTTTAGACCATTATTTGCTAATTAAGTTTCTGATCTTCATTAGAGAAAAAATATTCGGATTACAAGAAAAATACATAAAAATAATTAAAACAAACTATTTAAATTATTTTTATCCTTTTTAAATGTAGTAAATTGGTTATTTATCCTTATTTTTCTTGTAGTAAGTACTTCAAACTTGTGAGTTGTGGTAATACAAACAAAAAGATCAATATACACATGAAAGAGGAAATTCAGATTCATGCCGTCATTATAAGAAAATTATTTATAATCAATTAATTTTTATAAAATAATTATTTACAGTCAAAATTAATCACAAATAATTTTTTCATTGTAAATAATTGATCACCACAAAATTTATTTTCTTGTAATGAACTATGAATATTTGAGTACACGCATGATTCGCGGCTCATAGTGTTGAGCATGCAAATTAATGGTTGATTATTTTTTAGCTTATTGGCTCCAATAACTATATTTTCGTCTACAGCAGTGTCGACGTCGTGCCAGCCAACCGGGCTCGGTTGATAGAAAATTGATAAAAGTACTTTATATGAGTATTATAAGATTAGACCATTAATGATATTAATGTTACAATAACGTAGGTGCGCCCAGTTAATTAGGTCCGACTCCGGTACGCCGGCAAAGGCCCTAAGCACGCCTCAGATCATGAAGGTCCGAGGTCGAGGTTGCTGAATAGCGTACTGGTGTCTCCCATTGTTAACATAGGTTGCCCATGATATCTTGCTCAAATGAGTAGTCCAATCATCTTATTCCTCTTGCTCCTTTCCTGTGTTGGAAAAACAACATCATCATGTCATGCAAGCTTTAATTATACACGAACACACACACACACACATATATAGCTAGGTACGTATATAGTAGTACTTCAATTATTCATTACTTCATCTTTTATCAGTAATAAATATACATATACATATATATAGACTTCGTACAAGTACTAAAGATGATTTTTCGTACGTACACTGCTAGCTGTGGTTTCTCTCATCTATGATCTTTAAACAATTCAATGGTCCTAATATTATATATGAGAAATTAAAGGGAAAGTACGTGTATGTTACGAACATGTTTTGATTCCTTTCCGGGTTTTCTTCCCAATGTTCCAATGTAATAACCATCTAATTTTCAGCGTTAAGTGTGTGTATATATATATTTATATTTATAATATAATAAGTAATTATTTAACGGTCACTTAAGGAATTTTTTTTTTTGCTAAGTTTTATTATTTTTTATTAAATTTAACTTAATCCTTCCATTTATTTGAATTGTGAAATAATGTGATTCTTGAAATTTAGTCTCCTAATTCAAATTCTTAAATCAAACACTTTAAATTCACATATAGCCAAATTGAAAACTATTATCCTCTCAAAAATCATTATTCAAACGTTTAAACTATCTATCAGTTACAATTTAAATGGATTCCTAGATTAAAACTAGCACCAAATTTCAAATTCAATTCAATCTTTTTAGGATTGACGTTATCATTCCCCCCTTATCTATAAAACTCACACAAGATTTAGATTAAACAGTATAAATTATATAATTTATATAATTATATATAATTTATATACCATACAAATTATAAATTACTAATCTTTTGTTAATTATAAATTATATAACATGCAAATTATGATAAACATTATAATATTAGTAAACTTACTTAACGTTATAAATTATAATATAACATTATTTTAGATAAATTATAAGTTATAATATATATAAATTTATAAATATGATTTAAAATTTTTATTCATTCTTTATATAAAAAAAGAAAAAAGAAAAATAATTAAATTTAAATATTTTTACCAACTACATTTGTGAATACAATTATTTGAATGAAATATTATTTATTTCTCAATTTAAATTTATTATAAAATATTAAATTCAAATAATAATATTTTATAAATGAAATTATAATCATTATTAAATAATCATCTTTTATTACTTCACATCAGTTTATAATTTATTTATATATATATAACTATTTCGTTATTAAGATATTTTCTTTTTATTTCCTATATATATTTATTAGAACTTACATTTTTTTTTCCTTGTTTTAGCCACTAAAACAGGCGCTGGAATAACTGAATATATATTTGTTAAAGTTTACATTTTTTTCCTCTATATATTATATTAATTATCGAAATTTCTTTTTTTTATAAAAGTCATCATTTCTTCAAAATAATCAATTCAGTAAATCTTGCACGTTAATGCTCCTTATATATATATATATATATATATATATATATATATTTTGCTTGGGCCGTGTGCGTTTGCTACTTTCCGATACTGGCAGTAGATTGATGAGTACGTACGTATGGTAGTACGTACGTATGAACAACAAAGACAAGTAACTGCAACAAGTAAACGTACGGAGTTCTATATATATATATATATAGATTTCCACAGACAAAGATTTTTCGGACGTACCTGATTTATCTTCATGATCATGAGTTTTATGGAAGCAGCTTTTACATGGTGATTTTTCTTCTTTGATTGCTTCCAGTACGTTTCGTAAAATGGCATGAAAAGTGGGCATGAAACAAAAATGTTCATTGCGTGATGCAGCTTAAAGCTGGTATGCTTCAGATGATCATCGATGAATGCTGTATGTTGGAGCTAAAAGATCGATCGTCTTTATACCAGAAGCCAGAGGCATCAATCATTTTCCGACTCTCGTTTATTTGTTAGGTGTAAGCTGTAACGCGTTACATCCCTATAAATAATATTGGTAGTTGAGGGTCTGTCATGAGCCACCGTTCTTACTTCAAAATAATGCCTCAACCCCCACTAGTACCATTACTAGTACTCCTACTACTTTTTATTATATTATATATATAACCTACTCCATCCATAATTTCTTTGAATGGCTCGTGATGATCCCTTCATGCTGATCACGTGTGAGATCCTAACGTTAACACATGCAAACGTGCATGAAATTAATGCTTACTTTATTTTGTACATGATCATTATCAGTTGCTTGTCTTTTACGGCTTTTACTCAAGGATCCATATTTGTCCCAGAGATTTTGATACATTTGCCAAGCAAAAACTTATTATTGTAAACTAAAAGACAGTACGCAATCGATCTTTCATTTGCATGTCAGACTACGTACGTACCTATAATGCATACTCCTTCCCGCCCTCAATCAACCATGGCAAGGCATGGGCACCTCTCCTCCATTGTACTTGATTGCACCCAAGTAAGCTGCCCTAAAATTCACACAACTTACGTTCATTCCACACCTACCAGGCTACGTGCCACACGTGACACCGACCTCCCCCAGTCCTTGGAATTATCCGGCCCATGAGCTTCACATCGGACTACCCATTCGCTAACTAACCCCCTAATTATTTACTTGTTATTTTCTTACGCACATATGTAATTTGACTTTTTATCTTTGTATTATATAAACATATGTGTTAAAGTACAACTCAAGTCCCTCTTTCTCTCATAACTCAAGAATGAAAGTTTGATACTAAAATAGCCACGATTCTAATGAGTTAATGGAAATAAACCAGATCACAAAATAGCAAGAAATTAACAGAAATATAAAACAATGAACAGAAAAATAAAGAATAAATAAAGTAGAGAAAAAGCACAACCGATTTACGTGATTCGATCGTAATGGTCTACGTCCACGACAAGAATGGCCTCCGATCTTATTGATAATCAATGTCCTTCACAAAGAAGCATCTAAAAACAATCTAAGTTACAAAACCCTCATTTATAGACCTATGGAATGCTGACTTAAAACTCCCTTTTAGCCTTTCCGTAGATGCAATCTTTACAGAAAGGTAAATTTTTGAGGTTCTATTCACTCAGCAATCCTTTCTTTTATAATTCTAAAAGGCCCATTTGACTTATATGTCCAAGTCTCATATTTCACAACACAAATTTGTTCTTTACAGTATTCTGTATAGGGGATGCTTCCCCAACTACAATATTATCAAGCACTATATACAACCCATTCTTAATGACCCATTTCATAATAACTAAAAAGTCTTTAGTAACTCTAAGGACTCCTGCCTCAGATTTGAAGGTGTAGCCTGATTGATCAAGTATGCTAAGAGAAATCAAATTTCTCTTTAATTCAAGTATAAACCTGACCTCCCCCAGAAGTCTTTCAATACCATCATGCATCCTAAGTCTAACTAACCATATATCCATGATTTTGCAAGACTTATTATTCCTTAGGATTATATGCTCCCATTTAACGTAGAGAATGTTTCAAACCAATCTCTAATGGGGCACATATAAAAGGAGCAGCTAGAATCCATTATCTACTCTGATTTTAAATCAATTTCACTCACAGTGAATACCTCAGCACTCTCATAGCCCTCTAATACCACAGAGGCATGCCTTGCCTCTTTGGGCTTATTCCATAGGTTATTTTTCCTATCAAGGCAATCCTTTTTAAAGTGACATTCTTTATGATAGTGAAAACATTTAAGGTGTTTTCCCTTTGACTTAGACCTAGATTTCTTGGTTTCATTCTTGCCATTTTCCTCTCTCTTTTCTATTCTACCCCAAACAGATACACCTTCCCCATGTTCCTGTTTGGTATCTCCTCTGTTTTGCAATTCTCTAATATGAAGTATAGATTATACTTCATCTAGTGTCAGTGAGTCTCTACCATACATTATAGTTTCTTTTAGGTTATTCTATGATGAGTCCAGAGAACTCATCAAGAGAATTGCTTGATCCTCATCCTCCACCTTAATATCTATATTTGCTACGTCTAGGATGATTTTATTGAACTAATTGAGATACTGTCCTATGGAGTCCCAGGGGTCATCTTGAAGGTACAAAACTTGGTTTTCTTGTGAATTATATTTGCTAGGGATTTAGACATGTATAGATTCTCTAATTTTAGCCATATACTCGTAGCAGTGTCCTCACTAGCCACCTCTCTCTGAGCATTAGCAATGGTCTTACTAAAATTTTCCTTCAAAAAGTACAAACTTACACATTTTTCAAAAATATTTCGTCATATTTGATTAATAGTGAGGAGAAAAAAGTGGGGAGAAGGAAATAAAATTACTTTTTTCTATTTGTGAATAGTAACCCTCTAAACTAAATTTGTACTTTTTGAAAGGAAATTTTAACCAAAACCATTGCTAGTGCTCTCAGGACTTTATCCTTAAGAGAGAGGATTAGGGCACTATAAGCTTTCTGGAGAATGTCCTTATAGACAGTCTCCTTATCTTCCTCTTTCGAGGAAGTGCCTTTCTTTTTCTTACTAAGGAGGGCATCCTGAAGTCCATGTTGGACTAGGAGTACCCTCATCTTGATTCTCCATAACCCGAATTCATTTTACCTAGTGAATTTTTCTATATCAAATCTCATAGTCCCTATCGACCTAGGCTATAGATACCACTTGTTAAAGTACAACCCCGAGTCTCTCTTTCTCTCAGAACTCAAGAATGAAAGTTTGATACAAAAAGCAATCACAGTTCCAACGAGTTAATGGAAATAAATCAGATCACAAAATAGCAAGAAATTAACAAGAATATAAAAAAATGAATAGAGAAACAGGAAATAAAGAAGGTAGTGAAAAAACACAACCGATTTACGTGGTTCGACCTTAATGGTCTACTTCCACAGCAAGAATGACCTCAAATCTTATTGATGGTCAATGTCCTTCACAGAGAAACCTCAGAAAACAATATAGCTTACAAAACCCTCATTTACAGACTAGAAAATCGAACGAATTTTTCCTCTCTTTGAAACCCTAGGTAGAAACCCTAGATCACCTTTTGGAACTCTCTCTCTCAAAGCCTCTCGATATTATACAGACCAAATGAATGAATCAAAGTTAGGGTTACACATCGGATATGTACATATATATATCAATACAGAGATGGCAACACGTGTCTCAATCCTGCGGTTCAGTAACTTGATAAACATTAGATTCATCTCACGGATTACAAAGCTCTCACATGATCATCAGCTGAGTTCAGTTAGCCTTTAATGATCCAGATTTAGCTACTTGTCCATCATCCCTTTCGCCACTTGTAAAATAGAAACATTAGAATGACAACAAATTTATAAATGTAGTGACACACCATTTACAATATAATATGTATATAAATATATATAATTAAATATATAATAAAAAGAATAAATTATATATTAATGTATGGTATATATAAAAGATGGTAAGTATAATTTTTTTCATCTAAAATACAGATTAAGAAAAAAAAAATAGAAACCCTACACATATATGAAAAGATCTAGGTTCTCATTCAACTCGATGGGATGTACTGTGTTTAGTGGGAACCTCTGTATAACATGATATACAGCGAGCAAGTGTAGTGAAAGCTCAATATTTATATACAATTTCAAACATTTAATTCTCAAATTAAAAATAATGTTCTTTTATTATATAATGGTACACAAATTATTCTATCATTTTTGTAACGAAAGATCGTGTCAATGACTTCAAAACAAGATCGAATCATTGATGGTCTGAAGTGCTTGGAGGTTGAAGATAAAAACCGAACATGGACAAAGATCTAGGTCCCTTGACGTTCAACTCGTCCAAACAAAAATGAATGGATTATCTTTTCCAGCATCAGCGCCATTTCAAGTATTCTCAAATTTGTCATAACAAACGAGGAAAAAAGACAAAATAATGTTTGCAAACCAACAAAACGCAAATTGTGATGAATGATATAGTCATGCATGCAGAAATCTATATAACATACACAAAAAAAACTTCAAAGTGCAGATTAGATAGAAAGAAATGCTTCAGCTAAGTAAGTAGGGATCGACCATATTGGCATATTGAGTGAAGACGTATAAGAGATTGAAGCAACCTTGTCACCAAAAGGGATGTTTGGGCTCTCTAGGAATAGGCACACGACTAGAGGGTAAATTCAATAATCTAAGAGCTCAAAGATTGAGATATTCATTACCCAGAGCCAGCGAGAGCTTATGGCGTGTCTGCATGTGATATAATAATACTAATAGATTAGTGTGGTTATCTCGTCTAATTATCTAGGGATTATTTAAGATTATAAGTCTTTAGATTGATAGTTATCTACGTCCTCATGTCTTTATAAATAACAGATTATATATCCATTATCACGTACATATTTATAATATTAAGATTACATCTCTCTAATATGGGTTTCAGAGTTCTTATGGGCTTCCAATACCACCTTTTCATTTGTTACAGGTTATCTGAGTGGTTGATTGTGTGAAACACATCATTTACAGTCATATTAAACTTAAATGTTTGGTACATACCCTATAAAGTGGGAGATTAAGGAATAGCAGTGAAAAACTCAATCATGATTAGCTTGACAAAGTTCCTAAAAACCAAATACCCAAGGCAAAAGTTTAGAACTTGTGATTTATAAGCCCATCACTAGGACAGGGAGAAAAGTTACACGCAACTGATCTAGATCAAATGTCATCCAAAAAAAAAGTGTCTATTGTTTCATATTAAATGGCGTAGTACCAGACCAAACCCACTGATTCAGTTTAGTTCGATCCAATTTACCAGTTTATTAATTTTTTCTTTCACTTTTATAACTTATCCAACTCCACGATATTTTCGTTTTGTATCAGAAGTTTTTGTACTAATAGTACTGCTACAGCCACAAAGAGTTTATATAACACCATATTCTTGAATGGGTAAGAGAGTTACTCCTTGTCACTCAAAATCATGTCTCAACCGTATGGTCATAGACTCTAAATTTTTCAATGACACATCTGACTCAATGTTTCAAATCAACTACATCAATCTAATTAATTTAAGCGCCAAAAAATCTCAAACTAAACATCAACCTTCCAAAAATACTAAGCCTACTAAGCAAAAACAAAACTATCGAGTAAAATTCTCAGAGAACTAAAGTACCATCTTTGTACATATTCTACTATGATCACGTGACCTTATACGTGCTTTCTACTCTTAATCTTTAGCTGAATCATCTTAAATATCTAAAAATGTTATGAAGATAAGGGGTCAGTTATCGACAACTCAATAAGTAGAGAACATATACTAATATATAAATATGAGCCTTTTCAGAGAATTCGATATGTAGAAACAAACATTTCATTTTCATATACAGATCTCAAAAGCATGTTATCAGAAAATCAGAATGACTTACAAAACTATTTATATTCAAATTCAAACTGTTCATATTCAAAAACACTTCGGTATAATATAAATTGAGTGCCATCATCACATCAAAATAAAGCATTGTATAAAATAATAATCATATTTAACTTCCATGGTAGGATTGTGCTAGTCTTGGTGGCCAAACTGGACAGAGACAGATGTGAATCTTCTTCTTATTATTATCGAAATCACGAGTATGCACACAGAAAAGACCACATAAAAATCACATTATTTTCAAAGTAGGTAGACTCAGAGACAAAAGAGTTGGTACTAACCCAAACAGAGTAGAAATTAGAAACCAGTACACTGTGCAAAAGTTTTTTAGATGTCATATCAAAATAAGACAAAGTACTAAAACATATTTAGATCATTCTCACATATTGAAAACAAAGACAGAGCATCTTTCTAAATCAATGCACAAAGTTTTAGATTTTCAATATCGCTATTTTTCACATTTTACAAAAGAGCATGATAAAATATAGCTTATGTCTACACAATGCATGTCAGTATAACATTTTCCCTTTTACAATAGGTTTCATGGGTAATGCAAAAGAAAAAAAAAAGATTGAGGTTGTTTTTTTCCAAGTTCCCATCTCTTAACAAAACATGCAAAGTTTTTATAAAGTTAACCTCAGTCTAAATAATTTGTAGAAAATCTAGTATATGAATCCCGCTTACCTGAAATTTTTAACTTTTTTTGAATCTTTCCATAATCATGTTGGATGAAATCAATCGTCACCTATACAAAATACTATACTTCTAATTAGACTTGCAAAAACTCTCCATTTATAAGATCATAATACGGAAAATAGCTTTCATCACTATCTGGTTATCAGAAATTTAATAACTATTATCATCATTAACTACAATCTTAACTCATTAAAAAAATATGATTTTATCAAATATGGCTAAGTAACTTATATTCATTTCGAAAATTAACTCAATCATATTTAAAACTCATGTCTCTAATAACTATTACTCAAATGGTAAATTAATACCGCTAACATATGATGTACTAGAAAATCATAAATTCCTTAAACCATAGTAGTTCGTAAAATATCTTTAATAATATTTATATTAAAAATCATTGTAACCTACTAACCATATTAGTTTTAAAACGATCAAAGATTTATCTCATATAATGGGCTTGAAGTGTTTAAAAATAAAACATTAAACACTTATAATTTACTTCCAAAAATCAAGTTGTAAAATTAATATTAGATAATATGATTAAAGTCTTTAAATATTTTCTGTGAAATCAAGATTATGAGTTAATACTTTTATTCAAGTAAAATTTCGCCTAATTTAAAAATGCTAAACACAATCCAATTAACATAATACATTATTAGTTTCATAATACAATAAAACAAGTCCATTCAAAAGCATTAATGTAGTTTTTGTAAAATAGAACAAATCCAATTTAAATATCAAGCTCATATGAAGTTGCTCATTTAAAAATGTTCCAACAATTTCTAAAATAAAAAATCACCAATCTACATTTACAACTTAATCAAATAATTATATCAAAGTCAAATAATGTAAACAACAAAAAACTCATTTAATAAGATATATATTTAAATCAATTTTAAAGCATTTAGAATAAAGTAAAATCTTATTATTTACCACTAAAATTAAAGGTGAAATACATAGTAATTTAAATTGAATACATAAATATTTTCGATATATAATTCAATATACTTCAAATAAAGTCGTGCAAAGCAAGCTTAATATAAAGAAAAATGCTAGTATGCTCACTTACTTTAACACCTCAATTTGACACCTCATGCATTTTAATTTTTTTAAAAATTTTTTACTTAATAATTAAGAAATTAATTATTAGTATATTGATATTTTGTTTATATGTTTTAAAAATGTTTAGTATGCTAAATAAATATGGAAAAAAATATACGGAAAAATTTTGTCTAGGAGTCAAAAGGAGCGGTGCTACTCAGGCGACAGAGTAGCACCACTCTAATATAAAATCATGCCCCATATAACCATCTGAGAACAAGGGTGTTATGGGAAATAAAATAATAAACATGGGCTCTTTGGAAAATCATGCACACACAAGAAAACTGAGCTTGTAAAAAGATCCAAACTAAAACGAGAAATAATATTTGCAATCGTGAAATACGTAAACGCTACATAATTTATTGGAAAAAAATGTATAAATACGGGACCCATATGAAAGAAAATTAATTTTTTAATAGTGAACCCTACTTTTTTTTCAAAACGATTACATGATAATTACGTACTCTATAGTTATATGTAGCATTACTAAACCAAAACATGCGATAGATAGAGTTTCATATCAAATAAGAATGAGGCGCGCAACTATAGTCGAGGTGTTGGGACGATAGCATGTCACGGTGATCAGCGATGTGGAAGAGCTCAGAGAGAGAGAGATGGTAGAACACGATGATAAGGATTTCACACCATGCAGGATGAGGAATGTGACGCCCCCAAATTTTCATTAAAATAACACGGGAATCGAGATGTCGGGATGATGACAATACGGGTCACACATCCCCAACGTCATGTACTAAGTGTGTGAACACGTGACATACATAAATAAAAGACAGCGGATAAATTAAGTCGATAACTAAGTATCAGAGTTTTTAGAGTTATTTTACAAACCAATTTAATATAAATTCCTCAATAGCAAATTTAATACAGTCATCCGAAATACAATTTAACAAATACATATTTTTAAAAAGGGGAAAACAATTTCCCAAGGTAACAATTTATACCAAGAATACTTCAACAGCGGAGTCGCCTCCTCAGACTCAGCCTCCACAAAACACTGCATCTAAAAATTACGACGCCAAACATGGAATCGCAGGTAAGTATAACCCAAACAAACGACAAGATATAAAATATACTCATGCACAACAACAACCTCACACATGAACAGAACACCGTATGCATGAAACTTAAAATCAATTTTCCCAAAATAAATGAATAAACCACATACTCCAAAATTCCAAGATAAACCACCAATAAAATAATCCATCATTTTCCTAGAAAATGATGTCCATAAATCCTTAAAATCACAACCATTTTTTCAGAAAATGGTCCACGTAAAACTAATAAATAAAACCCGTCACTTTCCCAAAAAATGGCCTAAACATCCATTTTATTAACCGTATGCAACATGATCTCCCCTAGGGACCATCCGCACACCCTGGCTTTCATCATCACACTGAAAGTAACGACCGCGCATGTGACTTCAGAACGGGCGATGCCTAGCTAACCATGTCCAGCACGTACCATGACCAGGCATCTCCTAACTCCCACCAGCAAAGGAGCCACGGAGTGGGCACGAGAGTGTTACCATCTCGTCCGATCCCGTTGTCGCCCGACGACAACCTAGGGAATATCACTCAGTATATTCTGCTCCCGAGTGACCAGAAGAGCTCCACCAAGATAATGCCCCATCCCGGCTTGGGGTGGTGATACACACGCACCCAAAAATCATAAACACATGAAAATCCAATTTCCATTTCCAACACATGAATATGCGTGTAAATACACAATGCAGACGACCATGCACAAAATAACCAACAACTAATAAATTCCAACAATAACCAAATACAATATTTGTTGATGCCAAAAATATATTTAAATTTTAAAGTTTATTCAAAAAATACTTACAGCAGGTAAAAGCGTAAATCCTTGAGCAGACGTTATTCCGCAGCGCTCGTAGCGGTCACTTGTACGTTAGGCTAAAGTGTTTGGTTTGACACCAAAATGTAGGGAGATCCTCTTTGGAAGGTGGGGAATCTCATGGAGGTGGTAATGGAAAATGATGTCCATAAATCCATTAAAACCACAACCATTTTTTCAGAAAATGGTCCACGTAAAACTAATAAATAAAACCCGTCACTTTCCCAAAAAATGGCCTAAACATCCATTTTATTAACCGTATGCAACATGATCTCCTCTAGGGACCATCCGCACACCCTGGTTTTCATCATCACACTGAAAGTAACGACCGCGCATGTGACTTCAGAACGGGCGATGCCTAGCTAACCATGCCCAGCACGTACCATGACCAGGCATCTCCTAACTCCCACCAGCAAAGGAGCCACGGAGTGGGCACGAGAGTGTTACCATCTCGTCCGATCTCGTTGTCGCCGACGACAACTTAGGGAAAATCACTCAGTATATTCTGCTCCCGAGTGACCAGAAGAGCTCCACCAAGATAATGCCCCATCCCGGCTTGGGGTGGTGATATACACGCACCCAAAAATCATAAACACATAAAAACCCAATTTCCATTTCCAACACATGAATATGCATGTAAATACACAATGCAGACGACCATGCACAAAATAACCAACAACTAATAAATTCCAACAATAACCAAATACAATATTTGTTGATGCCAAAAATATATTTAAATTTTAAAATTTATTCAAAAAATACTTACAGCAGGTAAAAGCGTAAATCCTTGAGCAGACGTTATTCCGCAGCGCTCGTAGCGGTCACTTGTACGTTAGGCTAAAGTATTTGGTTTGACACCAAAATTTAGGGAGATCCTCTTTGGAAGGTGGGAAATCTCATGGAGGTGGTGATATGGATGTACAACCACCGGAAGGTGACAGATTGGGTTCAAAATAGGTGGAAACCTATTTTCGGGTTTGAGATTGTATCGGGAATGTGGGACTGCGAATGGAGGAGCTGAGCTAAGGGGGTGGTCGGCTAAGGGGGGGAACATTTTGGTGGTGGAGGTGAGACTCACGGTAGCCGGACGGCGGTGCTAGGTAGAGAAAGCTGCATATGGGTGTTTAGAATACCCATTTCGGGTTGGGATCATTTATGGCTACCGTGGATGGTGCCAGCGGTTGGGGGTGATGCCGGAGGTCACTGGGAGGTGGTGGAGGTTGGCGGTGCAGCTGAGTGGCCGGCGGTGGTCGAAAAGCAAGTGAATGGATACCACAACACTGATTCGGGTTTTAGGCCGCGTAGGGGAGGTGAAGAGCCGACCGGAGCTTCGGTTGCTGGTGGTAGGTCGTCGGCCAATGAGTAAGAGAATGGGAGGGGCGGTACTGGCTACGGGCCGAGCACCGCGGCGCTAGGGGCAGGGAGAAGGGACGGCGAGAAAAGAAAGGGAACAAGGGAGGGGGAACTCGCGCACGGGGCTAGGGAAGCAGGGGAAGAAGGAGAAAAAGAAAAGAAAAAAAAATGGAAAAAAAAAGTCCAACTAGAAAAATACAATAAATTAAATAAAAACCAACTGTAAAACTACAATTTAATATAAATAAAATAAAATATTTAAAGTCCAACAATAAACTAATTTAATTTAAAAAATAATCTTAAATATAAAACACTAATTATTATTAAGAAAGTACATCAAATAAACTCGAATAATAAAATAAAGTAATTTAATTCTAATAATTAAAATAGTTATCTCATATTTAAATTAATATGGAAAATAACGTAACTCAATATTAACTAATTAATAGCTCAAATAAATGTCTTAAACAAATAAAATATAACTAATAATATTATTAAAATAAATTAAAATAATTAACACCGAGAATAAAATAATGTGTAAAAATAACCGTAAATCCGAGATCTCATAAGGAAATTACGGACTAGAGTGGAGTCGACTAGGCAGAATCTGAAGGTGGTGGCTTGTTCTCCAGCATCTTCTGCTGATGGTGGTGTCGTTTGTGATTGCGGCAACTAGTGGGGTGGTGGCTTACGGGCATGGGTTTGTTCAGACAAATGCTTTGTTTCAGAGAGCAAAAATATATGTGTTTTTTGGATTTAGGATGCAGTAATGATGTGGCCAGTAAATGCAAATTTGTTTTGGCATGGATTAGTGATTAGGTGGTTAAATTTGAATTACTAGGAAACTAAAAGATAGGATCTAATATTATCTTTAAGTTTTGATTTTTGGATGAATATAGAATTATCTATAAGATTCATCCATATTATTCCAAGATTATAAGAGTCATTTGTGTATGCCATGATAAATTTCAAAATCTGAAATTATCCAAAACATAAGACTATTTAAAGTTGAAGTACAACATAAATTTTCAAAATCTGTTAGCAAACTGTCATGAGAGTATGTCAGAGTAGACTCGACCAGTCAGCAGATTGCGATTCAACATTACTTTTTCAGACTGCCTATTTAAATTCATTTAAACATTAACCCCAGTTAGGGTTTTCGGCCAGAAGCTTATTCCAAAGAATTAAGAGTGTCGTTTGAAAAAAAATTCATGGAAGAAATTAATTGATTATTTAAATTCATACATTTGCGATTGTGATAGTTCTCAAGATTTGAGAGGATCGTTAATTAGATTTTAGTCACTAAAAGTTCAAGGAAAGAACTTAATATTTGAAGATTGTCAAAGGTACTAACTACTACTACGATAGTAGATAAACAGGTTGTTTATCTAGTCAAATAAGATAGTCAATTGACAAAAGATTTGTAATTGAGAACTTGCTTATAATTTAATTTTCAAATAATAAAATTGTCTTTTCTGGATTTGACTACCTCGTAAGGTATTTCTTTTGAGAAGTTCTTCAAAGGGTTTCTTTTTATTAGCCAATTATTATGTTATGTTTGGTCATTGATTTATTGCACATATTAATTGTTTATATATTGACACGATTAAGAACTAGCCAATTTAAGTTGAGAAAATTGGTAGACAATATTCGGCTATACGAGGATACATCAAGAATCTCACGGCCTACCAACGGTTGCTCGTCGGTGGAGGAGCTATGATGGTTCGCAGTTTCACAGCATGGCTTCTTATGTGGTTCTCCGGTTGGTTGTTGGACTACACGTGGGGAAAACAGTGGCTTGGGTGCGTTGCGGCTCTTTGGTCCTTCGTGGAATGGGGTGATGGCGCGGGAAGTAGCAGTGGCTCACTATGGTGGTAACCATGGTGGTTGCAAATCTTTTATGGGGCTGACAGCTAGATGTCGTGTGTTTGAGGGACTGCAGTGTATGGGAGGGGGTCACGGTGGTAGTGAGTGGTTTTATGTGGAGGTAGTCTCGCACGAGGTACAATTTTGGTGGGTGCAAGTGGCTTTGCCATGGCTGAGGAAAGCCTTCTATGGTGGTCGTATTGACCGTTGGGCTATGAGTGTGCCATGCATGCATGCAACGGCTTTGGGAGCAGTATGGGTGGTTGGCAGCCAGTCGTGAAGTTTGACCGGAGTAATGTTGACTACAGTTTATGGAAGAGGTTGGACATTTAAAGCAGTGGGCCTGGTCGTGCAAGGAGGACTCGGCAGCGTTGCATGGGTATGGCTTGGGCAATGTTTTTAAGTGGTCTGCTTGAACTTGGGAGGCTTTGTGGTGGAGATCATTGCGAGACAACCATGCTAGCCTTCAGTGCACGAGGGAGAGAGATAAAAGGATGATGGAGAGCAGTTATTGAGATAAGAACGTCGGTAATGGAAAGGAAAATTACTGAGAAAAAATGAAAGAGAGGAAACCATCTGGTGGGGGAGAGAAGAGAGGGTGAAAAATTAAAAAATAATAATAGTAAAAAAGATATAATAACAATAACAGTAATAAAAATAAAAATAAATAAATAAATAAAATAAGAGTGAACGCACTATTTATAAAAGGAGCAATTATCCTTAGCAATTGAGCTTCTCTATGGGCCTGGGTCAAGATTGGGTCTATGTAACAGTTTAATGAATTGCTTGTAATATAATAAAAATAATTTTATAAACTAATATGATTTTTTGTAATTCGTTATATTTACTTTAAAATAAAAATAATTTTATAATTTAATGAATTATATTATATCATTTCAATTTGTAAAATTACTTTTAAGTAATCAATTTTTAACTAGAGTATTTCCCTTGTATAAACATAGGATATGATTTGTTGTCATAATTAGGTCTTATTTCCCTTGTTATATAAATTCTCTCATCTTATATCATCTAAGCATTATACTTTTATCAAATCTTCACACAAAATACAATAAAAAATTTTCAAAAATTTCAAATTCTAAACAAAATTATATTTTAATAATATCTTATTCAATTTTCTAACTATCTTCTCATCTATGTAACCAAATAAGCTCTTTATAAGTCTTCTACGGCTTTGCTTACAAAATATAAATGATATTTATAATTATAAAGCGTGCAAACACTTCATAATTACTTTTAAAAAAATGAATAAAACATGACAAATAATACTATATGTATATAGTTGTGGAGTACGTAAATGACGTGCATTTGTTTTATAAAAGAATGAGATATACCGTTTGAAAATTGATTCTTTTCATATAAACTCTCGTATTCATTTAATTTTTTCAAAATAATTGTGCAGCATTTATAAATTCACAATTGCAAGAATCATTTTTCAAACATGACTCACGTGGACCTCATTATTTTTCAAAATAATTACTTAATTTTTAGATGACTATAAATAACAGTACTCGTTTCAAAAAAAAAAAATATAGTTATTATATGGTTCTACCTTTATGTTCACTTCTTCTAATATGAGATAAAGGAGTCCCCACGTTTCATCCAGCGAAAAGGTTGGCCTTCTCTCTCTTTTTCCGTCTACGGTCTCTGTCCAGTACTTCCTTTAATGAATGAATACAACTGTAAACGGATCTGCTTTTGCCTGCAATTTACAAGGATGTCCTGTGACATCATTAAGACCTTTTTTTAAGTCGTATACACATAATTATATACGACCGGCACATATTATTCAGCTTATATAACTTGGACTGTTGCTATCCTATTGTTGTGACCATGTCCTCTAGGCCTTGAAACTCTGGATTTCAAGCAGCAGCTCTGCTAAATATTGCTCAATATTCACTTTATGCCAAAATTTACGACATAGTAAAGGCCAGTATGGTGATCTCTCTTTCTACAAGAGTTTTCTGGGTCCTCTTCTGTTAGTATTGAAACCCAGAAAATATATATTGACCAAAGATAAAGATATCTTAAGAAACATCGCGCCTAATCTTAAGAAAAATTCACTGGAGATTTCCCTGCTCGGCTTCACTCAAAATAAGATAAAATCAATCCTTCGAAGTGACATATCATCAGATCATACCCCAATTCAATGGCTATAATCAATGTTTGGGTGACTAACTCACCCTCTTTCCCTTTCCAATCCTTACATTCAGAAAGATGAAGTAACCAAGCGGTAATCAATGATGAATTGCCAACAATTGAATGAAATAAAATAAGAGGTTGAATCAATTGAACAAGGAAGTCAACGGAAGCATCTCAACAGTCTGGTCCAAAACCCAACTACCTCATTGGCCTCTGACATGGGTTCCTTAAAATTTGCATTCTTACTAAGCTCTTCAAACTCATCAACAATATTTTGAAGCCTGGCAACAAACTCAATGAGAAGGGATGAAAACGTAGCTAAAGACAAGGAACTGGCACTTTCATATACTTTTGATTCTTGTTCATTAAGCATGGAATCTCCAGCAATTGAGAGACGTGGCCACGATACTGGTTTCTTAAGCACGCTTTCAGAGGATATCCACTGCTGCATTGAGGAGGGCTCTACACTCATGTTTGGATTAAAGAAATCCGATGTTTCACTAAGCGAATTGATCACAATTCCTTTATTTTCATTATCTTCGACATCAATCAGGGTCTGAGGATCTTCAAATTCCTTGACCCGCATTACACCTTCCCAGCTATCTGAATTGACCAGAAGGTATGATTTTCGGTCAATCTTCATTTGTAACTCTTCTGCTGCTTCATGCAATTCAAATAATATGTCTTTGGAGCTTAATTTTTCCATCTTTTCAACTTTGCTTCCTAGCTCAAGTAACACTTTAGCTCCTTCTGTACCAACCCTCTGAAGCTCACTACTAAAAACCTGTCTCTTTTCCGCTGGTGCCTAGAGATACAAAGTCAAAACAGCTGATAGCGTAAATAGATAGCTCGGAAGAAAGTTATTATACATGCTCAATGCAGAAAGCACAGAACTTAAAGACAGATGTGTCAACAACCAATTTCTCGACTTGGAAAGCTTTTCTGAACTGCAGAAATTGTAATGTTCATAGATAACTTAGCGAGGACTCTTAACTGACATCTTCCAGAAGCTCATAGGGGCAAATGCTTCAGCAACATGTCATAACTACTAACCATACTCTAGAAATCATGCTTCATCTCTCATTTGTAATATCTAAGCATAAAGTAGTCAGTTTCTGCATCCTTTTTATTCATTAAACTGCAATGGAAATAAAATGTGAGATATCTTGATTGTCTGAGAATTAACCTAAAGAAACTAGATGATAAATGTGAATGTTAACGGCTGACAGTTGAAGCATGTGGAATAGATCGTTTCTTCAGTGTCCCCAGCTTTATTATTGCTCTTACTATCACTTATTCGGAGTCCCTGGCTTGCTTTTAGATACTTTATCTCCCCACAACTCACCAACTAAACTAACAAATGACAACCAAACAGTAACATATTCATTGGAGGCTAGGTCATTAAGATTTTATTAAGGGAGCAGACAGTTTATCAGCTACTGGGGGAATGGTGTCCACAGAACAGACATTTGAGGCAGCAACCCAGTTATGTCAACAAAGAATGACTTGTCGGTGTCTTGGCCAAAAAGCCTGAGGTAAATGGCATAAGAAAGCAGACACGATCAAATCCCAGCACACCTTTGCCTCCCTTTTCGGTTGGTAGATCCCAACAAATTTGAAAAATAGAAAAGTGACAAAATATGATCAAACCCCTGCATGATCATGTTTAAATTCAAGACTTGATGCTTCAATAGAAACAAAAACTGAAAGAATTTTGAAAAGAAGGATCAATTCATGGAATAAATTAACAACAGTGCTTTATTACTTTTATCGAGAGAACTGTAGATGGCATGGAAGAAGTAAAACAAGCAATTTCAGTATATTATTACAAGTGATCGCAAATGTCCAATTCTAATTGATCATGTTATAAATTGTGCCCGATCTAAAAGAGCGGAAACAAAAGTCACCATCCTGGGAGAAATAAGAACAGATACAATTCTGCAACAAACATATCTAGAAGATTAAAAAAATGAAAAAAGAGAAATAGGTCTATTCACCTGTATTTCTGAAAGTATGCACCCATGCATTGCCATTACCATGAAAGCACAATGCCTCAGTGCACCACTTACTTTGACGTAGTTCCTCCAGGGATAATTAAACCCTTTATAAGGGCCATGAGGTGGTTCCCATATTGCAAAATCTAACTGAAATATCAGCATTAAGCTAAAATTATCACCTGCCACTTTTTGGCTCTATTCATGAGGACAGGTGCCAGAATTATAACATAAGCATACCAGAGATTCCTCTTGGCTTGAAGATTGTACAGCTGATCTATAGCCACTATACAGTGGGTCATCAGATGCTTGGTATATAAGAATTTTGGAAGGAACCCTCTCGTATGGAACGCATTGCAAGTATTTATTAACACAGCCTGAACAAAGTTTTGAAGCAATATACCAAGCATGTCATTGCAATCAACTACAAATAAAAGAAGAAAGATACTGTGACAGTTACATAAAAGAATGTATACATGGGCTTAGCCTTTTTATTAATGAAATCGCTTTGATTACCGATCCAAAAAATAAATAAATAAATAAAAGAATGTATATGGTACAAATTGGGGCATAAAAGAATCGGGCCCAACCTTCCAAAGAAGTAGCAACACCCTGGAAGTTTTTCACCACCAATTTGTGCAGATCCTCCCCTGACCAGATGGGATACATACATATATTTACAACTAGACATACACAAGCACCGATCCCAATAAGTAATAACCGATAGAAAGCTGTTTGGAAAAAATCCGACGAGCTACTCCCAGAGACCAATACGATACAGAATGTCAACAAGAATACCCGGAAACCATATTCATAAGACTTCATTGGTGGATAAAGTTTGGTATAACTTGCAAGAAATCCTATACATCAAGACATAAGGGTCATTTAAGAATGGAGTTTCAATCCAAAACGAAAAAATGAAGGACGGAAAATGGAAATATAGGCATTTGACATTAATCATAAAGGCTCTGACCTGCTATGAAAATACTAATTACTATAATAACTTCCTCAAATCCCTCAATCCTCAAAGCCACTTCTGCAATACCCAGAGCAAGCCCTCCGGCCGAAAATGTCCCCAAAGCACGATTGAATCCTTTGTTAAGTGTTGCCCCTGCAAATAAACCAGCAAGCACAGTGAAGATTATCCATTTGTTTTAAAGCACCTCAGAATGCATTGCACGAATGTAAAACGAGAATACAACTCGGGTAAAACTCCCATCAATGTATATAAATTCGTGAATAAAACAAGAAAATTCGATTTCTTTTTTCTTTGTTGGGGATGAAAACCAACCGAATCTCCAAGTCAGGCCTTGATATTATACTGGCATGAGCATATCGAAGCTAATACCTACGCTAAATTCGAAAACCACGACGACTGTGAGAACTGCCCAGATGGAATACTGGCTGAAGTCCTTGAGCGGATCTTTGAAGAAGATGACAAGGGACACAATGGACAAGGACATCCCCATTTTCGCTGCGAAGAGGAGCTTCCTAGGATCGGACTTGCCCATTTGGTATAGCTTGGCCAAAGTTTCTCGCATGCCAGTCCAGAAGTTGACGATCCCATCAGAGAAGTTACGGAAACACCTGTATTTGATTCCATCGTCGCCACCGTAGGAACTATTCAAGCTCAATTCGGAGTAACCCTTCCTCGAGAGAAGCCTTTCCTTGCTCCTCTCGGCGAGACTCTGTCGAAAAGACCCGATCTTCGTAGCCATTAATGCTGCAGCTTCGTGAACCGGAAACGGTAATCGGAGAAAAGCCAAAAGAAAAAAAAAACAAAAAGAAGGTAATTAAAGAAAGATTTAAGAACCGAGAGAGTGAACATATGTATACTCGACAAGTGATATAATTAAAGGTAAACTATAACTTATTTTTTACATAATTTTTATACCAAATTTTTATAGATTCAGAAATGCTTCTTATTGATTCACTGCCCCCTTATCGATGTGAACGAATTTTTAGACTAAACCCAAAACTATACTGTTGCATATGAAAAGAATTTGCTTTTAAGTGTCTAGCCTAAAGAGGAGAAGACGAGGCATAGCAAAAACTAAGTCGATGGAAGCAAGATTGAGTCCTTGTAAAGAAGGCTAATTTTGCTTTGATGCGAAGGAATTCATTAGTATCATTTTCTAATTTTTAATAATATCTTTTTTTTTTTTACAATAGATTATATAAAATTTATCCATTCAAAACTTGCGCAAATGATTTCTATCCATATATATATATATGGATGATTTGTCAAAGAAAGCGAGAGAAACGGTGTCGTTTGGTGGCTAAGAAAATTTGAAAGGTTGTTGGGAGTTAAAGACCGGTAGAAACAAGTATCTTTAATTATGTTTATAGAAGGGTGGTAGTTACATCCCTCGAATATTTCTCGAATGAACAAGTTCTTAATTTTTATTATTTTTTTCAATCATTTTTATTTATTTTTTGGTGGTTTTCTTTATAAAATGGGCAGATATGTACGAGCTCTTTTCAATTCAAATTAAAAAGAAAATTGATCAGATCAAGACAGGAGCGAACGAGATCTCATCTGAAAAAAGATGATGTTTGGGCTGGCATTGCTTGTTTTGTTCATTTTTTCTTCTAATATATTATAAGTATCAATGATGGGGCCGGAAATTTATGTTTAGTTTAATCCAAGGTTGTCATTTCTTTATGTACTTCAATTATCTGTAGGATATGGATGATGACCTGCATGTTCTGTCTTGGATTTGGTTTGGTGGGTCCCTTTGGAAGCATTCGTTCTAATATAATGCTTAGCACGTTCTGATTAATCATGAATTAATCTATCGAGGTCAAGGACACTTAAATAAAGGGTGACGGTGGGGGTTGATTGGCCTGTTTCTAACGTAAAAAGCAATTAAACGAAAAAAAATTATACTATAATAAAATATAATATAATAAAAAATATAATAAAATAAAATACAATAAATATAATAAAAAATACAATAAAAAAATAAAAATATAATAAAAAACACAAAAAAAATATAGATAAATTTTAAAGAATATTCGACCTTAACTGCAGCCTTAACTCCGGTAGGCGGTGGGTGTTCGCCGCCATCGGAGGTAGCGGACTGCTTTTTGTATGAGAACCCAGACCGATTTCCAATAAAACTCTTAAATAAAATACTTATCTTTTTCAGATACTTAAATTTATTTAGATTGAAAAATGATATGAGTATTGAAAATTAAATAAAATATTATATTAGAATTAAAAAAATTGAATTAAAATTTAAAAAATTTAAATTATTTATTATATTGTACGAGAAAATTTAGAAAAAAATAAATAAATTTAAAATAAATTGAGAAAACCTCATCTCAACTTCTAATCCAAACCGAATTTGAACTAAAGTTTTAAAAATATCCTTAGGTGAATTAAAAACGATGAGTTTGAGTTCAAAACATATGCATATGAACTAAACTCTTGAGGGAAATAATAAAATTATGAGAAATCAAAATAACTAAATATTTTTAATGCTAAAATTTTCGTTTATTTGAATTGTGGATGACCCTTTTATTTATTTATTTATTTATTTATTTATTTTTATAATTTTTATTGGGGAAGTCCAAAGTTTAACAGAAATGAGGAGAAGAAATATAAATTCATTAGCAGCCCTATCAAGTGATCCAAAAAGACAAAAGCTTTAAAGAGCCATTTCAATGAGATCCCACTCAAGCCTAGCTATCATAAGTTGTAATTGCCATATCAATCTTTGCCAAATTATTGCCATCTCTAATTTTCTTGTTAGATAAATGATTTAGAGACAAAGTGATTTTTACAAAAAAAAACCTAAATTAGCAAACTAAAAATAGCTTGATATAGTTAATCTTATTATAAAATAAATTTAACGTCTTATATCAATTAACAAGTTAATTTCTATGAAATATATTTGTGGTTATAGCATTTCTCTTCTTGTTAAGGCTATGAGCGGCAAAGAGATACTAATAAAATACTTCTGATCTTAACAATGGCACCCCATTCCTTAGAAATGAGCCTAAAAAGAAAAGATACAATCTGTTAACCATGGTTTTAGCAAAGATTTTGTAGACCATAGAACTAAAGACTTACTGGTTTGTATTTAGCAGAACTAGAAGGCTTATCCTCTTTAGGTATCAAAAAAGAGTTAGAACTTGAGCATTCAAGCAAACTAGGGATGCCATCAACAAATCTTTAGCAACCAAATCCCATCAGTTCATGAAGAAACTGGAACATTAATGTACCCTGCAATTATTTTGTTATTTTCACTCTTTTAGAAAAACGAAATCCCATCTCAATATTTGAAACTGTAACAAGACCTGAATAGTCTGATCCAAAATCCAACCCTCTTTGTCTTGGGCACATTGACAAAAGGCTCCTCAAAATCTGCTAACTCACTGAGTTCTTCAAATGTGTCAACCACATTTTGAAGCCTTGCAACAAACTCAATCAGAAGTGAAACAAATGTCCCTAAAGACATGGCACTTGCACTTTCATATGTTCTGTATTCATCTTCCTCTCCAACTGCATCGCCATTGAATGGTTGACGCAATGGCCAGGCTATTTGCTTCCTCAATATATCCTTTGAACCACCATGTTTTAAAGGAATCTCCATTGGAACTGAGCTCAGATCAAGTATAGATTCACTTAAGGACTTGAACCCCAATTGCACAGTTTCCCTATCTTTATCCAAAAGATCTTCGAGGCATTCTGTTGTCTTGGGCTGTCTTCCAATTTCCCAGCTCTCTGAATTGACTAGGATATATGATCTTCTGTCTATCTTCTTCTGCAGTTGCTCTGCAGCCTCATGCACCTCTCTAAGTATGTCTCCGGGGCCTAATTTTTCCATGTTTTCTACTTTCCTTCCAAGCTCAAGCAAAACTTTAGCACCTGCTGCTCCAACCCTTTGAAGCTCGCTGCGAAATACTTGTCTCCTCTCTGCCGGAGCCTACATATACAAAAAGAAACTACTTTAGTCACAAAAAGATTATACAAAGTAAACTCACATACCCATATGGCTTGATGTTGTATGTCAGACTCTAAAGTTACTTTTATTATAAAGTAGATCTAACAGATTTTATGAAATCACATCAATGTGTGGGTTCACATTGTGTACTCTCTTTTGTGTTTGTAATCGTTCTCTATACAAAATCAAAAAGCTTAATGATGTCAGGGTGGCAAGAAGGGCCATAAGCCATAACATTTCAGGATGATTGAAAAATGTTTAATGAGTTGAAATCCTGCCAAAGAAAAGAAAAAATAACAACAATAATCACCTGTATTTCTGATAGAATACATCCATGCAGTGCCATGACAGTGAATGCACAATGCCTCAATGCTCCACTAACTTTGACATAGTTTTTCCATGGATAATTGAACATGTTATAACGCCCGTGAGGTGGTTCCCAGATTGCAAAGCCTAACTGAACATGTAAGAATGAGTCAAACCCCAGAATTCCTGCATTTTTTTTTTGTCCAAACAGATAACACTAAACATATTATGATATTGCATACCAGAGTGTCCTCTTGGCGTGCAGAGTCTATCACTGATCGGTAACCACTGTACAGTGGATCATCTGCAGCTTGGCATTTAAGTAATGTTGTTGGAACAGTTTCATATTCAATGTCTTTTAGGTATCCATTGACACATCCTACAGAAAATGACTGGAAAATTAGTGAGCAGGGATGCTTCAATGGTTAAAATTGTGAAATCACGACTTATCCAAAAAGTTTAAGCTAATGGAAAAAGATAAATTTTATTACTTATTTTATATCTTAATACTTTCTCTCACACGTAAATCAGACTCTACTTCAATGGGTGACCTAGCCTAGCAACTAAAATATTTAATTAAATAGAGTAGAGTGTGGAGTCAGAGTATGAACTCAAGATTATTACTCTGATATTATATGAAATCACCACTTATCCCAAAAGTTTAAACTGATGAGAAGAGATAAATTTTATTATTTATTTATATCTTAACAAAAACAAGCAGTAGAGATCTTTGGCATATACTAATAAGCATGATTGTTTCAATAACAATTGGCATATTCATATAGCTAACAAACCTTCTAGGGAAGCAGCTAAACCTTTGAAGTTCTTCACCACCAAGTAGTGCAGATCCTCGCCCGACCAAATGGGATAAATGAAAATATTTATAACTAAACATACGCCTGCTCCCACTGCAATAAGGACTAGTCGAGTTACAATTGCCTCAAGATATCCTCTTGTCCTATTCCCAGCAACCATAAGGATACAATAAGTCAATATGAATACTCGAAATCCATATTCGTAGGGCTTCATTGAGGGATACAACTTCAGATAAGAGGCAAAGAATCCTAACCAACGAGGAGAAAAAATACATTAGATAATTTGAAACATGGAAAAGTAAATTAATCAAGATATTCACTGGTAAGTACTTAAACCTGTTATAAAAATGCTTATAACAATTACAACTTCCTCCCATTTTCCAGCCAACAAAGTTAGCTCAGCAAAGAAGAAAGCAAGAATTCCTGCACAAAACGTTCCCAAACCGCGATTGAAACCCTTTATAAAGGTTGCTCCTGCATGAAAATATATTCAATAAGCTGCTAGACATTTTAACAAACTAAATTGAAGGATATATGATATTTATGATACCTATGGTGAATTCAAACATCACAATGACAGTGAGGATCGCCCAGATTGAGTACTGATTGATGTCATGATATGATTGTTTCCAGAATATGAGAAAGGACACAATTGACAATGCCAGCCCCATTTTGCTTGCAAATATTACTTTCCGAGGATCAGAGTGACCCATTTCCCATGCTCTCCCAGCAAATTCTTGTAAATCATTCCAGGACTTCTTGATATTTTCACTCACCAATATGATCAAACACATGGAGGAGCCGCTCCTTCCATCATCACGTCCTTTAGTGCAGCTTGAGGCAAGTAGACCTTCATTATAGTTGAATACAGAAGCATGCCTAGATGATTCCATTTAACCACCTCTCTTTTTTTTTTTTTTTGGGAGGGGAGGAGGGGGTAAGTTCAGTTGTATTTGAAGAACAAGCATACACCGGTAAGGAGTCTGGTTTGTTTTTTGAGTAGAGTTGAGATAAAAGTTGAAAGTTGAATAAAATATTATTAGAATATATTTTTTTAATATTATTTTTATTTTGAGATTTGAAAAAGTTGAATTGTTTATTTTATTTTATGTGAAAATTTGAATAAATTGTAATGATTAAATGAGATAAAATAAATTAAGATGAACTAAAAAAAATTAACAAATCAGGCAAGACTCTCTGAACAAGTAACCACAGCAATCATGAACAACCACTATACAACATGACAACATCAGTGAAGTGCACAACATGCTTCCCCAACTTCTGAAAACCAAGTGCACAAGGAAACTAGAAGAAAGTTGAAGCAAAAAATGATTGAAGTAGCACAGAATTACTCATATAAAACACAAAATGTACCATGCAACATATATGCTGATTTATTATAATCCCTACTAGATTGTCAAAAACATCATTAATTGTGAGAAGCTAGTGAGTAGTGAGATCGGAAAACCAAACAATAAACTAAAAACCAAAAAGAAAATCAGGGAAAATATATATATATATATATAATAATAGATTTTGATACTTGGTACTATCATAGTCACACATTTTTGTATATCCACTACAAGAAAAATGATTAGAAATAACTAATCTGATGCATTCAAAAGAGATAGAAATAATCAAATATGGATGCAATCTGATATCTGCTCCTTTTGAATGCATCGGATTAATTATTTCTACCTTTTTTTTTTTTTTTTTTTTGTAGTGACCTAAAGGTGCCAGTTTTGCTCCATGAACTTGTTCATATGATATTTCGGTCCTTGACCCTAATGTGGTGACCGTGATCAGGCGGAAAGCACGATATACATGATTGCAACGAAGTAACACTTTAAGAACTTTTCAGACGAAAATTTAGGAACAGGTCACTACCGTCTACATCTATCTACATAATTGTGAAAAGACGGACAGGCGACACAAGTTACAAAAAATTCTTAATATACAAAGACGTGTGACACAAGTTACACGTTACCTGTGGGGAAAACCTTTGTCTTTACATTATTGGCAACTAATTCCAAGTAAGTCCAGTGCATGGGAGCGTCAAATTTGGGAAAGAAGATATCGAGGACACCATGGCTTAACACAACTGATCCCGATGGTGAAAGAAGTTTCTTCTTAATTTTTAGCGAGAAGGAAACGCCACCTTGTTGTACATTTTAACAAGTAAATTAAAGTTTATAGTACTGAACTCATGCTTGAGGAGTTCATCAACCTCCTCAACCTCAGAATCTAATCCGTCCCAAGAAATTGAGCTCCAATTCTTCTCCATTCAAAGAAGATCGCTTATTCATGTTTGAGCAAAAGTAGGTCTGCTGATTAATATGTGTAAAATGTTAATATTTATTTTGGCGTTCTTGAACTCGGAAGTAGGGGTTCCGCTACATTTCCCGACTCTGCATGGATGACGGGCAGGCTACCCCGCACTGATGTGACCAATTTGTCACCAGGGCCGGACTCTCACCAGAAGAACACTTCAGGGAATAAATACATAGTTTTGAGGTGACCAAGTTGGATTAAGAAAAAGTACAATTGAAATTGGAATTATGCTTTGAGAAATTCTGCCCAAGTGTAGTAATGCATTAAGGCATACCAAACTTAGCTCTAATCATATATGCATATATGTACCTTTGGCATGGAATCGAATAGTGTGAATGGAATTAGACCGATAAAATCTCAATCTACTACAGAAAATAGTGTCACTTTCTACTCTTCACATGCCAAATGCAATTAAAATTAGGTTACTACCTATATGTATTATTCACTGATACTCAAGCTGACTGAATACTAAGTGTAGCTAATATTCGTCATCAAGATTCAAACATAGAAGGTAAGCGATTAAGCCAACCACAGGGACAAATCTAAGATAGTTTACTATATCAACCTTGCTCTCCTGAACGTTTTGAAGGTTGTCACCTATCAACCAAGGTTGGAAAATCAGGTAAAAACATATATCCCATATGAAGGCATAAGCCAGTCGCTCTGATCCTAGATAACTGCCCAAGAATTCCCATCTGTCCCCTATGCTCCCAAAATTACTGTCCATTCGACCAATTACAGCCCACAAAGTAGACATCAGACACACAGACCCGCCAATTAGTCCGACAATAGGAGCACCGTTTGTCATCACAGAGCCCAGCTGTGAGCGCTTGCTTGGAGTATCGTCTGCTGCACCAGCTTCATTCATCCGGATAGCCATGTAAGGTATTAAAAATGCTGCAATCAAAAGAACAGCGGTGATACATTGGTTAGTTGTAAACTTAATTCAGTTCCACTAGCTTAGTTTTTTCAAAACTAGTAAGGATGCACAAGAGGGGAATAGAGGAAGAAACAAAATGAAAACTAATGCATACAAAAAGTGAAGCAAAGGCTTCTCTAGGGTGCACTTCCAAACTTAACCACGTGGGGAACATCATCCAGTAAAATCAACTATGTTCAAAAGAGCTTGCAGGAATCCTAACAAATATGATTACCGCACTAGGCCTGGGCGCCACTAGTTCAAATTTAATCAGGTAAATTGTGCTTGTATTTACATGGTCAAACCAATCTAACTACCCATTATGCATGACTGCATTAGAGTTTGTAGAAGTGCATACTGTTTGTAAGGAACATCTGAAGACCCCATAGAACATCGAGAGACCCCTTGTATCTGTCCCTTTTACGATCCGTGAATAGCAATGGAGCAAACATGAATGTCCACCCAATAACAAAATTGAATAATCCTTCTGAAACCTGGTAAAAAACAAATGGTCCAACATCATTTGAACATTTGGATCAATAAGCATGGTAGAACATGTTGAGTGCCAGCCATTCTTACCGGATGAAGAACCGGGGCATCAATTATGTGAATGCCAACTACTCTGCCAATAAGTTTATTTCAGAGATTATCAGATCAAAAACTAAAATAACATATTTCTCCACAAACCGGATAACAAATTAACTACTAAAATTGCAGAACATACTGTTACTGGAAGCAAATGAATTTCAGCTTCATATCCAGATAAAGGAAATATTCTAAAAAAATATATATGCTCATGTTGTCCAATAAACTAACAAAACAGTCACCAAATCTGGAGATCCCATAAGAACCGGAGACATGTATAATTGAAATTCTTTTAAATATTACGAGAGTTTGAATTCACCTCAACTGAAAATTTAAAAAAGTTAACATTGTTGGCATCCTAAATGCCTAAATAATCAAGAAAAATGGATTCAGTGCATTAGTTAAAGGGGTAAAAAGAACGAATTGAACGCTAGAATGACTTATTAAGAAGAAGAATATCTTGCTTAAAAAAACAACGAAGGGATATTGCTGTTTATTTCAAAATAATGAATATCATCTGCACAATGGTAATCAATTTCTAGTAATAATAAGAAGAAGAAGGGGAAAAAAAATTGAATCTAACATTAGAATGAGAAATAATTATCGATAATTACTAGGTTAATAGAATTCACTATAGAAGCATCAGGAATCCATCAGAATGGTGAGATACGCCCACAAATTAAGATGATTAACATCACAATATTGGTATCTCTAACAATTGCTATACATACCAGCATTCACAAGAGGCAAGATCAAGAAGAAATTGAGAGAAAGACCCAGAAGAGAGTTTATTGTGTCCGAACTGATGGCCCACACGGGATCACCCTGTAATAATACAAGCAAAACTTGATTTAAATTTAAAGTATGGCCTATCAATCTTGGTATGGTAACATAGGAGTGAATGAAATACTATGGTTGACACTATTTTCCTGTCAGGTAAATCCCATGGATAATTTCAACGAAAGCCACAAACTTTCCACTGAACTTGAAACTCCAACAATTTCAAATTACATAAAACAATAGATAATGCTTGAAAAGCAATTGGATACACAAAGTGGGTAGAAAGGGAAAGCGGCTTACTGGGGCATAAGGAAGCAAGAAGAGCCACAAAATGTAAACTCCCTCGGCCACCCACAGAATTATTTGCAGCAAACGCCGGGTTTTATCATCGCCCTCTTCTGCGGACGAAGATACTACAGTAGCAGGCTTGCGTCGAGCAGCGCGGCACACCGGTTTCCTTATACGACTGGAGATGATGAGATGTGATGTTTGTGGTGGAGGAGGCGGCGTTGTACTTGCCCACGAACTAGCTTTCGAGGATCCTATTGAGGCTGTTGATTTGGGCAATTGGCGTTGAGAAAGTGAAGGTTTTGAGGTGAAGAATGAGTAGCTGTTGCAGAGAAAGGAATGGGACATTGTCGCCATATTCCCGAGAGCGGGAGGAAGACAATGTGCGTGGTTCAGTTCTCTTCACTCAAATCTTGGATATACTCATTTACGCGCTCGAATCGTATATATAGCAAGTCATCCTCTATTCTTTTTTTCTTTTTTCCTAATGAAAAAGTTTCATAAGGTTTCATAATTTCATTAGGAAAGGTTAATTGCATGTGATTTTTCTAGGCTGATTAGTGGTATCCTATTTGGTGATAATTGAACAAGGAATTTGAGTAATAAAAAATGGCCAATAATCACTTAGAAGTCTAATTTCATATATCCAACTACAGAATTAATTAGAATTAGTAGATTAATATAATTTTATATAATATATTTTTAAAATACTTTTATAATCTAACATATCATATTAATTCATATTAATTTATAAACTTATTTTTATAAGATCTTTTGATGAATAAGCATTTTTTACAAATTATTTAAATTAAAAATAAATTTAATGAGTTTGGTTTTGATCAATCATTTTGAATAATTTATCAAATAAACTTATTCATTTGCTGATTCCATTACTCATTATTAATAAATGGATAAATAAAATAGAAAAAAATCATTGGTAAATGCTGAAATATTTATTTCCACATAATTTAAAGGATTAAATGTCATGAATTTGAGATTTATAGACATGTTACTAAAAACTGACTCATGTTTATTATTTATGTCCACTAAGTATGTACAATTCTATGATTAGAATTGGGATCAAATCAGTATTTTGAATATGGTACTAAACTAGTTAGTACAGTTTAAATATATTATATCAGCCAATCGTTCAGTATAATTTAGAAGGTTGCTTTATACTAATCGATATATTGGATTGCTTTTATTCACTTTTTTTTCTTTTAATTTTTTTAATTTTTTATCTTAATTTATACTAGACTAATTATATATATAATATATTTATATTTAATTATTTATATATTAACTATTATTTTAAAATAAATTACATATATTTATGTATAAAATATTTTAAAACGATATATAAAATGATATTAATATCGAAATATTTTATTTCGATATATTTACCGTACAAAATTCAAAATATTGAATCAAACTATTTAACTGTTTTGAAGGTAGAAACTAGAAAATAAAAACAGAAAGAATAGGCTAGTAAACGGTGTGTCGTTCAGCACGAAAAAGCATTCTGCGAGCTTCGTCCTCCCCCAAACGCCATTGCATCTGTGCTTATATATTCGGGGAAAAGTAAAACAGATAGAGGTTCCGGAAGGTTTCAGAAGTTTTCCCGCGCAATCTTCTTAGCAGTTTCGGAACAATGGCTCCCAAGTCCGATAGCAGCGCCGAAGGTACGTGATATATCCCTCAATTCGATCTTCCATCCCTTGAGCTTCTAATTTCTTTGCTGAGTCTCGGTTTGATTTCTTAATTATTTTTCATTCGTTCTTATTTTTGCAGGAATCGTTCTCAACTTCGTGAATGAGGTAACAGGACATTTTTTTCTCACCGGTCTCGGAGAAAATGTCGGCGTTTAGTGTTCATGGCTTGCTGCCCTTCTCTGGTTAAACCTCTAATTTTATAATGTGCCGAAACTTCGTGTTATCTGAAGTTTCTTCGAGGAAAGAAATGAAATCCTCTCATTCCCATGTTTCCCTTTTCTTTTCTTACGAATTTCGCTGAGGTTTATTTTGAGTCATACGTAGTTCCATTCTTTTGCCGCCGAGGAAGGTTGAATCAGTAATCACATTTATCATACTCACTCTTAATTTTTTACCAAATTTTCTCTTCAGAAAGTAGATTGCTTCTTTTTCGAAGGAGGAGCATGGAATCTAGATATTCACACTTTCTTCTGTATCTTAAATTCTGGGCTCTTTCTTTTTTTCTTTTATTGTACAGCAAAACAGGCCATTAAATTCACAAAATGTGGCCGATTATTTGCAAAAGTTCAACCTCAAGAAGGCGGCAGTTCAGAAGGCATTGGATACTCTGGCTGATACTGGACGGATATCGTTCAAGGAGTACGGTAAGCAGAAGATTTACATCGCCCGGCAAGACCAATTTGACATCCCGAACAACGAAGAGCTTAATAGGATGAAGGAGGAAAATGCCAGCCTTCAGCAACAGCTTCAGGAGCAAAGGAAAGCAATCGGCGAGGTCGAGGGAGGTACATCCTGCACTTCTTTTACTTGTTTTGCAGAAGTTGATCCTCGGTGTTGAAAGTCTTTGTTATTCCAAACATGCCAGCTCTAGAATTAAGATTTTGATTTCTTAATATGAATTCCCATGAACTTCAATGCGGGGAAAAGACCAGATCCAACCTGGGATAGTCTGTGAATTTATGTAATGTGACAATTGAAATACACTGCTGCAGAGATTAAAACTTTGCAATCAAATTTAACACTTGAACAGATACGGGACAGAGAAGCCAAACTGAAAAAGGAGGTAATTCACTAGAATGTCTTTTGACTCTTTTCTATATTGAACCGGGTAATATATCTCCAAATACGAACATCCTTGGGACATTTTTATTTATATTCAGGTAAAGGAAATGGAGGACAAACTAGAAAAATTGCGTGGGGGGGTTACCCTGGTGAGGCCTGAAGACCGTAAGGCAATCGAGAATATGTACTCAGAGAAGCTCAGTCAGTGGAGAAGGCGTAAAAGGATGTTCAAAGATGTATGGGATGCCATTACCGAGAACTCACCCAAGGATCTCAAGGAGTTCAAGGTAATTTAAGTGGGTTTTATGTTTTCCAAGCATACAAATATGGGATCTCTGTTGTTGCTAAGTGTACATCTCTTCAGGAGGAGCTTGGAATTGAATATGATGAAGATGTTGGTGTGAATTTGCAGTCGAATAGCGACCTGCTGCAACAAGGTAAGAAGCGTCCTAGAGGCCAGTGATTTGGTGAAGCGATTCCTCTTTCAAGTCTTTTCAAGAGTATAAGATGATATTTTCCTAGCGGTGAACCTGTTGCAGAAGGAAAATACATGTAAATTCTGCATGCTTCTAAAGTCAATATTTTTCATAGGCATTACATGATCAATGTTTCTTTTACAATGACGCGTGATATGATAGTTTATGTAGTAGAGGAGCTCAGACATTACTCACAATGTTAAGCATAAGGCCCCGGCCTCCATGTACTTCAATGATGAAAGATGATCAATTATGAGCAATTTCTTTGTTTTACTTCAAGATGACTAATTTGGCCTAACACTTTACTAGAACTGACAACCTCAACATGAGTTTTGTTCCTCGGCTAAGCAAACAATTGTATGGCTGAGCACTGATATATAACCATGAACGGATTTGAGCACTTATATCTGTAGTACTTACTGTTCTTTCTTTCAGCTTTTATTAGAACTGTTAATATCATTCGATCGAAAGGAATAAATTCTGGTTCCCAGAGTTCATATACAGTGTGGCACATGACATACAAAGTGCCCTATTGACATGGGATGAAAATACAAGTTGAAATATAGCAGCCTTGTAGCCTAGAGAGGTAGTGCCATTGGCAATATTATTGCTTGAATGTATCTTGGTAAATTATGTGATTGCTTCTAATACTGTCAGAAGGGTTTTAAATTATTAGTGCAGATGGCTTTCTCCTTTGGATCTTCTATGTACAGGTACCGTGAATGTTGGAACACTGATGTTGTGACTAATTTTCAATTCCTTTTTTTCCACGTCTGAGACAATTGACTGTTCTTGATCTGCCGCATGAGATGCCTAGGCTGCTGAAGAGTATGTTTCGATGAACACTAAAATAAATGCTATTAAAAAATACTGAGAAGGAAAAAGGAAATTTACAATGTTAACTATTTGCAATAGGAATTTCAGTTCATGGATGAACAAAAAAATAATAATTAAAGCAATATTAGCAGTCCAAATGGTAACACTGCTTTACAATTATGGAAAATAAATTCAAGAAAACTAATTAAAGTTCATATAGAATATGCTTAAAAGATTGCCACACCTCACAAAACTTACAAACAGATACACATAATATGGTAAGATAAGTTCCTTAGTATCCCCGCACTTGTCTAGTCCTCATTGATGATATTGGTCTTTTCTCTATGTTTAAACCTCGTGCATTCTGCCTACCAGATCCTTCTGCAGCATGTCCTACTGGGACTCCAATGACTGATTTCAGCTTCAATCCAGTTTGAAACCCTGAAGGAATTTGGCTGTGAGATTGTTTGCGGCTTTCTTCATGCTCACTCTCAATATCACTCTCATCAAATTGCAGTTCCTTTTCGAAAGGATCGGCTGGAACAATTTCATCTGAGGATCTTATGGACATCATCACAATGTCTTCTCCCGAATCTGAACTCACAGTAGACATCGACCTCTTCGATTCTGCTGCATTCTTCCTTTTCACATCTTCAGCTTGATTTTCATTGCCTTGTCCAGTACTGGGACTATCGTGATCATCTGGATTATGGGGTTCAGACCGAGAGAGTTCAACAGCTGCTCTTGCTGCTGCTGCTGCATAAGCTGCAGACTCGAAAGCTGCTTGAGCTGCATCAGCTACATCCCTGTATTTCTTTCTTGTCTTCATAGAATCGGAGAACCCATCATTTTTTTCTACTTCTTCAGACGGAATTTGCAAATTATCCCCATGCTTGGTGCTACCTGAATTGGCAGGTGTGTTTGGATCGTGCTGGTTTTGATTCTTGTTCACATCCAAATTTTCCTGCATACATCAAATGACAAGCCAAACCCCATGAGTTTCTTACTTTTCTACTGGAGTAATGTTATAAACAATCGTGGAGTTCGTAAACACCATGTAATCGCTTTTAAAAAAATGAAAATACTATTTAACGGGTATTTTTCTTTGAACTGTCATACCCCAATCGAAGTAGAAGCAGCTTCTTCAAGTTGCAGGACGATGTTGTTCTCTGATGCGATTTCTTTGAGAATTTTCATTCTATCCTCCAAGCTTGGTGGCCTTGTTGACAGTTTAAGTATCATCTACAGGAACCCAATACAGATACAAATTTATCACAACATCCCATAAATGATAAAACATTGACAAACATACCTAATCCATAAGATTATGGAAGGTTGAAAACAATCTACGAACTACTACTACTCATAGATTTTGTCTATTATGTTGATTTAGTGAAGAAACATGAAAGTATATATATATACCTTACGATTTACTCCACAGTTGTTGCGTAATTCTATAGCCTGAGAAGCAAAGTCTTTGCCATAACGAGTTGTCAAAAGAGCACGAATCTCTTGAAGCTCTGGAAATTCGCCGCATCTTGAAGCCGCATAGAGCAAGCTCGATATTGCCTCCTTCAGTTCATCGGGGCACACTCTATATATCAATAAGAAAGAAGCATGACCATATCAATAACTCCATCATTAACAAACAGAAACAAAAATGCAAAAAGATCTATAGATCAATGAAAATTACGAATGTAGAAGTTTGTTAACAGATGAGCAGAAATGGCAAAGCAACCAACAAATAATTACCTTTCTTGTTCAATGAGACTGATCCTCTCAATCAAAAGATTGCAGTAACTCTCTATCATGACAAACACATCCAACATATTCTGTTCCTTGATAACATGCTCAACCTGTTAAACAACAAAACAAATAAAAAACTGATCTATAAACATAGTAAACAAAGCTAGCTGCAAAGCAGAAGCATGATATCTTACGCGAAGGAGAGCACGTTCATGGTGACCAAGCTCAAGGAGCTGAAGGACATCAGAGCGAGCCTGAGAGCACTGGACTTGGCGCTTTTTTTTAAAAACGGCAAGGCGAGAGAGAGCAAGATTGACAAGAGAACTGAATTTGGAGGTCTTGAAGTTTCTACCAAGCAGAGCATCAAGCTTCTTTCCCATGCCTGTTCCGACGTCCGAGGCAAAAACAAAAGGGTCTGAGCTCTGGAAGTTGGAAGAGGTTTGAAAGAAGTGTTAGCAAACAAACGAGACCAGGCTCGTTTGCTGCTTTATGGGATGACGAGAGAGAGGAAGTTGAGAGAGAGCGTCTTAGGCGTGACTATTTTGTAGACCGGTAGTTAGTACGTGTTTTCATGGGCTTTTTTGCCTTCTGAACGAAGTATCTAATTTCTTTCATACGTAAATGGGATTGGGAACAAGCGGTCTTAGAACGCGGTTGGGTTGTCAATTTCGAGGAAGAAGACAAGCTGGCAAGGAAGGAATGGGTCCTGCATTCAATCCACGCGGAAAATCACAGAAAATACTCGGAAATTATATAAAACAAAAATAAAATTATATATTAACGCGAATTGATTTGATTGATCACATAATAAATTTATTTTTATTATATAATAAATCTATATAATTATATAAAATACGTCAATTTAAAATTTTATTTTTATGTAATTCGATTATAACATTCTTTAAAAGAATATACCATCATTTTAAAAAGAGTAAGATATTTACACTCATAAATATATATAGAAAGATATCTCATTGGTTAGATTTTAATTATTTATATGGTGTTTACTAAAATCAACTTAATAGATTATGAGAAACTCTTTGACCACGTGGCACCTAAAAATACCATTTATCGGAGGTAAATGAGAGGGCGCCACGTATGGAATCTTCAAATTGGGTTTTTCACGCGCATAACAGGAAATCAACTCCTGCTCTCACCTGATACCCCATTTCTCTCTCACCAAATCTCTTTCCTATTTCTTTTTCTTTTTCTTTCATCCTTTTTCGTTCCTTTTTTTTTTTTTCCTTTCCTTCTTCGTTTAGTTCATCCTTTTGTTTTTCAATGGGGATTGTTCTTCGTCGCAAATCACAATTCTTACATGTTGATGATTATATAACTTGGGATGGGTTCAGGAGCAAGACCCATCAGGGGAGAGCAGAAGGAGGGGGGGAAGGGTTGGACTGAATCAGGAGAGGAGAAGAGGAGTTGGGGGAGAGAAGGGGGCTGGACTGAATTGAAAGAGAAAGATTCTCTGTAATGCATCAGTATAATACTGTACAAGTTTCTTATACGTGACAGTCTTCTATTGGCCTCTGAAAAAATGAATTTATAGGTGACACCTACTAGGAGATTTTCTCATTGAGTATATATAGGAAGAACTAATTCCTTGTAGGAGTAGAAAGAATAAGAACAATTTTGCAACAAATGTGTAAGTTTAAGGGCTAAGTGACAACTTCACTAATTTGATGATCATACTATAAAAGTAGTTGTTTGTGGGAGCTAGTAAAGTATGATTTTGCTTCAAAATGGTTTATATCTTTCGATTGATTTTATTAAAAAAAAAAAAAAAAAGGAAACCATTCCAACAAATACAAACCCATCACCATCACCAAAACATGAAACGCAGTCCCCAAATTTACACTATCTAATTTTCAAAGACTCAAGGTACGTACGCTACCTTAATTAAAAGTAGGACTATAGAAATCATTGGACAAGCCTACAAGGTAAGTTCATGAATACTAGAGTACGTCTTCTTCGGATCATTTCTTAAAAAAAAACAAAAAACAAAAACCTAAAGAAATAATAGATAAAATAAACAAGAATGGTGAGACAGTATTATCAACTATTTTCAACATATAATAACAATTAATAATTTAACATACTCTACAACATGCAATTCTTTAACAAAGTATATAAAACTGATATGAGTGCAGCCGACTAGTGTTTCAATTATTTTATTTCCATTGGAACCTTTGGGAAGTTTCTCTATACGTTCTCTAACCCAATATGGCAAGAAATCTGGAAATACAAGACTACCTGTTCTCTCTAATCCAATATGGTTTGGTTAAAACTCTTTGTTTTGGAAAGGTGATGAGAATCCAGACAATGAGTTAAATACTCATCCATCGCAACTTGCCTCGATTTTCTACATATCCAACCTTGACCGTTTTTTCATGGAAATTGTTCAGAAAAACAGAGAACTAGAGAAGGTTTTATGTGGGGAAGCTTCTTCACTGAAATATGAATGAAATCTAGAAAACGAAACCTATTATTTGAACAACAGAAGCCACCATTTTAAAGTCTACGATGGGGCCCCTAATAATTGAAAACTTGACACAACGTACAGTTGCTTTCTATGAAAATCCAATATGCCTATGTTTTCAATTGCTTGCATTTCTTGGAGATACGAGTGTCAGCATGATCCCATTCATCAACTTACCAAAATGTAATCCTTACTCGATGCTGATTAATTAGTTTACTACATGTGAAATGGTAGGGTTGGTGGTGAATCACGAACCCAAGAAAATGTACATTTAAAAACCAAAATAATGAAGACTGCTGACAATCTATCTACCCACAAATTTGATTACATCCTCCAACAAGTTACTACTACTGTCTTATGACTAACCCATACCGTACGACACATAAGAAGTTCAACATGTCAAAAGGCAAAACTACAAACAATCCAACGTTTCAAGATGCCTGCTTCTTGACGCTTAAGTTCCCTTAGACCAATTAATCTTAATTTAATACTCTTTTACTCATTGGAGCGCCAATACCCGAAATTTCCAAAACAAAGCTTTGTGTTCATACACACAACAGGTCACCTTTAGAGCTCAAATTAGTCATGTTTACAGGGAAGTTAATATGGTAGTAGATTTCTTAGCTAAAGAAGGTTCGAGAGAGCATTCTTCTCATTTTTGCTTGGGTTGTTCTTTACCTAAGCATCTTAATGGGCTCTTACCTACATATGGATGGGGGCTTTTGTAAATAATTTTTTCTATTTATTAATAAGTGAAGTGGCGTTGTTTTTGTCACGGGTTAAAGAGTGATGCTGTAGACTAGTCGAGCTGTTCCCAAGCCTAACTACTTTTTGGACTGCTTTTATCATAAACACAATAAAAAAATATTTAAAATATAATAAAATTTAAAAAATACAATATAAAATATAAAAAATAAAATGAAATGAAAAAGCATAATAAAAAGTTGCCGAATCCTCACCCATGCGACGGAACCTATTCCGAGTTTAAAACTGCCAAGACTTTGTCAGAAATCGCCGTCACAAGGATGAGATCGCCAGAACCTGCTAGTCCTAATGGCTTTGGCGGAGTCGCCCACCGCTACAGAGAGCAATGGGCTGCCTTTAACGAGGGATTGGCCCAACCGACCCCCAACTTTTCTCTTTATTAAATATTTGTAAATCCCTTGTGTCCGAGTTGTTTCATCAATATTCCTATCATAAGTAAAGATTTAATAAACTTGAAAAAAAATCACTCTTAAACATGATTCTAACTCTGGTAAAAAAAAAATAAAAATAAAAACAGATTAGCTCCTGCAACACATCATTGCTACAGGGTCCGACCACAAGTTATCAAAAATGAATGGGCAATAGATTATGTTCGATTTTGACCCCTTCCTCCAAACGTGCTGCCAGAACATGAAATTGCTACAATTTGTCCATTCATGGTTTTTTAATAATTTTCTTATTTTTGGGTTGAATTCTGCATATGATATAGAGTGCCTAATGAAAATATGAATTAAGAACCGAGTAAAGTTACAGAAAAGATTGTTTTCGTATAGGTTAGGCTTTTGCAAGAACATCTCCATGCTCGGAATTTGTAGAATTAGTAAAGAACTCCTTGGGATCTAATACTTCATCAATCTCAGAGGGCAGGTATCATCATATATGAGTTGAAAAGTAATGTTATTCATCATCATATTTTTTATCATCTCATCATCTTATGATGTGACACTATGACACTAAATGATTAGAAATTATTTATTACATTTTACTTATTAGCCAATCATCTAATGCCACATCATGAGATGAAGCAAAAGCCCTCATTCACAGTGGTCAATATTTTCGAATCGTTTTAATGGAAAATGAAATGGTGAGATCGGCATAGACACAACATATACAGCAACAAGCCTATATCAATTAAGAAATCAGATCGTACAGGTTAGAAACATTTGTACAACAAACTTGGCAAGTGCCTCCGCAATAATAATTCTTCAACACGTTAAGTTGCCATTGCTCACAGAGTTACAAGAATATGGAAGCTTTATTTTCCCATCATTGGGGTAAGGACAATGTTAGCTGCAAAAAGATTCCTTGGAAGATATGGACAGTGAACATAGCTTTCTACCCTAAGCAAAATGAATGGGTATACGAGCATAGCCCCATTTTGGCAACATTAACATTGGCAAAAACAGAAAATGGACGAACCTCCAATAATACCACTGCTATTATGAACCTTAAAAACAATACCCAGTTCCAACCAAATAGTGAATACAAGTAATGGAAACTATAGTTTTATCAAGTTGGAATGCTACCAAAATCAATGACATCTTCTGAACTACTGGAGTTAGACATCTGTTATGTCACAGACCTGCGAACTTTCATCTTTTTTGCTAAATGTGCCGGGGACATAATCAACCAAAGATAGCATATAAACCGAGACATCTTTTTTGTTATACCATTGTTGAGTCATACTTAATACTCAAATTGCCGGCTGGAATGGACATTAAGAATCTAACACAGGGAACCTACCACTCTCCCTCCATGGTACCAGTGAAAAAAAAATGCAAATACCAAGAGAGATAAGATATGATAATGACGTCCAGCTTATTAGTCTAGTTGGTGTCAGCATCCATAACACACACATATGTTGATTATCGACCAAAGGGATTATATAAACCACAGATGGTATCATAAAATCCATGTCAATCAAACCTCTATAATGTAAAGTTAGAAGAAGAAAAAAAAACTGTCAAGCAGATTATGGTGACATAGAAACAAGCCAATCCATGAGAATTAAATGGGAAATGGTTATAATACCAACAAACAACAATTCAACTCGGTTTGTACTACTTAAACCTAGTTCGATTCTAAGACAAAATCCTTTTTTTTTTTTTAAAGAAGACAGTATCCCAATTTTATTGATAGATCCTTGCTCATGGCATAGAAATACCGTTGTAACAACCAAACACCTGGGGTTTACAACTATTCAAGAAACCCAAACCCAGACAACTAAAAAGAAACCTATAAAATACACAAGGACTATACAAATAATAATCAAATAGACCATAATCATAAAAAATTTCAGAGCATTCGCTCAAGCAAGGTCAAGGGGACAGACAATCGCTGGAGCAAACTATCGATCGAGTGTCAAGTGAACTCACGTGTTAGCCTTCGCTCGAGGAGTGAGTCTCAAGCAAACTCACGTGATAGACACTCGCTTGAGCTCAATGTCGAGCGAAACCAAACCTGAAACCAATACAACTCTGGGCCAAAGAACCATCTATATCTTAAGACATTCTCAAATAAGGAAGCCCCAACTTGTCCATTTTAACCAGACCTTTTAATAATAGTGGAATATCATTATAATTATTCCATATGCAACTACTTCCCTCAGCTCCAATGCGCGCCAAAAAATCCACCAGGGAATTACCTCATTTATAGATATGATAAAGAGTAGTCCAAAAAACATCATTTTTTTTTATCAGTGGAAGATAAATATTGTTAATGATAATGAAAAAGGCAAAATCCGTGTACACAAGAAGTGTACACTAGAAGTATACAACAAACATCATTTTTTCAAATAAGTGAAAATATTAGATGTATATATCAATAGAAGTAACCAAGTACAATGGATGTATACAAGAAAACACTTAACCCGTACTAAAGAGCTCCTAATGACCGAAAAAACCCGTGAAAAACTACCTAAAATACATTAAGCCCGAGTTAGAATAAAACACACCTCCCCAAACCCAATCCCAACCCATTGTTTCCTGTAGACTAATAGTCCACCCAAAACACCCTATGGGAACGTCTTCATGATAACCTCCCTTTAGTCTTCCCTCCAATTGAGCTACTGCCTTTGGCATCATGGTTGATTACTCAATAAAGACGCTTTAACTCCCTACTTTTCTTAGACCTTATTTGCTTTCATAGATAAAATGAGATTAGATAAAATACAAGTTAAAAATTGAATAAAACATTGTTATAATATATTTTTTTAATATTGATTTTGTTTTGGAATTTGAAAAAGTTAAATTATTTACTTTATTTTGTATGAAAATTTTCAAAAGTAGTAATGACAATATGAGATAAGATGAAATGACATAAGATAAGATGTGTGTTTGGGAAAGTGAACAAGGCCTTGCTTTTCTTAAAACTTGATTTGGTATCACACGAGCGGCTTGCTCAATCGTAGTGAATAGTCCTTTAAATTGGTCTTCACATCCTCCATGTGAGAGTCTCACAATATAGGCTTGTTCATCCGGATTTCGGATCCCGGAATCCAGATTTCGGATCTAGGATTTTTTTGAACCTCTGAAGTAAAAATGTCAAAATTAATTAAAAGTAAAGAAAATTTCAAAATCGGGCCGGGTAAAACTCAACCCTGATGAACAGGCCTACCATGATATACTGAATATCGTTAACCTAATACAAAACCCAATCCAATGGTAAACCTAATATATTGTTTATCGGAAGAAGAGAAACCAGAGGAACAACATTATCCCCAAACACAATACCCAATTGCACTCCCAACCCATGACATTCCACCTCACAAGACACCAACGACAAATCCATAATTTCCTCCCCGCCATCTCCTGCATTCAAATCCCGAACTTCCTCAATAGCTATATGGTTGCCATCCATCAATATTGTCACCAATAAAGGCTCCTCCCCTCCATCAACGAGGTCATTAATTGTATATACTCCACTCCCTGACAATCCTTTTTATACCACTTTGACCGACCCTACTACTCTCTCAAGCATAGAACAAATAGGGAGAGCACTACCCTCTAATACCCAATTGCATCTTTATAAGATAGGCTAGTTAGTTTCTTCCAAAGGTCTAGAGACCCTAGAAAACCCCCCATCTAGTGAACTCTGTGACAGCGTTAAAACGCCCTTTGCCGACACACTTGAGGTCTTCAAACCTGTAGGATGTAACCACCCCCCCCCCCCCCGGGCCGTCTGTTTTCAACCCACCATCCAAACCAACAATTAGGTCCAGCCTCTTATCCACTTTATTCATGAGATCACTCACATACTCATAACTCATGTCAATTGAGCTTTGACAGCCCACAAGTCCCTCTCCACTTCTCCAAATGTCACGTGATCGCAGTTGTCTCGGTCTCTTACAAGTACCTTACCCTTTCCACCTTACCCTTTCCTTCCTCTGTGGAGCTAATCGACTAGACTATCCACTAGCAACCTCAACATCAAAGCGTACAAGGTCTTTCCACTGTCTTTCCATCAACAAACTCCCCTCTATTTGCATGCTTCAAAATAGTGGCTTTGGACCCAGTAACACTTCAAACTGATTGTAGAAAACCTTTCCATCCAATGCGATTTGCACCTTCCAGAATCACCAACAAACCTTTCCTCCTGTCATTCCAGAATTCTAAGAGTTACATAAAACTACCCCTTGCATTAATATGATGTAGAATGATGAGGACTCCAATACCCATCCTTAACTCCCTTAAGAATCCTTCATGACAATTGAACTCTAAACAATCCTCTATCCCCTTAGCAACCCACGAAGCTATCGTCCCACCTAAACATAACCATCCTTCTATTGCGTTCAAAGATGCAAAAAACATTTCCTCCCTCTTTCGTAAAAACGGAAGTTTTCGATTCCACCTTCAACCATCGCACCTTCCATCTAAGACAAATCCATGTTGTGTATCGTCATCTTATGATCCCAAGTCACAAGATCATCCCAAGTAAAAAACCATATCAGAATAAGAAGCACATCATCTCAACAAAAGCAGATCCTCTCAACCTAGGAAAAACCTAGATCATTTCATGAAACAATCGGAAAAAGCACAACAGGATCTACACCGACGAAACTGAAAAACTACTAAAAAATCTCGGTCTCCAGAAGAGGACAGTCGGAGGAGGGCCCTTACTGGTGGTGTTGGAGCCCATTGGTCTTGTCTGTGGTGGTGGAGGTGTCGGGAGCACATATTCAATGGTGGATGTCGCCTCCGAGAAACAACAAAGATCAGATCCTGCAAAAAGACCAGGTCACCGGAGTGAGGACCTATGCCAGACAGCCTTCGGCAAAGTTGTCGGGGCCCATCGACCTTGTCTAAGCCGCAGTGAGGAGTCACTTGCCGGTTTAGGGTAGGTGAGGTGGCAGCGTTGTTTGGGTGCTTTAGGTTTTTCTCTCTCATATAGGTTTTTAAGGAACAAAAGCTTCCAACAAACATTTTAACATTTAGTTCAATCATAAGACAAAAAACAACAAATTTCTCAACAGAGAACCAAATTATTTAAAATGAAACATTGCCCGTCAACCAATAAAACAACCACTCACAGTAGCCTTTGGCTAATGGCTAGTTTAGATGAGGTTAAAAAGCAGCAATAGCAAAGGAGGACCAAAAGCAGGTTACTGCATGCTCTGAAACAAAGGAGGCTGATTCATGAATCAGTGAGATCTTGGAACATGGGCAATGATTGGATCTAGAATATGATCACCACTCCTACCTCTTCTTTTGACCGGTGGTTATGTAGCTCATATTAGTCTTCCTTATGCTGGAGCCTCTAACTTACACGCAAGAGGATACAATCAAAGACCTTGAAAGTCTTGGACAAGATTGTAAGGTTGAAATGTATAAGAAACGTTTATCAATTGTAGTTATTTCTTAATTCCAGTAATTTTATAAAGTTTTCAATAATATATACATTAATATTAGTCAAGAACCAAAAGGGGTGGCACTTTATACTTTAAGGCTTATCCCTTGCCTCATTATGAGTAAATCACCACACCTGGTGCTTTCTCATTAAAAGGCATTGATTACAAATCTAAAATTATACCACACAAAATCAATTCATGGAGCTTACCAAATATCTAGAAGGAAAAAACCATGAATAAGAAATGAAAATCACAAGAAACCAAACATCATAAACCAAATATTGTAGCAAAGTGGAAAAGATAAAACATGAAATTAGAATTAGAAAAAACTTACAATGATTACAGGAGCATCCTGTACCCTGCAAAGACAAGTAAAATCAATAAATTGAATCTTTTCAACAAAATACAAAAGTAAGATAGCCTTTAACCTAGTGTAAAAAGCGAGGCAAATTATGAACAGCACTACTCACCAATAAATTCATTTTCATCAAGACTGCAGCCGTAGACCACCAGTGCAAGTGCCCCCAGAATGACCAGACCATGAATCAGATGTAATGCAACTTCATTAAATATTGATATATGTAAAGAAATAAAAACTAATACAAAAACTAAATTTAAAAGTGCTCAACAAAAGTTGTCACACAAACAAAGCAACCACTGAAAAATTATGACACGTCTATTCTAGAAATGTCACATCACTAGACCACTGGCACGCATCCAAAAAGAATTTGGTAGTACGGCTTGTTAGCACATATCCAGACGTGAATGACGTCAATTTTACTAATCAGATTATACATATACATTTCAGATAACTGATACAATACTACCTCAGACATATAAGTACAAATAGATATCTCCCACAAGCATCTCATCACAGCTAAATTTGTTTAAAAACATATATTTCAAGGATTTCCGCTCAAATCCAGCAACTATTTTCAAATGGTGTAGGATTTACAATTTGAAACATAATCAAGATATCAACTTGTAATGCTGTCACAATAATCACCCTTAAACAAACCAAGGTACCTTCTCCTGGGTGCCTTTTAAGCATCTAAGCAGTGGAGGGTTGCCTCAAAGCAGTGGCGGACATCCTGAATGAAACACTAGATTAGACTCACCAGCAGCCAGATAACTCAAATAAAGTACCACAAAAAAAAAAAAAAAAAAAGTACACAGATTAAAGTTTGAAGGGGAAAGAAGATACAGTAAGCCTTTAATTTAGAGCAGAATGAGGGAGTGTCAAGCAAGAGAAGTGCTATACTTTTGGAAAATAAGCACTATTAAAACTGTAACAGCACGGTATAACAACTCATAGGGCATCAATACACCTATGTACTTATTGATTTTCCCACAGCTTCATTAGAAACAGTCAAGTTTGAAGTACAAAATATAATCATTGTAGCACAGATGAAAATAGAAAAACAAATTTTCACAATGGCCATAATCAACTATGATTACAATTGTAAAAACGCCTTCAGCAAGTTGTCTTACAATAGAAACAGTACAATCCACGATAGAACCCGCCAGCAAAGTGAACTCCAGACCAAACATCCCCCCATTTTGACTTCAACCACGCCAAAACTGTGTCGAAGTTCTTAGGCCAACATAGAGAAGACAGATAATGCCTAGTAATTAGAAACTGAAAATAAATGAGGCCATAATGTACAAACAGCTAGCGGAACATCATTTCTGGAGTCATAAAATCAGCAACATGATTCACTTGCCCGTGATGAATGGATGGGTCAATGCTTGTGACACTGTCATCCTTTTGTCTGGATCCAACACAAATATTTTTTCTAGAATGTCTTTAAAATTGTCTAACATCTTCGGATCCTCACCAGGAGAGCCTGTAATAATTGAAGAGATGTCTTTAGGCTTTACATTGAGAATTATCCGCTTTATCATCTGCAAGGAGTCGAGTAAAAAGTTCCATCAGCACAAAAAGTCAATATGAAACTCCAACCCGGAGAACAAACGTGCCAGAATGACAATAAACAGATAAATATGCTTAATACAAAATTTATACCTTTTTCGTAACAGGGTCTTCTTCTGTAGCATGAAAATTCAAGTCCTGATCGAAATGGAGAACCGTAAATGCTCCCTGTTAAAGAAAGCCAACACAAAGAAATCATCAACATAAAAGTCAAACATTAAGATACCAATGTAGCACCTATACACAAGTAACTACAGGTTGTATCACCAATATAATAAATAAAATCGAATACTTGCCTTGCGAAGCATCTTCTTTGAGAAAGGGCCCTTCAATTCCATATGAAGGCGTAGCATATCATTGTTTGTAGCACCTGGAAATAGAACCTTCCCCGTATAAAGCTCATACAAACAGCAACCCACTGACCAAATATCCAATGGATGATCATAAGGCAAGCCAAGAACTGCAATGGAAACATATCATAAACATATTACTAGCTTTAGAAAGTTTGACAACAGGAATCTGCGACAACATGTCAACAGCCATTAACAGCTCTTTCATTCATTTATAAAATAGATGGATTTGATAGCAAAGTTTCCACCTTAAACACCGGACAGTCGAACTGGTTGACACTATCCCCCGACAACACACTAATTTAAGTACATTTGCAATGCCCCCATCCAAATATACTTATTTTGGCATTGATTTAAAAAGTAAGGTGGATTGCAATTTGTGGCTGTGGGGAATGTTGCAAATGACCCCGATTTTTTTAGAATGAATTGCAAAAATTAACCCAAATGATTAATATTGGTCATCAATAGAACTTACTTATTTCGGGGGCACGATAAAAGCGGCTTACAAGGTATGGCGTAATTTCATTTTTACCAGCAAACATAGCATTGCCAAAGTCACAAAGCTTCAGCATATTTTTTGCCTCATTTACCTGGAAAGAATAAAATAAATAAATAATATATGGTTTGAAAAATAAATAATTGAAGAACCCCAAAATCATTAAAAAGATGCCAAAAACTTACCAGCATGTTATCCGGTTTTATATCGCAATGAAGAACACCACAATTTCTCAGATGCTTCAGGGCAATAAAAAGTTGTTTTGCATATGCTCTCACAGCAGTTAGCTTAAGGCCAATATTGCGCCCAAACTTCTTTAAAACCTCACGCAGATTCATATGAAGAGATTCAAAAACTAAGCAAAGATGATTCCGGTACTTGAAACTTGAGATAAATCGAACACAATGGCGCTTGTCATCTGGATCTGCACCCACTAGTTTCTTTAATACGACTAGCTCCTCCAAACCAGCCTTGTACCTATGACATATAAGTCAAGTCCAGAGTAAGTGCCAACACAACAAGGCCAGCCAACAGATAAGTATTTTAGAAAAACAATCGACCAATCAAGCAACCATGCAGCGAATGGGAAAATTATAGCTCACATTGTATCATTACTGCGTATAATTTTTATTGCCACTTCCTCCGGTTCACCATTACCAGCCTTTAGATTCTTTGCACGAACTACAGTAGAAAATACACCTTTGCCATGAGCAGCAGTAACTTCATATCGGCCATCAAGTATTTCACCAAACCGGTAGCCTGGATACAGAAAGGGTATTAGTGCATATATACATACATATATACACCTACAACACAAATTACTTCTAAGGGTTTCAAAAACTTTTCTTCTAAGATGGATAAGTAAAAGGCTGTTCTCTTAATCGCTCCACTTCCAAAATGTTGCTCGGTAGGAGGATAGAACAAAGCAATTAATCCAATAATGATGCTGTAGGAGTTCTGATCTTCACAAAATTTAAACTTAAACCAAAGAAGTGATGGATGAGCCCGCAAAATCATATAACAATGTGCAAAATGTCTTGAGCATAAACAACAAAGGAAACACAATGAATTGGGAAATATGACCATAGGTTCACTTAATACTTTGAAAAAAAATTACCATAATAACCCTCTGCATCATCCCAATTATCACGAAGACCACTCCTTTCAATTTGTAAACCATCTCCTTTGCACTGCATAGAACAAAACATAGTGTGGAAGTAGCCATAAGTGATTAATATTGATACTCATACTGTCTCACTGCTCGACAAGCATGACAAAAATGAAATTGATTGTGTTACTCAGGTCTTAAAAAATATATATATATATATATATAAAACAGAAGTACTATTTCAGTTATATTACAAAAAACTTTTCTTTTTATAAGTAAAATATTATTAACCAAAGGGCAAAAGTCAATTACAGAAAACTGCGATTGTTAAAATAATATTCAGTGTGTGCACACAAAAAAAAAAAAAAAAACATAAAACAGAAAGGCGAAAAACATGTTATATTACACAGATGAGAAGATCAATCAGGTAAAGAAATAACTGTGATCATTACAATAATATTTGACCTGCAAGAAAAATAAATCATGAAACAGAACGGGCATAAAATAAAATTTAAAATGTTAACAAATTGCTAAATTTATTCATTCTCTATGCAGACTACTATATCCTCCAAGGCTCTTAACAGCCATTTGAACCAATAACATGCATATATAATAAGTAAATAAAACCCTAGGGGTTGGCTTAAGTGGTAAAGGCCTTGGGCTTGAGACTCCCCCTAGGTCTTAGGTTCTAATCCCCTTAGGTGCAAATAATCTCTAGAGGCTCTCAGATTAGGGGATTTTTTCTTGAATTACGCAAGGTGCACTTGTGAAAAACTCCTTATCAAAGGCCTATGTACCCCCAGGATTAGTCAGGATGATGTTCCCAACCATCCAAAAAATAAAGCAGAGATCCAAAAAAGAACATTACTTAGCTACACTCCCAATTATCCAACCAAATGAGCTGCAACGAGGGACAATATACATTGTCAGATAAGGTATACATAACTATGATAAAACTAACCAATTTGCGAACTCCTGTTGGTGTCTCGCCAAAAATATCATCACAGAACTTGTCATCTGACCTCTCACTCTGCAAAAATTAACAGGAAGAAAAGGCATATTAACTTAACCAACCCCCTAAAAGTGAAATTTCAAGTTTTCGAATGTTCAAGAGAGAACCAAATTCCCAAAAGCATACAAGATTTGTCCGCTATATTAATAACAAGTTGAGGAGATTCCATAAAACAATACATCCCAAAAACAGATGGATGCGAATATTATCCTTGTATTCATAGATCACCGTAAGTTTCATAGAAAATATAAATTATTCCAGAGAAAATGAAGATACCTTCGGAGTGCCCTCTCCAAGCCCCCCAGCACTGATAGTCTTCTCCAAAGCAGCAACCCCATTTGGAGGTGATTTCCCAACAGAAAATGATGGTTCAGTGACACAGACATCTAACTCATCACTCCTACCATCACCAACTCCTGGAACAACATCAGTAGCAGCTACTGATTGATCAGGATTGTGTGCAGGCTCCTTATCTAGCCAACAAAATTATGTTTGCACTTAGGAAGTAACACAACGTGCACCACATAGTAAATATTTCATTTGGTGAAAAATATCAAGGAATCTGGTAGGGATGTTTATAAACCAAAATTTTCCTGGATTTTTTTCTTGTTCAAATTAAATCTAAACAGGGTTTCTATTAACTCTTTTCTGGAAATCTTGGAGTCCAAAAATGACAATCATAAAAGAGAGAATGGTCCAAGACAAGCACCGAGAAAAAAACCAAAACTAACCAGACCAATGATAGTTCAATTTCTGGTGGTATTAAGGAGCACCAACTTTTTATCACCTAAATTTAATTAGAAAACGGAAAGGGACACAACCCAAATACACATGGTAAATACAAGAGAGAGCACCCAACTAGAAAGAAGAGGTAAAACCTGGATACAAAAAATAAAGATAATTTGAAAGGCCAAGACTATCCTGGGCTGACATGCAACCAAAAAGATTTCTAGCATTATAAAATGTAAGCTCATCCATCACCTTCTCTGAATCTTCGAAATTTCAAGAGTCAAAATATCAACTAAAAATTATTAAATTACCTCTTCCCAGCTGCTTAAAACTTTTTTGAGACAATTGGTATTTTATTTTATTTATTTATTATTAGTAGACAATAGATGATTTAACACAATATTAGAGCAAAGCTCTAAGTTCAAAAACAATTCCAACACTTCACCCTTGTTTCAATCAAATATTCCACATGTTGAATTCACTTAATGTCTAGCCCACACATGATGTAGAATGTTAGAATATAAATTAAATGATTACATTTACCTCTTCCAATCAACTAGAGAGAATTAAGATCCATTAAGTTCAACAAGCTTAAGTCCAATAAACAATATCAACCTTTAGTTGATATTGACCCAAGTAAAGCTCCCATGACTTATCTATATCCTATATCTAAGCTTCAGGTGTAACAAAACAGAAAAATGAAATGTTAATTCGATACTCAAAATAAAATCAAAGTACCTTTCTCTATATCTTCTGATCGTGGTTGACTCTTATATTTTTCAAGGATGGCTTGTCGTCGTCTTCTACTCTCCTCCTTGATTCTGTTGAGATCCTCCTCTTCCTGCTCACCAAACAGCAATGCAATCCCTTCTTCATAGTCTCCTTGTTCATCATCATCTCTGCATCCAATAATCAAAACCGGTGCATCAATAATTTTTTTGGGAGGGGGCTTGACCTGGCTAGAATAGACAAAAACGAGTACCTTTTCAGTTTGTCTCTATTTCGTTCCAATGAATTACTCCTAGACCCAGGAACCTTTGTTGAATGCGCTTTTTTCGTTTTGTCCTGGTCGTAATACTTATCATCATGTCTCGAGTGTCTAGAATGTTTATATCTATCTCCATTATCATAGCCATCCTCAAGATATTCATACTTCTCCTTATCCCTCATAATGCTCCTATCCTTACTCCTATTTCTGTCATTATGCCTCTCCCTCTCGTTCTTCCTCTCCTTCTGAACTTTTTCCCTATCCTTCTCCCTTTCTGTGTCCTTAACTCTCTCTCTTTCACTAGCTTTGCTCCTATCCCTTTCCTTCTCCCTTTTCCCATATCTACCTACCTCCATGTCTTTGGTATTTTCCCTTTCCTTCTCCCTTCTATCCCTGTCCGCCTCTCTTTCCCTGCTTCTATCTCGTTCTATCCGCCTTTCCCTATCCCTACTCCTTTCCCGTTCTTTCTCCCTCCTTTGAGCCCTATCCATCTCACTGTTTCTAATCCTCTCCCATTCCTTTTCCTTCCTCAACTCTCTATGCATCTCCCTATCCCTACTCCTCTCTCTCCCTTGTGTACCCCAACTCCTAAGCTTGTCCTCTCCAATATGCCTATTGTAACTAGGACTACGTTCCCTTTCCACATCCCTAACTACATCTCTACTATAATGCCGCCGGTCCTTAATTTGCCAAGCCGTCCTTTCATCATCAAAGGACTTACCTTTATCAGTAGATAATGAGGCACCATGCTCGTAGTAACATCCTTTTGTTAAGTGGGCCTCCTCTTCTCTTATGCTACGAGAATGAGATCTCTCCCTAGCATGATAACTTGACCTAGATCTGCTCCTAGAACAAATTTCCTCATGGCCCCCTATGCTTTGGGAGGATGAGTTTCCCCGAATGCTTAACTTGCTTCTATAAATCTCGGCCTTTTCATCATCATAATAAGTATTTCTCTTGCCAATTCCTTTAGAAGGGGACCCAGACTCCCTCAGCCGCATCTTTTCATCTTTGTGACCCAAAATTCCATTGACTTGCCCCCTTGATCCATTTTGAGGCTCAACACTTGAATTTCTTGGAAAAGAAACCTCATTGCCAATCTCAGTACCAACACCACTACAGCTATAAGCTTTGTCTTCCTTATTTAATTTGAAATCAGTCAATAAATCTTCTTCATTCTTGTCGTCCTCCGGTGTCTTCATATTTCTACCATTGTTCCCTTGAATGTCTTCTTCGTGTACACCAACATCATGATCAGATGACCCATGCTTAGCACGATGTCCCTGACAATTTTAAGGGGGGGAAAAAAACTGACTAATTTAAAATGGCATATCTAAAAGGGCATATCATCCGAATAGAAGAAAAAAAAAAGGGCGGGGGGCGGGGGACCACAGTTACGCTAGAAGTAAAAATATGTAACCAGATCTTACAAATTTAAAATGTAAGCCATCAGTCTCCACTGAGATGCCTAGGGGAAACTTCTTTTGCAATTCACTCATGGTCGTCTAGTGCAAGCAGGTTCTTTACATAACGTGAGATACTGACTCAGTCACTAGCAAGCTCTCGCGGCACAAGATTTATTATGAAGTCCAATAATCACAACCACATAAACTCCTGTTGGTCACTGAGAGGAGGTAAAAATTTTGAAAAGCAGTTTTTTTCCCGCAAATTCCGTTGCGCTAAACCCATTCAAAAACCCCAAAGGCGAATTTTCTTTTAGAAATCTCGATAAAAACAAAAAAAATAATTACAAATCTCAATTCCTCAACTTTCTCAGCAACCAAACAGAAAGAGAATTAAAAAGTTAAAAATAAAAACACTAAGAGATAATGGCAATCAGAACACACCGGATTTTGTTGATCCGATTGAGAGTGAACACCAGAGGCCACATTTTTCAGAGACTCTTCGTCCGACTCAGATTTCCTTTCTGCAATCTCCTGCTCGCCACCACCGAAACCGAAACCCTCATCTTCAAGAATCTCACCCTCCTCCACGTCGTCATCGGGGCGAATGTTACTAATAGCCACTGGAGGAGGAGAAGGAGAAGCGCGATTGATATCTTCACCCTCACGTTTGGTCTCCTCTTCCCGTTTCTTGCTGCGGTGGTGATGCCGGTTGTGACGATGCTTGTAGCGCTTCGAGGACCTCACGGCAGCGTCATCCACCGATGAAGACCTCCGGTGCTTATCATGAGATTCGCTGGCCATTGCCAATCTAGGTTTTAAGGTAATTTTGGCTTCGCCTTCGCGTTACTGAGAAAGAGGATGAACTGGGAAAAGCCTGACAGGAATGTGAAGTCAGAGATGCAGTGAACAGAAGTCCCGGTGGATATTTTCTCATACCATTCTTATTATGGGGCCGTATCGAGGATGAACTATTAATATTTTATATAAAATATAAATTTTTATATATTATTTTAAAATTTTAATATATATTTTTAAAATTTTAAAATAATAATAATATTAAAAAATAAATTAAACTCATCTTCATTTTAAATTCAAAAAAAAACTTATAATATCTAAAATTAAATTTTATAAATTTACACATGTCAAAATAATTTGATTATATTTAATTAAAATAAAAATAAAAACATTTTTTATCTTCAAAAATAAATAATAAAATTAAAATTTTATACAAATTTACTCCCAAAAGAATTTAAAATTTTAAAAATAATTAAGCCTAATTTAAATTCGAAAATAAGTTTATCTTATTTCAACTTATTTTAAATTTAATATTATATTTTCTAAAATTCCCTTATAAAATATAATAAATAATTTAAATTTTTTAAATATAAATTCAATTTTTTTAAATTTAATTTTTTATTTTATTTAATAATTAAAAAAATTATTATTTATAATTTTTTTAAATATTAGAAAAATAATGTAAAATTACAAAATAAAAAACTTAAGGACCCCCAAAACGAGTCCAAATAGTTGGACTGTAGCAGCTCATTTTAAAACACTCTTATTAAATTATCTAAAGTTAGAAGGCAGTTTTAATCATTATAAAAATAAATTAACTTTTAATCATTTTGTTCATATAAATTTTTATATTAAAATAATTATTTTTTTATTATATAATAATTTAATAATAATTTAATTTTAACAATTCATATAAAATCTTTACATTGAATTATTATTTATGTATTATATAATAATAAATAATTATTTATTTATAATATATTTAATTATTTATAATTATTATTTTATTTTATTTTATTTTATCATATTCTATTTAAATTAAATTAATAATTAATAATTATATGTTCTCACAACAGTTTCAACAAATAAAAATAATAGTAAAGAAGTATGGTTCTGGGCGGCTACAAATGAGTTTCTTCATCTTTCAGAAATTTATAATCAAGCATGGTCCTTTATTATTCGGGTATGATGGGTGGCACAGGGATGCGACCCAGAGCAGCAAATCCAGTGGAAATCGGCAGTTGTGAAAAATAAAAGTGAAAAAACAAAAAAAAAATTATTGAGAGTATCTAATACAGTAATAATCATGTCACACGCTTACATGAATAGTATTATTTATATAATTATATTATTATATGTTATGAGCGTTAGATATTTTTTAGCATTACTTAAATTTAAAAAATATATATTAATTTTATTTTAGAATTTAAAAAGTGATTTTAAAATTTGAAAAAGTTAAATTTTTTATTATATTTTATATAAAAATTTAAAAACATATAATGATAAATTAAAAAAAAATAATTTTATTTTCTAAAACAAATCAGGTAATTTAGCTTTATCGTATTTTTGAATTCATTTTTGTAGAGTTCAGAGTCTTTAGACAATTTAATGTAGATTTTTTAAAATTTTAATGATTAAAATACTATTATTATGGGGGCGTATTCGAGGATGAACTATTAATATTTTATATAAAATATAAATTTTAATATATTATTTTTATATTTTAATATATATTTTTAAAATTTTAAAATAATAATAATATTAAAAAATAAACTAAACCCATCTTAATTTTAAATTCAAAAAAAACTTATATTATCTAAAATTAAATTTTATAAATTTACACATGTCAAAATAATTTGATTATATTTAATTAAAATAAAAATAAAAATATTTTTTACCTTCAAAAATAAATAATAAAATTAAAAATTTATACAAATTTACTCCCAAAAGAATTTAAAATTTTAAAAATAATTAAGCCCAATTTAAATTCGAAAATAAGTTTATCTCATTTTAACTTATTTTAAATTTAATATTATATTTTCTAAAATTCCTTTATAAAATATAATAAATAATTTAAATTTTTTAAATATCAATTAAATTTTTTTAAATTTAATTTTTTATTTTATTTAATAATTAAAAAAATTATTATTTAATAATATTATAATTTTTTTAAAATATTAGAAAAATAATGTAAAATTACAAAATAAAAAACTTAACGACACCCAAAACGAGTCCAAATAGTTGGGACTGTAGCAGCTCATTTTAAAAGACTCTTATTAAATTATCTAAAGTTAGAAGGCAGTTTTAATCATTATAAAAATAAATTAACTTTTAATCATTTTGTTCATATAAATTTTTATATTAAAATAATTATTTTTTATTATATAATAATATAATAATAATTTAATTTTAACAATTCATATAAAATCTTTACATTGAATTATTATTTATGTATTATATAATAATAAATAATTAATAATTTAAAATATAATTAATTATTTATAATTATTATTTTATTTTATTTTATCATATTCTATTTAAATTAAATTAATAATTAATAATTATATGTTCTCACAACAGTTTCAACAAATAAAAATAATAGTAAAGAAATATGGTTCTGGGCGGCTACAAATGAGTTTCCTCATCTTTCAGAAATTTATAATCAAGCATGGTCCTTTGTTATTCGGGTATGATGGGTGGCACAGGGATGCGACCCAGAGCAGCAAATCCAGTGGAAATCGGCAGTTGTGAAAAATAAAAGTGAAAAAACAAAAAAAAAATTATTGAGAGTATCTAATACAGTAATAATCATGTCACACACGCTTACATGAATAGTATTATTTATATAAGAGTGATGCTAGGGAGTAGCCAACATCCACTGCATCCATCTCACATGAACAGTGATGTGAACTCCCTAGCCAACATCATCCATCTCACATGAACAGTGTTGTGAACAGTGCACAGCACTGTTCATGTGAGATGGATGCAGTGGATGTTGGCTACTCCCACTCATTTTCCTTTATATAATTATATTATTATATGTTATGAGCGTTAGATATTCTTTAGCATTATTTAAATTTAAAAAATATATATTAATTTTATTTTAGAATTTAAAAAGTGATTTTAAAATTTGAAAAAGTTAAATTTTTTATTATATTTTATATAAAAATTTAAAAACATATAATGATAAATTAAAAAAAAAATTAATTTTATTTTCAAAAACAAATCAGGTAATTTAGCTTTATCGTAATTTTGAATTCATTTTTTTAGAGTTTAGAGTCTTTAGACAATTTAATGTAGATTTTTTAAAATTTTAATGATTAAAATATTATTATATTTGACTTTTAATGAATGATAAGAGTGCTATTAATGGAGTGATTTTCAAAGCCAAACCTCTTGAAACTCTAACACATGATGACGGGAATTCTCAAGCTTTTATTTTTTGTTATTTCTTTCTGAGCTCTAAATAACGGTTCGCAAACAGCTACACATCGATACGTGATTAGAAGTTTGTCTTTTGTCTATTCCAACTTCTGCATCGTGCAAAAATCCTCCCCTTCTTTGCATGTAAAGATTGAATTAATAAACAGCATTCCTAGATAATCCTTTCAGAAACTGTTTCACACCTCTCAATTCTGGAATTCCAAATGGCAGAATCCGGAATTTAATTTAAGGATATCAAATTAAATTAAATTATAATAAAAGATTTTTTATTATATTTTTATATAATTTTTTAGAGAAAGAGCTAACATAAAATTATATTAAATTATATATATTATGATTAATATATATTAAATTATTATAAAAAAAAAACTAAATCTAATTTAAAAGAAAATCATCCTATATATTAAGAGATAGGGGCAAGAGTCCCTAAATAGCTCCCCTACATTAATGTTAACATTAAAAGTTTATAAAAATATACATGACTTATTTAAAAGTAGAGATAGATAAGAGCACTGATATTGGATTAACCAAATGTCCTACTCTTCAAAATTTAAAGAAAATTAATAAAAATATCCCTACATTGAATTAGTCATCCACTTTTCAAATTTTAAAAAGTCTACAATTCTTTCATTTTACTATTTATATATAAAAAGAACTATTTACATCTCCATCCATTGAAAATAATTATATAAGTAATTATTTGGTTGAAAAAAATAATTTTTTACAAAAAATAATTATTTAAGTATCAAATTAAATTGTTAAAATACATATGATTAGTATAATTACAAAATATGAAAAAATATTTAAATATATTCTTATTAAAAAAATGAATATGAATATAATTCTTGGAGATTATTGAGGATTATGACAATAAAATAAATAGTTATTAAATAAATACAAATAATAAAAAATATATTATTATTTATTATTATAAAAAAATGTGATAGCTAATCCAATATAAATTTCGTACTTTCAATAATTAACTAAAAAATAAAAAGTTATATATTTTTTAAATTTTAAAAATGAAGATGACAAATTCAATACTAATACTCTAATAGCCACAAGATCTAAAACTTGAACTTAGCATGTTTTGCTTGTGTGAATGGCTAAAATATAAAAATAGGGGAGGTAATTCCATCACTTTTTCAAAAGATTTTGAATAGGATTTTCATATTTCAACGGTCATACTTTTACATAATTAAACGTAATAGTCACACAAGTTTCCTAAAAAAAGTTGTGGAGGTGGGATCAGATGATTCATAAGTTTTGGCTCATTGTCAAGACCAGCTTCTACTTGAAAGCATCTACGAGACGGGCATTTAGGCAAATAGTAGTTAAGGACGTATTCTACAGTTTAACTTTTGGAACTTCCAATCGATCGAAACCTACAAATACAAAGAGAATGATAGTTGGAGTCCGAAACTACTCTGATGATTAAATTAGTATGGAGAATATGAATTATAAGGTTTTGTAAAGGATATGACAGAATGTACCTTTCTCGGATTTTATGAAGTCTTATATATAGGTAATCACTTGTGTTTTTTTTGGGAGGTGGTTTGAGAAAAAAGATCTACTAGTTGGGACACTATTTGATCGTCATCTCAGAGAAGGATAATCTGATCCAGACTGTCCCATCCTTTGAATCATATTTTTTTCGATCAATACTTAATCAGGTCTTTCTGAAGAGTAACATTAAATACGGCCCCATCTTTATCCAATTCGATAATTAATGTGATATGTTCATATCATTTTTACATTTAAGTAAAGAGATCTGTCAGAACGACAATAGCCCGATCATTCATTAATGCAAAAGTGACCCTAATATGAGAGGGATCCGTAAAGTGTGTGAATAAGCACAATTTCGTCTCTGACATTAGCGTATGATCGAAGTTGCCTTATCCCTTTCTTCTTTTGTCATGTTAGTTTGTGATTCGAGTTTTCTTTGATTTCAACATCTCCAGTCGGGTCTAGACACATGTTATTCGGGTTTGAACCATAAGCTTCGAGTCCAATTCCTTTCGAATTTCGACTTATTGCCAACTCTCTTTTCAATAGGGGATAGGATACCAGACAAGAATTTGATCATCAATATATAAAAGTTTTATTTTTACATCTTTAACAAAGAAAAGGTTACTCATAGGTGATTGGTGAAATATAAAGACCCCCCCCCCATTTGATCTTTATTTAGGAGAAGTTTATCATTTTAATTGCTGAAGTTGGTAACTTTAGGGCAGAATCCCGCGATCAAATAGAACAAGAATCCCACGATACCCTTTATGTTAAGCCTTTTTGAAGCCACACCCACGTGACCACCAAGATCTTCTTCGCTAAAGATGGAACCAAAATCAAAATCCCAACTATGGAAATAGTAAGCAGATAGAAGCAAAAAGTAGCACAAAGTAATCAAATAAATGGCAACTCGGACCAACAGAATTGACCACTCTGCTTTTCATCACATAATTGAGGTAACAGTACCTGTACATGTGGCGTGGTCGGGGGGACCTTTACTTCTCACTCTTTCTTCATTTCCTGTTTTTTTCTTCTTTCCCAGATATTGGGAATTGTTCTTGCAGATTCTTCGTGTTTATCATCATTATGGATTATAAAACTATCACCAATTTTAGCTGTTAGGTTTGCGTGTCATTTGGCAGAAAAAAGAGGATGGACTAAGGCCAGGCAGACCATAATGGGATGTCACAAATTCTTTTCATTTTCAAGGTTAGATTAGTTTGGTACCTGTTTCATATTATTTGTTTCTAAAAACTCATGCATGTCGATCACTAAATTGGTGTCCAAGTACTAAAAAATCCGAGTACTGCAATTTGCAAAACAGCAACTAGGACATCTGCAGACAATATTCAGTGCATATATTGATTAATTGTGGCTGCTTGAGTGCCTGGCACGCTAAAGTTTTCCTGTCTGCCATTGGCATATCTGGCTGTGTCGTGGCGAAAAGCTCATGCTTGATTAATTGTGGCCTTTTTTGGATTCCTGACAAAATATACAAAACACACAAATGGACGGGAGAGTACCGTTAAAAATTTCTCAACACATATTTTCCTAGCCTGAAAACAAAAAATATGAATCATTTCAATTTTATCATCTTTTAATTAGATTTATTCGTCCAAACTTATTTTATCCGGCTCGATTCTAAATTTTTTTTTTAATATTTTGATATTTTTATTTAAGAGATTAAAAAAAATTTACTCATTTTTCACATTCAAATTTTTAAATTCGGATCTTAGATAAATTATAATATAGCATTAAATATTAACTTCTTCTCTAAAAATTATTTTAATAATCTCTCTATAAAATTAATTTAATTTAAAAATAAAATACATCTTATATAAAATAATATAATATAATAACATAATAACATATATTTATTATAAATTAAAATTTAAAAAATTAATAATTTTTAATATATTTTTATTATAATCACATATTCTTATCATACTATATATTTTTTAATACATAAATTATATTAAATATTTTTTATTTTTATTATAAATCTTATTAATAAATTATTTTATATTGTGTAAAAAATTATATTTAAATAAAATAAAAAATATTTCATACATTTTATTTTAATTTTATTTGTCACTAATGCAAATTTCTGACTTCGTTACTGTAGCCCAAGATGTAGAAACTGGCATCACAAAAAACAAAATAACTTGGGGAGCAGCATCAATAATCAATATATATGTAGGACATTTTTTCTCAAAATATGCACACTTTTCTGCATGAGGGAGTGACCCTCTCACTATTAAGGTGGAAAAGAACAGATCCACGACAACCCCATTTCTTTCCCAGATTAAAAAGCAAACCCACCACCCCAAACACAATATCCCAAGTATCAGTCAGTGCACCCATAAAGCAACTAGCAAACAAAAAACCTATCCCAAATCCCAAAGTTAAAAGCTTAATCCCACAGATTCTCTAATGCTCTCTAGCAAACATCATCTCTGTTTTTTCCATTTACCAAAAGCGTTTTACTTTCCTCATCTTTCTCACATTCTTCATCAGTTACTTCATTGCATGCATTCATCTCCAACCCAGTGAGATGCCTGGCTTTGAAAGCCTCAGCCTCCCAATTTGTACGGAATAGCACAACATAGAGGATTGAGACAACACAAGCCACTTGAGCAGAGAGGAGTCCGAACCACAGCCCACTGAACCCAACCTTGAGCCAGAAGGCTAGGCCCACCGCCACAGGCGTCCCCACGAAGTAAAATGACCACAAATTGATACGTGCACCAACGACTGGGCGTGCCGTGCCGCGCAGTACGCCACAGCCTGTGGTTTGTGGGCAGTTTCCAAGCTCACACAGCCCCATGATAGGCATGACAGATGCAACCAAGGCTTGGACTAGCTCGTCTTTTGTGAAGAGGCCCGCCCATCTTTGTCTGAGGATCACCGTCCATGTCACGTTGATAATGCCGATCACAAAGGCACAACCCAATGCAACCATGGCTGCTAACTTGGCCTTGTATGGCTTCCCAGACCCAAGATCATTCCCTACCTGCATGCACAAGAAATTATCAAAACCGCAAAAATTCATCATGAATTTGATCCTATGGTCTGAACTTTCTCGGACCCACTTTTTATTAAGCCCCATTGATATGATTTTAGAAAAAAAGTTCACATTTTCAATCCACCCAGCTAGCAATAAGATTGTGACTCCACCACATAGCCTAAAATCTCCAATCCTACTAAATGGGCACAACAAAACAAATGTAACCCAGTTCTGAGCCCAGTCCACCCCAACTTCTCTACTTGAAACAGCACAAATCACTCCAAAATGGGTTCTAATTTGGATGAATTCTAAGACCAATCATTGATCTGGGTATCAATTTTCAGCCAGTTACAGAAGTCTCCAGAAGCTGTAAACTTGGCCAAACAGTCCACATCCGGGGTTAAACCAGAACCTTACACGAATGGGAAAACAGAAACAGAACAAAAGTAAAGTAAAACAAGTAGTACATGCATACTACAAAGTAAATGGGTAAGAAATACATACTCGGGCAGAGGCGCATCCAGCGAGGGCCATGGGGACAGTGTACATCATACTAGTGGTCTGAATGAGAATCCCAGTGGCGGCCACTGCCAGTCTTGGATTCGGTAAGTACCCGGCCATCACCGTCACTATCTCGTACCACCACCACTCCAAGCATATTCCCAGACCGCTCGGCACCGCTAGTTTCAACAGAGGTCCCACCCCACACAACATGCCTTTTAAATCGATCGATGTCCCGGCTGTCCATCTCCCCGTCCACCACACGTACCCCGCCATCAGGACAACCATGTTCAGGTTCGTCAGCACCGACGCCATAGCCACGCCGGGAACTCCCAGACCCATCACCATTACCATGAATATATTCAGCGGGACATGAAAGGTCACCGCCAATAGGGAGCAGTACATCATGGGCCGGGTCACCTGCTGAGACCTTAGGAAAACCCTTAGCGGCTGCAGCAACGTGTTTGTTAAAAGGTCCGGGAGGGAGTAGATACAGTAGGTTGCGGCCATTGCAGTGATTTCCTTATCCTGTCCCAGAAAAATCATGATGGTTTCCAGATTGATCCACGATAGGCTGATGGGTATGATGGCAAGTAAGAGTATGAAGACCATGCGCTGGAGGGAGAGAGAGAGTAGGTCCCAGTTTTTGCTACCGTAGGCTTGGCTGCATACCGGCTCAAGCCCTGAGGCGAGGCCGACGAGAACAGAGTAACCAGTTATGTTGGTGAAACCGATAGAGAGTGCCCCTCCGGCGAGCTCTAGGCTGCCGAGCCGTCCCAAGAACACGACCGATACAACGGCTCTAAAGAAGGCCATGAAGTTGGTACCGGTGACTGGCATAGCCATAAGCATAAGCTCTTTTAGTTCTTCCACTACCTGTTTGCATGAAATAATGCGTCCACGAAGTAGAGTTTAATAGAGGGAATGATCGCAAGGAAAAAACCATGGGCTTGTCAGATTTGATTACCTGTGAAGCAGACGGGGATTTGTGGGAAGTGAAATCAGGGTTGTCATCTGCCATTTTCTAACTTCTGTAGCTTTTAGAACTGGATTCCTGTATAAATGTTATCTGCAAGTTTTGTTTACTAGTTCAAACATCAAGAAAGCCTGATCAAGCAAATACACAACATAAAACCCAGTATTGATTTCATTCAAGTTGTTATAATGTCATATAATATACCAACTTAACGGATACCAAAGTTTCCATCTTGTTTTCAATAAATTGTCATTTTTACAAGTGATTAGAGTAATAAATACGTAAGAGTGTTTAAAGAATGTGCAAAAAAAACCCACCTTTTAACTTCCCTCTTAACTGGGGGAGAAGGTAATGAGTATAAGAAGCGTCTGCTTTCGGTTTGGAAGATTTATGTATGAAATAAAAGCAGAGAATGGCTAGCTGCCTGTTTGAGTAAATTCAAGAGCCAAAGAAGGAAAGTACTAAAAGTAGAGCTTGCTTGATAAAATCCTCTGTAACGTTGATATTTATAGAGGGGAACGACAGACAACATAAAGCAAAGAGAAATATGGACTTGATAATGGAGGCAACTGTGACCTACAATAGCTTGGGCAGAGGAATGAAAAAGATGGGAGGGCATAAAAAAGGTTAGAGAGAGAAAAAAGGGCTCCTGAGAAATGGAGAGACGAGGCGGTTTTAAGCTTTTTATTATTGTTGTGCAGAAAAAAAGAAAGTTTTGGGAAGGGGGAGAGAGAGAGAGAGAGAGAGAGAGAGAGAGAGAGAGAGAGGTTGGGGGGGGGGGGGGGGGAACCATAAAAGAGAGAATGGGTCGGTTGAGATGGATGGGTCTTACCCATTGGGCCAATTGTAAAGTTTTCGTTATTAATACCTTTCTAAATAAGTTTTGGTAGTGTTTTACTGTTTCTTTTGATTGCGCATAGCTAGGGATCCATGAGCCCAACCCATCAAAGCTCCGGATTGTTAAGCTTGTGTTTTTTACTCCTTTATCCGATTTAAAACTTCATTTTATTTTTCTGAATTTTTAATAGGAAAAAATAGATATTAGGTTGTTTTTGAATATTAAGGTGGTCTCAGATTTTTTATGAATAATAATAAAAAATAAAAAATAATAAAAAATAAAAAATAATAAGTAATAATAATACTAAAATAATAAATAATAATACTTCCACTACCCAAGTTAGCCCTTAACATCAACATTATCACGTTTATTCAATATTTAATATTGCTAGAATATTGTAAATAAATAAAAATAAATATTGTTAGATAAATATTTTTTTAGGTTCGTTTGGATTTGAATTTAGTTTATTTTTTAATATTATTATTATTTTAAAATTTAAAAAAATATATAAGAATTTATATTTTATATAAAAAATTATAAAATTATAAAATTAAAATTAAAATAAATTGATAATACTTCTAAATCTAAACCTGAACTTAACCAATTTAAAGTACTCTTCAATTTGAGGACATCTTTTTTGACTTGTATACTCCAATATTCCCACCTTAATTCCATGCATGTCATGTTAATATTGATGTCAGTGACATTTCCATCTTTACAATAAGCCACCTACATCAATCATCTCGATAGGACTAGTGCTACAAGTCTATAAGCAATAGATATGTATGAGACAACTCTCTCAAGACAGGTAAAACTAGCTGAGTAATTTAAAAAAAAAAAAACCGCGGCAATATCGTTGACTTTAGATAACCAGCAAGCAGCACAGCAAGTTTTGATAACTTAGCTCATGCTTGTTTTTAAAAATAAAATAAAAATAAGAAAAAGAATAAAATATTTTTATAAAATATTTTTTTAATTTTAGTTTTGTATGAAGATTTTTAAAAAATCATTTTTTTATTATATTTTATATAAAAATTTAAAAAATATAATGAGAAATTTAATATATATTTTAAATTTTTGATTCATCTCCATACAAATGAGGCCTTAATTACTTGCATGATTTCTCTCCATTAATTGGGGAATATTGTCTCCATGGATAGTGGAAAACTGCAAGGAAATAGTAGATGGAATAATGGAAGGAAGCTGGCATGTCTGTGATGAGTAGGTCCCGCTTAGATTCGAAGATAAGATGAGTTGAAATGAGTTTGATTTATTTTTTAATATTATTATTATTTTAAAATTTGAAAAAGATATATTGGAATTTGAAAAAATTGTATTAGGATTTGAAAAATGTGTATAAGAATTTATGTTTTATATAAAAAATTATAAAAATATAATGATGAAATGAAAATAAGTTGAAATGAGTTCAACCCACTTCCAAATCTAAGCAGGGCCTAAATAATTAGCAAAATCACATTTATTGTGAGGGAATTATACGAACGACGGTGGTTTGAGAATAGATCAATGGTTCGTATGTACGCCTACGTGGGGTTGTGTGCATACTTCCATGGCATTTTCACGTCAATCACACTACTAACCACGCGTACATGCATCCAGGCATGATATGCTATCTACTAAAAAAATAAATATATTTATATTAAAATAAATAAATATTTATAATATTTTAATTATAATTAAAATATTTTATTTTAATCACAAATAATTATTTTGATCACAATTAAAATATCATAAATATCTATTTCTTATAATATTATTTGGAGTCAGTTATTTTTTATTAAAATAATTATTTTTAACATAAATAATTATTAATTTATTATAAATATTTATTTTTCTTATAATGCTAGCTAAGTACACAAATAATCATCGTTGGTTGAATATGGTATTGGCTAAGTACTGAAGCTAATTCCTATATTCTTGGGTTTAGTTTCCTTCTAATATATCATGTATAGACAGATAATTATAATTCAAGTTAGTTGTCCAAAAAGAAGGTTGTTTTTATTTTTTATATATATTGTTTTGGAATGGCAAAGATGATCTGTTACAGACTTGCATGTGAAAGAAATCGGGCCATGCATTGAGCCACGATATTGGGAAAATTTTGGTTCGAAATAGGAGTACTATAGATCATTAATTTGGGTTATTTTGGATATAAAAATCAATGTAAAAGGTACCGTTTTCCTACTCAATCCTTTCAAATATTGCATGTTAAAAGGTTGTTAAAAAATCAACTCTAATAAGTAGATAAAGCTTCATTTGAATTTAGAAATGAGATAAATCGAGATGAATTTAATTTATTTTTTAATATTATTATTATTTTAAAATTTAAAATAAATGTATTGAAATTTGAAAAATGTATATTAAAATTTAAAAAATATATATTAAAATTTGAAAAAAATATATAAAAATTTATGTTTTCCATTAAAAAAAATTATAATAATATAATAATAAAATAAAAATCATTCAACTTATTTCTAAATTCAAACGAAACTACGTTTAAAAAAAAAATAACTCCAATAGGCAGAAAGCAGGAGAGAGAGATTATAGGAAAGGATTCCAATTTCAAGCATACACAGAGCTTTGGCACCTGTAAGAGGGTACGGCCTGCGCCGCGCATCACACGTACTTATAAGCCGCCTGCTTTATTGGATTCTATCCATGGAACACAGACCTAAAGGCTTGATTGAGACGCGGCGCCGCGTTTCTTAATTCTTTCATCTGCAACCTGTTTTTCTGTGTAAACATAATTTTTATTATCTCGATTACTTCTGATCGTGTAAAAGTAGTACTGTGTGTTTTATGTCGATGGATGTTCCATGGCCCTACCAACATACAAGGAAATGAAACCCACGAATCATTGGAGGCGGCCCAGCTGAGACCTGTCATTCATGTGGGACTTTTATTGTGTTATTCATCAGTTCCTATTAATTTGTGTTTTTAATTGATATTTCGTTGATTTATTAAGTTTTAAAAAGTTTTTATCACTAATCATGTCAACTTACATGATATTAATATATATATATATATGATTATATTATATGTGGTAAAAAAGATCATATCGCTCGTTTGGAGTTTATTTCCTATGTGGTCTGGGTGTTTTCCTTTGATCATTTGTATTTGTTGTTGTCAATACGTAAGCCAAACAAGAGATAGAGATGAAGATAGACATGGACACGTCACACAATACATCTGTCCTTCGGTCATGATGAATATAGTAAGATAGATGGACAAGACACGAAATGCAATGTCAATGGTCATTACTTTCACTAAGTTTTTTTGGAGCTTTCAGGATTTTCAGAATCGAGTGGGGTTTGATATTAATAATAATGATAGTATTATATTTTTTTTATTATATATTTTTTTATTTAATAATTAAGGAATAAATTATTAATAAAATTATATATTTTTAAAAAAAATTAATTATTAAGAATATTAAAAAAATATTAAAAAAATTAAATATCTTATAACTAATAAATAAATAATAAAATGATAATAATTTACAATTATTGAGAGGGGGCATAAATGACCCATTCCAAATATGATAAAAATATAAAATTAAACACGTTTAAAACTTGTAGAAGGAGGTGAAGCTATTGAAGTATCGTCATTGTCTTTGTTGATATTCAACTTCATTACATCTTTGGTTATCTCATATATTTCAAGTTTTTTTGTATTTCTATTAAATAAATAAATATATCAGTAAACAAAATTATTAAGTATTTCCTCTACAAGTTGACAATGCAAAAAAAATGTATAGGTAACTAAATTATTCAACCAATATTATTCAACCAATCCATTGACATATAATTTCAAAATCTTACATTGGTCATCATCATATAATCAATTTTTTGTGCAAACTAATGCTTCAACAATATATGCTTTTAGTGTATTTCGAAACTGATCAATGATACGCTTACCAACACTGAAAGTAGATTCAGATGCAACTATAGAAATTGGAACACTCAATATGTCATGAGCCATTTTAGCAAGGTCAGAATAACAAATTTTATTTCCTTTCCAAAAAGAGAAAATGCCAATATTTGTATAGAAGTTCACCTTAGGTTCATCCAAATAAAGATCCAATTGACTTCTTTTCAAATGGACATTAATATCAAAATGTTAAAATGTATGAAATTCCTACACAAAAAAATAAAAATAAAACTATAGTTTAAATACTGAAACAACAATATAATTTAAATCATTAAACAAAAATATTATTGATATTACCTTAAATATATTTTTGTTATCAATTAACTCCCTTGTTGTTTGACTAACAGTGTTTCCAGAAGTCATGGTAGAAGTAGAACATGTGGTAGAAGAAGCATATTCCATGAAAAGATATGACGGTTTGGTGAATGTTGCCCAGATGACTAACACAAGAGGAGGGTGAATTGAATTGTATTTAAAAAAAATAACAATTATAAATCAAATATATAATAGAAAATATATACAAAATATGAAATAACAATAAATATAAAGAGTAAGGGTAAGAGAGAAACAAACTCAGTATGTTAACGAGGTTCGGCCCCACTGCCTACGTCCTCGCCTCAAGCTACCCCTTAAGGATCCCCAAATTCACTATTCAATCTCTTTCAAGTGAAGATAGAAACCTATTACACTTTTGAGCAGCGCCGCTCCAAAGAATCCGTGTAGAACACCCTCTACACTTCTAATCACCTCACACTTGGTAATTTAACTATTCTCCGTGTAGAACACTTTCTACACATATAAGGGTTATACATACCCTTTTACTGATACAAGAATTGATAGTGGGTAGACTATCACAAAATACTCCTCAATGAGTGAAATCAAAACAATGCAGCGCAAACTATATCTCTCAAAATGAACAAGGGTTAAGGCTCAATGCTTAGAGAATGGAGAATGAAAACTTTGAATGAATGTTGTATGCTCTTGATGTTGTAAATGTCAAGCTTTCAAATGATCTATTTATAGGTATATGAGACTTCATATTCAAATTTAAAAAGATTCACATGTCAAAGACATCATCATTCACTTTTCAAAAATTTCAAATCTAATCTTTTTACTATTTGCATGTGACAAAATGAGCACACTTTACTTTTCAAAAATTTCAAATCTAATCTTTTACTTTTTGCATATGACAAAAGGAGCACACTTTACTTTTCAAAATTTTCAAATAAAGACATCTACCTTTTGCATAAGTCAAGAAAAATATCTACCACTTTTGAAAATATTCAAATAAAACATGCACATGTGAAATATGACAATCAATCATCTTAATTTTTTCAAAATTCAAAACTTTAATCATGTCATGTACATGTGAAAGATGACAATCAATCATCTTAATATTTTCAAAGTTCAAACCTTTAATTATGTCATGCACATGTGAAAGATGACAATCAATCATATTTCAAAATTTTCAAATTTAATTTTCAAAATATTCATGCACATGTGGAAAATGTATTTTAATGCTTTATGATAAAATATTAATTTTGAGCCTTAATCCTAATTTCGAATTTTTAAGAGATTTACAATATTATTCTATGACTATAATGTGAATTTGTTCCCTTCTTGCTCATGCTTGGTTCATTGATGTGCTTTGTTGCCCAGATGACTAACACAAGATGGGGGGTGAATTGGGTTATATTAAAAAATTAATACTTATAAACTAAATATACAATATAAAATATAACCAAAATATAAAGCAGTAGGAAATATAAAGAGTAGGGTAAGAGAAAGCAAACTCAGTATTTTTACGAGGTTCAGCCCCACTGCCTACGTCCTCGCCTCAAGCTACCCCTTGAGGATTCCCAAATCCACTATTCAATCTCCTTTAGGTGGAGATAGAAACCTATTACACCTTTGAGCAGCACCGCTCCAAAGAATCCGTGTAGAACACCCTCTACACTTCCAATCACCTCACACTTGGTGATTCAACTATTCCCTGTGTAGAACACCTTCTACACACACAAGGGTTATACGCACCCTCTTACTTCCAATCACCTCACACTTGGTGATTTAACTATTCCCCGTGTAGAACACCTTCTACACACACAAGGGTTATACATACCCTCTTACTGATACAAGAATTGATAGTGGGTAGGCTATCAGAAAACACTCCTCAATGAGTGAAATAAGAACAATACAGCACAAACTATATCTCTCTAAACAAGAACAAGAATTAAGGCTCAAAACTTTAGAAAAGAGAGAATGAGAGCTTTGAAAGAATGATGCAAAATTTAGCAATAGATGTGTAAGCTCTTGTTGTGATTTTTGCAAAACTCAAGTGAGCTATTTATAGGTAAATGAGTCTTCAATTTCAAATTTGAAAAGATTCCCATGTCAAATAAGAGCACTATTCACTTTTCAAAAAATTCAAATAAAAACATTTCCTTTTTGCATTTGTCAAAGACAACTCCATTCATTTTTCAAAGAAATCAAACCTAATCTTTTGCTTTTCATACAAGACAAAATGAGCATGATTTATTTTTCAAACCAAATCATCTTCTTTTTGCATATGTCAAAAAAACACACAACCACCCTTTAAGATTTTCAAACAAATCATCTATCTTTTATATTTGTCAAAAAAACACACAACCACCCTTTAAGATTCTCAAACAAAATCATCTACCTTTTGCATTAGTCAAAAAAACACACCACCTCCCTTCAAGACTTTCAAACAAAATATGCACATGTCAAATATGATAATCAATCATCTTATAAAATCAAGTTTTTATAAAAAAAAATATAATTTTCGAAATTATTTTGTTTGATGGTGTTATGCACATGTGAAAAACATAATTTTCAAAATTAAGACATTTAAAAATGTCTTGCATATGTGGAAAAAATAATTTGATGTTTTATGAGAAAAAAGAGTAATTTGGAGCCTTAATCCAATTTCTAATTTTATCAAGAGATGTACAAAAATAATCTATGAGCTTCATTTGTAGACTTGATATCTTTCTTGCTCATGCTTGATTTCTTGATGTGTTTAACTCCCTTCATGCATAGACAACTTGAGCTTGAGTTTTCAATATTATTTGTTATCATCAAAATTTATACGTAAATACGAGACTTGAAACCTTGGGTTCAACATGCTTGATTGTATTATGTGGACAACTTGAGTTTGAAACTCCTTTATTCTTTAAATTCATTTGTTATCATCAAAATCCATATGTAGATTTACACGAAACTTGAACTTTGAGTTCAACAATCTCCCCATTTTTGATGATGACAAATACTTGATAGAACCTGAAACCTGTATTAATACTTAAGGCCCCCCTGAGAATGTGCGTTAGTTTTTCAAGCAAAAATATAAATACAATTCCAAGCATATATAACAAGTTTAGCAATTTAAACAATGTTAATGTTCTAATTTAAATCTTCTCCCCCTTTTGGCATCATTAAAAAGGAATCATAATTATTTCAATAAGATATATTCCTACAATAACCAATAGACAAATAAAACGCTGTGTTAATAGAGACTGTAGAGAATTCGGTGCGTAACCACACGTGTTCGATAAAACCTGCAAAGGGTGGAGGCCTAGTTTCGGTAATTCGGTGTGGAAGGAGATTTTGTAAAGAGCTAAATAATTGAAACCACCCGTGCCCGACAAAACCTGCAAAGGCTGGAGGCGTAACTCTGGCAATTCGGTGCAGAGATTTGATCCGCTTGATGTTGCTGAAAAATGAGATATTATCATGATTTGTAAGTTTGTCTTGTTCTTATTTCCGTTTCTATAAGAGCAATCCTTAGTTTTATCTATTTCGCATCAAGCTTTCTTCTCATCTTTGCAATTTGCTTGCATTCTCATTCTACAATTTTTCAATGGCTCGTAGATTTCCCTTCAGTGCTTCTCTTGATCAAGATTTGAGGTATCCTTCACCTCAGTCTAAATCTATTTCTGCATCTGTCGTGGGTGCCATGAAGCAACAAGAGACTGATTTAGCTAATAAATCAGATCATGACACCATTTACGAGCTTGTGGGTCTCGAAACTCGATACTCATAATCTATCGTCGCGTTTTCTGCTTGGTTGCAGTCCAAAACTCGCGAAATTGAGAAGTTTAACGAGACTGTTTCTGTACTTCAACGACTTGTTTATGAGTCAAACAAAAAAATAGTAGAGTTAAAGCAACAGAATAAAGATTTGAAATCTTTGCTTACCTTTTCATTTCGATTGCCTAATCCTTTAGACAAGGATGGCATGATGATTATGAAGAGCAAATGCATTTGAATGATGAGGCTAAACGTCTCAAGTTTTTGTAAGTCATTTAAGATAATGAAATAAAAGTATTTAGGAGATATCCATGGCATGCATCATTCATATTTCTCTTCTAATCATGCATAGTCTATCTTCTGGTAGGGATTTTGTGAAAATGTCTGCTAATTGATCATGTGTACTAGTGAATTCTAATACAATATCGCTCTTCTACACATGATCTCTAAGAAAATGATATCTAATTTCAATATGTTTGGTCCGAGAATGTTGTATTGGATTCTTTGAAAGATTTATAGCACTTGTATTATCACATTTGATTGGAATGTGATTGTACATAAGTTTAAAATTCTCAAGTTGTTACTTCATGTAAAGAACTTGAGCACAACAACTACCCGCAGTAACATATTCTGCCTCAGCAGTAGATAGTGCAACAGAATTTTGTTTTTTTACTAAATCAGGAAACTAGTGCACGACCTAACAAGTGACATGCTCCACTAGTGCTTTTTCGATCTATTTTACAGCCAGCATAATCTGCATCTATGTAGCTGATTAGATCGAAAGATGTGTGCTTAGGGTACCATAACCCTAAGTTAATTGTACTACTAAGATATCTAAGAATGCGCTTAACTGCAATTAAATGTGATTCTTTTGGAGATGATTGAAAGCGTGCACATAAGCACACACAAAACATAATATCTGGTCTACTGGCTGTCAAATATAATAAGCTACCAATCATACCTCGATATACTTTCGAGTCAACTGGTTTACCGGTTTCATCTTTATTAAGTTTAGTGGATGGGCTCATTGGTATTCCAGTTTCCTTAGTACTTTCCATCCCAAACTTCTTCAGCAATTCCTTAATATATTTCGATTGATTGATGAATGTCCCACTTTTTGCTTACTTAATTTGCAATCCGAGAAAGAATGTAAGCTCTCCCATCATACTCATTTCAAATTCTTCCTGCATAGCCTTAGCAAAAACTTGACACATATTTTCATAAGTAGCACCGAATATTATATCATCAACATAAATCTGAATCAAAAGAATATCATCATTTTCGTATTTAATGAAAAGAGTTGTATCAAATTTTCCTCTTGAAAAGTCTTTTTCAATCAAGAAACCATTAAGTCTCTCGTACCACGCTCTAGGAGCTTGTTTGAGTCCATATAGTGTTTTTGTGAGTTTGAAAACATGATTTGGAGAAATATGATTTTCAAAACCTGGAGGTTGCTCAACATATACCTCTTCATTTATAAAACCGTTTAAGAAAGCACTTTTAACATCCATTTGAAAAAGTTTGAAATCTTTATAACAAGCATATGCAAGTAGCATTCAAATAGCTTCTAATCTTGTGACTGGTGCATATGTCTCATCATAATCGATTCATTCTTCTTGATTGAAACCGTGGGCTACAAGTCGAGCATTATTTCTAGTAATGACTCCGGACTCATCTTTCTTGTTTCTAAAGACCCATTTTGTTCCAATAATAGTATGATTTTTGAGTTTAGGAATAAGTGTCCAAACATCATTTCTTTCAAATTGATTAAGCTCTTCTTGCATAGCTAGAATCCACGATTAATCAAGAAGTGCTTCATCAATATTTTTAGGTTCAATCTTAGATAAAAAAGCAGTATGATTGCAAATATTTCTAAGAGATGATCGAGTGCTTACACCTTGTGAAGGTTCTCCCAGAATTTGTTCTACCGGATGATCTTTCACAAATTTCCACTGTTTGGTTGCATCTTGTATTAAATTTTGATGATCTTTCCTGATATCTCCATGTTGGACTTCCTCTATTGTGTTCTCTTTGTTGAGATTTAGATTTTTCGTATTATTTATACCTTCTGTTTCTTCATCAATAGATTTCTTGGAGAGTAGAGAATTAGATTCATCAAATACTACATGCATAGATTCTTGTACAGTCAAAATCTTTTTATTGAATACTCTATAAGCTTTACTATTAGTAGAATACCCGATAAAGATACTTTCATCAGATTTTGCATCAAACTTGCCTAAATTATCCCTGTCATTTAAAATAAAATATTTGCATCCAAATACATGAAAGTAACCAATGTTGGGCTTTTTCTCATTCCAAAGCTCATAGGGGTTTTTTATCTAATTTGGATCTTAGCATAACTCTATTTATAACATAACATGCAGTACTTACTGCTTCGGCCCAAAAATAATTAGGCAAGTTGTTCTCATTGAGCATTGTTCTTGCCATCTCTTGAAAAGATCTATTTTTCCTCTCTACTACCCCATTTTGTTGAGGAGTTCGAGGAGCAGAAAAATTATGTACAAAATCATTTTCATCACAAAATGTTTCAATATTTTTATTAACAAACTCTTTTCTCCTATCACTTTGGATACTTGAAATAGTATAACCCTTTTCATTTTGAATTCTCTTGCATAACTGGGTAAAGGTATTATGTGCCTCATCTTTATGAGCAAGAAAGATGACCCAATTATATCTAGAGAAATCATCAACAATAACAAATGTATAATATTTCCCTCCTAAACTTGCAACTCTATTTGGTCCAAAAAGATCCATGTGTATCAGTTGCAATGGTCTTGTAGTGGAAAAATGTTTCTTGGTTTTAAAAGAAGTTTTTGTTTGTTTACCAAATTAACATGCATCACAAATTTTGTCTTTAAGAAAATTTGCCTTTGGTAAACCTCTCACAAGAACATTTTTTGAAAGTTTAGAAATAAGTTCCATGTTGGCATGACCTAGTCTTCTATGCCATAACCAATTAGTTTCATTTTGAGCTAAAAAACAAATCGCATCTTGTGAGGTAATTTTTTCAAAATCAATTGTATAAACATTGTTACTTCTAAAAGCAATAAAACAAATATTACAATCATAATTATTCAAAATAATGCACTTATCTATTTTGAAAGTAACTGTAAATCCGTTATCACATAATTGACTTATATTTAAAAGATTATGTTTTAAACCTTTAACAAATAGAACATCTTCAATTATGAGAGAAGACTCATTACCAATTTTACCTATTCCCACGATCTTCCATTTTGAGTTATCTCCAAATGTCACGTGTCCTTCTTCTTTAGATCTAAGATCAAAGAACTTAGTCTTATCTCCCGTCATGTGTCTTGAACATCCACTATCTAAAAACCATTTATTTTTGTTCGTGGAAGACTTCATGCACACCTATAAAAACAATTAAAATGATTTTTCTTGGTACCCAAGTTCTTTGGGTCCTTTATTTATTAGTATTAGAAGAAACAAGATTTTTAGGTACCCATATGACCCTAATAGTCATTGTATGTTTTCTTCTAATAGGACAAGCAAAATAATTATGACCATTTCTATTACAAAAATTACAAATAACATGTGACATATATGAAGAACTTGAGTGATTATAATAGTATCATTTTTTAACAAAATTATTTTTATGAAAAGAATTTTGGATATTGGATTTTGATACAGAAGGATTATCAAAAAAGTTTTTATAAGATTTATATTTTTGTTTTGGCATATATCCCAAGCCTGCCTTATCAAAAACATATCTTTGACTACCAAGAAGTTTTTCAAAATTTTTTTTTCCATTAGTAAAGTTTTCAATAATATTTTCTAAATCAGTTTTCTTTTTCTTCAACTCAAAATTTTCATCTTTTAAAACAATACTTTCTTTTATTAAAATATCAATTTCGTTTGTTAAAGAAGAATTTTTCTTTTTCAAAACAGTATACTTGATACCCAATTTTTCAAATTCCTCATATACCTCTTCTAAAACATTTTACAATTTTTCATATGAAAGATCTTCAATATTATCAAGATTTTTTACTTCAATGTCATCTTTAGCCATAAGACAAAGATTTGCTGATTCTCCATTGCTTGCTTCACTATCTGAGTTACTTGAATCATCATCCCATGTGACTTTCATTACTTTTTTGCCTTTGTTTCGATCTTTCTTTAGCAAAGGACAATCTGACTTGATATGACTAGGTTTATTGCATTTATAACAAATTAAAGTGTCATTTTTACCTGAATCTTTCTTGGAAAACTTTTTGAAGGATTTTTTTGGAGGAGTTTTATTTTTCTTTAAGAACCTCTGAATTCTTCTTGTTATCATCGCAATTTTTTCATCTTTATCGTTATTTTCCTCATCTTCATCACTTTCACTTTCATGTGGAACAACTTTAAGTGACAAGCTCTTCTTTGACTTTCCTTATTCTTCTTATCTTTTCAATGTATACTCATGAGTGATAAGTGACCCGATGAGTTCATTCACTTCGAGCTTCTTGAGGTCTCTAGCTTCAAGAATCGCTGTCACTTTTGATTCCCAACGTTTTGAAAGAGAGTTGAGAATTTTTCTTAATATCTCCACTTTGAAATAAACTTTGCCAAGAGCTGTCAAGTTGTTTATAATGTTAGTAAAACGAGTGTACATACTAGAAATAGATTCATAATCATTCATCTTAAACATTTCATATTCATGAGTAAAAATATAAATTTTTGATTCCTTGACTTGAGAAGTTCCTTCATAAGTAACTTCCAAATTATCCCAAATTTCCTTTACTGTAGCACAAGTCATTACTCTATTAAATTCATTACCATTGAGAGTATTATATAATAAATTCATAGCAGTTAAATTCAAAGTATAAAGTCTATCGTCTTCACGATCAAACTCTTCTTCTTCCTTTTTGACCTTTACTCCATCAACTATTTTTGTTGGAATATAAGGTCCATTTATAATGCATTTCCAGATTTCTTGACCTTGAGTCTGAAGGAATATTCTCATTCTAACTTTCCATAATGAGTAATTATCTCCGCAAAAGAGTGGAGGCCGGCTGCTAGATTGACCTTCACCAAATGAAACTGCAATGTTAGTCATAAGATCTTAACTCAAAAGATAGTTAATCTTATAACAGAGCTCTTGCTCTGATACCAATTGTTGCCCAGATGACTAACACAAGAGGGGGGGTGAATTGAGTTGTATTTAAAAAAAAATACAATTATAAATCAAATATATAATATAAAATATAAACAAAATATGAAACAACAATAAATATAAAGAGTAAGGGTAAGAGAGAAGCAAACTCAGTATGTTAACAAGGTTCGACCCCATTGCCTACGTCCTCGCCTCAAGTTACCCCTTGAGGATCTCTGAATTCACTATTCAATCTCCTTCAGGTGGAGATAGAAACCTATTACACTTTTGAGCAGCACCGCTCCAAAGAATCCGTGTAGAACACCCTCTACACTTCCAATCACCTCACACTTGGTGATTTAATTATTCCCCGTGTAGAATACCTTCTACACACACAAGAGTTATACACACCCTTTTACTGATACAAGAATTGATAGTGGGTAGGCTATCAGAAAAAATTGCTCAATGAGTGAAATAAAAACAATACAGCGCAAACTATATATCTCTCAAAATGAACAAGGGTTAAGGCTCAATGCTTAGAGAAGGGAGAATGAAAACTTTGAATGAATGTTGTATGCTCTTGGTGTTGTAAATGTCAAGCTCTCAAATGATCTATTTATAGGTATATGAGACTTCATATTCAAATTTAAAAAGATTCACATGTCAAAGACATCATTATTCACTTTTCAAAAATTTCAAATCTAATCTTTTTACTATTTGCATGTGACAAAATGAGCACACTTTACTTTTCAAAAATTTCAAATCTAATCTTTTACTTTTTGCATATAACAAAAGGAGCACACTTTACTTTTCAAAATTTTCAAATAAAGACATCTACTTTTTGCATAAGTCAAGAAAAATATCTATCACTTTTGAAAATATTCAAATAAAACATACACATGTGAAAGATGACAATCAATCATATTAATATTTTCAAAATTCAAATATTTAATCATGTCATGCACATGTGAAAGATGACAATCAATCATTTTAATATTTTCAAAATTCAAACCTTTAATCATGTCATGCACATGTGAAAGATGACAATTAATCATCTTTCAAAATTTTTAAATTTAATTTTCAAAATATTCATGCACATGTGGAAAATGTATTTTAATACTTTATGATAAAATATTAATTTTGAACATTAATCCTAATTTCGAATTTTTAAGAGATTTACAATATTATTCTATGACTATAATGTGAACTTGTTCCCTTCTTACTCATGTTTGGTTCCTTGATGTGCTTGATTATATTGTGTAGACAACTTGAGTTTGAGACTTCTTTATTCTTTGAATTCATTTGTTATCATCAAAATCCATGTGTAAATTTACACGAAACTTGAAATCTTGAGTTCAACAGTGAACATTTTGAAATTCTAAAGAACAATCTCCGTAAAGCTTCTAATAAGAAATATCAACAAAAGCAAGTTTATACCGAGTATCCAATACAAATGCTATACCCAACAACACATTGAATTCAGACTAATATTTCTCAAACTTAGTAAGCATTTTTTTAGCCATCTGTTTCATGTACTCGTCATCACCTACAGAGTACTCTTTTAAATTATAATAAATCAGAAATACTGATAGAAAATACAAATTGGCAATAGGATATTTGGTCCCAGAAAAGTCTAAAGTGGCGTCATAAAAAATACTCAATAAATCTTTAATCTTCTCCACTTGTTCCCACTCAAGTGTTGATGGACAATGCTTAAAATTAGAATCAGTCAAAGCCAAATGTCTAAAGGCATTCCGATAGTAAAGAACATTATCTAGCATAAGATAAATAGAATTACATCTAGTGGGGATCTTCTGTCTCAACCCTTTCTTGCTATCCAAAGACATTTGAACTGTTGAAACTAAAAATTTGGCTTTTCTTGTTTGTGATCTTTTGACATACTTCACACTTTCACAAATTTTATGGATAGCATCTCATCTCTCTTAACCCATCTTGTACAACCAAATTTAGAATATGGGCACAACAACGAAGATGAAAGAACTCACCTTGACAAACAAGAGCTTCTTTAATGTTCAATTGAGTTTTTAACAACTCCACTGAGACATCATTAGAAGAAGCATTGTCTAAAGTCAATGCAAAAATCTTATTCTCAATTCCCCATTCACATAACAAATTATAAATTTTTTCAAACAAAAATATGTCTTTATGTGGTGATAGCATATAAGAAAAGTTCAAAACTCTTTTTTATAGAGCCCATTTCTTATTCAAAAAACATGTTGTAATACACATATGACCATTAATAGTTATAGAAGTCCACAAGTTAGATGTTAAGCTAATTCTACCAGGAGAATCATTCAACATTCATTTAATCCTATTTTTTTTTCTCATTAATACATCTTAACCAAATTTACCTTTGCAGTATTCCTATAAATAATTGGAACATTAGGATACAAATATTGTAACAAATCTCTCACCCTCGAATATTCAACAAACCGAAAAGGCAAGTCGTGCTTGATAATAGCGGCTACCAACATTTTTCTATATGCTTTTGAGTTAAATTTAAAATTACTTACCGAAATAGCTCCACTATTTTATCCCAAGATCATCTGAGCAATATCTCATAAACTTCTCCTAGGGCATACATCAATGTAACACTTCATATTTTTTTTGTTCTATTTTTGTTCGATGCAATGTATGTAACTTCACATAACTTGTATTTAGCTCGTGGTTTCTTATTCTCAAATTTTTCTGAATTAGGAATCATTTCAAAAGTATTTCACACGTATGACCGTTTCATTTGTTTTGCTTTAACTTTCGTAGTTTGAAAACTTTCACTTTCAACTTCAACTTCAACTTCAAACTGGTTTAAATTAATAAAGTCATTATTTTCAACTTTTACCTCAGTCATCTAATAACAAACAACAAGAATAAACGAGTCATATGGTAATCAAATCTATTCCTTAAATCAAATCATGAGATTGACAAATAACAATAATGCTGCTAATCTATGGTAATCAAAGCTGGATGAAATACCTTGCTTCAATGAATGTGTCTTCTTCAAGCAAAAAATACAAGTTCCTAAGCTGAAAGTCTGAAACATATATACTAATGTTAATTGTATGAAGTACGCATACTAGGAAGATGCTCATGTATAAATAAGTATTTTGATTATTTATAAAGAAAAAGTGTATTGAGTGCAGCAACAATATTCCTTCCATTTCTGAGTTAAAAATATAAATAAGATTTTCAGATATTTTGATTATCTACAAAGGAAACTATTTCTGAAAAAACTATTACTCTCCACTTAACAAATAACAGAATTGTAGTAATTTTATTCTCAAGATACAATATATATATATATATGTATATATATAATGTGCAGATATATATAAAATGAATTTCTTCTTCCTCTCGAAAATCATGTAGCCAAGTCAGTCAACAGCTTTACGAAACTAATTTACATTTTTGGCATCTGCATCATATTAAGTACAAGATAAGAGAAATTGCGCATAGCCTTCGTATGCATTCATAGGCCCAAAGTACGCATTTATTTTAATGAATTGCAGGAAGAGTTGATAGAACCTTCTCCTATCATTCAAAGAAATTACTTCTTTTATGCATTTGATTTTAATTCCTCTGCATCATGACTAATTAATTAAGGAGAATGATGAATATGAGACTTGTGATTAGTCTTGGATAATTTATTAAATATGGACGATGAAGGTATGTGTTAGCATTTTAATATGAGTTGGATAAGAACACAACCGTTCCAGCTTATAAATACCACTTAGCCAGTATTTTTTATAAGCTGGATAAATACTAACATAATCCATACCTTCATCGTCCAGGTATTTATCAACTAACAAAATCTACTTCAATAGTTATCTTTGTATTTAGGCCTATTTATCCGAGTTGAGTTGTATCCAGCTCGATTTAAAATTTTATTTATTTATTAATATTTTTGAAATTAAAAAAAAAAGTTTAAAAAAATTTTGAATCTGAATTCCGGTCTTAAATCCAGAACCCGGATAAACACTCCTACTTATACTACTAACTCATGTTAGAAGTTAAACTTGATTCTACATTAATCAATAAAGTTCTACGAAGTCCACTTAGCCATGAACTATTTCTATTTAATCTTCCTATGCATCAATATGGCATATTTTATAACTTTCTTCACCTTTCTCTTTCCCTTTAGTTTTTCTGCTTTACTTCACACTTATCCTATTCATGTTTTCGTTATTCTAATGACTGTGGAGGAATATATTTATTTAAAAAAAATGCATTGATTCCAAACATTATTTATTTGAAAAAAACTAACAATATGATCAAAGAGTTATTACTAACAGCGTCAGCATGACCGCTCAAATGCCTTTTTATCTTAAATGAGCTACCTATCGAAATGACCTTGGCCTTAGGGGTATAAAATATAAATTCCTCGAACACACGCAGCGAGACCAACATTTTTCACATACAAATGGCATGCTTAGCTATACTACAGAAACCAGCAAAGGGATACTACAGAAACCATTAACGAATACTACAGAAATCGGAGTGGCATGCGTTCACAGATCTCATTAAGCAAGAAGCTCGCAAATCTAAACGAATAAAACCAAATCGAGTAAATGATAATCCAACTGAGCAATACTATAGAAATCAACAACAAACACAAAGTAATGCATCGATCGAAAGAAATTGATGAGCAAATAAAGACGATATATGTCGATTTAAATCGGAAATGGAGTGGCATGCGTTCATTACTTGTAGATCTTAGCTATATAACTAAGAAAATATAAAACAAATGCCACTGTTTACCCAAGAAGGAGGGGTTGAGCCGTCGAGATATAGTTGCGCTGCTGCGTGGGTTGTTGACGACAACGATTGCAGAGAAGGGGGTGGCTGGTGGTGTGGGCAGTGGTCGTGACTCGTGGGCACTGGGGTCTAGGAAACTTGAAAGCTGAATAAGGGATACAATTTTGAACAAATGGGAGTCTGGAGACTGGGACAATGGGAGGGACGACATGCTGCGTGCGTGTAAGGGCTCTTTTGAGTTTTGATTTAGGGTTTTTTTGAAATTAAAAATGTTGAACTCAAGGTTTCAAGTTTCATGTAAATATACACATGGATTTTGATGATAACAAATGAATTCAAAAAATAAAGAAATCTCAAGGTCAAGTTGTCCACACAATAGAATCAAGCACATCAAGGAAGCAAGCATGAGCAATAAGAGAACAAGTTCACATTAAAATCATAGAGTAATTTTGTAAATCTCTTAAAAATTCGAAATTAAGATTAAGGCTCAAAATTAATATTTTATCATAGAACATTAAAATATATTTTCCACATGTGCATGAATATTTTGAAAATTAAATTTGAAAATTTTGAAAGATGATTGATTGTTATTTTTCACATGTACATGACATGATTAAATGTTTGAATTTTGAAAATTTTGAAAAATGATTGATTGTTGAAAGATGATTGATTGTCATCTTTCACATGTGCATGACATGATTAAATGTTTGAATTTTGAAAATATTAAGATGCTTGATTGTCATCTTTCACATGTGCATGATATGATTAAATGTTTGAATTTTGAAAATATTAAGATGATTAATTGTCATCTTTCACATGTGCATGTTTTATTTGAATATTTTCAAAAGTGATGGATGATTTTCTTGACTTATGTAAAAAGTAGATATTTTTGTTTGAAAATTTTGAAAAATAAAGTGTGCTCCTTTTGTCATATACAAAAAGTAAAAGATTAGATTTGAAATTTTTGAAAAGTAAAATGTGATCCTTTTGTCACATGCAAAAAATAAAATGATTTGATTTGAAATTTTTGAAAAGAAAATGATGATGTCTTTGACATGTGAATCTTTTTAAATTTGAATATGAAGTCTCATATGCCTATAAATAGATCATTTGAGAGCTTCACATTTACAACACCAAGAGCATACAACATTCATTCAAAGTTTTCATTCTCTCTTCTCTAAGCATTGAGCCTTAACCCTTATTTATTTTGAGAGATATAGTTTGTGCTGTATTGTTTTTATTTCACTCATTGAGGAGTGTTTTCTGATAGTCATTGTTAGTTATTTCCCTATCAATTCTTGTATCAGAAGGAGATTCCAAACATTATTTATTTGAAAAATTGATAGGTCTAAATGAGTGATTGGAAACTAACACAAGTGTGAGGTGATTGGAAGTGTAGAAGGTGTTCTATACGGAGAATAGTTAAATCATCAAGTGTGAGGTGATTGGAAGTGTAGAGGGTGTTCTACACGGATTCTTTGGAGCGGTGCTGCTCAAAGGTGTAATTGGTTTCTATCTCCACCTAAAGGAGATTGAATAGTGGATTTGGGGATCCTCAATGGGTAGTTTGAGGCGAGGACGTAGGCAGTAGGGCCGAATCTCGTTAACATACTGAGTTTGCTTCTCTCTTACTTTTACTCTTTATATTTATTACTGTTTCATATTTTATTTATATTTTATATTGTATACTTGATTTATAATTGTTAATTTTTTTAATACAACTCAATTCACCCCCCCTCTTGTGTTAGTCATCTGGGTAACAAAAGATATAAAAGTAATTTTATTTTTAACAGGTCATAACGAGTTTGACCCCTTATGACCCGTTATGAAATCGTGTTTTAATGAGTTAATACAAAATTCGTTAAGACTAAATACTAACTCTTTTTTTTTGTGTCGTGTTACAAATTGACACCCTATTTCATGTCACCCATGTAGCATATAACCCATCACTATTTTATATATACATATATGTGTGTATAGTAATTTACACAGTAATTTATGCTTACAAATACGAATATTTTCGATCTGTTATATACAAGTATCATAAACGAGTAAAGAAGAAAAGAAAGAAAAAAATAGAAAGAGAGAAAATTCTAAGTCTTAAATAATAAAAAATTCTAAATATTTTCTCTTATATTTCCTCTAACAATAAATATTTTTTTCTTTAATTTTATACCAATCACTACTCTTTCACACTATTTTCAGCACAAACATCTCGCTTTCAAAAAGGTTACTGAAATGATTAGCAAAAAGCAATAAAAATAAAAACAAAAATCTTTTCGCGATCGTGGGTCAATTCGTTCAGAGGAAAAATAAAAATGATATCTTTCTTTTTGACAAAAAAATAAAGAAATACTTATATATACATATATATATATATATTAGAATGAAAAATGCTAAAATATCTATTAAATTTGAAAAAAAAAATTGCCATTTTATTTTATTTTTTAATTTTTTACTTAATAATTTAAAAAATAATTATTTGGGTATTGATTTTTTTTTATAATTTTTTAAAAATACTTTAAAATTATAAAAAGATAAAAATTAAAAAAAATGATAGAAAAAATAAAAAATCAATTTCTACCTAGCGGTCCGCTGCCAGCGGGCACGCGCGCTAGCATGGCACTTTCATAATTAGTAGTTGATTCTGCACTCATAGATATTTTTATTTCAGATTAAAATTCTTTTCATGCATGCACGAACTAGTGCGTGTCACACTACTGATGATCACAGAAGATCAAAAGAACGATTTTTGAAAGGACAAATTTTTTATAATATTTATTATTTGAGTGCATTATATTCATTATATTCCTAAATAATATTTAAAAAAAAAGTGTATTATTAGAAAATAGCTATATTTAAAATACTCACTTTCATATAAATAATAATATTTATAATTTATATTATTATTGATATAAGAATAAGTATTCTGGATATAATTACTTCTAATTATTTTTGTTAGAAAAAATTAATCAATTTATAAGTGTAATAAATATTTTGAAATAGTAGATGGTTTCTAATATTGCTCATTTTAAAATTTAAAAAAGTAATTTTTTTATTATATTTTATATAAAAAATTTAAAAAATATGATTATAAATTTAAAATATAATATAAAATTTTAATTTTATTCCCGTAAGCAAACCAGACTTTAGATCTTATTGATTGTTTTAACCCCGTTTGGATTCGGAGATAAGATGAGTTGAGATGAATTCAGTTTATTTTTTAATATTATTATTATTTTAAAATTTAAAAAAAGTGTATTGAGATTTGAAAAAAGTGTATAGAAATTTGTATTTTATATAAAAAAATTATAAAAATATAATGATAAAATAAAAATGAATTGAGATACAAATGAAACCTCAGTCCCACCCAAATTCTAAATTGTTGCGTGTTGTGATATCAATATTAGCCAATATTTCGATGTTAAGATGGTGTAGTACTATGGACGTCAACCAAATTTATATATGCAGTCATGAAGTTGCCAGCGGCGTGCAGTCGCTTTGGAAAAAAATGAATATATACGGAATTCACGTGAAAAAAGTTAACTTTTTTCAAAAGCGATTGCACGCCATTTGTAACTCCACGACTATATATAGCATTATTCTTTATATAATCATGATAACGGATCCAAACATCGATACAATATAAACACGACTTTTTAATTTAAATTTTCAACATTTTTATATAATTTTTATATTTTTTTAAAATTATAAAATACAAAAAATAATTCAAAAATTTCCAATTTTAACAATATAAATTAAAAAAAAATTATATTCTATAATTATTTTAACTTTATAATTTTTATTCAAAATTTTCCTCTTTCATTTTTTAAAAACATCTTAAAATTAACTCAAACATTATCATTTATAAATTTCTATCTTATGATGATCTCTATATCCAAACGAAGCTTATAGACATAAGTTATAAACCCATCATATGAAATATTAATTTAATTTTAGTAGAAATAAAGTGGAGGGGAATTAAGGATATTTTAAAAGAAAAATACCCCAATTTTATTAATTATCCTTATTTTTTAACGGAGGAAAATTGTGGATGCAAGTTCTGTGTTTCCAATATGTTCTTATCAGGTCAAATGATTTGCCGGCCGGCCGGCCCGCCTGCAGCCACATGAGTCGTATATATTTCTCTCCCCTTGAATAGATGTGGTTATTCTTAAATTCTATGTCAAAATATCCACTCGAATAATCAAAATCAATTCCTACCTAAAGCTCACCGCATAAAATGCGATCAGAGGAAAAAAGGAGGGGGTTGGACAATGAGTTCGGCCTTTAGGTAAAAAGGCATGATTTCTCAAAAATCAGATTCGCTTTTGCTCATGCATTCATATATAACATATAATATTTCAACCTTTCAACGTCAGCTTTTGAGGAAGAATCTCCCAAAAATGTAGCGTAAGAGCGTTGAAATTGGATTCATTAAATAATCATTTAAAATTTAAAAGAAAATATAATTTTAATAGATCTATCAAATATCTAAGTTTATAATTTCACATTGAATTCATTATTAAATCTATTAAAATAATAATATAATAATATTTTTTTATATTTTGTAATTATACTAACTATATGTATATTAATAATATAATCTAATACTTAAATAATTATTTTTCAAACAAAATTTGAAAAAATATTTTTTAATTCCTTGTTAAAAAATTAATTTTTTTCAACTAAATAATTACTTAAATAATTACTTTTCAACCAAATAAGAAAATAAGAAAGAGAAAATGAGAAAAGTAAAGTAAAAAAATAAATATATTAAAGTATGTATTTAGAGTATGAATAGTAGTCATTCAGATTTGAAGGATTGTAAAAATTTATTGTAGCTTAAAGTTACACATTAAGAAATTTGGTAAATCTAATGTGGAGATTTTTTAACAAAAATTATCAAATTTATGTTCGATGAATCGTTTAATGGATCCAATGTTAATGTTCTAAGATAGTCAAAATGCAATCAAATTAAACACTTCGGTTTGTTTTTATAAATGATCTCATCTTATCATTATTATTTTTTTAAAATTTTATATAAAATAAAATAAATAATTAATCAAAATTTTCAATTTTCAAATTTAAATTAATATTAAAACAAACCAGGGCAATTGCATGCCTGTAAATGGACCGGAGAGAATATGATCAGCTTATACTCGGTTTTATAATCCAATCATTTCATTTTTTTTTTAAATTATCAGACTCCAACTTCCATTAGAGCTTCTGGAGAGATCTCCAATTTTCTCCCAATTAAAAATTAGGTGCTGTAAACCCAGTATAATATGATCTAAGCCTCTTTATCTTTGTGTTTTCGCAAATTTATAATGTTTTTAGTTTGTCTTTCTTAAGCTTCTTTTGCACCCCAAAAAGAATAAGCTAGAGAAGAATGTCAATTGCCATGCATTATTGGCATTAGTATGCTCACAACTTTATGCAGATATTGATTTATAATAGAAGAACGGATTAATTAAGCTAAAATGTGGACCTGAAAGTTGATACACTTTGGAGGGAACTTTCCCACCATTACATAATAAAACAGTAAGCATCATGAGGAGCCTGAGCACGATGGGTTGCACTTTCTTGTATACATTGTTTATACTTGAGCTGGCACCAAAGTGACCTATCCACTATTATTTTGTAATGGTTTCTTCTAGCTACTTCTATATATAATTCCATTTAAACTTAATTGGGACACATGATATCTAACATATATATATATATATATATTTAGAGAAAGTAGTGACTAGAGTTAGGTATGGAATGGAACTTATGCTAAACAGTCCAAAAGAGCATCCTGGGGAGAAGGATATAATTAAAGTACTTAATCATGAAGATTAGTGCATGAAAAGCACAAAAAGGGATTAACTTTATCCTCAAAAGATTAGAGCATAACAGACAGGATTAAGAACAAAATACAGTACTAAAAGGACCGCAGTGTTAACTTTTTCAGGTGTTTTGCACTATGTTGGAGCTTCTATCTACTTATAAAAATGTATATATATATTCTCCATCTGTTCGGTGTTCATATTCTTTGCCATATCTAATAAAAATCAAAGTGTTGCATATATTTAGTAGAATGTTACCTAATGAAAAGGGCAATTCGTATGTAAAGAATCAATAAAAGCTACGTCACTCACAATGACCCCATTATATTCATGGATCGTCAGCTTATCTTGGGGGGATTAAGCTAGGTAGCTTAGGGTTGCATCGTTTTTTTAGTCTGTTTTCTCGTGAAGAGAGAGAGAGAGAGAGACAGAGAGAGAGAGAGAGAGTTATGGTCGATTCATGTGTGCCCTCCAAAAAGAAAACTATTAGAGTGACTAGTTAGGATTAAAGGGTCCTGTGTCACGGACTTAGAAATTCTTCACACGTCCCGTGCGGCCTTAGGAGGTTTTGTCCCGGACAAAACTCCCAAGTAAGCCTTCTAGCGACTCAAGACAAGAGAGAATAACTCTAGAGAGAGAGGGAGAGAGTAGAGAGAGAAGCTCTAGAGAACTTGTTCATCTTATTGCTTGGTGATTTACACAAATGAGAGCCCCTCTATTTATAGGGAACTCTTGGTACAAAGAATGGCTCGGATTGTGACAAGTGTCACAATCTTAAAGAACCATTCTAGGGTTTCCTATACAACTTTACAACAATCTACTACATTCTAGAATAATCTACAAGGGAAAGAGATTCTAGAAGGTAGTAGGATTCTCTAGAAAAATCCAGGTGGTGACATTCTCCCCCACCTAGCTTCGCGACGTCCTCGGCGCGGTATTCTCATGGAACCTTCGGATTTGATCTTCAATCCGCCACAGCGACTCCTTAGGTTCCCAAGTCCTCTCGCTTAAGGGCAATCCCTTCCACTTGATCAGATATTCTTGGCGTGGCTTGTGACCCCTTCGTCTGACTTCCCGATCTGCCAAGATTTCTTCCACTTCTATATCAAAAGTTGTGCCCAATGGAGTGCGCTTAGACTCTCCTCGTGTCGGCTCTTCTTCATCACCATAATAAGGCTTCAGACAGCTTACATGAAACACTGGATGAAGCTTGAACTTGGAGGGTAAGTCTAGCTCGTAGGAGACCTTCCCTATTTTCTTGAGGATTGGGAATGGTCCCTCATACCGCTGCACTAGCCCCTTGTGTAGCTTCCTGGTAAACTTGTGCTGGTTTGCCAAGATATTTGCCAACACCAAATCACCTATGCGGTATTCCATGTGCCAGAGGTAGTTGTCGAGTTATTTGGCATCCCGCTTGCCATCGAACTCTTTTGATTTGGGGGTATCTACTTGATGTGTAGACACCATTCCTCCTCCGATGGTGCCCCCATTGGCCACAGCTCGCTTGCACATGGCCCAGTCCGCCCTGGTCTCCTCCAGACCGATGCGGTGTTCCTCCATTTGCTCCTGGAGTTTGATTAGTTCCCCCAAGACCCGGTCTTGGAAGGCAACGTTCTCAACACGTTGTGCTTCGAGGGTGGGGTTGATGGTGCTTAGAATGGATTCCTTGAGCGATTCGGATTGGCCCTCCAATCCTAGCTCCTCCATACTTTGCTCCATGATGTCAAGACGGTCCTTGACATCTGCCACAGCTACCTCCACTCTCGTCACCGTGTTGTCAAGGGTGCTCACCTCCCTGTGAGACTGATCCCATTCTTCCATCTTGGCCAGTATCTTGGCCATGGTCTTCTTGATGCTATCGAGGCGAGACTCTACGGACGAGGTCGACTCTTTCGACCTCTTACTCTTGCGTGGTTCCTGGTTCTCCATGGTGACCACACTTGGTTCCGCCATCCTAAGCTCGATGCTCTGATACCAACTGTCACAGACTTAGAAATTCTTCACACGTCCCGTGCGGCCTTAGGAGGTTTTGTCCCGGACAAAGCTCCCAAGTAAGCCTTCTAAGCGACTCAAGACAAGAGAGAACAACTCTAGAGAGAGAGGGAGAGAGTAGAGAGAGAAGCTCTAGAGAACTTGTTCCTCTTATTGCTTGGTGATTTACACAAATGAGAGCCCCTCTATTTATAGGGAACTCTTGGTACAAAGAATGGCTCGGATTGTGACAAGTGTCACAATCTTAACGGTATGGAACATTCTAGACTACTTTTAGAAGTATAGCTAGGATTGTGACAAGTGTCACAATCTTAAAGAACCATTCTAGGGTTTTTCCTATACAACTTTACAACAATTTACTACATTCTAGAATAATCTACAAGGGAAAGAGATTCTAGAAGGTAGTAGGATTCTCTAAAAAAATCCAGGTGGTGACACCTGGATTTTAATGGTAGTGAAGTCCTAAAACTCTGAAACACGCACTACAAGAAAAACGAGTATCCGTAATGAATTATTTGTAGCGAAGATAATTATTTACAATAAAAACAAACTCGTTTTGATATGGAATAATAATTTTGACAAGAAATAGTTGGCAACAGATAAACAATTTTTTTTAAGTGATGTACATTTTCATATATATATATATATATATATATATAGGAAGAATAATTTATCTTTGAAGATGTCTGATGATCAATGAGAAGAACCGGATCAGGTAAAGGCCGTATGTAATATTTAATAATCATCTTGAATGAAAATTCTACTCGAAAGGCACGGGCATGGAGAAAAGTATATGCCAAAGTTGCTCACATAAATATTTGGTTAATTATATTTGAAGAATGAATTGAATCCTCGACAAAGAAATAATAATATTAGGGATCATCTATACCTTAAGATCATGATCGTGCTACTACTTTTAAAATATTCTCCTACTTCCTAGAAACTACATATGTAGTTTGGGCTCCATGTCAACACCCAACATATAAATAAATAAGATCATTTTTCCAGTTTTTGCTCTCTCTCTCTCTCTCTCTCTCTCTCTCACACACACACACACACACACACACACACAAAAGCAAACAGTTTCATAGCCCATACAAACTATACCCAAATGGCCGAAAGAAGAAACGAAAGAAAGACCCACCAAGTTATATTATCAATTTATCATTAGTCTTGGACTCTTGGTAGCCTGGTCCATTTTAAACCACGAAGGTTTGGGATAATTAGGCCGGAGCCCACTGTCCAAGTTGATGTAAACGAGGCCGTCTACATCTCCCTGCTGACCCATAGTAAGTAGACAAAAGCGCCATCACCAATACAGCAACAGTGATGCGTCGATCGAGTAGTACTAAACAAAAGACAATGTATATGGAAGCCATCAAAGCTCCTGCTCCTTCACCCATCCATTTTGGACTGGCTGGTGAAGAACTTTCCTTGCTTTTGAAGTTGGATCCTAATTACTTTTCTCCCACTTCAGATAACTCGGTTTTCTTGGCAAGTTTCTGTGTCCTTCTGATTCAATTCATGAATTCCATCTGATTGTTCCTAATTGGCGGCATAAACTCGTATTAAGTTTTAGTAATGATCAGATGAGATGAACTTAAAGGAATTTTGAAAACAAACAAGACCAACTTACAAAATGGTTCAACCTCTCTCACATGCCGTCTTCATTGAAAGATGGAAGGGAAAGGAAATACATACTTTATAAGACCTTTCTCCTCACGTGGGGTTGGAACTTTTGACTTCGTTGTCAATGCATGAAAGTATGCCAAAAAGGTTAAAAATACAGTGCGTGCGTTGAGCTTTCAAACAGTTGGAAAAGGATCTTTCACGAAACATCACAAGATTCAAACTTCCACGAGACACGAGAGGGCAACCTGGTTTTTCAACAATCTCTTTGCTTTACCTTGGTTCTTTCTGTTACTCAAGCAAAGGCATCTTGTCCGGAATCCAATTTGCTTTGGTAGTCTCAGTTTAATTACTTGACATCACAAGATATGTCATTAGCAATTCCTCGATGTCAGAATACCAGAATACAGAGTGCTCTACTGACAATAAAGAAAATAAAGAACTTGAACAAGAAGAACAACTCATTTGTTTATCTATAAACAAGAATTAGATGGGTACTTGAATTTAGAAACATGTCACACGAAGGTGGACTATCCGTAAACAATATCTTTCCCTGATATATTATCCCATCATCCCCATTATGGAAACAAGCTGGGTAAAATGCTTGACATACAATGGCTCTACTCACTAATTACACAGACTATCCAAATTTTTTGTTTCTTGACCAGTATATAAAATTTTTGTTGATGAAAGACAATCCCAAAATTCTACACTTGAGATAATAACATGAATTTCTACAACACCTGATAACGATATTTTTGGATGGTATTTTGATCACAAAACCCTACCTCTTTCAAGCTTTTCTTTGTCAAATCCAGCATATAGAATCCACATCCCGAAAGCAGTTTGTGTGGAAATATATAGTTTTGCAAGTAAACTTCAGTCTGAGTTTGATCGCAAAAGGCTAGACGAGGCCCTCTCGACATTCCTCCCAGGAGCATAAAGTGAAACGCTTGTATTTTGGAATGATGAAGAGGAAGAGGGAGCGGGGGCTGAACCAGCATTGGTGGAGAAAGCGCTAGTGTTGCTGCTGACATTTATGCTTGTTACATTAACAGGCACTTCACTCATGGAATTAGGGGCAGGTGGCCTCTCAATCTCTGTAATCCCTTCTAACATCTGTACCACTTTCCCCATCATTGGTCTCTGTGAAGGTTGCTCCTGGATGCACCAAAAACTTACTTTAATTGCCCTCACCACTTGCTCCATATCGATCTCTACGTCAGCCAGCCTTCCATCAACAATTCCATTAACATTACCTTTCTCAAACTCTTCATATGCCCACACAGAGAACTTTTTCCGATTGGTTTCTGCAGATACTTCAAAATTCCGTCTCCCACTCACTATCTCCAAGAGAACCATACCATAACTATAAATATCAGATTTTGAGGTTATGGGAAGATTTGCCAGCCATTCTGGTGCCAAATATCCTCTTGTACCTCTGATGCTTGTCAAGGTTCGGTACCTGTGGTCCTTTGGATTAACAAGTTTGGCAAGACCAAAATCTGAGACTTTGGCAATATAGTTCTCATCCATGAGAATATTTTCCGGTTTTATATCACAGTGGACAATGCAGTCTCGACACTCCTCGTGAAGGTATGTGATTCCCCTTGCTGTTCCAAGGGCAATGTTAAACCGGGACTCCCAATTCAACAACTTTACCGACTGATCTTCTGACATGAAAAGGAAACTATCAAGAGACCCATTTTTCATGAACTCGTATACTAGTAGTCTGTGACGCCCCTCGGAGCAAAAACCAATCAACCTCACCAAATTCAGATGATGGGTGCTACTTATAGTTGCAACCTCCATTCTAAACTGTTTCTCTCCCTGCTCGATTCCCTCAAGTTGCTTGACTGCAACAACCGTTCGATTAGGAAGAACCCCTCTGTACACAGCCCCAAATCCTCCAGCTCCAAGCTTCTCCTTGAATCCCTTGGTTGAGCGTTGGAGCTCCTTGAACGTGAACTGAACGGGGGCACCCGAAGCATACTCAAGAAGGGCGTATTGAGCTGAAAATCCTCCAAACTTGGGGCTGTTTCTACAACACCACCACCACAAACTACCCTCCAACGCAATCAAACCAAAAATGGTGCCTATGACCACAATAGCTACAATCCATGGATGCATTCTCCAACCGCTGCTCTCCCCAGCAACCTGTACAGAAGGCGATGGATTGGGAACCACGGGTGAGCAAACTTTGACATACGAATTGCTAGGCAATGCGGGACTCTGATAGCCACTAATAAAAGACGGTGTCTTGTAATAACACAGCCCTGTTCCATCCGACAAGGAAGTGGAAGCATCGCAACTTGGATTCACAAGACAATTTGATCTACATGCCGCTATACCCACGAAGTAAATCTGAGAGTCTGTCTCCGGTGGGTATGTTAAGAATACTGTGTGTTCCATATCCAACATGGTCGCATTCCCCGGACAATCCGCGGTCTCCACCTTCCTCTTACAACCTTGCCTACTATCCTTTGGGTCAATCGGCTCGAAGTTCTGAGACGGGCACTCGCAAATCGGGCTCGTATCATTATAACTACAAATTCCCATATTTCCGCAGAAGCCAAAGACCTGACATTGGTCCTCAACAGCTGCCCATCTCACATCTCGAATCCCACTCCCTCTATCAGAGCTATAAATCCTTAAATTCCCATCCTCAGCCAACCTCAGAAACCTAAGCGTATCCCTATTTTCAGCATAATCGTTGCTGTAAGCAAAGATAGCCCCATCAGACAAACTAGGATCGTAAATCGATACAATCCCGATGCTCTGTATTCCTAAACTTGGAGAAGTTATATTGGAATTATAAGAGGAATTCAAACCTTGATTGTAATATACGATGCTCCCATTCCAACGAAGTGTGAGATTGCCAGAAGGAAGAAGACGAAAGGTGTAAGACCCAGATTGCAGAGACATATTGGTAGTGAAGTTCTGGGACGGCACGATCGTATCAGTTGGGTGCTGAAAGGAGGACCAGACCGGAACAGTTCCGGTTCGAAGGAGGGCAAGATTACCGGAGTCGTCGAGGGAGGCGGAGGAGACGTTAAGGTCGGTGGTATCGGAGTCCCAGACGATATGGTTGGAGCCGTTGAGGAGGCGGAGGGTGCCGGTGGGGAGGAACTGGAAGGAACCTCCAGAGTCGACGGGGGTGGAGCCAGCGGTCCAGATGGGGACACCGCCGTTGTAGAAGATGGAGGCGATGAAGGAGGAGCCGAGTGGAAGGAAGCCGAGGGAAAAGGTGGAGCTTGGGGATGCCCACGTCTCGTTTGTGTTGGAGGCGTAAAGAGTTGACCCAAGTAAAATTGTACCTGCCGCCGCCGCTTCTTCTACTGCAAATAGCAAACTGATGGGGACGAGGAAAAGCAAGAGGAATCTGGGTTGGATTCCAAGGTGGGTCATTTTACTTCTGTTCAATGTTTCTTATCTGGGTTTCTGAATCTGTTCCAATATCTATATATCTTTAATTGTAGATGGGTGGGGAGTATCTGCGTGATTATGCAGAGACAGAAAGAGAGCCAGAGAGAGGGTTAAAACTTGGAAGTGGGAAGTCGGAGGACGACCAATTGACTTAGATGGCGTTGTTTTGTTTTCGTCTTTTGCGTGCTGCATCGTGCTGCTGCTGCAGCAATTGCGAACTGGTCAAATGGCCATTGAGGTAAAGTGGTAAACAGTTAACACCTTGGAATTCAGAAAAGATCTTTCGATAGACTATTTCCGTGACGTCTTTTATGGGGCAACGAATCCGATTTATGCACGTTGGACCGTTTGTAAAATCAGCACTACTTTTCAGCTTTCACAATTAATTTCAAAACTTTGACCCATTTTCAAGCAGATGTTTCTCTTCAATTTTTAATGGGAGGTCTACGATTCGATTAGTACCAAATACCACGATAAATTTTAGAGAGAAGTCTCACCCATCGTATACTTATTGTACATCGATGTAAATATATAAAATTATTTGTTTACCCTCTTTTAAAAAATTCACTCCTCTTTTATACTAAATATGTGTTTTGTTTTGTTTTATTTTTTTTCCATTTTCCTTTGCATTCGAAGACTATCTAGTGCGTGTGGATTGCTCAATATAAATTCGAAAACAAAGCGCCATATCCGTCCTTCTGCATTGTGTGTGAATTGCCACTGACTTTTTGCTGTGAACCCATTTTTTTTTTCTTTTTTGTGAACATGCAGGTGCACCTAATATATAATATTCAGTCCCTTAAGCCACTTCCCGATTTCCGTTCAATACTCAAGCTTCGTATATACAATATCATTCTTTTTTTCTAATCAAATACAATATCACTCTATTAGCACTAGAATAATTTGCATCAAGGAAAAAGTTATTTAAATGATGTAATCAATAGACTAAAATAGATCATTTCAACGTACAATAAAACTGATTCTAAGGTAAAAAAAAGAAAAAAAAATATCTTGTAATCAAGGGGATTAAATAATTATCAGCTTAATATTAGATCAAAAAACAACTGCTCTAAAACATTAATACAACTTGCTCATCCCAACTTGCTCATTGAAACCACCATATTTGAGTTTAAATGGTCCACATCACTCATTTCCTCCATTAGTTTCTAGTGGGTATTGTACATACTTCCTACAGAAATAAGAGAAAAATTAAGAAGGAAAGAACTACTAATCTTTTTTCTTAAACACAAGAAAAATATACCATAGAAATTATGTTAACTTGAGTTGGAGGGTCTGGTAATGTATCATTTGATTCACTTGCTAGGAGAGACTGATAAAAATTAAACGCAAGTGTCAAATTACAACAAATCACTCTACTAACAAAGTAAAAAACCTTCATATTAGGAATAAGCCTTTCTTTTCTTTCCGTTTGAATCATTAGAGTCACTATCTATTTTCTTCCATGATTGGCGACTTTTTATAGACTTCTCAATTGTGGAAACTCTTCGTCATATTGGCGGCCTTCTTTTACCTCTTACCACGTTTGGATTCTTCACTTTTTTACCATTATCTGCGGTACCATCAATCGCAGCTCTTGGTTTTATAGTACTTTGTTCGCCCATTAAGTCACTGCATTCTTCTTTGGTCATAGTTAAATGGTCCACTAATTTATTATATAACTTCTCATTTTTTGATACAAGTGGTGCTAGATCACAAAACAATCTCATAATATGATCATGCCTCTGTGTATCGGGATTGTGACACAAATCATCATAACTACTCTTACTAAAAGTGTACTTGCGTTTCATGTCCTTTCTCCATCAACTTAACATGTATATAGATGGTAATGATGTGGTACTCTTACATAATTTAAAGATGGAAATGGGAGCAGTTATAGTAGATCATTTCCAGTATCTCACGTTAGACCTTCTTAAACTTTTTATTAGTGTATACATTCTGGAACTGCTTCTTAATTGTGGAAAATGAGACACATGGAATCGTGACATTGAATGAGTTAAAGTCGACAATTTACTCATTCTCAACTTTTTTTTCGAGAGCATTGTTAAATTGATTAACAAACACTTTCAATATGGTATCTGAATGCACGAACCCATCAAAGAAAGCGTTCATGCTTTCGCTTTGTTGAGTATTTCTTATCCTAGCTCAAAACACATCTTTCAAATAAACTAGAACCCAAAATGTACACTCATCATATAACTCACTCAACCATGCATTATCATGATGTTTATATGCATTCAATAGCCTTCCCCAACTGTCTTCAAAGTTGTCACCAGTTTGAGAATCATATAAACACCCATGGATAGAGGATTTTAGACCACAATTGTACATTGCGTGTGAACCAAGCTTTTCTAAGAGTTTCCTCATAATGTGCCATAAACAGTATCTATATCTAGTATTTGGAAGGACAATTGCAATGACACTTTTTATTGCACGATCTTGGTCAATTATGACTGTAGTTGGTGCTTTGTTATTCATACACTTCAATCATGATTGAAACAACCATACAAATATTTGTGTATCTTCACTTGATATCAACCATATGCCTAGAAGTATGGATTGACCATGATGATTTACACCGACAAATGGTGCAAATGGCATATCGTACTTATTGGTCAAATAAGTTGTATCAAATGTTACGACATCTTCAAAGTATAGATATGATGTTTTACTTCGTGCATCAACCTAAAATACATTTCTCAATCTCAAGTCATCATCGAAATCCATAGTGGTATAAAAATCATCATCCATATCACGCATCCTTTCAAATAAGTTAGAAGTGCCTCAACAACTCCTTCACCCAAGCGAAGTTCCCTTGTCTTGTCAAGGTAGTTTTGACAATCTTTTCTATGAACGTAAGGTTTTCAAAACCTTTGGCTTTAACAGCCAATGAATTGATATTTTTATTTGGATATATCCCAACTTTGTCATTTAAATCAAGCTTCTATTTAGCAACTGGATCTATATTTTGATTGAATCTAAAATATCTAGATTTCCATGGGCTCAATCCATGATTGTGGACAAGTTCTACCGTAGTCAAATGGTACTCACCATTCACCAACTATGCATTTATTTTCGCCTTACATTCTATCTTTGTTGTTGGACGTGGTTTTAATACATTACTGCCTATACTTATATGTTTTCCACCCATTGAACAACCAAGTATCAATTATTTAACTGTCCCAACTGACTCTCGTTTAATTTTTTTGTATCCTTACTCCAAATTTCTCTTGTTTTGCATAATGCTTGTAATATGCAATTATTGTATCATTATCCTTAAAAATCATTCTGGAATCGGATTCCTCAACAAGCTTCATTGTAGGAGAATTAATGGCACTATCATCAACTAATCCAATATCCTTCTCAACATCTAGTTCAAAATCTTCTTCTATTATTTAAAGAATCAAACAAGTAAGTATATAATACTTAGCACAACTCAATTATTAAAAGACAATAAATTTTGACATACCATTTTGGGTGGTGCAATCCATAATTTCCTCAATATGATGCTCGCTTAAGTGCAAAGTAGAAACCCTTTTTATCTATTGGGAAGTTTCTGATCACATTCTCATTTGTTGATGTTAAAGCTTCACCATGTCCACTTTCTATAACATTTTCTACAATTCTTGATGTACCCATACTAGACGAGCCAAATGGTTCAATAAATTGGAGACTACAAAATATTAAATTCTAATAAGCTAATATCATAAATTAAAAATGAAGTTATCAATAACTTACATTATATTTACCTGACAACTCCATATATATAGGTAACAAGTTGAAGGAGCATTGGCACTTGAAGGGAGAGGACTAAAGATTTTGAGGGGGAGTAAATGGACTTGGATCAGTACTAGGGATTGGAGGATCCAATGAAGGTGGTGTCCCAAAAAATATAGTTCGGAATGTTTCTGACATAGGTGGTGTCTCATCTACATTAGTCAAATAAAAAAAAAATTAATCAAAAATTATGGATTCAAAATATTTCTAAAAAAGGATAAAATAAGCCTAATAACCCACCCACTAGATCAACTTGGAGGGCTAAAGAGTTGTTAGAAGTTATTTGTGGAACTTGATAAGTATCTTCACATTCATACTCAAATGTTGATGCATCCATTATCCAAATAATAACTACAAATGAGAGTATTTTGGGTAAGCATAAAAAAAATACAATAAAACATGTGAGATAATGACTGCGCATACAGGGACTTCCTTGTAGCAGGGGCTTAGCAATATACTAAAAGAAAAATATGGATGTGATTAGAGAGATAATTACTGCCCGTTTGTTTGTTCATAGCAGTAGAAGTACTACTAGTTAATTCAAAACAAAATAGTTTAAACTTATCCTGCAACATAACTCGAAACAAAAAGTGGTTGCACAACACAAGAAGTCCATGAGGTAGGTAAGTTTTCTTTGTTTTTCCATCAACAATCATATATTGCATCATTACCATTATTATTAATTTAGTGTTATTGCTTATAATGGAAATGAAAAGGAAAATGAGCAAGTAGATACAACAAGTTATGGTCATAAGAAATTAAACGAGAATGATGAACATATGTACTTCCTTATTTTTCAAAACAATGTGTAGATGTTTTATGGTCTCTTCTTCTTCAAATGAAAACATGCCTCTCTGTCAATCCAAAGATGAAAATCATTTTATCATTTTATTTTAATCATGCATTACAATGGTTGATTTCATTTTTGACTTTTCCTTCAGCTATCATAATGTGCAACTTGGATGCTGCATATCATACTTAATGCAAATAATGAAGTAGTGGGTGAGAGTGCTAATTAAGTTGTTAATGACATACCATCGGAAAATGTAGTTATACTTTTGGAAAATTTGGGGAAAAAAACTTTGAGAAAAAAAAATGTATTCTCAGCTAGGAATGTGAAAGAAACGATCCCAACCAAAGCAATTAGCAAACGATTACTAATACTAATATATCTCATGCCTTAGTGATTAACTGAAATGAAAGGTTGACGTTTGAAAAAATTAAGAAAAAAAGGATTGAAAGATGTCGAGTCAGTATTCTACCTCGTTGATAAGGGATCGAGATGGGGAAGAGAGGACAACCTAAAACGCTAAGGGGGAGCCTGAGGTTAGATTTATTGTTGAAGACGAGGGAGAGGTGGGTCTTGATCCAGCTCCTCCATGTCAAACCTCTTTCTTTCTTTGAGCTGTTCGTGTCGTCGTCTTCTCCTTGTCTCTTGCTAGAAAATGGATGGAGAGGTAACAACAAATGAAAAGATGGTGAGAAAATGTTTTTTTGGGTATGCTTGGAGGGAAAGAAAGTGACGGGTGGGAAGCTGAAAGATATTGCATCTCTTGCTAGAACTTTTATTTTTCACGCACCGTTTCGTTCATTTTCGTGCCTATACAAGGGCTTCCTTGTAGCACCTCTCATACCATAAGTATAACCCATTGTGAGTTTCTAACTTTCTACAGTTGGGTTTGGGTTCGAATTTAAAAGAACATGAGCATTTTTCAGTTGCTTTTGCAAGAATGTTCTTCCTTTTCTCCCAAGCATGATCATTCAAGCCATCTGACTTTCTTACTTTATTTTCTTTATTTTATTTTCATTGATAGTAACTATTTGCTCATCAAAGTTTCTGCATTAATATTTTATCTATCACAATTTCTTTTAAAATTTGATAAAAAATACAAATTTAATGAAAAATCAACACTTCTACATTTATAACTCTACATGATATATATAATTTGATTTATCAAAATAATAATATAATAATATTTTTTTAATAAAGTGGAAAGAAAAAAAGGAGAAAAAGAAAGTAGAGAGAATAAAACACATTAAATAATTAGTTTGGAGTGTGAATAAGGATCTTTCAAAGATGAAGTATGAACCTAAATTACTGTAACTCAAAATTTGAGATGACGAAATTTAATGGGTCAAATGTGAGATTATTTTAGATAAAACTATCAAATTTATATTTGATAGATCTTTTGATAAATTCATTGACAATGCTCTTATATAGTTCATTATGCATAAAAGTAACAAGAGTGTAGAGTATGAATTAGACCGAGAGAGAGAGAAGCCATTGACAGTCAACCTCCACATCACTTGCAAGCAAAGTAACATCATAAGTTCATGTCAAAGTTTCTAATTCCTGAAGTTGGAAAGAGAATGGCCGGCAGAAGGAAAAGAAACATAAACATTAATCCCAAACCTCCTAAGAAAACCACAACATCAGTAGCCATACATGAGAGAAACATTCTAGCTAGCTTTAAGTTGGATTAATATTTAGCACGCGATGAACTAACAGTACATGATCAATTAGAAACATAAGATTTGGCTAGAATATTTTTTATGTTAGTTGGGTAGACTTCGGTTTTGAGGTCAGATTCATAAGCCTTGCTTGCTATCTGAATATTAACAGTTTCAGTTGGATGAAGTCTATTAATGAACACATAACTACTCCTCTCTACGCAAGCTCTCCCACCTCTTTTGCATTATACATCATTCCCACCTTCGCTCACTGATGCCACTTCACAACAAGGGTTGCTCCACTCCTTGAAACCTGTAAATTAAGCATATTTGCCTCATGAATTAGAACCCCCAATTCTCATTCTTTCCATTATTTATAAAAACTCACAATTTTGTTTAACGTACACGATTCTAACTTAATGCATCTATTACTATATATAAAAATGAAGTCATATGACTGTGATGTGATATTTTATTTATAAAATAGGTTATTATTGACAATAATTAGAATAAAAAATAAAATCTTGAAGTATAATGTTTATGGAGCAGTAATCCTTTTAGATCTCTCTCCCTAATGCACAAATTATAAGCTCATTGTATATATAATAATTGGGTTAATAAAACAAATGAGTATATTTACCTTTAGAAATGAGGCTTTTGATAATATCCCTGATAATTTTATAAGAGTTTATGTAAACAAAAGTAGAACTAGGCATGATTGGCTTGCTGACATCTATGAGGGACTTCGAGTAAGGATTGAAGAGGTGAGCCGCTCGATTCAGACCTTGTACGCAGCCATTACTATGAGTTGGAAACTTTATCATTACCTTGGCCATTGCCATAGGACTGCAGCCGATTGGATTTACCGACATCAACACAAACTTTCGGACCCCCAAATTGTACAACTTCTGCATCAAACGTTCAACATAAATATTTTCACAAAACAAGCATTACAAATACGGAAATATTTAGTGTAATAATATATATATTTTACAAAAGTACATTTATAAAAATATATACGAATTAATTAATGTAATGCATTAGATGGTAAAGGGCATAAACTACTTCTGATCTTGCAAATATGAAGACTATGCTAATCTCTTTATCAACAATATTGGAGATTTGGATCATGATATTTATTAATTAAAAAGAAATTCCATACAAACATATATTTGAACTCAAAATAACTTTTGCATGCTCTCTTTGAACGAGTTTCCGAATTTCTTTTAAGGCAAAAATGCTCTTATAAGTTTCTATCCAATTTCAAATTTTAAGAGACGTACAAAATTACTCAATGAGCATCATTTATAGATTTGATCTCTTTCTTACTCATGCTTGATTTATTGATGTGTTTAACCCCTTTCATGCGTAGACAACTTTAGCTTGAGTCTTAAATATTATTTGTTATCATCAAAATCTATACGAAGATACGAAATTTGAAACCTTGGGTTCAACATTTTTAATTTTCGTGTGTTTGTACTGATCTAAGTATTTATTTGCTTCACCTATATCTATGTTTTACATCAGTTTCTTGTGATTTTGTTGAAGTGAAAGATGTGCATCCTGCTTTTGTAATTGAGATATCAAATAAATCAAAAATTAAATTTCTATAACCAATTATATTTGTTTTAATCCCCATGTGCTAGTTTAAAGTTTTTTTTGGATATATTAAATATCCAATGAGTTTTCCTAGAAGCCAACATATGTTAAATATTGAAGAATGTTTTTCTGCGTAAATGCTAAGCCAACAAAGTAGAATTAGTGCGTTTTTTTATTTTTTTTAACAATAATAGAGAACATGATTTATTAATTATGGTGTAATTGGATTATAATAACAGATTTATTAATTTTGGTTGAGGTGTAAATTAATCACATATAGTGTAATTGGCTTCTAGGTATCTGTTGTTGGAAGCTTTAACAACTTAGCTTGCAGCTTTGTTAGAGCATACGTCAAAGCATCGAAGACCCAAAAATCTAATTCATCCCTGGTAATTGTGACAATCATTTAATTTTTTGAGAAAATAATAAAGGGTGTTGACTTAAAGGACTACATGCTAAAATAAATGACTGTTATATTATAAGAATTTGCATTTAATCTCATAGGTGGTCACTACATGTAAAGTATCTATGTATGCCTTCTAGATCTACACATAGATATTGTACAGTGTTTAGGTTTATAAATATATACTAAATATTAGCTTTGATGTGAAACTATGTTATGTTTTTTTTTTATTGGTCACTTTAGTTTCGTATGGTTGAAAGTCCATATGGTGAATTATAGCTACATCTAAGTATGTTTTAGACTGCCTAGGATTCAAATTGCTACTTATTTGCATTATCTGTTTAGTTGTACTTTAGTATTACTACTTAAGATGAGATTAAGACAATTTAAATGGTTATTCATTTATACATTTTCTAAGTTAAGATTTATGCAATTGTTGTGTGTTTGAACATGTCAATTTTTGAAATTTCAATGGCAGTGGTTAACAGCTTGGATGTGCTACTCGAAAATCCAAATTACTATAAGATTGCTGGCAAACAAGAAAATAGCAATATGAATATTACATAGTTTGAGATCATGTATACCTAAACGAAGTCAGGACAAAGTTGAATGATCATGTGTATACATGGTCTCTCAACTTTGTAATATCGATTTTAAGATTTTTGAAATATTGTTTTCAGCATGAATGTAAACCCAATACTAAAGTCTTCTCTATTGTATCAAGAGGTACTATATACAATTGCACACATATTAAAAAATGCAATTTGCTCTCTATGCCTGATATACACAATATCGATATATATAGGCCTTGTTGTCCAATTTATATATATATATATATATATATCATATGCATAACCAGATCCATAGGTTTAATAAGTTGACATATCAAGTGCAAAACCAGATCTATGTCCAACGATTTACATAGATCGTTTAAGAAATTTAACTATAGGAAAATTAAGTCTAATAATTTGAGGGTTCAATATGGTTTAAAATTCTCATTAAAATTTAAAGGTTCAATTTTTTCAATACATATCAAAAATAAAAATTTTGGTTCCAATATGCTAATTTAATGTAATTGTAGGGAAAAATCTTGTTCCAACATGCAACTTTAAGCTGACGTACGCGCACAAAGGAGGACCCATGTAATCATCGGCACTCAGTCTGACTTAGGAGGGAAGCAAAAGTAGCAGTTGTCTGGCTTGTATGTTTTGGCGCGAAGATCGCAGTAATAAGGCAAGAAAATCTTTGCGGTACACTTGCGGAGAGAAATAGATTATATGTCAAGATAAATTTCCGGCGTCTATGCTGCTAGCTTAAGACCTCAACTAAAAATGTTTTATCACGACTTCTTCATTAATTGCGACGTAAATTGTTTTTATCAAAAACTGGTAAATGTTGTAGTGTCTACAAGTCCAAGAATCGACAATATCATCCGTATAATTGATATCATTATATATTTTTTTATTGATATCATTATATATGCCATGTTATAATATCAAAATATTATAGCCATATGTTTACTTTTATGATCTAGAAGTATATATATTTTTATTATTATGTACTTTTTATTGATATAATTTATATGGCTTTCAAAAAGAATTTGATCCGAAGTCAGATTTATTTTAAAATAAATAACTTTTATAATATTATATAATACATCAATTTACTTTTATTTGTAGAATTGTTTTATAGAAAACATATCCCATACGTACGCAATGCCACAATACTTTTATTAAATGAAATATGAAGTCAGAAATAAGTGAAAAGCAAACATTTCTTTTAAGCGTCCATGGTCATCATGATTATAATGTAATTTGTAAGAAGATCAAATAAGGTTACAACTTTTTTCTTATAAAAAAAAGGGTTGCAACTTTTTGAAGCAGCTAGCTATATGGATATATATAGAAACATAAATAAATAAATATATATATATATATATATATATAATGTAGGATACTTCTACACCCCCACCCCTCACCCCCACCCCCACCCCTCACCCCTCACCCCTCACCCCCACCCCCACCCCCACCCCCACCCCCAATTTGATTTGTCGTTCTTCGAGTTGCCCATCGTCTAGTAGTCCTTATAGTTCGATTCCCACTGGTAAGCTGCCGTCTATTTTTTATTTTTGCTACCTGCTGCTTTTATCTTTTTCCTGGTTTATCTCAAGCCAAACACAATTTAGAACATGCCAAATTTTCATTATCGTCCTCTTTTGCTCTTTATTTAGTGGGTTTTTAAAACCCAATTAATCTTTTTCCTGATTTATCTTAAGTCAAACACGATTTAGAAGCTGACGGAGATGAGAATGCATGAGTCGAGATCAGGGATTTCGAAACAAACCTAAGTCTTGGATTCGAAACAAAATGGGGAGGAGTCGAGTTACCAGCGTCCATATTCGCCTGAGTCCATGTTCAAAGAGGCCAACGCAAGAGAAGATAACACCCTTATCGAAGAAGCCGACGCAGCAGGAGAAGAAGAATGAGAAACGATTTTCGGCCTGATTGTAACGCATTGAAGGAACACACGATTTTGGAAGAAGGGAGGCTAGTTAGGTTTAGGGTTTAGGTGATTTTGGCCAGGGCTTTTAGGTTTAATGAAGCCAACTAACATCTGAAATCTCAAACCGTGACATGACGGCCAGACCCGATTTGCTATGTCACAATGTGTTGTGTGGGAGGAGTAAACCAGTGTTTGGATAGAATTTCTCATAATATATATGAACATAATACAAAGTTTTTAGGTTAAGGTATGTAAAGCTTGTTTAATAAATATTTGTATTCACTGTTAATGAATCTGGTAACTAGAATTGACTCATGATGCAATTAAACTTTGTTAGTTATACAACATGTAGATTATTATACAATTCTTTTCTATCACAACACAAACAAATTAAGCTTGAAAAAAAAACATTGCATTAAATAGGTTCACGATTGATTTATGTATGATTATGTTAGGAATCCAATTAATTAGGCTAGACTTAATAGGCTAGCTGGACTCAATGGGTTGTGTGTTTAATTGTTAGTGGCCCATGGCCTTTTTATTTTGCTGTGATTGTCAAGATAGGATGGTATGTAAGGAAGGGACTGGTTACGGGAAAAGGGATCTGAAATCATTTTTAAACTTGTTTTGTAATCGATAAGTGTTTGGGAGGAAGGAGACCCTCGAAGATCTCCTGTGTGACTCACGCATTTATTCAACTATTCTTCCGTTTAATCTATTTTTACAATTCATCATCTCATCACAGATTTATTCATCTATTTATTCTTATATCTCACTTGTTCATTCACGAGAATCCTTACAATTGGCATCAGAGTCGGATTTCGATTATGGGACCTGTGGATTATGGGCCCATGAAGAATCGCTAACCCTAGATACCAATTGTAAGCATACCGTGAGAAAATAATTGTAAATGGAAGCAATGTATGTAATGGAATGAAGAACAATGGAAAAAATGATGCAAATGAAGTATTTGAGAAAATGATAAACTGAATAGCGTGAGTCACGCTGGTGAGATTCGAGGTCCACATTCCTCCAAGAGAGTTCCAAATCTTATAGAATTTTCTAGATGGGCAAACACTAATTCCATCCCTTCTACTTATCCTAATTCACCAAAGTCGTGGGCCAACTAAGGTTATGGGCCACTCTACTAAACTTACTAGGGCCAATAGTCACTAACATTTAAATAACACAATTAAAACGATGAGACTAAATGTATACATCCATTAAGCCCAACCCACTTATATTGAGTTCTTAACAGATTCGATGACCTTGCAAGTTTAACATGAACTAATTAAATCCGAAAATAACCTTAGTTTGCAGACCAAAAATTAAACACATAGAAAAAAAATAATGATAAGGAAATTAAACATTAAGAAACAGAAACACAACTCATGGCATAAAAAGATCGATCAAATTAAGGTCCTCCTCAAAATTCTCTATTAATCAGCAAAAGCAATATTTGATCTGCATCAAAGACTTCCTAACAGATTGAATGTACATCAAGACTGACTGGATCAAAGTTTCTGAAGTAATTAAAAGGGAGAAAAGAAGAAAAAAGAGAGTCAATCAGCCACTTGGCGACAGCATGCTGGACATGTATTTGACTTGTGCAGCCAGGGCAGTATACAAGCACTATGATAAAGATGTGAGCAATCCATGCGAAGAAGCTCTTGATCTTCCTCATTCGAAGAACCAAACTCCTCCAAACATATGCTGCACATTTCCAACTCTTGATCGCTCTTGCTCTCAACATTAAAGCTCCCCTTCTCCATCAATCTCATGATCGAACTTCTTGATGCGCCGCCGCCATTGTGTGCCAAATCACTATCACCATTAACGTTGTCTTCCCAAACCGAATTAGAGGATCTCTCATCGCGAATTATTTGGTGAAAGAAATTCAACTCGACCATGATGAAATACCCCGTAAACGGGGAGACCGCCTGATGCTGAAACAGGAACGACCAGGTATTCTCGGCCACGCTCGCGCGGAGTGGAGCGTTTCCGAAGTGGAGCTGTGAAGAGAGCGTGGAGTTAAGGTAGGCTTGGTGCCTTTCGGGCTTGAGAGAACATCGAGAGGGACTCGGATGAAAAGCACAGGTACCGTAAAGTAGTTGAAGTCATCGTTGATCGACCGGATGTAGCTGCTGTTGGGCGTCCGCACGAGTTCTCGGCAAGTAGTAACGAAGAGAACTTCGATGTTGCCCCAATCGTTCACTTCGATATTGCCCCAGTCGTTCACTTCTCTTGCCCACGTTTGCATAGATATACCAAAGGATTCGGAAAAAGCCATGCATGGATAATTCGATTCGTAATTCAGTACTGGATGGAAAAGAGAGAAACTCAAAGATTGAAGGAATTAAGGAACAGAGGCAATATTAATCTTTTCTTACTGTCTAATGAAAAACATGTGTACTGTACGCGGTAAGTGAGAATTAATTATGAAATGATCACATATATATAGCATTAGAGCAACCAACTACTGCTAGGTTTCCTAAATCGATTCCAAATAGGAGTACTGCTTCAAGTTTTATTCATCTATTTGTTTTCTTTACGTATCATATAATTATTATTATTATTATTATTAATTATGCAAACCAATAAATATAAATACAACTATTAAACTCCAATAATCTCTTTTAACCAATTAAAAGATAGAGATCAAATTGTGTATGATAATAGTTCCATGATGAGTAACGGTTTTTACGTACAACTCCCTTTCTTACTTAATTCGTCATTAGATATAATAGTATTAGATATAATATAATTTTAAGATTTGCAAGTCTCACACACACTAGATCTCTTTGAGTTACTCACTTTTTGAAAAGATATCATGTACTGTTATGCGCATAATCCTAGATCTATCATGAAGGATTCCATTATTGGTGTCAACTATGGCTTGGACTGCTCGGGATATATATCCCATAAAAGAACTCTGTTAAGTGAAGGATGCAATGAACAATAGGAATGAATTGGACTGGTTTGAGCAACCCACGCGAAGAAGTTCTTCTTCCCCATTCGAAGATCCAAACTCCTCCAAACATATTCTGCACATTCCCAACTCTTGAACGTTATTGTTCGCAACAAAGCTCCCCTCCTCCATCAATCTCATGATCACACTTCTCGATGCGCCGCCGCCATTGGGTTCCAAATCCCTATCACCATTAATATCAGCTTCAACCCAAAACATCTCGCTCAAGTACGTTATAGGATTAGATGATATCTCGTCATGAAATAAATTGTGGTGGAAACGCAAGTCGAAGGTCATGAAATATCTCGGGAATCGGGAGATCGCCGCCTGATGCTGCAACACGAACGACGAGATATTCTCGGCCACTCTCGCGCAGAGTGGAGCGTCTCGAAGCGGAGCCGTAAAAAGAGCATAGAGTTAATGAAGGCTTGGTGCCTTTCCGGGCTTGAGAGCACATCGTGCAGAACTATGATGAAAAGCGAAGGTATCGAAAGGTAGCTGAAGTCAACATATTTGATTGGGATGTAGCCGCCACCGCCGTTGGGGCTCCGCACGAGTTCTTGGCAACTACCGACGTAGCAAATTTCGAGGACGCCCAAGTCGTTCAATTGATCATCATCTCCTGCCGTCATTTGCTGAAGTATCAAAGGAATCGGAAGGCAGTTCTTGAGAAGCCATGGATTAGAGGCAATAATCTTTACTTACTGTCTAATGAAAAAGATCGTGTACGTAATTAAAGTGACTAAGTACCAATGAGATCACGTATATATAGCAATATTAGAGCAACCGAATCTTGCTAGGTTTCGATAGGTCATTTGTTAAAAAAAAAAAAAAAGTAGTTTTTACTAAAAAAATAATTTTAGTTATATTTTTTAAATTATATTAAATATAATTTAGTTTTAAGATTTGCAAATCTCACCTCTCTATGAGTTATTCATGACTTTTTAAAAAAATATATATCGTTATAAAAAAATAAGATAGATGTAGTACTTTAATTGCGACAAAACAAAATAGATGTGGTACTAAAGGGTCATATCTACTCTATTTTGTCGTAATTGAAATGCTACACCTACCTTGTTTTCTTATAGTGTATGTAGTATGCAAAGCTTATAATATTATTTCTCTATGTTTTTTTTATAGTAATATCCTACTCTTTACAAAGGGTTTGTGCATAACTTGTATATATTTGAAAAGGAGTGTATGAAGTTTACATAGTCTAGGATTACAAAATTTATTTTATTTTTATATTTAAAAAAAAAATTATTTAGCTGCCCTATACCACACACTTACTTTTATTTGTTTATCTTTTTATTTATTTTCTTCAACAAGTATGTAGTGCATTAGGGTTGCTAAGTAAAGAACTTTACTTTTTATGATGGGGTAATGTTACATACAGTCGTAGAATTGCAAACGACGTGCTCGCTTTAACTTTTTTAACAATGGACCCTACTTTTTTTTTAAAACGACTGCATACCATTTATAATTTTACGAATGCATCTATTATTTCTCTTTATGGTGTGATCCATTTCTTTGCAAAAGGATTGTTCGATACTATACACTTACACACACATATACTCTTTGCATGGGTCTTATTATAACAATAAAAATATTATTTGTATATGACTCATATACATTTTACATACATACGGTATAAAAATATTATTTTTTATGGATTCTTTAATTTAATTATTCGTAGTCTTTATTTTTGTTTTTCTTTCAATGCATTTTTATCTTTTATATATATATATTTTTTGTTTAATCTTTCGACTGTCGTGATGCTATTACCACCTCATCAATTTTATAAAATATACACGAAATCATTAACATATAACATTACTTTTATAACAATTACCAAACTCTCAACTTTTAGCTTTCTGTACGTATTGGTAACGATGACCCAAAATCTCCCGCAATAAGATACAAAATTGAATTTTTAGTTTTAATATTTACTGCCTTTGAAACAAATAAATTTATTTATTCTATATTAAGAGCAAAGATAATGAAAATCATATCCTAACCAGTAAGCTGATACAAAATTGAATTTTGAGTTTGAATATTTACTACTGTCTTTAAAACAAATAAGTTTATTTATTCTATATTAAGAGCTAAGATAATGAAAATTGAAAATCATATCCTAACCTTTTATAGTGGTTCTTGATCAACAAAAAGAAGGAAGATATTTAATAAATATATATTAAAAAAAAAAAAAGGAGCTGAAGCCTAAACGCACAGCTTCGGAAATTACAGAGGTGCTCCTTTGTAAATGCCCACAGAATCTGATCGCCTCCTTCTCCCACATATAAAATGAAGTCCACTTTCTTAGATCCCTCATCACAGCCTCCCATGAATCAACACCAACTCTATCATCACGGCACTGTATTGAACATACACCACCACAAAGACTGACAGACCGAGAGAGGAAGAGGTGTGTTGCTCAGATCTCAATTACTTCCTTCACGTTTCACTCTTTTTAAGCACTTTATAGCTTCCTTCCCATTGTATGATTCAGAGCCTTTTGCAAATTCTTTCAGCTCATACATATTAATCTCTGCCCCGATCTTTTTATTTGATTTTCTTATGCATGCACCCGCTCGCTTCTTTCATTTAATTGACCTTTTTTGGGTATTCATATGTTTGAGTTCTGTATGTAACTTTCAATAATTTTTTCATTCGAAGTTCTTGTCTTTTTCCTTCAATTGCAAAGAATTTCAGGAAAATACTTATTTCGTAATGTGGGTTTATGTTCTTTTTTAATTTTAGAGTGCCGGGAGCAAGATAATTGTTTGTTCCTGTCAGGTTCTTAGGCTATGGGTTAGTGGGTATATACGATCCCCATAGACTTGCTTTGGGCGATTGAAAATGAAGCCTTTCTTTTATGTAGGTCGTTAATCGATTTCACTTATATTTGGAAGTGAATTATTTCTTGTTTAGGGCATACTTACACCTTTTAGGAGCATGGCATACATGGCTGCTTGGCAGGATAGAAAGCTTTTTTCATTGAATAGAACTCCTAGGACCAGTATTGGCTCTGGGAAGTTCGTGGTTTTGGATGTGTGCCGAGGAAATAGCCTGTCCTACTTCTAACTGTCAAGAGTCAAGATAGGGGACTTGGTAAAAATGTTAGTTGCATCAAATGGCTTCTCCTTTCACCCGAAGTAAGGGATGGAGGCGCATGATTTTACATCAGTGATGTAAACAAAACACATCATATAAGCTCACATACTATGGAAATATGCTCTGGAACTTTATCAACTATGTCGTCCTCTCTCTATGGTTATCTTTCTTACAATTGAAGTGTCAACCCAGTTCACATTCTGAGACTCATTTTGTGTTCTACTTTGCAAAGTCTGGAGACTTCAAATGATGTGCAGGACAATTTTAGCTAGCCTGCTTCTAAGATTTCCCAAAAAGCACTATATAATGGAAAGGAGGTAATGCTCCTATAGAAATACCAATTGCAATTTATTGCGTTCATTACCACCAAAAGTTTAAGAAAATGTTTCACCACCCTGTATTGTGTGCAATCCCAAGTGGTGAGCATAAAAATAGTGGGTTTGTGGAGTGATTGGCTTGTGCGAAATGTTGATGGGAACAGATACAATTTTGTAGTTTTTATTCTATCTATGACATTGTTGCTGGGGATGCTGTGTTACTGTTGTGTTGAATAAAATAATTGAATTTGAACACCATGAAACGGTGGTTTTATGGTTTTACTCAGGTGGATGAGCTTCTGTGTTCATTTTTGCCATTAGGGATGAATTATTTTGTAAATACTGCCTTCCATACCTGTCTATATATTGCTGTTATACTTCCTATCCATGGTCTTTTATATGCATCCCAGTTCCAACCTTACTGAAGACATAAATAGCGGGAGTGGCAATTCTAGAAACAGTATGAAGCAAACTTGTTAGATTATACAAATGTGTATATGTTAATACACTGTTATTTAAATACAAACTGAAACATGCAGTTTAATTTGCTGGCCTTCCCCAAATTCTAGGTCATTGGATTGTATTTTATGATTAATTTTTTTAGTAAGTTTATGCTCTGTTCTTGATCTTTCTGTAGCCCACTTGAACCTCAAGTTTTATTTCTGGTTATTGATTTAGTTTATATAGTGGTGCTTGTGTGAGAGAGAAATCAGTTTTATCTCACCAGCTTAGTTTATCTTCTCTAAATAACTGTTGACAACTTGCACTAGTATGAATATGATTTCTAATGGATAATTGTTTCACTTCACCCTTTACACACACAATATGTAAACCTCAATTTGGTTTCAAGACTCCTACTTTATTCTCTTTTTTCTATATTGGGAATTCTCATGGTTAATTCTGACTCATTTTGTCTTATCATCCTATATAATTGCCACAGACAACTTTTGGGAGATTGCTCAGGAGTCCAAGCATGAGTCTGCAGTGTCTTGTGTGTCACTGTGTAGAAAGTCCTTCGCACTCCTTTAGGAGTTTTTCAACTTCTGACAATGATGGAAGATGTTCTGCTATTGCCAATTGCTTAACCCGGAAATTATCGCTAACCCCCACTGCAGCAACCTCTTGTTATACATCATCATCCAAAGTGACCCCGCAACCAACAATTCCAGGCAACAATGTGGGTGCCCCTCGACTCGTCCGGAGCCGGGCTGTGAGAAGGGATCTTGTGAGAGACTGGAACTTTGATGAGGTGGTGCTGGAGCGTTGATTTTGAGTCTGGGACGCTAGGATGGGAAGAGTACAGCGCTCTTCTCGTGGGATAGGTTTAGAGCAATGCCTTGCTCTGTGTACTAGTTTTATTTTGCCATGGGTGCAATTGAACTCGCTTTTTCTTTGGAAGAGTTTGAGCATTTGTAACCATTTTGAAAAATTGAATTTGTTCTTAATACTTTGTCCATATTTCTAATCTCTTGGCATTCTTTTGATGATTGATGTTACTTGATGAAGTTGGGCTTTGGTTCTGTTATACCATCACCTACGGGTTTGAGTGGTGTATTGCATATGCAATGAAAATACATTTAGGTATGCATGGGTGGAAGTATTACCTGAATTTCTTCCCAAACATAATTTTGAAGATCAAAATCTTTAACATCCAACTTGTTATGTATTTCCAAGATAATAGTTCATTCTCTTCACCACAAATTTACAACAAATAAAGATAATCGGTTAGCTTTAGGGATGTCAAATCGTGTTAACAGATCGTATTCGTGTCGTGTCAAGACATGTATATTAAACTATATAGGTTAACCCTAACTTGATCTGTTAAATTTATCATGTCAAGATCTCAAATTCTAATACGATTCGTTAATATCACGAGTTGTATCGTATCAACCTGTTTCAACCTGTATAAATAAATAGGTTGAATAAGCCTAAAACTAAAACTTATGCTTCCAAGATTGTTTGTTGTAGTGGATATGACCAATCTATATTTCCAGTTTCTTCATTTGCAACTTGGTATTGTTAATTTTCCTGACTTAGATATAAGTTAGAGATTTGGATAGACCATATCATTTGGTGGAAGTCAACTTAGAGTATAACAAAATCCTTTATGATTACAGTTTTAAGTCAAACTGAGATTATTACGTGATTCAGTAAAACTTAGTTTTACTTGTCAAAGAATTATCTATAGTACAAAAGCTAGAGTCAGTGAAAATAGACATTCTATTATAAGGAATCCTGGGAGTTAGTTCGGCCGACCCCCCATAAAAAACAACTTGTCGCTGGTTCATTTCGAGTTTAAGGTTGTCAGAAAAAGGTGGGAGGTCGTCGGGAGTTGCCTCGCAGGGGTGAGGTCATCAGAGAGAGTCAGTTCCGATGGCATGAGAGATGTCGCCCACTGCCACCGACGGCGGCTCCGTTCGGCTAAAGACCAAATTCTCCCTTAAAATTATTTTCATTTTATTTTTTTATTTTTTTTTATTTTTTTATTGTGTTTTTATTTTATTTTATTTTTTTTTATGTTTTTTTTTATTATTATATTTTTAAAATTTTTTATTGTGTATATTGTGTTGGGTTGTTTTTTACGCTGGAAGTAGCTGGACTAGCTCCAGCGCCACCCTTCTATTATTTTTGCCTGAGTCATCACACTGCCTGACAGAAAGAAAGAAATGAAACAAACAAATGATTTGTTGCATGTTTTTGCAGCTTATATTAGACTTTGGATTGTCATGTCATGTTAAAACTTGAAGCATTCTTTGGGATACCTTGTTGCAATGTGGCATGTCAGAGCTGAGCTAGTAGAAGATTCTTTTTAAGTAAATTTATTACTAAACTTTTTTTTAAAGCGTTTGCAATACTCACGACAGCAATAACTACAATTATCATTCCTCTTATTTTATCTGGCTTGCATGGCTTTCTCTTAGCTTCCCTTCACTTGTCCAACAATATACTTTCAACATCTTTAAGCCAATCAAAGTCTCGGATACTTGTTATTGTCAGTGACAACATTGAACTACCCGTTTGAAGGTACGATAGATTATAAAGAATAATGATAAAGAGTTAATACTTTATTTATCACTCATTTACCACTTTTTTTTATATTTTAATTTATTTTTTGAATATTTTTTTTACTTAATGATTAAGGAATGAATTATTAATAAAATTATATATTTTTTAATTTTTTTTAATCATTAAGGACATTAAAAAAATATAAAAAAGAAAATACAAAAAATAAATAAATAAATACTAAATAAGTGGTAAAATAATGATAACCCTATCCCTACTCGATTATAAATGGTTTTCAAGTTTTTGTGGCGGTTAACGATGCCTTAAAGCCAAATTGGCTATCGAATCACCTCGGAAAATGCTGATTGATGTTGAAATATGAGATAAAACAGCAATGTCAATGATGTATCACGAACATATATGGGGGCTGCAACTTTTCATTGATACTTTCTCAAAAGACTTTACAAAAACTTATCTCAAAGTGGACATTGGACCTAGAAGAATGGATGTATCCCCAGAAATCCACTAAAAATCGCAGAATAACAGGGTTGGCATATAAACCAAGATGCTCATCTATTTACACTACAATGTAAACTATAGGAGTGAGCAGCAACGAAATAATAATCGATATTAACAGTTAAAAAGACTCACGTAGAAAAACCATTAAGCGTTCCTTCCATCTGGGGCCGGGGATTTTGGCTGAGAAATATGATCATCTTTGACACCACAAAGTTCACAAGCATCGGAGGATAATTCTGTGCACCAATGATCCGGGACGCACAAGAAATGCGAAGACATGAACTTTCTGAATCTCCTCTTGTACTCTTTTGGAGAGATGACGGTCGGCAAAACATTCTTCGGAACAAGTGAAGATTTCACCCAAGTCTCTAGTTGCTTGTCCCAGGTATATTGCCTTAGGTAATCAATGATACCACATACAAGTTCCTGCCGCTGGGTATCCACAGCCACAAGTAAAGAATAATCCATAACATTTATAGACTGCAGATAGAACAAACATGAATTTGTAAGCTGAACCAATAAAATATATTTCATTTGAAAACGTTTGAAGCCAGCATTTATGTGAAACTTTTGAATCAAAAAAACTCACGAATGAAAAACAGACTGAATTAATTGCAAGCTTACATTAAGGAAAGCTGTGTCATTCCAAACAGCTCGTATCAAGAAACGCTTGGATTTATTACTAACATATAAGGGAGAGCAATTCATGTCATTGACAAAGTTCTGATCCAAAAGAACGTCGCCAGAACCATCAGCTGCTGCAGTGTACCTAGCATGAAGAGCACCTTTAAGATCGTACTGGCGAGTGATTGTCCGACCGAAATTAAGATTCTCCATTACCATCAAATCATGCCTGTTCTCTTTCCCACTTCTCGACTGTCTTATATTTACCTGCCAAGAAATGCATATGATAAGAACTAACATGCAACGTCAATAAAAAGCAAGAAAACAAACCCAACAAACCTGGTAGATCCCAAGAACTTTGGCAAGGCACGTTTGGTTCCCCAATTCAAATGACTCATTCATGTACTTGAAATAATCCCGAGCAAACTTCATAAACGAATCTAATTCTGTCTTCTTAATCTCCTTTATGATAAACCTGTCATCTAATGTTTTAGCGAAAAAAGATTTGCTCTTCCCACCTTTGGCATCCCAGTTCCTACAACGGCTAAGGGAAGCAATGTAATCAACCTCAGATGGGCAGCAGCGATGGCGTAGGTCACGGAACTCATTGGCATAGAGACAAGCTACTGAGTATTTACCCTTCCCATGCAGGTTGACAACTGGATTAAAAGGTTCGGGAGGAATATGAGAATCCAAAAAATTCAACCCATCAAAACTGGAGAACCGTGAGTCTTCTAAAGAAATGCTAGGTGTAGAATAGACTGAATCTGAATCTGAAGAACCACTAGAAGACCAATATGGGGAAGGAAAAAGGGAAATTCGAGGTAGGCTGTGTAAACTTTCAAATGACTTAGCTACCATTCCATTCTCTCTCCTCCTATGCTCATCAAGAGCTTCTAAAGGAACATGCAGATCCAAGGAGGCCAGAGCACATGCAATTACGCTTGAGAGTTCACCCTCATAGTCAGACACAATAAAATTATCACTTTCAAGCGGGATGTGCAGCCTTGGGCCTTCCTCAATGATCAGTTGATAGGCTGTGGGAATGTATTCTGGAGTATAGCTACCGATAGATTCAGGTTTCTGCAAGTAACCTTTCAGGATATCCTTCATGTCTACCGGCTGTATTTCTGATAATGGTGTCCAAGGCCATCCAGATGAGTTTCTTAAGCTAAACGTTGCTGAATGCAAAAATCCATTCTGCTTTGATCCGTGTAACTCAGAAACATCATCAGCATTCCCAAGATCTGCAGAAATAGGAATTGATCTGTCCACTTGTACATGATCAAACGAAGGAAGAGCCATTGCTTGGCAGTTATCATCACCAGACTGAGACTCGCAATGGGCAGAGCCATTCTGTTCTGCAATGCACCCATCTTTAGATGATATATTTCTACTTAGATCCACAGTAGGCATCTCACCCTCAGCCACATTGGATGTATTAAATAAATCACCTCCATCACTAGATTCTGGAGCTTGACCTTCAACCGTGTCTAAATTAACTTTGAAGTTGGCACAATCATCAAAGCCAATATTACTGTTCTCCAAAATTGTTTCTGTGCCCACATTGCCTCCAGCAGCAGGGCCATCCGTCCTTGAGTTAACTTGTTTCAGCCTTGCTTTCTCAGCAGTAATAGAGTTGCCTGCTGCAGGATCAGATGAGAGTAAAGAATGCAAGCGTCGATCCCAGATGCATGATTCAAGCAGAAGCTCCCATAATAAATGGTTCAAGCTGAGAAGTTTATAAACAGTCTGGTCTGGATTCCCATTCTTAAAAACAGCATTCTGAATGTTTACCTGTTTTATATCATAAACTATTATAATAGAACCTAAAAAGAAAAAAAAAAGAACAATTTGACTAACTTAGGTATAAAAGAAGCTAGCATGCAATTGTTGCATTTTAATAATAGAAACGAGTAGGAAAAGAACAAATGTCCTGTAAACAAATGTGATTAAATTAATATAGCCATTAAACTGGAGAATAGGAGGAGAAACAATCCTCATTCAAGAAGAGGACAGAGCAATTTCTCCATCAAGTTTATCACTAGAGTCCAACGGACAAAATTTTCCCCAGATTTTATATGCCTAGTGGTTGAGTATTGGGTTCGTAAACACAAACATATGTCAAGTGAAACAGTTCACACATGCATACATACAAGCTTGAAAGTCCTGTGTATCATCCATTACAAGGCAACCTGTCAAGTGTATGTACTAAAGGAAAACGAACCTCAAACTCAAGTCTTTCCTGCTTCAACATATCTTCAATATCAGAGAAGTCTAGCGACACGCCTTGCAAGTTTAGAGAATTGCCTGAAAATTGAGATCTGATCCTCTTCAAAGAGTTTGCAACCTCTGTGAACATTGACATCCCTTTTGTGTACACCTAGAGAAAACAAGGATAAGACAATAAAATAAGTTAAAAGTGGGTCACAACAATATTATATCTTCCAGCCAAACAAAACTCTAGAACATTATCACAAATCAAGATGTGAGCATAAAAAAGACATACATTCATGGTTTCTTTCTTCAGCCACTCTTGTCTGACTAAATTTCTGAACTCCAGATTCTGAGGAGGCAAAGAAACATTATATATCGCAGCTGTAGAGTACTTGAATATTGCAGCCATTGGGCCTAACCTGCAATTGTCAAATCAAGTTACCATAATAAGCATTATTTAAAATCATAAATTACCAGTTATTCCCTTGAAAACCTACTTCATTACATTACAAACAAAAAATTGCCTCAGTGGTTGTAGAGAATTCCTGTCTGCAAGGGTGAAAACCCACTTGAACAGATCATAGATATTTCTTTGCTTCACATCCAACACGACAGACATACAATTAGGAAAAAGGGTTGATAAATGACAAATACCCAAAGAAGTAAAGGAAGTCCCTTTGCAGATAATGGCCACAGCTGGATAATCTGCTAGATGAAGAGGAGAGAGAGAGATTGAGCTCCAAGAATTTTCCAAATGACAGACTACGGGCAGCAGTGGAAATCAACACTCGTTTTGTAGATTTTGTGGTTCCATTTCTGGGTTTACATTTGCCACAGCGACTCCACATCCAAAGCTTCCCTTCTGCTTCCCCAGGCAAATGCTTTCCCTCACGAAGCCGTTTAACTTGTATGGTAAGCTGCTTATTATGATGAGCATAATGGTAAAAATGAGCTTCAGGTAATGCACCACATGTGGCACACAGGCTTCTCTGCACATGCAAAGTTTCTATCAGTGCTACCTTCACCCAATGCAAGCTAAACTTTAAAAAACTTGGGCACTAACCCCAACCCACCATACCATTGAATTGAAGGTAACTTAAGTCAGCGCACCAAAAAGCAAAAACCCTTTTTCTTGTCTTTGATGGAAAATGATTTTGTTTATTTAAAATAAAAAGGGAAAGAAAAGACAGAAAGGCACAAAGCCCCAGTGAGCACATAGGTATACAAGATCCCATAAAAAGGGCGAGCCTTCTCTTTAGACGCATGAACCATATTTATGAAGAAATCACAAAAGCAACTTTCAGAAACCTAACATAGTGATGAACTCTTCAGTTCCAACGATATATGAGCAATTAAATCCAATTAAGCTTAATTCATTCAGGACCTTATTCATAGTCTTTCACAATATCATAACTATAAAGATGACTTGGTATGTTTAGAGAAACCTGATTGAGTAAGTTATCCCTCAGAAACTTTCCAAGAGGGGCATCAAAATTCTTGTAGAACATAATATGAGAAAAATGGCTCTGCTCACAGATTCTCCCACTCAAAGCATTCCATCTAGACATCAAAACCAAAATACTCTGAGAATCCATCACCGCGTTGACATCATCGCAACTTCGCATTTGGTCTTCATTAGTACCATCTATTTTTATTTCTAAAGGGACTTGCCCACCATCAAGTGACTTTTCTTCATCAGAACTACCTTTAGCCTCCATATCACAGTCGTCAACTACCTCTGGAGTTGTTAAAAGAGAAGCAGCTTTACTTGTATGACCGTTGGATTCAATTCCATTAAATCCAACTTTACTTGTATGACCATTGGATTTGATTCCATTGAATCCAAAGTATGATGACAGGGACTGATATGAAGCAGAGGATGCAAAAGGGAAACTTTCCCCAACAACTTTCTTCAACGAAGCTGAAAGAGATGAAAACCCAGAAAAAATGGCTGGATTATATGGTTCATAAGCCAAGGCAGAGTTGATTTCCGAATCTAAGTTTGAATTAGGGTTATTTTCGGCATGGAATCCATTGGATATTGGAATATCAACTGTACATGTCCCATTTGTGGTACAATCCCCAATACAAAGAACACTTGAGTTCCCAGATCCTAAATTAGGGAATTGTTGATCAGTTGGCAGGACATTCGCCACTTCAGGAAACTGAATTGTAGAGAACATTGCCCTCTGATCAACAAGGAAAGATGTCTCAAGAATTAAGTGGTATGCCGCGATAACAGCCCACTGCACGACACATTTAATCCGCTTCAATTCATCACTGTGTGAGCCTTGCAGCAAAATCTGCAATGTCGTGTCATACAGAAAGTCAAAGGGCTGCTACACACCATGAGAATTATGGCACAAAAATAAATTAAATTAGACATAAAAAATTCTAAAATTCATTGCAATTAAAGCCAAACAGGCTATGTTAAAAAGATTTTTTGACACATCATTCACAAATTCTGATTCAAGGATTTAATAATTAGTATTTTTTTTAAAAAGAAAAAACAGATACTATGGAGCTATCCTTAACATTATCTTGCATAAGGAAAACTCAACAGTTAATACTGTATTGCGCATGTTATTAAATATTTATTTTATTTTGAGCATGTCATATGCGATTGGTGTGTCCTTCGCATTGACTTTTCAAATTTTTGCTATTTTAGGAATATTGTAAAATCTTAACTAGTTTTTTCATACAGCTAGTGGAACCAGTACCCCACTACTTACTCCGTGCCAAGGCCCTGTCTGAGTTCAATAAAGATGGTAAAGACTACATGGTACAAGCCTACAAGTGAATGTGTAAATACATGTCTAAGAGTCTGTCCTTGACCACCCAAAACAAAATTTAAAGTTTCATAAAAAATTATGCAACAAAATTATAATGAGAAGTAATAGACTGACCGTACAACCAAGACGCGTAGGACAGCCTTCAAGAAACATGAGTGTTTTACTTGGCCTCTTATCCCCTTCACCACAAGGGGCATGTTCCTCTACAAATTTTTCAATATAAAAAGACTTGAATTGTGTTAGCTTTTGATAGGTCAAAGTATCAGATGATAGAATTGGTGCACCAGTACAACGGGCAATTCTCTCTAGGCGATGAAGCTTCATATCAGAGACCAGAGTCATTCCTTTTGCACGAATAGACTCTTGGATATCACGAGAAACAGTTTTTTCTACTAAAATCACATTTGGATGGCATGATTCTATCATATCAATTAGCGACTTCAGATAACCCTTTTCCTGTTTGCAAATAATATGTTAGAAAAGGACATAGTATACTTTTCAGTTAGAAAAACTGAGAATGGTCTGATCAGGCTACCTCCTGCGCTATTGAAGCAAATGATGACAACCCACTAGAAGATTGACCAAGCACACCACTGATCAGTAACAACTTTGGGCTCTCATACTTAGTTGGCATGTGCTTGTGAGCAGCATGCTTTTTGAAGACCAATCCTTTTACCAAACGGCTGCAACATCAAATTGAGAATAAGCATCCATGATGGGAGGAAAGGGGACAACTAAGACAGAGGGATATTACCTCAACATCTACTAACTGGCATTTGAAATGCACGAAATGAGTTAAAATGTCATAAGGTGTTGCTTCTCAACACAAGCATATACATTTCTTTTAAGTAGAAACCTAATGTTTATGTCAGAGAAACCTTTTTTTTTTATATATAAGTATGTCAGAGAAACCTAACGTTTATGTTAGAGAAACCTAATGTTTATGTCAGAGAAACTAGTGTTTATGTGAGAGAAAAGCTCAAGTAGAAATAAGAGGGAAAAAGTAAACACAAAAAAGAAAGAAGGACTTTACTAGTACCTTTGGCTGCGAGAACCAGTTGCAATGCATTTCACTTTCACATAACCGTTTGGATCCATTACTTTGCCATCAATAGCATCAGGCTTCAAAAAGGAAGCAGCTTCCCATGATAAAGAAGTAACTATATCAGCCCAACTCTCACCATCTTCCCCAGAAGAGCCAACACCCACAGATTTCAGAAGATGATATACAAGTGCCCTGAACTTCCCATTTATCACCTCTTCCATTGCTCTCTGTTTTTCTAATTTAAACTTGTAACTCCCACTGCGTTCATCTCTAAAGCGACTCAAAGTAATTGGTTTGCCCCAATTACTCCCATCACCACACTCATCATCATCATCATCATCATTATAAGCCATGCTCCCCTCCATGTCGTCCTCTGGGTCTTCTGCTTCTGGAGGTTCCCAGATTTCGGCATCCAGTTCATCATCAATAGACTGAAATTTCTCAATTACTTCAGCAGAGGATTGGTCATGATTTCCAGAAACACCAACTTTTGCTTCCTGACCATCAGTTGTCTGTATTTCCACATCTCTTGCAATATGCCTATAATTGCCATTACTGCTTTCCTTTGAGTTGCTTTCCATCCTTCTAAAACTCTCTTGACCATCATCCGTTGTAATTTCTTGTCCATTAATCCTAACAGATTAGTAGTAGAAATATGATAAATCATAACTCATTCAGAATGTCCAGGACAGGTATTCTATCAGCACCACACTCAGCAGAGGATATTACCTGTCATGTGAATTTACATCAACCGAATACTCACCTGTAACAGCAGAACATTAATTTTTTTAATTTTTTTTATAGAGAAAAAAAAATCAGTTCAAACAACTACAGCACTGTCCAGGATGAAAGTTGGATTTAGCCAAAATATAGCAAAGACATAAAAAGATAAAAATTTACTGCAATTAGATACAAAACTATCACTGCTGGACAGTGAAGTAGTTGGACTGATCATTGGTTTTTCATGCTGACTCGCACCATCCCACTTTATAGATTCTCTCTCTTGCTTCTTGAGACAAGATTTACAAGAAATGCCATTTTGTAGTTTTAGAGAATTCCCATTCTCTTGTCTCTTCTTTTCCTCCAACTTCGACAATTCCGCGCCACAATTATGACACATAGTACACATCGTATCCCAATATAGAAAAATGCAGCGAATGGGCTTTCCTAGACAAGATCCAACAATATAACCTATTTAGTTCAAGCAAAAGGAAAAGATCAATTAACAATATTTGTTTTCATGAGCAAACGGGAAAGATCAATTAACAAACAAGTAAAAGAATGAACATACTTCTTTTTCGATATATAAACATAAATCTCGAAAATCATCTCAACAACAGTTACTTTGTCAAAAACCAATTCAATCATCCTAGCCCCCGTGCATGAACCAAACCAAAAGCCTAACAAGAAAACATTAAAGATATAAAATTCCTACGAATAGTATAGTTTACATGGTATTTCTTTCTAAAGATCTAAAAATTAAAAGGATCACTAGAAGTTCTTCAGTTATCAAACACTTTTGGAACAGCAACGAAATCTCACATCCAATCAATCGCATCCAAGTAACCAATTATCACAAACAACGCATCCAAACGCCTAGTCCCGAACCCATTCAAAAAAGAAGGAAAATCATCAGCATACCAATTTTACTAATCCAATAAAAAGATGGAGAAAAACAAGCGAGAATAAATACCTAAATCTTGAATCTTTACCTCTAACTATAGCACCTCAAAGATGGAGAAAAACAAGTGGAGAACAAATACCCAAATCTTGAATCTTTACCTCTATCCAAAGCAGCTCAAACCGACCACGAAGTCAGCAAGGACTCAGGAAAATTCAAAACAGAAAGGCCAGCACAGAGAAAAACCCACACACACAGAACTCTATTCGAAGCTAACAACCAACTTCAATTCTCCCATCAATCCCCCAAGATTTCACAATGGTAATTGGTAACCAAATAAACTGCTCAAAATATTTCCCATATTATCCGAAGATTACACAAAGAAACTTCCATTTCCAGCTCAAAGCGACGAATAGAAATTAAAAATAAAGCAAAAGAAAAACCAAATTAATAGTAAAAAAGCGAATGACTTACTATCAAAGCAATCCAAAAGAACAAAGATATGGCTCTGACCTCCACCTCAATCAATCCCAAATATAGATGGATAAAACAAAATAGATTACAAATCTCTATAACACACAAAGTTTCGATATTTCTGCTTTAGAAAGAAAAAGGCATGGAATTGTAGTAGGTATTTTGGTGTGAGAGTCCAAGAAAATATACTATTACGGATAAAGAATTTAGACAGAGAGAGATACAGAAGAGGGTAGAAATATGAGGGAGAAAGAATGAGTTCAAGGAAAGAAAAAGCAGATTGAAATTTGAAGAAAAGATTGAAATTTGAAGAAAATCCAGAGGAAGGCGTATTTTAGTGTGGGATCCACACTTTTTGATTCGTTGAAAACCAATGGGAATAAAATAAAAATAAAAAAAAGTTTTTGAATTTACAAAACAAAATTAATTAATTGCATGAAAATAACATTGTAGAATACAACAAGTATATACAGCTATACGCTAGATTTGGGCCGACTGTTGAGAAGTCCAAAGACAACGTAGATGTAGACGTCCCAGTGTACACACTGTCTGGTTTGCCTTCTCAAATTATCGTCTTTTATAATTTTTTAAATTTTTATGTAAAATAAAAGAAAAAATCAGTTTTTTTAAATTTTAAATTTTTTTAATAAAAAAATTATTGTTAAAAAATTATTTTAATAATATTTTATTTTATTTTTAACTTTTATCTCATCTTATTTATAAAAATAATCAAAATCTAAATAACACTTAATTTTTATATTTTTTCATTTACTCCCCAACTAATTCTTGATATTCTTGCATCTCCCATGTCTTTTCAATCTTTTCGAACAAGCCCTTGGAATATCCAAGGGACCAAGGCTCTTCTTTCATTAGCTTTCCTATTTTTGTTTTTTTTCATTTTTCTCTATGCTCTTATAACTTTTGATGACCATTTGGAGATTGAATTGATAGTCTTCGAACTATTTTTTTTTTCTATAATGTTGAACCCAAGGTTTCAAGTCTCGTATTTACGTATAAATTTTGATGATAACAAATAATATTGAAAACTCAAGCTCAAGTTGTCTATGCATGAAGGGAGCTAAACACATCAAGAAATCAAGTATGAGCAAGAAAGATATCAAGTCTACAAATGAAACTCATAGATTATTTTTGTACATCTCTTGATAAAATTAGAAATTGGATTAAGGCTCCAAATTACTCTTTTTTCTCATAAAACATCAAATTACTTTTTCCACATATGCAAGACATTTTTAAATGTCTTAGTTTTGAAAATTATGTTTTTCACATGTGCATAACACCATCAAACAAAATAATTTCGAAAATTATATTTTTTATATAAAAACTTGATTTTATAAGATGATTGATTATCATATTTGACATGTGCATATTTTGTTTGAAAGTCTTGAAGGGAGGTGGTGTGTTTTTTTGACTAATGCAAAAGGTAGATGATTTTGTTTGAGAATCTTAAAGGGTGGTTGTGTGTTTTTTTGACAAATATAAAAGATAGATGATTTGTTTGAAAATCTTAAAGGGTGGTAGTGTGTTTTTTTGACATATGCAAAAAGAAGATGATTTGGTTTGAAAAATAAATCATGCTCATTTTGTCTTGTATGAAAAGCAAAAGATTAGGTTTGATTTCTTTGAAAAATGAATGGAGTTGTCTTTGACAAATGCAAAAAGGAAATGTTTTTATTTGAATTTTTTGAAAAGTGAATAGTGCTCTTATTTGACATGGGAATCTTTTCAAATTTGAAATTGAAGACTCATTTACCTATAAATAGCTCACTTGAGTTTTGCAAAAATCACAACAAGAGCTTACACATCTATTGCTAAATTTTGCATCATTCTTTCAAAGCTCTCATTCTCTCTTTTCTAAAGTTTTGAGCCTTAATTCTTGTTCTTGTTGAGAGAGATATAGTTTGTGCTGTATTGTTCTTATTTCACTCATTGAGGAGTGTTTTCTGATAGCCTACCCACTATCAATTCTTGTATCAGTAAGAGGGTGTGTATAACCCTTGTGTGTGTAGAAGGTGTTCTACACGGGGAATAGTTAAATCACCAAGTGTGAGGTGATTGGAAGTAAGAGGGTGTGTATAACCCTTGTGTGTGTAGAAGGTGTTCTACACAGGGAATAGTTGAATCACCAAGTGTGAGGTGATTGGAAGTGTAGAGGGTGTTCTACACGGAATCTTTGGAGCGGTGCTGCTCAAAGGTGTAATAGGTTTCTATCTCCACCTAAAGGAGATTGAATAGTGGATTTGGGAATCCTCAAGGGGTAGCTTGAGGCGAGGACGTAGGCAGTGGGGCTGAACCTCGTAAAAATACTGAGTTTGCTTTCTCTTACCCTACTCTTTATATTTCCTACTGCTTTATATTTTGGTTATATTTTATATTGTATATTTAGTTTATAAGTATTAATTTTTTAATATAACCCAATTCACCCCCCCTCTTGTGTTAGTCATCTGGGCAACATATAATAAATAGTTATCGATGCTTATTTTAATTTGGATATCTTTGTATTGAATTTAGTTTATATCTAATGAAAAGTCACTATATATTCATTATCATATAAAATGGAAAGAAGAGACTCGTGGAAGTAAAGAAGTAAATATTTTAATTTGTTTAGTTTTTAGTAAAAAATTACTCCAATCATCCCATAAAAAATAAATTTATAGATTGACATGTTACGAATTATGAAATATTTATTTTATAATAAAAATAAATTTATAATTTAATGTAAGTATATCAGATTATAAATTTATTTTTATAAAATTTATTTATAAATAAAACTATTAATGCAACACATTTAATAATCTTTTAAAATAAATGACAAAAAATAATACGCCCCGCCTTGCAATAAAAATAAATATGGGATTATATTTTATTTATCATTGTATTTTATTTATTTATTTTTTAAGAATTTTTCTTTTACTTAATGATTAAAAAATAATTATTTATAAAATTATATTTTTTGAAATTTCTTCTTAATGATTAAATATGTTAAAAGATATTTTTTTAAAAATTAATAAAATAATAAATACACTAAAATAATAAAGTGATAATAAATAAAAAAAAAAACTCGATCATTACTCTTGCAATAAATACATCAAAACAAAGGGTCAGCAATTGCAAAAGAAACGTGAAGTATGGGCTGGTTTGAAAACGTTGTCTCCCCTCTCCCCCCTTCTTTCTTCCTCTTAAGGCGGCTTTGTCGTTTATAACTTTATTGTACGGACTTTGGGATATTTACGAGGTATTTTCCAACTTTCTTTTTCTTTCTGTAAGAACATGTTTGCATATATTTAGAGTGAGATGAAATAATTTATAAATAATAATAAAATGAATAATTGAGATAAATTAAAATTTAAAATAAATAATTAAAATAAAATAAAAATAAAAAATAAAAAATATAAAATAAAATAAAAATATAAAATATAAAATAAAATAAATTATAAATAGTAAAATTTAAAATAAAATAAATTATAAATAGTAAAATCTAATCTGTAAAAGGAGGAAAGGGCCTAATTCTATTTTTCTACCCTTGATTTTGACATGCAATACCGGCGCAGTTTATCAACTGCAAGTGGGAACACTGTAGTACCGTCGTCAGATGTTGACTCTTTTCAAAGTTGAAATCTGATGCCCCCTAGCGGACTTTGAGTGGCTCCAGCGATAAATTCTAGGAGCACCGGGATTCGTTTGTGGCACTCAATAATTGAAGAGGGCTTGACGCGTGGAACTTGGAGAGTGTTTCCGTCATTTCTGCTACCCCATATTACCTAATTGCCCTTATTCCGTGAAGTGAAGGTATTTCCATCTTTTTATTACGTGGAATGCCGTCGTTGGACGGAGGATGGAAAATAATTGAAAGGGAGCCGTGGATTGAACGGAAAGCAATACTAGTTTTTAATCCCCAAAAAAACCCGAAATTCAAGATTTTCTTTTTTTTTTTAATAAATAAATGAAAAAAGAGTTTTAAATTTTATTTTATTTTATTTTTAAAAAAAATATATTGAACATCTACATTATCTAAATTTTGAAAATTCAAATTACAAAGTAAATTGATGATGAATACATTTCAAAAATTTGGCTCCTCAACAGGAAGGACTTGCAACCAATGGCCAGTCCCATCAGAGCCCCACATTTGTTCTAAGATTTGAATATATAATTCAATAAGCCAAATAAATAAGGAAAATGAAAAAAACATTTGGGTTGTCTGTTTTTTTTTCTTTCTATGTAAATTTTATAATGATGAATTCTTTATAATAAAAAAAAACATGGTTTATGAGACAACAGGTGGCTAAAGGGTTAATGAGTAGTGTTACAAGTACACCATTTTGTATATTTTTTATGAAATTAATGACATGATAATAATTTTATATCAGTCAAAATATTAAAAAAAATTAAAAAAATACGATGAGAGAAAAGTAAAAAATAAAAATACGAATAGTTAAATTAAATGATGCATATAAATAATATTTTTGTATGTCGTATATATAAAAAGTATCCAAACTATATATAAATAACATTTTTGAAAGGTCAATGGTATGTTGACTTTTGCTAAAAATGCATGGCTATAAAACTATAGCAGTCTTCCTTCTCATTAGGAAGGGATAATATGAACTCATTTGAGTTCATAGAAAATATCAGCACCAATTGGAAGACTGTTTCCCTACATCAATGATAAATATTTATAATTATTTGGGATTGTAATTAAGACTAAAAAAAATAATTATTTATGAATAATTATTTGCTATAAAATATAAACTCATTTTAATAGATAATAATCATTTTGACAAGATATAACTAATCACAGATAAACAGTCTTCTTGTATTATAAGCATTAATATTTTTTATTTTGAAATTTATCATGTAAATGGTGTAATTTAGTAAAATAAATTATCTTTAATAATGATATTAAGTAAATATCTCGCCCTAAACCAAATGCAATTTGGATCCTCTTAACTCTACTTTGTAATTTCAGTTTTAATTTTTGTATCTTTATTTGTTTAGAAAAAAAAAATGAAGAAGTTGATTAAGCACTATTTTGAAAGGAAGTCAAGTCATGTCTTTGAAAAATTCTTTAGGTAGGCGACCAAAGTTATAAAGATCATTCACATTATCAAGATGGTTTATTCTGATCCAATATTGACTTGACTGTGGAAAATGGGAATTGGATTAGTATTTAATGTGAAATAATTTGGATGCGATTCCTTCATAATCGGTGGCCTTTGTCCATTTGAAGTCTTCTCAAATGATATATAGCTTTTTCAACGACAACAATGGCAGAAATACAGTGAATATATAGAGGGATATCATTATTTCACAAGTTATTGGAACTAACCTATATTTTCCAATATTCATGATTTATTTACTTACATCAATGCCCTTAAATTATACTCAAAATTTATGATTAATAAAATAAATAATTGAAATGAGTTGAAAATATAAAATAAATTATAAATAGTAAAACTCAATTTTCAATACAAATTACTCCTAACATTATTATTTCTTTTTAAAACGTTTAGATTTTATTTGTATTCATAACTCATCTCAACTTATTTCAATTCATTTTTATTTTATTATTATATTTTTATAATTTTTTTATATAAAATATAAATTCTTATACATTTTTTTTAAAATTTTAATATATATATTTAAAATTTTAAAATAATAATAATATTAAAAAATAAAATTAATTTATTTTAATCCATCTCATTTTTAAATTTAGACGAGAGCTAAAACTCTGCATGCAATTAAAATGTGAATTTAAATAAGTCAATATTCAACGCATCGAATTATTTGAAACAAAGTTTATTTTTACTTTAAAAACCATGGATTGGACAGCAGAACACTTCCGTCCGACATTGGGAAAAGGAAAGTCATTTTTGAAGTTATACCAACAAAACCGATGGAAAAGGAAGAAAAAAAATATGATAGTTCTCATATATAATGGTTGGTAAATACTTCAATTATTTTTTTTTTTGGGAGACGCGGGTGCGATCGAGTTACACCTAAGTTTTTGTAGTCTTTTTTTTTTCATTTTTAAATTTTTATAATTATTATAAAAATATAATAAAAATATAATAAATAAAATTAAATTTTAAAAATACAATAAATAATATAATAAATAATAAGATAATAAAAAATAAAATGAATATGAATATGAATATGAATATGAATTTTTTAAAAAAATTCGATTTTATTCAGCCTCCTCTACCACTATCGGCAGGGGGCAATACCGTCCACTCCATCGAGACCGAACGAGACTCATTTTTGAGTTTAAAATCATCGGGACACATCGGAAGTCGTCGGAATTCGCCGTCGCAGGAGTAGAGTCGCCAACTCCCTCCAGACTCGATAGAGTGGATAATGTCGTCCACCACCGACGACAACAGAAGTGATTGCAAAGGGAAGATTTGGTTCGACCAAACTCCTGATTAACTCTATTTTTTTAGTAGTTAGTCTCTTTCTAAAAACTTAAAAAAAAAAACTCTCTTTAATAAATCATGAATAATACGAAATATAATTTTAGGATATATATACAAGTCCCGCTCACTTAAAAAAAATGGGGCATTGAAAACTGTAAATATCAAACACATTGCTCATCAAGTTAAAGATTGGTTTATATGGTAAAATGAGATAATTTTAAATATTAAGAATTGAAAATTAAATAAAATATCAATAATTTTACTTATAATCGTGAAATGTATAAATATCGCATAATTACTTCGAAAAAAATGAAATTTATTATTAAAAAATTATTTTTTTCATGTCAATCTTGTATTTTACTAATTTTTTTTCAAAGTGATTATGTTGTAATTATATAATTCATGGTTATAAATATTTTTTATAAAATATTATTAAAATATTATTTTTTATATTATTATTTTTTGAAATTTGAAAAAATTAATTTTTTTTTATAAAAATTATAATAATAAAATAACTTAAATTAAAATGAGTTTGATATCCAAATCTAAAGCTTCTCACTTCTCTAATCTTAACCTTGCTCTCTTTCTAATTTGAAGTCTTTTCAGTTACCGAGGGGATCCCTAGTCTAATTTGAGTCTTTTCATGAGTCTCTAAATACGACACGATACGTAGGTAACTTAAAAAAATAAAAAAGAAAAAAGCAATCCTATTTTTAACTTTTAATTATATTGGCCGGAAGAGAGATTAACAAAACAAACAAGGATCGAAGTTGAGTGCAAGCAAGGATGTTTGCTTTAATAATAAAAAGAACAAGTTAACGTTAAAAAAGGGTGAATAATAATAATAAACATATATTATATATATATATAGGTGAAGATCAAGATATGAGCTTATATTAATTAAGAAGCTTTGATTGATTCCAACACGAAGATCATATGACCTTTTTCTATATATATATATATATATATAATATTGTTTTAAATTTAAATTATAACCAATTTATAATAAATTAGTTTGTAAGAATGAATGGTACTGTTGATCAATATAAACAAATTAATTTGTAATAAACCAGGCACGCAAGCAAGAACATTTATAACCCTAAATACACTGCACTTACATCATACATATATATATATATATGTATGTAGGGTAATACCGATGATCCGGCGCCCCCTGATCTGGGGATCGTGATGAGTAAATGAAGCTACATATATAGGGTCATGGTCATTCGGTTGAGGAGTCAACAGAGAGACGGTGATGAATTGCTATCGGTGAAATAGAACAACACATAATATATATATATATATATATATATGATACATATGGGCGCCCCTTTGTTTATTGAGACGTAGCCTAAAATCTGGTATTTCCATTGGTTTGCAGTCTGCAGATCCATCCGAATCTTGCCTTCAAATTATGGTAGCCAACTTATAATTACAATAATATTAATATTTTTTCCGTTGTAATATGACAATATATATATCTATTATATTATAATAAATTATTAAAGAAAAAGATATATTTTCATCATAAATAGTCTTTATAATTATAATTAAAATATTATAAATATATATTTCTTGTAGTAAGTGACTATCTAACTGCTACTTAATTGATATTTTTTATCTATTAAATTTTCATATTTTTTCATTAAATTTAATTTCATCCATCCATCTATCTGAATTCTTAAAGGATGTGATTTTTAAAATTTAGTCTTTTGATTCAAACTCTTAAACCAAATATTTTAAATTCAAATTTAGTTAAATTCAAAATTCTTATTCTCTCAAGAATTATTATTCAAAATTCTCCCTGAACTCAAATTCGTTTAACTATCCCTCAATTATAGTTTGAATGAATTCTTAAATTGAAATCAACACTCAATTTTAAACTCAACTCAATCTTTTTATCATCAATGTTACGTCCCTTCCTCTATCAATCATAAAGCTCATTTAAGACTTAGATTAAACAACACAAGTTATATAAATTATATTTAATTTATACATACAATACATAAATTATAAATTACTAATAAATTATATAACATTAATATAATATTAGTAAGCCTACTTCATGTTATAAATTATAATATAACTATAATATAAAATTATCTTATATAAATTATAATTTATATTATATATATACATTTATATATATGATTTAAAATTTATATCGATTCTTTATATATAAAAAAAACATAAAATAATTAAGTTTAAATATATTTGCTAATTATATTTGTGAATATAATTACTTGAATAAAATATTATTTATTATCAATTTAAATTCATTATGAAACATTAAATTCAAATAATAATATTTTAGAAATAAAATTATAATAATTATTAAATAGTTATATTTCATTATTTCACATCATTTTATGATTTAATTTTATATAATTTTTTTCTTGTTAAGATATTTTTATTTTATTACTTGTCAAATATTTACTAGAACTTATATTTTTTTTCCTTTATACATTACATTATTAATCGAAATTTATTTCTTTATAATTTTTATCATTTCTTAAAAATAATTACTTTACTAAATTAAAAAAATATACTTTACACAATACTTCTCTCTAATATATATATATATATATATATTTGTGTTAATAGTGTGTGTGTGGGTGGCCGGCAAACATGTGCGATTGGCCATTGATTCAGAAACTTGCATGAAAAATGGGTTAGCTGTTGTCTAATAATAATGAAACTTGGCTACCTTCTGTTAATGTTTTAGATTTATCAACCGATCATTCTAGATATATATATATATATATAAATAATATCATGATAAAATTATTCCAAAATTTTAATATTTTGTAATAATATAAATATAAAGTTGATCAAGCTCATGATAATTAATAGATCAGTTGTACTTGGCTGAATGCATACACCATATGATCGATATATAATTTAAAGATAATATAATTGAGTATATATTACTAGCTAGTACAATTTATAACTAACCTGCTATCTCTTTAGAAAGCAAATTATATAATAATAAGCAACATAATGATTAAATATATAAGCCCCAATTAATTCATTTATCATCTCATGAAGAAATTGATCATAAGCTTGTCATGTCGCGTTTCCGTTCTTCATGATCTTAATTAAGAATATAAGTGAGTACTAGTACTCAATAATTACATTTTTGGCATAAATATCTGTAATGAGAGGTGGCCAGACATCGGCCACTATTTCCCATTAGACAAGAACGGTTCAACTTTATACAATTTAATCGAGACTTTTTATCACCACAGTGACTTTGGTGTTTCATGCATCATGTATTAATGGTGGGTCCCACAAAGAGAAAATTTCTATAAATTATGTCATTGCATGTGTGTCATGCTCATAATATAAGCAACTTGATCTCCCCAACTACCGATCAATATCCCAAAAAGCAAATTAAATACATTAGTCCTTGTTTGAATCTCGAATTTCGATCACTTCAATTATCGATTAAGAAGAGAGCTCAGTAAGTTTCCAAGTTGCAATTTAACTACAAATGTAATCATGATGTGGTTGATCTAAAGAACACGTAATTTATAACTAGGAGTATAGCTAGCTAGCTAGCATTATGTCTTCGATCAGAGAGTTAATACTGTATAAAAGTTTATTAATATTGAAAAATAATATGATTACAACGAAATTTTATAAAAATAAATTTATGAAATGATATAATTTTATATAATATATTTATTATAAAAAAATTGATTTTTTACGATATTAAATTTCTTTATAAAAAATAAAAAAAAATATCATAAAAATAATTTTATAATCTAACATTTCGCATAGTCAAACTACGCGATCATTTACTTTTATAATCTTTTAGCATTTCTTTACAACGATACCTGTTTTATTAAATAGTTTAGGTTAATTAATAGTTATAAGCCTAGTTGCACAATATTTATGTATTTAGTTTGGAATCGGGCGTTAGCGTGAGGAGATGAGAGCATAATATAATTTATTAATGGTGGTGAACACAAGAAGGATTCGATCGGATAATGTCTCGATACTCACGATAGGAAAACAAATATATAAAAAAAAATGGTAAAAATAACATTAATGTCCTTTCTTGTTAAATTATATATATTCAACTTCTAATTGTAAGAAGAATGTGTCGCAAGCAATTAACATCTCCCTAGGCCATGTCACTTTCAGAACATCTCCATTTTTATTCCTTTTTTTTTTTTAACAGAGTATTCCTATCTTCAATTATATGCAGCTTGACCCTTTAATAGAATCATCATCACCTCCACAAAATATATAAGAAATAATTTTTTTAATAAAAAAAAAACTACAGTTCAAATTATATATATGCAAAGTATAAAACTTATAATGCATATAGTTTGAGAGTGCAAATTAATCTTATATTTTTCTATTTTTTAATAATGATCTGTAGATATTAATTCAAGAAAACTGTTTATTTATGATAAGTTATTTATATCGAAATAACTATTTTTAATTAAAATAAGTTTATTTTTATTGTAAATAATTATTTTTGTTGTAAATAATTGATTACAAATATCATTTTTTCTTATAGTGAGATACTTCTCTTATATAAGTGCTACGTACTGACACAAGTCAAGAGATTTTACCAACATAAATTCAAAAATTGACATTGCTTTTGTTAACTGATTCCATATATATATATATATATGTATCATGTAATGTATTCCTCTTTATGCATGATCCATGAATTTTGGCCTAGGTGTTGAAGTATATATATGCCTAGCTTATTCTTTTGTGTAAGTGTTATTCCGTCATAAGTAATGATTTATTATAAATATATATATAGCCATCTATATATATAAATTAGAAAGAAAGGGTTAAATAGCACTATATATACTTACGTTTATTAATCTAGGACTTAATTAATAATTAGATTGATCTTTGAGATCATCAAGAGGAGGTTTCAGTTGGTGCATGCGAAATGATAGTACTTGAATTCATATCGTGCGATCTGAGTGGAGTTGAAGCACTAAGCTAGCTTTTCATTGGAAGGATATCTAATATTATTATAACCACTAGTCAAATAATTCAACAACTTATGATTTAGCTAAAAGGAAAAAAAATTAATTAAATAAGTTAATGGATGATCTTTTTCTGTCCTTAAGAATAAATAGCAACAATATTAGTGTTGTTAATGTTGACAATAGATGAATGTTAGGTTTGAATTTATGAGTTCGTGTTTGGGTGATTTCTTGTGGATTTTGTTGAAATTAAAGAGGCTTAATTAAGAAAAGTAGACCGCATAATTGCATGATTTTTCTTTTTGTTATTTAAAAAGAGAAAAAAAAATTCTTTTGTATATCCAAGTCTCTTAACATTAACTAATTCTATTGGTAATGATCTAAACGTTCATGGATCTAGATCTCTGTTCATTTGGATTGAGTTTTGCTTGAACCGATCTTAAAATTTTGTTGAAGTTTCTATTAGCTTTTGCTTTCACCTAAGAGGTTCAAGAAAATTATTCATCATTTGAATTTGGATTTCTAGATCCAAAATCTAGACGAACAGACTTACATGAATCCACAAAAAAAAAAAAAAGAATTCGCATGTAGTATATAAATTAAGTAATATTAGATACAAGTCTTAAATGTATAAACTAATTAAGTAATTTATATAAGTCTTTTGTAATAATGTGGATCCTATATAGAGAAAGTGGTTTATTTTACACTTTTTAAAAATAGGATCTACTTTTTAATAAAAAAAACTTGAGCGAGGTTCATGTATTTGAGACTTTGGATGAATAATATATGTACGAGTATATCAGTGCGTAAAATTATATATTCTGACGTTACAGGCCGTTTTCATATGATCAGCGGTGTGCCGCATGCATGTGTAAATAAATAGACTTATAACTAGATTTATATAAATATATATATATATATATAAAGTAGAGATCAAGTGTTAATTATGCTTTTATAAAATATTTGGAAGGCCAGAAATACACATGATTTCATTGAAACATCAAACGGCCATTGCTGTGCTTGCACGTGGATTTTGTGTCAGATTAATTGAAAGGAACAGGGTAGTATTTTCCTTTACACATGCATTTATAAACAATGGGACATGACTCTGTGAAGCACTTGAAGCCGACCAATATCCTCTTGCATGGAAAGCATGCTCCACACGCATGAGAACAGTCCGGCAAACTTGAATCTGTTTGATATATAAGTTTCATCATCCCAAGCTTTTGATCTTCTGCCTCTAATTCCTACACGTCATTGTCATTGATTATATCTTCTGCCATTGTGTTTTCATTCCAATATATCATGACAAGAAAGACGAGTATTTGTAACGAATTATTTGCAATGAGAAATATTTATTTACGAAAGCATACTCGCTTTAACAGGAAATAGTTATTTTTACAAGAAATAACTGATTATAAATAAGCAGTTTTCTTATAATATATATAAAAGGCAATCAATTATGGAAAACAGACAGACCTGTGGGGAGACATGACCTTGATCATCTTCAAACTTGGTGCCCTCTTCCTGGAAACTGACTGAAATATGAAGCAGAAAGTGAAAAGGAATGAAACATTGTGACAAAATTCCTCAGTTTTGAGAATAAGGGTGAAAAAGAAGATGCACTTACATTGAGGAGTACTACTCACTGGATCAAGGCTTCTACTGCAAGTAATTCCTCCCATGATCAACAAAATAAAAACCAGGAAACAACTGTGGGCTCCGAGAGACAAGTTGTTGATCTTCATGTTTCTTTGTCGCATGCAGCAGCTAGCAACTACTACTAGATATTGTATTGCAGAGGTTATGGACATGAGAAGTATCTGAAAAGGATGCATATTTATATATGAAGAGTCGAAACTGAAAACGGTGCATTTCACATGATCCAGTAAGTACGGCCATCTTTTGAAAGTTTCACATGTTTTGATGGGTCATTAAAGTTTGACATGGGTAAAGTCATTTGATCTGAGTACTACTACTGTAGTTTTTTATTAATGTTTGGAAACTTTTCTGCAACATCATATTTCCATGCAGATAATTTGCAACTTTTGCTAGGCTAGCTAGCAATAAGATCGATCTACTAATATTAATATGATCATTTGGGAGCAATGCAAGCAGGAGCTAATTAGATAGATGACGTTGAGACTTGATCGACCTGAATCTGATAAAAACTGTGACATTAGTGAATACAGAAGTGGGAAGGAGACATGAGGAAGTTCACGTGGATATGCAGATAAGAACTATATCTTAATGTCAGATATGGTCTGTTGAAGAGCAATTGAAGAAGGCCTCTGACATAAGCGTGAAGTTGCGGCCTCTCTGGCTTAAATGAAGCTTTTAATGAACTTCTTCATTCCAAATCTTTTATGGATAAAAAACTTCAAAATTTGATCAATCTTATAAATCAAATATAGAAAGTGTTTTATATGCACTGACGACTTAGAATATAATAACTCGATCCTTATGAATGAATGGTGCCCCACCCCTATACAGATTAGAGGGCATACAGGTGTATAGAGGGAGGTGGGATTATAAATCTTAAGTAGTGGTAGTGCTTATATGCCTCTTCAATTTGTCTACTTGATTTGCCTCTAGTGTAAATGCATAATTTGCATTTTTTTTTTATTGTTTTGCTTCTTATTTCAAACTTTTTAATATATATATATATATAGATATACCATTACACTAATAGTCACTTCTTGAATCATTAAGCAGATTTTAAAAAAATTAAATTAAATACATGAGCTATCAAATGAGAAGACAAAATGAGACCTCATAGTATTAGTAGTATTCCTCTTAGGTCTCGTTTGGATTCGAAGATAAGATGGTATGAGATGAATTTAGTTTATTTTTTAATATTATTATTATTTTAGAATTTAAAAAATGTGTATTAAAATTTTAAAAATGTGTATTGGGATTTGAAAAATGTGTATAAGAATTTGTGTTTTGTATAAAAAATTATAAAAATATAATGATAAAATAGAGATGAGTTGAGATGAAATAATGTGAGTTGTGAATACAAACGGAACCTTAGTCTTAAATTGCCATTTCCGAACATGTTTCTTCCACTTAACTCCCTTTTTAGGATTTGTTTGTTCTCTTAGAAGAGATGGGTTGAAATAAAAATTATTATTGGAATATATTTTTAACATTATTTTTATTTTGAGATTTAAAAAAGAATTATTTATTTTATTTCAGGTTAAATTAAAAAAATAAAATTCTAACGATTAAATAAGATGAGAAAATAATTTCATGAAAGTAAACGAGGGCTTAATTTAGACATTATCTAGCCTTGAGAGGCAACCGTAATGATAGTTGTTGAGAAGTAACTTTTCTAAGCCTATTAAGTTATGGGCCTGAGCCGATGCTCTCACAGGGCTTTGTTTGAGACTCTTGAACGACAGGTTTTTCTTTTAATGAAATTTGTTTGTTTTCTGAGATAAAAGTTAAAAAAAAAAAATTATTATAAAATATTTTTTTAATATTAATTTTATATAAAAATTTGAAAAAATAATTTTAGAATTTAAAAAAATAAAATTTTTATTATATTTTATATAAAAATTTGAAACAGTATAATAATAAATTTAAGATAAATTTAAAATTTTTGATTTCATCTCCCAAAACAAATCCAGTAAAGTTTCAAGTTTAAAACTTTAAACGTCGAAAATTTTCTTGCTCAGAGAAAAAGCTGTAAGAAAAACTGATATTCTGTTGGGTGAACAGAACATTTTTAGCCCAGTCGAGGTTGTTTTTAGTTATTGGGAGATCCAATAGAGATGAATGCATTATGTTTATAATAAAAATCACTTTTGAAGTAGGGTTGGAGCCTTGCCTTCGACGAAGATGTCCATTAATAGCCAAAATCGTCACAATTAATTATACACTAGTAAATATCCATTTGTTCTTTGTATGTCAAATGCGACGTACCTCAGGAAGACTTCAACAACGTGAAGCATAGAAAAAAGTTTGAAATTTGTTTAGCGAAACTCTGCAATCTCAAAGACCCTGGCAGTTTCATCAAGTGAAACTGAAACGAGGAAATCGCGGTTAGCAGATACAGATAGAGACTGAATTGCTCCGGCATGCCCGCTGAAGGTTCTTACACAATCACCCGAGCGGCTGTCCCAAACTCGAACTTTACCGCCAACACAACCTGTAGCCACGTAACCAGATGCGCCGATCCATGTCAAGCATGTCACTCCATCCTGTCAGAAGGTAGAGATCCCTCTCTTAGATTTGTTAAGTAAATCTTAAATTAGAGTACAAAATATAACGCATTTAAACCTCATGTTCGCATGTGCTACGGGGCATTGAGTGCTGCAGATCCCAGATAATAAGCTTCTGGTCCATGCCTCCTGTTGCTGCCCAAAGCGAGCTGCCATTCACAAGTTTGAGTCACAAGAGAGTTACTGATAGGCTTCATAAAAAAATAAAAATAATAAAAAAATAAAGTTATATCCATTACCATAACTAACATTTTTCCAACCAATGCGCATGCAAATATGTTTTTTTAGCAAGTTCTTTCTCATTTCTTCTTCCGTTGGAGGTCAACTTAACATCTAATTATCCTATATGGTAACTTATAACAAGAATTCAGTGCTTATCAACTGTTGAAGCAACCTACACTTCATTCCCAGATCTGACTCTCTTTTGAATTTTGGTGCTACTCTATAGATTCTGCTCCAGTTTTAGTGTCAAACCTCCAATCCTATGCGTTTTGTTTCAGCTATGCCCCATATTTCTACAAAAAATTTCTTCACAAGATTTTCTTTTACAATGATTAGAACACCTTTTGCTTTTTCTGGGTAACTAATAGAACAAACAGACACACACACAGATTTTATTTTTATTTTTATATAAGGAGCTAGGGATATGGATTATGGACTCAATCCCTAGACATCGCTGATAAGAAAGGGAGAAAGTGACATCAAGATACAAGGCAATTTATGTGTATATATATACATCTACAAGAGAGAGAGAGAGAGAGAGAGAGTTGATTACCTTGCTCCCGAGCTTGGTGCAAAACCAACACATTCAATTGAATCTGAGTGAGAGTTGAGCATACTAACAACCTGTCAGGAGCATCATGAAACTATATTACAGGGCAGCATTTAAATTAGGAAAAACCACATTCACCAATACTTTCAATCTCATTAAACAAGCAAATATATGCATACACAATCAATTTTCAATTGAGATATGACCAAAATGGACACCATATTTTAATGTGATTAGGGGACATGATCAACCTAGCAGGAAATGAACACATGCAACAAACTAAACGCAAGAGTACTAGGCAGAATCAAATTTAAAAGGCTATGACACTTAAAGACCCCAGATGAGCCAGACTAAGTTCGCCATGATATGTTTATTCATTAAAAAAAAAAAAAAATTCACATGATATGTGGTCAGAAGGGCCGTGAAAGCTCATTTGGCCACATTAGGACAGCCAAAAAGAAGTGCATCCTACAGAACCCAAGGAGCCTGAGCACAGAAAAAATTAATCCATTACGCCCAGCACCTCAGCAGAAAATGATGGGGTTGATTACTCCACATTGAAAATTAGTTAAATTATACCTTGAGAGCTACATTAATAATTGATATCAAACTTGCATAATGAATCCTATCCTATTATTCTCACAACGGATTTTGAAGATTTTCAAAGCTTACACCTTAAAGATCAAGTTTAAGATAAGCTTGAAACACCCACACCAAAATATGATCATCAGAATTCATAAAGTAAGAAAAGTTAAGTTACACAAAAACAGAACATAATAATATTATATGCAAGAAAAATACTTACTCTCCCACTCGTTATATTCACAATGCCAACAGAACCATCCTTAGAACCAGTAAGAGCAAGCGTAGAATCAGAGCTTATTGCCATGCATGTAAGTCCCTTGGCATGATATCCATAACCTTCAAATGATGCAAATGCCAAGAACATCAAACAAAGCCCAAAGACAAGTCCCATCTTCATGCCAATATTCTTTAAATAAAACTACTCAAAATCAGATAGCATATTCCACTACCTAGATTCCTGACTATTTTTTTTATAAATATAAATTTGATTAATATCACTATAGGAATTGGCATAGCCCAAGTACACAGAACTACACAAAACGTATACAAGAGAAAATGCCTTGTTAGGTTCCTGACTACCGACACCTTTTATCATGTCTTTTTGGTCCTAGAATTAAGGATATTTTCAAATTTGTTTGATCAAAAGGTCATTTTCGAATTTCTATAATTACTGGTTGTGGGCCACAGTCATGGGCCATGAGTTTCTTCATGAGTCAAAGTAAGAGTTTCACACCTATTACGAGAAGTTTCTATCAAGAGTCTATGTGGGTGCCTTTGGACTCAATGATTCAGAGTTGATTGGTAGCAAAATATAAAGTACTGTTCACATCAACAATTCAATTAATATCAGCATCTTATAATCTCTTCTGCCGCCCAAATCAAACCCTTTCGTTAATCCCATAAATGATCCCTAAGCCTTTGGCCACAAATAACAAATGAAACAAACAAACCCTAACATAATTAATTTACAGAACAGAACTCTTCCAGCATGTGTTCTTTGCTTTGGTCCCCTTTCACCCTTTCAAATCCAATGCTTTCCAAGCCATTTTCTAAACTATAGACCCTAATCACATCATAATAAAATCCCAAGTCCTTGACCCACTAAATTCACACCCTAAGCGCACCAGAGCACATGTAGATAGACTCTCTAAATCTGCCCAATCTCATAAGGTTCAGCAGATGGGGAAGGCTTTTCTAGATTCTTCCTCAATTGGCTTAAAAATGTGCCAATATTTTTGGTTTCGGACAAGATCATGAATTATCCATTGTCACTTTATTTAAGAGTTTCGACAGTTCCTTTCATACTTCATTTCTCGAGGTTGAGCCTTCTACACTTTCCTTTCTGAGGTTGAAGTTTAACTACTAGAATTTCCATAAGAAAACAAAACAGGAGATTTGGAGCTGAAATTCAATTACATACCTCCTACCACATGAATGTTTTTACCACTTTTTGGATCCCATATCCTCAATGTTGCATCATCAGAACCAGTACAGACTACTTTACCTTAAGCAACAGGAAAAAGGTTAAAAAAACTGGAATAAGTCAAATAGATAATAAAAAATTTCCTTCTACCAAAATAGCACAAAGGAGTAGATTGATACCATCGGGGGTAAAATCACCACAAGTAACGCTACCACCATGACCTGAAAATGTATTGAGGCAGGCACCTTTATCAGCATTCCACATCCAAACAGTAGAGTCCTCTGAACCAGCCAAGACCAAATGTCCTCTTGGATGCCACCTGATCCACTGGAAGAAAATTTACAGTCAATTTTATTTTGAATATATGATGGAACAACATATTATGTCCAATTGTACATAACAAATTCACCTCAATGCCCTCTCCAGGACCATCAAGTGAAAATTTGAGATTTTGGGACGGTATGTCCCAGATTTTAATAAGCCCACCCAAGCATCCAGATGCCAGCAACTGTCCATCACTGCTAAAGGCTAAACAGCAAATGGAATCTCCATGACCTGCAGAAAAAAAAAACAAGAGAGGTTCCATTAAGAACTTGGAGATGAACAGACCCAGGACCCAGCTTATGCAAACTTTGCCAGTGACCAGGTACAGAAGATGAATTTGGCTCATGTGCATGCCACTACAGAAAACACTAGTCTTCAATGAGGTGTCAAGTCAATCCCTGTGCAACTTAATTTGGTCAGCTACCTTCATTTAAATTTAAAAAAAAAAAAAAGGAATTCTCACATTTAAAACCTAAAAGTTCGTAAAGGTCCACCTACCAGAGAGGAAGGTACAAATGAAACACAAGAGTATGTGTTGAAGCTACTTAAAAATTATTAGAATAAGGGCCAATTGACAATGTTGGAAAGAAAACTGATGGTCAATTCAAAATAATGCATTGTTACAAGGTACTCTGTAATGTTTAACCATGAGTCTTACTTTTTAAACTTCTATTAATTACACACTTGTGCCTATGGTGGTGTATTTGGGCGGAGAGGAATGCAAGAAATTTCAAAGATCATGAGCGGTCAATGGAGGAGCTTAAAACCTTATTTTTCACTACTTTACTACATTGGTTGACTGTAATTGATTTTCATAGCATGACCTTCCATGAGTTCCTTGTATAACTAGACTAGCACGCTTACCAAAAAAATAAAATAAAATTAGTCACTTGTGTCATAGTGAATATAATTTCTTTTCCTATAATAAGTGAAATTAATGGCGTGGTAGGGCCTTCCTTACTACAACACAATAAAAAGATCATTTTGTAGGAGGAATATATTGCCCCACCACTGCAAACAGCAAGAAAGAAAACTATATAACTGGGGTACCTTGCACATACCTAGGAGCTCAAAAGCCCAATCTCCATGCCCAATCCTCCAAAGAAATCCCTTGTCATCTCCACCCCCAGTTGCCACTAACGAAGCATCCATTGGGCTGCAGGCAACTGTATAAAGCTCACCTGTGAAGAAAATAGTAAAAACATATTCATAAATTTGTAGTTATTAAATGTGGGATTTACTCAGCTTCACACATCACTATGCGAAATTCAAAGCCTTGTTGATCCCCATTCACAACCAGATGAGCATAATTCAATCAGTCCTATATATGTATCTGACTCGCACAAATTAAGAATTAGATAATGAAGTAACTCCATAAGTTTATTCAAAATAAGAGTCACTAACGAACTAGGTAAGTCCCTTTAAAATAGTACGGCAACTCAATATAAAATATACAGGCGACAGGGAGGTCCGATAGGCTTGTATCATATGCAATAATATTTGTGTAAGGTTTTAAGGAAATGCTTAAAAGGCATAAATATAGAAATTGAAAGTTCTTACCGGTATGGCCGGTGAATATATGCACAGAATCATCAGGCTCCTCTGGAAACAACCAAGAAACTCATAAATTGAACTAATCATATTAAAAATGAACTAAAGAACGTACTTTTTCTTCGTTTTGATGACGCAAAAATTGTAAAAAACCGCATACGTAGACTAGATATGGATGAATTGGGAGCTGAGCTGCCTACCATCAATATCTGCATCATCAGAGCCAGCTTCGTCGTCGTCTGCATCAGGAAGATCTGCATCCACAGAAACACGTAGAGGATTAAAGAAATTAATGACCACATCATATATCTAAACATAATACATATACAAAAATAGTTAGAGAGAGAGAGAGGACCTTCTTCATCGACGGGGAACTCTTCGGCAATATCGGCTTCATCGAGAAATAACTCGCCATCGTCGTCTTCTTCCTCATGCTGTGGCGTTGGGGCCTTCATTTCGCAGTTCTTCCTCTGTGATTCCTTTTCTGCTGAGTGGCGTCTTACAGAGAGACGAAACAGAGGTTTTAAAGGGTTTATGTTGTAAAATCAAATGAAAAAGTGCAGAAGATAAAAAGAACAATTATAAAAACACACAGACACAGACACACACATATATATATATATAGTTTGTGGGAAAATTATAATAATAAATTTATAAAATTTTTGCGATCAAATATATATATATATATATATATATATACTAGTTAAGAATGCAACGTGGTGCGATGCACGTTTATCTAGTTTATAAAAATCATAAAAAGAAATATGATATATTATACAATAAAATTTTTTTGTGTACTTATACTATAGCATGATATAAAAAAATATATTTATAATTATACGAAGATTTCGTATTAGACATATCTCTATAGATGATGTGTAATATTTTATTCAAGTAGACTGCATAAATTTGTAATGAAATGTATGTTTGAACTGGTTTAGATTGCCTAAATTAATAAATATTAGCGAGTTTTTTTTTTCTAAATTGATAACAAAGTTCATTAATAATTCACAGATAGTTAAAAAGATTTATATAATGAGATTGTTTATATTTGCCATCTATGATATAGTAACAAAGTATAAGGTTTAAATTGATATCATAAAAACATGTTGTTACAAATTAGCTAAACAAGAAAGAACTTAATGAAAAATTTAGTAGAAAGGTGTATATGTCTATGATTTACATCCTTTCCATATCAATGATCTTCAAAGTGAAAAAAAGTAGATGTAGATGTCCTTAAGGAAATTCAAACATTGCATAGAAGTGTACTTTCAAAGTAAAATAGAAAATATAATAAGTAATTATGAGAACAACCTATAGAGAAAAAGTATAAAATTGTAGAATTGTAATTATTGCTGGTAACTATATTAAAGAAGGTAGTAGAAATCTAATATTTTTAAGTAGCATGCATATGAAAAAGCATTTATAAAGAATGTATATTACTAAATTTTTCTTCATACCTATTTAATGAGATTAAAGTATTTAGTCGGCTTTGTTAAGTAATATATATAAAAAAATTACAAGAACAAAAGGCATGATTGAAAATATTCACTATCATGGTGAGTAAAATTTACATTTGAAATATTTTTTATTAGATATGGTATGTATAGATTAAGAAATTGTCTAGAGTACTAAATTGTCAAAATATTCAGAAATAGTAAATATGCAAAATATGATGAAAGAATGAAAAGTTTAGAAGAAAAAAGTATCTTACTAATTTCTCTAGATTAGAAATAATCTTAATAAGAGAAATATATCTGAAATTAAAAAGAAATAAATTATAAGAATGTTGATCAGGAACAATGTTGATCAGAAAAGTATGAGTGCTAATGCTACTACATGTTTTGAAAGACATGTGTCAAATATTTTTCTGAATAGGTTATTTATCTTTTTTCATTTTTTTAGTTTTTTTATTTATTTATATTTTATATATACTTACATATTTTTTTAGAAGTAATAAAAAAATTATAACATCACTTTCAAAAATATTTATTTAATTATTATTTTAAAAAAAAAGTTTATAAAAAAGTACTGATTATCATGAATTTAAGTTTATTAGAAAAACTATTTTAATTGAAGAAAATTTTATTATTATAGGAAAATGAAAAATTTTATATTTATCTATACATTGCAAATGGTTACGAATCATTTCTATATTGCTAAATAAAAAGTGACCTATAACTTCAATTTCAACATTTTTATGTAATAAGAAAAGTGTAATCTAAGCAATAGGTTAAAAATGAACAATTGAATAAAGAAATTTCACATATAATAGTTAAAGAAGTTAGCTTCTCTTACATGAAGAGTCCTGGAGTAATTTTTACAGTCCAAAATAGTATATCAAATATTACATCTTAGCATTTTCTCAATAATAATTAGGACATTTCCAAAAGTTAGTTCCAACTATACTTTAACATAATACTTGAACCTAAAAATAAAAGTGTGATGCATTTGAGTTTTAGATATTTATAAAGCATGTTATATACGTAAGGCAATGTTTGCATTGTAAAGTTATGTTATATCATCTGCAGTAACGATTGTTATGACATTGAAATTTTTGTTATGTGGATTTCTTGGCTGGATGTCTCTAGTAAGTTGCATTGTCCATCGCTTCTCACAACTTTTTGCTGCCATTTCTTGCAAATAAGGTAGATGTTCCTACATAGATTAATATTTATTTATTGGAATAAGTAGTATTTGAATGAAATATTTAATAAGGAAAAAATTATTTAGAATATAGCAAATAGTATCTATAAATTGTTGGAAATGAATGATAGCTTTGTTTTTATGATAGTTTTGTTTTTCATGCAATCTGATTTGTTTGGTTTATTTTTTTTTATTGTTAGATACATAATGACCTACTTAGTCCAAATCATAAAAACAATGGTATAGAGATTTGCTTTATATGATTTTTTTTTAGCATGTGGTTTCAATTTTAGTTGTCTAAGAATAGATAGTAGTTGTGAAGATCCAATAGATGAGTGAATGTTGTGCTTTTTCCAATGCACGTCCAATTAATTTTTTCTTTTGTTCAAATTTTTTTTTGAATGACTTTAGTTTTTTTTTATTTTTAACATAAAATTAACAAACTTGTAAAAAACATTTCCTTAACTATTAAGTCAAAGAAAAAGTAAAAATAAACCAAAGTAGAATTCAGTGAATAAATTTTGTGGCAGTGGTGTTTTTTTAGATGAGTGTTGTCTGGTACAATGACAAAATTAATATGTTGCCATCTTTGAAAATTCTTGGAGAGATTTTTGTAAATATCCTGTCATATGTTTAATTAGCTGTGATACTCAATTATTGATAATGATAATTTTATGTTGTTTAAGAAAATGTTACAAATTACAAAACTTGAGGAATATGTGTTTGGAAATTGTCATGTTTAGAACTAAAAAAAATGGTCCATCTTTACCAAAAATGGTCATGTTTATGAAAACAGTTAATTTTGGTGTATATATATATATATATAAATATAAGCATGTTGTAATCATATTGTTAGAAACTTTGTCTTGCATTTGTCCAAATAATATAACATGTGATATTAGCACGTCAGAATAATGTAAGATTTTAAATAAATATTTGTTGGTTAACGTAAGTTTGTTTATAATGTAGCTTAAATTAAAAGTGTCAGGTTTTTTTAAACTTTTGTTTATTGGTAGAGCTAATAGATATTTATTTATTGATAAAAAAAATGGTATGAATGAAAAAGTCTGAAGAAGTTACATTATTTATTGTAATATGATAATTTTATTTTTGATATTTTTTTATTTTGGTTTTAGTATTTTCTTCATTCATTTTGAGAAGTGAATTTTTTCTGTTGTAGAAAGAAAACTTTAGTATTCATTTTGAATAGTTTTTGTAATTTTCTTAAAATTGAATACTCATTTATGTTGTAGAAAGGAAACTTTAGTATCCAATAGGTAAAAGTAAAAATAGAATGAGTAACTTATATCTTCATTGAATAGCAATATAAAGCAAAACATTAGTTAGATTGAGTAGTATTACCTCGCCATCATGTTCCATAAGATTTGTTGCTTTGCAACCTAAAGCAGTCTCTGCAACTGGTCCAAATAAAGTTGCTGGTAGTTGTCCTGTACCATCATTCACTTCAACATATGCGCGAGTACTATAAATAAAAGATGAAGAGTATAAATTAACATGAGTAAAATAAATGTATTATAATTGTAATTTATAATTTGACAGTAATAAACATACCGAGGCTGTGCAGTGTTTATTTGCTTGCAATAAAGACAGTTAAACGTTTCATTATACTCATATCCTGTTGCTTTGTGGCATCCAATGCAAGACATATAAATGAAGCTTTGTTGCAAGTCCATGATAATGATTTTTCCTCTAATCCAAGATCGTGGTTTCTACATCATATTTAGTGTGGTTTTAGAGTATATTTTAATATTAAGAAATCGCATGTATTATGTTACAATGTTTGTACATAAAGAATGTCAAATTTTTTGAAGTGTATTAACTTTACCTTTAAAGGCTGCAGTGATTTTAAAAGTGCAGGAACATCAGAAATTTTAGTTATGGGCTGGATAGCAGTAGTTGAGGTAGATGCAGATTCATTTTCCAAACAGCTTTCAACGATGTCATCAAGTAATTGATAGTTCAATGTTGCCCTTCAAATGAAGAAAAAAGCTGGAATTAGAAATAATTATTATAGATTAAGATACTAATTTTTTATGTTGTGAGAGATTATAGTTAAGACAAATAATACATTTTAACTATAGAACTTAATCTAGATTTGCACAGCTATAATAGAAATAGTTTCAAAGCAATAAGGATTGATAGGATTACCACTTTGCTAGTTCTGCTGCATTAGGAATAAGAGGATTTATTGTGAATATCGTTGTTGGACGAGATGAGAGAGACAGACCTAATTCATTGAAAAAGCGATTAAAAAATATTTGTAATATGTAACAGAAAGAAATTAGATGTGTTATATTAAAGAGATAATACCAGTGTAAGATCCAACTTTCAAATGTGTAGCTAAAATGACAGGTTTTACTCCAATAATTTCAGAAAGCTTTTCACATTCCATATAGACAAATCGATCCCACATTGTTAAAAATATGGGTTTCAGGCTACAACATTTATCAAATATATATATAGTTGTAGTTAAGGCAAGTATAATAAAATTTAATCAATTTGAAAATTGACAATAATATGCAAATAAATAAGAAAAAAATTTACCTTTGATCAATAAGAAGTATTTCTTGGATCATGGTTGGACCTTGTGCTGTATTCACTTCTCGAGGCAATTTAATGTGAATTGCGACAGCCATGAAGTCTAAATAGTAAAAGTGAAATATTTATTTTTTAACACTAAAATGTTATATGATGTTTTTGCATGAAAATATTTAGAAAATATTTACCTATCTCAGCAATTGTGTCTTTATATGCATCAAGCTCATTAAAAGGCACAATATTATACTCTGGTGGTTGTAATGCGTCTTCATCATTTGGAATCTCTTCAACAAGAGTTCTTGAATTTATGATCCATTGATATTGATGTGTATTACCTCGAAATTTAGGATCTAATGGTTTGACATAAGCATTACTGATATAGTATGATTGAAAAATGTTGAACGTATGATCACGCAAGTCTATATCTTGATCAAACATGGTTGCTTGCAGTCGATTACCCTGTAAAATATGAGATTGCTTTTGACAAAGTAATGGTGTGTAGATAAAGTTATAGATAGGTATTAAAAATTGTAGCAATTGATAGCTGGAACAAACATAAATATAAATTGAAATGATTATCTCATATAAATAAATGTAATGCATGTAGAAATTTGCTATTTTTAAATATGAAATATGATACTTGTAATACCTTTGGATCAATCAAAATTAACTTTTGATAGTTAATTAGTAAATTTTGTCCAGTTCGTTTGGGTGCTTTTTCAGCCACAATTATCTTAATCTTCCAATTACGCGTATTTGGAGTGATATCTTTAATTGATGTGTAAACCGTATGTGGCATCTTGAAAGCTAGTCATATAGAAGCAGTGCAAACATGTTAGAAATCACAATTTAGAACATTCTACAGATTAATATAGGGATTTAAGCATAGTATTATTAATGTAAATAACATAAAATTGAAAACAATGAGTTGCATTTTCTATGATAACTAAGCAAATTATAAAGAGTTAAAACGCTTATAATACAATAGTATTACCTGGCTAAGTATTTCATGAATCTGCAAGCATTAGAAATTCTTTATAAACAATATTTTTTGTGTAACATTCTTGAACATTTTCCTTCAAGATTGGTCTTATCAGAATTTTTATTGATGCAGCATTTTTTGCTTTTGACAATGCTACATATAGTTGGCCATGACAGAAGACTGGTTGAGGCAAATAAATTCCAACAAATTGTAATGTTTGGCCTTGAGCTTTATTTATTGTCATTGCGAAGCATAAATTTATGGGAAATTGTGTTCGCTTGAATGGAAACCCGCCACTTTCTTCAGTTGTTGGTAAGAAAGGAATCCTTGGTATAAAAACTTGTTTCCCACTATGGTGCCCAACAGCAATTTCTGCACTAATAATATTCTGTTCAAATTTTCGACAAATAAGACGTGTTCCATTGCACAGCCCTTCTGAAAAATCAATGTTTCTAAACAACATGATAGGACAATCTGTTTTAAGCAACAATTCATGAGGTGGAAGGCCATTTGGAGTCAAAGTATTTAAAAAATCTTCCTTAATTCCTTGTTCAGATTTCTCAATTGTTTCATCAAAGCTATAATATCGTATCATTTCACCAGGAAATCTCTTAATAAGCATTTCATTCATTTCGTCAACAGAGTTGTTCTTCGGCGTTAAAATAGCTCGATTTAGCATTTCTGACAAATTTTCAGAATATTTGGCAATATTTCCAAATACAACATCCATTAAATTGTTCAAAGAATCAACCCCATTTTCGTAACTAATAAGCATGGAATCTGGAATCCTGATATTTTCTTCAATGGTTATTGGTATGGTTCCATTGCCAACTTGAAGCAAATAATTGGAGAAACTTGGATCTAATCTTGCTCGCATATTTTCTGTTAGCTCAATTTTAATCAATGTAGGCCATAGGTATGAAGAAGCTAAGCTGGCATCAATTTGTTGTTGTCTTGTGCCTTTTTGAACAATGGGCAAAACTTGACGAACATCACCTCCAAATACAATGACCTTGCCACCAAATGGTAATTCTGAATCATTTAGATCTTGTAACATTTTAGGCAGTGCTTCTATAGATTCTTTTCTAGACATTGGTGCCTCATCCCATATGATTAGTCTAGCGAGACGTATCAATCTTGCAAGCCCATTTTGTTTGCTAATATTGCATGTATTATTCTTGTCAAAATCTAGTGGAAGTTTGAATCTTGAATGTGCTGTTCGGCCTTCAGGCAAAATAGATGCAGCAACTCCAGATGATGCAGTTGCAAGTGCAATTAATTGATTTGATCTGACTGATGCAAGGAGTGCCTTATATAGAAATGTCTTTCCTGTGCCGCCTGGCCCATGAATAAAGAATGCAGCAGGTTGATTTGTGAAGACTTTTTCTATGATAGAATTATATACATTTTGTTGTAGATGGTTAAGAGATGTTGAATCAAAGAGGTCTTCCTCTGGAATTATCACTGTTGATTCATCATTAATTTCTCTACATCCAGTTTCATCAACATGAAAAGAAGTAGTGCCATCTATCAAGTTAAATGTGTTGATATTCTTTCCCATTGACTCAAGAATGGAAGCAATGTCACGTAAAACTTGAATTCTAATTTTTGCTGAATTTCCATTATGTTCCTGAAAGTCCATTGACATATCTTCTTCAAAGCGACTCCAAATTTCTCTTGGATTTGTTGGGTTACAATAAATAAGGATTGTTGCAAATAACCGTCTCAAGCTGTATGGCATTTGATAAAAAGATGCTTCTTGCAAAGAATCTTCTAGACTACTATCTTTTTGTAATAGGCCATGCAATGTAGCTGCTTCACGAAATGTTGTTGCCATTACACCATTGACTGTTTTAAGCTGATCAAATGATAAAGGACCTTTGATATGATTTAACAAGATCCTCAAGTAATATCTTTCCCCTTCAAATGGACTTGCTGTTACAATTCGGCCTATAACAGTTAGCTTCTTTCTAGGAGTCCACATCTTATATTGTTGACTCCAAACAAAATCTCTAGGGAAATCTTTATATAACAATGTTCTTGCATGTTCATTTGTTCAGTTTGTTGCAAAAAACTCTGTAAGCATTGACTTTGTTGAGCGATCAGAGGTTTGAACATTGGTCAAATCTTGATAAGAACGAAAAGATACCAAATGTTGATTTTCAAGGTGTAGATGCAAACTATATACAGATGGATACATTTCATTAAGAATAAAACTATATATTCTCCACATTGCCTCAGGTGGAGAAATCCATCGAGCTGCTTGGAACTGCTGAATCTCATCTATTTCATGAGTGACATCTTTTGAAGCCAAATTAAATGCAATACGATCATGGCCTTTATAGATGTACTTATAAAGGTATTTCACAGCTTTTATCGTTAAACAAATCTCTACATTAATATGACAATCAAACTTTGCCAGAAGATATGAGTTATATGGAACGACCCAACAATTGTCCAATTTTTGGCCTCGAACTTTGGCAGTAACACCATTGTTGCATCGTTTGTATTGTGGAAAACAATCAGCTCTAACAGTAGTAGTGGATGCAAACTTCTTTGGATAATGGTTTTTACAAGAACCATTTTTTTTCATACAAACATTAGTTGGATTTAATATTCCACAAGGCCCATGCATCATATGCCTCACAACTGCTTTGTATAAATGCGGATTTGCATTTTCATCAGGAATTTCTGCACATATAATTTGATCAATAACTTTAGGAGCATGAATTTTCCAATCTCTTTGCAGTATGATTAAGAAATGAGCATGTGGCAGTCCTCTTTTCTGATGTTCAATCACATAAGCGTAAGCTGGGATTTTTCCAAAGATTTGTCGTTTGAGTAGATCATCCTTCAAATTCTCAAACTTTGCTCTAAAAATCCGGGCAATTAAATCAGGCCGATTTTGTGCTTCTTCTTGTGGTGCTAGTTCATCTAAGATTTCTTTCCAACTTGGGTTGCACGTCATAGTTAGAAAAATATCAGGTTTTCCAAAGTGCTGGACTAAAGCCATTACTTCTAAATATCTTTTTCGCATATCTCTTGGGCCACCAATAAAAGATGAGGGTAAAATGATGTGTTTGCCAACTTTTGAAGCGTCAGTTTGTCCAACTGAAATACAATCAACAATTCCTTGATATACTTCAGATCGAATTTGCTGTTGTTGAGTTCGAAAGTAGTCTAATTTTGAAGTTTCAATTTTGACATACATATCAACAGCAAATTGTTGAAACAAATGACCAGATAGTAATATGATAGATTTCTGATTGACTCTGATTTGCAATTTGTAACAATAATATTCACGGCATGAAACAGATGGTTTTTTTCTTTTTTGGTTCAAGACTGTAAAAGTGAGAGAAAGAATCAGGAAGTTGCAAATTTCAAAATTTAAGAATGTACAAACATAAGGAAATGAGCTATTCTGACCTTGTTGTTCCAAGCTAAGTAGCTGATATGCAGATGTAGAATGTTTAGGGTTAATTGATGATATTGTTCTAGTATTCAAAGATGTCATTCCTTTCTGGACTCTTTGTATGCCTTGATGCCAACCAATATTTCCAAAAGGAAATAATAATGGATATTGCAAAGGATCGTAGCAGTCATAATAGTATTGAACTGTGTGACTCCCACCTGAATGGTTGGAAACGATAATATCTCGTCGTCTTAAAGGATTAGAGTCATCATTCTCAATCCAAATAGCTGCAACTTGTGATGCTGAAGGTGCATTAAAAACACGTTGATCTAGATTGACATCAGATTTGATTTGGATTTCATATTTATCTAGATTAAGCACATCACCAAGGCTTCTAAAGAAATGTGAATATGGATTAACTTCAAGAATAGCCATGAGTTTAGCAATAATTGAAGGATCCAATCTTCCTGAGTCATAAATTCGATTTTGTAGTTCATGTTCAGTGTCATAAAAATATAACTGTAGATAAGTAGGATGTTCATGAACAGGCAGCAGCTGATTGATGAAATGATAAACTTGTCCTTGAGCTCGAAAGGTATAGATTCCTTTATTCCTTTTGCATAAATCTCTGTCAAATTTGACTCCAAATGATGTGAATGCAAATTTGTTGTTATAAGTACGCACATAGTTGCAAAAGTTGGTAGATTCAGCTGACTTCGAAATAAATAGTTGATAAAGTTGATCTGGAACATGATCGGCAACCAAAGAAATAGTGCCATCAGCACAACAGAAGCCTTTTGTTTCATGATGGAATCTTTTTACTTCACAATATTGATAAGATGGCATTGATGGCAAGAAATTTGCTTCAAGCGGAATACTTTGAAGTATTTGCCTAAAGCAAACAGATCGTTGAAGTTCAATCTCTATGGTGAAAACCAAACGTACATGACATAAGGAGAGCAAATTTTTAGTTGTTTCAATTGAGTACATTTATACTATTATGAATGGAAGTTTAAGAAATAAATAAAAAAAAAAGACGGGCAATTATGACCAAGTTGTATGCTTCTTTTGTACCTTCAAAAGGTGTTGACATGATTGTTTGATAATTAACTTGATCATGAACATAATATGCAGTCTATAGAAGAAGATGACAACACATGAAAAGACAACATCATATCAACACATGAGAGTTGATTGGAAATAAAGCGTATAAAAAAATATGTATAGTACACCTGTTTATCCTGAATGTGTTGGAAATTGTATAAATCTTGTAGATTTCTAGTCCTCATTGTAGGTCGTAATGAGTTTGTAGAAGTAGTTGGTTGAGAATAATCTTTCTCTATTGTGAGAACTTCATCTATGAAATAATTAGACATAGAAATTTCAACATTAGGAAAAGATGTTTTTTCTATAGTATTAATAGAAATCTCACCCGTTGGAACCTGACTGTCAGAGTGGAATTGGATTGGATTTTGCACCAATTGAGAGATGTCAATATTCTGCATAGTTACAAGACTGCCTTTTGAATGACTTGGTTGGCTAGAAGCAACGATATTGAATGGTGGAAAATTACTTTCATCTTGAACAATGTTATATCTAGATGCTCTATTCAAAGCATATCTCTCTCTATTCCTTTTACGATGAGCATCTTTGTCTTGCTCTGATAGTGAACTATAGGAAGTCCTTTTTCTTTTCTGATCTTCAGCACCTTAGAATTTTTATAACAAAAGTTTAATTTATCTAAATTTAAGAATATTGATGAAATTTTAGATTTAAATGTATTTATGTCTAGTGAATCTTACCATTTATCATTTTAGTATATTGAAGAAAGGTATTTCTTCAAGAATTGAAGTTCGTTGAAGAATGATCGAAGATGACAAACTGAAAAAATAGAGTGGTAAGGGAAACCTTCTCTCTATAAGGAAATAGCAAATGTTATACATCTATTAACAAAATGTCTAATTGGACAAAATGTAATATTAAAAATGTTTTATAGGAAAATATTACAAATACGATCGTAAAATTCAATGCTATACATACATATATAAAGTACACTTATATATCTAATTTTAATGATAGTAACTGGAAGCAGTTGTTATGGAAACACAAGCCATTTATAATATAAAACATATTGCATTGTTTAAGAATAAACTTAATTGAATTTTATAGTAAAATAAAAATATTTGTAGTTAGTATCAATGCTAAGAAGGACAAGTTGTACCTTTTTTCTATGAATTAGCGTTCCAATAGTGGCATATACCTAATAGTAGAAAAATTGGAAAAGGTTAAATGAGAGCAATTTAAATGAAGAAAAAATCATACTAAATGATATAATATATTTTGAAACGATGTTAGTTATATGAAGTAGCTAGAAATATTATAAATATAACAAGTAAATTGCTAATAAACATTACACTTATTAAGTTATTATCATTATTCTTGTTTGTTATTATTTTATTTTATTTCAAATATTACTTAGTTATTTCATAATTGTTTTTAATTAGGAAAACATATTTGATCCTCCTCTTTGTTTTGTAATAATAATATGTCATAGCCTTTTTCAATAAGAAAGTATAACGTAAATCATTGGACATGCTTTTGGTATTAAATTTATGATTGAAATCATAATTTAAATCATAATAGTAATTTTAGATATAATACTAATATTTTTTATTTGAAGGAAATAAATAAATTGAATTTAAATTTTATTTATTAACAATTTTAGAGGGAATTTGTGTGGGCTTAAGTTGTTGGAAGAAAATGTCCTTGTATTATAAAACTGTTGAAATTTGTTGGTATGTATGAATCTGATGTGATGTATATATTTAAAAAATCGTTATAAATATTAATTTGGTTGCTAATGATTAAAATAAGTTGGTGATTCTGTTGTGTGTTGGAAGAATTTTTGTTTGCTATTTAATGTGGAATTTAATTGACTTGATGCCTTTTGAATTGTTATTAAATTAGTTTTATCATTGATTGGTTAATTATTAATTATCTCATTTTCAACTGTTATTATTATTGATTTCTTCATGATTTTTTGTTAGGTTATTGTGTAGTTATTGATTATTTGAATATGCCTTTTATATTTTGGTTTTAATAAATTGTCAACTAATGTAAGTAATTTATTTTTACATGAGAAATGAAGTTGATTTCTGGAATTGATTTTATTAATACAAGAAAATGGTTTCAAAGAAATTCAATTTTATTTTATTTTGATATGGTTTTAGAATAATGTTGTCATTTAAAGTTAAGTTTTGATTGATGTATTTTGAAATATGTAATATAGCAAATAAAAAGGGCATGCATGTATCTAATAGTAGAAAAAGTAGATAAGATGAAGAGAGAAAAATTTAAATGAAAAACAAATCATACTGCTCAATACATAAGAGAGAGCAGTTTAAAAATATACAATAAATAATAAGTTAAATCAGAGAATATTACATAAAAAACAAATTGCTAATAAATATTGAACTTAATATGTTATTATCATTAATCTGGTTTGTTGTTATTTTATTTTATTTCAAATACTATTAAACTATTTGATAGCTTTTTTTAATTGGAAAAACATATTTGGTGCTCTTTGTTTTGGGATGATAATACATCATGGCTTCTTCCAATAAGAAAGTGTAATTTAAATAATTAGAGATGTTTTTGGTATGGAATTTATGATTGAAATCATAATTTGAATCATAATAGTAATTTTAAATATAATAGTAACTTCAATTATTTAAAGGAAATAAAGAAATTGAGTTGTAAAATTTTTTTATTAACAATTTAAAAGGGAATATGTGTGGGCTGAAATTATTGGAAGAGAATGTATTTGCATTAAGAAACTATTGAAATTTGTTGGTATCTATCAAGTTGCTGTGATGCATATATTTGTAATAATTTGATAAATTGTTATATATATTAATTTGGCTACTAATGATTAAAATAATTTAGTAATTATGTTAAAAGAGAATAGTTTAAATGAAAAATAAATCATACTGATTATATAATATATTTTGAATTGATGTTAATTATAAAAATAGGTAGAAATGTTAGAAATCTACCACAAAGAATAGACTAAATAAGAAAATATTACCTAAGGAAGAAATTGCTAATAAACATTGCAGTTAATATGTTTTTCAAAAAGTATCATGTATTATTTTAATAATAGTAATATAAAAGGCAATATTATTTGAAAGCTGTCGTGCACTATTTTAATAATTTAACAATTTGTTAGAATTTTTAATATCATTTTTAATGAGTAAAATATATTTGGCATTCCTTACTCAATTTAATTTTTGTTGTTATTATATCATGTGAATTTTACTTATTGCATTTTGATTTGTGAATAAAATTTTTTGCTGATTCATTGGTTAGTTAGTAATTGTGTTATTTTTAATTATTAATACTACTGATTTCTTAATGACTTCTTGGTAAGTTTTCATTAGTTAGTTAGTTATTATTTTGTGTAAAAATGCTTATGTGATTCATTAGTTAGTTATTATTTTGTGTGAAAATGCTTATGTGATTCATTAGTTAGTTATTATTTTGGCAATTTTGAGTTGTTCTTACTAATTTTGGATTATGACTATTTACTTGTGTTAATTTGGCTATTTTAATTTAAACGAATTATCTGTGCATTTTATTTTTGTCTTTTTAAGGTGAATGATTTTGTTACTTTAGGATGAAAAATATTTTAATTTATTTTAGAATGTTATTGTATTTAAGGTGCTTTCATATAAACGATTTAATTGTATTTGATTTTGATTTTGAATTTATTTATTTATTGCAATTTATTCTGCAATAGAATTTTGTTGTTTTAATGTGAATGACTTTGTATTTTTGTCATGAAAATAATATTTTAATTTAGTTGAGAACATTATTGTATTTACGTGCTTTAATATAATTTATTTCCTTGTATTTGATTTTCTTTATACTATTTGTATTTCGTTTTGTTATAAGAAATAATTTCATTTCAATATTATTTTGAAATTTATTTAACGTTGTATTTGACGTGGTTAATTATTTGAATTTTTTATGTTTTCTCATCATAGTTTAATTCTTAATATTATATGAATTATTCTGAAATGCATTGATATTTTGAATATTTTTATTTCGTTTTCTTATAATAAATAATTTCACTTAAAAAATAAATTTGGATTTAATTAATGTTATATTTTACCTTCTTAAATATTTAATTCTTTTTTATTTTGTCATCATATTATAATTCGTTTAATATAAATCATTTGACTGTATTTGAATTTATTTGTAATATTTTTATTTTGCTTTCTTATAATAAATAGTTTCATTTGTAAATTATTTTGAAACGTATTTAGTATTATATATTATTTTGTTAAATATATATATATTTTTTATCATAATATTTGACTTATTAATATTATATTGAGTGTTAATAAAATATTTATTTTATTTTATTAGAAAATAATAAATTATTTTAGCTTATATAAATTTATTATTTTATTTGAGTATATATTTAAATTTTTTCTATGAAGAAGACCGGTTAATGCAAATAAAACGCCCCAATTAGAAAAGACCGAAATGCTTGTGAGGCTCAGCCCTTCATCAGAAGGAGACAGCCCAAATCAAGCTGTCTGAAACACAACGTTTTGGTGAAAACGCATGCCCCCATTTTGAAACGCAGCGTTTGAAAGGGCTTTCTGCCAAAACGCATCGTTTTGGCACAAAGCCCTCCTCTGACAGCCCCAAACGCAGCCTTTTGCAACGGTTCCTCCCCCTCCCCCCCCCCCCCAAAACGTAGACTTCATCTTCAACCTCTAGGTCTGATATTCAGCCATTGAAGCTTAAGATTTTCTTCCTACTGCGTGCATCCTTTGCACTGCCTTCTCACTCTGGCCACCCATCGCAGCCAATCTCCCTTTCGTCTTCAAGAAAGCTTCAGAAGCCATGTCCCAAACACCCTCACAGCAAACAATAATAGAACAGAAGCAATAATAACAAACAAAATAATCAAAGACGTAGAGAAAATACTTAAATGGAGAAAACCCTGCAAGAAATAAAATAAATAAAAAAATAAATGAAAGAAACAAGTGCCAAATTATTTCGGCACCCAAAAAGCAAGAACACAGAACAAACAACAATGAAAAAATTGCTAAAACAGAGAGGAGAAATACATGAAGAAGAAGCAAATCCGAAAGAGAAAAAAAAATACGTATTGTAAAAAATTTACCCAAGGATTTAACTTCGGTCCAGAGAAGGAAGAACTTCGACTTCTTTCAGCATTCGTCTTCGAAGTCGGTTAATGTTTTCTTGGAAAAATGAGAAGCCTGAACGATCTAATCTATATCTCAATATTTTTAAATATATTAACCTTTAACTATCTAATCAAAATTGTAAAAAATGTTTGTCCGACAAAAAATATCAAAGAAAGGACATTAAAAGAAGAGAATAATAATATATATATTTAACATAAAGAAACGGTCAAAGCATGAAAATAAACTAACATAAATTTTTTGTCTGACAAAAAAAATCAAAGAAAGAACGTGACAAAAAAAATCAAAGAAAGGACATTAAAAGAAGAGAATAATAATATATATATTTAAAATAAAGAAACGGTCAAAGCATGAAAATAAACTAACATAAATTTTTTGTCTGACAAAAAAAATCAAAGAAAGAACGTGACAAAAAAAAATCAAAGAAAGGACATTAAAAGAAGAGAATACTAATATATATATTTAACATAAAGAAACGGTCAAAGCATGAAAATAAACTAACATAAATTTTTTGTCTGACAAAAAAATTAAAGAAAGAACGTTAAAAGAAGAGAATAAATATATATAAAAAAATCAAAGAAAGAACGTTAGAAGAAGAGAATAATAATATATATATATATATTTAACATGAAGGAACGGTCAAAGCAGGAAAATAAACTAACGTTAATAATTAAACAATTAAGAGCTAATATTGGAATTGAAAAACACTGATTTTACTGTTAAAGACTGTTTATCCGTGTAAACACTTATATTATAGTAGTAGGATATATTGGGAAAATTCATAAATAAACAGAGGTTTTTTTATGTTATTGGACTTTGAAGACCCAAGATCTGTAAATATAAAGCCCACAAAAGCAATTGAGAATGGCCCGGATATACTTAATAATGAAAGAAGAGGTTTCATAGCGGCCCAAGTAGCCCATTAAGCATTTATGCAGCGTCGCCAGAAGCATCTTCCTTTCAAGGTTGGGTGGTCCCTGTAGAAGTCTAGTGTCCCCACCACTACTGTTAGAGAAATCAATCAGCAGAGAGATGAGGTGATCAGAATGGAAGAGAAGATCCCCGCGCGTTCACTTCGTGTGTTTTTTAATTAACCTTCCTTCGTAAGCAAACGCTTTCGGATTTCGTTTGTTTTTTTAAATACGCGTCTCATCCGTAAGGCTAAACTGTTGGTATTATAGCAGAGCTGGTTAAATACTGTTCAACCTATTCCCATCCTTCAATTCCATTTCTGCTCCTTAATTACCGACGATTCAGGTTTCCTTTTCCCGTTGTTTGGTCCGATTGTGAGCTGAAAAGCATTAGATCATGTCGATGCTCGATTCCTTCTTCAACAAGGGCTTCAAAGCTGCCAAATGGTTTTTCTCTATCCCTCTCTTTCTCTCTCCCTCTCTCTCAATTTACCTGTTTTATGTCTTCGATCCTGTTTGTTTTGCAACCCAGCTGAATTTTTTTTTCACCTTTACGTTGGTGTTTCTTTTTTGTGCTTATCTTTCTCTTCGCTACCAACGGAGGGATTGAGAATGGTTTGGATGCTTTCAATATTTTGTAAATGTGAAAGATGGGGTTTCTTTTACTGATTCGAAGTTTTCTGGGTTTGGAAGATTGGAAAATAATTCCTTTGTATCTGTTTATGTATGTATGTAACAGTAAAACCCTACTGAAATTGACGATTCCGAGGATAAAGTTGCTGAGGAATAGGAGAGAGCTTCAGATTAAGCAGATGCGCCGAGACATTGCCAAGCTTCTTGAGACGGGTCAAGAAGCTACAGCTCGCATTCGAGTATGACTAAGTTTAGATATTCTGATTTAATGCACTATCCTTTGCAACCAATTTTGGGAATCCATTGTCTTAATTTGAAAGGACAAAATGAAACTCTGTCAATGCTGGGTGGTAAGTGGTAACGCTCCGTTTACATTATCCTTTCAGGTTGAGCATATTGTTAGAGAAGAGAATATGATGGCTGCTCAGGAGATCATTGAGCTGTTCTGTGAGCTTATTGTCGTCCGCCTTCCAATTATTGAATCACAAAGGTTAACGTTTTAATAATACTAATTAGTACGCTTTCTTATACTATGTTTTACGTATTTTCTTTGCTTAATATTTTGGTATGTGGGACTCACATACCATATCATGCTTTGTTGAATTAGTAAAAAAAACATAGTGATTAGTGAGTATAAGCTGAATTGATTCAAGGGTCACAGTCAACTTGGGGTGCTATGGATAAAACTTTTGAATCTTTGGCTTAGTTGTTTGAAAGGTTGACAGAAGTGAGAGTAACGAACTTAAGCAATATATTTGGCAATTCAGTTAACTTTTAATCAAAAGAATCATTATCTAGTGCTGGTCCCACTTAAAGTGGGGTTCTTGGACGCATTCTTGGAATTCTGTAGGTACCATTTAACTTCCTTTTTATTTTTCCCCTTTCAATGAAGTGCACACTGGACACTCTCGAGACGCAAAATGGAAAAGAGTCTGTATATTCAGATGTAAACAAAAATGTCTTAGTGATCCACTTTCGTGACATTAGTTACTTTGCTGTTGATGGATCTTTTACGGAGTTCATGCTGTTGTTTGTATTTCTCAACATTCCCTCCATCGGCCTTAATGACATCTTTATCAGCTACCTCATAGTTTAAAGTCAGCATTTAAGTCTATTATATCTCTACAGAAAAGCTCATTGGTTACCTTATTTTGAATTTCTTGGAACTCTGTCAATCTGTTTATGCCTTCTAATATACCGACTACTTATTTCCTGTTCGCACCATGAATGTTATTACATGTATAGCGATGTTTATTGGTTATTTAGATTCATTAGATTCTTGTGAACCATTAACAAAAGATTTAATATTCATCAGAAGCTTTCTAGTGACGTACAGTCAAGACTCATGCTATCTTCACTTGTTGCATGTATAAATCCTCAACGATTCTCAGGGACTGTCCTCTAGATTTGAAGGAAGCAATATCCAGTGTGTGCTTTGCAGCACCAAGATGTGCGGATCTACCAGAGTTGCTGCAGGTTCAAATGCTTTTTGCGACTAAATATGGCAAAGAATTTTTATTAGCTGCAACAGAGCTCATGCCAGATTGTGGTGTTAATCGCCAGGTTTTACGAGTTTCTCTCCTATGGTGCCTTAATTTGAGGATAACTAATATTTTGTCTTTTATCTTATGATGACATCTTCCTTTAAATTACAATGCAGTTAATAGAACTGCTATCGATTCGTGCTCCTTCACCTGAAAAGAAATTAAAGCTTTTGAAAGAAATAGCTGAAGAGCATGAGTTAGATTGGGATCCAGCTGCCTCTGAAACTGAGCTTTACAAATGTCATGAAGATTTATTGGTATGTGAAATACTTCCCTGCCTTTTATACTATCTATTTTCAAATCCTTGTTAACTTCTTGCTCCCTCACATGTATTGTTTTCTTGTAGAATGGTTCAACACAGTTTGTTAGTGGGTCTACATTGCCCCTTCCTAAAGAAAAACATGATGAAACATTGTACTCTGCAGCCGAGCAGCCTCACGAGGATCACACGGATTCTGATTCTGGCTTTGATTCACTAGATTTTCCTGAAGTTCCAAAAGTGTCGGTACAGCCAAATGCCAATGTTGCTTCAGCACCAGCACTGGCCCCACCACTACAAGCTGCTCCACACCCTAATATCGATCATGAATCATCAAAGCATTCTGGAGTTATTGACATTCCTTCAAAGGAGCCACAGTTGGAACCTGAGAAAATGATGCAAGAAAATTCTGTTGCTACCAAAGACGAACAGCCTAGTGTTCCTGTTGGTGGTGTGGAAGATATAAAGTTCTTGCCATTTATCTCTCCCCCATCGCTATCTTCTGCATCATTTTCTACGGTGCAAAGTAAACCACAAACCACTCTCTCAAGAGCAAAAAGTGAGGTCAATGTAGATTTGCATGATGTCTTGACTGCTGCTCAGGCTGCTGCTGAAAGTGCTGAGCGTGCAGCAGCTGCAGCTCGCTCAGCAGCTAGTCTTGCACAGGTCAGAATCAAAGAGCTCACCAGGAAAAATAGTGTCCAAGGCCCTGAGAAGGACTGTGAGAACCCGTTTCATAAGGATATTGCCAACCAGTCTGGTGGTGAAGAAAATCCACATTTTGATCATCAAAACTTGGTTGGTAATTCTGCTGATGCTGAGGTTTTAAATTTCCCCAAACCTCATCAAGATCGTGAAGACTGCCAGAGACCAGAGGTATCAAGTCTTCCTTCATTTGACACAAGCAGAGTGAATTTTGATTCCGATCTTCCCATTGATCATGGTTTTGAGAATGAACTTGCTTCTCACCGTCCGCAGAGACTGACTTCAATGGATGACGATCCATACTTCTCGTACCCAAACTTGTTTACATCAGAGAATCCAAATCTTGGTTCTGCTGCTCACTCTTCCATGGACAATTCCCGATCCACCCATGAAATCTAAGTTGAGCTATTTATACCATAAGACCTTTGTTCATCTCTGTAGCAATGTCATACCAGTGAGTGAATGATGCTGTCTCAAACAATCTTTACGTTGTGGTATTTATTCAACTTTTATTCTTAAAGGGTGCAGTCGTTATATATTACAGGAATGTAATTTGTATCAAATCCGTTTATTGAGCGTCTAGCATCAAGAAGATTCGACTGCTTTTGTCGTTGAGAAGTCAACCTTGATGGTTGATTCTACAGTATGTTCGAGTGTACAAACATGTATTGCTTTTGTTTTGTTTGTTATTTTTATTGGGTTTTTGTATTGTTTTTCCCCTTTTACAAGCATCTATTGCTATGGCACGGAGACGTCTGGTCGTTCATGTCTTAACAGCTGACTCAAATGGGTTAGTCGGATGAAAATTTAAAATCATCCTTCATTGTATGTAGAACATGATACTACAGCCATGAAGAAGTATTTGGCGATCCTTCCTACGTTATCTTCCAACGTAGTATAATACCTTTTTACCTCATCTTTGTTAAGTTATTCCAATCCAGAATTTCATGCTTAGAAATCTAGTAAAATTAAAAAGGAAACGGTAAAGAAGGGATGTATTCATATTCACAGATTGAAACAAGGCTAATCAGGCATGAGTGTCAATGCAAGGGACATAGTAGGGGCCCTTCTTTTAATTAAACAGTTAGAACTTCGAATGTGCAAATTTTATTTCGATACGCTTCCCTCTGTTGTGAGACAATTGTTAATGAGCTTCGTTACCTTGGCTTCAGACTGGGGAGTTTATAAATTCTTGGTTTAGTCAAAGATTCCAGCCTGAAACAATCCGTTGGATTGGTCATTTCTGTCGAAGTTTCAATCCCAATTGCGAGCGATCATTGAAAAAGTTTCTGTGATATGATAAAGATAAAATAGAGGGTGGATGAGATCATATATTACTTTACGAAGAAAAAATCTAATTCTTTCTAATATTCTAATATGATTTTAATTGTATTACTGATTAATCCATTTAGAATATAACTATATGATTTGAAGTTTAAACTTTCTACCGAAGCATTATAAATAATATCAGAATCAATCTCAAAAGAAGCATTATAAATAATATCAGAGTCAATGTCAACTAGAAATATGAGATATTAGAGTCAATTCCAACTAGAAATATGAGATTTGAGTCTTGAGCCGTGCCGCCTAAGATACGAGAATATTTAAAATTTTAGAAAAAGTAGATTATAATATCCCAAATAATAAGGATTGACGATATATGAAATTTTATATTAATTGAAATGAAAAAGTTCATGTTCTAATAAAACTCCAACTTTATTATTAACAAGTTCTTTTAGACTATAAACTATGTGATTTGAACTTTTCATTGGTGCGTTACAGTTCTATTGGGAAGGTTTTCTAACACTAGTTTCCCTCCCAAATCATTAATCAAATTCGAAACCGGGTGCATAAACATGACAGTGCACAAAAGATGAAACCGCCACAGCTTCACTAAGCCAAAATCATCAAAAGCTTCGTCGAACTGCAGCAAATGATAAACATTGAACCTCAGCAAAGCTGACTCGTATGCACAAATGTAATGAATACAATGCAGACTGGACTTACAGGAGACATCATCAGAAATTTGTCATCAAGACCCAAAAAAAAAAAAAAAAATATTATATCGATTTCTTTCTTTACTTCTACTGTGCCAATGTCACCTTGGACCAGATAACTCAACTGCATGTAGATTTTCTGTGGAGTCAACAATCCAATCAGAGCTAGGGTGAGGAGCAAGTTCTACATCCTGCCGGAGAACTTCTACCTTTTGCCACTCGTCCCATCTCTCTGCCAACCCGTCGCCTTCGAGCATTCTCACCACTTCCGACATCTTGGGTCGTTCCATTGGGGAACCTTGCGTACAAAGCAGTGCAACCTGGATTAGCTGCTCTACTTCCGCTTCTATGTAATTTTTCTGAAGATCAGGATCAACCAACATTTCAAGTTTCTTTTCTTTCAGAAGTCCTTTCACCTGAAAAATTGCAATGTTTTATTAGAAATCAAAAGCATTGATTACCATAGAGCACTTTTAAGCCTATGAAACAACGATTACTGATGTTGAATAATACATAACAAATATTTCATTGTTCTATCCGATTGTCTTCGAAAGAGTAAGAGCTATGCAAGCTGCAGCAGCCAGCAGGCTTAAAAGGAAAAGAAACAGATGCTACATAAATAAGTATAAACAAGGCTTTCAAAACTGGATGATTGTTTACAAGCACTCGTTCAACCCTTGGAGATCTAATTCTAACAACACAAAGGGGTGCCAAGAGCTCTGAAGCCTTTTCTAACCAGTCAGATGCTTTTTGTGAAAAAAAAAGGAAACATAATAACCCGCATATCCATCAGCCAAAAGAATTTGCAACCTACGAACTTGACCTATATCACCCAAAGCCAAAAGTATTAATCTACCCAAAGTTTGCTACAAAACGTCCTTTTGTTTCTAAAAAGTACATGACAAATGCAAACATCAAGAGTCAAGTTTTACCTATTGGGTTTCAACATGAACAACTTCTTCTAGTTCCAAGGGAAAGTTGTCATATATGTGTCAGCTAATGAAAATAAAATGGCAGAGGAAAGTGAATTGAACCGGTAAGCATACCCAATCAAGCAACATGACATCATCGTCATTTGCAAGCCGAGCAAGGTCAAAAGCCCTCTGTCCAGTGATTAGCTCTAGAAGCATGATCCCATACCCAAAAACATCAGTCTTCTCAGAAGACTTCCCTGTAGATAGGTACTCTGGAGCTATATGCCCAATTGTCCCCCGTACAGCGGTTGTAACATGTGTATCCTTGTAGTCCATTAGTTTTGCCAATCCAAAGTCCCCAACAACAGCCTCAAATTCCTCGTCCAACAAAATGTTTGCAGCTTTCACATCACGATGTATAATCTTTGGGTCGCAATGATCATGTAGATAAGAAAGACCCCTTGCAGATCCCAGAGCAATCAGTTTCCTTGTTGGCCAATCAAGTGGTGGCTGAGATGGTGGGCGTTCTAGAGTAACACGTATAACAAGAATAGATTACTTAAAAAAGAAAAACATCATTCCTTCTAGAAAGTTGTTAAGAGGTTCACACTTTTTTATTGGTAAGTGGTTCACATATAAGTCATTATGTACTCTATTTTTACTTTTTTTGAGAAAAAAAAAAACATAACCCACACTGAAACATAAAGAAAAAAAAGCAAGCAGGGGTCCAAAGTTGTAAGCAGATAACAGCACAAGAATCCCCCAGAGACAAGGGAAAAAGTCCATATGGAAGCAGTTCAAAAATATCACGAAATCTCATATAATGTTAAGAAGCTATACCTCTTAAACATGATGCGACGCTTCCATTAGCCATGTAAGGGTAAACAAGTAGCCGCTCAGTTGGTGTCATACAGAATCCTCGTAACCGTAGGAGGTTCCGATGAACAGCCATGCTGATCATCTCAACTTCTGTTTGAAACTGCAGCTCACCACCAGGTGTACGCTCTTCTTTCAGTCTTTTTACAGCCACCAGTGAACCATCTGCCAGGCGTCCTTTGTAAACCTTCCCAAATCCACCTCTACCAAGAATGTTTTTGTTGCTAAAACTATCTGTTGCAACTTGTAATTCTCGCAGTGAAAACCTTTTAAGCTGCCCCAGATGGACTTCTGGATCCTCCTCGGCTGTAACAGAGGTAAGAAGTGATAATCTATCCAGCAAACAAAAGTTAAACAGAACCATCATTTATTTATATAACTAACCAGGTACATCAAAGAAAAACTCTTGAGGTTTTCTTCGACGCCACCACGCAAATGCAATTGCAGGTGCAGCAAACAGTAAAGCAGCACCTGCAGCAACTCCTCCAGCAATCGCCCCAGTGGCACTACCGCCTGTAATGTGACGAAAAGGAAAAATTAGAACACCTAGATATGTCTTCTATACTTCTGATATGGCCCCATGTACACGGTAACACCTAGAACATAAGCATGATTAAAAGCATGCATCAATAATAGATGTGATCCACTGAAAATTACCTAGGCTAATAGAATGAGTTACTTGTCAATGCATTCAGAAATCATTTGGAGTCGGAGTTCATCTCAATTTTAACTGAAGTACTCAAAAAGAAAAAATGGCAACAAGGTACTAAAAATGATAGCATTGAAGAAAAACAAGAAGAGAACAGACTATGCAAGATGCAATGCAATTGACCTACGAATAGAGAACCGAAATGAACATCGCCTCTGATTGTGATGTGCAGTTACTCAGCACAAGAAAATATAACTAAAAAACCTAAAAATACAACCGAAAAAAAAGCATTGATTGCTATATGGTATATAATATATAAAAAATCAACTAAAGACTACTGCTTAAAAAAATTTCAAATGGGCATTGAAAATGATATATCAATGGAAAGAACATGTAAACAGCCAAGCACGATCAGATTTAAAAAAAAAAAAAAATCGCAATCCCGGCCTCCAAATGTTGGAATACTGAGAATATATAGCAATGAGCATCATTGTAGCTCCAAAATCATAATGAGCAACTATAAGATCACCTGGGGCAGAAATTGGAGGAGGTGGTACGAAAGGAGGAGGGGGAGAAAATGGAGGAGAGCCTGGGCAAGGGTGTCCAGTAACTGGGCCACATAGACCTTGGTTGTTAGCAAAACTGAAAATAGGAAAACAACCTATCAGCATAATCTTCAAAACCAATGTCAGTGGAGATAATTACAGTTCACATAATTAGCAAAAAAACCTGATGGGAGTGAATAATGAAAAGGATCCATTGTCAGGAACTGGTCCAGAGAGTCGGTTATTAGAGAGATCCCTGCATTCAGGAAATGCAATGTGGTAACATCGAATTTTTGTAATCAGATAATGCCCCCACACACGCATGCTATTTATGAAGAGAGAGACTGAATATTGAAATTATCCCGACACTCACAGCACTTGCAGTGACGAGATATTAGTCAGTGACATAGGAATTGGACCCACTAGGCTGTTGTTGTTAAGCCGACTATCCTCACACAAACATTAAAAGAAAACACAATGTTAGGATCAGAATAAACCAATGGATACCACTCAAATCAGAACCAAAATGATAAGGAATCATTACACATCAAAAGGACATATTCAGAAACTTAGATAACCCATTTGTTTGATATATTAGTGCAACATGGAATACATATGAAAGTCAAACTTGCGTTCTCCCATTTGGTTCCAAAGAGCCCAGAGATTCTGGCAACTCAGGAATTGTTTTTATAAAAAAAAATTCTATAAAATCAAGAACTAGGCATAACCCAAGAATACCGATAATTCAGGAATTGAGCCAATAATTTATGTTTGCACTTTATTACCCCAAGAATATTTCATCAAGACACAATCCATAAAAAAACCCTAGTTTTGATCTTAAACATGAAGAATAGAAGGTTTCTAAGTTCTAATATTGAACTTTCTAAATCTTTGTTTCTCAAGATGCTCATTGCAGTTCTAGGACCCCTCAGACTCCTTGTCAGGCCTCAGGATTCCCCAGTAAATTGACTTGGGCCTTTCTTTCAAAGAGAATTCTCTACGCCCAACACTAGATAACATGATATGAAGAATACACAAATGACACAATATGAGACTATTTTAAAAGTATGCCCACAACATTTGAAGAAAATCAAGTATGAGTATACTCACAGGAACCTCAGTTTTGAAAGCCTGCCCAATGTGTCTGGGATGGGACCAGTAAAACTGTTCAAGTAAAGATCCAAGCTAACCAAGCTAGTAAGATTCCCCAGGTCACTGGGAATCTGTCCGCTAATATTATTACTGTAAAGCTCCCTGTAATAGAAAGAGGATAAATGACTTACACAATAAGGTTTTAAATAGCACTTGACGTAAAAATAACAAATCATAAGCTTAGCATCTGAGTAAATCTATATGAACCTAGTTCAACTCAGAACTTCAAGTTACCCAAAGTGTCCAAAGTGTCACTTAGCTATAATTGCACCCTGAGGATGCCCATCTGGCTAGTTAGACGGGATATAGCTCTATAAAAAAATTTCACATGTACTTAAAGTGATAAAAGGAATGCAAACCTAACAATTTACTTTGGAAATCTGTGCCAGTGTAAACTCACTGTATATTCTAATTAATCTTTGATCAACATGCCCCAACACGTAACCCCCCCCCCCCACCCCCCGGGCGGCCCAAACCCAAAACACATAAGAATCCACCCACTTGATTTTTTCTAGTCTCTCGGTGATACTAATGGGCAAAGGAAATAAATAAAATAAAATAAAAATAAAAAAGAGAAATATTAAGTTGAAAGGTTGTATAGTGTGTTCTAGATTAGTGCGAGCCCCTGATAAGTTTCTCCAAGTTTGCCAACCTTTTTTCCCATCCTTTATCAATCCATCCCAAATGGCCCTATGCTTAAGGGAAGAAGCTACAGGTAGCCTCAAGCATTTTGCAGAAAGATAAGACTCCTACATCAAAAAATATTAACTAATTCCTAATCTTTCAATTGCCTAAGAAAACTAATTCAAATTTACCTGCATTTACCTTAAAACCCCAAACTGCTTCAAAGAAGAGAATTACATATATTACTTATATATATATTATCGGGAAACATAACTTTATTAGTACAAATGAATAGGCAAATTGCCTGAGCACACAGGGAGTATACAAAAGAAAACACCTAATGACATTCTAGGAACCTGAAAAAGAAACAAGAAAGTTCATGGAAACACAAAAGAAAAACACACACACACACACACACACACACACAAATACACATTTTTTTTTTATAAGTGTTAAAGGAACGTATATACCTATACCACCAAGACCAAGGTCTTTGCCACTCGAGCCAACCCCAAGGGGTTAAGAGAACGTGTATATATATATACACGCACTGAATGTTGGGATCAAGGAAAGCTCCAACGATTAAGCCGGTCAAAAGAAATTGTCAGTGCTTTAAGTATTTTCCACTTCTTTCAAATTTTCTCAAAAAACTAGGTCGTTCATATGCTGTCCTATTCTTCATATCTCTTAAAATTCCTTACCATAATAGCTTCTATAGTTTTGTGTATATGCAAGCCATTCCTTTACCATATTCCCCCAATATGAACAATACTAGGAAGGAAAGAAAATTCCTATGCTGTAAACTTTCAAGAACAACAAAAGTAATGCAATTCAGTATCAAAGAACCACCTAAAGAAACAAAAACAAGAACAACTTTATAATTTTGAAGCAACCAAGCATGACATACAAATATTGTAGATTCCTGAGCTGGCCAAGCTGCGGAACAAGTTGACCAGATAATGCTGCATTGCCAAGATCACTATAATAACACATCAAAATGAGTGTCAGAGAAAGTGCCTGTTCCAAAAGTGATACAAAACAAGTGTGACACCATATGCATGTGCTTAAAAGACACAAAAGGACAAACAGCGTACACTCTGATGACACTATTATCATTGTTACAAGTGACATGAAACCATGTGCAAGGGTTAACAAGGGTAGGATCCCAACTCTGCAGGACATTGTTAGGGTCGTCTAAGCTGTTCCTTAGGCTGTGTAAAGCGTCACCTGCCAATATGCAAGCAAACGCAATTAGATGCTGACTATAGATGATTTTTTTATTTTTTTCAAAAGGCGTGGAAAAAATAAACTCATCACCAATTGCCACAAAGAAACCACATCTCTTAAACAAGTCAGAATTTTGATGAATGCTGACCAAAGTACATACATTAACACCTACAGATGATTACAGCAGAGATAAGTTTCTCAACTTCTAGCTAACTAAAACTGAATTATGCCTTCTCTTATGAATAAGAAGTCTTGATTACCTATCAAAAAAAGATAACTGAAACTGAATGGGGGAAAGAGTAAGCCTCAGACTGAGGCCCTCAGTTAAAACAGTGGATCCCTGTTGATCATTAATAGATAAAAATGATAGAAAAATCTCATTTGAATCGAATAGTTGGTTTAACGGCCTTCTTCGAATTCTTCGAAGGGTAAAGCTACTCAAGTGTCTAGTGCCATTTCTCTCACTGTATTCTTCCACTCTCATTATTCAATATAATCAAATATATGGGGCTACTATGAACCATACCCGAAGATCAGCACCCATGTACTCCAAGTTTAAGTAAAAACTCGGTAGCACAAGCAATTAATGAAAGAAGAGGAAAATCTAATTCGCAGCAAGTATCATCATTATCCATTATGGCACTGTGCGAAACTAAACTTCAAACGTCCCCACCTCAACTTGCATAAAAAAAAGTGTTTTCATTTTCCAAATTTAGCAAAACCCATTTCCAAAATCCGTTACATATCGTAAAAGTAAATATCAAAGCATAAGAAAAACACCAAAACGAACAAAAGAGCAGTAAGTATATCCAAAACAAACCTTCCATGTTAGCTGAAATTAAGCATAATGGACGAACCAATAGGATCAACCACAGCAAAACAGAAACCCCAAGAGCTTTCGCTTCCATCTCTGTCACTAAATTGCTCTCAGATCCAAAGAATATCCCACACCCACCAAACTCACCATCACAAATAACCCCTACAAAATCCCTTGCTCCCAAATCTTACATAAAAACGTCCAACATTGTAACTTTTTCCCAAAAAAGAAAAATAAAAACCAAAGTTACACTCATAAAGACTCGTAATCAAAAGCTCGATCTCATCCCATATGCCCAACAGAGTGCCCAAAAGACCAACAACCCATTAACATTAACACACTAAAAAGGTAATAGAAAAAATTTGAAAGAGTTTAAGACATTTTCTGTTCTACTTTTTTTTTTTTTTATAAAACTTTCCCTTTTTGCTCTCTCTCCTGGAGAGTGTTGAGCGAGGAGGTGGAATTGTTATCTTTCTTTTTCTTTTTCATTTTCTTTTTTTCTTTTGCTTTTTTTCCTTTTGGGAGTGAAGCGTGCACACAGAGGAGGAGAGAGGAGGTGGTGGGGGAGCTGCCCGAAACGGTGCTGACCTATGCCCGAAATGAGTCCAAATAACGCGCGCTATATTTGTTGAGAAGAGTGTTTTTAATGCAAGGATATCCTTGGTTATAAGAGCATCTCAGGATTACCTTTTGAAATTTTAAAAATATTTTTAATTAGTTAAAAGTATTTAAAAAAAAAATAGTATATTGAATAATTTTATTAAAATACTTTAGTCAATTAAAAAGAGTTAAAAATCAATTTTCCTAATAAGCACCAAACTTAAATTTTTATCAAAAAATTCATGCACATAATTTTATATTTTTAAAAAATTACCGTAACTAATTTTAAAAATATTTTAAACATATGGATTCCAAACAGTAAATAATTTTTTAGTAGTAGAGTTTATTATATTAAGTTTTAAGCTAAAAACCTTATCTTAAAAATAATATTTTCCACTGCAATCTCAACCATGTACTAAAAAAGATATTTGGAGCTTAATGTTTTTTTTAATAATTTAATTATAAAAAATTATATAAAAATAATTTCAAAAATTAATATAATTAATCATATTATAAATTTATTTTGATTATAAAATAAATTTAATAGATTAGATAAACCCATATCAATTTATAAAATTATTTTTTATATAATTCCTTTAAAAATATAACAAAACTTTTTTTTTAACCTTCTCCATGCATTTGTACGTAACTCCACTCTTATAAAAACTTTGTTTTTGAGTTATTTTCTAAATTCGTGTCTTATAAAACAAACAAATATATAAATAAATTATATGACATATATTATTATATGTACAAATTTCTTGATTTACATTAAATATTCAACTAATAATATTTCAAATTTGAGTAATAAATAGATCATCCAGATCCTAGATCTTTTATCCTTATTCTCATAATTTGTTAACATACATAACAGATTCTAATTTTAGAGTAAAGTTGTTTTTCATTCTGGTTTTTATCATCTCTAACACATATAGTCAGTGATATTGTCATATATTTTAAAAATAATGTTATAATATAATTATAGAATGTGTAAATGCTACACAAATACTTTAACAAAGAGAAAATCACTAAAAAAATTTAGTTTTTTTAGGTAGAATTAATATTTACTTACTTTTTTTAAAATAATTGTACGACATTTATATATGTTACGATTATAAATATTATTTATTATGTTTTAAACCATAACAATTAAGTGGTTGATAGGTAAAAAAAAAAAAAGTGGTTGATAGAAACAACTATATTTTAAAATCTAACATGCATCCCTTGGCCATGCGAGTCAATATAATAAAATTTATGGTGAAAAATAGTATCAATCTATTTTACTTTTACATGCCACGAGATTCGGTCCACCAATAATTTCTTTTATTTTATTTTTGTTTCACTTTATTAGATTAACTTTACTTTAATTATGTTATCTATCACACTCGTGCCATCGGTTGACATTGCTTTCTGATGAACGCTATCGCACGGAAGGATCGGGTTTCCTTTGACGTGCCTAATTAAATTATAGTGCGCGTCGGATTACGACATTAGTGTGTATATATGTACATAGATTTTCTTTTGTCTTCATACATTAATATTGTATACATGCATCTCTCTAACTTGTTCTTCCAATTACCAAACAATTCCAATTACCAAACAACTTGAAATTGAACATTATCATTATTGATGCATGCATATAATATATATATACATATATACATACATATATATTATATATATGATACGTACTCCTCTCACTATAAAAATATATGTATTTTTTAGATTTTAATTATAATTAGAGAGATTATTTATGACAAAAACAATCTAACATTTATTCTATTAATGATTAAAATAAAACTAAGCTTGTTTATCCAAGCCGAGTTTCCTCAACTTGAGTTTGAAATTTTTTTTATTTTTCAATAATTTTAACAGTTTTATTTAAGGGATTCAAGAAAATTTTAAATTTAAAATTCGAAATTTTAGACTTGGAACTCGAATAAACAAATCTAAACAAGACGTAGTGTCACGGAATTAGGTTCATTACTAATCTATTTTCATTCATTTTGACCCAATTAATATTTCTAACATTTTTCATGTTGTTATATAATAATGAGCCTTAACATGTTCCAAGATTTGGCGAATTCGATCGTTCGTGCATTAAATACGTACTTTGTTTATATTATATATAGAGGTTTTAAGCTAGCGCCACTTTTTGTTTTTTTTTCCTATATCTTTCCTTCATATCGTACCATAATGATCTCTTATTTTCATCAAAATTTTCTCGTTGATCGTGTGCGTAGAATTAAATACTTTTGAAGACGCAATAGAAGCTTCACAAACAAAGAGAACATAAGAGATATAATGGAAGCAGAATTCCCACGTGTACTTGGCTCACTTCAACGGATTTTAGCACCAAATTTTACCATCTTACAACAACAATCCAATGAAGGAGAAACACCATAGACTCTCAAGTTGGATCCAAGTAACTAGTCAATTGGTCAAGTTATTGAATCTGCTTCCATTAATCATTTCAAAAACATTTGTACCTCTTCAAAGCCACAATTCCCGAATCTTCAAAACATTCACAAAAGCTGACAATGCCTTGCTCAATATGATCCGAAGAAAAGGAAAGTATGTGCACTCTTAAGCAAATCCCTAACAATAAAGCCCAAGTTTAGATAGTATGACAACCCTTTTTTTTCTCAAACACTATTGGAGTGCAAAATTTCTTTCTGAGTGGAAAACTCCTTAAGCAAATTAATTATATCAATATTACTCTCATCCCAAAGACACCGAGCCCCAATACTCCAAGTCAATACCGCACTACAAGAAAATTAGGTATTTGTAGCCAACTATTCTCTACCAACATGACTATTTATTGTGAAAATTGGCAGGAAATAACTATTTTGGCAGAAAATAATTGGCCACATATATTCAATTTTCTTGTAGTGCCGTCCTATAAGCCTCATAAATGTTAGCTACAAAATCATTACAAAAATCATGGCTAACTGCCTCAAAGGTTTCTCCCCAAAATCATCCCTCCTCTAAACAATCTTTGTCTTGGGCAAAACATCAAGGATAATACTATTATTGCCCATTAATTATTTCATCATCTAAAAAAGAAGTCCAGAAAACAGAGTATGATTGTCATCAAGCTAGACATGGAGAAAAGTTTTGACCTCATGGAATGGGACTTCCTCCTCACATTAATGAAAGCTTTGAATTTTAATCAAAATTGGATTTGACTGATCAAAAGTGCATCACTATAGCTCCGTTCTCTATCACTATTAATGGTTTGCCGCCAGTATCACATGACCTGCTTTTTGCAGTCGATACAATTATCTTTGCAAAAGCTATGGAACAAAATGCCCAAGCAGTACCAGAATGCCTAAATAAATATCAAAGATGATCGGGTCAAAAAATAAATCTCACAAAATCCTCTTCGGTTATAACTCGAAATACAAGTACTCCAATCAAAGCTTCCATATCTCACTAGTTACCCTATAAGGCGTCTTTAGTAAGAATGAAATGTTTAGGGCTGTCGACATCCTTCAACAGGAGCAAGAGAGCAAACTATGAAGAAATGTTGAACAACGTGGGAAAAAAATTAGAAGGTTGGAAAACAAAGTTTCTAGCACAAGCAGGAAGAGATATATTGATTAGACCAGTGGTAAGTACTGTACCATCTTATCATATGAGCTCATTACAACTCCTAAAATCAGTTTGCAAGACCCTTGACATAAGTTTCAAAAACTTTTGGTGGGGCCTCTCGAAAGATGAAACCCACAATCTAACTCTGAAGTCATGAAAATCCATTTGTCTATCAAAAAAAGCTAGTGGTCTTGATATTTGATTGATGGAAAAAATGAATCAAGCTTTGTTGGCAAAGACAGGATGGGAAATAAGCAACCCGAGCAATAATCTATGGCATTCCATCCTTTATACTAAATATATTTGAAATTCAACTTTTTGGCAGGCATCCCTGAAACCATTTGATTCTAGTATATGGAAAGGAATCCTTAAAAGCAAAGAACTACTCAACAAATGGAGATGCTTTCAAATCTCCAGTGGTCTCTTGGTTAACGTCTAGTTTGATCTATGGATCCCTTCTCTGAAAAATTTCAAACAAAACCTGATCCAAGGCATAGGCATCACGAATCCAGATCTCAAAGTTTTGGATCTTATACTAAACAACCCAAGGTCGTGAGATATGCCAAAAATGCTTAACCTCTTTGACCTAGCTAGCATTGCAGAGTTGCAAAAAATACATGTATAGTCTTATACTAAACAACCCAAGGTCGGCAAGTGTGCAAGCTCCAGACAAAGTGGTATGGTTTCTAAATCCTAATGAAAAGCACTCTGTCAAAGCAACAGATTAGGCATCAATTCATAACCAAGAATCTCAATAGCAACATGCTATGATATCCCTTTTCAAACCTCTGTGGAGTTTAAAAATATATGAGCGTCACAAACTTTTATTATGGAAGCTACTTTGCAACATTCTTCCTACTAAAGCTAGAATCAGCGAGATCATTTATTAATTGGAATCGAAAAAATGCCCACCATGCAACCAAGTGTAGGAGACATTGCTCCACCTCTTTACTAAGTGCCCTATCACCCTTATTTTAAGACAGCAAAGTTGCTGGCCTCTGAACTTAGCAAGTTTGCCTATTACAAAAACATTGAAAAGAGTAAAAAGGATGCACAAAAGTTGCTTGAGATAATGCCTTAAAGGCAACACATCACATTCAGATCACTATATTTTTCCACACACTTCCTTACAGTCACAGTCCATATTTATACACATGAAATGTAATAGATGATCTGATCATAAATTGATTATACGGTGTACAATCATTTAGTTGGTTACAGAAGATTCTTCTAGAGTAGGATAGATGGCAGCTTTCCTCTTCTGTTTGGAATTTTTGTTTATGGCTGTGCTGGAGGTTGTTACACTGGTGGATGAATCCTTGGGTGCGTGAGTGCCTTCAGATGAGGTGCAGGCTGCATGCTGATGTGGTGCCTCAATAGTCCCTCGCGATTCAAGGGGCACAGGAGTAATTATGAGGCTTGATCGTAATGAGTTGAAGCGAGCAGTAGACAACGGCTTTGTAAAAATGTCAGCAAGTTGATCTTTGCTTGGAACAAATGAGCCTTTGAGTATTTTTGCCGCAACTCTTTCTCGGACAAAATGGTAGTCAAGTTCGACATGCTTGGTCCGAAAGTGAAGCACTGGATTCATAGAAATGTAGGTGGCACTGAGATTGTCACACCATAGAGTTGAGAGATCAGATAAAAAGATGCTGAGCTCGCCAAGCAGGGATTGCAGCCACAGTAATTCGCATATAGTGTTGGCGACAAATTTGTATTCCGCTTCAGTTGATGATCGGGCAATCGTAGGTTGTTTCTTGGATCTCCAAGATACCAAGTGAGAACCAAAATACATATAGAAGCCCCCTGTGGACTTGCAATCATCAGGGCATCCGGCCCAATCAGCATTAGCGAAAGTAGTAAGAGAACAAGCAGAAGAAACAGAGAAATATGATCCAAAATGAGTGGTAAGTCGTAAGTAACGAAGAATTTATTTTACGGCTTGCCAATGTGGGATTCTAGGACAATGCATATACTGACAGACTTTATCAATAGCAAACGAAATATCCGAATGAGTAAAGAAAAGATACTGTAAGCTACCTACAATGCTACAGTAAAGTTGAGGATCCTCAAATGAGGAACCATCTAAAGTCCTAAGCTTTGCAGTGGTGCATATAGGAGTAGAAACTGACTTGGAGTGATGCATATTTGTGCGTGTAAGTAAGTCAGTAATATACTTTGTTTGAGACAAAAACAAACCATGAGATTGTTGAAAAACTTCAATTCCTAAGAAATATTGCAGAGGACCTAGTTCTTTGACTGGAAAGGCAATATGCAGAGAAGCAACTAATTGAGAAATAAGAGCTGGACTAGAACCAATTACAATTATGTCATCAACGTAAATTAACATGTAAATGGAATCAGTAGAGTTACGAAAGATGAACAAAGAAGGATCAGATTTAGAGGCAATAAAACCAAGAGACAGTAACTTAGAACTTAATTTAGAAAACCAAGCTCTAGGGGCTTGTTTGAGATCATAGATAAACTTACATAGCTTGCAGATATGGGTGGGATGATTTGGATTTGCGAAACCCAGTGGTTGATGCATGTAGACGTCTTCCTCCAGATCTCCATGTAGAAATACATTCTGAACGTCCACTGGTGTAAAGGCCAAGAAGACAAAACTGTAATGGACAAGAGAAGCCGAACGGTAACAGGTTTGATCACAAGACTGTAGGTCTCCAAAAAATATATCCCAGCTTGCTAATGAAATCCCTTTGCAACCAGACGTGCTTTGCTGCGATCAAGGGTTCCATCAGCACACTGTTTAGTTTTCAGCACCCATTTACATCCGAGAACATTGAGAGAAGGGGAATGGGGAACCAAGTCTCAGGTATGTGTCGAGATGAGAGCATCGAATTTAGAAGCCATGGCAGCACGTCACTCTGAATATTTCAACGCCTCAATGAAATACGACGGTTTTTCAGGGATGACCGATTGAGACGAGACAGTGAGATGAAGAGAGGGATTGGAAGATGATTGGGGTAGAGGCCAAGGTATGGTACCATCAGTATGAAGAAGAGGATGGTGGATTTGATTTCTGGACCTGGTAACTATGGGATGCCGAGATGAAGGAGAAGATTGTCTGTGGGGAGAAGTGAGAGGAGCCGACACAGAGGGCAGATTGAGAAAGAAAGACCTAAGTGGAGACGATGATCTAATAGAAGAAGGAGATGGGCTTGAGGAAGAAGTCTGAGCCGAGTGGATATGGAGTGGGTGTCGGAGGAAGTTTCGGGTGGGATGGATTGAGTACAGTGGGTAAAGTATTAGGTGGGATGACTGTACCCAAAAACAAAGGAAGTGGATGATGCGAAACAAGAGGGACATGAGTTGAAGATTGGGCCGTAAGTGAATCATTAGTAAACGGAAATATAGTTTCATGGATCTAAACATCATGTGAGGTGTAGACTCGGCCCGTGAGAGGATGAAGACACAAGTATCCTTTGTGATCTGGGCTGTAGCCCATAAAGACACACAGTTTTGACCTAAAATCCATTTTGTGGCGATTGAAGGGACGTAAATTGGGCGTGCATTGACACCCAAAAACACATAAAAAATTATAATTAGGATCCAAAAAAAGAGCATTTGATAAGGTGATTTATGTTGGAGAATGGGAGATGCATCCGATTAAAACAGCAGTGGAAAAGGCCTCAGCCTAATATTTTTGTGAGATGGAGGCATGGGCCATGAGAAAGACCGGTTTCGACAATGCGACGATGTCGACATTCAACTGTACCATTTTGCGTGTGAAAGTATGGACATGTCACATGATAGAAAAATCCCATTGTCTTGAAGAAATTTATTTAAGGGTCTAAACTCACCACCCCAGTCCTTTTGTACAGAGACAATATTAGATGAAAAGAAATTACGAACAAAATTAAGAAATGCAACAAATATTTGAGACACCCTCAATTTGGTAGACAGAGGAAACAACTATATATATTTTGAATAATCATCCACTATAGAGAGATAAAACTAAGAGCCATTAGTAGATAACTCAGGGGCTGGTCCCCATATATCCAAAAATAAAAGATAAAAAGACTTAAGGGAGCGGGAGGATGTGGGGGGATGAGGACGAGACTGTGATTTAGCCAAGGGACAGGTTGAACATATATATGGTGAACTAGAACTACTAACAGGAAAATTAAACTGTCTGATTGTAAAAGCGGTGTTCCGTGGGCTTGGATGGCCCAAACGAGCATCCCAGTTGGGTGAAAAAGTACGCTCTCCAAGCATGGCCTGTGGTGAATTGGAAGATGAAGTAGAGATGGGGGAAGTCAATGAAGTGGAGACACCAGTGGATCTCAGAGTATTTCTTTCAATGTTGCAGTCCGTGATTTCATATTTGTAGTCTTGGCTATCCGAAGAAACAATAGTGGGGATAATTTGGAGATTCTTACATAGAAATTTTATACCTCAATTTCCCTTGTGGTAGAATTTGGTACAACACTGCTTACAACCAAAATGACGAAATAGAAGGAGATGTCCATTCTGTATTCTCGACCGTAGAAAACTTGGGGAATCATCGATCCCAAAATCGATGTGCATACTTTGAGACGCAATGGGCTGCTAACAACCTCGTGTTCAAAAGCTTGTCCCTAGCTAATATATACACTTCCTGGCTATTAATTCCTGTATACTAATAGTGGAAAGGATCCATGCTGAACTCTTGTAGCTTAATTATTATAATATAATCTGCTTGCTTAGACAAAAAAAAAAAAAAAAAAAACTTCTAAAGACACAAATAACAATATAAATAGTTTCCTTTAATCAACGATAAAAAAATATGACGATATGGAGATTTGTGAATAGTTCTTCACATGATGCCCTAAACCAGCTTAAGTCAAGTGCAAAACAACTGTGCATGCATGGAACCTAACCTTTTAACGTCCTCCCTCTCTTATAAAAAAAAAAAATGTTCTACGTCCTCTCACTCTGTCTCTGTGAAAAGGTTTTATAAGATTAGGGGACAAACTAAAATATATAGGGTTTGATCAGTTTTAGCTGGTGTATAATGACAATGCATGCATTTTGGGAAAGAATTGGTAATCTTGCATTTATAATGCCGTTTGTGCATCGAAGGCCTCAAAACCAATTTGGTTTGGAGTTTGCTATGCTAGCAGCTTTAGTGTCCAAAGTAAAAATACGTCTAATAGCATTTTTATTAAATTATTTAAAATTATTTTAAAAAAAATATAAATCTACATATTTATCAAAAAAAATGATTATATTTAATAAAACATTGAGAGATAAAAGTGGAAAAATATAATAAAAATCATTTTTATAAATAGTAAAACTAAAATTTTGTTTAACAAAAGTCAAATTTTAAACAAAATTTGTTTTACTATTTATAAAAATGATTTATATTATATTTTTTCACTTTTATCTCTTAATTTTTTATTAAATATGATCAAATTTTTGTAATAAATATATAAATATATATTTAAAAAAATAATTTTAAATAATTTAATGAGAATGCTTTAATATATATATATATTATAATTAATATGAAATCAAGGCGCATGCCCTGCAATCACGAAATTATGTTTCATGATTGTGTTTTAACTTGTTTGACTTGCATCATTACATAAATATTTGAAACGCATGCGGCTAAAAGAAGAAAGAAAGGCATGCGGCTCACATAAAACAAGGTAATCCGGGCATTAGAAAAGCTAGCTACCACAACTTTGCTCTATTCTCCTTTCCTATTATTATTATTATTATTATTATTATTTTTTGAAGAATCCTTTCCTATTAAATTGGCAAACTGGAGTACAAACCATTTCCTTAAGCCTATTTTAATTTAAACTGAACAAATATAAAAAAGGCCAGGGATCCTCTGCCAATTAACGTACGTCTATCGAGATTGTTAGCAGTTCCAACAAGTCGCTGCTGAATACGAAACTTAAGACTCGTTTGAATTCAAAAATAAGATGAGTTGAAATGAGTTTAGTTTATTTTTTAATATTATTATTATTTTAAATTTAAAAAATATGTATTAGAGTTTAAAAAATATGTATTAGAATTTAAAAAATATATATATATTTATATTTTGTATAAAAAATTATAAAATTATAAAAATAAATTAAAAATAAATTAAAATAAATTAAAATAAAATTTAAATATAAACGAAATCTTAAGTAATATAATACTCTAATGTTTTATATATATATATTTTTTTGTTAAAAACTACGTACTGAGCATTATGATCTCATGCAAGTGTCACCAAGTTCGTGAGTCCAACCGGTTGTGACGTCCTTTTCGGGCATCCATCGTTTTCTTCAAATAAAATGATGGTGTCCTTCACCACTTTGGTCAGATGTGAAAGAAGATCATGATCAGGTAGTACTACTACCGATTAGTGGGGTTTTTGGATTGTATATATGGAATTGACGTGCACTAGTGCTGTTGTTTGAGAAAACTACGTGGCCAGAAGACTGTCACACACATATATATGGGTTGTTTTATAACATCTTTTTAATCTCTATATATTATTATTTTTTAATTTTTTAATTTTTTTAATTTTTAATTTATTCTTTTTAAAATAATTTTATTTTTTATTCATTATTCATATATTAAATATTTATTAAAAATAAAATAAAATATGATATGTGAAAGTTATATAAATAGTAGAAAGTTATATAAATTATATATATATATTTACACTTTTGTTAGGCGCTTTTTTCGACCTTTTGCATCTAATTAGGTATATATTATTATTATTATTATTATTATTATATTGCCATATGCGAAAATAAAATCACCAATTTTTTAGCTAAATAGTACTATGTGTCACGTTTTAATATATGATAGTCTTTATCACTAGTACGTACTATGTTTTTGTAATTAATTTACTAATATATAACAAGATTTCGACCGAGTCATTGTTTAATTAATATATAGTCTTTAATTAATTAGTACTACTGCCAATGTGCCATTATTTTAGGCAGTCTTCGATCTCTAAAAGAGAAACGAGAATCCTGATCACTAAGCAAGACAAAGAGTCATAGTAGTCTTTAAACATCATTCATTTATAGGTGGAGGGCCCCGTACGTTTAAAAGGTAATCACCTTTTATGAATGGAGATCATATTGGCCGACTATATATTATATAATAAATAAATATGTTTAGGTGTAATTAAGCTATAGCCTTTATAACTAATTATTTAAGATAAAAAAATTATTTACGACTTATTTAATTTGATAAAAAATAATAATTTCATTAGAAATAATTAATTATAAATAAATAATTTTCTTATAGCGTCGCTAAATACATATAATATATATGAGCCGTTACATACATGATTTATATATCGAACTCATGTACTGTCTTTTGATCATGCAAGGTGATCAATTAATTCCCAATTTAAAACGCATGCAATATGTGTGTAATATTAAATAATTATGTGCTAACAACAATACATGCGACCAATTAACCCATATTTTGGAATGATGGTATGTAGGGCTAGCTAGATGCAGTACTTGATCTATCATTGACGTCAAAATTACTTGCAGGCAAAACCAAGTAGTACTCAAGGTGCAGCATGATATGAAAAATGGAACCTGCCTGAGGTCGGCGGCCGTGTTTAGTTGTTAGCGTAGATCTAGAAAATAGTTTAGAAATTACAACAATTCATGAGAAATTACTGGCTACATGCAGAGGTGAAATTATGATTTAGTATTTATGGAACGATCGATAAAGTATATAATATGTATAAATATAAATAATATATTTTTTTTATACGTGACTATATATAAAGGTAATAATCATATATTATAAAATTATACTTACAATAATTTCACAATTATATAAATTAGAATGTGATTAAATAAATATAATCAATTAATTTTGACAATTATAAAAATTGATAATCAATTCAAAGTAATAAATGAGTAAGTTAATTATTAAAAAATATCTCATAATTTATAAATGTTATGACCAATAAAATAAGTGAATTTAGCCAATTTGAAATTTATAAATCCAAACATCAACACAAAACAATTAAATAAAACTTTAAAAAATAAAATATCAAAAAAAAAATAAGAGCTTAGTCTATTTGTAAGTAAAAATTTAATCAAAATTGTTAGAATCATAACATTACGTTATTTTAATTATATATATAAATAATTGCATATATTTATATACTATAATTTAAAAAAAAAAAAAAACTTTGAAGAGCAGTAGCCCTACTTACCTATAACGTAGGTCCGTCCCTGGCCATATGGATCACCAACAAAAACTAAACTCTGAATTTGAAGCCAAATTCTCAAAGAATGTAAACCCTACTAGCTAGCCTAAAAACGTCGACTCTTCTAGCTACTGATCATCCTTTATAAGTACACAGTACACCTAGACAAATTACATGATGAAACAACGCATGCAAGATAACTTCTCAGAACGTGGTCTTTTGAATAGATCAAATCAGTCAAGCTTGACTGATTAATTATTGGCTTGCAGATCTACTATGTCAATGTGATTATATATATATATAACATCATGTTACGCGCAACATATTAATAGACTCATTTGATTTCACAATATATATATTTTTATTTTATTTTGTTATTATATATATAACTTTTTCAGACTTCTAAATAAAATGAAATAAATAATCAATCTTAAAAATAATAATTTTGAAAAAATATATCCTAATAAAAATTTTCTTAAATTTTCAATTTTAATCTTAATTTATCTTATTTCATCTCATATGATTTCATATACGAAAACGGATGAAAGATTGGTGTGTGAAAACTATTAGTCACTACAATATTTATCACTTTTTGACAGGATGCTTGTTTTGCCTAAAAATTCATGATTTGTGTGTATAAATATTTAGTCATCAAAAATTTTCGTGGGACACTTGTTACATAAAATTCGTGGCTAATAGTAGCTTGACCACCAGTAAAAAACTTAGTGGGAGAAATGGATTAATTGGCATGATGGGGTCAGTGACAAAATCCAAAATTGTTCGTGCAAAAAAAATTGAAAATGCACCGATCGTTTTGGCAAATACTTTATCATCACAATGTCTATTTGTGGCAATTGACTTTTCCACTCTATTCATATAATGGGCTTTAGTCTTGAAATTGTGGGAGTTGTTGTGGCTAGTACTTTATTCCCACATAATCTTTTTGTGGCAAATAAATTTTATACTCTACCATGTTATGGCTTAAAGTTTTCTAATTGCATCTGTTGTTGTTGCAATTACTTTATCTCCACATAATCCTCTTGTGGCAAATAAATTTTTCACTCTATCCATGTCATGGCCTAAAGTCTTCTAACTGCATTTGTTGTTGTTGCAATTACTTTATCTCCACATAAACCTCTCATGGCAAATAAATTTTCCACTCTATCCGTGCCATGGCTTAAAGTTTTTTAATTGCATCTGTTGTTGTTGTTATTACTTTGCCCTCACAAGATGTACTCGTAGTAAATACGTTTTTCACTCCATCAATGTTGTGGCGTAAAATTATTGTCTACCAAATAATCCTGTGTCTGTTTGAAGCTAATATTATTTTGCGTGGACCATTATGTGTAGGGATAACTTAATTGCTGCTACCAATCTTGCATACACGTACGTCTATTTAATGAACTAGAGTTTGTGACAAATGAACTTTTGTCACAAACCAATCAAATAAATAATGCTGCATATAAAAATTTACCACCTGGGAATTATACATTGTATTAAACAGAATTTAACATTGAATTAGATGAAACCCATATTAGCAAATTCATCATTGTGCACAGGATGTAAAATAATATTGTAATTCATCGATGTAATTCATCATTGTGCATAGGATATATATCTTATGCAACAATTGTAATTCATTCACTTTTTGTATATAATGATTACATTCACATTAAATTAAACATATGAGAATTTGAAATAAGCTGTATAGGTGACATGAATTGGTTGTCTTAGGGATGCTCTATGTCTAGTGGGACATTATTGGCCTTAGCATTTACAACGTTTGAAAAGTTTCATGATATCTGCAATTAGTTTGAAGACGTTCATATATATGCTCTATGTCTAGTGGAACTTGTAGGTTGGGCAGGATTCCCAAGTACTTGATTGTTGCCTCCACCACTCGTGTTTCAAGACATTCATATATCTGTAATTAGTGGCCTAGATTAATGAACTTCTTGGCAACTAGAATGCATGTCACTTTGTGAAAATACTTGAGCAAGAACTGATTTCAGTCATATGGAATATACAATTTACTATTGCATGCAGGAAATATAAACCTAGATCAACTTCATCTTAGGTGAGATATTGTATAATGCTTGCAAAGCATCATAATAATTAGCATTACACCTTATTTACCACTTAGTCAAACTATTAACTTAGCATTAATATACGACCAAAGATTGTCAAATAAATACCCCAATATGTAATAGGAATTTAATTAGGGGGGCATCGCGTCATATTGTTATTGACTGTCACTAATGTACACCAACTAGGCTACAACTAGACCAAGTGTGATATCCTTGGATAAAGTTACTTGTTCCTAGCCTTGATGACTTACTCTGCATATAAGGTACCATAAAAAGGTAATTCTCCATATGTATTTCAACACATATACGAAATTGCCAGAACCTAATAAAATAAGGTATAGAGAAAATTAGCATACAAAATATGAGACATCAACACAATACTTTTAGCCTCTGAATAGTATTCACAGTAATTAATTTGAGGGTTCTTAACTTGTGTTTTTAGCATTATATAAATTTCCTCAATTTGAATAACCACCATGACTCCCTAAGTAATTAATTTGGATTTTCAATAAGCACTACAATTAATCCTGGGGTATTTATTGTACGTAGCATCAGCAGTGCATTCATCCCTCAATTACAAGAAACAAAATTTAGCTGGAGTAATGACTAATTAGGTAAATAAAAAATTTAGATGGAGTAATATTTAAAAGAGTTGTCTAATAAAAACATACATACATATATATATGTATAATTAGGTAAATACCATTAACAATACACATGCAATCAACCCTCATTTAGATGGAAACAAATCAAGCACATATGAAAATTAATCAAGCAATGGCTATATGCAAAGCAATAGCTAAAAATAAATACTTGGAAACAACACAACAATAGGATACACCTCCTTAATCACTTTTGTTACCGTTACTTAGTCTCTTGTAAATTCTCGTATGTAATTGTCACATCTCTATAAAGATACAAAAGGCTTTTTGCCAAACTTTCATGTTTTGTTAGACATTGTCTTAAGCAGTTTGCATTTAATCTTTTTTATAGTATTAGAGCAAGTTAATTTATGATTGATGATGGGCTCTTGTGATCTACTCACGATAATGGTATTAGAAATACGGCCCACATGTGAGAGAATGTGTTGAGAAGTTCCACATAATTTATGAACAAACTCATCTTGTTTTTTATAAGGAGTTATTATACTCTTCCTATTAGGCTTTTTAGGGAGAGAAATGGGTGCTTTAGTATGGTATCAGAGGACCACTGCAGAATTACTTGGATTTCATTTCTACTATGTGATCTTGGTGTTATTCTTACATTGATGCCAGTTCTTTTTGGTGACAACTTTAGTGCCTTACATATGATTGCCAACCCTTGTTTTCCATGTACGTAGCAAGCATGTCAAAATTGATTATCATTACTTGTTCGAACATGTTGCTCTATGACTAATGCATATTCGACACACTTAGGTGACCTCTCAACTTTGCTGACATCTTTATTAAGCCACTTGGCTGCCCTGCACTTCAGTCTCTATGCACCAAACTTGACCTTCTCTCTCGACACAGCTTGCAGGGGATTATTAACAATACACACGCAATCAGCCCTCATTTAGATGCAACTCATATGAAAACAGATCAAGCACATGTGGAAATTAATCAAGCAATGGCTATATGCAAAGTAACAACTAAAAATAAATATTTGGAAACAACACAATAATCGAATGCAACTCCTTAATCACTTTTGTTGCCGTTACTTAGTCTTTTGTAAATTATTGAAATTGCTACATCTCTATAAATATACAAAGAGAAAACTTTCGAACTAGTGACACCTTCAACTGGGACTTATCAGAAGACAATAGAGTTCACCTAATTAAGTTAATGAGGAATGATGAAGAGGGTACAGTGGCTGAGAAGCAGATGATAATCTCATTTCTCCAACCCCCCAGTGAACGAAGTTCTTCACCCTAACTCTTTCTCATTTAGGTCTAAAGCTCTCTCTTTCCCCTCCATCTCTTCGAAATCCTAACACTCTCTCTCATGCAACTGGTCTGAAAGAATGCATGATTTTCTCTAATAATAAAGCCCACACTTCTCTTTATTACTATCTCCAGTAAATCAATGAACATAAATCGAAACAATGTTCTATCCACAAACTTCTTCGGAACAAATAAAATCTGAGCTTGTGCTCACTGCTTAAAGAAAATGGTGAGTATAATCTATAGTTTAGTCCACAAGAAAATAAGCGAGAGAGAGAAGAATGATTTCATTGGATTTTTAATAATTGCCGCAAGGAATCACAATAGATTGCTAGAAATGTGTAGAAGGCTCTTGAATATTTTCTGTGATAGAATACATGCATATGTGTAATTGTTCTCTAGTGATATTCCATTTGAAAAATAGACTCAAAGAAGTCTATCATAAATGTACCGTTTTGGTCATTATTGTATTGAGGAATTATGAAATGAAAGGTAAACCTTGAGAGCTTAGTATTCTTTCTATAGCATTTCATCAAATAGACTTAGTGCTCCTTTCATTTAGTTTCTTCTTCACTCTTGATCAACCTAGACGGTAACGTTAAAGTTCAAGTGCATGTTTCAACAGAAAATGCTACCAGCTCAGAGAGTCTGTAGTGACTCCCAGATTGACTCATCGTCTTCTAGACCCAAAGGTGTTCATGCGTGCTTTGGGTAAGGAAAGGAGAGAAAGGGAAGGATTGAGAGGAGAAAGAGAGCTTGGTTGGGAGAGGGGAGAGGGAAAGAGGTTCAAGACAGAGGTGACGCAGAAAATGGTTCGGGAGGGAGAGAGGGGTTCGGCTTAGAGAATTTCCTGCAATGCGTACCACAATTTTTTAACCACTTTCTCTTATGTGGATGCGTGCAACTCATTGGTATCTGATAAAGAAGTCTTAGGCCTAAATTCAGAGTTGAGATGAATTTTGAAAGTTAAATAAAATATTATTAAAATATTATTTTTTAATAATATTATTATTATTTTAGGATTTAAAAAAGCTGCATGTATTGGAATATAAAAAGGCTAAATTAAAATTTCAAAATATAATAATAAGTTTGAGATGAGTTGAGATGAATTCTGAATCCAAACCACGCCTTAAAGTACTCTTATTGGTTTATGCATATGCATATACAAAGTTATATTTGCATAATATTATAGGCTTAAAATCATTCACATTGGAATATACATATCCAAGTATTTGGATGTCTATGAACTATGAAAGTTTGAAGAGTCACTATTTAAGTATAAAAACATATTTTATTTTTTTTTCTCTCTCCTTCCACTATTCATCTATAAAAATATGTATTCCAATTATATATATACATATATAAATCATATATATGTTAACAAAATGCATCCCATGTATATATATATATATATAAATATGTGTGTGTATATATGTATATATATGCATTCCAATATATATATATATAATTCCAGTTTATAATATGGAATGATTCAATATATATATGCATAAAAAAATATTTATATGTACGTATATATATGATTCCAATTCCAATTATATATATATGTAATATGTATAAAATATTATATATACGTATATATTTATATATGTATGTATATGATTCCAATGATATATATATATATGTTAAAGAATTAATTAAAATTGGAGTAAAAAATTATTTTATTATTATTTTATAGCAAATTTGCATAAGTTAATATAAGAATTTTGTTTAAATGACAAAATAAATTTTTAAAAAGAGTAATTTTATATATGCATATTAAGTCAATAAAAATACTCTTACAGAGGCCTCCGTTCCAAAGCGTTTTACATATGCGAAGGCTCTCTGCTGAAGTATTCTTACAAGACAATTAGTTTATATTCGATAATATTTCTCTTTACATACCAAGACAAGAGAGATCATACGTCGATGAGTTAATAATACCTGACATCCTCTGCTGAGGTAGGTAGCTAGCTGTTATTGCTCTTTAATTCTCTTTAATACCATTATATCATTCAGTGGTTGTTGCCATTATTATTACCATTCGAACTGTTGATTTTGCTTTTTTTTTTTGGTAAATCTCACATAAGTGAGATTTGTAAAATGGAACAATATATAAAATTATAAAAGGAAGCCTAACTTTTTTAATTAATTACATTAGTCAGAAATTTATCTAGTAACTTTTAATTTTAATAAAATTTCTCTGTTGTCTTTTTTTATATGTAAAAAAAAGAAGGTAAAAATTAGAATTTTACTAGTGGGAGAAGTTTTTGTGGATGTCGTTAGAGTGAGGAGAAAAATTGTATGATTGTAATAATTTTTCACATAGTGTATTTTCTTCTTTGGGTCTGGTGGTTTTTCTTCCGGTTTGAGAATTTTTCACGTAAATTCTTGTGTTGTATTTATTTTTCTATTTTTTTTGATATTTTGTCAAAAGTGGATTCTGGTGGGAGAAATTTGGGAGATCCAAGATTCCCAACAAGTGGTATCAGAGCCACTAGGTTCTTTTGGCAGAGTGGAGTTTTGGTATAGTAGTGTGGATACGTACGGTCTAAGAAGGTTCTGTCTAGGAGATTGAAAATTTTAAGTGTGTCTGTTGTGATCCTCCAATCTTTCTTGGGAACCTTGAAGTTCTATTTAGAAAAGATCAGTCTTTCCTAAGAACTTACTTAGTGGGTATTATTCATTTTTACGGTAAAATTCATCGAAGTTATGTTAGGAGGTAGAGCTTCAAATCCTATCAGATTTGATGTGGAGAAATTTGATGGGAGAATCAATTTTGGTTTGTGGCAAGTACAAGTCAAGGATGTCTTGATTCAATCAGGATTACACAATGCATTGAAAGGTAGATCAGTTTCTGAAGTCAGTAGTAGTCCAAGCACTACTGGTGAAACAAATAGCAGATCTGAAATGAGCGATGAAAATTGTGAGGATTTGGATTTGAGAGCGGCAAGTGCAATTCGTCTGTGCCTGGTCAAGAATGTTCTTACAAATGTGCATGGAATATTCACGGCAAAAGGACTCTGGAAAAAACTCGAAGAGTTGTATCAGACGAAGGGTGTCTCAAATCGAGTGTGCTTGAAGGAGCAGTTTCATACACTGCGGATGAGTGAAGGTACGACTATTTCAGATCATTTAAGTGTTCTTAATGGCATTGTCTCTGAGCTAGAATCTATTGTAGTTAAAATTGATGATGAGGATTAAGCCTTGAGGTTAATCTGGTCTCTTCCATCTTCCTATGAGCATATGAAGCCTATTTTGATACATGAGAATGATAAAATAATTTTTTCAGGGGTTACCAATAAACTTTTTTCTGAAAAAAGAAGGCTAAGTGGTGGAAGTAATGGTTCACCTGAGAACTTAGTAATGGTGACAGCTGGTAATTGGAAGAGAAAGAACTCCATGAAAAAGAAAATAGTCTGCTGGGTGTGTGGACAACCTAGGCACGTCAGAAGAAATTGTCCAAAAGGTGGAGCAGGTTCGGAAAGAAACTCCAAGTTAGTAAATGGAGATTCTAACAATGAAACTAATATTGTATCTCTCTTTACAGAAGACAGTGTCTGTTAAAAAGAGACATATACATCCTCATGGCATGTCGTTAATCCCAAAGTTGCCATGATAAAGGATGTGTTAATGTTAGTTGTTCCACAAGTTCGCACACGGGCATTGGTTTGGCATTGATGCAGGGTGTGGTGGAAATTCATGTCGATGGCTGATGAACTTCCAGGAAAGCCAAACGTGGAAGTTACACCATAATTTTTCAGCAAAATTATTTTCGACATGGGCCGAAATGAAATACTTGGAATTGATTTATTCTGAGTGGTTATACTTTTATGATGGAATATGATAGCGGAAGTTATGAAGATCCTCATTGTGATGGAGCGTGACTGTGGGATCAGTCAAAGTCACAAGGTAGAGATTGTTGACTTTGCTCCTTTGTAAATCCCACATCGGTGGGATTTGTAAAATGGGGCAAGGCATGAGGTTATAAAATGAGGCCTAACCTCCCTAGTTAATTATATTAGTAAGAAACTTATCTAGTAACTTTTGACTTGAGTAAAATTCTTTTGTTATCTTTTTTGTATGTAAAAGGAAGAGAGGTGAAAGTTAGAGTTTTACTAGTGGGAGAAGTTTTTGTGGGTGTCATTAGAGTGATGAGAAAAACTGTGTGATTGTAATAATTTTTTACATAGTGTATTTTCTTCTCTGGGTCTGGTGATTTTTCTCCTGGTTTGAGAGTTTTTCACGTAAATTCTTATGTTGTGTTTATTTCTTTATTTTTCTTGATATTTTGTCAAAAATAGATACTGGTGATTGGAATTTAGGAGATCCAAAATTCCCAACACGAACTACCCCTAACATCGTCAAATATCGAGTCTGATGTAATATAATATCTATTCCAAGATATTAATATAAATTAACTAATTTCCACCGGCAGCGAAAACTATAAATGCTCAGGTTGAAAACCATATATATGTTGTTTAATTTATTAATGAATTTAATGCAGAATGATCTATATATCTACTACGTACAGTCAACGAGGGGACCCTTCTGCGCATGTGATAATGCTCATTGATTATGTGCAGAAGGCTACATGACTTCATTCATAAAACCGGTGAGTAGTACTAGCCTAGTAAATGTTCTTGATTTTGCGAACAATTAGAAAAACATGTTATATATATATATATATAAATATGGTCCTGGCCGTTAAAATGCATTTGGTCAGTAGTCTTGCTGAGTTATTTTGGAATCTATACGTATATATTACACAAGAAAAATACTGATTAATACATGAGAGAATTTCATGAACTTACTTAGTATATACTGTAATTATTATAAGTACAACATTAGGATAAAAGATTAATATAAAATGATATGCAGAACATACGAAAAACAGTACAAACTCTGAGGAAACGAGATTTATTTTATCATGAATTATGTGATGAGTAATTCAGAGAGAAAAGATAATTATCTAACAAATATATATATATTGAAGTGATCAATATTAATGTCAATTAATAGTACTGTCTTGAGATGATTAATGCAACGACTAGAATCAAAGAACAATTACAAATTTGTAAGAATGTGCCCTAATAATGTGTACTGTGTGTACACATACACACATATATAGAGTACTAGTACTACTTATCATTCTAATTTTCATTATCTTCCACCATTTTATGATGTGTTCTTAGATGATTAGAGACGGTTTATTTTCTTTCACTGTGTGTGTAGGAGTAATGTTATTCAATATTCTACTTCTCATTATCTCCTAACCATTTTATGATTTTATGATGTGTTATTAAATGATTAGAGACTATTTATAATTTTGTTTTTATTTGTAAATCTATTATATATCTAATGTCACATTATGGGATAATGAAACAACGATGAAAAAATAGATAATGAATAAATCTTTCTTATATGTAGAGTAATGTTATACTATGCCTTTTCAATTTCAAGCTGATCACTTGGTGTGTCTTTAGTGCGAATTGCACTATTTTTTTTTTCTCAAACATTTTTCTAAAATATCTTTAAATATTTTTAAAAAATTAAAAAATATATCAATATACTAATAATCATTTATTAACTATTAAGAAATTTTTATTTAAAAAAAATTAAATATATGAGCTGTCAAAATAAAGAGATAAATTGATATGATTAGTAGCATTAATCATATATGTATATATGATGTATATATGGTATATAGCACCAATAGTAAAAGATAAAAAAGAGGATAATATTGTACTTCAATAGGTTAGGCAGAGGTGAAGCTAGGAACGCAGTTCATTTAAGAATGCGGGAGACCACCAAGCGCTGCAACTTCATTAGAAGTAGCTGCTCATAAAGAAGGAAGAGCTATCATTAAGGGTAGATATACACTGAAGTCGGTGGAAGAACAGGTTTAAAGAAAATGGAGGAGTCAAGAAAAACAGATGTCAATTGTTATTACAATCCATGCTACGTTCTTGAAGAAGCTCTAAAGGCTATGTTCAAATGTTTGGGTTTTGAGACTCAGCCTAGAGATCAGGTTTCTTCAAGCTTACAACATAAAGATGAGGTGAGCAGTACCCAAGATGCTTCTTTAATCAGTGAACAGGTTGCAGATACTCCCCCAACATCTGATCCTGACCCACCATCTGCAACAACAGACCCAGAAGCTGATGATCTTCATTCAAACACACAAACTTTTGTAAGCCTCTCTCTCTCTCTCTCTCTCTCTCTCTCTCTCTCTCTCTCTGTGATTTTAAGAATCTAATTTGTTTCATTTGTTTTCAACATATACAGGGACTTGCTGCGAGTGTAATGGCTGTGCGTGTGCCTCCAAGGCCACGAATAAGCGGATCACGGACTGGTCCACAGATCAATTAACTACTTCAATCGGTTCTGCTCTCAATTTAAAGATATGTCATGGGTCAAAAAGCTAGCTAAAATATTCTATAATTGGTGCCCCCATCGGGTAGTTGTCTCTATATGTTTCTTCTTCTATCGTGTATAATATGGTTCTGCTTATGTTAGAGATCTAGTGAAAAGAAATCTGAGTAGTGGTAAAAGTAGGACGCTACTATAGAATTTGATTTTTGTGATCAATTATTTGAGATGAAAAGATTATTTATAATTTAATTTTAGTTGAAAATAATCATTTTGTTAATAATAATTAATTATAAATAAATAATTTTCTTGTATAAAAATCTAGGACATGTCATCCACTTTTCCTTATGCATGGCTTGTAAATCTTCTGAAACCAGTAATTCAAACATGAATTCTGTTGATGATGCATGGACGTCTAATTTACATGTAGCATTTGCATGGAGATAGATATATAGTCTCGGATGGAGAGTGAGTTGAACTTATTTTAATTTAATTTAATTTAATTATTTAATTTTTTTAATTTTTTATATAAAATATAATTTTTAATATAATTTTTAAAATTTTAATACATATTTTTAAAATTTTAATTATTTTTTTAAAATTTTAAAACAAACATAATATAAAAAAATAAATTAAACTCATTTATCTCTCAACCTAAATGAAATCACAGTGTATATTTATAAAACCATCATCTATATAATTTGTACGAGACCATTTATTACAATGTTCCTGATGATGAAATATTGTGTGATATCTCTATCCTGAAGGGCTTACAACAAACCTAAAGGTAGCTAATAATGACAAAACCGACGCTAAAAAGTTGATGATTCGGTGTCATCGTGGGAATAAAGTATTTGATTTATTACAATTTGGTTTAAAAGTAAATTAAGTTCTGAGTACCTTTCATGTCACAGGCATTATATATAAAATGCCACCCCTCGTGAATCTGACATGACATGCATGTACATCGAATATTGGTTGCTAATCGTAAATGTCATTTTCGTAATGGATTAGGATTAGAGTTTAAATTCTAAATATTGAAAAAATGTAATTTTATATTTTAGGACTCTTAAGAATTATCCAAAATGATAAAATTTATTTTATAATATACTTCTTATTATGTAATTTTTAAATTTAAATATAAGAGATTTAATAATTGAAGATAAAATTTCAAATCCTAAAAGTTCTGAGAAATAGAAGTTATCTAAAGAAAAGTTTGAGTTTGAAGTTGCTAGTGCTGAGAAGATAAATTTCGAGTGCAGCAAAATGTATTAATAGAATTCGTTAATAGAGTTTTACTGTAACTCAAACTCCTATCAGATCTTTTCTATTAGTAGAATTTTACTATGACTCAAACTCTTACCATGACTGATTTAATAAAGTTCTATTGTGAGTCGAAATCCTATCTATAATTTAGATAGCTAATTTGAAAGCAGCTATATTAAAGTGATCAAAATGCAAGATTTAAATGAAGCATCAAAGTAAACTTGAATTAGGAGACAATAGATTGGATATCGTCAGAAATTTTGACAATTATTACGATAGAAGACAAACAAATAGTTTGTATTGTTGATTAGGAGTGTTAAAGTTACAAAGATTTTTTGAACTAAAAACTTTACTTGTAATATCTTAATTTAATAAAATTGATTTTTCTGAATTTAACTATCCCGTAAGATTTTATCTTTAAAGAATTCTTAAAAAACGGACGAAACAATTAAGCAGCAGCTCCTTTTCGTTTACTTTGATATTAAATTAATTCAAGATCATTAATACAGCATCCTTCAAGAGGAGGACGCAACTTTTAGATCATTCGGGGACATATAAAAGGGATCGAGAGTAGTTAATTAGTCACTGACCAAAGTTTTGTCAGATGGAAGCAATTACCAGAGACTCGAGATCATCTTCAGTGACTGACACTCCTATTCAATCATTTTTACAACTAAACTTTAAATTGAGATTATTTCTGGAGTATTGCTACATGCAAGTATTATGTAATCATTTTGAATAAGAATAAAATTTATATTAAAAAATTAATTTCTTTCATGTAAATTCTGTATTAATTCACATTTTCTTCAATACGATTATACGACATTTGCACACTTAGGATTCCGAGACTCATTTCTCATTTTCCAAAGAGGAATTAAAGGTAAGATATTAAATAAATTAACTTCATACGACTTGAATTCCTTTCCAGAGAAATATATAGAAAGAATAGCATGTACAAGAAACGTAGGCTCTTCATTTCTAATCAAAATTAATATAAATGGGAAATACTCCATTGAAAAAATCAAAAAAAGATTACAGGTCTATACAACTGATAGCGTTGTCTTTCTGATCATAACACAGGTATTGGAGTTGCACCATTAAGTCAGCTTTCGCCAAATAGATCCTTTGGAGGCTGATAAGCACTTCACCTTCGGGAAAACAAAACCTGCCTTTGGAGGGTTACCATCAACAAGAGAATTCTCGTATATCTCTTTGCACTCTTGCACTACCTGTTTGACATATAAAGCAGATTATAATATCAAACCTGCAGATCAGCACAGAATTCAAGCCTCTTCCTCTCAAGCAATGCCATCACACAACTAAATGAAATAAAAACAAACGACATCGAATTTTGTTTCTTGTCTTGCAAAATAAGAAAATGTTTTGGTTCGAAGTCAATCCAGGTTTAGGTTCCCAATTATAGAACTTTTGGGGCCGTTTTACGTCCTATTCTAGTGGTCGAATGAGACTGTCCCTAAACAGTCCCCAAAGTTACATGTTCGAAATTAGATAAAACATGGAACAAATTCTGCAACAGTTTATACACATAAATAAGCCAACTTTGTCCTTACAACAAGGGCAGCTACACGTCTCATTAGCTAGTCAATTGCAACATCTAATACTTATTTCCCATGGGCATCATTATAAACCCCAAGGAAATTCGAACCTATTCATATTTTAGTGTTCAATAAATAGTACATCTGAGCCAAGGAAAATAATTATAAGTTACCTCCTTTGCGTCCTTCCTTGGTATGCCTTCTCGTAATCCGACAAGCTTCTCAACAACCTCAGGCTGTAAGAGGAAAAGATCAAGACTTTTTAACAGAAAAAACCAAAGCAGAGACGTTCAGATACTCTAGGGCCAGATTTCAACTACATTAAATTCCATGGAAGAAGTAGCATAAACAAAAAACAAAGCGAATGCCGCCTTAATGCTACTCTTGAAAGAAGGTTTATTTGAAAGTTTAAAAAGCAAAATTGTGGTGCAAAATAACTCAATAATTTCATTGATAGAAGAAATTACCGGGCAGTCAGGCTGATGCTCGAGAATATTTGTGTATATGAGCGTGAAGGTATCCAGACTCTCTGCTGAAGCAAGTTCTCTTAAATCACTCAATATCCTGACTCTGTTTTCCACTTTCTGCAACCGAGTCAGGAAGATGGTGATAAAAATTGATAGATACGACAAACCAATGATAAAATGGTTAACATCTCAATGATAGGGATTTCATTCAAATGAAATACTTCATGTGGAGGAAAAAAAAGGCATTGTACGAAATATAAACAGCACTCACAGAAACGCTTATATATTCCCTGAAAAAGTCCATGAGAACCTCTTCATCTAGCCTCATCCGTTCTATGGTCTCTTCCTTAAAGTAGTTCCTCTACAGTCACAAACATCAATCATTAAGGACCATCACCTCATGGCAATCAAAATAACAATGTAAATGCAGGAGAATACATTCAACTGAACTTCCCAAAAAAAAATCATGGTTAGGTTTAATGCAGAATAAAAACCTGTGCTAGAAGATGATCAACATAAACGATTACTGTTTCCTCCAGGCAAGCTTCAACAAATCTCCTAAAAGATCTTTCTTCAATGTACCTTAAATTCAGAAAATATCAATCCAATCATAACTATTCTAACTATTAAGAGACAAAGTTGAAGCATCATCGTACCAAAGTATAAAGCTTCAAGAGAGCGAATCAAGTGTTTTTCAACACCAAGTTTTGCTCTAAGGCAGTGCCCCAAAATTAGTGATAACTAAACAAGTTTTTGTTCAAATTAATGAATAGTTTTTGGTGTAAACTGAAACAAAATGATCATTTAGAAGGAAGCTCAATCACAAGCATGTGGAATTAACATGTTCTAGAAGTTATATGTTGGAAGTGCAAGGAACAGAAGTAGTCCTTAAGAATCTCTTGAATTTAATTGCAACATGTGTTAGGGTTAAAATAAAGGGAAGATCAGGACATGCACCAAGCATAGGGGTTGTACCCTTGTTTTTCTTTTTTGATTGGTAAACAACATTTTATTGATCATAAGAACAGGCAGAGCCCAAGTATTAGGGGGGCTATCCCCTCGTAAAATACGAACTGCCACTCTTCAAAAACAGGGAAGAAGTAAGTACAGTAGGAGGTTTTGGGGCAGTAGGGCTTGGGTGGAGGGATTAATATTTTCCCCAAACAGAAATTGGATGGGGATAGAGGCCTACAATCAGAGAATTTATGTGAATACATATTCAACCGACATATGGATCAAATCAATAATTGGAAGACATGTCATCCTCCATTTTAGATAGCCAGTCCTCAAATTAAGTTTTGCATATCAAGCAATGTAATGAGCACTTATTACCTGCATGCTTTCACCTTCTTTTTGACCCCAAAAATAAGGTATATCCTTAACAGTAGAAAATCCAATCATGTATCCTATTAATCTGAGCAAGTCCCATATTGGTACATAAATCATGCTCTAGATTTAAGGTATAAAAAAAAATATCAATACAAACTCAGATAAAATCAAGGATATCAGATGGTTGTAAGGTGGGAGGGCCACACTAAAAGCTGTGTAACCGTGTCAACGCCAATACAATACTTGTAGTGGGCAAATAATAGAGGTAAACCATTGATGGTTCAAGTCATATCCTTGTTTTATGCATTGAACCTACAAAAGCTGTTAGGAATGGAGAAAAAAAAATGTTGCTGGGGTCAAAGAAAAAGAGAGCTCACAGCTTCACGTCTGTAAAATAATCACCAAATGTTGCAACCAGGTACTCAGTAACCTGTCCTTCACACCACTCTGGAATTTACAAAAGAAGAAAACCCAACTCAGACGCAAAAAGAGGCATTTCAAGAGATAGTAAGAATTTTGAGAAAGCTGTTCTCCAACTAAAACACATTCATTATTAACAAGTGAAAAATATTGCATCAGAATATCGTGACTGTATGATTCCATATCCCTGGTAGATTAGATTTCAAGCAATTTGCATCAAGTTAGTCCAGGGATCTTTTGCAGCCACAACCTCAAAACTTTTCAAGCTATTGAAAGCTTAGCAAATACAAATAAATAAGTAACAATCTCTTACCTTTTTGATATAGCTTTATGAGTAACTCCTGCACTCCTGGGTCTTCAAATATCACACGAACAGTTTGATGCACAGATTCCTACCATCAGTGTAGAATATAACCATGATAATTAGATTTAATTCAAATATGTTATATCCATCAATATTTATTATGTATGATAAAACATTATAAATTGATGCATGCAATCTTCTCATAACACTACAATCAAGAACCCATCTTCTCATTTCAATTCAATCAAAATCAATGTCGTGGATTGTTTTGAGCCTATCAAGATTCCTTCTATGACTAGTGTTATATATAAAAAAAGAATAAAAGAATGAATAATTATTCTTCTAACATCATGAGTGCCTTCTGGTGTTATCTTTTCCAGTATTTCCACTCAAATATCTCAACATTCTCATTTTGGCAACACCGTGAACATAGTGTAATTTAGAGATGCGACTTTATGCTTAGAAGATAAAAAAAGTTCTGGTTAAGTATATTAAATTCATAAAAATATATGTACTAGAAAGCAAACACTAATGTCAAACTGTTGAAGAAATGTCAAGCTGACTTCCAAAATTAAAATAGCAGAAAGTCAAAGATATTTCAATTGGTGGGTTATAGATGAACTTCACAAATTAAGATAAGGTCCCTTTGGCAACCAAGCAACTTGTCAAGAAAATGGGTGAGTAAAGAATGTCATCATGGTTGTGTGATAACACTAAAAAAAGGTAGGATTCCATGACAGCATGCAAGCCACCAAGTACAATCCACATGGAAGCTTTAATTAAACAGGTAATGCAACTGGATCACGTTGTAATAGTAAAGTGAACAGCATGTATTCCATGAAAACCCTTCAAATTTGATCATACCTTTGCAACCTCTAGGAAGCCCTTGCAAGTATCTTCAAAATTAACCTATAATTGAAATAGGAGAAAAAGTTTTAGAAAGAAAAAGGATAGGTATATATTTTAAAGTTCCAGTATATAAACTTTGAGCCTACCACAATCCCTAACAAGCACTAAAGCAGAAAACCAAAGCAATAAAGGGTGCACAAAAAATTTCCGAAGTTCCTCCAAAGCACGCTCCTTAACATTGAAACACCACTCATTTCTTTCCATCCAAATACAACGCATAAGACACAAAGGAACCATCTTTCAAATGCACTTGAGAAAAACCATTAAGCCCATTCCAACATGCAAGAAGATCAACCACTCTCAAAGGACTCACCCAAGCCAAACCCGTTCTACAAAAGATTCCATCCCACAATGCCCTTGCCACCTCACAATGCAAAATTAAATGATCTACAGATTCCCCACGCTTCTTTCACATGAAACACCAATCCATAAAAATAAGACATGCTTCCTCAAATTGTCTGTCGTCAAGATTTTCCCAAGAGACTATGAAATTAAAATACATAATATGACTAACAGTTCAGGAAATACATTTCATGGCTGTAAGATAAAAGGATCCAATTGCTAGATGAAACGTAGCAGGGCAATGACTTGTTTAAGCTCTAAAATCTTACAAGAAGAGAAAGAAGAGATAACTTAATTGAGTAATCTAGGTACAAGCTTCATACAAGCCTTTTGTAAAAAAATGGGTCCCACTAATAAAGAATAGTTTCTTTAACACTTTTCTTAGGTGAAGTCCACTTGTTTACAAAGGCTTGTATGGGGCTTGTCTATTTGGGGCTTGTACAAATCATTTCTCAACTTAAATTGATAATAATATCACCTGTTCGGCATAGTTTTGTGGAAGAGCTTCCATGGTGCTATTACTTAGCTCCGTTGCAAGATCATAGCACCGCAGATTGTTGTTGACCTGCACACAAAGCCAAATAGCAAACATTATAATTTGTATGTACATTGTCTACAGCAGAAACTTAAAATAATTCGAGTTCTATGAAAACACCAAAGAACATCCCAGGCTACATGATCAGATGATTCACAAACCATTGCACACAAAGGTTCCAGACCAATGTCAGAAGCAGATTCTTCAAGTCTCTTCCTCTCAGCGGCTTGAAAGTCATTCATCACCTGAAGCAAAACAAACTGTCAAGTCCAAAAATTGGGGAGACTAAAAATTTTTTATGTCAAGCTCCTAATTCTTTAACTATGATTTCTCGCTCCTATATATGTCCCATCTACTTGGGATATGCCCACCGATATCATTAATAAAACTTTGTTCACTGATAAAGAAATGATTTACGGCAATAATAGTTAAATAGGATGGAAAAACAAAATACTTTTTTTTTAATAGATAATCAAAAGGTTTTATTCATAAAAATAGGCACAACCCAAGTACACATGGAGTGTACATGAGAAGTTCCTATATAGAATTTACTATTCGATAGGATACAACCGATAGGATGGATTGGAGCCCAGAAAGGTAAATTCATTGTTCGATCTTTTTACCAAGTCCTAACTAGCCACGGTATGGCCAAGTTCCTATGGAAGAGTATTTGACAGGCGAAAGCTCTCTCAAAAGTAGTCTTTTTTGTATGGAAAACTTCTTTGGACAAGATTCTCACCATAGATAACCTAAGGAAACGCTGGCTGATGGTGTAGACTGGTGCTGTATGTGCAAGGAAAACGGGACATCAGTAGATCATTTACTGTTACATTGTGAGGTGGCTAAGACCATGTGGGATGATTTCTTCATAAGAATGGGATTGTCATGGGTCATGCATCTCAGATTGGTGAATTTCCTTGCAAGCTGGCGAGGCCTTCGCGGTAACTCACAAGTGGCAGCAATTTGGAGAATAGTTCCTATATGTATGTGTTGGTGCATATGGCAAGAACGAAATGCTAGGTGCTTTGATTAAAGATCAGAAGAGAACAATAGACGAGCTTAAATTTTTCATCTTTAAATCATTGTTCTCATGGGCAGGGGCCTTTGTTTGTAATGGACTTAAGGTCTTCCATGGGCAGGGGCCCTTGTTTGTAATGGACTTAAGATCTTCTACTTACTTCCATAGAGCCTATCTTTCATGTTGATACCTCCACAACCATTTACCTAGTAAGGCTTGATTATATTTTGTCAAGAGATGAATACCCAAGCCACATTCCGAAACTAGAGTACATACCGTTGGCCAATTAACCAAATGAAATTTGCATTCTTCCCCCAATCCACTCCACAGGAAGTCTCGTTATAGCTTCTCAATCCGATTGGCAACCTTTGTAGGGAGCGGGAATAATGACATGAAATAGGTGGGTTAGTTAAAAAGCATATTAATTGAAGTCACCCTACCACCTTTCAACAAATACAACCTCTTCCAAGAAGCCAGTTTGCGTTCCAACTTTTCAACCACTCCATGCCAAATACACTCGAGATTTGAAAGGGGCACCTAGAGGTAGACCAAGAGATTTCAAAGGTAAAGTTGATATCTTGCATCCCAAAATATTGGCTAAATTCTCCACTTCCGTCACTACTCCCATTAGCACCAATTCAGGCTTCAAAAGATTAACTTTCAATCTCGAGACAGCTTCAAAACATAAAATGAGAGCCCACAGAGATTGAATGTGCTCAAGCTATGCATCACAAAAGATGAGTGTCGTCGGCAAATAGTAAGTGAGAAATGGCAAGGTCACCATTTCCCACCGAGAAATCGAAGAGAAATCCACCTTCCACCAGACCCCCGATCATCTTGCTTAAAACTTCCATAATGAATAGAAAAAGAAGAGGAGAGAGCAGGTCTCCCTATCTCAGACCACGGGAGGAGTTATAGAATCCCACCAATGAGCCATTAACCAAGATAGAGGAACGAACTGTCGAGATACAAAATTCAATCCATTTTATCCATTTCTCTCCAAGTCCACATCTCGCAAGCAAATAAAGTAAAAATTTCCAATTTACAAGATCATATGTTTTTTCCATGTCTAGTTTGCAAAGTAGCCCAGATTCTCTAGATTTAAGTCTTCCATCCAAAACTTCATTTGTAATCAAAACTGAATCTAGAATTTGTCTACCCTTAACGAAAGTATTTTGCGGCTTTAATATAAGCTTTTCCACCACCGAGCTCAATTTATTCGCTAGCACTTTGGAGATAATCTTATAAACCCCATTTATAAGGCTAATGGGGCGATTGTATCTAATGTCTGCAGACCGCTTTTTTTTATGGAATGAGAGCAAGGAAAGTAGCATTGAGGCTTTTTTCAAATCTAGCATTAGTGTGAAACTCTTGAAAAACCAGCATAAAATCTTCTTTAATCACCTCCCAACAAGTTTGGTAAAAACCCATGGTAAATCCGCTGGTCCTGGGTCTTGTCTCTAGCCATACCACGTATAACTTTGCATACTTCCTCTTTTGCAAACGGCCTCTCTAGCCATCCAGCACACTGTTGATCTAAAGTGGAAATGTTAACCCATTCACCTTTGGTCGCCAAGTGTGTTTTCACCTTTCAGCCATAAACACCGGTGAAAGCCCACCGGAAACCATCTTCAAGGTTCAGAAATTTACACGCCGCAGTGAAATTTCCCACGCATTTCTCTACCTTTCCACCACTCTTGTATCATACATAATTAGTACTCCCCCGGATGTACGACCACCTTATATGTTGCCCTCTCCATAAACTTTGAACTAGATGTCTTGTGATAACTTCTAGCTTAGTCTCCTATAAGCAAACAATGTCCTGGCTCCATTGATGAAGTAAGTTTCTAATTTGGAGTTGCTTATTAAGTACGTGCAACCCCCTTACGTTCGATGAAATAAATTTTTGGCTTCATAAAGCAATCATCTTGCCCCTTCCCTTAACGCGCTCCTGGTTAGCGCTCTTCTCTCCACCATCATTGTTCGTATCCCAAGTAGGTCGCTTGAGTTCCCTTTCTTTTTTTTTTTTTAGCCAAAAAATCGAGAAAATCAGCTTTGGATTGCTCATTTCCGGCTTCTATGGCTATAAGAAACACCTTAAGTTCAGTTTCAAAGCCGTCGCATGTAATTCCTATGAAGTCTTTAAAACCCATAGCTTCTTCAATGACCCATTTTGACACAATGGGATGAAAAGAGTTTAAGGGCACAGGTTCCTCATAAGACCTGCCTTGCCCTTCTTCAGATTGTTTTTCTCCACCCTTACAAATCTCAAAAACAACCAGTGCTCCTTCCCTTTCTTCCTCACCACTTACACCCGCTGATTCCCTAATAAGCAAAGAAGCATCTAACTGTTTGTCGGCACAAGTATCACTTTCCGGCAAGAGAATAGTGGCAGCCATTGTTCTGTGGTCGTTGATCACGAGAGAAACCTCCAACGGCACAATCTGTGGCCTGTCGCAAAGTTCTCACCCAAGACCTCGGGCTCCTCCACTTCTATTGCTTTTTCCGTCGTCTTCTCCACCATAGTGATGGGAGGTAGTCCAGAAGACTTCAACGATTGAGTCTATTTTGTCCCGCCTACTAATGTCCCACCCAACATCTCGCCATTCAACCCAAAGGGCAACAACGTGTGATTCTGTGATACCGAAGATGAAGAAGGCCTCTGATTTTTGGCAACGACCTCAGATGTCACCAACGAGCAATTTCCAATCGTTGGAACAACCTCCGGTAGCTTAGGATGGTTCATGCCAGTTGATGGAGGAAGCGACCCACCAAACTGCTTCGCGACCTATCCCTTGAACGTAGGCCGGGTCCGTTCCAAGCTAACGGGATAGGCTTGGGAAAGCCCAACACCTTGAGAAGCCTTCTCAGGGTGTTGCTTGAGAGACCCAACTATGTGGGGTTTGCAGATAGGTCTTGGGTTCTTGAGGCCCATCTACTGCATTCTTACCCTTGACAGACCTAAATCTAATATACTTGGGCAATTCAACATGCCCCAAATCCCCCTTCACGAGCTTCATCTGTTCCGCAACGCACCATTTAATTAAATCCACATTTAATTGCAATGTACACAATTTCTTTTCCATTTCAGCCAATACTTGAAGCAAGCTTGACACTATTCTTTCACCAACTTCCCTGTACTGATCCGTCTGACAGAGGTAAGTGGTCTTCTCTGGGTGTTGTTGGGCTTGAGACAGCAAAACCTCTTTGTAACACGACGATGCTAAGATGCCTTGCGATGTTGGAGAAGGTAGCCATGGAAGCCTGCCCCTGTTTTTCACCCCACGGCAGAGGAGCTCTCAAGAGCTCCTCTAACATTTCTCCCATGATTTTCCAACTAGCCCCGTTCTTCCCTTCTGGTATATCAAGATCATGCCGTGCCTTTCACTGAATTCTGTTACAGAGAAAAAACTCCCATGAGCATTAGCCTGCCTCTAAAACACCAATACCTTAGATCCACTTCTTCAAGAACGATGGAAGTCAGAAGCACTCCCAGCCACCGCCCCTTCCTTCACCATGGAGGCCAGACACCCCAAGGCTGTTGGGTTGACGGAAATATGATTCGCAGTGTGACAACTACTCTCCGTTATCTTCCACCATCTTGTGTTCACCTCCCGCACCTTGAAGCGCTTAAAATCAAGAATAACGTTACTCACTAACCTCGTCTCAATTCTCCATGCAGGAAACAAGAAACTAGTAACAATAAAACTGAAACTTAAGCAAAGCAAAACTCAAGCAGCACTATTGGGAAGAAATCAACATTGAAAAGAGCCATCGAGTTTGACAGATGTACGGAGAGAAAAAGGCAGGAGAGAGAGAGAGAGCTGAAAACTAAAGGCAGAAGCAATAATTATTGTCCCATATCAATAATTATTGTACCAAATTCCGCAAAACAAAATACTTGTGATATCATCAATAGAAAGAGAGAGAGCTGAAAACTAAAGGCAGAAGCAATAATTATTGTCCCATATCAATAATTATTGTACCAAATTCCGCAAAACAAAATACTTGTGATATCATCAATAGAAAGATAAGGCATCATTTGCACATTTCCCTTTCAAATGAATCAATCATACGTCTTCCAAGTGGTCAAGGGATTGTCTCAATAGGGATGCGGTGAGAATCAAGTGGGTAAAATTTATGATGGATACATAAAGGGGGAATGATCTGATTTTGTAGAAATTTGCAAGTAATTGAATTTCATTCAAACACAAAAAGATGCTACCCAAGTACATAAGTAGTATACAAGAGATACACATAACTGGTAAAAGAAAAAAGATCAAGAAATCCATGAAAGCTATCAGTATAAAAATTCAGTCTTGAAAATCTCGATAATTTCTTTCTTGCTATATACACCTTATAAAGGAAGACAGAATCATCTTCCATAGTGTATAACTTTGATGACTACATCCTAATAAATTCTAAGAAAAAATAATGACTCATAAGTTAATTCAAAGACAGTATACTTCCAGCTAAACCCAGGCCATTCAACTCAAAATAACTTCATAATAAAGTACTTTTGTCCTCAACAACTTGGTCCTCATTTGCATAAATTTAGGAAACCATCACCAGAAGATTTTCTACATATAGCTAACCATAACATTAAAAAAATAAAAAATAAATAAATCCTCAAGCAACCAATAATCTAAAGTTTGATTTTTCTGGATAGTCTTCAAAATAGGATTTGGAGATATCCATGCTCTGTTGGTAGTTTCTCTCGTCATTTCTTTTGTTGGTTGCCTTTGGCTTCCAAAAAGGGTGTGTTTTGCCAAGCCTACTCCCAGTTGGGACAACCACAAAAATGTAGAAATTTGAACAAAAACTTGTTCCATCCACGATTTACATTTCTCTCTCTTTTCTGAAGGTTTCAGAAGTTATGTTTTACTGTAGGAGTTGGAATATAATTCTCCCAGTTATTGAACTCTGTGTCAAATGAAAGTTCAGCTTACTTACCTGAATGATTGCCAAAGCAATTCTGTATAGCATGACATCAGTGCTATTATCCCGAACAATTTGCACCTGCTCTCCAAGAATCCTGAACAAATCAACAGCAGCTGGTGTATACAGCTTCCCATCTTCTGTTTTCTTTGGTGCTTGTACCTTATCAGCCTCCAAGATATTCAAGTACCATTTCTAGAAAACACAATCAGTAGAAAATAATAATTAATTTAGATAAGTTATTTGAGCAGTATCATAATATACCAAATACGATGGAAGAGATTTACAAGGTAGGCATATAATTACCCTTGTTGTAGCTTGCATTCTCTCTACATATGAATTCATGAGGGGATCCATGGCACCACTCTCAGAACAAACTTGAGCCAAAGACTCATCAACACCAAGCCCAATCAGATTTTCTTGGTATTCAACAACCCAACCAGTTACCTAGTTGTACGAAATGAGAAAGAGAAATATAGTTGGTAATAAGAAATTCATATGGTAATACCTAGCTATACCTAGCTAAGTAACAGTATACCTAGCTATAAAAATCAAAAATAAAACGTGCTTAGTAACAGTATTAAATCTTATATCAAAGAAAACAGTGGTAAAAAGAAACAAAGTGAAACCATTTCAAATTCCATGAACTTTTTTTTTTTTTCATGGAAACCCCACATATTATACACCATGCACTTTATAGTCGCTCCTATTAAAAGTGTCTCATCTGATGTATTATTAGGGAGTAGGGCACTACTCTTATGATGTAATAACTTGGATGTAGACCACCATGAATGACCTCTGGAGGCCAATAACTTCATCAGTCAGCAGCATCAGAAGGGCAGGGCGGAGCATATAATCAATTCAACCAGCAGCATTATGAAATTAGTTGTCCATTTCTCACTTGACAAAGAATGGAAGTGAAAAAGAAACCGGCTATTTCTATAATAATAATGAAGGTAAAACGGTAAATCTGTATTTGTCCACAATAGATGCATTTCAAATCCAAAGTAAAAGGAAAAATCTCAGCACGAGTCACTTTCATGGTGGTTTGCTTCTACAAAGGCTCTCTTCAGTAAATAAGATTCATTTAAAAATCATAAGGAATGGGAAAACTACCTTCAAAATCTCAATATTTGTTAATTCATTTGCTCTGTCACTGAGCAATCTGAGCATCTGAATAAACCTCTCAGTATATAGATTTACCATGAGTTGGAATATTTCATATCTGCCAGCAGTGAAGACTGAATCAGTCCAAATAGAAGTTCTTATTGATAAGTAAGATGAGATTTATTAATATCAGGAAAGAAGAAACAAAGACATTATCAAGGTACACAAGTAAACTTTAATTAAACCTAATGAGAGAGACGAGATCGTGAAAATCCTAGAAGCTAAAGTTAGGAAGAAATATGCAACTACCAACCAATGGTATAGTGAAATGAATGTCAGTGAGCTGAGTGGAAGAAGTTGTATTTATTCAAGGGCCGGAGGATCACTTTGATTTTTTTTTTTTATCAGTAACGAAGAATTTGATTGGTGATACTGATAGGCGTAGCCGGGACAAGAGGATAAATTTGATTAAAAGTACTATCCAATCTGTCCACTTACTACTTATCTCTCCTCCCCATTACTATCGGTATGGCCCACTGCCTTGAGAGACTTCAACTGGATTTCTTGTGGGGCAGGGTTGGTGATGAAGTCAAGTACGACCTTGTTAAGTGGGCAAGGATTTGCACTCTGGTTTCTTCAAAAGGTTTGGGTCAAAAACTTGTTATGGTTTGATAAAGATCTCTTGGGCAAATGGTTATGGCATTCTGCCACGGAGAGGGGGACATGTGCATATTGGTGGTAGAAGCTAAATATGATATTATGTGGGAGGATGACGTACAAATGAGATTAGTGGGATCTTTTGAGATGGTGGTGCGCAAAGACATTAGGAGAGGCTGAAGGGATTTCTTAGGTGTCGTTAGATTCGGTTTTTTTTTTTGTTTGGGGGGGGGGTTTCTAAGATCAACTTTTGGCACAAGTTGTAGCGTGAGGCATTGATAGCACAAATGTTACAAATCTCTCAAAATTGATCCCAATGGAATGTTACTTCCATTTTAAATGTGCATGATTGGGAGTTGGGGATGATCTCTTGTTCTTTAAATGTCTTACAGGATGATAAGTGGTGGAGCTGATAAAATATGTTGGATTCTGTCCAAAGATGAACCTTTCTGGTTGAGTCTTTCTACTACACACTTCCCCCAAGATGACCCCCATTTCTTTGAGATAAATAAGACGACATCGAAGGTAGCTTCCTTGTTTAGCTGGCAGTTTTAGGGAAAACTTTTAATGGGAACTTGAGAAAGAGGAATGTAGCAGTAATGGATTAGCAATGCGTGTGTAAGCAAGGCAGAGAAAGTATTAATCATCTTCTGCTTCACTGAAAGGTGGCATGAGATCTATGGGCAATTGTATTTCATACTTTTGGGCTTGTGTAGATCATGCACCAATGGGTGGTGGATTTGATGGTGTGTTGGCGAAGTCCCCTCGGAAGCCACAACAAGTTACAGCTTTGGAGGATGACCTCGTTATGTTTGAATTTAATGTAGAGGGAATGAAATGCTCCGGCCTTCAGAGATTGCAAGAGGAAAGTTTGGATTTAAGGGCCATAATTGAACTGTCTTTATATTTGGGTGGCAGTGCACAATAGCTTCTGTTTTTTGTTTTTCATTTCTTCATCCCGCCAGTTTGCTTGCATTTGGAATTCAGTTCGGCAACAAGGGGAAGCTCAAATAAACCCAAAAGGTCTTTCTGAAGCCTTTCTACTGGACTAGAATCGGATTTGGAGTGCTGATTCATCAAGTACTAGCTTACTAGCATATTTAAGTAGAAAGACAAAAACAACGTACACCATCACACAGAAGTAACTAATGGGTAAAAAGAAAAAATAGTAGAAAGCTACTATCAATGTCAAAAATCAAATCAAGATGCATAAGAAAACATTAGCCAAAATCTTGCTTAAAAAAAGAGAAGAATAGGGGAAAAAAGGTAGATTTGGCAATCCACACCTTGGAGGAAAACAAGGGGCAACAAAATCATAAATATCTCCAAGCTCTTCTCCAATCTGAAAGAAACTATCAACATTATGAACAAAATCTAAATATGAACAAAATCTAAATAGGTAGCATTACAAATAATGATTTTTAATATATGAGCATGAAGAAAGAAAGTCATGATACTAATCATAAAAAAAAAAAGAAAGTCATGATACTGCACACAGGAGAGAGAGAGAGAGAGAGAGAGAGAGAGAGAGAGAGAGAGAGAGAGAGAGAGAGAGAGAGAGAGGGAGAATGGACAACACTCTAGCAGACCATAAAAGCGAAGTTCAGTCCTTCCCTAATCCTATACTTGGCAATATCATTATACAATTATTTAAAGCTTTCTTTCCAGCTTGCTTAGATGCAATTGGCAAAGACATTATCAGGGTAATCCTAGACTTCCACACCAACAATTGTAAGTATTCAAAAAGTATTAATGTTACCTTCATAGCACTCATTCCTAAAAAACTGTTGCAGTGGATGTAAAAGACTGGCACCCATTAGCCTTTGAATGGAGTGTACAAAACAATTGCTAAAGTCCTTGCTAATCAGTTGAGAGGGTTATCAAGAAGATTATATTGAAGACACCAATGTAGAAAAATTTTAAACTCTGTGCTTAATACTAATGAATGCCTAAATGGTAGGCTCAACTCCAGTGAGTCAAGGGTGCTTGCAAATGGGAGATTAAGAAGGGTTACGATCATCTTAAAAAGGGAGTTTCTTTATTCTTTGCTTGGAAGATACAGATTTGGGGAGAAATGGTGATTTTAGATACTGCGTCCTCTTTGGTGTGCTCTTCAGTATTTGCAAATGGCACTCCCACTAGTTTGAGGTAGAGTGATCTGATATCTCTGTTGCCTTTTCTTTTTGTCATGGAGGCTCTAAGCCAAATATTATCAGCTACTATTGATGGAAGTTCTGTCTCTTACATTTCTATGGAGGCTAGTAATCTTGGAGTGCTCCGCATTTCCAATCTATTGTTTTCAAATGATACCTTGATATTCTGTGGGGCAAACCCGGGCTACTCCACTCTTTGAGGGTCCCTTTTTATGCCAGAGTTATTTCTGAGTTGAGAGTGGATTTGGCTTTGCCAGAGATGGGTCCTGGGGTAAAGTTTCTAGTGTGGATAGTCTGGATAGCATATTGGCATTAGCAACAAGAGAGGGAGGCCTTGTGGACAGCCGTAATGGATTCTAAATTTGGTTGTAGTTGAAATTAGTGTTATAATGAGGTACATGGACTGCATGGAGCGAGTTATGAAAAAATATCGGGAAAGGATGACAAGTTTTTTCATGTCATACAAGACTTCAGATGGGTGGTATAGCTTTAGAGCTATTTTTTGGCATGACTTGCGGTATGGTGACAGGGCTCTCGAGGAAGCTTTCCTAGAGGTGTCTAGTATTGTGTGTGTAGAGGCTTCAGTGGCTGATTTATTGGAATATTGTACGTTGATTTTTTACAACACTTCTGATTGCATCAATAATTACTAGAGGAGAAAATAGTCCATGACTTCATGACAACATAAATTGTGAAAGTTGGAAGAGATCGAGCTCTAACTAGTGGTGAATCTTAGGGAAACTTGGTCAATTAGAAGCCCACATAGAGATCTCAAAAGGTGACCATGAGCTACAGCACATGGTCAATATATTATGACTTTCGATAGCTACAATGAAAATGAGGTTTATACTTTATCCTTTGTTAGTTCCTTTAAGAACCCTACGCTTTTTCTTTTTCAACAACATAAAAGGTTTCCCTTTGTTTTCCCTAGAAACTTGATCGAAGTAAAATTATGCTTCCACTGCATTATATAGTGCATATATTCATGCTACATAACATTCAGCCAAAAACCCATCCATCTGCACTTGCCAGGATACCTCTTCTTCTCTTATCAGCCAGCAAGTAGAAAGCCAATTACAAAATGTCATAACAGAAACATAATGTTTCCGTATCCAAGAAAAACCAAATAATCAAAACACTTCTCTCTTTCAAGTTTTCCACAGTGGTACACATACTAATAATTTCTCCCCACAATGAGGATCTACATCAAGGAACAATCACATTTGGTTACTGAAAGGGAAAAAAATGAGAAAAATTCTAATCTCCAATGTCTGCCTAAAAGTCAAACACAAATATTAAGAATTTTGTAAGGACCAGTTGTGCTTACTGTTCGAGCCTCCTCCAATGCTGCTCTAAGGTCCTCAAAAACAAACTGATGCACAAATTGCAGGCATAATAAGATATAGTTAACAAGAATAGAATGTATTTATTCTCTAATTGAGTACCTATTAAAAGAATACCTCTGTCAGAAGTTTGTTAAATCGCCCCTCGACAGTCTTCCTTATTTGCTCATAGCATTTATCCTTATAGCCTTTCCCCTGAACCTTCAATTTTTGCTGCATCAGATTTCTTGAAGAAGGTGTTACAGTGGTAGACTTCCTGGAAGACAAATTATGACTGATAAGGCTCGAAATCTCTGATCTATGGTTCATTTTTTTTAAAGAGGAAAAAAAAAACTTCTGGGGTAGATACAAACATCACCAATAGAATAGTAACTATAAATGGCAAACCAAATAAAGGAGAAAGCTCATGATAAAATGGAGAACTGATCTAAAATACTTACTTCACATTTCTACGAGGATTAGCAATTGATGCCATTGCACCACCCCCCTCAGCCTCAGCTGCTTCCTCAGCAAGTTGTTGATCAAGTATTTCTTGCATTTCAACAACCCTGGGCCAGAAAAGTAAAAGTAGAAATGGAAGATGATTGTACATAACAAAACTAGCACAAGAGTGAATCAACTGGAAGTGCCGTCATAAAATAAAACCCATACATTGGCAAGCTCATAAAAGCGCAAGAAAGGTTTGTGATAAAAAGACAGAACAACCTCTGATTTAACCAGAATCATAACAGGAAAGGGAAAATGTTTCCACAGTCAACCCTAAGAAATTCGAGTAATGCTTTTTTTTTTTATTGGCACCGGCTGTCCAAAAACAAAGTCTCAACTATTCTCGAAAGTGCACATGCCCACAACAAGGAGTTTTCTTCTTCTTTTTTTGATAAGTATAGCAAGGAGTTTTCTGCAAGTGAATATTAAGTAATTCAAGGGAAAGTTCCCCAAGTCTTATAGCTGCTAGAAATTGTTTGCACCCAAGAGGATTCAAACCTTAGACTTAAAGGGAGCACACCACCAAGTCCAAGGGCATTTACCACTTGAGCCAACCCTAAGGGGTTGCCTTTTTAAGTTGTATATGTTCCAATAAAATAAATAATGCTTATATCAATTCTGGCCTATGTTTTAAACCATAATGGCCCACCTTGCACTGGTCTCTTGCTTTTGGTTTGCGAAGAACTACAACATTCAACTACCTAAAAGAAAAAAGGAGATATGGCATTCAATGCACATCCCCTAGTATCAAAATAAATACATAGCTATGAACGCAATTCTATTACTCCCATTCTTTCATTTCCTTGTAAAACATAATTTCTATCAATAGTATGTTCACCTACTCCCCTGAAAAAGAATACAAGTCCACGACTTTTAGCAATGATGTTGGTCAATTCCATTATTTTGCCACTCCGACTCCCCAAAAAAGTCATATGTCATACACAGCAAATACACTTCAACATTTTTCCCAATATTCTTGAGCCCATGTGTGTATCACTGCATATCAATTATGCATGTGTTTTGATTGAAAAAAAATTGACACCAAACCTACGCCATGAAACTGGTTTGAAGAGAGAGAGAGAGATCAACAAAATCCAGAAAGAGAATCAGAAGCCTATTCAACAAAGAAAATAAAGAAAAAATTGCTTGTCATAGGCATACCTTAAAGCACGAACCAAGGTTTGTGGGCTGCAAAAAAGAATAAGCATATATAAAAATAGAATTGACCACTAGAAAGATCACAAAATAACGACTAATTTAAGAAATAAGGACTTTAAAGAATATGCATCTGAAAGGAAGGAAGATAAATCTATAACTAAGGGACGCACTCTGAACATCAGTGGAAACTAAAATATATTAGAAGGCAGCCGGATTTTCCTGAAACACCACAAAGAGCAAACTTTTTGTTGCAATGGCGTCTCTTTGGTAGTAACATTAAACTTGTAAACCCGGGTGAGATTAGACCTGTGATAAGACTTTTCACCTCTTGTTTATGAAAGAGATGCCACTGGACCATTATAAAACTTAAGTCTCTCCCCATCTCATTTTCCTGCTAAACCTAACTTCTTGACAAATAAGCAACTCATATGAGCTATTCAGTATTCACATCCTGCTGTTTTGAAATTCTAGCCTAAACAAGCCTCCTCAAACTACTAAACAAAAGTGGAGTCATAAACAATCATGACGCCAAAAACAAAATGTACAAAAATCAGAAAGAAGATATAAAGATATTTTATTGATATAAAGATAGGCATAGCTGAAGGAAGTTATGGAAACTGAGACCATTTAAATTTAAAGCAATGGCCCACATAAATAAAGTCTTCAAGAAAAAAACTCAAAATCTTCCAAAGAGCGCTCACGATCATCAAAATTTTTATAAATACTCTCTCCAGATACAACAAAAAATACAAATGGGAGCCATCTTCCGCACAGCTCCAATCTGTGGTGTCCCCATGATCCCTCTCCAGCTAGCTAGTAGTTCAACCACCCTTCCCAGCATAACCCATGCTAATCCCACTTTGCTGAAAAAATAATTCCATATGGCCCTTACAAACTCAAAATGTAGAAGTAGATGATCCACAATTTCACCACTATTTCTGCACATACAGCACCAATCGATGATGATAAGCTCACATTTTCTAAAATTATCAACAATCAGTATCTTCCCTAAAGCTGTTGTCCAAATAAAAAAATTAGCCTTTGTAGGTGCTTTACAACACCAAATGTTCTTCCTATCAAATGGATTGAATACCTCATCTATAAGGGTTTCCTCTCATTATATAGGCACGAATGTGCAATATACAAGGATAGAATCAAGCCTAAATTACAGCTATCAAATCTGTCTATACAAAACAAAACTATGCCTATATACAAATTCTAACTAAATAGGAAAGTATATATGTACAAGGAAGCGTATCATGTAAATAAGGGAGCGTATCATGGTAACATTCCCCCCTCAAATTGATGCTGGTCGGTCAAGAAGCATCAATTTGCCTACAAAAAACTGATGATGTTGTCGTGTCATGGACTTCGTAAACACATCTGCAATCTGGAGGTCAGTAGAAATATGAGGAAGAGAAATGATACGAGAGACCAATACTTCCCGAATAAAATGACAATCCATCTCAATGTGTTTGGTACGCTCATGAAAGACGGGATTAGCATCAATCTGAATGGCACTAGTGTTGTCAGCATGTAGAGGAGTAGGATCGGACTGAATACAACCAATCTCAGCAAGGAGTAGTATGAACAGAGGAGTCACTAATAGTAGCAGAAAAAGCGAAACCCACAGTAGCCTGATAAGCCTTAGCCTGACGATTCTGGGGACGAGTAAGACACTCTTTGATAATATGCCCCGGCTTCTTACAGTAATTGCAAGATTTCTGTGTACAGTTGGTAGCAATATGTTTGTATTCCTTGCAGCTGAAGCATTGAACTTTCCGCATGTCTCGTCCCTTGCCTTTTCCTTGAGCAACATAAGCCACTGAATTGGGTATCATCTTATCGTGCTGATAAGTGGCTTGGGTGGCAAGCCGTTGCTCCTCACGAAACAACTCCCCAAAATAGACATCCAAAGATGGCACGGGATTACGATTCATCAAATTTGAGCGAGTGGCTTCAAATTCGGGTCGTAACTTCATTAAAAATTGATCCCACTTGCTTTGCGCATGAACTTCCTACACAACAGAGAGATTCTTTTGGTACCTTGGCATTAATAATGTCAGTAAATTCTTCCCAGAGATTATTCAACCCAGAGAAATAATCCTGAATGGAGAGATCTCCCTAAGTGTAACTAGCAAACTCGTACGCTAATTGAGAACGTCGAGCAATATTGTCTTGATTATATACTTTTTTTAAGTATTTCCACATAGATTTAGCAATCTTATATGACCTCTGATTAAGAACAATAAGAGGATCCACCGATCCTAAAATCCATGTCATCACCCGAGCATCTTTGATCTGCCACTGACTCAGTTTAGGAACATCAGTAGGAGCCGGATCACTCCCATCAATATGACCCCATAACTCCTTCCCTATGACAAATAAACGAAATTAAAATCCCCAGGCAGAAAAATTCTTACCCGTGAATTTCACAACAAAAGAATCGGAAGACACGATGCCCAAAAAACAGCAATAAGCTCAATCAAATAAAGGCCCAAATTAAACAGCAAAAGAAACCGAAACAAAATCAACCAAGCCAAGCCAAGCTAAGTTAGGGTCGGTAAAAAAAAACCAGTGTGCCCAAAGAATAGAAGGCCTGAGTAACGTCAAAAGAGATGGCCCACAACAGAAAAAAAGAGGGCCCAAAGTGATACCTACCCAGAATCGATGCAATCGGCAAACCAGAGTGCCGATGTCAAAAATCCCGAACCAGAATGATTGTCGACAACCACAGCAGAAGTGGTCTACCACCACACGGTCACCACCAGACACTGCCGACAGGTTCAAAGAGATGCACAACGACCACAAAAACAAGAACTGAGAGAAGCAGCCCAAGAAAAGCACGCAGAAAATGCCGAACTCTCCAAAACAACCGAGACAGTGGCAAACAACCCCAAGAAACACTCAGAAAGTACCAAATGACTCCTTTGAGAAAGCAAAAAGTGCCGAACGACTCCTCCAACAAAGCACCAACGAACTCCTCTGAAACAGAGAGTGCCGATAAACTAAAGAGGAAAATCACGCTTCTAATCAGAAACTTCCGAAATAATAGAAAAGAACAGCCCAGAAAGAAATAACCCAGAGAAGTGACGGCAGACAGTGAGCTCTGATACCATATCAAATAGATTGAATACCTCATCTATGAGGGTATCCTCTCATTATATAGGCACAAATATGCAATATACAAGGCTAGAATCAAGCCTAAATTACAGCTATCAAATTTGTCTATACAAAAAGAAACTATGCCTATATACAGATTCTGACTAAATAGGAAAGTATATATGTACAAGAGAGCGTATCATGTAAATAAGGGAGCGTATCATGGTGACACTTCCAAGGGAAGTGATTCCTACCTTGGGCAGTAAGGGTCTCATAAAAGGAGTGTATAGAAAATTGCCTTTCCTGGAGGGCCGCCACTCCAATTTATCCTCTGTTGTAACAACAAAGCTAATGTTGTATAACAAGTTAAGGAACTACCATAACTCCTACTTCCCAATCATGGGCCTCCCAAATTAAACTTTCCATCGCTGCACGCCAATATTAATATACTGCAAGTCAGCCACCACAACATCTTGTTCCCCTGCAATTCTGAAAATAGAGGGGCAGACATCCTTAGAGCAATATCTCCAACCCAAATGTCATACCAAAAAATGATTCTATTGCCATCCCCTATACATAGCCTAGTGTTGATAGAGAAAGACCACCACCCTTTCCAAAAATGCTTCCATTAACCCACCCCATATTGCTCCGTAACTTCATTAGAGCACCAACCCCCTTTATACTCCCATACTTAGTATCAATTACCATCTTCCATAAGGCTTCCCTCTCATAATTATATCTCCATAGCCACTCCCAGAAAAGAGCCTTTACATTACAAACCCCCAATCCACCACCTCTTAAGAGAGAGCACACATTGTCCCAACCAAGTAAATGGAATTTAAACTCATCTCCCAGTCCACCCCATAGAAAATTTCGTGGAATTTTCTCAATCCACAAGGCAACACTAGCGGGAAGAGTAAATAATGACAAAAAACAAGTGGCAAGGTTTGAGAGGGTATTCTTTATTAGTGTAATCCGATCCCCTTTAGACAAATACTCCCATTTCCACCCAACTAGCCTACGTTCTATTTTCTCTAACATTTCATACCAATTAGTCTTGGCTTTGAATGATATCCAGCAAGAGGCCAAGATACTTCATAGCCAGTGAAGAGACTGCACATCCCAATATATTAGCCAACCCTCTAACATTACACGCATTACCCACAATAACCATCTCCATTTTAAAGATAGTATTTTTAACCCGGAGGCCGCTTCAAAACACAGCAAAAGCCTTTTAAGGATTGAAGATAACCTGGATTTGTCTCACAAAATAACAGTGTATCATCTACAAACAAAATATGCGATATAATGATAGCATCATGGTTAGTATCCCCCACTAAATAACATGAAAAAAAGCCACCCCCCACTAAAGCTGACAACAATCTACTTAAAACTTCCATGACAATAGCAAATAAGAGGGGTGGTAATAGATCCCCTTCTCACAACCCCCTTGAACTGTTAAAGAAACCCATGGGGTTGCCGTTTAACATGACCAAGAAGCGAATAGTTGACAACAATGTCTCATCCACCCCCTTCATCACTCTCCAAAACCACATCGCCTCCAAAATAAGAAAGGAATTCTCAATTAACGTGATCGTAGGTCTTTTCCATGTCTAGTTTGCATAAAATACCCGAGCCTCTTAACTTGGTCTTGCCATCCAAGCATTCATTGGCAATGAAGACCGAGTCCCAGATTTGTCTACCCCTAACAAAAGTATTTTGAGACTTAGATGATTTTATCCATAATCGTGCTCATCCTATTAGCAAGAACTTTTGATATTATCTTGTAAATATTGCCCACAAGACTATAGGCCAAAAATCATGCACCTCTATTGCACCATCCTTTTTAGTGATAAGTGCAATTAATTTAGCATTTTAACTCTTCTCAAATTTCCCAAAGGTGAAAATCATGAAAAGCCTGCATGGTCCCTTTCACCACGTCCCAACAAGTTTGAAAAAATGCCATAGTAAAACCATCTGGGCCCAGAGCTTTGTCTTTGTTCATTTTTCTTATTAATTGTTGTACCTCTTTCTCTTCAAATGGTCTCTCCAGCCAAGCCATACTAGTCTGATCAATGGCCTCAAAAGCAAGGACATCTAATCTAGAACCATTCAAAGGGTTTTGAAAGAAAATGTTCAAAAAATGTGCAGCAATGTGACCCATCTATGTGAGTTGGCCACCCAATGAAAACACTTTTTGCACTTTTCCCCCTCCCTAAGCCCAAAATTACCCTTTAAAGCTTCAATTAAAGAAGCTTTATTATTCAGCTACTTTGTGAGAGATCTCTCACAAAGCTAGCCTGAATTTTCTGCATTGATGCAGTGTATAGTTCTCTATGGTCTCCTTTAAAAAGTAGTCGCCTGTATATCAGATATGACACCCTTCACGTGGGAAAAGAAAATAAGTTGAACCACATGCATCTCATTTTCTTAACTTTCTCTTCTTTGGGTTGAACCACATGAAGGGAAGAGAGGAAGAAAGATAGTAAATGTCTTCTTGACATCTCAAGAAATCCAGAGATTATTTTAGCAACCTATCAAACTGATTTCTCAGCGCTTTTACTTAGTGGTATTTTCAAGTAAACCAAATCAGAATACAAGGAAATCTTCTAACACTTTTTGAGAAGTTAAACAAAGACACAAATCTCAGACCACTAGAAAGAACCAAATATGAAACACTACATCAAATCTCAAGTAATAACAGCTTAAACAAAAGGAACCTGAATGCAGTTGATTGAAAGAAATAAATTCACTGTTATATGCCAAAAAAAAAGGAATGATCATCATTTTCGAAGTTTTTCCAGATTAAAAAGAATATTACCTTTCTTTAGAAAGTTTATAGAAGTTGGAAACATGACCCCATAATGTCTTCTCAAAAGTCTCCCAAGTCTGATCAACATCTTCAAAATATTCTCTGGGCCACATTCAAAAATAAGAGAGAGGTGTCATTAAGCTATAAGTTCCATTGACTGAAAGTGTAATATAAATTAAATCAATATTGTCATTGTCTATAACGTTTCTACTTCAACAATATAAAAGGTTGTTCTTGCAGCAAGACAGATCATTTTTTACCCAGGTAATTGAAAGTCAAATTCAAGTGTCAATTTAAGATACAGCAAATGCTGGGTTGAACCAAGCATTAAAACATCACGTGGCAAATAAAGGTAGAACTACACTGAACTAGCCCCTCAACTGCATCGTTGATGTCAATCTCACTAGTACAATCACAAAAAATTAGACACAGTGGTTGCTAGAACAAGTTTTTTACCACTCCTTATAAATGGCCTTTTCTTCATAAGTAATGCAAAGTTTAGTAGAAGTGCAGGGGGGCGCAACCACAACCCAAGTACACAGGTGTCAAAATTGGCCGAAGTACCTCTTAGAGGTATGTACTTCTCATTAAATAAACAATACAATCGTTCTAGGGTTACAAAGACTGAGAATTCAATTTGAATCTCAACAAACTTCTGACTTTATCTTATCTACATATGTACAAGCTTAATTTAAACACAAGATAATATTAGAAAGCATATCCTATTAGGGGACTGCCACATCTTAGTAAAGAAAACCCTAGTTTCCTTTGATAACAGGTAGAATACAAAAAGATTTACCCAACTAGCAAGAAGAATAAAAGGAATGAAACTCCTTAAAGATATAGTACGCTGGAGGATTTGTTGCGAGAAGTCATCCAAGCAAAGAGACTGATGGATATTATGGCTCTTAATTTTGTCACTGTCCTCTCAAGGTCGTCAAAAGTCCGGACATTATGTTATTGCCAAATGTCCAGCATTTAAATATCTGAATTTCTATGACCACCACAGGGATTCCACCAGCATGCCAACAAATCTAACATCCTTTGGGGTATAATCCACTCAAGTCCAAAAGTGCTAACTGTTGCTGACTATAAGGTCCTCGCCAGCTCACAAAAATTTGTTGTGAAACTGGCAAGTCTTGACCGCTTACATAAAGACAAGTCTATGGGGGATTTACCCCTGCCCCAAACCCCCAACATAAGAAAAGGAGGGGTAAATTTTTGGGGGGTCTTTTGGTCATCGTTCACTGTAATTTTTTTTATTTTTTTATTTTCCTTTTGATTGACATAAAAAAAAATTATTGAGCATGAAATAGACAAAGGCCCAAGTATACGTGACATACACAAGAGTACACCTATGTGTACTAGTTTAGTTTCACTGTAAATTTAAAAAATATATATATACGTTTTTAAATATTTTATTAATAGTGCCCTAGCCCTCCAAAACCATTGAGTCTTGTCTGGCCACCTCTAGACTTCAATCCTGGCTTCATTCTTGAGCTTATACATTATGACTACTTTTTTATAAGTATGTAACGACTATTGTGCTGCTTTTGTTATATATGTAACTCTTACTTGTATTGGGCTCATTCTAAAAATTATAAATGTGACTGGGGTAGAAGCTAGAACTTATTCCTTCCTCCGAAAAAAATTTAATGTAATAAATTATTAATACTAGAGCATATTTCTTCTTCTTATCCTTTTTTATGTTAAAAATTTAATGTCTTTAATTTTACCCATCACAAGTTTTGCTCTAGCTAACATTAAAAGATATGTTGAGCAATTTATTCTTTATCTCGAATTGAATGATGTAGGCTTGGCATATAATCTCCAACAGTTGGATTCACCAATATTACGAGTGTAGAAGATACCAACGAAATCATGTCACACTGATTTAAAACCATTCATTCTGTTAGGTTAGCTTCTAGAAGCACTCAAATCTGTGACAAGAAATTTACAAGATGATACAGACCTTAGTCTGCCAACCTCTTCTTTGTGAGATCCTGCAGCTGCTAATGCGAACCTCCGCTTCCCATCAAGAGCTGTTAACCTCTATGCATAAGAAAATTCCAGAATATGAAGATACAGTCATTTGTAAATCTTGTTCAGGGTAAGAATACATAACAAATGTTATTACCTCATAAGTATTAACAAGTTCTTTATCATCACTTAAAGAATCACGAGCTTCAGCTGCTTCAACAGAAATGGACATCATGCCCTCAACATCCTAAAAAATTAAGTCGTCAACTAGAGAGCAACTACACTGCAGAGTAAGTAAAACAACAAAGAAGTAGGTCCTAAGGCTATGCCTCTAGTTTTTTTCTCCCATTCCCTTTTTGGCAAGATAGATCTCATCAGGCTATTCCAAACCAACTCTGATTGTTAACATTCACATGTAGCATGGTAGTAAGGCTGCATCTGCACTGGGCCTTTAATCAAAAGGTTGAAAACAAAATACTACAACTCACTTTCCAGAGTGTAAAAAATGTAAGTACATTAACACTGACACAAAATAATTATGATAAAAAGATTATGTAACTCAGCTCACACACACCGACCTTCAATGTTGTATTCAAGTTGTTCCTTGCATTGCTAAGGAGCTTTATTTGATCATGGTTTTCAATTAACGTTTGGCATTCCTGACAAAGCCTGATGCACAAGGCAACCATATTAGCCACAAAACCAGATACATCCATATCATGATAAAAGCCTAAAAAAACACCACCTCTGCTCCCAAGAAAGTTAAACACAATGCTGAGTTTTACTGTCAACATACTTCTCAATAGAAACAAAGTTTTCCCGGAGATGGTTTATCGTGTTCTGTGATGAGGAAAGAGATTCCAGTCCAGCTTCTGCCTGTTCAACCTGCAGGCAAACAATTATTGTGTAAGCACATTAAAATATAAGACTTGATAGACGTTTGCATCTCCGTAAATGTATCAAAAAGTAAAGTGAGAGAAATTTCAACATAGCAGCATTTCCCATTGAAAGGGATTAGAATATCTGCATATACCTGCTCTGCAACCATTGTGCTAAGTTGTGCATCATTTGCCTGACATTGAATAACAACGGCAACATTGAGTATGGAATCTAAATGTTTCTATAGAAATTCTTCAAAAAATAATATTATGCTGCTATAGAGAAATTAGATCATTATAAAAAGAGATGTATGAACTGAAGCATCTAACAGCACCAAAATTAATTGCCTCAGCACAAATTATCCAGATAGATGCACAAAGGTATTTAACTGTGGGCAGAATCTGCTGTTAGTCATCATGCCCTCACAACTGCACTAATTATTATGACTCATCCATCACGCAATGTTTTAATGTTAGGCTTACAATAAGAGTTCACATCCAATTGTTTCATCTTGTCAAATCAGTTTTTTTTTTTTAATAAGTAATTTTATCAAATTTCTAACTCCTCCCATTTTATAAAATTTTATCAAATCAGATTTTCCAACTCCTTCCATTTCTGAACAAGCAAAATGCTAGTAGACCCCTAGAGGTAATAAACTTTCAGACTTTAATGGAGAACATTTTTTAATTTCTAAAACCTAACTAACAGAGTATTATCTCCATAAATTGTCTAGAAATGCCAGAACTAATCATGCGCAATTTACTAGACAAAGCCATATATGCTATACCCATAATCAACAAACATATACACCTTTCCTCCCAACTTCTAAGAACTTAGTTCTACGAATCTACTATACAATGTCTATATGTTAAATTAACACATATGTCAATTTCATATATTTTGTATGTATCTCAATATCCATAAATGCTAGAATCTGCTATCTGGTAACATAATAATCTTTACATGAAATCACAGTTGTCAATAATAAAGGTCTTCTACCTAATTATAAAAACAAAAAATAATAAAGGACTTCCACTTAACTTCACAGAACTTGGTTGTAGGAATCTTCGGTCAGGTATTTTACATGGACTGGAATATGAGTCAAAATAACATGCACTAGAAGTAATGTGATATGCCACTTAGCCCAAGATGAAGGAAGAACGAGTCCTGGAGATAGACTTATTCACATTATATCTAAATTACTTAACTAGAAGTTAGAATGCAATAGGATAGTTGTAAATTAGAAGTTCTATAATTACATCATTTTAGCTAAAATACGTATAATGTTCAAATTAACTTATGTTGTTTCTTTCTGAAGGGGTTGACAGGAAAGAAATAGGAAGGAAAAAAACACTTGTGTTGTTTATGTACTAGAATGGATGAGTGGCAACCCCTGATCACGAGTCACAAGGGTTATAGTAAATCATGGTAACTCTAAACGTGAATAGTTTGGTAATCTAGATAGTCGGAATAACAGGTACTAGAAAGCCCCAGATTCACTACAGCCCAAAAACCACCAAGATCACGATATACAGCATCAGTGTAAAAGAATCATGCAGAACCAATAACAGAGTGCAATCTAATTTATGCACATTTTTTTTTCTTTGTCATTATAAAACTTGGAAGCCGAGGTCCATATCCAATCATAACCCTTTACCACCTAAGCCAAGGCCCCGTTTTCCCGAATTTCTAGACATTTATACAACGATAATTACACCACCAGACATTAGATAGTAGCCAGCCTAAGTTATCAATTATAAAAACGAAAGCTGTTTTTTTCAAAAGGTAACAGTTAACTGAATGAAATAAACACAACCAGTTTTAACCTCATACACCAGTATTAATCCCACGACAAACATGTTCGAACAGATACATGGGCAAATGGGATGGAGTTGGCACCTGTTGACGCGTAATGTAATCGGCTTTGATCGATGCGATAGAATGCAGTAGATCCGGCAGCGGCAATAGCTTTGCGACCTCGCGCACCGCCGATTCCTTGGCCTCAACAGCGAGATCCTCCACCATCATTTTCGCTCAGATAGTATCTCGATAGATGGAAATTAAAATTTAGAGCGTTTGGAGAAGCCCAAAAATTTTAATAATTCAATTAATCGGTACAAATAATGGGAAATTCCGAACAAATCCCAATTCCTCCAAAAACCATCGACTTTGAGGGAATTCAGTTTATTACAATTAACCACCAACGCCGTCCTTATTCTCTTCGTTTTCCAGGCAGCAATTGTCTACCAAGTTACGTCCTTTCTAATGGGCCCTGGGAGCAACAAAACAGAAGCACCCGATATCATCTGCTTCGAACTTTCATGGGCCGCCTTGTCTGGGTCTAGTCGGGCCTAGCCCAGCCCTTACATGACCACTTTTTTGCGAATAAATCTTTGTAGGCTTTTTGCTGAATAAAATAACAGAGACCGTATATATTTCCGGAGCAATAATATGGGCCTCCTGATTGGGGCCTTTGCGTCTCCGTAAATATAATTTATTTTATATTTATTTTATAATTTTTTTCCACTAAAATGATAAAAGAGAATGTGCAAATAAAACATATTTAATTTTTTTTTTATAATTAAATAAGCCTATGAGGCTGGAAAGGGCCTGAATCGTGGGATTCCAAATCATTTCTTTAAGAAGTATTCTAATTTTTAATAGGAAAATGTTATATGTCCCTATTTGAGATCTTGATTTGGGATTCTAATTTGAATTTTTTTTAAATTTTATTTTAATAAGAAAATATTATTTATCTTTAGTCAAGTGATAAGATGAAATGAGATGATTTATAAAAAACAAAATAGGCCAATTATATATTGAATGTGATCAGACATATGTCCTTTTCTCATCATGGGTTCGTACTCTATTATCAACAAATGAATGTAACAAATGTCTTGTTTAGATTCGAAAATGAGATAAATTGAAATAAATTTAGTCTTTTTTTTAATATTATTATTATTTTGAGATTTAAAAAATGTGTATTGAAATTTGAAAAATGTGTAAAGAAATTTGTGTTTTGTATAAAAAAATTAAAAAAATATAATAATGAAATGTAGGGGTGAACAAAAAACTCGGAGACCCGACCCGACCGATAGTCCGACCGTTATTTCATACCGATAAGCTTATCAGAATTTATCCATTCTAATACCTGTACCCGTTCTGCTGTTTTCGAATCAGGTAATGCCCGGTAAGCCGAATTCAAAGTTCAAACAGAACTAAATGGCTAAATCGATTCTCTCAATTTCTCTCATTTGTGTGCCCCCTCTATCAATCGATTCTCTCATTTGTTTGATTTCTCAGTTTTTCGTCAATAGCTTCTCTCTCTCGCTCAGCTCTTCCCGCCGATTGCTAAGCTCTTCTTGGACTCTCGAACAAGAAGCTAGATTCTTAGAGGTAAGCTCTATTCTCGTCTTTCTCTCTCGCTCGATTGCTCAGTTGACTTAATTGAGTGTATTTTAGTGTAGTTGTATGCAGTTAGCTTTAGCTTCATTGTATTGTTTGAAAACCAGCTTATGGGGGTATAGTTGCTAACTTGCTATGAGTTTCTCTACGTCTGTATTCAATTGGGTTCGCTTTCATTAATTACGTATTGGGTATTTTTCTCCCTTTTGAAGGGAAGTTCGTGATTGGGCATTTAACATGATAAGTGAGGCTCGACAACTTTGATTTTTAGATTCATAAATTGCATTGGATTTTTAGATCCATCCTTTTCATTCTTCTTGTGTTGGGTTTCGCTCTTGGTCGTCATCTGGTTGGTGAATATTTGATTTTAAATAGAAATTGTGTTTCTATGTTGCCCGAATGATTTATCCTCCATTGATAACTAGCACATAATGAAAAACTGCTCTTTCAATATTGGGTTGGTTCACACTCATTACTGGAGTCATTCTCTCATCTCCTTTAATTGCAGATAAGGCGAGAATTTCATAGGATCATCTTCTAAGTATTTATAGGATTGACATAGATCATAAATAGGGCCCCTAAAGAATTATTGTACATTTTATAAACACCAAAAATATTATTCTGTCTTAAATTTATCATCTTGAATTACACTTACTAATTTAATGTATTTTAATTTTTTTTAATGACAAAAAACATGTGAAACAACAAGTGTAACTAAATACGATAAAATTTAAGATAAAGAGCAGAAAAAGAATGTAAACGTTACAAAAACAGAGTAAAATGGACGTTAAAGAATGTTCATATTAAGTTAACATAACCAGTCTTGCTAATGAAGAAAAGGGACCAACAAATTGGTCGGCAAGAATGAATGTGTCAGGCATTTTATATACTAAAAAGCAAACAATAGTAGATTATTCTGTACAATTTTCCTACTTGTGTACATAGTTTATCCATATGATTTTCCTATTTTGCTGTGGCAATGCTATGTCACCAACACCCATAATCTTTCTGTAGTTTTACAGTTGAATCCTATGGAACCTAGTGCTTCCATGCATTTATCTAGGTCTAAGTCAGTATCCATTAATTTGAATAGCACTCTACCTACAACTTCGGATAGCTCTTTCCAAGCAACTAGTTCTTATTTTTTCCCTCCTATCCCAAGAAGAAGGTGCAAATCAGATATATAGTGATACTTTACGAGAAATGATGAGGATCCCAATGAGCCCACAGCCACATGCAATTATTGTGGTAAGGTTTTATTATGCCATCCTAAAAAACAAGATACTTCATCCTTGAAGTACCATGTTGAAAAATGCAAAGTCTTGCATGCTGCTATTGGAGATACAAAGGATAACTCTCAATTAAAAGAGACAGAGGCTAGGAGAACAAGGGTGGATGGTACAACTAGCAGTCCTAGTATTGGACCTGCTAAGTACAATGAACAAAAAATACGGTTGGTAATAGCGAAAATGATAATTAAGGATGAGCTACTGTTTAATTTTGAGAAAAAAAAAAGCTTTCAAGGCTTTATGGTCGTACTTGAGCCTAAATTTCCAATCCCGTCTCGCATTACTATTATGCGAGATTGTATGAAAATTTATATGTTAGAAAAAGAGAAGTTGAAAATCATGTTTATAGAATTTGATTATAAGATTTGCATTACAACTGATATATGCACATCAGTTCAAAATCTTAACTATATGTGCATAACAGCCCATTTTGTTGATGAGGATTGGACATTGCATAAGAGAATAATCCATTTTAAGAAAGCTCATAATCATAAAGGGATCACAATAAGAAGAGAGACTGAGCCATCCATACTTGAATGGAACATAAAGAAGATTTTTACAATTACACTTGATAATGCATCTGCTAACAATACGGCCATTGATTATTTGAGAAAAAATTGTCAAGTTTAGAGATTGCATGGTATTAGATAAGGAGTTTATGCATATAAGATGTTGTGCACGTATTTTGAATCTCATCGTCAAACATGGTTTGACAGAAGTTAATACATCAGTTGTGAAGATTCGCCATGCAGTTAAATATGTCAAGTCTTCCCCTGCAAGACTTGACAAGTTCCAGTCATGTGTAGATAAACAAAATATTATTGGTGGTGGATTTCTTTGTCTTGACATTTCAACTAGATGGAACTCAACATATCTAATGTTGAGTGCGGCTCTAAAGCATTATGCAGCGTTTAAGGTGTTGCAAGACGAAGATAGTGAGTTTATCCCGTATTTACGTGAGGTTGAATGTAAAGTACTAACTTTACAAGATTCGAAAACAATCAAGATTTTTGTACGATTTTTGAATATTTTTTATCACATGACTTTGCGGATTTCAAGCTCAGTTTATGCAACTTCAAATTTATTTATAAGATATATATTTGCAATCTATAGCCATTTGAAAAATTTTTCAAGAAGTGAGAGCAATATGCTGAGATCCATGTCGGAAAAGATGATGTTGAAATATGACAAGTATTGGAAGGATTTAATTAAATTGAACAAAATATTGTACATTGCAGTTATGCTTGATCCGGGCAACAAATTGGAAGTTTTGAAATTTTGTTTTACAAATGTTATTGGTCATGAGTAAGGATCTGAACTTGTTGGTGGGTTAAACAGGATGTTGGAGAAGATGTATAGGAAATATTCAAAATTGAGTGTAGATTCAAGTGAGGGCCAATCAAGTGTAGGCAGATATGAGACCCAAAGTAACACTTTTTGTGATGATGATGGTGAGAATATATTATATATGTTTTTTCAACATAAATCATTAATGGGTGTGGAAGAGTTTAAAACAAATTTGGATAAATATTTTATGGAAAGTGTTGAACGAATGACACCCGACTTTAATATTCTACTATAATGGAAGATGAACTCAGCTAGGTTTTCGATAATTGCCAAAAAAACTCAAGATTTGTTACCTATTCCCATATCTATTGTTGCTTCTGAGTCTGCATTTAGTGCTGGAGGTCATGTCTTAGATTTATTTCGTAGTTCATTGGCCCCAACAACAATTGAAGCTCTTATCTGCAAATAAAACTGGTTGAAGGCTCCCTCTATTAATTATGATTCCCAAGATATAATAGAAAATGTTGAAAACTACAAGTTAGAAACTGGTAAAATTCATATTTGAATAATATTTTATTTTAGACATTTCAATTAATTATATGTTTAACATAATTTTTTTGTTTCATATAGAGATAAACTTTACAAAATATTTTGAATGTGATTGATTAACCAAAAAGAAGCATGAAATTGTATAGGTAAGTACTATTTTTCATTTTTCTGTATCTTTGCAGCTGATAGCATATAATTTTGGTGCATATTTTTTCATTTTATAAGTATATTTACATCATTTCTATATTTTTCATTTTTTATAAGTATATTTACATAATTTTACCCGACTTTGCAGCTGATGGAAAACATTTGATTAGACAACATTAATTTTGTTGCTGAGAGCCTAAGAGTGAAAAATGAGAAAAAGATGAGCCAACATTTTGCTGAGAAGAGTCCTTTGGGTTTTCCTGTGCTTTAATAGCAGTCTAGACTCCAGAGGGTTCTCACAACTGTCTGCTAAAGAGATTTTCTTGTTGATGGATCTAAAAGTTTGGCTCATTTTGATGTGATTTGCATCTTGAAATATGTTCTATGGCCTTCCTTTGTGCTTTTCTTTTTGCTGTATCTTGGAACCTAATCTTTATGCAGATTAGAGAATGTGATTATCTTTTATTTATTCAATAGTTTCTTCTTCTTATAACTAGATAATGTCTAATCATCCATCTATAGTCAAAAGGGCATGTCCCTTTTGCTAGGTTTATAATGTCTATTTCTTTTCTTCATAATAGTTTGGGCAGCGAATATGTTAGTTTTTTGTTTTGTTTTTTAGTTCCCCTTACAATTGTTATTAGGTAATGGACCTATAGTGTACTTTTGTTGTGTGGCTATAATAATAGTAACATAATGTTTTGTTCTAAAGTGAATGTCGATGGTTTTTAAAAGCAAAACAATTCTACAAAATTTATACACTGCAATCTTACTCAAGTTATTTTTCTTATCTTATGAATAAAATTTTTAAAAAAATAAATCGGAATACCGATTACTCGATAAGGGTATCGGGTTTCGGTAATCAACTAAACAGATTAACGGTAGCTTTTGTTATCGGGTCGGGTCGGGCCGGGCCAGGAATTCACTCCTAATGAAATGGAGATGAGTTGAAGTAAGTATCGAATACAAACAGGACCTAAACGATTGTGCATGCATGTGTACTGTTGTTAATGCTAATATGTATATAGGACTATTTGTCTCAAACTTTTTGCACAATATATATATGGGAAAATATTGGTTGTAGTCCGTGTGCTGCAGCTTAGAGGCACATAGGGGCTACAGTCCTTTTTTTTTTTCAAAATAAAAAATTAGTGATGGTATGTTAGACTAGAGCGGCATAAGGCTGCAGCCTAACATGCCTTATGTGTATATATATATATATATATATAAATTATTACACTTACAAACAACGGGTCCCAAACGGCGGGTCCCAAATAGTTCCCGCCTAATTGAAAAAAAAATATATTTTTGTTATGAAACTTAAAGAAAGGAACTACTATTGTAAAAGAGAAATAAGAAACTCTCTCTGAAACTCTTAAAAACTGAAACTTTCTTTCTCTCTATATTTTCTTATGAATTTCATTACAACTGAAGCCCCTATTTATAGGCTTTGAAATTACTATGCAAGTTACTATGCAAGTCACTATGCAAGTTACTATGCAAGTTACTATACAAATTTAATATAATAGTGGTGGGGTCATTCACATTATTTAGTGGTGGGACAGGGGGCGGCTGCCGTCCCTCCACTAAATTCATTACACTCCCCCTTGAATGACCACTCATAAGGAATCTGCCTCGTTAAAACCTTGCCAAGTAAAAACCCAGTGGGAAGAAAAACCAATGGCGAAGGAAAAAGAGTACAGTCTTCTTATGTATCCACAAGTGCTTTAAGATTGCCTCATTAAAACCTTGCAGAGGAAAACCCAGTGGGACAAAACCTCAGCGAAGGAAAAAGAGTACAATCAGCACATTTACTCCCCCTGAAAAGTGCATGACAAAAGATCTTTGAGTTTTCGCATTCCAATGTTATGCACAATCTTCTTGAATGTGGAAGTTGGTAACGCCTTTGTGAATAAATCTGCCAGATTATCACTAGATCGTATCTGCTTGACATCAATTTCACCTTTCTCTTGAAGTTCATGAGTATAAAAGAATTTAGGTGAAATATGTTTAGTTCTATCACCTTTGATGTATCCTCCTCTGATTTGAGTGATACAAGCAGTATTATCTTCATATAAGATTGTTGGGCTATTATTGATCATAGTAAGTCCACACTTTTCCTGGATATGTTGAATAACTGATCTCAACCAAATACACTCTCGACTTGCTTCATGAATAGCAATGATTTCTGAGTGATTTGAAGAAGTAGCAGATAGTGTCTGCTTAACAGATCTCCATGATATGGCAGTATCTCCATAAGTAAATAAATATCCAGTTTGAGATCTACCTCTGTGTGGATCTGAAAGATAACCCGCATCTGCATACCCAATCAATTCTGGACTTGAACCACGTTGATAAAATAATCCCATATCAACCGTACCATGAAGGTAACGAAGGACATGTTTAATGCCATTCCAATGCCTTCGAGTTGGTGCAGAACTATATCTTGCAAGCAGATTAACTGAGAATGTAATATCTGGTCGAGTGCAATTTGCAAGATACATCAAAGCTCCAATTGCACTGAGATATGGTACTTCAGGACCAAGAATTTCTTCATCGTCATCACAAGGACGGAATAGATCTTTCTTCACATCAAGTGTTCGAACAATCATTGGAGTACTCAGAGGATGAGATTTGTCCATATAAAAATGCTTTAGGACTTTCTCAGTATACATGGACTGATGAATAAAAATTCCATTTGGCAAGTGCTCAAGCTGCAGGCCGAGACAAAGTTTTGTTTTGCCAAGATCTTTCATTTCAAATTCATTCTTTAAATATATAGCGGTTTTTGAGATCTCTTCAGGAGTTCCCACAATATTTAAATCATCAACATAAACCGCAATAATGACAAATCCGGATTCTGATTTCTTAATAAAAACACATGGGCATATAAGATTATTCTCAAATCCTTCTTTCAATAGATATTCGCTTAAGCGATTATACCACATGCGTCCGGATTGCTTCAACCCATATAAAGATCTTTGTAGTCTGATTGAGTACATATTTCTAGATGTACTTGTAGATGCTTCAGGCATCTTATATCCTTCAGGGATTTTCATATATATGTCATGGTCTAAGGATCCATATAAATATGCAGTGACCACATCCATCAACCGCATTTCTAATCCTTTTGTAACAACCAGACTAATCAAAAATCTAAATGTGATTGCATCCATAACGGGAGAGTATGTTTCTTCATAATCAATCCCGGGTTTCTGCAGGAAACCTTGTGCAACAAGCCGTGCTTTGTATCGCACAATTTCATTTTTCTCATTACGTTTTCGTACAAATACCCACTTATATCCAACAGGCATTACACCCTTTGGTGTTTGGACAACAGGTCCAAATACTTCTCGTTTCGCTAGCGAATTTAATTCAGCTTCAATAGCTGTTTTCCATTTTGGCCAATCATTTCTACGTCGACATTCTTCGACGCTTTTTGGCTCACTTTCTTCATTACTTCTGGTAATGTCAAGGGCCATTTTATATGAAAATATGTTGTCGACAACAGTTTTATTTCTATCCAGAATTTCTCCAGTTTTCATGAAATGTATTGAGATCTCATTATTTTCAGGTACCTGTTCCTCTTCAGGGGAAAACATTTCATGACACACCTCTTCAGAAGGTCCATTTTTAGGAGATTTATACTCTTTAAGATTTTCCTCTTCAGGAGGTTCTGGAATAGAAGATTTAAGCTCTTTAGGAGCATCAATTATATTTGTGGCCTGTATTGTGGGTACGTGTTCTTCAGGAACACCAAATTCATTTTGTATTCTTTTCCTTCTGGGAATTTTATCTTTTGCACCAATAGGTCTTCCACGCTTCAGGCGTATTTTAGATTCACCTATTGCTGCTTTGACAATTTGTCCTTCAGGGACTTCAATCCTTGCTGGAGTATTAACAGCAGGAATATAAGATTTTACTACACCTTTAGTGTCAGTAAATACATCCGATAATTGATTTGCAACATTTTGCAAATGAATAATCCTCTGAACTTCCCTTTTACATTCATTTGTAGGAGGATCAAAATGAGACAGGGTCTTGTTATCCCAAGTAATATCTTGTCGTGCTTCAGGCACCGATTTTTCTTTACCCATTAACGGAAAATTTGATTCGTCAAAATGACAATCTTCAAAACGTGCTTTAAACATATCCCCTGTAAGGGGTTCAAGGTATCTAATAATGGATGGAGAATCAAAACCAACATATATCCCAAGTCTACGTTGAGGACCCATTTTTGTACGTTGCGGAGGTGCAATTGGAACATATACAGCACATCCAAAAGTACGAAGATGAGAAATATTTGGTTGTTGACCAAATGCAAGCTGTAATGGAGAATATTTATGATATGCAGATGGTCTAATGCGAATTAGAGATGCTGCATGAAGTATAGCATGTCCCCAAACAGAAATAGGTAGTCTTGATTTCATAAGTAAAGGTCTAGCGATTAGTTGAAGCCTTTTGATCAAAGACTCAGCTAAACCGTTTTGTGTGTGTGTATGGGCAACAGGATGTTCAACATCTATTCCTATTGACATGCAATAATCATCAAAAACTTGAGATGAAAATTCACCTGCATTATCCAATCGAATGGTCTTAATTGGATACTCAGGAAATTGTGCTCGTAGTTTAATTATCTGAGCAAGAAGTCTAGCAAATGCAACATTTCTAGTGGAAAGAAGACAAACATGTGACCATCGACTAGATGCATCAATTAGAACCATAAAATATCTAAATGGTCCACTTGATGGATGAATAGGCCCACATATATCTCCGTGAATCCTTTGTAAAAAGGATGGAGATTCAACAATGATTTTTGAGGGAGATGGTCTAATAATTAACTTACCTTGAGAACATGCAGAGCACGGAGATTCATTGGGTAGAAATATCTTTTGATTCTTTAAGGGATGCCCATGCGAATTTTTAATAATTCGTCTCATCATTATAGAACCCGGATGTCCAAGGCGATCATGCCAAGTCATAAATACTTTAGGGTCAATGCACTTCTGGTGCATTACCACATATGATTCAATTGTTCTCATTTTTGTATAATACAATCCAGAACATAGAGCAGGCAGTTTTTCTAATACGAGCTTCTGGCCCGATACTGTTTTAGTAATAAGAAGATGCTCTTTACTGCCTTCATTGGTCGTTTCAATATGGTAATCATTACGACGTATATCTTTGAAACTCAATAAATTTCTTCTGGATTGTGAAGAGAATAGAGCATCATCAATACAAAATTTGGTGCCATTAGGCAACACAATATAAGCTCTTCCGGAGCCCTCAATTAAATCCGATGAACCTGATATGGTATGGACATAGGCTTTACTTAGTGTTAGATTTTGAAAATATTTCTTTTCTTTGAGAATTGTGTGAGTTGTAGCACTATCAGCCAGACATATATCTTTATCATTCAACTCAGAGATAAAATGCTCATCAATGTGATCCATGGTTCTACAAAATATATAAAAACTTTTATTACAGATAGAAAGAAAATACATTAATTGAGTGGAACACTTCCATCTCCAATTAAGTGTTCAATACTACCATCAGGATGATTAAAGAAATCAGATACATCAAGATGAGTAACGTCTACATTTACTGAATCTAATAAATCATCTGATGGTTCTACTAAATTTGTTTCATGCACTTTATTCTTTCCTTTAATAGAAGCTTGATATAAATCAGCTAAGTGCCTGGCCGTACGACAGGTACGTGACCAATGTCCAGTCATTCCACATCTATGGCACACCTCTTCACTTTTCTTTGAAGAATTATTCTGAGGATTTTTACCCCTCTCTGAATTGTACCACTTCTGGTGATATGGTATATTATAATCCCTTTTAATGTTGTCACTCCTGGGACCAACATTTCTATAATTTCTCCTACCACGTCCACGCCTCCGATTTCTTCTAAAGGATGCACCATTCACTTCTGGGAATGATGCAAACCTATTACCATTCACTTCAGGGAATGATATTGAGCCAGTAGGGCGTGTATTGTGGCTTTCTAATAAGAGCTCATTATTCTGCTCAGCTACTAGAAGACATGATATAAGTTCAGAATATTTCTTGAACTTTCTCTCTCGATACTGCTGCTGCAGGAGCACATTCGAGGCATGAAATGTAGTAAAAGTCTTCTCTAGCATATCTTCATCGGTGATTTTTTCACCGCATAATTTTAACACTGAGCTTATTTTAAAAAGTGCGGAATTATACTCACTAACACTTTGATAATCTTGCAACCTCAGGTGCATCCATTGAGAACGAGCTCTTGGGAGGATGACAGTCTTCTGGTGTTCATACCTCTCCCTTAAATTATTCCATAAAATATAGGGATCTTTTACAGTGAGATATTCAGTTTTCAATTCTTCATGAAGATGGTGGCGAAGGAAAATCATTGCTTTAGCACGTTCCTGCAAGGATGCTTGATTTCCTTCTTTAATAGTTTCTCCCAGGTTCATTGCATCAAGATGTATTTCAGCATCAAGTATCCAGGATAAATAATTTTTCCCAGATATATCAAGAGCAACAAATTCCAATTTTGTAAGATTTGCCATTTTCTACACATATAAATAATAAATATGCGTATCTCAGAAAATATATTTATAAATTTACACAGATAATCATCAATAAAATATATTAAAGACTTCAAATAATATATTGAAAAACTTACAGAGGAATAAGGCCACTAGCTTCAGAATTGGTAGAACCTTCGTGCTGATAACGTGTTATGAAACTTAAAGAAAGGAACTACTATTGTAAAAGAGAAATAAGAAACTCTCTCTGAAACTCTTAAAAACTGAAACTTTCTTTCTCTCTATATTTTCTTATGAATTTCATTACAACTGAAACCCCTATTTATAGGCTTTGAAATTACTATGCAAGTTACTATGCAAGTCACTATGCAAGTTACTATGCAAGTTACTATACAAATTTAATATAATAGTGGTGGGGTCATTCACATTATTTAGTGGTGGGACAGGGGGCGGCTGCCGTCCCTCCACTAAATTCATTACACAGATAGAGGCAAGCCCAAGCCCACCTGTGATATTGTCCGCTTTGGCACCTACGGCCTCACGGGTTTAAAACGCGTCACAAGCAAAGCCCGACAAGCACCCTATAAGGCACTCAGCGAAGCCGAACGGGAGCGATGTGGGAACTTCAGGTTCACAACACACCCCCCCATCGCGACCTGCATGGGCCACCAGATAGAGGCAAGCCCAAGCCCACCTGTGATATTGTCCGCTTTGGCACCTACGGCCTCACGGATTTAAAACGCGTCACAAGCAAAGCCCGACAAGCACCCTATAAGGCACTCAGCGAAGCCGAACGGGAGCGATGTGGGAACTTCAGGTTCACAACAATTTTGCTTTTATTATGAATATTTTTATCACTTTTAAATATTTTTAAAAAATTTTAAAAAAAAATCACAATATTAATAAAACATATATTTTTAATCATTAAAAAAAATTATACTCTTCCTGACGGGATTCCCAGTCGCCCGTCTGTAAGAGTAGCATTTGATCTGATATATGCGGAGCCACATGCAACATGCTCTGAAATTTATCAGTAGGATTCAAATTTAAAAAATGAAAAAGATTACGGCTTGAGGCGAGCCAATTAATGATTCATGCATGCCATATATCACCACCGGCTTCCTTTGGCCAAAAGAAAGTGAAAAAAATATATTCCCTCTGATTTAAAAGGTTATCTTGTAAATCACGTGGAATGTGAAATTAATTAAACTAATTAATTCATCATATTAATTAATTAGTTTAATTAATGGTTTATATATGATGACGACTAAAACATCATGTCGTTGCTAATGCTTAAATAACGTCGATGCATGCGTGGCATGTCAAGTTTGATTTCTTGGTTTGTATTTTAACGCACGTAAAGCTGCTCTGGTCTCAGTACCATGATAAAGTCTTTATAGTATAGTATCGAGGGAATCTAGTATCATGTTCCGGACAGGTTTTCCCCGTTCCTTTTTTTTTTTTTTTTTTTTGAAAATGATAGATATATAATTTTGTTACAAGTTTTACGATAATTATATTATAAATAAAAAAATATTTTTATAAAATAATTTATAAAAATAATATTAATTGATTTAAATATTTTTATTTTAACACGTGATTATAATAACAAAAATGATGGTTACTATTTTTTTATAATTATTTTATATTTAGTTTTTATAATTTTTAATTTTATTTAGTAATTAAGAATGTGAGTATTAATTAATTTTTTATTTTTTATTTTTTATTTTTATTAATAATTAAATTATTTAAAAAAGCACTTAAAAAAATTAAACAAAAAAAAAAATCTATTACATTATAAATTGTAAAAATAACCGTAAAATTCGTCGTATATCATCACTCTTATAATAAAGATTGTAAAAAAAAATTATGTCTATCATTACTTTTTTTTTTTTTGAGCGTTTGACGATGAATCATGACATGATCAATATTTAAAGCTGCGGACTAATGCAATGAAACATCACGTCCTCTCGACTCCGATAATTAATGAGCTGTATAGCACGGGACGGTCAATTTTTTATTTTATTTTTTATATTTTAAAATATAATTTTAAAAAAATTCATCATATTATGTTTATATATTTAAAATTATATAATTTTTATTTTTATTTATAATAAAAATATATCATCATATTATTATATCATTTTATTTTATATAAAATATATTTTATTTTTAAATTAGATTAAATTTTGTAAAAAAAAAAAAATTTGTGATACCTCCAACTTCTACGTATAAAAATACGGGGATCGAGGTGTCGGAATGCTGACAACACGATTTACGTACTTCTAATGTCAAGTGTTAAGTGTGTGAACACGTGACATGCATAAATAATAGTAACGAATAAATAAAGTCAATATCTAAATACTAGAATTTTTAAAAATATTACAAATCAGTTTAATATAAATTTTCAAACAGGAGATTTAATACAGTCACCCAAAAGACATCCTAAAAAAAAACATATTTATAAAAAAAGAAAAACATTTTTCCAATATAACAAATTATAATAATAGTACATCAACGGCAGAGCCGCCTCCTTAGGCTCAACCTTCTCAAATTCTGCATCAAAAAAAAAAAAAAAAACTACGATGCCAAAAAATGGTATTGCAGGTAAGTACAATCCAGATAAATTATAAGATATAAAATATATTCATGCAACACAATACATATGAACATGACACTATATGCACCAAGCTCAAAAATATCTTTATCAAAATAAACAAATAAACCACATACGCAAAAATCTCATTTTGGCTCAAGATAAAACTCCAATAAAACATCCATCATTTTTCCAGAAAATGATACACGTAAATCCTTTAAAACTACAACCATTTTATCAGAAAATGGTCCACGTAAAATCTAATAATCAAAACCCGTCATTTTCTCAGAAAATTGCATAAACATCCATTTTATTAACTGTATGCACCATGATCTCCCCAAGGAACCATCCGCACACCTTGACTCTCATTATCACACCGAAAGTAACAACCACTTATGTGATTTCGGAACAGGCAATGCCTAACTAACTACACCTAGCACGTACCATAATCAGGCATTCCCTATCCCTTGCCAGCAGAGGAACCACGGAGTCGGCACGAGAACGTTATCATCTCGTCCGATTCCATTGTTACCCGGCGATAACCCAGGGGACATCACTCAGTATATTCTGCTCCCGAATGACCAGAGGAGTTCCACTAGAATAATGCTCCATCCCGGTTTGGGGTCGTGATACACATGCATCAAAAAATCATTAACACATGAAAACCCAGTTTCCATTTCCGACACATGAACATGTATATAATTATGCGAAAATCTAATTTTTCTTTACAAACATGAACATGCATATACTATGCAATGAATACAACAATACACAAATATATTCAACACCTAACTAATACACAATATTTGTTATTGCAAAATATATCTAAATCTCAAAATTTATTTGGAAAATACTTATAGTGGGTAAAAGTAAAGATCTTCAAACAAGCGCCAATCCACAGCGTTCATAGTAGTCATTTTGTACGTTGGGTTAGGGTACTCGGTTTGACATCAAAATTTAGGAAAATACTTATTGAAGGATAAAAAATCTCATGATGGTGGTGGTGAGGCGGTGCAACCATCGGAAGGTGGTGGATCGGCTCAAAATGGGTGGAAGCCCATTTTCAAATTTGGGATTGTATAAGAAAAGTGAGGCCGTGGTTTGAGGAGCTGGGCTAGTGAGGTGGTCGCCGGAGTAAGGGGAACTCATTGGTGGTAGCGGTGAGACCAGGTGGTGGCCCGTGGTGGCACTAGGGTGGCAAACCCGTGTATAGGTATTTGAAATACCCATTTTGGGTTGGGGTATTTGGGCTACCATGGGTGGTGTCGATGGTTGGGGGTGATACAAGAAGGTGCTCTGAAGCTACCGGCGAACTGCCGATGTCAGGGGTGGCTGATAGTGGCTGGAAACGCATGAATGAGTATTATAATGCCCATTCGAATTTCGGCTCATAGAGGAGAGATGGGAGGTTGTCGGAATCGTTGGGGTAGGCTGGCCGGCAGGTAGCGGTCCTAGTGTTGGGGGCGGTGACAATGGTTGACCGACGCAGGGGGTGGTGACAATGGTTGATCGGCGCAGTGGGCGGTGGTTGGCTAGTGACCGAATGGAAGAACAGGGGAGGGGGGCTGGTATCACGCGGGTTAGGGAAGAAAAAAGTAGGGGAAGAAAAGAAAAGAAAAAGAAGGAAAAGAAAAAAAGAAAAGTAAAAGGGAAGGAAAAAAGGAAATAAAGTCCTACTAGAAAAAAAACACAATAAATAAATAAAAAGTCAACTCAAAAGACTACAATTTAATATTAATAAAATAAAATATTTAAAACCCAACAATAAACTAATTTAAATTAAAGAGCAATTTAAATACAGCACATTAATTAAAAGCACATAATAAAATAAAGGAATTTAATTCTAATAATTAAAATAATTACCTCACATTAAAATTAATAAAAAAATAACGTAACTCAATATATAATTATAAAAATAACGTAAAACTAATATTAACAAATTAATAGCTCAAACAATTATTTTAAACAAATAAAACACAACTGATAATATTATTATAATAAATTAAAATAATCAACAATAAGAACAAAGACAATACGTAAAAATATATGTAATCTGGGATCTCACAATTTTTAAAGAAAAGATTAATATAAAATCAAAGTAATATTATCTTATTAAATTATAAAAAATTAATATTTTTTATTTTATTTTTAAAATAGATATATATATATATATATTTTTTTTTTAAAGGGTGGGGCACCAAGGAGAGGGGGGGATGGCCCCCTGCCCCATGTGCTCCGACACTGGCGATAGACTCATGTTTATTTCTTCTTTCATTTTTCACGCTTTTCTTCCATTCCCCCTTTAGCTGAACCTACCATTTCCTTCTTCTCCAACCTTCTTTTTGCGTCTTTTTCTAATAGACTAAAATCGGAGAGAAACCTGTTGACATAGTCTGTGTATTCTTCTCCAACCCAAGAAGAAATTATGCCAAAGGAACATGATCAAAGAGAAACCAGAGAGACTAAAAGAAATTATGCTTGGGATTCTATACCAAAGGAAAAAAAAAAAAAGCTGTCTCATCCTCTTGATGTCCGTTTATTTTTTCATAAGCCATGGTTATTCTTCACCAATCGTGGCTTATGAAAATCGAATCTCACTCACCTTCTTTCAAGTAACATTTCACCTTTTAACTTTTACATAAAACGTATTGTAATTAATTGATCATTCAAAAGTCTAAAATGGAACCTCATATACTTGAGATGATATGATTTTTAAATTTTTGTTTTAATTTTATTTTAATTTTTTAAATATGAAACTGATATTTATTTTTAATTAAATGATAAAATGAGATAAAATAAAATAGAATTGAAAATAATCAACCATACGTCCTTTTCTTATCATGGATTCGTACTCTATTTTTAACAGATGAACTGTTACCACTACACGATTGTGCATGCATGTGTACTGTTGTTAATGCTAGTACGTATAAATTTACCACTACACGACTCGGGATTCCCAGTCGCTCGTCTGTAAGAGTAGGATTTGATCTGATACATGCGGAGCCACATGCAATATGCTCTGAAATTTATCAATAGGATTCAAATTTAAAAAATGAAAAAGATTACAGCTTGAGACGAGCAAATGAATGATTCATGCATGCCATATATCACCATCGGCTTCCCTTTGGCCAAAAAAAGTGATAAGATATTTTCCCTCTGATTTAAAAGGTTTATCATGTAAATTATCGCGTGGAATATTCCCACGGAAAGGCTGCTAGGTCAATTACAAGTACTTAATTCATATTAATTAATTAATTAATTAAATAACGTCGATGCATGCATGGCATGTCAAGTTTGATTTCTTGGTTTGTTTTTTCTTTACAGAATCGAGGGAATCTTGTATATTCCGGACAGGTTTTCCACGTTAGTTTATTTTTTTAAATAATAAACATATAATGTTTTTTACAATTTTTACGACAGTCATATTATAAATAATAACAAAAATGATAGTTACTATCTTTTTATAATTATTTTATATTTAATTTTTATAATTTATAATTTTATTTAATAATTAAGAATGTGAATATTAATTAATTTTTTATTTTTTATTTTTCTTAATAATTAAAATATTTAAAAAATACTTTAAAAAATTAAACAAAAAAAAAACTCTATTACGTTATAAATTGTAAAAAAAACCGTAAAAACTCTATTACATTAAAAATTGTAAAAAAAAAAAAACCCGTAAAATTCGTCGTATATTATCACTCTTATAATAAAGATTGTAAAAAAAATTATGTCTATCATTAATTTTTATTTGGAGCGTTTGACGATGACATCATGACATGATCAATATTTAAAGCTGCGGATTAATACAATGAAACATCATGTCCTCTTGACACCGATAATTAATGAGCTGTATAATGCAATGAAACATCACTTCCTCTCGACACCGGTAATTAATGAGCTGTATAGCACGAGACGGTCAATTTTTTATTTTTTATATTTTTAAATATAATTTAAAAAACAATTCATCATATTATTTTTATATGTTAAAAATTATTTAATTTTTATTTTTATCTATATAAAAATATATCATCATATTATTATATCATTTTATTCTATATAAAATATATTTTATTTTTAAATTAAATTAAATTTTATTAAAAAAAAAACAAAATAATTTTTAAAAAAGAGATTAATATAAAATCAAAATAATATTATCTTATTAAATTAAAAAAATTAATATATTTTATTTTTAAAATATCTATTTTTTAATATCTTTTTAAAGGGTGGGGCACCGAGAGTAGGGGGGATGGCCCCCCTACCCCATGTGGCTTCGACACTGGCGATAGACTAATGTTTCTTTCTTCTTTCATTTTTCACGCTTTTCTTCCATTCTCTCTTTAGCTGAACCTACCATTTCCTTCTTCTCCAACCTTCTTTTTGCGTCCTTCTCTAATAAAGTAATTAAACTGGGGAGAAACCTGTTGACCTAATCTATGTATTCTTCTCCAACCCCAGAAGAAATTATGCCAAAGGAACATGATCATAGAGAAACCAGAGAGACTAAAAGAAATTATGCTTGGGATTCTGTACCAAAGGAAAAAAAAAAGCTATCTCATCCTCTTGATGTCCATTTATTTTTTCATAAGCCATGGTTATTCTTCGCCAACCATGGCTTATGAAAATCGAACCTCACTCACCTTCTTCCAAGTGGAATTTCACCTTTCAACTTTTACATAAACGTATTGTAATTAATAGATCATCCAAAAGTCTAAAATGGAACCTCACATACCTGAGTAAGCAAAGAAATAGAGAGAGAGAGATGAGACACTATAAAAAAAATTAATATTCTTGACGAATTATTTGTTATGAATATGACTATTTATTACGAAAATTGATAAAAAAATAATCGTTTTGATAGAGAATTATTAGCTATAGATACCCAATTTTCTTATAATGAGATGATATGATTTGTAGATTTTTTTTTATTTTAATTTTTTTAATAGGAAACTGATATTTATTCTTAGTCAAGCGATAAAATAAGACGGGATAAAATAGAATGAAATAAAATGAGATGAGATGAGATATAAAATCAAATCAATTACATATTGAATGTGATCAGCCATATGTCATTTTCTCGTCATGGATTCGTACTCTATTATCAACGTCAACAGATGAATTGTTACCACTAAACGATTGTGCATACATGTGTACTGTTGTTAATGCTAGTACGTATATATTTTTAATCATTAAAAAAAGATTATACTCATCCTGTACTCGGGATTCCCAGTCGCTCGTCTGTAAGAGTAGGATCTGATCTGATATATGCGGAGCCGCATGCAATATGCACTGAAATTTATCAATAGGATTCAAATTTAAAAAATGAAAAAGATTTCAGCTTGAGACGAGCAAATGAATGATTCATGCATGCCATATATCACGATCGGCTTCCCTTTGGCCAAAAGAAAGTGAAAAAATATTTTCCCTTTGATTTAAAAGGTTTATCATGCACATCGTGTGGAATATTTCCACGGAAAGGCAGCTAGGTCAATTACAAGTGCTTAATTCATATTAATTAATTAATTAAATTAAACGTCGATGCATGCATGGCATGTCAAGTTTGATTTCTTGGTTTGCTTTTTCTTTATAGAATCGAGGGAATCTTGTATATTTCGGACAGGTTTTCCACGTTAATTTTTTTTTTAAATAATAAACATATAATGTTTTTTACAATTTTTATGACAATCATATTATAAATAAGGAGTATTTTTATAAAATAATTTATAAAAATAATATTAATTTATCTAAATATTTTTATTTTAATAAATGATTATAATAAAGATTGTAAAAAAAAATTATGTCTATCAGTATTTTTTTTTTGGAGCGTTTGACGATGACATCATGACATGATCAATATTTAACAATGAAACATAATTCCTCGTGACACCGATAATAGCACGAGACGGTCAATATCTTTTTTTTTATTTTTATTTTTTTTTTATTTTTAAATATATTTTTTAAAAAATTGATCATATTATTAAAAAATATCATTTTAATTACCTAAAAAGACCCAATTGTCCGTGAAAATAGCATTTTTGCTAATTAATTGTTAATGTAACGAAACATGTGATCACAAGAAAGTTAGTTCATATACTTGTGTATATAATATATCGCTTTATATATATTTGAAGAATGAAATTAAATAAGAAGAGATAAAATGAGATAAGATAATAAGTTTATTAATAATAATGACATAGTTTGTAAATAAAAATGAAATAATTTGAGTTATGATATTTTATGAGATTTTGAGAAATGAGTGAGAAAATATTGAATAAAAATATTATAAAGTTATGGTATTGTTAAAATATAATTTTTATGAAGAGATTTGAAAAAAAAAATGAATTATTTTTTATATTTTGTTTAAAAGTTTGAAAAATTTATAATAATTAGATAATGTTTAGATGAAAAAGTTGAAAATTTAAAATTCAAAAGTATATGTTTAAATGATGTTTGAGAAATAGATGAAATATGATGGGATAAAATCAAACCATATCATCTTCCAAACAACCCCTTAGATTGTAGAAAAGTGGGGCTACTCTTTTGTCAAATTAAAACTTTTCATTCCGTTCTATTGGTGTATCTGCTAGCAATGATAAAGTCACATTGCTGCCTATACATAACTGCGCGAGAGTTGCTACAGATATATAAAGATCACACAAAGGAATCCCACATAAAGATCACATCATTTTTTTTTTCAGAGAACATAAATAATTCAGTCCTTTCCTTCTTACATTCATCCCATTCCAACACAACGTCCATCACCAAATTTTAACATCCAGGTATCCTTCTCTCTCTTTGTTCCTATGCTTCTATGTTACACTGTTTGCGCTTTTGTTTTTTGTTTTATGATGAAGATAATTTTCCTCTACTCACTTTTTTCCCTATTTTTTTCCCTATATGCTTAGAATCAAATTAAGTGTGCTAGAAAAATCATCACTTTTTCTATACACTAGAATCATCACTTTTTTCACTAGGAAAATCAACTTCCATTCCATTATTTGGTTTGATGTATTGTTATGCCTTTTCTTTTGTATTGTTTTCCCATTGATAACCAACTCTCCTGCTTGCCATCGAAGAGAATGTTATCGTTCATTGTTTGCTCAGTTATCTCAACTGCCCACATACACTCCCTTTCTTGGAAGGTAGAGGACAGCTTGTTGGACTTGTCTAGAGATTAATTGACAATGTACCATGCAATGGCGAGCAGCGACAATGATTTAATTTGTTGCAATTTCATCTACTGGGTGAGGGGGAGTGCGGTAGGGGTGGGCTCCGATTCCGAAGGTGTTGGAGTTCGAAGTTTCCGACTTCGACTCCGACATCCATTGGAGTCGAAATTAACTTCCGACTCTGACTTCTAAGTGGAGTCGGAGTTCAACTCCGATCGGAGTTCGTCAAAATTTGCTATTCAAATTACTGAAACAAAAACCCCAATAATCTACCATAGTAATCAATAACTAGTAATCTATAACAAAAGTAATCTACCATAGAAACCCAAATTTACATGGCAACAAGGATACATTTTAGTCGTAATCAACCGTAGAACTCAACCACAGAAATCCTAGTAATCTACCATTTTAGTGGCGTATCAAAGACTTACTATCATTGCGAATCAACGATGGTAATAGAGAAAGGAAGAACTTCGTGCGGTGATGGAGAATGAAAGAACGCAGTGCAGTGATGGTTGCGGCTTTTAAGAAATTAAAACCCTAGGCCCTCGACGGTGATGGAGAAATGAAGAATTTTGTGCGATATTAACGGCGGCATCAGAAACGCTAGGGGAAGAGAAAAGAGAAGAGATGACTAATTGGGGAGAAGAGAGGTGCCAACCCTAGAAGAAGAGAAGAGAGGAAAGGCTGAACTGAGATGTCGAAGTCGAACTTAGTTTTTTCTGATGGAAAGAATATATACAATCTGTAAAATGGCGTCGTTTAAGGCATTTAAAAAAAAGTTGCAAAGGAGAGAAACAAAGGCCGCACAGATTCAAACCCAAGACGTGAGAGTGGATAAAATAGCTTTAAAACCACTGGGCCATTTGGATCTATCATGTTTTATATACAATATATAATATATAAAGTATAACTAGTCGGAGTTTGGAATCGGAAATTTGAATTTTTGAACACCCCTAGTGTGCGGCGTGGGGACCAAATTCATCTACTGCGATTTTGGAAGGCGACATTTGGGCAACGATCTGATTATCAGGTTGGAGAAAAGAGAAGGACCAAGGGAATAGGGAGAGACGACGACAATTCTCATGGAAAATGTGACAATTTGCTCTCGAGTTGGAGAAAAGAGAGGGAGCAAGGGAAGAGAGAGAGCAGGGAAAAGGAGAAAGGAAAGAAAAAAAAAATTGATGGGTAGAGTAGGGGGAAGAGAGAAAGCGTAAGGGAGAGATCTAATAGAAATATTACACATCATTATGTGAGATTTTGTCAGTGGAATTTATTTGTGGCTCTAGTATTTTCCTAATTGTATATGTGTGTGTTTTGTAGCGTGTGGTTTATTAATTATTATGATAGTTTGATTTGATGATCTGATTTGATAAGGATTCACTACATTTTTTGGGTAGATTTTTAATGACGCTTAGGCTATATATATTTGCTTTAGCATGGGCCTATAAAATTATTGGCACTATTAGTGATTCGAGAATTGCTAGATTGAAAGTTTGCTCGACATTCATACTACATGTAACTTAAGCAAACATCAAACGGATAGATCGCTCGAGAATCGTTTGATACCTCACTTGTGTAAATAATTCAGAAATAGGGAACTTAGGATTTCTATTATTTAACTATACATACAAATATATATGTATATTATATTATATTATATATGAACAATATGTCCGTCTAGTCAATAATTCTGTAAATGAAGACAAGTTGTCGAACTATTTGAATTAATTTGTATCATGTAATTGATTATCTATTAATTTTGTGTTTACTTTCTTTTTTATCATTCTTCTTACAACGTTATGTGATAACAAAGTGGCCACATTGTCACTAAATCCAAACTATTGGTTTGTCGCTATCTCGAACATTTTTTAACTTCGAGTGGTTTTATTGTCTGATTGACTGAAATTTTGTAACTTAGTGATGTGGCAATATTTAAGGTCGTAGATCACACGCACTAATTGGGACTATAAATTATTTGAATTGCCAGATTAGCAATAATTAGTTAGGCAAATTACTGTCTCTTGACAACTGCCGCATGAGCATATGGCGTATACAAATTAAAAATATAATTCAAAAACCTCAGTTTTTTGGGAAAAACATGAAATTTTTATAAAATTAAAAGAAAATAATATTGCAAGATATAAAAAAAAGGAACTCTTATTACTCAAGAATTAAATTTTATCTCTTCCTTTCTTTCTTCTATTTCTTTTTTTTCTTTTATTTCGTTTTTCGTTTCTTTTTATGTGTATATAAACTGAACTATAGAGAGTTTGACACGGGTGGATGAGTCATTCATTAATAATACAAGGGGGACAAGAAGAGAAAAATGTGGCCTCATTCACATGAATTATGAGGAAGGGGGGTCGTTCATGCCCCCTCCATAATTGTAACACTCCCTCTTGAATGACCACCGATAAAGAATATGCCTCATTAAAACCTTGATAAGGAAAAACCTAATGGAAAAAAAATTAATAGCGAAGGAAAAAGAGTATAGTATTCTTATGTACCGCTAGTACTTTAAGATTGCCTCATTAAAACCTTACAAAAAAAAACCCAATGGAACAAAATCTTAGCGAAAGAAAAAAAGTACAATCAGTACAAGTTTTCAAGACATTTACTCATCCTGAAAAGTGAATAATGATAGATCTTTGAGTCTTCGCATTTTAATGTTCTGCACAATTTTTTGGAATGTCGTAGTTGGTAATGCCTTCGTGAATAAATCTGCCAGATTATTACTTGATCGTATTTTTGATATATCTTTATCTGTTTTGAATGATTCAAGCAACATTATTTTCGTATAAAATTGTTTGACTATCATTAATTATGGAAAGACCGCACTTTTATTGAATATGTAGAATCACTAATCTCAATCAAATACACTCTAAACTTGTTTCATGAATTGCAATTATTTCTGAAGATGTAGCAGATAGTGTTTACTTGATAGATTTAATAGAAATTTGAGATCTGCAGTAATAATTAAACTCCCCATGAGAATATGCATCAGTATTTCAAGTAATAAACAAACATAATTTTAACATATATAACATGATTAAAAATTCAAACGCGATTTCCATCTAAATAATGTATTAGAGAGAACATGTTAATATTTTTATCTAAAATTTCTCTCCCTTTCGACATTATTAAGGAGATATGTTCATGCACAACGAAAAGAGTATTGGAAACCACTCATGTTTGACAAAAGCTGCAAAATCTTGAGATCTAGTTCTATCGATTCGGCGGTAAATTAAAATTCGTTTGATATTGTTGACAAATGAAATCTTTGTTGATATTTGAAAGTTTTGGGTTGCAGTTTAAAGATGATTATTTTCATCCATCGGATACTCACGCAAGATCTCATATTCTTCATTGGTCCATTTATTGTTTATCCAGAACAATTCTATGGCTAAGAGAAGTTCTTTTGTTAATGTCCCATATTTGAACTAAAAACTTTTTACATCTCAACCACTTATTTTTACTCATGAGGCTGTCAACACCATGATAGAAGTAGAGATACATCTTTCTGGTAAAACTGATCCTGAAATTGTTGCGGTATCAAGAATCCTCAGTACTCAATATGCTGCCTCTATTATAACCATGTCTCGGAGGCTACTGATGAGAGCGAGTGAGATTGATCATCATAATAATTAAATATCTGAATTGCATCAAAAATTTGCAACTAAAGATAGAAAGAATAAAAAGTTAAGACAAGAAAATAAGGAGTTGAAGAAATTTGCAGACTGATATTCTCGTGACCTGAAACCACTAATAAAAGAGCTGGAACGAGAGAGAGCAAATACAAAGTCAACAACAGCAGCTGATAGCAGAAGTTTAATGTTTACGAAAAAAATAGAGATAACTACAATTAATCTCATTGGCTTTTGAAAATATGCATTCAACATATTTTGTAATCTTGACTAAGTGAGATTTGAAAAGATGATGATTTATCTTATTCTTATTTTTATCTCTATAAGAGTAAGTTTCAGTTTTATCTAATTCGCATTAAATCTTCTTCTCATCTCTGCAATTTATCTGCAGTTTTATTCTACAAAGTTTCAATAGCTCATCAGCTTCCTTTCAATATTCCCCATGATCAATATATGAGGTATTCTTTACCTCGGTTACAAGTTGTTCCTGCATTTTCTATGGATGCCATGTTGCAGCAAGCGAATGGTCTTGCTAATAAGTCAGATCGTGAAGCCGTTTATGAGCTGGTGTCTTTTAGTACTTGATACTCCTCCTCTATTGTTGGGTTTTCCGGCCGGTTACAATCTAAAAATCGTAAGATTGAAAAGCTTAATAAGAAGATTTCCATACTTCAACGAATCGTTCAAGAGTCTGACAGAAAAATAGTAAACTTAAAATATGAGAATAAGGATTTAAAATCCTTACTTGCTGATAACACCCAAAGAATAACGCGGTAATTGTAGTTCAGCTTTGGGGTGCCGATTCCATAGACAGACAAATTAAAAGAATAGTAGGATAGGAAAGAAACTAAGAAAAAATATTAAATGATTGATGAAAAAAGAAAAAGTGATTTTAAATGAAAATTAAAATTAAGCTAAAGAATTAACGAAAAAAGTAATCAAAGTTAACGAACAATAGAGTGTCGGGAATTTCTTGCACATATCCGGTATTTTAATTATTCTTAATTCATTGATAACTCAATTGAAAATTCAATTCCGTAATTCTCAATTGAAATATATAAAATTATAAACCAAAATTAAACTCAATATAACCCTTTGAAAAATCATTCATTTCTTTTAAATCATGCAAATTGATATTCACATTAAGAAAACTTAATGACGACAATATACCTAGAGGCAATATCGCAACAAAGAATTAAATTAATATAAATAATCAATAGATCCAAACATAATCAAAGAACAAAACTATTCAATAGAAAAAGCATGACTGAATTTATAAACAGAATAAATTCTAAAATTATTCGGAAAAGAAAACACTTATAATATTTTGAGAATGATTAAACAAAAGAGTCTTAATAAATGAAAATCAAATACTTGAATAAAAAATAAATTAAAAAATATCATTAAGTGTACAAGTTTATCCCAAACCCTATACGAGAATTTAGTTACCCATAAATACGATGAACAACAAAAATCTCCATAGAAAAATCACTAAAACAGTCGGTGGCATCCTCGAAGAATTTTTGCCATTCGTCCATGTACATCTGCGTCTGCATTTGTCTCCAGCCTTCCTTCATTTATATCACCTTTCGTTCCATTTCTATCCTCCGCTTCGTTTGCTTCCTCTTCCTTTTTGTTTTCATTTCCTTATTCATCTGCTTTTCATTTTTATTTCCGTTCGCTTCGTACGTCCCAACGGTCACGTCTCTGCTTCCAACTCTTCCCAGCACGTTTCTATATGTATATCCACATATATATACGTGTATATATCTCCATGCGTCCAAACCGTAAGTCCCATTATTCATCTATCAGAAATAAAAATAAAGATAAATGCATAAAAATAAATACATAAAAACATAGAATAAATAAAATAAAATAAAATAAAATAAGACAAATAATATTTAAAGATATCTCAATGTAAATAAAAAATCTAATTAAATAAAATAAGTGAAATTCAATCATTTCTATTTTTATTCTTTATAATTTAATCAAATATTAAGATATTTAGAGTGTATTTTCGCGCACTCATCACACCCCCAACTTACTTATTGTTAGTCTCTAGCAATTCTCATACAAAAGAATGATGAAAGAAACAAAAAACAAATCACACATAGAAGTCACTAAGTTATACTTTTCAGAATCACATATCAAAGCAATTTTAGAAATCTAATAACCCAATCACAATTAATCCACATATAGCAATCTGCAGAGTGTGTGTGTGATCCAAACTATATCCATCTAACTACAAACCGTGACACATGCAACATCAAGAACATCTCAAACAAAAGTTTCAACTCCATAACTCACGGGTATAACAGTGTTTCGTGTAGGGGTTCTCTCTATAGAGTTGACAAGGGGTGTACACACACTCTCATAGGGAATTAGACAATTATATTCAAGCAACAAGTAAGCATTGATCTTATGATAGAAACACTAATAAATGAGAATTCCACCACTCCTTCTACAGGCTTACTTAGAATTGGAACGATCAACACAAAAAGATTGTAGCATGGCTCGGGTTAGGGGTTATATGAAGAAAAAGATAAATACGGATTCAAAAACTTCCAAGTACATACCAAGGAAATCTTATTAAATATCTCAATAAACTACATTTCTCACCTGATGCACTCTTCAACTTTTCAGTCAAATAATAATTTTCCTTCTTCTTCAACTTATCTATCTCTTTTTTTTTTCAATCTCTTTGTTTTTGTTTTTTGTTTTGTTTTGTTTTGTTTTTTACTTTAAAACTCACTCAATTGAACACTTTGCATTTGTACTCTTCCATTTTTCTTTTTCTCTTTTTTTTTTCTTCATTCGATCTCTATTTATTTTTTTTAACAAAAGAAAATATGTAAATTCCACATGTAGCACACACTTGGAAGCAATAAGGATATGAAAAATTAGTGTATAAGCTATACTCCAATGTGGAGAGGTATGGATGATGTAGGCATATGAAAAGAAAAAGTCTATATGTGTTTGTTGGCTCAAAATTAATTACTAAGGGTCTCTGATGAGAAGGGTTAGCTTTAAAGACTCAAACGTTAATCCTAAGTTGACATTCGTCATATCCCAAGTATATCCACCATCTTACCACTAATCATGTAATGAGATTTTCAAAAGAAGTACCCAATTCAATAGATCAATGAACGCTTATCACAATTTCTGCATTTGTAAGCTCTCAACCTCTCCCAAAATTCACAAGAATACTTAAACAAAAGAGTTCTTTGGCTATATGTGTTAAACCACCATCTTACTACAAAATTTGGATACGTGCATTAAAAGTTCTGTGAATGTCTCAGCAAAATGATTAAGATGGGTTTGTTGAATTCACCAAGATGGCCATGAATGAGCATGAGTACACATGTAAAAAGGTGCCTGTGCAATACTTTTTTCTTTTTTTTTTGCACAAAAAAATATGCCACAGAGTTCCAACAAACATCATTCTTACCCCCAACTTAAATAAAATATTGTCCTCAATGTTTAACAATCAAAACTAAATGGAGGGTACTGAAAATGGTAGAATACACCTGATGTAGGATGTGGGATGACTCGCTAATCACTAGAAATGACAAATAGAAATGACAAACTGACACTAGTTTGCAAAAAAAAAAAAAAGAAAACCACAACAACCAAAAAGAAAAAGAAAAGGGAAAAAAAATGAAAAAGAAAAAAAATGAAAACAAAAACAAACAAAACAAATAAAAAAAAAACATACCTACATGGTGTGGTTAAGGTTGATAGACCGAGTCCACAAGTGGAATCTCTTCCACTTCCGAAGCTTCCCTATCCATTAATATTTTAAGGCGCTGACCATTTACTTTAAAAATCCTACCATCTTTAGGATTTTATATTTCTAACGCCCCATTTTCAAAAATATTTTTCACTACAAAAGGGCTGGTCCGTCTAGACTGAAGTTTTCCTGGGTGCTTATGGAGTCTAGAGTTATATAAAAACACTCGATCATTGGGCTTAAATATTTTTTTCAAAATATTTTTATCATGAAACGCTTTCATTTTAGTTTTATAGATTTTAGAGTTCTCATAGGCATCATTCCTCAACTCCTTTAACTCGGTCAATTGAAACTTTCTGAACTTACATGCTTCTCCTACGTCAAAATTGAAATGCTTGATAGCCTAATAGGCTCGATGGTCGAGCTCCACAGGTAAATGGTAGGGCCTTCCAAGAACAAGTCTATAAGGTAACATGCCTAATGGAGTTTTGAAAGCTGTACGGTAGGCCCAAAGTGCATCAACTAGTCTGGGAGTGGTATTTCTTTTTTCTAAAATTTGCTTAATTTTTCTGTTTGCAAGTTCTACCTGTCCACTTGTCTGGGGGTGGTATGCAGTAAAATTTTTTATGTATTATTCCATATTTTTTCACCAAAGTCTCAAAATAACGGTTGCAAAAATATGTACATCGGTCACTAATAATAACACTTGGTGTACCAAACTGAGATAACATATTCTCTTTAAGAAATTTAATTACCATCTTATTATCATTGTTCTTGCAACCTGCTGCTTCCACCCATTTTGACACATAATCCACTGCTACAATAACATATTGATATCCAAAAGAAGGAGGAAATAATCCCATAAAATCAATACTTTAACAATAAAAAATTTCAATCACTAAAATTGGGTTCAAAGGCATCATATTACGATGGGACATAGCTCATAATTTTTGACACATTTCACATGAACGACAATAGATGTTTGCATCCTTAAACAAGGTGGACCAATAAAATCCACACTGCAAAGTTTTTGCAGCGATTTTTTCATTGAAAAGTGGCCTCCACAAGTTTGGGAGTAACAAAATTTCAAGATGCTAGCAATCTCTTCATCAGGAATGCAACGCTTCAAAATTTGGTCAGGGCATTATTTAAAAAGAAGAGGGTCATCCCAATAGAAATTACGTATCTCAGTCATGAATTTCTTCTTATCCTGAACGCTCAAATCCACCGGTATCTCATGTGTAGTCAAATAATTCACAATATGCGCAAACCATGGTAGAAAAGTAATAGAAAGTAAATGCTTATCAGGAAAATCATCCCTGATTGGCAGATAGTCAGAAGTTTCCTTAAATGTGAGCCTCGAGAGATGGTCAGCCATTACGTTCCCCACTCATTTCTTGTCTTTGATAACGCCCAAAGATAACGCGGTAATTGTAGTTTAGCTTTTGGGTGTCGATTCCACAGAGAGACAAATTAAAAGAATAATAGGATAGGAAAGAAACTAAGAAAAAATATTAAATGATTGATGAAAAAAGAAAAAGTGATTTTAAATGAAAATTAAAATTAAACTAAAGAGTTAACGAAAAAAGTAATCAAAGTTAATGAACAGCAGAGTGTCGGAAATTTCTTGCACATATCCGATATTTTAATTATTCTTAATTCATTGATAACTCAATTGAAAATTCAATTCCGTAATTTTCAATCGGAAGATATAAAATTATAAACCAAAATTAAACCCAATATAACCATTTGAAAAATCATTCATCTCTTTTAAGTCATGCAAATTGATATTCACATTAAGAAAATTCAATGACGACAATATACCCAGAGGCAATATCGCAGCAAAGAATTAAATTAATATAAATAATCAATAAATTCAAACATAATCAAAAAATAAAACCATTCAATAAAAAAAGCATGATTGGATCTATAAACAAAATAAATTCTAAAAATATTCAGAAAAAAAACACTCATAATATTTTGAGAGTGATTAAATAAAAGAGTTTTAATAAATGAAAATCAAATACTTGAATCAAAAATAAATTAAAAAATATCATTAAGTGTGCAAGTTCATCCCTAACCCTATACGAGAATTTAGTTACCCATAAATATAATGAACAACAAAAATCTCCAGAAAAAAATCACTGAAACAGCTCGTGGCATCCTCCAAGAATTTTTGCCGTTCATCTGTGTACGTCTGCGTCTGCGTTCGTCTCCAGCCTTCCTTCATTTATATCACCTTTCGTTCCGTTTCTATCCTCCGCTTCGTTCGCTTCCTCTTTTTATTTTCGTTGCCTCGGCTGCTTTTCATTTTTATTTCCGTTCGCTTCGTACGTCCCAACGGTCACGTCTCTGCTTCCAACTCTTCCCAGCACATTTCCATATGTATATCCACATATATATATATATATATGTATATATCTCTATGCGTCCAAACCATAAGTCCCATTATTCATCTATCCGAAATAAAAATAAAGATAAATACATAAAAATATAGAATAAATAAAATAAAATAAAATAAGGCAAATAATATTTAAAGATATCTCAATGTAAATAAAAAATCTAATTAAATAAAATAAGTGAAATTCAATCATTTCTATTTTCATTATTTATAATTTAATCAGATATTAAGATATTTAAAGTACACTTTCGCACACTCATCACTTGCCTATTCATTTTGACTGCCTATTCCTTTAAATAAGAATGTCATGTTGATTTATGAAGAGCAAATGCATTTGAGAGATGAGGTTAGAAGTTTCAAATTTTTGTAATTCATCTAACATTTGAATAATAAGATTTTTCATTTTCAAATCCATTATTTAAATATATAGTAGTTTTTGTGATCTGTTAAGGAGTTCTAACAATGTAAATCATCAATGTAAATTGTAATAATTCAGATTCTGATAAAACACATGGGTATATAGGATTATTCTCAAATCTTTCTTTCAATGGATACTCGTTGAGTCAATTATATCACATGCGTTTGGATTGCTTTACCCATATAAAGATATTTAAAATTTTAAAAAGTATGTACTCCTAGATGTACTTGGATTAGATGCTTCAAACATTGTATATCTTTATATATGTCATGATCTAATGATCCTTATAAATATGCAGTGATCACATCCATCAACCGCATATCTAATCCTTTTGTAATTTGAATGTGATTACATTCATAATAAAAAAATATATTTCCTCATAACTAATTTTGGGTTTCTGTAGGAAATCTTGTGCGATAAATCGTGCTCTGTACTGCACAATTTCATTTTTCTCATTGCGCTTTCGTAGAAATACCCATATATATCTAACAGGCGTTACACCCTTTGGTGTTTGGATAACATGTCCAAATACATCTCGCTTCACTAGCGAGTTTAACTCAGCTTCAATAGCTGCTTTTCATTTTGACTAATTATTTCTATCCATAATTGCTCCAGTATTGAGATCTCATTATTTTCAAGTACTTGTTACTTTTCAAGAGAAAACATTGCATGAAAAGTCTCTTCAAGAGTTTTCTATTCAAGAGGATTATACTCTTCAAGAGTTCCTTTTCAGGAGATTTGTATTTTATACAGAAAGTTCGGATAAATTTTGTAAGTACGGTCTCTTCAGGAGCACCGATTTCTTTTATCTTTTGCACCAATAAGTCTTCAATACTTCAGGTGTGTCTTAGACTCATCTATTACTATTTAACAACTTATCATTCAGGGATTTCAATTATTGTTTAAACATTAACAATAGTAATATATGATTTTACCACATTTTTAGTATCAGTAAATACATCCGGTAATTGATTTGCAACACTTTGTAAATATATAATTCTTTAAACTTTTGGTTTACATTTATTTGTAAGAGGATCAAATTGAGACAGTGTTTTATTATCCAAAGTAAATTCTTGTCGTACTTTAGGTACTAACTTTCCGTTATGTCAAAATATGAAAGAAAAAGCTTTACTATGATATATAAAAACTTAGTATAAATAAATCAAGTACTTGGCAGTACAATAGATAAGTTGTCAATGTTCAATCATACCACATCTATCACAAATATGTTCATCTTTCTATGAAAAATTATTCTGAGAGTTTTTACCCTTCTCAGAGTTGGATCACTTTTGATGATACGATATATTATTATCCTTTTTAGTGTTGTTACTTCTGGGACTAACACTTCTATAATTTTTTTATCACGTCTACGCCCTTGGTTCCTTTGAAAGGATGCACCGTTCACTTTTAGAAATGATGTAAATTCAATATCATTAATAAGACATATAAATTGGTGATTTATTAACAAAAACTCATTATTTAGTTTAATTACTTGAAGACAAAATAAAAATTCAGAATATTTGTTGAATTTTCACTTTCAATATTGTTGCTGCAGGAGCACATTTGAAGTATGAAAAATAATATGTCTTCTTTAAAATATCATCATCAGTGACATTCTCACTGTATAATTTTAATATTGAACTGATTTTAAAGAGTGCATAGATATATTCACTACCACTCTTAAAATCTTGTAACTTCTGGTACAATAAGTCATAATGATCTTTTGGGAGTATAACAATCTTCTGGTATTCATATCTCTCCCTTAAATTATTCTACAAAGTAAGATGATTTTTCATCGTGAGATACATAGTACGGTCCTACAGGGACACGTGATTTTCTTCTTTGATTGTATCTCCCAAGTTCATCATATCTAAATGGATCTCATCAAGGATCCAAGATAAATAATTTTTCTCAAAAATGTCAATTGTAATAAATTTCAATTTTATAAGATATGACATTTTTTACATCTATGAATCACAAAATAAATATGTAGATCTAAAAAATATATTTACATAATCATCAAAATAAAAGTAGAATTTTATCAAATAATATTCGACAAAATTACCTTTTATATTCATCTCGAGGATTACAAATAATATATTAAAAAACTTACTTGAAGTAGAAAACTATTAGTTTCAGCATCAATAAAACTTTGTACTGATAACATGTCACTACAAGAAATAGTGGCTTTTGCCACGAAGGGTAATAGTCACAAAAAACTGAAATTAGGTGACAAAAAGATTTTTTCCCACCAAATATTATCGTGGGAGCTTCGTGGCATATAATGAGTGGCGAATACTATTTTTTCCACCAAATTTTTTTTTTCGTGGAAAAAGATACATTTTTTCCATGAATCCAGTTTGCCGTAAAAACTAATTTGGTTCGTGGCGAAAGTTATTGAGAGTCAAGGCTTTGTGGTGCTTTGGACTTCTTTACCCATGAAAGTCATGGTCAAAAAATAAGTATTGTCACAGAATCAATTGGTCGAAATGCATCTTTACCCACGAATTACAATCATGGCAAATGTTACAAAATTTCAGAAAAAAAAATTACAAAATCAAAATTAGACTTGAGCAAAAAAAATAAAAATAAATAGTCTAATACAGGCTAAATAATGGAGGGGTTCAATAATCAAATACACACTTATGCAATCAAACAAAAAGGTCCCCTAGTTTCCATCTCTGTATATGAATACAATACCTAGGTTCCATCTTTGTATATGAACACAGCACCTTTTTAAATGCATATTTTTAACAACATACAGCAGAATCAGGGATTACATAGACATACATTTATGAGAGCAATGTAAGTTAGTGTCTGAGGATAAAACCCATCACGCACCATCATGACTCATCACGCACCATCATGGTAGTCCTCACAAAATAAAAAACAAAACAAAGAGCATGCAGTATTATATTTCAGTAATCATGTCCAGAAACTTCAAAAAATAACCAAAAATAGAGTCAATGATGTCTAGTTGAGTTAAACAGAAGCTTGTCCATAAAGAAGATCCATAATTTTGAATATACAGAAACCATTTGCAAAAGTCTCATTTCCTAAAAATACAAGGCTTCATTTCAGTTCCCTAATCTTCTCTTACTCACTTGATTAGACAGGGAAGCTCTCTAAATTAATCATATACACAACTAACTTTGCACAGACATGGGAGCTCTTTAAATTAATCATATATACAACTAACTTTGCATATACAACTAAATTAATCATATATACAACTAACACAGCATGAACATAGGAAAAAAAAACTTGTATAATTGTTGCCCAAAATGTTACAAACTGCAACAAAAAACTTGTATAGTTGCTGCCCAAAATGTTACAAACTGTAACAAAAAACTTGTATAGTTGCTGCCCTATATTAGAAAACTTGTATTAGTTCCAACATCGCATTAGAACCAAACCCTCTCACTTTTACTCAATTCTTTTAGGGAGATGGGAACCTGTTAATGCAAATTAACAAGAATCCTTCAGCAAAAAATAAATAATGTTTCATATCCAACATACAGTTTATTTTTCTAAAAATACTTTTAGATGATTTAGATATCCATTACAGGTATTATAATAAAAGTTTAGATTGCAAGGCTAATACATATGCTATTCTTGGCTGTCTTAATTATGAAAACTCAGGGACAATTTTGTTGCTTCCAACTTAGTAACAACATCTTTTTTTTTTTAGTATGCAATTACCACTAATCTTTTTAGCCAAAACCTGATGACCTGTTTCATGATCTAAATGTTATTTTCATTTATTAAAGGTGGTTCACTACTCTACACAAACTTATTACATCAACAACTAATAATTTATCCTGCCTGCATTTTGCACTAATATAAACTAACGCTTTGAAAAGGTGGCAATAAAGTGATCTCAATTAGAATAGAAACCCAAAGTGTTAAGTAAAATATTATCCTAAGTCACAAAAACAACCAAAAAAGATACTTCGGGTATAAAGCAAATGAAAAAGAAAAAAATCCCCTGACTAAACTGGTTAGCACAAGTTTAATATACAACAGTTAATCCTAATCCAACCCACCAACCAATTCTAAAACAATCACAATAACGTAAGCATAACTAAATCTGCATACCAACATAAGCACAACTAAGTCTGCATACCCAAAAAATAACTTGTCATACCAACATCCAAAATAAACACTAGATCAACCAAATTAACCCGCATAAACACCCAAGACTGCTATCATTAAAATCTAGTAAAAAACTAGGCTACTGTCATAAACACTAGATCAATCACTATATGTGCTTCAAATCTGATTGCCAAATTACAGAGCAAATATAGTATTTTTTTGATAAACCAGAGTTTGTGAAAAAACATCACATTATGAGATTAAGAATTAGATTACTAAAAATATGAATGATAAAAATAGTGTAATGTGGAATAAAATATCTTATTACCTATTAAAAAAAAGTATTTTTTAGTCACAAACCCTACTCTGTTCTGGGTTGGCTTACGGCGTTGAAGGGGAGGCGGTAGAGCAAGGGGGTGGCGATGCGGCCGTGTGGCGGGTTGACTTGTGGTGGTGCTGCGCCGTGGAGGAAGGCAGTGCAGGGCTTGTACGAGGCGCTTGAGCGAGATCTGTGCAAGGGAGAGCAGATCGACGGTGAGAGAGAGTGAGAGCTTGTGGCGGCACTAGAGACCTTTGGGGGGTAGCTACGCTGGTCTGGAGGTGGTGCGGCGGCTGAGGACGCGCCGGCACTGGGAATCCGAGAGAGAAAAGACTTCGAGGGTGAAGAGAGAGGGAGATCAGCGGGAGAGAGAGAAGCCGCGAGAGAGGGGTTTGGTTGGGTTGGTCGGAAACGGTGAAGGTGGACGGTGACGATGGGTCGATGGCAGTGTACAACGACAGCTGCGTCGAGGCATGAAGAGTAGAGATTGAGGGAGAGAAGAACGGCACTGGGGGAAGAGAAAGAGAGGCGAGGGTTATGATGGGGAAGAGGGACGAGAATGTTTTTAAGTTTAAATATCATTCTCTTTTGTGGCCACTTAGTTTCGTGGCAAAAGATAATTAATTTTGTGGCAAATAATTAAATAACCACGAAGAAAATTTTTTTGATCAAACATATTTTATGCGATGATTTCAATTTCATGGCAAAAGAAATTTTGGCGACGTTAAAAATTTTCATCCATGAAGATAAGTATCATTGTGAATTTTTTTTACCATTAACACAAAGTGGTGGCAAAAAATATATTTTTTCGTGGTAAAAATTTCTTTTACCACTATATTATTTTCACCAATATGATTTCGTGGTAAAAAGTATATTTTATTCCCACGAAATTTTTTGGTGTCAATAAAACATTATTTGCCACGATATTTTGATTATGGAAAAAAAATACATGGCAAAAAGTAGAATTTGTTGTAGTGTGTTATAAAACTAAAAGAAAATAATATTGCAAGATAAAAGAGAAAATATTTAGAACTCTTACTACTCAAGAACTATATTTTCCCTCTTCCTTTATTTCTTCTTTTCTTTTTTTTCGTTCTTCATTTCTTTTTCTGTATATACAAACTGGACTCAAACTTTCTATTTGTAGAGAGTTTGAGACGGGGGATGAGTCATTCACTAATAATACAAATGGGGTAAGAAGAGAAATGAATGATTTCATTCACGGGAATTATGGGAGAGGGGTTCATTCATGCCCCCTCAATAATTGTAACAGAAATAGATAATAGATAGGGGTGACAATATGTCACATGACCCGTTAACCCAACACGAACATGATACGATAATAGTAGATTATGGTTTAGTTTTAAAGGATTTTAGGTGAAAATGGGTTGATCTGTTATGACATGATTGCTTAACGGGTTGATAGCAGGTCAACTTGTTTTAGCCCGCTATGACACGTTAAGAAATTTAAAATTACAAGTATACCCTTACATTTAAAGGTAAAATTGTTAGAATATTAATTTTAATATTTTTATTATTTGTATTATAATTCATACTTGTAGTTAGTATTATAATTTTTTATAGATATTGTGATTTTAACATTTGTATAAAATTATGCAATTTATACTAAGTTTAATTAAGTCAAACGGATTAATTTCAAACATATTTAATACATTTACATAAACGAGTTGAAATGTATTATATTTTGTCGTAATAATTTATTTTGTAATATTCATTAATGGGTCATGAGAGTTGACACGACACGACACGTTATGTTAATGAGTCCCATGATGGCCAAACTGCATCTTCCCTCAAATTTCTTCAATCTCGGCCTCTTAATTAATTATTAGATCCTTTCATGTACATCCGAGCTCTTTCCGTTTGGTGTCCCAAACTCTGGTTTCTGATCCGATAAATTCATTTTGGTTACATGGGAATCGACTGTCAGAGCTGCCTGATCATCAGAGCTCCTGTTGATCAAAGGTGAACTCAAAGGTAATTAAGTAGGATTATCTCTGTAATAGATCTTGTCAATGAGCTGGTCAGGGATGAAACTAAGAAGTTAAATTAATAATAATATATCATAATGATCAGTGGGGTAAAAAAAAAAAAACCTAAAGTTTCTAAAACTTTGATCTTGTTATAAAACTAAGAAGAAAACTACTACTATTGCAAGAGAAATATAAAAGAAACTCTCTAAAACTTTCTTCTCTCTCTATATTTTCTTATGAATTTCATTACAACTGAAACCCATATTTATAGGCGTTGAAATTACTATGCAAGTCACTATGCAGATTTTAAAATAATAGTGGTGGGGTCATTCACATAATTTAGTGGTGGGACAGGGGGCGGCTGCCGTTTCGTTCGTTCGTTACAATTCATAACACTTCCCCTTGAATGACCACCCATAAAGAATCTGTCTCGTTAAAACCTTACCAAGAAAAAACTCAGTGGGAAGAAAAACCAATGGCGAAGGAAAAAGAGTACAGTCTTCTTATGTATCCACAAGTGCTTTAAGATTGCCTCATTAAAACCTTGCAAAGGAAAACCCAATGGGATAAAACCTTAGCGAAGGAAAAAGAGTACAATCAACACAAGTCTTCAGGATTTTTACTCCCCCTGGAAAGTGCATGACGATAGATTTTTGAATTTTCACATTTTAATATTCTGCACAATTTTCTTGAATGTCGCAGTTGGTGATGCCTTCGTGAATAAATCTGCCAGATTATCACTTGATTGTATATTTGATATATCCTCCTTTGATTTGAATGATACAAGCAGCATTATTTTCGTATAAAATTGTTGAGTCATTGATCTCAGCCAAATATACTCTCGACTTGTTTCATGAATTGCAATAATTTTTGAGTGAAGATGAAAAATAATATCTGATTGACAGATTTAATAGAAATCTGATACCTGCAGTAATATTTAAACTCCCCCTGATAATATGCATTAGTGTTTCAAGTAATAATCAAATATGATTTCAGTATATATAATAAGTTAAGAATTCAACCACGATCTCAAACTAAATAATGCATTAGAGAGAGTATGATAATATTTTCATCTAAAATTTTCTCCCCCTCATTCGGCGTTATTAGGAAGAACTTGTTTATATACGGCGGAAATAACATTGGAAATCATCTATGTATGATAAAAGCTGTAAAATTTTTGAGGTTTAATATTATCGGTTCGGCGGAAAATCAAATCCGCTTGACATTGTGGACGAACGAGATCTTGAAGAGATTTGAAGGTTTCGGGTTGTTGTTTAAATATAACCAATTTTACCATTGGTTTACTCCAGTAAAAAGATTTCGCATTCCTCATAGATTCAGTTGTTGTTCATCTAGAACGATATTATGTCTGATAGAAATTATAATGTCCCAGATTTAAACCTTTTATACCTCAACCACTTATATTTTCTCCTGAGACTGTAAATACCATGATAGGAGCAGAGATATATCTTTTTAGTAAATCTGATCCTGAAATTGTTGCAGTATCAAGAACCCTCAGTGCTCAATATGCTGCCTCTCTTACAACCATGTCTCAGAGGCTATTAGCGAGAACGAGTGAGGTTGATCATTTTAAAAATCAAATATCTGAGTTGCATCAAACGCTTGCAACTAAAGATAGTAAAAATAAAGATTTAAGACAAGAAAACAAGGAGTTGAAGAAACTTGTAGACTGGTATTCTCGTGACCTGAAAACACGAGTAGAAGAGCTGGAACGAGAGAGAGCTCAGATACAAAGTCAACAACAGCAGCTAACAGCAGAGGTTCATCGTTTACAAGAAAATAGGGATAGCTGTAATTAATCTCGCTGGCTTTTGAAATTATGCATCCAGCATATCTTGTAAAGTGAGATTTGAAGAGATGATGGTTTGTCTTGTTCTTATTTCCATTTCTATAAGAACCGTCTTTAGCTTCATTTAGTACGCATCAAATCTTCTTCTCATATCTATAATTCATCTGTATTTGTATTCTTATTCTATAAATTTCCAATGGCTCATCAATTTCCTTTTACTATTTCTCATGATCAACATATGAGGTATCCTTTGCCTCAATTATAAGTTGTTCCTGCATCTTCCGCAGGTGCAATGTTGCAGCAAGCAAATGATCTGGCTAATAAGTCAGATCGTGAAGCTGTTTATGAGCTGGTGACTCTCGGCACCCGATACTCCTCCTCTATTGTTGGATTTCCCAACCGATTACAATCCAAAAATCGTGAGATTGAGGAGCTTAACGAGAAGGTTTCTGTACTTCAACGACTCGTTCAAGAGTCTGACAAAAAAATTACAGACTTAAAGTAGGAGAATAAGGGTTTAAAATCCTTACTTGCCTCTTCATTTCGATTGCCTAATCCTTTAGATAAGGATGGTATGTTGCTTTATGAAAAGCAAATGTATTTGAGAGATGAGGTTAGAAGTCTCAAATTCTTGTAACTCATCTATGAATTGAATAATAAGATTTTTCCTTTTCAAATGCATTCCTTGAATTTATAGCAACCCTTGTAATCTTTTCAAGAGTTCTAACAAGGTAAATCATCAACGTAAACTGCAATAATGGCAAATCCGAATTTTGATAAAACACATGGACATATAGGATTATTCTTAAATCCTTCTTTCAATATATACTTGTTGATTCAATTACACCACATGCGTCCGGATTGCTTTAACCCATATAAAGATTTTTGAAACTTTATAAAGTACATACTCCTAAATGTACTTGGATTAGATGCTTCAAGTATCGTATATCTTTATATATGTAATAATCTAATGATCCTTATAAATATACAAGGACCACATTCATTAACTGCATATCTAATTCTTTTGTAATAACCAAATCGATTAAAAATATGAATGTGATTGCATTCATAATAAGGAAATATGTTTCCTCATAATTGCTCTCGGGTTTCTACAGGAAACCTTGTGCGACAAATTATACCACATAATTTCATTTCGCATTACGCTTTCGTATAAATATTCACTTATATCTGACAAATATTACACCCTTTGGTGTTTGGACAACAGGTCCAAATGCATCTCGCTTCACTAGCGAGTTTAATTCAGTTTTAATAACTGCTTTCCATTTTGGCCAATTATTTCTACGTCGACATTCTTCGACGGTTTTTGGCTCACTTTCTTCATTACTTCTGGTAATGTCAAGTGTTATCATATATGTTGTCGACAACAGTTTTATTTCTATCCATAAATTTTTCAGTACTCATGAAATGTATTGAGATCTCATTGTTCCTCTCCAGGGGAAAACATTTCATGAAACACCTCTATAGGAGGTTCCTCTTCAGGAGGTTTATACTCTTCAGGAGTTTTCTCTTCAGGAGTTATACTCTTCAGGAATTACACTTTTCAGGAGTTACCTCTTCAGAAGATAATCCTCTACAGAAAATACGGTCTCTTCATGAGCACCGATTTTTATTTTTCTTATGCACCAATAGGTCTTCAACGCTTCAGGTGTATCTTAGACTCATTTATTGCTGTTTTAACAACTCGTCCTTCAGGGACTTCAATTCTTGCTTAAGCATTAACAGCAGTAATATATGATTTTACAACACATTTAGTGACAGTAAATATATCATGTAATTGATTTGCAACACTTTACAGATAGATAATCCTCTAAACTTCTAGTTCACATTTATTTGTAAGAGGATCAAATTTAAACATGGCTTTATTATCCCAAGTAATTTCTTGTCGTGCTTCAGGCACCGATATTTCATTATTTCAAAACATGATGAAATATTAATAAGCTTATATATAAAAACTTAGTATAAGTAAATCAAGTGCTTGGCCGTACAACAGGTACGTAACTATTGTTTAGTCATATTACATCTATGAAAAACATCTTTATCTTTTTATGAAGAATTATTCGGAGGGCCTTTACCCTTCTCTAAGTTTGATCACTTCTGGTAATACGATATATTTTTATCATTTTTAGTGTTGTCGCTTTTGAGACCAACACTTCTATAGTTTTTCTACCATGTCTACGCCCTTAATTCCTTTGAAAGGATGCTCTGTTCACTTCTGGGAATTGTGTAAATTCGATATCATAAATAGGACGTAACTGGTGTAACAAAAACTCATTATTTAGCTCAATCACTAGAAGACAAAATAAAAGTTCAGAATATTTGTTGAACTTTCACTCTCGATATTGCTACTGCAAGAGCACATTCGAGGTATGAAAAATAATGTCATCTTTTATATATCATCATCAGTAACATTTTCACTGTATAATTTTAAAGAGTGCAGAATATTTAATACCACTCTTAAAATCTTGCAACTTCAGGTACAATAAATCATAATGATCTTTTGAGAGGATTACATCTTCTGGTGCTTATATTACTCTCTTAATTTATTTCACACAGTAAGATGATTTTTCATCATGAGATACACAGCACGGTCCTTCAGGGACACATGGATTCCTTCTATGATTGTATCTTTCAAGTTCATCATCATATCCAAATAGATCTCATCAAGGATCTGGATAAATAACATTTTTTAGAAATGTCAATAGTAATAAATCTCAATATTTGACATTATATTACAAAAATAAATCTGTGAATTTAATAAATATATTCACATTATCATGAGAATAAAAATAAAATTTTATCAAGTAATATTCAGCAATATTACCTTTAATATTTATTTCGAGAACTGCAAATAATATATTGAAAAACTTACTTGAAGTAGAAGACCACTAGCTTCAGTATCGGTAAAATCTCGTGCTGATAACGTGTTATAAAACTAAAAAAAAAACTACTACTATTGCAAGAGAAATATAAAAGAAACTCTCTGAAATTTTCTTCTCTCTTTATATTTTCTTATGAATTTCATTACAACTGAAACCCATATTTATAGGCGTTGAAATTACTATGCAAATCACTATGCAGGTCACTATACAGATTTTAAAATAATAGTGGTGGGGTCATTCACATAATTTAGTGGTGGGACAGGAGGCGGCTGCCGTTTCGTTCGTTAGAATTCATAACAGATCTTCATAAGAAAACCTCAAAAACTTTTTTTTTTTAAATATCTTTAGAAAACTAGTAATTTCCAGGGATTTAAGTTACTATATATAGAATCTAATTACCATTCTCGGTTACTATATATATTATATATATATATATTTTGGTCGCAGTCACTCATTTATAAAGAGGTACGTCTTCTCCTAGCTAACAGAGTCACTCATTTACAAAGAGGTACGTATTAATTAAATTAAATAATTAATGATCATGAGCTTCTTACCAAATTAGCTATTAAAGTGATTGTAACATCGTACTGGCCCTAATTTGATATAGACATAAATAAAGTTTACTGTTGTTCGTGCATTGATCAATTAAAAAAAGAATGAAAAGATTGCTCATTTTGGACTAGACTCCTCATGTCTATAGAAAAACAGAATACAATGGAATGGTTTTCAATGGAAATTTTCCTCAACTTTTATTGACTGTGCAGAGTATATTATATACAAGGCTGTTCTACGTTATTCTAGACTAAATTAGGAATTGATTACAGCTATACAAAATTACGAAAGATATGAAATGAAAGTATAATTGATAACAGCAGAATGTTATGTGCAGCGCGAGTTTTGGAGTGATTTGGTGCTTGATTCTTGGCTTTGTATTTACTATTTGACTTTTGATTAATCTTCCTTAATAATGTCCATAACTAACACGTAAGTCATGGCCATATATATATATATGCATCCACACACATACACAGAGTACAGCTTAATTACCTAACATCAAATTAGGCAATTGCCTAACGCACTTAGTGATAAAATGCCTTCCAAAAAGAGTTTAAAATAGTTTTCTTTTTTAAATTTAATTAAAAGAATTAATTATCAGTAAGAGAACAAAAATATTAAATAGATATAATTATATGTGTTATTATTAGTTTTAGAATTTAGAAGTGTTCTATATTATAATTATTTCAAGTACTCTCCTTAAGAATATACTTCTCATTTATTATTATTAGTCTAATATATAATGTGAGAATTATAAATAGCAAATCTAATATTTGAGTGTTAATAAAAAAAATTTGTTTGATTTTCCAAAGAGGCAAGTGATAACTTTTTTATAGAATTTTATTGATGATAATTATTATAATTGTTTCTAGATCTTTTTTAGATATTAAGAATATATCAAAATATCTAAAATGATATTGAAATAATTTGATTTAAAATATTTTATTGGGTTTTGAGAAAGAGAGAAAAAAAGTTGAATTTGAATGTATATAAGAATATATAAAAATAGTTATGTTTTCAGACAATCGTTAAAACTTAAGAACAAGTCTTATAAAATCAGGTTTAATAAAATATTTTGTAAATCAATTTTATTTTTTAATATAGTTTAAGTTGGTTATTAATTGATAAGGTAGAATAAATTTTAATTAGTAATTTTATATGATAAATGATGTACATTAGTTTTAAATAAACACGTAATATAAATATTAAAATTAATTAATTTAATTTTACTTTAATTAATAAAAAATCTCAATTAAAATTTTCGTGTTAGGCCTTCGCCTTCTAACTTATCGAACAAGTCCTGCCAGCAGGGGGCCAGCGAAGGAGGAAATGTAGATATAAAAACAAATATACAGCTAGCTAGTACTTTACAAAAAAAAAAAAAGAAAAAGAAAAAAAAAAAAGCTAGTACTACAAAAAGTCATATATATGGACAATAATTTATAGTGACCATAAACGTACGACTTTTTGAAAGGTGAGCTTGCTTTATTGTGAGTTATTTCGTTCCTTTTCAATTAGAAGGGTACTGGTTTGCTCAATTCATATGGGAGATCATCGGTAAATAATTAGTAACCGAAGGTCGTTTTGTTCAATGCATTTTCCAAAGTGATCACATTAACGCACCTTTAATTAATTTTTCACATGTACGTACGTAATAAGTTTTTGACATTTATGTTTTAAAGTTAATGAGGCGTTACTTGTAATTAGGGCTGCAAACGAACAGAGCTGCTCGTGAACAATTTGAGCTCGACTCGTATAAACTCGATTCGAATTCGATTCGTTTAATAAATGAGTTGTTCGTGAGCACTAATATTGGTTCGAATATTAAACGAGCTAAACTCGTATAATCTCGACTCGACTCGACTCGTATAAACTCGGTTTGTGTTCGTGAACAAGATTCGTATAAACTCGATTCTACTCGTTTTGAGCTCGTAACAATACTCGTAATATTTCTATATACATATATATAATCTTGCATATATTCTTACATATATTCTTTTATTATATATATTTTATGTGTTATATATATTATTTTTGATATTTTGTATAAATAATATATTTTGTTACTTCAGTTCTTAAGAGTAAGAAACTCGAGTAATTACTCGACTAAGTTCGGCTCGTTCGTTAGAGAATAAAAACAAAGATCGATAAATAACTCGATTCGACTCGAACTCGTCTTTGATCGGCTCGAATTCGACTCGACTCGGCAAACTCTCAGCTCGACTTGAACTCGAACTCGAATTATTTTAGTCCAGCTCGATTCGACTCGACTCGAACTCGTCTTTGATCGGATCGTTTGTAGTCCTACTTGTAATTCCTCTATTATTATAATGATCAGTACTTGGATATGCAATGACCAATTAAGCCTCTTGGTTTTCTATATAAATGGATATTAAATCCCAGCTGAAAGTCACAGAAAAATTTAAGGGATCGATCGAGTCCTACTGAATTATACTGAGTATAGTGTATTTCCTAGTGTCTAGTAGGGGAGTTACATATATGGAGCTAAACAAGATAGGCTTGCTCTTTGGGTTTTTAGGGTTTTTGTTTTTCAATATTTAAAGCTGCGGATTAATGCAATGAAACATCACGTCCTCTTGACACCGATAATTAATGAGCCGACTCTCATAATTAATGAGCTGTATAGCACGAGACGGTCAATTTTTTATTTTTTATATTTTTAAATATAATTTTTAAAAAAATTCATCATATTATTTTTATATATTAAAAATTATCTAATTTTTTTTATTTATAATAAAAATATATCATCATATTATTATATCATTTTATTTTATCTAAAATATATTGTTGTCCAGGTGACTAACATAAGAGGGAGGTGAATTGAGCTGTATTTTAAAATAACAGTTATAAATCAAATATACAATATAAAATATAAACAAAATATGAAACATCAATAAATATAAAAAGTAAGGGTAAGAGAGAAGCAAACTCAGTATGTTAACGAGGTTCGGTCCCACTGCCTACGTTCTCGTCTCAAATTACCCCTTGAGGATTCCCGAATTCACTTTTCAATCTCCTTCAGGTGGAGATAGAAACTTATTACACGTTTGAACAATACCGCTACAAAAAATCTGTGTAGAACACCCTCTACACTTGCAATCACCTTACACGTGGTGATTCAACTATTCTCTGTGTAGAACACTTTCTACACGCACAAGGGTTATACACACCCTTTTACTGATATAAGAATTGATAGTAGGTAGGCTATCAGAAAACACTCCTCAATGAGTGAAATAAAAACAATACAGAACAAACTATATCTCTCAAAATGAACAAGAGTTAAGACTCAATGCTTAGAGAAGAGAGAATAAAAATTTTGAATGAATGTTGTATGTTCTTGGTGTTGTGAATGTGAAGCTCTCAAATGATCTATTTATAGGCATATGAGACTTCATATTCAGATTTAAAAAGATTTACATGTAAAAGATATCATCATTCACTTTTCAAAAATTTCAAATCAAATTTTTTTATTTTTTGCATGTGACAAAATGAGCACACTTTACTTTTCAAAAATTTCAAACCTAATCTTTTACTTTTTGTATATGACAAAAAGAACACACTTTACTTTTCAAAATTTTCAAATAAAGACATCTACCTTTTGCATAAGTCAAGAAAAGCATCCACCACTTTTAAAAATATTCAAATAAAACATGTACATGTGAAAGATGACAATCAATTATCTTAATATTTTCAAAATTCAAACCTTTAATCATGTCATGCACATGTGAAAGATGATAATCAATTATCTTTCAAGATTTTCAAATTTAATTTTTAAAATATTCATGCATATGTGGAAAATATATTTTAATACCTTATGATAAAATATTAATTTTGAACCTTAATCCTAATTTCGAATTTTTAAGAGATTTACAATATTACTATATGATTTTAATGTGAATTTGTTCCATTCTTGCTCATGTTTGCTTCCTTGATGTGCTTAATTCTATTGTGTGGACAACTTGAGCTTGAGACTCTTTTATTCTTTGAATTCATTTGTTATCATCAAAATCCATGTGTAGATTTACATGAAACTTGAAATCTTGAGTTCAACAATCTCCCCCTTTTTGATGATGACAAATGCTTGATAGAACCTGAAACCTATATTAATACTTAAGCTCCCCCTGAGAATGTACGTTAGTTTTTCAAGCAAAAATATAAATATAATTCCAAGCATATATAATAAGTTTAGCAATTTAAACGATATTAATGTTCTAGTCTAAAACTTAAACTTCTCCCCCTTTTGACATCATTAAAAAGGAATAATAATTAGCTCAATAAGATATATTCCTACAATAACCAATAAACAAATAAAACGTTGCATTAGTAGAGACTGTAGAAAATTCGGTGCGTAGCCACACGTGTTCGACAAAACCTGCAAAAGTTGGAGGCCTAGTTCTGGTAATTCGGTGCGAAATGAGATTTTGTAAAGAGCTAAATAATTGAAACCACCCGTGCCTAACAAAACCTGTAAAGGCTGGAAGCGTAGTTTTGGCAATTCGGTGCAGAGATTTGATCCGCTTGATGTTACTGAAAAATGAGATATTATCAGGATTTATAAGCTTGTCTTGTTCTTATTTCCGTTTCTATAAGAGCAATTTTTAGTTTTATCTATTTCGCATCAAACTTTCTTCTCATTTTTGCAATTTGCTTGCATTCTCATTCTACAAATTTTCAATGACTCGTAGATTTCCCTTCAGTGCTTCTCTTGATCAAGATTTGAGGTATCCTTCACCTCAGTCTTAATCTATTTCTGCATCTGTCGTGAGTGCCATGAAACAACAAGAGAGTGATTTAGCTAATAAATCAGATCATGACGCCATTTACGAGCTTGTGGGTCTCAGAACTCGATACTCATCATCTATCGTCGCGTTTTCTGCTCGGTTGCAGTCCAAAACTCGCGAAATTGAGAAGGTTAGCGAGACTGTTTCTGTACTTCAACGACTTATTTATGAGTCAAACAAAAAAATAGTAGAGTTAAAGCAACAGAATAAGGATTTGAAATCTTTGCTTGCTTTTTCATTTCGATTGCCTAATCTTTTAGACAAGGATGGCATGATGATCTATGAGGTGCAAATGCATTTGAATGATGAGGCTAAATATCTCAAGTTTCTGTAGGTCATTTAAGATAATAAAATAAAAGTATCTAGCAGATATTCATGGTATGCATCATTTTTATTTCTCTTCTAATCATGCATAGTCTATCTTCTGGTAGGGGTTTTGTGAAAATGTCTGCCAATTGATCATGTGTACTAGTGAATTCTAATACAATATCGCCCTTTTGTACATGATCTCTAAGAAAATGATATTTAATTTCAATACGTTTGGTTCGAGAATGTTGTGTTGGATTCTTTGAAAGATTTATAACACTTGTATTATCACATTTGATTAGAATGTGATTGTATATAAATTTAAAATCCTCAAATTGTTACTTCATGTAAAGAACTTGAGCACAACAACTACCTGCAGCAACGTATTCTGCCTCAGTAATAGATAATGCAACATAATTTTATTTTTTTCTAAACCAGGAAATTAGTGCATGACCTAAGAAGTGACATGCTCCACTAGTGCTTTTTCGATCTATTTTACAGCCAGCATAATCTGCATCTGTGTAGCTAATTAGATCGAAAGATGTGTGTTTAGGGTACCATAACCCTAAGTTAATTGTACCATTAAGATATCTAAGAATGCGTTTAATTGCAATTAAATATGATTCTTTTGGAGATAATTGAAAGCGTGCACATAAGCACACTCTAAATATAATATCTGGTCTACTGGAATATAATAAGCTACCAATCATATCTCGATATACCTTCGAGTCAACTGGTTTATCGGTTTCATCTTTATCAAGTTTAGTAGATGGGCTTATTGGTGTTTCAATTTCCTTAGCACCTTCCATCCCAAACTTTTTCAGCAATTCCTTAATATATTTCGATTGATTGATGAATGTCCCACTTTTTGCTTGCTTAATTTACAATCCGAGAAAGAATGTAAGCTCTCCCATCATACTCATTTCAAATTCTTCCTGTATAGTCTTAGCAAAAACTTGGCACATATTTTCATTAGTAGCACCGAATATTATATCATCAACATAAATCTAAATCAAAAGAATATCATCATTTTCGTATTTAATGAAAAAAGTTGTATCAATTTTTGCTCTTGAAAAGCCTTTTTCAATCAAGAAACCACTGAGTCTCTCGTACCACGCTTTAGGAGCTTGTTTAAGTCCATATAGTACTTTTGTGAGTTTGAAAACATGATTTGGAGAAATATGATTTTCAAAACCTGGAGGTTGCTCAACATATACCTCTTCATTTATAAAACCATTTAAGAAATCACTTTTAACATCCATTTGAAAAAGTTTGAAATCTTTATAACAAGCATATGCAAGTAGCATTCGAATAGCTTCTAATCTTGCGACTGGTGCATATGTCTCATCATAATTGATTCATTCTTCTTGATTGAAACCTTGAGCTACAAGTCGAGCCTTATTTCTAGTAATGACTCCGGACTCATCTTTCTTGTTTTTAAAAACCCATTTTGTTCCAATAACAGTATGATTTTTGGGTCTAGGAACAAGTGTCCAAACATCATTTCTTTCAAATTGATTAAGCTCTTCTTGCATAGCTAGAATCCAAGATTCATCAAGAAGTGTTTCATCAATTTTTTAGGTTCAATCTGAGATAGAAAAGCAGTATGATTGCAAATATTTCTAAGAGATGATCGATTGCTTACACCTCGTGAAGGTTCTCCAAAATTTATTCCACTGGATGATCTTTCACAAATTTCCACTGTTTGGTTGTATCTTGTATTAAATTTTGATGATCTTTCCTGATGTTTCCATGTTGGACTTCCTCTATTGTGTTCTCTTTGTTCAGATTGAGACTTTCCGTATTATTTATACCTCCTGTTTCTTCATCAATGGATTTCTTGAATAGTAGAGAATTAGATTCATCAAATACTACATGTATAGATTCTTGTACAGTCAAAGTCTTTTTATTGAATACTCTATAAGTTTTACTATTAGTAGAATACCCGATAAAGATACCTTCATCAGATTTTGCATCAAACTTGCCTAAATGATCCCTGTCATTTAAAATAAAATATTTGTATTCAAATACATGAAAGTAACCAATATTGGGCTTTTTCTCATTCCAAAGCTCATAGGGGGTCTTATCTAATTTGGACTTTAGCATAAATCTATTTATAACATAACATGCAGTACTTACCGCTTCGATCCAAAAATAACTAGGCAAGTTGTTTTCATTGAGCATTGTTCTTACCATCTCTTGAAGAGATCTATTTTTCCTCTCTACTACCCCATTTTATTGAGGAGTTCGAGGAGTAGAAAAATTATGCACAAAACCATTTTCATCACAAAATGTTTCAATATTTTTATTAACAAACTCTTTTCCCCTATCACTTCGGATACTTAAAATAGTATAACCCTTTTCATTTTGAATTCTCTTGCATAACTTGGTAAAGGCATTATGTGTTTCATCTTTATGAGCAAGAAAGATGACCCAAGTATATCTAGAGAAATCATCAACAATAACAAATGCATAATATTTTCTTCCTAGACTTACAACTCTATTTGGTCCAAAAAGATCCATGTGTATCAGTTGCAGTGGTCTAGTAGTGGAAATATGTTTCTTGATTTTAAAAGAAGTTTTTGTTTGTTTACCAAATTGGCATGCATCACAAATGTTGTCTTTAATAAAATTTACCTTTGGTAAACCTCTCACAAGATCATTTTTTGAAAGTTTGGAAATAAGTTCCATGTTGGCATGACCTAGTCTTCTATGCCATAACCAATTAGTTTCGTTTTGAGCTGAAAAACAAATAGTATCTTGTGAGGTAATTTCTTCAAAATCGATTGTATAAACATTGTTGCTTCTAAAAGTAATAAAACAAATATTACAATCATGATCATTCAAAATAATGCACTTATCTATTTTGAAAGTAACTGTAAATCATTTATCACATAATTGACTTATACTCAAAAGATTATGTTTTAGACCTTCAACAAGTAGAACATCTTCAATTATGAGAGAAGACTCTTTATCAATTTTACCTATTCCTACGATCTTCCCTTTCGAGTTGTCTCCAAATGTCACGTGTCATTCTTCTTTAGATCTAAGATCAAAGAACTTAGTCTTGTCTCCCGTTATGTGTCTTGAACATCTACTATCTAAAAACCATTTATTTTTGTTTGTGGAGGACTTCATGCACACCTATAAAAACAATTAAAATGATTTTTCTTGGTACCCAAGTTCTTTGAGTCCTTTATTTATTAGTATTAGAAGAAACAAGATTTTTAGGTACCCATATGGCCCTAATAGTTATTATATGTTTTCTTCTAATAGGACAAGTATGATAATTATGACCATTTCTATTACAAAAATTACAAATAGTATGTGACATATGTGAAGAACTTGAGTGATTATAATAGTATCCTTTTTTAACAAAATTATTTTTATGAAAAGATTTTTGAATATTGGATTTTGATGTAGAAAGATTATCAAAGAAGTTTTTATATGGTTTGTATTTTTGTTTTGGCATATATTCCAAGCCTGCCTTGTCAAAAACATATCTTTGACTACCAAGAAGTTTTTCAAAATTTATTTTTCCATTCATAAAGTTTTCAATAATATTTTCTAAATCAGTTTTCTTTTTCTTCAACTCAAAATTTTTATCTTTCAAAACAATAGTTTTTTTTCTTAAAATATCAATTTCGTTTGTTAAAAAAGAATTTTTCTTTTTCAAAACAGTATACTTGATACCCAATTTTTCAAATTCCTTATATACCTCTTCTAAAATATTTTGCAATTCTTCATATGGAGGATCTTTAATATTATCAAGATTTGTTACCTCAATGTCATTTTTAGCCATAAGATAAAGATTTGCTGATTCTCCATTGCTTGCTTCATTATCTGAGCTACTTGAATCATCATCCCATGTAGTTTTCATTGTTTTTTTGCCTTTGTTTCGATCTTTTTTTAGCAGAGGACAATTTGACTTGATATGACCAGGCTTGTTGCATTTATAACAAATTAAAGTGTCATTTTTACCTGAATCTTTCTTGGAAAACTTTTTGAAAGATTTCCTTGGATGAATTTTATTTTTCTTCAAGAACCTCTGAATTCTTCTTGTTATCATCACAACTTCTTCATCTTTGTCGTCATTTTTCTTATCTTCATCACTTTCATTTTTATGTGGAACAGCTTTAAGTGCCAAGCTCTTCTTTGGCTTTCCTTCTTCTTCTCCTCTTTTCAATGTGTACTCATGGGTGATAAGTGACCCGATGAGTTCATTTACTTCGAGCTTCTTGAGGTCTCTAACTTTAAGAATCGCTGTCACTTCTGATTCCCAACATTTTGGTAGAGAGTTGAGAATTTTTCTTACTATCTCCACTTTGGAATAAATTTTGTCAAGAGCTGTCAAACTGTTTATGATGTTAGTAAAACGAGTGTACATACTAGAAATAGATTCATCATCATTCATCTTAAACATTTCATATTCATGAGTAAGAATATAAATTTTTGATTCCTTGACTTGAGAAGTTCCTTCATAAGTAACTTCCAAGTTATCCTAAATTTCTTTTGTTGTAGTGCAAGTCATTACTCTATTAAATTCATTACCATTGAGAGCATTATATAATAAATTCATAGCAGTTAAATTCAAAGTATAAAGTCTATCATCTTCACGATCAAACTCTTTTTCTTTCTTTTTGACCTTTACTCCATCAACTACTTTTGTTGGAATATAAGGTCCATTTACAATGTATTTCCAATTTCTCGACCTTGAGTCTGAAGGAATATTCTCATTCTAACTTTCCAGAATAAGTAATTATCTCCACAAAAGAGTGGAGGCTGACTGCTAGATTGACTTTCACCAAATGAAGCTGTAATGTTAGCCATAAGATCTTAACTCAAAAGATAGTTAATCTTATAACAGAGCTCTAGCTCTGATACCAATTGTTGTCCAGATGATTAATACAAGAGGGGGGTGAATTGAGTTGTATTTTAAAATAACAGTTATAAATCAAATATACAATATAAAATATAAATAAAATATGAAACAGCAATAAATATAAAAAGTAAGGGTAAGAGAGAAGCAAACTCAATATGTTAACGAGGTTCAGTCCCACTGCCTACGTCCTCGCCTTAATCTACCCCTTGAGGATCCCCGAATTCACTATTCAATCTCCTTTAGGTGGAGATAGAAACCTATTATACATTTGAACAACACCGCTACAAAGGATCCGTGTAGAACACCCTCTACACTTGCAATCACCTTACACGTGGTGATTCAACTATTCCATGTGTAGAACACTTTCTACACGCACAAGGGTTATACACACCCTTTTACTGATATAAGAATTGATAGTGGGTCGGCTATCAGAAAACACTCATCAATGAGTGAAATAAAAACAATACAGCACAAACTATATCTCTCAAAATGAACAAGGGTTAAGGCTCAATGCTTAGAGAAGAGAGAATGAAAACTTTGAATGAATGTTGTATGCTCTTGGTGTTGTGAATGTGAAACTCTCAAATGATCTATTTATAGGCATATGAGATTTCATATTCAGATTTAAAAAGATTCACATGTTAAAAACATCATCATTCACTTTTCAAAAATTTCAAATCTAATCCTTTTACTTTTTGCATGTGACAAAAGGAGCACATTTTACTTTTCAAAAATTTCAAACCTAATCTTTTACTTTTTGCATATGACAAAAGGAGCATACTTTACTTTTTAAAATTTTCAAATAAAGACATCTACATTTTGTATAAGTCAAGAAAAGCATCCACCACTTTTGAAAATATTCAAATAAAACATGCACATGTAAAATATGACAATCAATTATCTTAATATTTTCAAAATTCAAACTTTTAATCTTGTCATGCATATGTGAAAGATGATAATCAATCATCTTTCAAAATTTTCAAATTTAATTTTCAAAATATTCATGCATATGTGGAAAATGTATTTTAATACTTTATGATAAAATATTAATTTTGAGGTTTAATTCCAATTTCGAATTTTTAAAAGATTTACAACATTACTCTATGATTTTAATGTGAACTTGCTCATGCTTGCTTCCTTGATGTGCTTGATTCTATTGTGTGGACAATTTGAGCTTGAGACTCCTTTATTCTTTGAATTCATTTGTTATCATCAAAATCCATGTATAGATTTACACGAACCTTGAAACCTTGAGTTTAACATATATTTTATTTTTAAATTAGATTAAATTTTGTAAAAAAAAAAAAAATTTGTGATGCCTCCAACTCCCATGTACAGAAATATGGAAATCAATATGTCGGAATACTAACAACACGGATTACGCACTCCTAACGTCAATTGCTAAGTGTGTAAACACGTGACATGCATAAATAAAAGTAGCGGATAAATAAAGTCAATATCTAAGTACCAGAATTTTTAAAAATATTACAAATCAGTTTAACACAAAGTCTCCAACATGAGATTTAATACAGTCATCCAACAAATATCATAAAATATCAACGGCGGAGCCGCTTTCTTAGGCTCAGCCTTCTCAAACTTCTGCATTAAAAAAAAAAAAATACGACGCTAAAAAATGACATCGCAGGTAAGTACAACTCAGACAAACCATAAGATATAAAATATATTCATGCAACAACAATATATATGAACATGACACCATATGTATGAAGCTCAAAACATCTTTTTCAAAATAAACAAATAAACCACACATGTCAAAATCCCATTTTGTCTCAAGATAAAACTTCAATAAAACATCCATAATTTTTCCAGAAAATGATACACGTAAATCCTTTAAAACCACAACCATTTTCTCAGAAAATGGTTCACGTAAAATCCAATAATCAAAATCTGTCATTTTCTCAGAAAATGGCCTAAACATCCATTTTATTAACCGTATGCACCATGATCTCCCCTAGGGATTATCTGCACACCCTGACTCTCATCATCACATCGAAGGTAACGACCACGTATGTAACTTCAGAACGGGCCATGCCTAGCTAACTGCGCCCAGCACGTACCATAACCAGGCATCCCCTAGCCCCCGGTCAGCAGAGGAGCCACGAAATCGACACGAAAGCGTTACCATCTCGTTCGATCCCATTGTCACCCGGCGACAATCCACGGGACATCACTTGGTATATTTTGCTCCCGAGTGACTAGAGGAGGTCCACCGGAATAATGCCCTATCCCGACTTGGGGTCGTGATACAAATGCATTAGAAAATCATTAACACATGAAAATCCAATTTCCATTTTCAACACATGAACATGTATATAACTATGCGAAAACCCAAATTTCCTTTACAAACTTGAACATACATGTACTATGCAATGAATACACTAATACACAAATATATTCAACACCCACCAATACATAATATTTGTTATTGCAAAATATATTCAAATCTCAAAATCTATTTGAAAAATACTTACAATGGGTAAAAGCAAAGATCTTCAAACAAGCGTCAATCCACAGCGCTCATAGCAGTCATTTTGTACGTTGGGTTAGGGTACTCACTTTGATACCAAAATTTAGGAAAATACTCATTGAAGGATGAAGAATCTCATGATGATGGTGGTGAGGTGGTGCAACCATCGGAAGGTGGCGGATCGGCTCAAAATGGGTGGAAACCTATTTTTGGATTTAAGAATGTACAAGGAAGGTGGGGCCGTGGTTTAAGGAGCTGAACTAGGGAGGTGGTCGTCGAAGCAAGGGTTCTCGTTGGTGGTAGCGGTGAGACCAGGTAGTGGCTGGTGGTGGTGCTAGGGTGGCAAACCCGTGTATGAGTATTTGAAATATCCATTTCAGGTTGGGGCATTTGGGTTGTCGTGGGTGATGCTAGCGGTTGGGGGTGATACTTGAGGGTGCTCGAGGCTATTGGCAAACTGCCGATGCCAATGGAGGCTGACGGTGGTCAGAAACGCATGAATGAGTATTATAATGCCCATTCGAATTTTGGCTCATGGATGGGAGGTGGGAGGTTGTCGGAATCGTTGAGCTAGGCTGGCTGGCACGTGTATGTCCTAGTGTTGGGGGTGGTGACAGTGGTTGACCGGCGCAGGGGGCGGTGGTTGGCTAGTGACCGAATGGAAGAACAGGGGAGGGGGGTTGGTATCGCGCGGGTTAGGGGAGAAAAAGGCAGGGGAAGAAAAGAAAAGAAAAGAAAAAGAAGGAAAAGAGAAAAATAAAAGAAAAAGAGAAAGGAAAAAAGGAAATAAAGTCTTACTAGAAAAAAAAATGCAATAAATAAATAAAAGTCAAATGAAAATGCTACAATTCAATATTAATAAAATAAAATATTTAAAATTTAAAAATAAACTAATTTAAATTAAAGAGCAATTTAAATACAACACATTAATTAAAATCACATAATAAAATAAAGGAATTTAATTCCAATAATTAAAATAATTACTTCACATTAAAATTAATAAGGAAAACAATCACACCGGGTAAATCCTTAACCCTTCCCCTTCAACAACGTAACTCAACATATAAACATAAAATAACGTAAAACTAATATTAATAAATTAATAGCTCAAACAATTATTTTGAACAAATAAAACAAACCGATAATATTATTATAATAAATTAAAATAATCAACAACAAAAATAAAGACAATACGTAAAATACACGTAATCTGAGATCTTACAATTTTTAAAGAAGAGATTAATATAAATTTAAAGTAATATTATTTTATTAAATTATAAAAAATTAATACATATATTTTTTTATTTTGAAAATATATATTTTTTAATATTTTTTTTAAAGGGTGGGACACCAAGAGGAGGGGGGATGGCCCCCCTGCCCCATGTGGCTCCGACACTAGCGATAGACTCATGTTTCTTTCTTCTTTCATTTTCCACGCTTTTCTTCCATTCCCCCTTTAGCTGAACCAACCATTTCCTTCTTCTCCAATCTTCTTTTTGCGTCTTTCTCTAATAGACTAAAACCGGAGAGAAACCTGTTGACCGAGTCAATGTATTCTTCTCCAACCCAAGAAGGAATTATGCCAAAGGAACATGATCGGAGAGAAACCAGAGAGACTAAAAGAAATTATGCTTGGGGTTCTATACCAAAGGAAAAAAAAAAAAGTTGTTTCATCCTCTTGATGTCCGTTTAATTTTTTATAAGCCATGGTTATTCTTCACCAACCATGTCTTATGAAAATCGAACCTCACTCACCTTCTTCCAAGTGGCATTTCACCTTTCAACTTTTACATAAACGTATTGTAATTAATAGATCATCCAAAAGTCTCAAATGGAACCTCACATACCTGAGTAAGCAAAGAAATGGAGAGAGAGATATGAGATCATGATATGATTTTTAGATTTTTATTTTTTTTAATTTTAATTTTTTAAATAGGAAATTGATATTTATTTTTAGTAAAACAATAAAATAAAATGAGATAAAATAAAATGACATAAGAATAAGATGAAATGAGATGAGATGAAATAGAATGAAATGAAGTGAAATAAAAAATCAAATCAATTATATGTTAAATGTGATCAGCCATTTGTCCTTTTCTCGTCATGGATTCGTACTCCATTATCAACAGATGAATTGTTACCACTAAACGATTGTGCATGCATGTGTACTGTTGTTAATGCTAGCATGTATATATTTTTAATCGTTAAAAAAAATAGTTATATTCTTCCTGTACTCGAGATTCCCAGTCGGCCGTATGTAAGAGTAGGATTTGATCTGATATACGCGGAGCCGCATGCAATATGCTCTGAAATTTATCAATAGGATTCAAATTTAAAAAATGAAAAAGATTTCAGCTTGAGACGAGCAAATGAATGACTCATGCATGCCATATATCACCATCGGCTTCCCTTTGGCCAAAAGAAAGTGAAAAATATTTTCCCTCTGATTTAAAAGGTTATCATGCAAATCGTGTGGAATATTTCCACGGAAAGGCAACTAGGTAAATTACAAGTACTTAATTCATATTAATTAATTAATTAAATTAAATAACGTCGATGCATGCATGGCATGTCAAGTTTGATTTCTTGGTTTGTTTTTTCTTTATAGAATCGAGGGAATCTTGTATATTCCGGACAGGTTTTCCACGTTAATTGTTTTTTTTTTTAAATAATAAACATATAATGGTTTTTACAATTTTTACGACAGTCATATTATAAATAAGGAGCATTTTTATAAAATAATTTATAAAAATAATGTTAATTTATCTAAATATTTTTATTTTAATAAATGATTATAATAAAGATTGTAAAAAAATAAAATTATGTCTATCAGTACTATTTTGTTTTTTGAGCGTTTGACGATGAATCATGACATGATCAATATTTAACAATGAAACATCATGTCCTCGTGACACCGATAATTAATGAGCTGTATAGCACGAGACGGTCAATATCTTATTTTTTTATTTTTATTTTTAAATATAATTTTTTAAAAATTCATCATATTATTAAAAAATATCATTCTAATTTCTAATTACCTAAAAAGACCCAATTGTCCGTGAGAATAGCATTTTTGCTAATGAATTGTTAATGTAACGAAACATGTGATCATAAGAAAGTTAGTTCATATACTTGTGTATATAATATATCGCTTTATATATATTTGGAGAATGAAATCAATGAGAAGATATAAGATGAAATAAGATAATAAATTTATTAATAATAATGACATAGTTTATAAATAAAAATGAAATCATTTGTGTTATGATATTTTATGAGATTTTGAGAAATGAGTGAGAAAATATTAAATAAAAATATTATAAAGTTAAAATATTGTTAAAATATAATTTTTATGATGGGATTTGAAAAAAAAAAGAATTATTTTTTATATTTTCTTTAAAAGTTTGAAAAATTATAATAATTAGATAATAAATAAATAAAAAAGTTGAAAATTTAAAATTTAAAAATATATGTTTAAATGATGTTTGAGAAATAAATGAAATATGATGGGATAAAAGCAAACCATATCATCTTCCAAACAACCCCTTAGATTGTAGAAAAGTGGGGCTACTCTTTTGTCAAATTAAAACTTGTCATTCCTTTCTATTGGTGTATCTCTAACAATGATAAAGTCACATTGCCGCCTATATATAACTGTATGATGGTTGCTACAGATATATAAAGATCACACAAAGGAATCCCACATAAAGATTATATCAGTTTTTTATTTTTTTATTTTTTTCAGAGAACATGAAAAATTCAGTCATTTCCTTCGTACATTCATCCCATTCCAACGCAACGTCCATCACCAAATTTTAACATCTAGGTATCCTCTCTTTGTTCCTATGCTTCAATGTTACACTGTTTGCATTTTTGTTTTTTGTTTTGATGAAGATGATTTTCCTATGCTCACTTTTTTCCCTATTTTTTTTACTATATGCTTAGAATCAAATTAAGTGTGCTAGAAAAATCATCACTTTTTCTATACACTAGAATCATCACTTTTTTCACTAGGAAAATTAACTTCCATTCCATTATTTGGTTTGATGTATTGTTATGCCTTTTCTTTTGTATTGTTTTCCCTTTGATAACCAGCTCTCCTGCTTGCCATCGAAGAGAATGTTATCGTTCATTGTTTGTTCAGTTATCTCAACTACCCACATACACTCCCTCTCTTGGAAGGTAGAGGACAGATTGTTGGACTTGTGTAGAGATTAATTGACAATGTACCATGCAATGGTGAGCAACGATAGTGATTTGATTTGCTGCAATTTCATCTGCTAGGTGAGGGGGAGTGCGGTAGGGCTGGGCTCCGACTCCCAAGTGGAGTCAGAGTTCGACTTCAATCGGAGTTTGAAACTTGCGAACTACGATCGGAGTTCGTCGGAATTTGCTATTCAAAATACTGAAACAAAAACCCCAATAATCTACCATAGAAATCAACCACTAGTAATCTATAACAGAAACCCTAGTAATCTACCTTAGAAAACCAAATTTACATGGCAACAAGGATACATTTTAGTCGTAATCAATCATAGAACTCAACCACAAAAACCCTAGTAATCTACCATTTTAGCCGCGTATCGAAGACTTATTATTACTGCGAATCAACGACGGTGATAGAGAAGGGAAGAACTTCGTGCGGTGATGGAGAAGGGAAGAACGTAGTGCAGTGATGGTTGCGGCTTTGAAGAAATTGAAATCCCAGGCCCTCGGCAGTGATGGAGAAATGAAGAATTTCGTGCGACATTAACGGCGGCATCATAAACGCTGGGGGAAGAGAAAAGAGAAGAGATGCCGATTTGGGGAGAAGAGAGGTGCTAGCCCTAGAAGAAGAGAAGAGAGGAAAGGCTGAACTGAGACGTCGAAGTTGAACTTAGTTTTTTCTGATGGAAAGAATATATACAATCTGTAAAACGGAGTCGTTTAAGGCATTTAAAAAAATAAAGTTGCAAAGGAGAGAAACAAAGGTCGCACAGATTCGAACCCAAGACGTGAGAGTGGATAAAACAGCTTTAAAACCACTGGGCCATTTGGATCTATCATGTTTTATATACAATATATAATATATAATATATAAAGTATAAATAGTCGAAATTCAGAGTCGGAAATTGGAATTTTTGAACACCCCTAGCGTGCAGCGTGGGGACCAAATTCATCTACTTTGCTTCGGCTTGGGCCTATAAATTATTGGCACTATAAGTGATTCGAGAATTGCTAGATTGAAAGTTTGCTTGACGTTCATGTTACATGTAACTTGAGCAAACATCAGACGGATAGATCGCTCAAGAATCGTTCGATACCTCACTTGTGTAAATAATTCAGAAATAGGGAACTTATGATTTCTGTCGTTTAAAACTATATATATATATAATATTATATATGAATAATATGTCCGTCTGGTCAATAATTCTGTAAATGTAGACAAGTTGTCAAACTATTTGAATTAATTTGTATCGTGTAATTGATTTTCTATTAATTTTGTGTTTACTTGTTTTTTTTATCATTCTTCTTACAACGTTATGTGATAACAAAGTGGCCACATTGTCACTAAATCCATAACTATTGGTTTGTAGCTATCTCGAACATTTTTTAACTTCGGGTTTTATTGTCTGATTAACTAAAATTTTGTAACTTTGTGATGTGGCAATATTTAAGGTCGTAGATCACACAGACTAATTAGGACTATAAATGATTTGAATTGCCAGATTAGCACTAATTGTTAGGCCTGTTCATCCCGGGTTGTACCCAGCCCGATTTGAAATTTTAATATATTTCTTAATATTTTAATTTTTTTTTTCAAAAAAATTGAAGAAAATTTTAAATTCTCTGGATTTGGAAATTCGGAAATCGGATGAACACCTATACTAATTAGTTAGACAAATTATTGTCTCTTGACAACTGCCGCATGAGCATTTGGCGTATACAAATAAAAAATATAATTTAAAAACCTCGATTTTTTGGGAAAAGCATGAAATTGTTATAAAACTAAAAGAAAATAATATTGCAAGATAAAAAAGAAAATATTTAGAACTCTTATTACTCAAGAAATAAAATTTTTCTCTTCCTTTCTTTCTTTTATTTTCTTTCATTTTTCATTTTTTTTTCCGTGTATATAAACTGAACTATAGAGAGTTTGACACGGGTGGATGAGTCATTTATTAATAATACAAGGGGGACAAGATGAGAAAGATGTGGCCTCATTCACGTGAATTATGAGGGAGGGGGTCATTCATGCCCCCTCCATAATTGTAACACTCTCCCTTGAATGACTACCTATAAAGAATATGTTTAATTAAAATCTTGACAAAGAAAAACCTAATGAAAAAAAAAATCAACAGCGAAAGAAAAAAAGTACAGTATTCTTATGTACCGCTAAGTGCTTTAAGATTACTTTATTAAAATCTTGCAAAAAAAAAAAACCCAATGAAACAAAACCTTAGCGAAGGAAAAAGAGTACAATTAGTACAAGTTTTCAAGACATTTACTCATCCTGAAAAGTGCATGATGATAGATTTTTGAGTTTTCGCATTCTAATGTTCTACACAATTCTTTTGAATGTCATAGTTGGTAATGCATTCGTGAATAAATTTGGCAGATTATTACTTGTTCGTATTTTTGATATATCCTCATCTGTTTTAAATGATACAAGTAACATTATTTTCGTATAAAATTGTTTGACTATCATTGATTATGGAAAGACCGCACTTTTATTGAATATGTAGAATCACTAATCTCAGTCAAATACACTTTATACTTGTTTCATGAATTACAATTATTTCTGAAGATGTGACAGATAATGTTTACTTGATAGATTCAGTAGAAATCTGAAATTTGCAGTAATAATAAAACTCTACCTGAGAATATGCATCAGTGTTTCAAGTAATAAACAAACATAATTTCAACATATATAACATGATTAAAAATTCAAACGCGATTTCCATCTAAATAATGCATTAGAAAGAATATGTTAATATTTTCATCTAAAATTTCTCTCCCTTTCGACATTTTTAAGGATAATATGTTCATGCACAGCGAAAAGAGTATTGGAAACCACTCATGTTTGACAAAAGCTGCAAAAACTTGAAATCCAGTTCTATCGGTTTGGCGGAAATTCAAATCCGCTTGATATTGTTGACAAATGAGATCTTTGCGGATATTTGAAAGTTTTGGGTTGCAGTTTAAAGATGATCATTTTCACCCATCGGATACTCACGCAAGATCTCATATTCTTCATTGATCCATTTATTGTTTATCCAGAACGATTCTATGGTTGAGAGAAGTTCTTTTGTTAATGTTCCATATTTGAACTAAGAATTTTTTACACCTCAGCCACTCATTTTTACTCTTGAGGCTGTCAACACTATGATAGAAGTAGAGATACATCTTTCTGGTAAAACTGATCCTGAAATTATTGCAATATTAAGAACCCTCAGTACTCAATATGCTGCCTCTATTACAACCATGTCTCGGATGCTACTAGCGAGAGCGAATGAGATTGATCATCTTAATAATTAAATATCTGAATTGTATTAAAAACTTACAACTAAAGATAGAAAGAATAAAAAGTTAAGATAAGAAAATAAGGAGTTGAAGAAATTTGTAGACTGATATTCTTGTGACCTGAAACCACGAATAAAAGAGCTGGAAAGAGAGATAGTTCAAATACAAAATCAACAACAGCAGCTAACGGCAGATGTTTAACGTTTATGAGAAAAATAGAGATAATTACAATTAATCTCGCTGGTTTTTGAAAATATACATCCAACATATCTTAAAATTTTGACTAAGTGAGATTTGAAAAAATAATGGTTTATCTTATTCCTATTTTTATCTTTATAAGAGCAAGTTCCAGTTTTATCTAATTTGTATCAAATTTTCTTCTCATCTCTGCAATTTATCTACACTTTCATTCTACAAAATTTCAATGACTCGTCAGTTTCCTTTCAATATTCCTCATGATCAATATAGAAGGTATTTTTCACCTCAGTTACAAGTTGTTCCTGCATCTTCTATGGGTGCCATGTTGTAGCAAGCGAATAATCTGGCTAATAAGTCAGATCGTGAAACCGTTTATGAGCTGGTGACTTTCGGTACTCGATATTCCTCCTCTATTGTTGGGTTTTCCGGCCGGTTACAATCTAAAAATCGTAAGATTGAGAAGTTTAACGAGAAAATTTCCATATTTCAACAAATCGTTCAAGAGTTTAATAGAAAAATAGTAAACTTAAAGTAAGAGAATAAAAATTTAAAATCCTTACTTGCCTATTCTTTTCGGCTGCCTATTCCTTTAGATAAGGATGACAAGTTGATTTATTAAGAGCAAATGCATTTAAGAGATGAGGTTATAAGTTTCAAATTTTTTGTAATTCATCTAGCATTTGAATAATAAGATTTTTCATTTTGAAATCCATTCTTTAAATATATAGTAATTTTTGCGATCTATTCATGAGTTCTAATAAGGTAAATCATTAATGTAAACTGCAATAATGGCAAATTCGAATTCTGATAAAACTCATGGGCATTTAGGATTATTCTCAAATCCTTATTTCAATAGATACTCGTTGAGTCAATTATACCATATGCGTCTGGATTGCTTTAACCCATATAAAAATATTTAAAACTTCATAAAGTACATACTCTTAGATGTACTTGAATTAGATGCTTCAAATATTGTATATCCTTATATATGTCATGATCTAATGATCCCTATAAATATGAAGTGATCACATCCATCAACCGCATATTTAATCATTTTGTAATCTTAATGTGATTTCATTCATAACGAAAAAATATATTTCCTCATAACTAATATTGGATTTTTGCAAAAAATCTTGTGCGATAAATCTTATTTTGTACCGCACAATTTCATTTTTCTCTTAAGAAGGATTATACTCTTCAGGAGTTCCTTTTCAAGAGGTTTGTATTTTATATAGAAAGTTTGGATAAATTTTGTAAGTACAGTCTCTTTGAAAGCACCGATTTCTTTTATTTTTTGCACCAATAGGTCTTCAACACTTCAGATGTGTCTTAAACTCATCTATTGCTGTTTAACAACTTATCTTTCAAGGATTTCAATTATTGCTTAAATATTAACAATAATAATATATGATTTTACCACACTTTTAGTATCGGTAAATACATTCGGTAATTGATTTGCAACACTTTGTAAATATATAATTATCTAAACTTCTGGTTTACATTTATTTGTAAGAGAATTAAATTGAGACAGTGTTTTATTATCCAAAGTAAATTCTTGTCGTGCTTCAAGTACCGACTTTCCGTTATGTCAAAATATGAAAGAAAAAACTTTACTATGATATATAAAAACTTAGTATAAGTAAATTAAATACTTGGCAGTACAACAGATACGCTACTAATGTTCAATTATACCACATCTATGACAAACATATTCATCTTTCTATGAAAAATTATTTTGAGGGTCTTTGCCCTTCTCAGAGTTGGATCATTTCTAGTGATACGATATATTATTGTCCTCCTTATTGTTGTTACTTCTGGGACCAACACTTCTATAATTTTTCTATCACGTCTATGCCATTGGTTTCTTTGAAAGGATGCACTGTTCACTTTTAGAAATGGTGTAAATTCAATATCATTAATAGGATGTATAAATTGGTGATTTATTAACAAAAACTCATTATTTAGCTTAATTACTAGAATACAGAATAAAAGTTAAGAATATTTGTTGAATTTTTGCTCTCAATATTGCTGCTGCAGGAGCACATTCGAAGTATGAAATATAAATATGACTTCTTCTAAAATATCATCATTAGTGACATTTTCACTGCATAATTTTAATATTAATTGATTTTAAAGAGTGCATAATTATATTCACTACCACTCTTAAAATCTTGCAACTTCAGGTACAATAAGTCATAATGATCTTTTGGAAGGATAACAGTCTTCTGGTGTTTATATCTCTCCCTTAAATTATTCTAGAAAGTAAGATGATTTTTCATTGTGAGATACATAGTACGATCTTACAGGGACATGTGATTTTCTTATTTGATTGTATCTCCCAAGTTCATCATATCCAAATGAATTTCATCAAGAATTCAGGATAAATAATTTTTCTCGGAAATGTCAATTGTAATAATTTCAATTTTATAAGATATGACATTTTCTACATATATGAATCACAAAAATAAATATGTAGATTTAAGAAATATATTCACATAATCATCAAAATAAAAATAGAATTTTATCAAGTAATATTCAGAAAAATTACCTTTTATATTCATCTCGAGGACTGCAAATAATATATTGAAAAACTTACTTGAAGTAGAAAACTAATAGTTTCAGTATTAGTAGAATTTTGTGCTGATAACGTGTTATAAAACTAAAAGAAAATAATATTGTAAGATAAAAAAGAAAATATTTAGAACTCATATTACTCAAGAATTGAATTTTCTTTTTTCCTTTTTTTTTTTTTCTTTCTTTTCTTTTCTTTTCTTTCGTTCTTCTTTTTTTTTTGTGTATACAAATTGGACTCAAACTTTCTATTTATAGAGAGTGTGAGATGGGGGATGAGTCATTCACTAATAGTATAAGAGGGGCAAGAAGAGAAATGAATGGTCTCATTCACGTGAATTATGGGGTGGGGGTCATAAGATAATAGATAACTATATTGTTAACTAGTCATGAGATGCTACAGGTTTGGAGGAGCGGTAGTAGTACTGCATCTTCTTCTGTACTTTAGTTTTTGTACTACAAAAATCTGATATGATATAAGAAACGGTGAAAGTTCCCACGATGATCAAACTGCATCTTCCCTCGAATTTCTTCAATCTCGGCCTCTTAATTAATTCTTAGATCATTTCATGTACATCCGAGCTCTTTCCGTTTGGTGTCCCAAACTCTGGTGTCTGATCCGATAAATTCATTTTGGTTACATGGGAATCGACTGTCAGAGCTGCCTGATCATCAGGGCTCCTGTTGATCAAAGGTGAACTCAAAGGTAATTAATTAGGATTATCTCTGTAATAGATCTTGTCAATGAGCTGGTCAGGGATGAAACTAAGAAGTTAAATTAATAATAATATATCATAATGAAAACCTCAAAAACTTTTTTTTTTTTTAAATATCTTTAAAAAACTAGTAAATTTCAGGGATGTAAGTTCCTATATATATATATATATATATATATACCTTTTTTGGTCGCAGTCACTCATTTATAAAGAGGTACGTATTAATTAAATCAAATAATTAATGATCATGCTTCCTACCAAATTAGCTAGAAAAGTGATTGTAACATCGTACTGACCCTAATTTGATATAGACATAAATAAAGTTTACTGTTGTTCGTGCGTTGATCAATTAAAAAAAGAATGAAAAGATTGCTGTTTTTGGACTAGACTCCCCGTGTCTATAGAAAAACAGAACACAATGGAATGGTTTTCAATGGAAATTTTCCTCAACTTTTTTTGACTGTGCAGAATATATTATATACAAGACTGTTCTACGCTATTCTAGACTAAATTAGGAATTGATTACAGCTATTACAAAATTACAAAAGATATGAAATGAAAGTATAATTGATAACAGCAGAATGTTATGTGCAGCGTGAATCTTGGAGTGATTTGGAGCTTGATTCTTGGCTTTGTATTTACTATTTGACTTTTGATTGATCTTCCTTAATAATGTCCATAACTAACACGTAAGTCATGGCCATATATATATATATATATATATACATACATACATACACACAGTACAGCTTTATTAACCAGCATCAAATTAGACAATTGCCTAATGTCTTTAGTGATAAAAGGCATTTAAAAAAAAAATTAATTAAAAAATTAATTACGTCAGTAAGAGAACAAAAATATTAGTTTTAGAATTAAATAGATATAATTATATGTGTTATTATTAGTTTTAGAATTTAAAAGTGTTCTATATAATAATTATTTCAAGTACTCTCCTTAAGAATATACTTCTCATTTATTATTTTTAGTCTAATATATAATGTGAGAATTATAAATAGCAAATCTAATATTTGAGTGTTAATAAACAAATTTTGTTTGATCTTCCAAAGAGGCAAGTGATCACTTTTTTATAAAACTTTATTGACGATAATTATTATAATTGTTTCTCGATCTTTTTTAGATACTAAGAATACTTTAAAATTTCTAGAATGATATTGAAATAATTTAATTTAAGATGTTTTATTAAATTTTGAGAGAGAGAAAAAAAGATGAATCTGAATGTATATGAGAATATACAAAAATAATTATGTTCTCAGACAATTATTAAAACTCAAGAACAAGTCTTATAAAATTAAGTTTAATAAAATCTTTTTTAAATTGATTTTATTTTTTAATACATATTAAATTGATTATTAATTGCTAAGGTAGAATAAATATTAATTAGTAATTTTATTTGATAAATAATATACATTAATTTTAAATAAATATGTAATGTAAATATTAAAATTAATTAATTTAATTTTACTTTAATTAAAAAAAATCTCAATCAAAATTTCCGCGTTAGGCCTTCGCCTTCTAACTTATCGAACAAGTCCTGCCAGCAGGGGGCCAGCGAAGGAGGAAATGTAGATATAAAAACGAGTATACAGCTAGCTAGTACTTCACAAAAAAATAATAAAGAAAAAAAAAAGCTAGTACTACAAAAAGTCATATATATGGACAATAATTTATAGTGATCATAAACGTACGAGTTTTTGAAAGGTGGCAAGCTTGCTTTATTGTGAGTTATTTCGTTCTTTTTCAATTGGAAGGGTACTGGCTTGCTCAATTCATATGGGAGATCATCGGTAAATAATTAGTAACCGAAGGTCGTTTTGTTCAATGTATTTTCCAAAGTGATCACATTAACGCACCTTTAATTAATTTTTCACATGTTCGCACGTAATAAGTTTTTCACATTTATGTTTTAAAGTTAATGAGACATTACTTGTAATTCCTCTATTATTATAATGATCAGTCTTGGATATGCAATGACCAATTAAGCCTCTTGGTTTTCTATATAAATGGATATTAAATCCCAGCTGAAAGTCACAGAAAAATTTAAGGGATCGATCGAGTACTACTGAATTATACTGAGTATAGTGAATTTCCTAGTGTCTAGTGGGGGAGTTACAGATATGGAGTTTAAGAAGATAGGCTTGCTCTTTGGGTTTTTAGGGTTTTTGTTTTTCAATGGCCGGCTGCTGCTTTGCACGGCTAAAAACGTCCACAACTACACCTTTGTTGTAAGTTACCGCTATATATATTAATCTCAATTCTCATGCTTGTAATTCAGGCGTCGGTGGATCACGATCGAGTTTATTCTAGCTCACGGCTAGCTTTAACTCAAGAATTAATATATAAAATGCATGAGTTCATCCGAGCTAGCTAGTACTAATTAATTAATTGTTTTCACTACTTTAGTAGATCAGTAATCTCCTGCAGATCAAATGTAACATGTTCATATGGAAGACTAGTAGAGGTTGATGAAGAAACTGAGTGTTAATTGTGCTTTTGTTTTAATTGTGGTTGTTTGCAGCTGAAGGAGACGACTTTTACAAGGCTATGTACAACAAAGAGCATGTTCACTGTAAATGGCCAATGGCCTGGCCCGACCATTCAAGTTAACAAAGGCGATACGGCATTTGTAAATGTTCAGAACGACGGAAATTATGGGGTTACTGTTCATTGGTAATAAGAGGCGGAACTGTGTGTGTCTTAGGGGGAGCGGTATTCAAAAATTTAATATAGTATATATATAAATTAGTATATTTTTCTCCTACTTATCAATTTTTATTAAATTTAACTCCCCCACATTAAAATTAGTCCCCCGCAAGATATGAATTGCTCTAGTAGAAATTAAGGGTACTTGAAATTACTCCCAGGAATTCATATTACCCTTGTGCTATTTTCTGTTATCTATAAAAAAAATTATTCATCTTTCTTGTTCTCCCTAATTATTATCTGTTTTGCAATGATGTTGGATTTAGTTAATCTTTTTTAATATGATTCACATATAATAGTATTCAGTTTCTCTCATTGAATTAAGATATATTTAACTAGTGCATGAATTATCAATAAAATATTAATTTTGTATAAGATATATAAAAAGACACATTTTTCATATATATATATATGTATGATTTTGTTTATATTGTATCATCAACAAATTTAAATTTGGATTGGGTTGTCGATTGGGTATTGTAGTTTGCAGATTAATTATAATTTTCTTTAATAGAAAAACTATACAAAAAAATCTAACAATTTTATATCATTACTTATTTGGTATTTTTCAGTTGATATTTCATTTTATTTTCTTTTTGTGATGGTCTCGACTCTCTAGCTAATTACAAAAATCTTACAAAAAATTATTTTATAAGATGATTTATGGACATATATTTTTTACATATAATTTTATAAAGTATGATTATTATTTTTATATATAGTCATATGAAAAAAAAAATACATATTATTTATACTCACATGTGTTACATATTTTATCGATTGCCCCCCAAACACTAAATACTAATTCCGTCACAACATTATCGATCACCCCCCAAACACTATATCTCTCTATTGGTAATCTCATCCCATACCTGTTGGTAATTTCTCTCTATCTCTATCTCTATCTCTATCTCTCTGGGCAAGGCGAAACAATACAAAACTACTAATTCTTTTTTTTCAAAAAAGCTTCTCTAGCAGGAGATAGATTAAGACATGTTTATAAATGAGATGAGGTAACAAGAGATCAAAGTTAAAAATAAAATAAAATATTGTTATAAAATATTTTATTAATATTTGTTTTGTTTTGAAATTTGAAAAAAAAATTTTGAAGAAATTGAAATGTTTATTTTATTTTGTATAAAAATTTAAAAAATATAATGATGAATTTGAGATAAAATGATATTTGTTTGAAAAACAAACAACACCTAAGTTTGAGGAAAGAAATGGAAAAGTATTATTTTCTCACTTTGGTGTAATTATAAGAATATTTTACTATTATTTATTATTTTATTATAATTTTTAGTATTATTCATTATTGTTTATTACTAATCAATATTTTATCATTATTTTTTTTTTACTATTTATAGAATATTTGATATTATTACCTCACTACCCAAACGCAAGCTAGTTTGGGTAGTAGAGCATTCTCAATTACACTTTTCTCTATTTTATTATACTTTTTATTTATTTTAAATTATTATTTATTACGTTTCACTAATACTATTCAATATTTTATTATAAACTTTTTGTTGCCTTTTTACTAATATTCACATAATACTCTATCATTATTAATTATTTTATTATTATTTTTCTCATACTTTACGTTACTATTCATAATTACTATTAATCATTACAATTCAAAATTCTTTTGCTACTTTTTCAATATTATTCAAAAGTCTTTCTTTTATAGTTGCAATATCTAGTATTCATTACTTTTTTTACTACTATATCTTTCGTGGGTTGAAAACATGAAAACAGGTGAGAATCTTCGGCGAAAATGGTGGTCAATTAATGGCGCCATGAGATATATATCTTAATCCAACGTATGCATACATCATGGGCCATGCATGCAGGATTATATATGTCCGTAATTTCCACTTTTTATTTTATTTTATTTTAACTTTGCTTCTCCTTAATTGGGAACTTCGATCATTAATTATACACCAGATCAACTTTGTAGGAAACAAAAACATTTGGGGCAAAACTAATATTATATATAAACATATGTATAATTTGTGGTTTTTATTATATATAGGCATGGAGTGAAGCAACCAAGGAATCCATGGTCAGATGGTCCGGAAAACATCACACAGTGTCCCATTCAACCAGGAAAGAACTTCACATATGAAGTTATATTTTCAGACGAAGAAGGAACTCTTTGGTGGCATGCTCACAGTGATTGGTCTCGGGCAACAATCCATGGTGCCATTGTCATTTTACCTGAAAACGGAACCACTTATCCATTTTCCAAGCCCTATGCAGAACATGTGCTTATACTTGGTACAAATTAATTAATTATAACAAGTTAGTTATTAACATTTAATATATTTTCACATAATTGATAATTAATCTACTTCCTCGATCGTTATTGTACTGTAGGGGAATGGTTCAATGGAGATGTCAAGGAACTAATTGATAATGCTACAGCAACAGGTGCTGATCCAGAAACATCAGATGCCTACACTATCAATGGTCAACCAGGATTTCCAAATAATTGCTCTAATGGTACGAACTTTACGAGCCAAAACTGCCCAAAACTTTTTGGATATTTTTTATTTGAGAAATACTATAGCAACAAATGAATTACACATAAGTAATGTCACAAACTAATATAACTGATGTGATTCAAGAGATTATGATGTTTTTTTATTTTAACTTAATTAGATATATATAATAGATGATTATCAGATGAATCCATATTAGTTTGTAATACTATTTTATATAATTTGTTTGTAGTGTAGCAGTTATCTTTTTATTTATTGGTAAAGCAGAACCAGAGAAGATTTCAATTATTAATTTAGGGTCCAATATATATATTGATCATATTTCATGTTGCACAGAAACAACATCTCGTTTCTCAGTCCAATTCGGAGAGACATATCTTCTTCGTGTTATTCATGCTGGGATGAATGAAGAAATGTTCTTTGGAATAGCAAATCATAACCTCACTGTTGTTGCCCAAGATGCCGGATACTTAAAACCCATAACCACAGATTACATCATGATAACACCAGGACAAACAATGGATATCTTGCTCGTAGCAGACCAAGACCCCAGCTATTATTACATAGCTGCAACTCCTTTCTTTGATTCTAATGCTCCATACGATAGTACCAACACTTCGGCGATTCTCCAGTATGAGGGAAATTATACTGCTCCATCCTCTCCTCCCTATCCTTCCCTTCCTAATACCACTGACAAGGATGCTGCAGACAACTTCACAACTCGATTAAGGGCCTTGGCAAGTAGTGAACACCCCATCAATGTCCCGACAGATATCGACACTGAAATTTTCATTACAGTTTCTGTAAACCAGATACTTTGTGCTAATGCATCGTGTGGGGGTCCAGATGGTAATAGGCTGTCTGCAAGCTTAAACAACATCAGTTTCTTGACTCCAACGATTGACATACTGCAAGCGTATTACAAGTAAAATCGTTACTAGATCTGTCTTATAAATATATTTATTTATATTTACAGTTGTGGACTAGTATGCAAGTGCCTAATAATCTCTTTGAAAAAAGTAAGCAAATACAATACTCATATAGTTTTTTAAAAATGGACATTACTTTTTTCAAAGTGATTGGTGACATTTGTGCAGTACTCTATAATAGTACGTAACATTCCTCAGATATATTATTTGAAATGGGAAAATCTTATAAATTAAGTGAACTTCTTGTGATTGATAGTATTCCATCAAACATGAAATAATAAATTTATTTTTTAAGAATTTTAAGTTAAAATTTTTAAGAATTTTACGTTTAGAGTAAACTTGTAAATATCTATGTCTAGCATTTCTCAAATAGAATGACCCAACATTTAAAACATAAGTTTATGCATGCATGCAGGAACTTGCCTGAAGTGTTCACCGAGGATTTTCCCAATAAGCCACTCTATGTTTTTAACTACACGGGAGATGTGGGAAACAACACATTATATCCGAGTCAAGGGACAAATGTTACAATAGTTGATTATGGGGCCGCTGTGGAAATAGTGTTCCAAGGGACTAATATTGGGAATGCAGAGAATCATCCGATGCATCTCCATGGTTTTAGTTTCTATTTGGTAGGGACGGGCTATGGAAATTTCAATGAGACCACTTCTCCCGAAACATACAATTTAGTGGATCCACCGCAAGTTAACACCATTGGTGTTCCTAAGAATGGATGGGCTACAATTAGATTCATTGCCAATAATCCTGGTATGACTACCTCTCTAGCTTTAGATCTCTTACTTTTTTATTTCTATTTCAACGATGGATGCAATTAATTATTTCCTTGACTTTTTGAGATACAATACAATTATATATATATATATCCATTATTTTGACATATATGAGGATGCTTTTGATCAGGGGTTTGGTTTATGCACTGTCATTTGGAACGACATGCTACTTGGGGTATGGCCACTGTTATCATTGTGAAGAATGGGCCAACAAACGATACAAGCGTCCTCCCAATAGCTCCAGAAAACTTGCCTATTTGTTCTTAGCTTTTCAAGAAATGTGTGCTTCAAGCTAGCTCAAAAGGAATCAATTCATGGAATGAATGCATGGGGCATGATTTGAAGATGTAAAAATTTTAATATGTGTAAAATAATTTGATTCCAATCAAAGGACATTTCAAGTTAAGGTATTGTGATTTGACTTTTCTTTTTTCTTTTTTTAAAAGCAAAACTTCACTAACTCAATCATTATATGACTTATCTTTTAATAACAATAGTCCGGAAATAAATTCTGGACCACTTTGAATCCATACTTGCTAAGCTTCCATCTTCACAACAGCTTTTGCTAAGGCATGTGCAACGTCAGAATTACCTTCCCTACGAGTGAATTGAATTTTCCAGTGCTCCCTACATGACAATGCTCTTTTGATAGCTTCAATGAATCATGTGTCCAAACCGGCCATATTTTTCTCATATATGTTAACAGCTTGCAATTGACAGTGCATACTTTCCAGAATGACATGGTTAGATCCCAAATCACAGCAGTATTCCAAAGCTCTCCATAAAGCTAAACATTCTGCCAAGTTTGGCTGGATAACACTAGCCTTCTGATCACATATTATTGCTACCAACACCTCCCTCCCATTTCTAATAACAATCTCTACTCCCATTTTCTACCTTATTTATCTATAGATGCGTCCCACTAATTAAGCTTTCACTTAGTTTGCAGATGACTTCTTCCATACTACCTCACTTTCTGTGATACTAGTATTTGTTTTATGCAACTGTATACATTCTTGAGCTAGCCTGAACTGTGCCAACATATGATCTTTTGCTAACTGAATAACATTTGTAGGGCTACTGCTGAATTTGTTTTCAAAAACAAATTCATTTCTTTTGAACCAAATCCTCTTCATTCCTGTGGCTATCCATTCCAATTCTATAGTAGTTAATCTCTTCATCAACTTTCCCCGTAACTTCAGAAAATCAGAGTCTTCAATACTCCAATATTATTTTTTAACTGGATTAGCTACATCAACCCCTATATCATTAACAGCAGGGCAATTCCACAGTACATCAACCACATTTTTTCCCTCACTTTGGCACATAAGACAATATGGGTTATCTATCATTCTTTTGCAAAACAGTTTTTTTTTTTTTTTTAATACCTAGCAACTCATTTCCTGTTTTCGACATAAACATCTTGACCTTTCCAGGTATATTCAGCACCCATCTATTCTTGTCCATCTGTTATCCTTTTCATTAATTCTCCCTATAAGATTCTCCAAACAGTCACTTTTTCCTCTCAATTTCAACAAAATAAGCACACTTTTAACTGAAACAAAATTCCATTTTGAGTATATTCCCATATTAACTTGTCTTCAGAAGCTACTCTACTAAGTGGAATGTTCAAATCTACCTCTTCTTTACTAAAATTAGCTTGTACCCGTCCTGACTCCCCCTCGATTCCCATTGTGATAATTAATTAATTCCTTCACTCTTGCATCCGCATCAAGAATTTGAACAAGAGAGTGGATAGAAAAAGTTGATGGAGAAGGTATATTCCATCTACTCCCCCATATTTTTATGCTATTTTCATTTTCTACCCTCCATATAAGTCCCTCTTTAGCAGTCCAACTAATCCCCATATACTTCTCCATACCATTGATGGTTGTTGACCCAAAACAGATTCTAGAATAGATGAGCCTTGAAAGTACTTTTCTTTGAAGATCTTCGTGGTCTTTGAATTAGGGAAATGAAGAAACCTCCAATATCTTTGTTTTGCTAACAAGACTGAATTAAAACTATCTAAGTTTCTCAGGCTTGGTTTGTTTTCAGAAGATGAGATGAAATAAAAGTGAAAAAAAGAATAAAATATTATTGTAATATATTTTTTTAATTTTAGTTTTTTTTTTTGGGATTTGAAAAAAGTATTTTGGAATTTGAAAAAGTTAAACTTTTTTATTATATTTTGTATGAGAATTTGAAAAAGTGTAATGATGAATTTGAGATGTTTTTTGAAGTTTTGGTTTTATCTCAATAAACAAACCAGGCCTAAATCTCATTCCACCCCTTATGCATCCCCATTCTTTCCCAACTTCTCCACTGCACTCTATTTTATTTCTGATGATTACCCCACTAGAATCTTGAAAGCATAATATTTAGGTCTTTGCATAGCCCTTTTGGTAGTTTAATATACTCATTGTGTAAGTAGGTATAGCTTGCAACACAATTTTTATCAAAATCTTTTTACGATGAAAAAGGATTTTTCCAGTTGTTAATTTTGATCCACACTCTTTCTTTTATACTTCTAAATGTATGACATTTTGATTTCCCTACCACAATTGGGAGGCCTTGATATTTTTCATAGCTACCATTCACTATTGCTCCTGCCACTTCCATGATGGTTTGCTTTGCCTCCTCTCTTGTACTATAACTAAAGAATATAAAGGTTCTATTCTTATTTAGGAACTGCCCGAGGCCTTTTCATATTTGTTAAGAATATCGAGTAGCTTATTCCACTCATCAATTATTGATCTTCCAAACAAAACATAGTTATCAACAAAAAGTAAGTGATTAATTCTAATTCCTACTCTACACACAGTAACTCCTCTTGTATTCCCAACCATATTTGAAGTATTAAGTAGTGCACTTAGCCCTTCTGTACACAAAATAAAAAGGTAGGGAGAAAGTGGATCTCCTTGCCTTAAGCCTCCAAAAGAATAAAATCTCCCTCCAACTCTTCCATTCAATAGAACATAATAGGAAATTGAAGTAACACAACTCATAATCAGCTTGATCCATTTACCACTTAAACCCATTTTCTTCATCATAGCTTCCAAAAAAGACCATTTAGTATGATCATAAGCCATTGACATATCAAGTTTTAGGGTCACGCTACCTATTGATCTTTCTTGTCTTATTTTCATGGAGTAGTGCACAATTTCAAATTTCAAAATTATCACAATTTTTCCAAAAAGGATAAAATCTATAATACTGCATGAAAATTGACTACATAAGTAAACTTGAATTCTGCCAAAAATTTGGACAAAGTCGAGATCTTAATCACTTCCAAAATATGATATGAAATATTTCCTAATAAGATAAAAGTGAATGTAAATAAAAGATTTAGGGAAAAAAATAATTGATATTGCTCCAATCTATGGAAGATTAAGCTTTTCTTATCAGATTTGCTATTCACATTCATAAGGTAGTTCAGTGCAATCATCATAGAATCTGTACCTAGATACCTCGTATCAGTTTGGGTGTGCATCAACTTGTCTTGTAAATTTAATTTATTATGTAATTTCTTTAACAAATTAAAATTAGTGTGTTGTAATATATATGATTCTCTAGGGTTAAAGTCACATGATGGATTGCTGAAATGTTTTTTTGAAGAAGAGACAAGAAACTGACATAAGCTAGACATCTGCTTGTCAGTGACTCGAGCATATGCTAAACATAAAGTTTGCTTGACTAGTCACTCAAGCAAAAGTTAGAAAGATAGTTTGCTCGACATTCACTCGAGTGAAATTTAGACAAGGAGTTCGTTCAATACTCGCTTGATAGTTGGTTCGAGCAAAACTAAGATAGAGAGTTTGCTCAACACATCGCTCAACATTCACTTGAGTGAAATACTTGAGAATTGACTTTGACTAGAGTTTGGACTCTTTAAGGCGCCTAATCAACCATTTAAAGAGTTGAAGAGTTGGTAGGATCTCTTCAAACCTTTGAGTACGCTTTCCCCCAACTAAAAAAAAAAGTAGTCTCTTCCTCTCAAAATAGTTAGAGAAGAGTATGATAAATCATCTAATATTAATGGATAATGAGGAAATAATCTTTTATGCTAAGAAATTCAGGAAATTGCCCACATCTAGAAGGGCTAAGAACCAAGAAAAGAGAAAAATAGAAAAAAAAAATACTTCTCAGAAATTCTAGGGAAATTCTAGTTCATCCAAAAGAGAGGGAAAATCTAAGAAAAACACTAGAGTTATCAAGGATAAGATTCCATAAAAAATACAATCTCGTGAGTGTCATGATTTTGGACACATTTGCAACTCTGATTTCCAACTCTAGTCAAAGTTGGAGGCCAAGTTGAGAAGGGTTTTGACTTCGATCGGAGTTTATGAAGTTGGATTTAGAATGTCAGAGCCACAAAGGTAAAGAGACAAAGAAGGGAAGTTTAGCAGGAGTTGAGATTCTACCAAGTATTCGTTAAAAATCCGAAACAAAGCAACCATACCCACGAAACATTCATTGACTAGTGCTCACACTTCAATCAACAAACAAAGCAACCAAACTCACAAAAGCATTCATTGATCAGCGCTCACACTTCAAATAACATACAAAGCAACCAAACCAACAATCTTAGTGGAAACAAAAAGAGATTATTTAGCAAAAAAATGAAGAAATAATCATGGTAACATTGATTATCATAGCTATAACTAGATCGTTGAAAGTAAATGTGAGTTTAGATTGGTGAGACACCAATCGGCACCATAGTAACATTGATTTCAAAGTTTACTTTAATGCAACATAGCACTAGATTGTGGTGCTTCGTGCTGGAGGAACAGTCAAAAAGCGTGACAGTGGTAATTGTGGATGTGAGGGGAAAAGAAAATAGGGCCCAGGCATTTATTGCACTACCAATTAAAATGGCATAAAGGTGCAGGTGAAGGGTGATTGATGGGAGGCTTGGTGGGAGTCAGGGTATGGGTGCATGTCAGAAAAGAAAGGCAAAGGAAGAAAGGGAACAGTGAAAATAAAGAAAGAAAGACACACAACAATAACGAAAAGGACTGGCACACACAACCCAAAGGTTTATAAAAGGGCCTCAACTAGATGACTACGGGGGACTCTCTCATCTCTAACTCTTCCCATCCTTCAGTTTCTTTTCCTTTTCGAAAGGCACTCAGAAGCTCCAACTAGCCGGATTTTAGTCACAAATATTCATATATCTTCTTGTACTGTGAGATATGAGAGACTGTAAAATATTTATTATAGTAAATTCTCCCCCCAAAATACCCGTGGACATAGGCATTATGCCAAACCACGTAAATAATATGTTCATGTCTATTTATTTAATCTATTATGCACATATGCGCCGTCACCGTACAACTACACTGGTAATCGTCGGGGGCCCCAAATGACACCAAACGAAATCCAAATTACCTCATTGGGCTGGGATGACTCTTTCTCCCACCCCGGTTTGTTGACCAATTTTTACAGCGTCAACCCTCAACGAGAGAAGAACAAAGCCCAAATTATAGCATAGTAGTAGAGATCTATTATGATAGCTAAAGATTTCTGGTTTGTCTTACTCACAGTACATGAGTTCATTTTCTACTAACAAAATTATTATCGGTAGCACAAAAGCACTAATGAATCGCCAGTAAGAGTGCCAACGAATCCCGGGGGGGGGGGGGGGGGGGTTCAATACCCAGACTCTAATCTATGCTACCTTCTAAACCCCTGCATCGCCAACAGAATCGACAGTAAGAGTGCCAACGAAGCATAGGGTTGGTTCGTGCTACCTTGTAAACCACCGCATCACCATCAAATCGCCAAAGAAATCGCTAGTAGGAGAGCCAACGAATCGTGGGGTCAAGGCCCGAACCTTAGTCCGCACTACCCCTTAAACCCCCACATCGCCATCAGATTGCCAACGGAATCACCAACAGGAGCACCAACGAATTGTGAGGTTAAGGCCCAAGCTCTAATCAGCGCTACCTTGTAAACCCCTGTGTCACCATCGGATTGCAAACAAAATGGCGGGGTCAAGGCCCAGATATTAGTCTGCGCAACCTTGTAAACCCCCGCATCGCTACTGGATCACCACCTTTGAGCCCCGTGCTCCCATGTTCATGGTCACATCCCTCTTCCGCTACCTTTAAGCCCCGCACTCCCACGTTTGCGATTGCATCCATCTCCCGCCATTCTTGAGCCCCGTGCTCCCACGTTCATGGTCGAATCCATCTCCCACAACCTTTGAGTCCTGATCTCCCACGTTTACAGTTGAGTCTTCTCCTGCTACCCTTGATCATTTTTATGGTCGAGTCCATCTCCCTCCACTTTTGAGCCCCGCACTCCCACGTTCGCAGTTGATTCTATCTCCTACCACCCTTGAGCCCCACATTCCCATGTTCACGATCAAGTTCTTCTCCTGCCACTCTTAAGCCTCACGCTCCCACGTTTGCAGTCGAGTCCAGCTCCTGCCATCCTTGAGTCCTGCATTCCCACATTTGTGGTCGAATCCATCTCCTACCAACTTTGAGCCTTACACTCCTACGTTCGTGGTCGAATCCATCTCCCGCCACTCTTAAGAACCACATTCCCACGGTTGAGTCCATCTCTCGCCACCTTTGTGCCTTACGCTCCTATGTTTGTGATCCAGTCCATCTCTCGCGACTTTTAAGCCATGCGCTCCCATATTCACGGGGAGGAGACAGTTTCTCACTCTGTATATGACTCCACCTTTGTTCTTGACCACCTTTGAGCCTTACATTCCCACGTTCGCGATTGAGTTCTTCTCCCGCCACTTTTGAGCCCCACACTCTCACATTTGCAGTGAAGTTCAGCTCTTGCCACCCTTGAGCCGTGTGTTTCCATGTTTGCGGTAGAGTCTATCTCTCGTCACCTTTGAGCCCTACGCTCCCACAATCGTGGTCGAGTCAATTTCCTGCTACCCTTAAGAGCTGCATTCTCACGTTAGCAATCGAGTCCTTTTCCCGCCACCCTTATGCCCCGCACTCCCACGTTTGTGGTTGAGTCCATCTCCTGTCACTTTTGAGGTCCGCGCTCCTATATTCGTGGTCGAGTCCATCCCTCACCACCCTTGAGCCCCGAATTCCCACGTTCACGATCGAGTTCTTCTCCGGCCACTTTTGAGCCCCGCGTTCCCACGTTTGTATTCGAGTCCATCTCCCGCCACTTTTGAGCCCTGCACTTCCACACTCACGGTTAATTCTGTCTCCTATCATCCTTGAGTCCAGCATTCCACGTTCGCGATCGAGTCTGTCCTGCCTTAACCAAGTCTCGCGCTTGCACTTACACCATCGAAAGTTTTTGAAATACCAGCACATTACGACATTCTCTTGGTAATTATTTGTTGCATGTTTTTATTTTTAAGATTCTCAAGGCTACCTTAGGCTTAGAAGATGAATCGCTGCCTTTTTGGAGTCTAGATATGAGATGTCGAGACATAATTTCCATCACCTTCTTGGTGGTGAGAATTTATGGGGTACTATGAGGAAAAAATAAAGTAGGGCCCAGACATTTATTGCACTACCAATTAAAAAGGCATAGATGTATTGCAGGTGAAGTGTGATTGATGGGAGGCCTGATGGGAGTCAAGGTAAGGGTGCATGTTAGGAAAGAAAGGCAAAGGAAGAAAAGGAACAACAAAAAGGAAGAAAGAAAGACACACAATGATAACGAAGGGGATTGACACACGCAACCCAAAAATTTATAAAAAGGCCTTGACGAGATGACCACTGAAGACTCTCTCCTCTCCAATCCTCCCTTCTTTCAGTTTCTTCTCCTTCTTTGAAGGCACTCAGGAGCTCCAACTAGTAGGATTTTAGTCATAGATGTTCATATTTTTCTTTATATAGTGAGATATGAGAAACTATAAAATATTTATTATAGTGAATCCTCCTCCCAAAATGCCCGAGGATGTAGGCATTATGCTAAATCATGTAAATCCTGTGTTCATGTCTATTTATTTCATCTATTATGTACGTACATACTGTTACCGTACAACCGCACCGAAAACACTGCCAAGGGCCCCAAATGACACCAAATGAAGCCTAAATCGCTTTAGTTGGTCGGGAATGACTCTTTCTCCCGTCCCAAACTGTTGATCGATTTTTATAGTGTCAACAATGGAAATAATTAGATAAGATAAAGACTTGAGAGGATTGCAAGTGGCTTTTGGTGTATGGCAATAAAGACAAACGTTTTAAGAGAGGGTGAGAAGCAAAAAAAGGATTTTATCGAGAGGGAGATTCTTGTTAGGGGTTAAGAACTTGAGACTCTAATATGGAGTCATGGAGGAGGGAGTGATGGAGGAAGTGGAGATAGAGGTAAGCTGCACTCGAAGTAAGGAAGGATGAGTAGGGTTTTGGCAAAAGGAAATGAGATGAATATATAGGGGGTAGAAAATGATCTCGTTTTATAAAAAGAAGTTTAATGAATTTGGTCTTTGGGGGTGGGGGGTGAGACACTCGAATGCGAAATTTACGATTTACAAAACCCTATTCCAATTGCTATGCCACTCAATTGCCTAATACTTATATTATAATACAAAATAAATTACGTTTACATATTGGAGTTAGAGCTTATATTGGTTCTGACTTTGAATCCGACCATTTTTCAAAATAGTTTTGAATTTACCGACTTCATCAAAGTCGAAATCAGAGTCAGAGCGTGTATCAATTAGACTTGACAAATGTTTGCATCTCCATAAATGTATCAAAAGGTAGAGTGAGGGAAATTCCAGAATTGTAGCATTACCCATGAAAAATGACTAAAATATGTGCATATACTTACTCTGCAACCATTGTGCTAAGTTGTGCATCCATCTGCCTGATACTGATTAACAACGAAAACATTGAGTATGGAAATCTAAACGTTTCTATAAAAATTCTTCCAAAATAAATGTAACACCCACATCCTTGAGGAGCCAAATCTTTATACAACATAGTTTTAACATGTGATTTTTTTTAAATCTTTGTTTAATTCCAGCAGATTCTCTATTTTATATTTTCTTGTTTAAATTTCTTTCCTTCTTCGTTGGTTTTATTCTCACATTTCATTCTATTCTCGCACATTGCCTTTTCTATTAGTTTCCTTTTTAACTCACTGCTGCCGTATCTCATAGAATCAGGCATCGCGGGAGCAATACCAGATGTTTGGCTTATGTGGCACTCACGGTTGCACACGTTTTTTTTTCTTCCTCTAATTTCACGACAATCGTGTAATTTTTTGGTTAATTGTTTTTGCATCATTCTTTTCCCTTTCCAAATTAAGTTACCACCATCGAGCCGTTCTCTTCTGCTTTCACATTTCCTTTAGGGTTCCCACACACACACACACACAGATATATATATATATATATATATATACACACGTTTCTGAATTATGCGTGCACGAAGAGAACCTTTAGCCGCAACCCCTTTATGCATAACTTGTCAAAAACTTTTGCCCTTCACAACACTTCTAGCTTTGCACAAACAAGAAACCCACTCATCGTAGCCACTGTACAGCCATGTGAAATGTTAGTCACCTCATGCCACCACCACAAGCCACTGCCGTAAGTCGTTCTCCATTAAATGTAGCCTGGTTGCCCCCTATTTTAAAATAGAGGAACATGACATTTACACTGTCGTGATTTTGGCCCAAGTCTTAGATGTGAAGTCCCCAAATTCTCCTTAAAATAAACACGGAAATCGAGATGTTGGGATGCTGACAACACGGGTCACGCACCCCCAACGTCAAGTCCTAAGTGTGCGAACACATGACATGCATAAATAAAAGTAGCGGATATTGAGGTCAATAACTAAGTACCAGAAATTTTAGAAATATTTTACAAACTAATTTAACATAAATTCTCCAACAGGAGATTTAATACATTCATCCGAAATACAAATTAAACGAATACATATTTATAAAAAGGGGAAAATAATTTCCCAAAATAGCCATTTATAATAACAGCACATCAATGGCGGAGCCGTCTCCTCAGGTTCAGCCTCTTCAAAATTTGCATCAAAAAATTACGACGCTAAAAATGGTATCACAGGTAAGTACAATACAAACAAACTCAAGATAATAAATACATTCATGCAACAACACTATGCATGAGCAGGACACCGTATGCATGTGACTTAAAATCAACATTCTCAAAATTAATAAAATAACCACACACGCCAAAATCCCATTTTGGCCCAACTAAAACTCCAGTAAAATCACTCATCATTTTTCCAGAAAATGATGGCTATAAATCCATTAAAACCACAACCATTTTCCCAGAAAATGGTCCACGTAAAACCAATAATTAAAACCCGCCATTTTTCCAGAAAATGCCTAAACATCCATTTTATTAACCGTATGCACAATGATCTCCCCTAGGGACCATCCACACACCCTAACTTTCATCATCATACCGAAGGTAATGACCACGCAAATGACTTCGGAACGGGCGATGCCTAACTAACCGTGCTCAGCACGTACCATGACTAGGCATCCCTTAGCTCCCGCCAGCAAAGAAGCCACGAAGTCGACATGAGAGCGTTACCATCCCGTTCGATCCCGTCGTCGCCCGGTGACGACCCAGGATACATCACTCAGTATATTTCATTCCCGAGTGACCAGAGGAGTTCCACCAGGATAATACCCCATCCCAGCTTGGGGTCGTGATACACACGTACCTGAAACCATAAACACATGAAAACCTAGTTTTTATTTCTAACACATGAATATCCGCGTAAATACACAATGCAGACGACCATGTACCAAATAGTCAAAACTGATCAAACACAATATATATTGATGCCATAAATATATTTAAATCTTAAAGTTTATTTAGAAAATACTTACAGCGGGTAAAAACGTAAATCCTCGAATAGACGCCACTCCGCAACGCTCGTAGCGGTCACTTGTACGTTAGGCTAAAGTATTTGGTTTGACACCAAAATTTAGGGAGATACTCTTTGAAAGGTGGGAAATCTCATGGAGGTGGTGGTGTGGCGGATCGGGCTCCAAAAGGGCAGAAACTCATTTTCGGGTTTGAGGTTGTACCGGGAAAGTGAGGCCGCGATTGGGGAAATTGAGCTAGAGGAATGATCGGTTGGGCAAAGGGAGTCTTTTGGTGGCGGTGGTGAGGCCTATGGTGGCCGGACGGCGGTGCGGCAAGAATATACCCGTTTTAGGACTCATTTTGGGTGGAGGAGAGAGAGAAATTGGGGTGGCTACCGACGGTGAGTTATGCTCGCCGGAGTCTGGTGGTGGTGGTTGGAGGCTAAGGAGACCGGCGACGGCGTCAAAAAATGGGTGAAAACCCATTAAACCTATTTTTGGGTATGTGCCGTGTGAGGTAGGTGGGGTGGCCGGAGGTGACAACACCAGTGCCGGTGGACTCGCCGGCGTGTGGGGAAGGCTATGGGCTGGGCGGTGTCGCTGGTGGGTGGCCGACGGCAGCCCTGGGTGGAGATGGGAGAACCGGCGAGAGAGAGGAGGTAGGGGAGGTTTATGGGTCTGGGGCCGAATTTCGTGTGGAAGAAAAGGAAAGAAAAGGAAGAAAAAGAAGAAAAAAAAAAGAAAAAGAAAAAGATTAACTAGAAATAAAAGCACAATAAATTAAATAAAAGCCGACTTGAAATACTACAATTTAATATCAATAAAATAAAATATTTAAAACCCAACAATAAACCAATTTAATTTAAAGAACATTTTAAATATAAAACACTAATTAATATTAAGAAAACACATCGAATAAAATCACATAATAAAATAAAAGAAATTAAATTCCACTCATTTAAAATAATTACCCCACATTTAAATTAATAAAGAAATAATGTAACTCAACATTTAATTATAAAAACAATATAAAACTAATACTTACTAACGAATAGCTTAAATAAATATTTTAAACAAATAAAACAAAACCAATAATATTATTAAAATAAATTAAAATAATTAATACCGAAAATAAAATAACGTGTAAAAATACACGTAAATCTGGGATCTCACATTAAAGACCCTTATCGAAGCACTTACAAACCACTAGGAACAACTAGAAAGTTCCGTCCCAACCAACCTCTTCTCGGTAAGTTCACACCAGACCCCACGACTCCTTCTGATTACACCATACTCTTTTTTCTCACATCAGTTTACCCTTTTCTCCAACCATGTCTCACTTTCTTTCTCTCAGTTTCTCAGCCGCAAACTCACCGACGTGACCACCGCCCTCTCAGCTCTACGCAACTCTTCTCGGTGAGAGCAAACACCACTGCTGTTGTTGTCTTCGTATTATCAAAGGTTTGCCCGTGCTTTATTTTCTCGTAAGGCTTATAATGAAGATGATGGAGAGTCCCAATTCTGTCAATTATTTTATTTTATCTTATTTTTTTACCCTCTTGGTTTTAAAAGCAAAACATAAGGTGCTAAAGCTTTATTTTTGGATAGGCGTTTTTCATCGAGTGAGGGTTGCAGCAGTTTATTTTTTATTTTTCAAGAAACACCAGTACCTTTTCGCAATACTTGTTTTTCCCTTTTATTTGTTAGACTCTTATTAAATGAATCTCCTCTTTTAAACACAAGTTTTAATAAAGAAACGACCGGGTTTTAAATTGTTTTTGGTGGGCATTAAAAATTCTTTTGTTTGATTTTTCTTTTGATATGAGAGGTTAAAGGAAATTTAGTAGAGTTGAGAATTTGTTATTTTTTAGAGTTTGAGAGGTTTTTACTTTAGAGTGTTAAGGAGTATAGGTTATTTTAAGATTCTAGGCTTAAATATCGAAATACATGGTTGATTTGAGAATTTATGGAAGTTTGCGTCAATTTACAGGTGAAGATTGATTTTATTCAGCTTTGTGGAGATAATTCTAAAAAGTTAAGAAGTTCAGGTAAACAGAGTTCCTATACTAGACTTTGTATTAAAAAAATATGAACTGAGGTTTATTTTATAAAATATGTATGTTTTAGTTACGAAAAGAAATTTTGAAATCATCTCAGTTATTTATTTCGCATATGCATAAAATTTTTTATAAGAACAATGTGTTTCTGGCATGAACTGGTGTAAACATGAGCTAATTTTATTGCATTCTGTCTTCTGAATTGAAAAAGAGCAAATATGGTAGTTTCTGTATAAATGATATTTTTGATCTGATTCTATTTTGTTTTGGAAAAGTTCTGTACTCTGATATGATATGATATGATTTCTGAAACTTCTAACATGACATTCTGGTTCTATTCTGCTCTGTTCTTTCTGAGTTGGTACCAACTGTTCCATTTCTGGTGTACCAACTTTGGTTGCAAAGTGGTTTTTTGCGTGATTTTTCATGTGTGTACACTCGGGATTTCGAGAATAATAAAGGAAAAATTCATATTCTGTTTCTACTTGGTTGGCTGTCAGGGTTTGCACAACCCTACTACGGGGGTTGCCAAATGAATTTTGATTTTTTTCTACTGAACTTTCACTTTAATTTTTTTTTTGACAACATGATTTGTTTCTGCAATCTGAAAATAAGAAATATATATATATATTTTGTTTTTCTTTCTGATTTTGGTAAATACTCATATTTGCATACTAGTATATGTACTCTGCTTTTTAATTTGTTCAATCAAGCTTCAATCGTCATCAATCAAGAATCAAAATGAAAAAGAAAAAAGAAACCTTTTATGACAACAATTTGACTGTGGCCATGATGGAACTTTTTCTCGCAGCTTTCCTCCTCCATGAAGGAACCTTTCTTTTGAAGGAACAGAACCCAAATCCTTGAAGTTCAGAATCAAAGCTGTGGGTGGGAACTTTTGCTCACAACTTTCCTCCTCCAAGTGGTGTCCTACGGTCACCCCTACTTCGGATTCAAGATTTTTACTAGAACTCTTCTACGTATGATCAAGATTTGGCCTTTGCTTTCCACTTAGATAGTCGGGCTTATTCTCAAGTGGTGTCCTTTACTTTCCCCAAATATTGTAGATTTCTCGACAGCAAAACATAATCCAGCGTAAACATTGAAAAAATAATGTGAGATAGAGTAAATAGTTGGGAGGGAAAGCTCTCACATTAAAAAAAAAACCCAATTTTCTTCACCTCTCCACATTTTCAAAGGTATTTAATATAGAAAAGTAAATGAGTAAACAAAGAGGTGAGAGAGGAGAGGACCTCGAGCTCGGCAGATGAAAGGTTAGAGAGGAATCGATGTAGACAGGTACATAGCATGTAAAATGGAAAAGCTACGTGGCGTGTTATAATTGGAAGGTTGTTATTGGTATTCAACAACCCGACCGGTTATTAGACTTTCTCATAATTATTATATGGCTGCTTTCCATTTCCTCACTTAGATGCCCCATTTGATCAAGCCAACACTGGAGCACTTGTCATGTAAGGCTCTAATGGGAGATCGAAACCACATTACTTATATTTAAAAATGATTAGTCAATAATATAATTAAAGCCTCATTAAAACTTTATAAAGAATAAAAACTTCTCTTCTCAAGTGATGTGAGATCCCATACCGGACATACACCACCTATGGACCTTATTCTTATCGTATGGGATATATCAGCACCTTCCTTTATCCAAAGACACAATTGTTGCAATCAGCTCCACAAGCCAAATAAATGATTCAGACATGATTAGTCTCGATGCAAAGTTTGATATTGAAAGAATTATTATTACAATTTTTGCGAACTAACTAATGCCTTGTGATCTAAATGAATCATTTAATGGTCCATATGGTAATAAGCTATCTACAAACTTAATCAAACAACGTACATATGTAAGTTATGTATCAACAACCAGGTAAATACGTATATAGTAATCCCATTCTATTACATCAATATTATAGCGCGCATATATCATTAATTGTGACCAAGTATATATAAATTATTAGTCAATATCAGATAAACCTCATATATATGAACTTTTTTTTTGCTTTGTAGTGTCATATCTATTTATGGAGAGTTACCCCTCACTACAAGAAAAAGCAGAAAATTGGGCTATTATTATTTTCGACGAATTGATTATGGTCAAAAATAGACTGTTTTATGAATTTTGTTGATTATTGTAGGAAAAGGCTTCTAAAGAATTTTAGTTCTTATAATATTGTCTTTAGTTTTATTTATTTAGTTATTTCTACTATTCAGAAAGTGTTGTTGGATGGACAATGCATTGGTATGCCATATGCATTTTATACGTTGTATGGAGATGAGTGGACTGGTTTCTGTAATTGGTTGCACGGTGTGAAATTCCCAAATGGCTTCACTTCAAACATCACCAGATGTGTCAATGTAAGTAATTGCAAAATTTTGGAGATGAAAAGTCATGATTGCCATATTTTCATGTAAAGATTACTTACTGTTGCAATTTCTGGATACTTATGCCAAGATGTATGATTGACACTAATTGAGCTAAGCACTTTTTTCAAGGAACTATGTGCTAGAACATGTAAGGTTGATGTCTTAGAGTGGCTACAAGTTGATATTGTCGTCATAATTCTCTGCAAGCTTGAGATGATTTTTCTACCTACTTTGTTTGATACAATAGTACACTTAGCCTATCATTTGCCACGTGAGGCGCTGATTTCAAGGCTAATTCAATATAGATGGATGTACCATTTTGAGAAGTATCTTGAAAAATTCAAGAGATATGTTAAGATTCAATAGCCGAGGCCTATATTCATGTTGAATGCTTGAATTTTTGTTCTGTATGTACCTCTATGATACTGAGACTAGATTCAATCTTCTTGAAAGTAACATTGGTAAAGGAGAAGATGGTGTATGAGAGAAAATATCTGTCTTTTCATAAAAGGTGCGACCTATGGGTATTACATCACGTCTCTGATTAGACGATAACATTTTCATAAAAGGTAGATGGTATATTTTGAATAATTGCATAGATTTAAGGAGGAAATATACAAATCTAGTGTTGTTTCACTACTTCCTAGCTTGGGCTTTGTATTTTACCCTCAGAAGTTCAAAGTGTAGGATTCATTCCGCAGGCGGTGTTTTGTATTGTTATAATATACTGTTTATTAAGAGTTTGGAGTTTATTCTTTGTTGCTTGTGAGTCTGAAAGCGTACTTTTCATTATTTTCATGTTGTTCAAAGTTTGATGTAATTTTGTTTTTGTCTTCGCATGTTCAGTATTAGTTTACTTTTTGTGTTTATGTTTTATGAATCGATATACGTACACGTATTGATGAGTGCCATTTATATCATAACTCAAATTATAGGGGAAAAGACGTCATAGGCAAAAACCATAGATTAAAGGGTTTTGCATAGTGTGAATTAGTACAAGTAAGAATTATATATTAACATAAGAGTTTTTTTTTTAATTTCTATGAAGTTGATGGTACGTGAGCATGTGTGCTGTGTTTAGAGGTGGCCCTATATTTAGAAAAATATTTACTTGTAAATGCATATTTCTAAGTGATATGCGGGATGATACTGTGTAAAACTTAGACTATTAAGTGGTGAATTTCAAGTATGTACATAGGAGCTATTTGAATGACGTTGACATGAATATTTGCAAGCAAATCTAGCATTTTTTCTAGTTTATTAGCAAGCAAGTAATTGTCATAAGAGAAACAAATATCATAAAAAAAAAGATCATGCATGTACAACAAAATCAGAAAAAATATGGTTTTTTGTATTTGTGGTGAACAGAAAACTTATTTTTCGCAACTTAATATCACTGCTAAAGCACTATTTCAAATTCTTGTTGTGGCAACCAATTGTCACTGCAAAAAAACTTTTTTCCTATCAAGTTTCAAAGTAGTTGGAAAATGTTTATCTTGGCTCCCTAATAGCAGCTAGTTCTGGGTGATATAAAATCGTTAGAATTAGTTATTTACGACAATTTTCTTGTTATTTTGGCAATTTTGTTAGATAGAAATTATAATAGGTCCATTGGGAATAGGTCCATTGAGAGCCTCAAGTTTGAAAGGAGCTTCCTCGATAGTATATGTGTCAAGTGGGTCATGATGATGGGCTTGAGGTCATACGGGCTAAAGCAACAATTAAAGCATTGAAGGCAAATATGAATGGGGCTTAAGGCTTAGGCCCATCTATCTGCACTTACATTTTAGTCAATGTAATTAGGTAGGTTACGTTACTTGTCTATAAATAGCAATAACACAATTGTAATAGATCATCTAGAATCTTGAAAAACTTGTTCATGGAGGAAGTATGCCCTCGAAGTCAGACAACGTAATTCTCTTTTCAATACAATTCATCAGATTTTATCTATTATTCATTTTCAATTCATTCACATTGTTACAAGTGGTGTCCAGAGCCAATTTTTCCTTGGCATCAGTTCAAATCTATGGAAGAAATTATTGTGTCCTTCGCCAAAATCAGAGAGTCCATGGAACAAATTCATGCAAATTTTGAAATTATCCATGAACATATCATTAATGAGAGGAAGGACTGTGAAGAAAAAGTTAGCCATCTCAAATACCTACTCCGTGAGTTGTAGGAAGAGGAAGAACCAGATAGTTCTTCGGAGAGTTTCTTTCTAATATTAGCTATTCCATACAATGAAGAGGAAGAGGAAAAACAAACCAAGTTTCATCCCGTCGAGATCCAATTGCCTAGAAACTTTATTGCAGATCCAAAATTAATTTTTGGACACTCAGGAGACGGTCCAAGCAAATGGCCACGTCTAGCTTGGCATCCTCCATGGCCAAGAGGCGTCGGTCACTCAACCACAGTCCAGCAACTTCCAAACACACAAATCTTGGTTGTCGAGGGAAGGGCAAATCTTTAAACCTTCAAATCTTCGGTCAATAAATATGACGCACAATTCATGTTCAAGATCAAGAATGAGATTGAGTGCGTTACTACATTGGCGATTTTTAGTTTACTCTCCTTTCAGACCTAGACTGACGGTGTCCTTGAGAGGCTAGAGTTTCACTCTCTTGCATACCTATACATCCTAAAAGCTTGAACATCTGCTTCAATTTCGAGTTATGAGTTCATTAGTTGCCCGACTTATTTCTAGACAGAGAAATCGATTAAGTAGAGGGTCATCAAGATGTACTGCAATCACTCAACACTTCCTGATTTGGTTTGTGGTATTGACAAACATTTGAGGTCGACGATGTATTGCAAGAGAGGCCTTTTGATCATCAAGCAGCTATCAACTAGATTGCTCTCGGTCACGGGATCCTTAAAGATGCATGGTATAAAAAGAGGTAATACATTTCTTGCTCCCTTTATGTTTGATATATTGCTGCTGTGGCCTTTTGCGATCGATGGTGGAGTCCTCTGCCACCATACACATGCTATAACACATAAAGTATTGAAAATGAATTGAACACTAGCCTGCTCACATTTCTTGACTGAGTATTTGAAAGCTTGAAGATATGCCCTTCTCTCGACAACCAAGATTTGTGCATTTGGAAGTTTCTGGACCGTGGTTGAGTGACCGACGTCTCTTGGCCATGGAGAATACCAAACTAGATGTGGCCATTCACTTGGAGCGTCTCTTGAATGTCCGAAAATTAATTTCGAATCTGCAATAAAGTTTCTAGGCAATTGGATCTCGACGGGATGAAACTTGGTTTGTTTTTCCTCTTCCTCTTCATCGTATGGAATAGCTAATATTTGAAAGAAACTCTCTGAAGAACTATCAGCTTCTTCTTTTTCCTGCAACACACGGAGTAGGTATTTGAGATGGCTAAATTTGTTTTCACAGTCCTTTCTCTCATCAATGATATGTTGATGGAGAATTTCCAAATTTGCATGAATTTGTTCCATGGACTCTTTGATTTTGGCGAAGGACACAAGAATTTCTTCCATAGATTTGGACCGATACCAAAGAAAGATTGGCTCTGGATACCACTTGTAACCATGTAAATAAATTGAAAAGGAATAATAGATAAAATCTTATGAATTGTATTGAAAAAAGAATCACATTAACTGACTTCAAGGGCAGACTTCCTCCATGAACAAGTTCTTCAAGATTCTAGATGATCTATTATAATTGTGTTATTGCTATTTATAGACAAGTAACGTAACCTACCTAATTACATTGACTAAAATGTAAGTGCAGATAGATGGGCCTAAGCCTTAAGCCCCATTCATATTTGCCTTCAATGCTTTAATTGTTGTTTTAGCCCATATGACCTAAAGCCCATCATCACGACTCACTTGACCCATATACTATCAAGGAAGCTCCTTTCAAACTTAAGTCTCCCCATGGACCTGTTATAGAAATAGATTTATTTCTTGTAGTGGGCCATGATCTTCCATATTTGGTACTAAGTCGACATATATTAGTTCGAGCAACGCTCCAAATTATATATTTCCTAGCCAAGCGACGAAGATATTGACATGCAACAGATTTTGGTAAATCTATTGAAATAGTAAAAATTAAGGAACCAGCCAATACTTTTTGAGAATATATGGGGTCGGTCCGTCTGATTCTCTTGAAAAAATGATGCCGGTAGTTGACATGAAACGAGTTTAAGGCTGCGTGGGGTATATTGGAAGTCGTCGAGGGTCGTCGTCGCAGGGGTGAGGTTGCTGGAAACCGACGATCACGATGATATGGGCGGTGTCGCCTATCGTTTTCAGAGCTGTTTCTGTTTGGGTTGAGGTCGAATCCTTTCTTAAATTCATCTTTATTTTATTTTTTATTATGTTTCTTGTTGTATTTTTATTTTTTTATTGTGTTTTTTATTGTATTTTTTTCATTTTATTTTTTAATTATATTTGTTATTTAATTATATTTGTTATTATATATTTTTTAATTTTTAATTATATTTTAATAATAGAGTATTTTTAACTTGGAGCAGCGTACCGGCCCCTGCATCTCCCATACTTTTTTAACTGAACGACAAAAATCTAAACACATGCGCGACAAATATTTAAATTATTGAATGTAATCAGCCATGTCATGTCCTTTTATCGTCATGGGTGCGGACCCTATATCAGCTGACACTGATGGATTGTAACCACTAAACGATTGTGCGTGCATGTGTACTGGTGTCCATGCTAGGACGTATACAGAACTTTATTTATGTCTCGACTATTTCGATTTTTTGCAATATATATATATATATATATCTTGTCGTATATATGCGGAGCCACATGCATGCTCTGATATTTATGATCAATATGGTTCATATTTAAAAAATGAAAAAGATTACATCTTGAGACGAGTAAATGATTAAAAAAAAATTGAGTATTTATGATAAATTATTTATAATAAAAATAATTATTTTTATAAAAAATAATTAATTTGAAAATAAAAAGTTTTTTTAGTCAATATCAACTTCTTTTAGCTAAAAGAAAATTAAAAAATATATTCCCTCTATAAAAGGTTTATCATGTAAATCATGTGAAATATTATCACCAACGGGCAGTTTATAGTTAAGGTTCGTTTGTTTATAAAACATACATAATTTTATTTTTTTTAATTATTATATTTTTTAATTAAATTTTAATATTAATTAATATAAATAATTTAATTTTTTCAAATTTTATTACAAAAATTATATTAAAAAATTATTATACTAATATTTTATTGAACTTATTATTATAATTTTAATTTATCTTATTTTTTAATCTTATTTTTAAAACCAAATCAGGCTTAAATTATAAGTACTTAATTCTTATTAATTAATTACTTTAATTAAAACATGTCGTTACTTTAATTAATTTTGTATTATTTTACTATTTTTTTCCAACGACGCGCGTAAAGCTGCTCCGGTCCCAGTGACATGCTGAACGTCATTATAGTATCGAGGGAATCTTTTATGTTCCGAACAGGTTTTCCACGTTCCTTTTTTTTTTTTTTACCGTTTGACGATGACATGACATCAATATTAAAGCTGCGAATTAATGCAAGAAACAGCATGTCCTCATGACACCGATAATTAACCATGAGCTGTAGCACGAGACGGTCAATATTTTGATTTTGATAAATGAGCTGAAAGAAATTTGAATTTTTTTTATTAAAATATAATTTTTTTAAAAAAATTTAAAAATTTAAACGAATTTTTATATTTTATTCAAAGTTTTGAAAAATTATAATAATTAACTAATGATTAGAAAAATAAATTAAAATTAAAAAATTAAAAAATATGTCTAAATAATATTTAAAAATAAAATGAGATATGATAGGAATGGAATTAAACCACAGCACCTTCCCAATTACAACCCATATCCCCTTAGATTGTGGAAAGCCGGGCTACTCTTTTGTCAAAAACTTGCCATCCTTTTATATTGGTGTATCCGCTAGCAATAATAAAGTTAATTGTCACCTATATAGAACAATATATGTGTGTGATGGAGCGGGGTTTATTAATTATTATGGCGGTTTGATTTGATGATCCGATTAGATAAGGATTCCTTACATTATTTGGGTAGATTTTTAATGACACTTAGGTCATATATGTTTGCTTCGACTTAAGCCTATAAAATTATTGGCACTGTCAATGACTTGAGAATTGCTAGATAGAAAGTTTGCTCCACGTTTGTGCCACATGTAACTTGAGCAAACATCAGACATAGAGATTGTCCAAGAATTCTTCAATACTTCACTCGAGTAAATAATTCAAAAATAAAAAAATTAGGTTTTTTGCCGTACAACTATATAATATATAGATTATGAATAATATGTTCTTCTGAATAATTCTGTGGATGTTGGCAAGTTGTTGAACTACTTAAATTTATATTGTATGATTGATTATCTATTGATCTTGTGTTTACTTTTACTTATTTATTTATTTATTTATTATCATTCTTACAACATTATGTGATGACAAAGTGGCCACTTTGTCGCTAAAGACATAACTATTGGTTTGTAACTATCTCAAATGTACATTTTTAAACTTTGGGATTTATTGTTTGATTGGCTGAAATTTTATAACTTGGTGATGTGGCAATATTTAAGTGTCTTATGAATAGATCACGCACACTAATTGAGACTATAAATTATTTGAATTGCAAAATTAGCACTAATTAGTTAGACAAATTACTTACTTTTGACAACTGCTGCAAGAGCATAGTGTATAAAAGTTAAAAATATAATTCAAAAAGCACATTCTCAAGTAAAACATGAATAGTTAATAGACAACGTTATGTTAACTAGGCATAAGATAAGAAGGTCTCTCTCTCTTCTTTATTTCTTTTTCCATCTACGATTCTCGACGTCGACCCTCTCTTTCCTTGGGTAGAAGGGGTTCGAAACTTCGGTTCCAACCTCCTCCTCCCCTTGTTCAGGTATATTTTTTTGTTCACTTTAGCTTTCTTTGATTTTTTATCCCTCCCTAGTAGTGCCGACAGAAGCCAATCTTCTAATTTCCAGCCACCTCCGACCAGCACGCGTGACCTCCTCAACCGTTGATCTCCACGCTCGCAAAGAAGACTGCGCTTCTACACAGCTAGTTAGCTGCACGCGCAGCCCAAGCCATGTGCATCTGGGGTGGATTTGGAGGACACACGCGTTGTTGCTGTCTACAAAGACCTCAGATCCTTTGGATCTATCACTCGTTCATCCCCCACAGCGGTACGTGTCCCACACGCGTTGTCATCGACGATGTTGGTCCTCTGCAAGCGACTCGGTTCTGATTCCAATTGCTGCTTTTTGTTACCCTTTTTCCTAACCTATGATCTTGAATAAGTGATCGTGGAAGACTCCAAAAATAATTTTACGTCAACAAGTGAGAGTATACACGCCTCCATTGTCACTTCTAGCTGAGGTTCCATTGTTCAGTCTTTTGTGAACACATTTTCATCTTATTATAAGACGACGTTATTTTATAGGACAATAGTAGGGTTCAAGAATTTGTTTTCAAATAAACTCATTTGTTTTATTTTATTTTATTTCCTTCTTTGTATTGTTATTTATTGCTTTAAAATGATTGTTGAAGAACCCACCCCCTCTTCATGTATCACGTTTCTTCATTTAATGAAATTGATTTTTTTTTTTTAAAAACTAGGCATAAGATGCTATGGTTTGGAGTAGTAGTACTGCATGCATCTTCTTCTGTACTTTAGTTTTTGTACTACAAAAATCTGATATGCTATAAAAATCCTTGAAAACTCCCATGATGACCAAACCATGCATCTTCCCTCAAATTTCTTCAATCGGCCTCTTAATTAATTGGAGCCGATGGATCCATTGCATGTGCTTTAATTTGGTGTCCAACACATCTCATTCGATCGTTTCATGTACATCCGAGCTCTTTCAGTTTGGTGTCCCAAAATCTGGTGTCTGATCCCATAAATTCATTTTGGTTACATGGGAATCGATCGACTGTCAGAGCCTGATCATCAGGTGCTCCTGACGTTGATCAAGGGCGAAATGATGAAAGGTAATTAATTAGGATTATCTCTGTAATAGATCTTGTCAATGAGCTGTTCAGTGCTGGAACTAAGAAGTTAAAACCTAAATTTTAACTATATATATAATATATATATATATATATTTTCTTACCGCAGTCACTCATTAAAGAGGTACGTAATATATTTCTCCTAGCTAGCTAACAGTACCACTCGCACTCCAATCTTCATTTTCATAGACCTAAATTAAATATTAATTAATGATCACGAGCTTCTAATTACCAAATTAGAAAAGCGATTTTAAGATCTTGCTGACCCTAATTTGCTCTAAGTGAAAATATAGGGGGCAGCCCAGCTGTGAGGGGGCTGCCGGTTGCTGGGCTGCCCCTAGCACAGCTCTATAAGTGAAAATATAGGGGGCAGCATTGATATAAACATAAAGAAAGTTTACTGTTGTTCATGCATTGATGATTAAGAAAAATGAAAAGATTGCTCTTTTTGGACTCCTCATATGCATTATATACAAATATATCATGTACGTATATATATATATATATATACACACACAAACTGCATACACACGTACATAGTACAGCATTAATTATTAACCAGCAGGGGCCAGCGAAAGAGGAAATTATGTAGATATAAAAACGTGTACTAGCTGGTACAAAAAGTCATATATATGGACAATAATTACTTATGGTCATAAACGACTTTTTGAAAGGTAGCTAGCTTGCTTTATTGTGAGTTCTTTCGTTTTTGTTGTTTCAAGAAGGGTGGCAGCTTGCTCAATTCATACGAAGATCAGTAAATTATAGTAACCGAAGGTCGTTTTGTTCAATGTATCTTCCAAAGTGATCACAAGTGCGCACCTTTAATTAGTTTTTCACATGTACGTAATAAGTTTCACATTTATGTTTTAAAGTTAATGAGACATTAATTGTTCCTCTAATGTTCTAGTGATCAGTACGTACTTGGATATGCAATGACCAATTAAGCCTCGTAGTTTTCTATATAAATAATAGATCTTAGATGCCAGCTGAAAGTCATAGATCAAGAATTGAGGGAATTATATATACAGCGTGTATTTCCTAGTGTCATGGTGAGGGGAGTTGCAGATCATATGGAGCTAAACAAGATAAGCTTGCTCTTTGGGTTTTTAGGGTTTTTGTTTTTCGATGGCCGGCTACTGCTTTGCACGGCTAAAAACGTCCACCACTACTCCTTTATTGTAAGTTTCTGTTCTATATATTAATCTCATGCTTGTAATTCATGCGTCGGTGGATCACGATCGAGCTTAATCTCACAGCTAGCTTTAACTCAAGAATTAATATAGAAAATGCATCAGTTCATCAAAACTAAGTAATTTGTTTTAATATTCTCCTCGATCCAGAAATATAACATGCTCATTATATATAATGGAAGATAGGTTGATGAAGAAACTGAGTGTTTGTGCTTGTGTTTTGTGGTTGCCTGCAGTTGAAGGAGACGAATTTTACAAGGCTGTGTACAACAAAGAGCATGTTAACTGTAAATGGCCAATGGCCTGGCCCGACCATTCATGTTCGCAAAGGTGATACGGCATTTGTAAATGTTCACAACGACGGACATTATGGGGTTACTATTCACTGGTACTCTCTCTCTCTCTCTCTCTCTCTGTGTGGGTGGGTGGTGGGGGCAGGGCGCCGAAAAAAATACTACACTACGTACTAATTCTTTTTCCCCCCAAAAAGTTTCTCCAGCTGTCTCAGTATTAATTAAGTTATGATTTAGATAATGAGTTCAGATAAAATTAATTTAGATAATTTTTAAAAATTAAATAAAATATTATTAAGATAATATTTTTTAATATTATTATTATTTTAGAATTTAAAATAATTGAATTGTTTATTATATTATATATAAAAATTTAAAAAAATTATAATGATGAGATGAAATGAATTTTCAATTCAAACACAGTCGCATCGATGCTTACCATAATTATAAAAAATTGGAAAAGTGCTATTATTTTTTCACTCAAGTAATTTTAAGAATATTTTACTACTATTTATAATTTTTTTAATATTATTTATTACTATTCAATATTCTTTCATTATTTTTTCGTATCTCAAATCAGATCACTACCTAAACGCATGCAACATCCTAGTTTGGAGTAATGGAGTATTTTCAGAATTCTTGCTTACCGTGACATGAACATCTTGTACTCATTAAATTTTCATTACTTTTTTCCCCTGCCTTTCGTGGGTTGAAAACAAAGCAGGTCATCATTAGAAACTTCGTCTAAAACGGTGGTCCATTAATGGCATGAGATATCTTAATCCAACAACTTGCATATACATGGGCCATGCATGCAGGATGATATATGGCCGTAATTTCTACTTTTATTTATTTTATTTTATTTTGACTTTGATTAATTAGGAACTTCGATCATTTATTATATACACCAGATCATCAATCGATTGTAGGACTGATCTTTGTCGGAAAGCAAAACATTTAGGGCAAACTGATCTATATTTCATTTGTGTTTTTTATATAAAGGCATGGAGTGAAGCAACCAAGGAATCCATGGTCGGATGGTCCTGAAAACATTACACAATGCCCTATTCAACCAGGAAAAAACTTCACATATGAGGTTATATTTTCAGACGAAGAAGGAACTCTTTGGTGGCATGCCCACAGTGATTGGTCTCGGGCAACAATCCACGGTGCCATTGTCATCTTACCTGAAAACGGAACCTCTTATCCATTTCCCAAGCCCTATGCAGAACATGTGCTTATACTTGGTAATTAAAATTAGTTAATTATAACAAGTTAGTGATCAACATGATTTAATACATTTTCACACGGATCATCGAGAACTTTATTTTTCCCATATATATATATATGAATAATTTTTTTTACAGTCCATCAAATATAGACTGTATTACAGTCCATACAAACAGACTTCAATTTTATGACTAAATAAAATAAACTTTTCAGATTTTTAACTTTTTTATTTGTAAATAAAGTTATTTTAATTAATTTTATTCTAAAATATAAATTTTTCTATTTGTTTATTACTTGGACTCGGGGAGAAACTACCATTTGACTTGCTCCCTAAAATTGTAAAACTTGATCAAAATCAAATTTTGAAAAGTATTTTTATGAAATAGATTATATAAAAAATTAATATTTGTCTCTCCCTAAATTTTGTTTTGTAAATTGACCCCCCAAACTATACTTTTTAATTTTGCCTTTGTTTGGACCGTAAAAAAGTCCAATTTTTTGGACTGTATGTAACATTGTCCTATATATATATCCCATTGTAAAAGTTCCAAGTTTAGCATCTAACTAATTAATTCATCTAATTAATTCCTTGTTATATTTGTTCTGCAGGCGAATGGTTCAATGAAGATGTCAAGGAACTAATTGATAATGCTACAGAAACAGGTGCTGATCCAGACACATCAGATGCCTACACTATCAATGGCCAGCCAGGATTTCCAAATAATTGTTCTAATGGTATGTACAAACTTTACTAATCAAAACTGCCCAAAATTTTCTGCATGCTTTTTATAATTTATTGGCAAAGCAGAACTTGAGAATATTTCAGTTATTAATTTATATATATATATATATATATTGATCATATTTCATGTTGCACAGAAACAACATCTAGTTTCTCAGTCCAATACGGAGAGACACATCTTCTTCGAGTTGTTCATGCTGGGATGAATGAAGAAATGTTCTTTGGAATAGCAAACCACAACCTCACTGTTGTTGCCCAAGATGCCGGATACATAAAGCCCATAACCACAGATTACATCATGATAACACCAGGACAAACAATGGACATCTTGCTCGTAGCAGACCAAGACCCTAGCTATTATTACATAGCTGCAACTCCTTTCTTTGATTCTAATGCTCCATACGATAGTACCAACACTTCGGCGATTCTCCAATATGAGGGAAATTATACTGCTCCGTCCTCCCCTCCCTATCCTTCCCTTCCTAATACCACTGACAAGGATGCTGCAGACAACTTCACAACTCGTATAAGGGCCTTGGCAAGTAGTGAACACCCCATCAATGTCCCGACAGAAATCGACACTCAAATTTTCATTACAGTTTCTGTAAACCAGATACTTTGTGCTAATGCATCGTGTGGGGGTCCAAATGGTAATAGGCTAGCTGCAAGCTTAAACAACATCAGTTTCCTGACTCCAACTATTGACATACTGCAAGCATATTACAAGTATATTCGTCACTCTGTCTTTTCTAATTTTATTTTGCTTTATATATATATATATATATATATATGAAATGATATTTACAATTGTAGAGTGTGTAAAGTGCCATACAAACTAAATATATATATATATATATATGAGATTCACATAAAAAAAAATTATTTTTTTAATAATAAATCCTAATATTTTTTTAAGTAATTGTACAACACTTATACACCCTACCTCTGTATTTAATAGTACTCATTTATTTAGTTTGCAATAGGAAAATCGTATACTTAGTTAACTCAACTTTTTGTACTACATCAAACATACATAGTTATTTACAAGTTTTACTCAAACTTATATGTTTTAGTAAAATTCATAAAATTCTTAAATTAAAATTCTTAAAAAATCAATTTATTATATGTTTGATGTAGTACTATCAAATAGAATGACCCAACATTTAAAACATAAGTTTATGCATGCATGCAGGAACTTGTCTGAAGTGTTCACCGAGGATTTTCCCAATAAGCCACTCTATGTGTTTAACTACACGGGAGATGTGGGAAACAACACATTATATCCAAGTCAAGGGACAAATATTACAATAATAGATTACGGGGCCGCTGTGGAAATAGTGTTCCAAGGGACTAATATTGGGAATGCAGAGAATCATCCGATGCATCTCCATGGTTTTAGTTTCTATTTGGTAGGGACGGGCTATGGCAATTTCAACGAGACCACTTCTCCCAAAACATACAATTTAGTGGATCCGCCGGAAGTTAACACCATTGGCGTTCCTAAGAATGGATGGGCTACAATTAGATTCATTGCCAATAATCCTGGTACGACCTTTGTATCTTTAGATCTCTTACTTTTTTATTTTTCATTTCAATGATGGATGTAATTAATTATTTCCTTGAATTTTTTAGATACAATACAATTATATATATATATATATCCTTTAGTTATGACATATATGAGGATGCTTTTGATCAGGGGTTTGGTTTATGCACTGTCATTTGGAACGGCATGCTTCCTGGGGTATGGCCACTGTTGTCATTGTGAAGAATGGGCCAACGAACGATACAAGCGTCCTCCCAATACCTCCAGAAAATTTGCCTATTTGTTCTTAGTTTTTCAAGAAATGTGTGCTTAAAGCTAGCTCAAAGGAATCAATTCACCATGGAATAAATCCATGGGACATGATTTGAATATCATGTAGAAATTTTCGTGTGTGTAAAATAATTTGATTCCAATAAAGGACATTTCAAGTTAAGGCATTGTGATTTGACTTTTCTTTTTTCTTTTTTTTAGAAGCAAAACTTCACCTTCATTAATGAAACTCAATCATTATATGACTTATGATCTTTTAATGATAGAAATAAATTCTGGACCACTTTCAATCCATACTTGCTTAAGCTTCCATCTTCGTAGCAGCTTTTGCTAAGTCGTGTGACAGAATTACCTTCCCTACGAGGGAATTGAATTTTCCAGTGTTCCCTACATGACAATGCTCTTTTGATAGCTTCAATGATGTGTCCAAACAGGCCATATTTTTCTCATTTCTGTTAACATCTTGCACAAATGACAGTGCATCTCCTTCCACAAGGACATGTTTAGATCCCAAATCACAGTTGTAAATGTAAAATCGTATTGACTAGTATTAGTTGGCTATCTTTTAATCATTTTTAACTCCTTTTAATCATTTTAGCTCTGAATTATTATTATTTTTTTAAATTAGGGGGGAGGGGGGGAAGTGGTTTGGAACCACGTAAACATGTCTCAAACATGTATGGTGCCCCATCCACAAGACTTGGGCCTTATTTATTTTTCCAACTCATCTCATCTCAAACTCATCATTACACTTCTTCAAATTTTTATATAAAATAAAATAAACAATTTATTTTTTTCAAATTCGAATACAACTTTTTCAAATCTCAAAATAAAACAAATATTAAGAAAATATCAAATTCCTATATAAAATAAAATAAAAAATTCACTTTTTCTAAATTCCAATACAATTTTTTTAAATCCCAAAATAAAACTAATATTAAGAAAATATATTATAATAATATTTAATTCTTTTTTTAATTTTTATCTTATCTCATCTTTAAAAACAAATAAGGTCATAGACGAGAAGATTGAAAATGAAAAGGTTGCCATAATAACTTCTCCTGGTCTCACGTCAATCAATCCCTTTGCATTTCTATCTTCTTGGAATCTCCAAAATCAATCTTGAGTATTCTTCCAAAAAACCTCTGAGAAGAAGAGATCAACCAGAAGTCCAAAACCTTTGAAACTTGAAAATCTCCATCAAAATATTAAGGTAAGTGTTCTAATTTTTTGAGTTTGTGTTTGGCTAGGGATACTTGTATTTGTCTTTCGATTTTGTGTTGGATTCTATGATTAGGAGTTTGAGTTCTAATTGACATTGGTGTGTGGAAGTTGAGTTGGTTGGTTTAAACACAACATTCAAAGAATATTTTTGTGTTTTGCCATTCAAGTTGACGGTTTTTCACTTCATGAACAGATGTTTGGCTAGATCTGCAAAAATGCCTGCATTTATTTCTTCTTCATCTTGTCGCACTATCTCTGTGCCTAGATCATATTATATTCTTCATGTGGTAATGTTCTTGAACGCATGTGCATATTGTGTTATTTGTATGATAAAATTATGTGTTTGGCTTAAGAAATGAGGATAGTGATGTTTAGTTGAAAACTATGTGAAGAATTGTTCTCTATTTTACTCGTTAAAAAGTTCTTCACAATTTTCACAGGGGTGGTTTGAGGATACCGTGTATTATGAAATATTTTAAAGCAAATTCTATTGGCAGTTGTATGAAGCTCTCTTGCTAACATGAAGTATCTTTGGGATTTGCTAACATTGATTTTTTTTTTTTTGTTTTGTTTTTGTTTTTTTTGCAGATGAAGTACAAATCCCTTACAAAGAAGAAGAAAGTCGAGAAGCTAGCCCTCCATGATACTTCCTTTAGTCAGGAGGAGACACAAGAACTTGCTCATGAGGCTGTTTATCTCATTCACCAAAAATTTAGGAAGCTTGAAGACTCCCATTGTATAGGTTGGCAGAGATTGAACTACTGATTTGAGCAAATTTTCCTTTCCTACCTATGTAAGAAATTTGGTCTTCCAATTGCTCATTCTACCTCTAATTCTATTAAGAATATTTTTAAAAGCATTATGCTTTGATCTACCTACCAAGGCTGCTAAACCAAGATAGCTTTCATAGGAATTATTAACTCTAACACTAGTAATGTTTGAGATATAACTCTTGGTCTCCCTCCTTATATTTGGGCTGAAAAATATAGAAGTTTTTGTCTTGTTTACTTGCTGGCCAAAGGAAGATTGATAAAGACTCATAATATTGTTGATTGTGGCCCATTCTCTAGCAGTAACATGACAGAATAACAAACTATTATCGACAAAAAATAGATAGCTAACACTCAACCTCCCTATACTGATTTTATAGCCCTGAATATGCTTGTCAGCCTTACCTTTGCTAATTAAAGTGCTAAGCACCTCGGCAACAAATAGAAACAGATAGGACGATATAGGATTTGTTTGCCTAATCCCCTTAGATGGAACAATAGGATGCTAGGGGCATCTATTAATAATCAAAGAATAAGGGGGGGTGAAAACACGGCTCATAACCAACTCTATCCAATAAGCATTGAAACCCATCTTTTACAAGAACTTCTTTTAAAAAATCTACTCCATTTTGTTATATACTTTACTCATATCGAGTTTAATAGCCATAGGACCTTATTTACTTCTCTTTCTAGTTGTCATAGAGTGAAGGGCCTTAAAAGTAATTATAACATTATCTTGAATCATTCTACCAGGGAAAAAAGCACATTGGGAAGTAGAAATGACCTGAGGCAATATGTTTTTAACACGATTTGCAATAGCCTTTGAAAAAATTTTGAAAATAACATTGTGAAATATGCTTGTATAATTAATAGCACCAACTTTGCCACCAAGATTAAGAATATTTGAAACAACTTGAATAATGTCATTGCCAACAACGTTCCAGTGTTCTGATAGAAAATAAGGGAAAATTCGTCCGAGCCTGGAGATCCCATTGGATTCATTTGAAAAAAAGGGCCTCTTTGATTTCCTCCACAGAGTAGAGTCTGTTTAAATCTCTATTCATCTTTTCTGAAATTCTAGGTTGAAGACTACTAAGGCATTCATCAATATAAGTAGGTTGCTGAGAGGTAAAAGGATTGATAAAATTGATTAAATATCTCTGTGATTTCCTGGCTATTTGAAGTTTCACTCCCATCTACTTTGAGGATGTGCTTGATCTCATTATTTTTCAACCTTTGATTGGCAAAAGTGTGGTAGAACTTTCTATTTTTATCTCTATTTCTTAACCACATTTGCTTTGATCTCTGTTGCCACTTCAGGTTTTCTTTAATTGGGAAATACTAAATAGGTCTCTTGAGGGACTTGATTTCTTCATTACCTCTGCCAGGGTTGTCTTTCTGAAGATAAGCTAATCTCTGATGATTATTTTGAATTTGATTGTTGTTTTTTTAGTACAAGCTTATCCCATTGTCCAAATGAATTCTTGCACTTGCTCAATTTCTCTTTGACAGATTGAAAAATAGGATACTGAGTTGCTTTTGTATTGTTTCAGCCGTTACTGATAATATTTTTACATTCCTCTTGAATATTCTCATTTAGCTTTATATATGAAAATCTTCTCTCTCGACCTATCACCTTCACTTAGTAAATTTTTGGGTCCTCCCTTACACCACTTCAATAGTATAGGACCATGGTCAGATAAGAGGGCTGACAAGTACTTGAAGTTGAAATTCCTAAACGATTCAGTCCATTTCAAATTTCTTAGAACACAATCAAGCCTTTCCTTTGTAAATTGATCAACTTCTCTATTTTTACACCAAAGTGTATTTCATACCATTATATCCAAGATCACTCAAATTATAATCATCAATGCATTGTCTGAATTGCTCTATTTGTTGATAAGGTTTTATTACTACTCCAACTTATTCATTATGGTTAAGAATCTCATTAAAGTCACCAAAAAATATCCAAGCCATATCACCTATTGGCTTTAATCTTCGCAAAAGGTTCCAACCTATATATCTACTTTAGGTGTCTGTATAACCATAGAAATCCAAAATCAGAATTTTTTAATCCTCTTTCTCATCATGGAATTTCATGGAAATATGGTATTGGGAGTAAGAGTCTAAGGAAAAATCAAATTTACTGTTCTACAAAAATGCTAGGCCACCACTCAAGCTAATACTATCTACAACAAAGCTTGCATCAAAACCCAGCTTTTCCCTGAAATTCTTCGTCTTATTCCGATCACATTTGGTTTCTATAAGGAATACAAAAGTGGGAGACTTATAATTAGCTAACAAAAAAAGTTCTCTAATTGTTAAGGGGTTTTTAAGTCCCTTACAGTTTCAAGAAACACCTATCATGGCTGCTGGTAGGGTTGTCAGGCAACCTCCACATAATTTATAACAACAGTAGGGCTAAGACATTCCCCCTATATTTTCACTTTCTTAGTTTGTGCCTCTATGTCAATTACAGAATCTACCCTCTCTCTTTATTTTATCTCTTGGAATCTATTCAAGAATCGTTGGTTCATTGAAAGAAATTCCTCTTGCTCTTCTTTTCCAATTAGACATCTTTTGAGTAATTACCTCAGCATACTCAATTATGCTTTCTCATTGAGCAGAATCATTTTTTTGTGATTCATTATTATGATATTCATCCAATTTCTCATTATATTGGGGTAACTCTGTAACAATATTATCGTTGTTGACTAGTTTATCTTCTTTTACATCAACTGCATAACCAGTTCTAATAATAATGCATTGCTGTCTCTCTGCCTCCCCATGCTTATCTTGTGTTGAAAATTGATAATTATTTTCCCTTGCATTTGTTTTAGTAGTTTTTTGTTTCCCCTTATCCCTTGTTGATTCCTTGTTGCCTTCATACTTTCAACTTTAATTATTTTTTGGATTTTGTGGATGAGCCATCATCTAGGCATTTTGTGAGATTCCAGATTTACGTGTATTTTTACACGTTATTTTATTCTCGGTATTAATTAATTTAATTTAATTTAATAATATTATTAGTTGTGTTTTATTTGTTTAAAATATTTATTTGAGCTATTAATCAGTTAGTATTGAGTTACGTTATTTTTCTTATGTATTTTAATATGAGTTAATTATTTTAATGATTGAAATTTAATTATTTTATTTTATTATGTGAGTTTATTTGATCTGCTTTCATTATATAATTATTATTTTATTTTATTATTGCATTTGAGTTTAATTTATTTCTATTGATGGACTTTAAATATCTTATTTTATTGATATTGAAATTATAGTATTTAAAACCAGCTTTTATTTAATTTGCCGTGTTTTTCTGGTTGGACACTTTTTTTCCCTTTTTTTTCCTTTTTCTCCTTATTCTTTTCTTTTTCTTTTCTTTTTCCTTTCTTTTCCCTCATCTATTTCGGTCCTTTTCCACGTGCCCAGCCCCTCCCCTGCCTCCTCTCCCTCTCGCCCGTCCCTTCTCCCCCACCCAGGGCCGCCGCCGGCCACCCATCGGCGACACCGTCCACACCGCCAGCCTTCCCACATGCCGACGAGTTCAACGGCACCGGTGGTGTCCCCTCCGGCCATCCCACCGCCCGCCCCTCCACGGTCACAAATTTGAAATGGGTATTTTGCATTCCCTTGCATTTTTCGGCCACTGCCGGCCATCCCTTGGCCTCCGACCACCACCACTAGACTTCCCACCCTCCGGCGAGCATAACCCATCGTCGGTAGCCACCCATCGCCGCCGGTTACCTTCTCCACCCGAAATGGGTCTTAAACGGGTCGTTCTTCGCCGTACCGCCTTCCGACCATTGTAGGCCTCACCATCGCCACCAAAAGACTTCCCTCGCTCAGCCGGTCAACCCCCTAACTCAGTTTCCCCATCCGTGGCCCCACCTTCCCGGTACAACCCCAAACTCGAAAATGGGTTTTCACCCATTTTGACTCCGATCCGCCACCTTCCGGTGGTTGTGCCACCACACCACCACCTCCATGAGATTCCTCATCCTTTAAAGAGTATTTCCATAAATTTTGGTGTCAAACCGAACATTTTAGCCTAACGTATATGTGACCACTACAATCGCTGCAGATTGGCGTTGTTCAAGGATTTACGTTTTTACCACTGTAAGTACTTTCCAAACGAGTTTTAAGATTTAAATATATTTTTAGCATCAACATTTATTGTGTTTGATTATTGTTGCTATGTGTTGGTTGATATTAGTATTTGTTGGTTGATTGGATTAATTAAATGTTGGATAATTGCTGCATGGTTGTCTATATTGTGTATTTATGCGCATGCTCATGAAAATATTTGAAAAGTGAATTTTTGCATGATTTCGGATATTCTTGTGTTGAGAATGGAAACTGGGATTTAAATTGAGTTTAATGGATTTTAATGGTTTTGGGCTGAGTTATAGCGGGGACGGCGATACGTAACGCCCGTTGTGATCAGCGTGTGAGTGTGTGGATGACATAATGAGGATAGCGATAGGTAACGCCCATTATGGTCATTGGGTGTGCATTTCATAGCGGGGACGACGATACGTAACGCCCGATATGAAATGTGTGTGTGGATCGTAATGGGGACGGCGATACGTAATGCCCATTATGATTTCGGGTGTGTGTGTAAATCATATTGGGAACGGCGATACGTAATGCTCGGTATGATTGGTTTTGAGGATATTATTTTATGAAAAATGATGGGTGATTTTATTGAGATTTTATTGTGGATTAAATTGAGATTTTGAAGAGTGTGATTATATCATCGACTTTGAGAAAGATGATTTTAAGTCTCATGCATATGGTAATTGTTCTTGGTTGTTGTTGTGGCATTAATGTATTTATTGTCTTATGTTTGGTTGGGTTGTACTTATCTGCAATGCCATCTTGGCGTCGTAGTTTTTTGGATGCAGATTATGAAGAGGCTGAGCCCGAGGAGACGACTCTACCGTTGAGGTGATATTAATATTAATTGTTATTTCGGAAAATTTATTTTCCTTTTTTATAAATATGTATTTGTTTAATTTAATTTTTGGATGACTGTATTAAATCTCCTGTTGGAGAATTTATATTAAATTGGTTTATAAATTATTTCAAAAAAAATTTCTGATAATTAGATAATAATTTATTACCCGCTGCGACCTTTATTTTATATATACGTGGGCATACACGTTTGACACTTGTCGTTGGGATGTGTGACCCGTGTTGTCATCATCCCGACGCCTCGATTCTCGTGTTATTTTAAGGAGAATTTGGGAGCGTCACACATTTGAAACAGAAAGTCTGTAATCTTTCATACTTTACCGACATCCAATATTTCTCATTATCCAATTAAACCCATTTGTCTTGAAGAAGAGATTTAGTCATATCAATAGCAACCCTAACTTTTAAACAATTGCCCCACGCTTGACTATCTGAATCTAATTCAACCCTAAGAACATCGTCGATTGATTCTACTATTTCTTTTCCAATTTCATCATTCATGGAAGCAAGTGGAAGACCGTATAACTGAACCTAAAAAGGTTCAAACTGAAACAGAATATCTTTCAACAAAATTGATTCATTCACATCTTGAAAAGAAATCAAATTTCAATTAAAAAACCAAGGACGACCATTCAAAATTCTATCATTATTAGCCAAGAATTGAAATTTAATTAGAGACTTTTGATCTCCAAGTTTTTTAAATTTCACCCAACCTGAGATTAGCCAAACTTTTGTCATTGTTGAACGAAAATCATCACTATTTATATTCTTACCCGACATCACTCTACCAATGATGCAAAATTTCCCCTGCAAACTCTTATTTTTTAAATCTTTGTCTTTGATGATGGAAACCTCACTTTTCTCCGCTGAAAGTTTTGTTTTTCTCACTTTCTTGACAGTTCCTTTTCTATTCTCCTCCTTTGTCTCTAGTTGATTCTCGATTAAACACTCACTAAAAAAAAACTAGGACTCCTTGTTTTCTAAGGAAACTAAAAGCTTTCCTTGCTTTCAGATGAAAGTCTCATACAATAATTGATCTGTCGTTTGCCCTGCGACGCACAATATATATTTTAATTTGTGCATAATTAATGCAATAATTCTAGTAGCGAGGAGAATTCAAGCATTCCTTTTCAATCAACAAATCATCATGTATAATTAACCTTTTTTTCCCATTCCTGAATTGCAATAATTAAGATCAAAATTAAAAAGTACCACCTGAAGTTGAATTTCTTTATAAATTTTGAGAAAACGATCATAATATATTGGAAAATTTTAAATGCAAGCAACATAGTGCATTCATGTGTGTACCAATATTAAAGTAAGAAAGTAGATTTTGATAAAATATTTATATTTAAAATGAAAGATATGATGGAAACGAATAAACATGTATGGATGCGTATACAAATGTATAATATTACTTGTATGTAGTATTACGCTAAAATATTTAATCATCTAATATGAATAGAACACTAGTCTTGAAATGAGAATTAATACTTATAATAAATTGAATTGAGCACTCAGCCATCTGACAGCAGCTCAATCGACCTAGTAGTTATTAATTAATTTGTATAGCAGATTATAAAAAAGAGAAAAAGAAAAAGAAAAAGAAAGAAGAAGTGTCAGAACGTGTGATATTGTACGTTCATAGTCAACATGGCTCAATTATTAATGAAAACTGCTTAAATATTAATATTATCGTTCAACATGTTTAATTTAATGTTTTGAACATCATATTGGTTGGTAGGCGTACTGGTTAAAGTACTGAAATAAATATTTCGATACTAGAACCGTTTCAGAATAATCTATATATAAATAAATTAAATATATAAAATTATATTTTAAAATAACAGCCAATATATTAATAAATTATATATATATATAATTAGTCTAGTCTGAATTAAGGTAAAAAATAGTAAGAAATGAAAATAAAAAGGTAAAAGCAAAATATAGACCGAAATATTGGCCAATAAAGTTGAAATACTGGGCGGTACAAGTCGGTATGACTAATATTTGAACTGGTATAAAACAAACATAGTTTTTGTACTGCCCAATTGGCTGATACGGCAATATCAACCATACTGACCAATACGATATAATATTTAAAACATTAGTTTAAATGCCAAATTACAAAGACTTGACACTACATGATCAATTGATCATGATCACCACCGACTAAATCCATCACTACTCCACGACTTAACCTCACCTAATTTAAATATCACTAATTAATAAGATATAAAACCTATTAATCCTAGTTAATTTAATTTATCTAAAATTATTCAAATTATAAAAAGTGCATGGTTCATGCAAAACTGCATATCATTACAATTTTATTTATAGTTGATTGTCTACTTGTGCTCAGTCAGAATATTGCTTTTTAAAATAAAATAAAATTGAGAGAGAGAGATAGTGGAGCCTACACTACATGTATATATGCATGTATATCACGTGTGTGTACGTTACAAGGAAGGAATTGGTGGCCGGGGCACCTATATATAGTGAATGAATGGCCGGAGAGTGACCTTATGTTTATTATCATGTTCCTGCATGCGCCAAAAGAAGATGATACATGTATAATTCTTTCATTGATTAATATATATATATACACACACACACACACATATATAATCTTGTCATTTGCCTGGCCGGACGCATGACAATATTCAAATTCTAGGGAAGAAAAGATATTACAATAATTGTAGCAAAATCACTTTCAAAGCATGCATATATACAAGCCATGAGATTATATGCGTGGAGATCAATTTATGACCATATTTTCAATCAACAAATATAGTAAAACGATGTTTTTTGTATAAATATTCTTTTCCCATTCCTGAATTAGGTATAGAAAATCTCGCGCTTGTTTCAAAGATATAAAAATTCCAAGAAAGAAAATATTAAAAATCCCACACTAATTAAGGTTGACAGAAAGCTGCAATATATATAGCAAGATTGCAGAGAAATTAAAAGATCAAAAGACGAGCGTTGAAATTATATATAGATTTTGAAACCTTAATTAAGAGAAATATAAATTTTTTATTGATTAACAAGAGAATTAAGTACCACAAACAAAAATATATAAATATTACTCAACAAATAAACTATATATAAATTATATATTTGCCAAACTGACAATAGCTAGGCCGAATGCAACCCCGGCCTTGTGAATGCAGGGCCGGCTAATTAATTGATTCGGGATTGATCTGCCTTTGAAATGAGGATTAATTCTTATTAGAATAGAGCATGCACCAAGCCATCTTCAAAAAGTGCAAAACCCGGTAGACATAATAATAACCCCTTAATTGTTGTTTTTCTGTGAAAAAAGCAAACAAAAGAAAACTGAAGAAGAAAGAAATCATCGATTTTATGTACATGTTCTCAAAATTTTAAATAGCCCTCCAGTTTGTTTGTTTATTTGTATTCTTTTTTCTAAATTCAACAGAACCTCTAAATTTTATTCATAATTTAATATATATAATAATTGTTCTTCCCAAAAAAGTTATAATTTCCTTAATCTCCATATGCTTTCTAAGTTTTATAAAATTTTAATATACATAAAAATGTATCTCTCTAATTCCTTTAATTCCTATAATCTTTAGATTTTGTATAATTTTCATATATTATCTATTTTCTAGAATGTGACCATATTAAAATTAAATTTAAAAATAAACTATTAACATTTAGCCAAATTTTATATTATATACTATTGAGTTTATTAATATAAAATCTAAAATGAAAATAATAGAAAAATCATTTACGATTGATCATAATTCTTCTGACAAATAGTAAAGGTGATTTATCATCTAAACTTCATTGAGTAAGAAAAAGTTTATTTAAGGTCTCATTTATAGTATTCTATGCTTAATGTGACATCAAAATAATTAAATTTTACATTAAATTTGATCAACTAGCATAAATATTAAAATGAAAAAAGGCAATTTAAAAGACCATTTGATCATTTTTACGAAGAAACAATTTCTAAATATTTCATATTTAAAAAAATAGTAATGGATGAATATTACTATCTTAAATAAACATTAAGTTATGTTTTTACGTTATTTGACATATTATTAAAATTTAATTTTATATATGCTTTATGATTTGTAATATTTTTTTGTATTTTATATAAATATCGTGTGATAGAAAAATTGATCCCTCCTAAGAAAAATTGTTGGTTGCGCCATTGGTACTACCGCTATGTACTGATCGGAGTCTAGCTATGTTTTATAAATTTGGTTTATCCAACAATTTTTTAGAAATTAATATGATAAAATGAGTTGGAAAATGAGTTGGAAAATAGGATAACTTGTATGTGCATGTATCATTACCTAATTTTCTATTGAACATGTTTTTGTTAAAGAGTCACTCCCTATACATGTTTTCTTAACAGGACATCATGTCAATAATTAAATTATTGAATATGATTAGCCAATATCCTTCTTTCGAGCTCGTGTATACGTTTGATTCTATTATCAAAGAGAGATAATATATATATACAATATATTTTATAATATTTTATATAATATATCGTAAAATAAATATATTTTTGTAAAATAATTTTAATTCTATAAAATAATTCTTAAAAATATTTACTTTTTTAAATATTATTGTGAAATATGATATGTGTTTATCATTTTCCGTTATCAAAAGATCATGAGTTGTGATATTGATTGTGTACTGTTGTCACTGACAAAATGGAATCACCATATATCTTGCCGCTTTCTCAAGAAAAAAAAAAAAAAAAAAAAATCTTGCCGCGTGCGCATGCAGTGGCAGATCACCTACGTTAATATAAGCATAGGGGGCCACGACCCCAAATTAATTACTAAGCCAGATTTAATTTCGTGCATATCTAGGTCGTGTAATTAATTATTTTTATTGTTTTTAGGATTGTTAAATGTGATAAGTGAAGACAGTACTACTTTAGACTTTAGTGGAACATTGTATGTTTTCTTTCCTCACTTAAAATGCAAGCATATAATAAATTCACTATAAGAAAAAAGATTTATTGAAGTGGTTTTATTCTATAGCAAATAAAGTTGCTGCAATAAGTCACTTCTTGCAACGAATTGAAATTCGTCGCTACCTTTTTACACCGATTCTCGATTTAAAAGATGATGGGCTCATTTGCAATGTCTTTTAATTTTATTAGGACGATTATTGTCGCCACAAAAATGAAAAAGATGATAATGTTTTGTTTTTTCAACCCTCAGCACACTTGATTTTTCAAATCCTCCCCCCCCCCTCCCCAACCACAACCAAAAAAAAAAAACACTCGAAATACTGTGTCTGTCTCTCGGTTTAATTCTCACTCGGTGTCTCTGATCTCTTTGGTTCCTTAACCACCGTCACGCCGCCGCAGTCCAAGATCTACAACCGTCTCCTCCGCTTAGTCTCCAAGGTAGTAAGATCTTTTCTGTTTTCTCTGTTTTCATCCATTAGGGCACTCTCTATTTTTTCCTAATGACCTCTCTCGACATCGTTGTTGATCTCTACCTGAGTGAGGATGAGGGGCAGCTTTCATTGATAATTTCTCGTGTAATTTAGTTTTTTTCTTGAGTCTATAGGAATTCTATTTATAATGACCGATTTACAACTGTAACAAAATGGCTTCCCCTTTCTTTTTTCGGTTTTTCTTTGATGTAATAATGAACGGAATTCAAGAAAAAAATAGGGGAAAATGAGAAGAAAGGGAGAGTGAGGGCTTGCGTGGTGGTACTTGTGGACCTCGGCCTCTGCCCTCGTATGTAGTTTTTCATGCTCTTTCACTTGCTTGGTAGGTATTTTCTTCCCTTTTTCCTTTCTGTTTTAATTTAAACATTTGTAGATAATGTTAGTTTTGATTTTGTGTCTTTCCAATAAAAGGTCTCCCTCTCTGTCTCTCTTGTGTTGGGACATTAGAAAAAGTTCCATTTGGTAGAATATTTTGCTATTGTGTGTGAGTGAGCTTTAGTACATATGCATTGGATTTGAGTATTTTATCATTGCTCTCTTGTTCTTCGTCTTTTGAGTGGTAAATAACTTCACGGTTGTCTATGCTAGTGGATTCAGGTTTTTAAAGCCCAGAAATTTAAATCCTGTGCTTGATGGTTTTTGTTCTCTTTTTCTACATCTTGGCAATCCTAAAATCTACATTTTTCACAAAACTGACACTAAGAGTGAACATCATATATCAGATTTTGGTATCCTGTTGCAATTGGTTCTTTAGAAAGAAGTGTGTTTCTTTCATTTGCCCTTTTTATTCTCATAGATGATCTATATTCTTCACTCATTGGCAAAGTTGTTTCTTTTTTCTTGCTTTGTCTTTTTTGGTATAGGGAACTACTCATATCTTTTCATAGAGCAACAGTAGATCCCACAACATATCATATTTTATAGGTATGGTCATTTCTCTTGTCACTGCATTCTAGAGTTCTAATCTGTTCTGATATATAGCCGAACATGAGTAGTTTTCATACATATATGATCATTGATCTCTTAGTTATATTGATTAATTTGTTTACCTTGATCTTATATATATATATACATATATAATACTGTTGGAGGGGCAATGATGTAAAATATTTCCATTAGTACATTATAAATATGTCATATATATATTTATACCAAATATATACATGCTGAATCTTATCTGTACATCCATCCAATAATATATATAAATATATATGTCATGAATTGATCAGCAGGCACATTTGGTTGTCTAAAATTTATAATCACAATTGGTTTTGACTTCAATCCCTCCTATCTTAATACTTTAAGATTATAAACTTAGACTCTGTGATTGTGTTACCATTGATTGAAAATTTTCTTGTCGTTTGTTATGACATAAATCTTCCCACTGAAATTAATATTCAAAGTAGATGAAACTTTTTATATGTAAATGATTAAGTTTGATCTGTTCATTAGACCTGATTAATTATCTTTTTTTCCATGAGACCTGGTGATCTTTGTTTTTGTCCATTTGCTGGGTGGTTCCAGTGGGCTCTTATGACTCTTATAGACAAAGCTTTGTGAATAATCCTTTTAAATCTGATACTTCCCATTGGTTTAATTTGTGATAAAGTAATCTTACACTTTTTATTGATGAATTCTAGGTGTAGGAGTTTTTCTGATAATTGTGCATCAACCATTGATGAGCAGTATGTGATGAATGTTGTTGAACAACCTAGGGTGAGTCACATTATGCATCATGGATATAATTATTGAACACGTGCATTGGTCAGTCCTTTGATGGGTTGGGAAGGTGTTTCACATATCAAGTTTGTATGCTTTTAACAAGAATTTAAAATGTAAGTACACTACAAAATGGGTTGCCAAATCATGCTAAACCTCGTGTGCATTTTGCATAAGTTTTTTAAAAAAAGTAGCAGGTAGCACGTGTGCTTTAAGTAGTATGTGCTTTCCCTGTAAAAGAATAGTTTATTTATTTAACATATTATGATTATTGATTTTGTATTCAGGTTGTGGCATCTCAAGATTGGCTGGAAGTCACAAAGTATATGCTGTAAGTCCTTCTCTAGCTTATTTTGGTTTTTCTTTGTAATGTAATTGCTGGTGGTTATAAGTGCTTCGTTTTGCTCAAGTTGGTCGAAGTTGAGATGAATAGTTGATAATTAATCTTTATAGTAAAGCTTAACATTTTTGTGGGGTTTATTAATCCAATGAAGGGTTATTTGTCTTATAATGCCTAACTACCGAACAGTTAAAATGTACATGCATGATACTCATGGGTTTCACATTTTCTTTATTGTTTTTAAAGTTGCATTGGTTAATGTATATGTGATAGTTGATGTTATTCAATGTATCAACTATTATAATTTACTGCATTCGTAGCAAGGAAGAGTCATTAATGTTCTTTATAATTTCTAATAGGAGGATTAGCAGTCCTATACACATTTATTTTTAGTAACAATTTTATTTATTTATTTTCTCTTAGCAGTTGTGTGGCAATTTATTATTGAGTATGAGTTTTAATTTTGTTCATAAATTATTTTGATATTGAGTATGAGTTATAACAGCTTCTCAGATTTGTTTAATGAAATAACATGATTTTAAATTTATTTATTTTTCCAGCATGGCTGCTACCTCTTTTCTTTTAAGTTTGAAAGAAATTCCCATAACAAAAGTATTAATTAGGCTTGCTTATTCAATATTTTGGTTCATACATTCCAACCGAAGTTTGGAAGAAATTTTCAATAGACATTAATCATAAACCTGCTTTAGTTTTTCAAGTATCTTGGCTGGAAGTATATATTCAAATATTGAGAATCATTTGCTGTCACATTTGCTGAATATTGCAGGGGCATGTTTTTGTAAGGCAAGCTGAATGTCATTCAATGTTAAGTTGAATGCCAATCTTTGCTTATGAAATATTGAAGGTCAGAAAATGCTCTGTTAAGGTAGTATTGATATTGTTTGGTACTTCTTTCGTTTGCTTGCTAAAAGATATTGTTTTTAGGATACAATTATTGTTGCGAGCTTTGCTAGAAACTATGATTCAATTGTATTATATGTGTTGCCTGTTTTCCCGAAATTTGTTATTACTCTGTCAAGTGTAATCTTTTATTGGCATGTACGTTTGAATTTGATGGAGTATTTTTTTTTTAAGATTTTGTTTAATAGGGATTACAACTATGAAAATACTAGTGAAACTGTATATACAGGTTCATTAGTATTTTTTTTTTTTTTTTAATTTTCGTGGCAAATAACCTTTTACAACGAATCACACATGCCACAAACAATCGTTTCAAGGCGAATATACCTCTATCTGTGGCGAAAATCATTCGCCAGTAATAAGAAAGAAATTGCAGCAATTTTGCAGTTTTGCTGGCAGTGGGTATTTAAATACATACTTTCTCAACAAGTATGCAACAAATTAAAAACGTTAGAAAATACATTTTGTAACTTTTTTGGAACTTTTTGCGACCAAAAGTGGTGATGAAAAGAAATACATTTTCTTATGGTGAGTTACGGTAAAATTAAATGTGTTAGCTGTTTGCAGTATGACACGTACTATTAGAAAAATGAATATATATAATCAATTAATTATATTAAAATAATTATTTGTAAAAAAAAAATAGATTGTTTTGATTATAAATAATTTTTTAATTGTAATTAATTGATTATATATATATTTCTTATAGTGACCTAAATAAGAAAACATCAAGAACGCCTACTTACGTGATGGTTCCATAAACAATTCAATGTATTTCAATGTCTAATGACATGGATATCATGTGGCAATATTATGTGCCACATTGATCGTTCAAAATACTGCTTTTTTTTTTTTTTTTTTTTTAATTGTTTTCTTTGACTTTCATTCACATCGATCTCTTGCATGCCTACAAAGTAATTATGGATATCATGGTCTACTGCTTCGAGACACCAAGCATTTTTTACTTTTTTTCAACCTAACGATAAATTAATTAGATGCACCGGTCCCCAGTAACATGATATGACAAGTCTCTATAATATTGCGGGAATCTTTTGTGTTCCGAACATATTTTCCACGTTCCTTTTTTTAGTGCTGTTTGACGGTGACACATCAGTAATATATGCGAATTACTGCAATGAAACGTCTTATTAGTGTGTATAAATTTTTAATTTTATTACCTTTATGTATGTGCACCTTAGTTACGGTGTTACCCAATTATTGAATAGTATATATACTCATTTCTATTGATTAATAATATCATGGTATCATTTTCCAGAACCTTCTATCATATATTCGTTTTTCTCTTTTATTCTGTTTATATGATATCAGAGAAACTAAACCCTAATTCTAACAATTTCTCCTTGCAATTCTTCCGCTAATTCTCGTTTTTGATGGTCTTTGAAAACGCAAATAGTTATGAATCATTTGCCTCTAATTTTCTTTCCTCTAAGGATTATTCTAATCCTTTGTATCTCTAGTATGGTGATCATCTCGATTGTGTTCTCGTTATTGAATGATGACAATTATCTCACCTAGAGTTAATCAATGTCCATGGCTCTTTTGTCCAAGAATAAACTTTGTCTTATCGACGGAATTTTGCCCTCATCTCCTGACTCCGATTAGAAGTGTTAATGCTTGGATTCGTTGCAATACAACGGTTTTTTCATGGCTTCTCAATGTCATGACTAAAGAGATTGCTGCTTTCGTTCTTTACATTTATTCTGCTCAAGATAAGTGGAATGATTTCAAAGAGAGGTTTGCTCAAATAATCGCCTTCATACTTTTAAGAATTGCAAGAATATTGCATCTTTAACTCAAAAAGTTTCATCTGTGAGTATTTACTTTACTCATTTGAAGTGTTACTGGGAGGAGATGATACATCTTCACCCTTTGCCTACTTGTTCCAGTGGAGCTATTAAGAAAGTTGTTGATTTTTGACAAGAAGATTATGTTCTTCAGTTTCTGATGGGGCTCAATAAGACTTATGTCCCGTTACAGAGTCAGATTTTACTTTCTGATCCGTTTCCACCAATTAATAAAGTATTTTCTCGTCTTTCAAGAAGAAAAATAGAGAGAGATTGTATCTGATTCCATTACTTCTACTTAACCTACTATGTTATTTTCTAATCGGGATTCTACTCACGATTTAGCTCGTGATGTTAATCGTGGACCTAATGGATCTAGACAGGGCAAGTCTATTGGTAATAGGAAGGATCATTCATTTTGTACACACTGTGGCTTATCTGGTCACACTATTGACAAGTGTTACAAGATTCACGGATATCTTCTTGGATACACGTTTAAATCTCAAAATCCTAATGTTAATCTAGCCATTTCTAGCCAGTCGGTCTCTGATTTAGTTTTAAATCCATTTCTATTTTCTCAAGAGCAGTGTAACCAGCTCCTTACATTCCTTCAAAATCATTCTAATGTTTCATCTGTTAATCAAGCAAGCACGACACATCCTTTGTTCCATCCAATTCAGAATCCTTTTTAGGTAACTCTGTTATGCTTTCCACTCATCATCACAACATTATTCCATCTCATTCTTGGATTTTGGATTATGGTGCAACTGATCACATGATTAGTTCTTTATCTCTTTTTTCATCCATAAAATCTTTTGTGAATATTTCTGTGAAATTACCTAATGGTTCATATACTTAAGTTATACATATTGGCACGATTAGAATTTTCGCTTCCTTCATTCTAATTGATGTTTTATATGTTCCAGCTTCCACTTTCAATCTTATATCTGTTAGCAAACTTTTTTCACAATTATCATGTTTTCTATTAGTCTTACATGATTTCTGTTACATTTAGGGCCTCTCAAATTAGAGGATGATTAGAGTAGCTAAGCAATCACAAGGACTATATCATTTATTGCAAGTACCAGACATTTCTTCTATTTCTTGTAAGCCTGTAGATAATAATGCTTTTCTATATGTAATTCTATTAGAAATAATTTCCACTATGGCATTGTTGTCTTCGACATATTTTTGATTCTTGAATATATGATCTTACTTTTGAGCTTTCAAATTTTGTATATAAGCCTCATAATTATTGTGATATTTGTCCTCTTGCCAAACAGAAACGTTTACCTTTTCCCTTTAGCACATCTATTTCACTCCCTGTGTTTGAATTAATTCATTGTGATGTATGAATTAATGGATTTAAGTATTTTTTGATCATTATAGATGATTTTAGTAGTATACTTGGATATATCTTCTTAAATCCAAATCTGAAACTAGACAACATATAAAATCTTTTTTTGCTCTTGTTGAGACTCAATTATTTAATTCCAAAATTAAAACTATATGTACTGATAATGCTTTGGAGTTTGACATAATTTTTTCTTTTTGCCAATAAGAGTGTTATACATCAATATAATTGTGTTTACAGTCAACTAAATTCAATAGTAGAAAGGAAATAAATGTTGTCAGAACTCTCAGATTTCAATCTCTAATTCATTTTATAAGTTTGGAGTGATTGTGTTTTAACTACTGTTTATTTTATAAACAGAATACCAACTCCAATTCTTTTCAATAAATTATCTTATGAGGTTTTATTTTCTTCCTAACCTCGTTATAACTATTTTAAGGTTTTTGAATATCTTTGTTATGCATCCATTCTTGGTGGCTTATCCACAAAATTTTTTGCTCAAGCCCAACCTTATATTTTTTAGGTTATCCAGCTGGTATTAAAAGGTATAAATTGTATGATATCTATACTCACAAAATCATAATTTCCAGATATGTGATATTTCATGAGACAAATTTTCTATTTCATTCAAATTCTAGTTTCAGAAATTTTGTTTCTGATTTACCTAATCCCTTTCAACCTAATCCAGTTTTACCTACAACATTATCAGATTCAGTGCCCAATTCTTCTTCTGCTCATTTGCCATTATTTCCTGATTCTAACTTACTAAATTCATTAGAAAATATAATTGTTTCTGATTCTCAACCAACAAAGGATGCTCCCACTCGAAAATCTACAATAAATAGGAGACAACCTGCATACTTGCAGCTCTATCATTGTTCTTAATAACAAATAATAAAGTTACTCATTCTCCTCTGATTGGTAGTTCTTTAAGTATAGGTATTGTGTATCCTATCTCTTCCTATTTAACATATTCCAGATTTTCCAAATTCTACAAACATTTTTTTTATCTCTATTGATTTTTTATATGAACCAATTTTTTTCCACCAAGCCATTAAACATCCTCATTGGAGGGATGTTATAGCGGCTGAAATCAATGCTCTTGAATCTAACAAAACATGGATTTTAACTGAATTACCCCCTAGCAAACAGTGTATTAGTTGAAAATGGGTTTATAAATGCAAGTTGAAATCTGATGGCACTTTAGAGTGTTATAAGGCTCGTTTAGTTGCAAAGAGAGATACTCAACGTGAAGGCATTCATTACTTTGATACTTTTTCTCTTGTAGCAAAGCATATAACGCTCATTGTTTTCTTACTTTGGTTGCTATTAATAACTGGAAATTACATCAATTGGATGTAAACAACGTTTTTTTACATGGAGAACTTGATGAAGAGGTGTACATGAAATTGCCACTTGGTTTTTCTAAACCAGGAGATTCTCGAGTATGTAAATTGCTCAAGTCTCTATATGCTTTAAAGCAAGCTTCTCGACAGTGATTTTCTTAGGTCTCATCTACCCTAATTCTTTTGGATTTAATCAGTGTAAATCTGATTATAGTCTCTTTACCAAGTTTTCTAGTGCATCTTTCATTGCAATATTGGTGTATGTTGATGATATTGTAATTGCCTCAAATAATTCCAAATCTATGGCTCATCTCAAGGATTTTCTTCATTAGCATTTTAAGTTGAAAGATCTTAAAAATCTGAGGTACTTTTTGGGTCTTAAGGTGGCAAGATTTAGTAAAAGTATTTCCCTTTCTCAAAGGAAATACGCACTTGAAATAATCTCTGATCGTGGTCTTCAAGTTGGTAAACCAGCTTCATCTCCTATGGATAAAAATTTGAGATTATTTGAAACTGCCAGTTTTGGTTCTTTAATTGAGGATCTAGCTTTCTATAGAACGTTAATTGGAATGCTTTTATATTTGACATTTATATGACCTGATATTTCTTTTTCTGTCAATTTCTTAAGTCAGTTTATGGATCAACCTCTCCAATTTCACTATGATATTGCCCTAAGAGTTGTGAGATATGTTAAAGCTACTGCTGGTCAAGGCTTATTTTTCTCTAGTGCATCCTTGTCGAAACTGAAAGATTTTTGTGATGCCAATTAGGCTACATGCCCTGATTCTAGAAGATCCATCACAGGTTACTATTTTTTCATTTGTGATTCTTTTATCTCATGGAAGTCCAAGAAGCAAGTGACTGTCTCTATATCATCTGCTGAAGTTGAATATCGTTCAATGGCGTCTGCTTGTTGTGAATTAAAGGGGCTTCTTGGATTACTTGCTGATTTTAGAATTACATTTTCTATCCCTTCTGTTTTGTATTGTGATAGTGAAGCAACCCTTCATATTGCTGCTAATCCTATATTCCATGAAAAAATGGCATTGAGATAGACTATCACTTAGTTAGGGATTTGATTCAAAATGGCATTATAATTACTTTACATATTTCTAGTGAACATCAATTAGGTGATTTTTTCACTAAAGCCCATGGAACAGATCGATTTCATGTTTTGCTTAGCAAGTTGGGCATGTTAAATTTGTACATTCCAGATTGAGGGGGCCTATTAGTGTATATGAATTTTTAATTTTATCAGTTGTATGCACGTGCACCTTAGTTAGGGTGTTGCCCTTTTACTATACTGTACATATACTCATTTATATTGATTAATAATATCATGGTATCATTCCAGAGCCTTCAATAGTATATTCGTTTTCCCATTTTGCTATGTTTACACGTAACTACAATATTTAAGAATTTTTGCCAAGAAAGCTTTTTGTAGCTAAAAATATGATTTTCGTGGATAAAGTGCTTTCTCTACCAATTTTCGTGGCATATAACTCGCGGTAAAAAGAACATTTGCCACAAGTTAATACTTCTGTGGGAAATGGATATTGTTCCCCACAACATTTTTCATAGTAATAGCCAATTTTGCTCGCGAGAATAAAATTTAAAAATGTTATGACTCGTGGGCATATAGAAGTGGCTAATAAATTTGCACTATGAAACAAACCGTGGTAAAAATAATTTTAGCACCGTGTTATCTCTTATCAATTTGCAACAAATGCTCTTTTACCACCAAGTATAATTGTATGCACTTCTATATGCCCACGAGGAAGTCTTCATAGCAAAAAGTAGCCTTTTGTAGCAAAAGTATTTGCCACGAGTTGTCTTTATGGCAAATAGTAAAATATTGCAGGAATAAAAATTGTAAAATCATAAAACAACTTCATAATATAAGCTAAAAAATTATATATAAAGCTTGGAGATTCAAATTGATATTAATAATAATTTCAAAACAACAATTAAAATTATGCCAACATATTTACAAGAAAAACTGTCAATAAGAACCCAAGTACAAGATATATTGAGCAACCTCCCAAGAGCAACAGTAAGAGCAAGAGCAAGAAAACTTTCATGCATCCAATATGTTGCATTACAATGCATCCAATAAGTAGCGCTTCAGACCAGAGTAACTAATTGAGTTAGACTAGCTCCAGAACTTACCATAATTCATCCAAATCTACGAAAGAGTATGCCATAGAAAGTATTTTAGAGTAAAGTTGGTTGTCCAGCCCATGCGATCAATTTTTGAGGAAGAAAACACATACAAGGGAATAACATTCAATAAAACACATAGCAAGAGTTAATTGAATATATGTAATAGCACAACATAGGGATGACAAAATACAAAGAGTTCACCATACAAAGCAACCACACAAAACCATGGTAAATTTGTAGAACAGTCTTTGTTTGTACCCCCAAATGTATCTCAAGCACACCTTAAGCTAGATACAACAACTAATAACAGGGTTTTACCATTCTCATGAATTGGAGTAGACACCATATCCTTTAATGGAGATGCTTTCTCAGCACTAGCTCTCAGTAGTGATTGTTCCATGGGACAAATGACCAGTACTCTTGGGTTGAGATTGCCCTTAGTTGGAAGGATGCTAGTAAAACTTTAAATGCAATCACCTATACAAACAGATCATTTAATGATGTATATGCCTACAAGAGAATAAATCAACTGGAAAACAAAAGAAATTTTTATGTCAATAAAATTAAATAGAACAAGCTCAAGTCCTTTAAAAAATTATTCAGAAGTAATACCCATTTAAAATCATGCTATGAAATTCAAAGAGAATTAAACAAAAAATTAACCTAACATTTCTAACATCCCAAAACAGGTCATACAACCCCATTGACACCCAGATGGAAAACAAAGATAAATAATGGATCTAGTATTATGTTTGTTACATCTCCCACCACTACATGCTTGATAAGGTCAACTAATTATTGACCTTTATCCATGCTTGAAAAGACCAAATTATAAGTTGAATTATTGCAGCCGGTAGAGGTATACCAGAGGCATATAAAGGTGTTTTTGTATCCTTAAATCCATAAAATACCCTTTGCATTGCTAGCAAGAGAAGAACAACAGGAGCACTAAGTGACCTCAATGTCAAGTACTGTTGTGCAGGGGTTAGCATAGCAGAGTCCTATATAGAAATGAAAGCGGCATGCCATTAAAAAAAAACTACATTGTAATAAAAATGGAGGCTTGATATTAAAGGAAACCAAACGAGACTTGTAATAACATTGAGTAGAACAAGTGCCAGAGCTACTTGTACTCCAACTGAAAGCACTTACAAAACTGACTCCCATGGAGTTTAGAAGAGGTTTTGCACCAAATATGAGGAATATGGATTGTATGAGGCCAAGTATGCTGCCAATGACCAAGGTAGGTGGAATATGCCTCCTATTATTCTCAATCTTAACTATATTGAAGCTACCACAAGTTAGTTTTGAAGTGTATGCATTCTCATATGTACATGATAGAGAAACTTAACGGGATTAATATATGTTTAATATAAATAATGTATGAACCGAAGGTCGTCACAATAACAAGGGCTCGTCTTCTAATGGTATCTTCATCTGCAACTAAAGAGGTCATGACATTGACAAGGGGAAATATTGCAATCCTTGACACTTGATTGAATAAGGCAATATTGCAATCCTTAACATAAAGAATGCACACCAGCAGGTAAACAAATCAGGTAAATTAGAACCCCCCCTTTCCTTTTCTCTTCCCCAACACACGCAAACAACCACCTCAATCTCAAATACACCGTCTACTATGACCAATTACAACCCATTACTAAATCAAAACTTTTTGCTGTAAGTTACCCCAAAAGTCAAATTGAGACATTAAATGTCAATTTCTAAAAGTAAAAAACATGTATTTTGACTTAAACTACAAAAATGGTATTATCGCATCTTTCATCTACCTAAAAACTATAAAAGAAAAAACCTAGGGTCCACTTCGCACACACGGGATGGAGCAAATACAAGGGGAATAAAAGGGAAAAACCTAGGGTTCACTTACCCACGACATGAGGAAGACCAGATGAAAACAAACTCCTTCAACTTACTCCCACACAAAGACCAACGAAGATGAAGGCTAGTCACTCCCACACAAAGACGAAGAGAGGGACGACAATCTCGCCCTTTGATACTTGAAAATCAAAGGGGAATCGCACTTTGTGTAAATCAAAGGTATACCCACCACTTCGTTGTAAATGGAGGCAACGATTTTGTATGGGGACTTCAATTGATGGAGGAAAATGACGACCCTAGCTTATATGGAGAAGGAAAATGAAGTGGTGAGTAGGCACATTGGGACGTAGTCGAGAATGGAGAAGACGCACTAGTGTGTATCAAGTGGATGGATTGAATTGAAAGTAGTCGAATTAGAGAAGAACATCGAAGTGAACCCTAGGGGTCGGGATTGTGAACAAGAAGGAAGTTAAAGCGCCCGCTGCTGAAGGGGAGGGGGGAATAAAATGATTTAAAATTTAACCGATTTTCTTTTAAGCATTAGAAATCAATATTTCCTCTAGTATTTGGCATGTGGGAAAAGAATGTGGCAGCAACAACCTCTTTCTTTGTAGTGAGAATCTTTAACATTAATTAAAATAGTGAATACCATATAACATCTTTAAAGAATTAAAAATCATTTAAATAAAATAATTTTCTTAAACTATATAATTTTCACTCAGACTTATATAGGACGACAACAACTCACCGTAAAAAAGTTTATTTCATGGCAAAATAACTTTTCCTTCAATTTTATGGGCCAAAAACCTTTTTCCCACAAATTTTTTTTCTTGTGGCAAAAATTAAAATCAGCAAAAGCTACATTTTTTTTGCCGTGACACAATTTTGTAGCAAACATTGTTATTTTCTGTGAAAAAATATTTTTTTCCACAAAATGTTACATGTCAGCATTCTCTTGTGGCAAAAAAGCTTTTTTTTTTTTTTTTTTCTATGGACACTTTTCGTGTCATTAGCATACCATTTGCCACAATTGTATAGGGTGGAAAAAAAAATTGGTGGCAAAAATTCCTATTTATTGTAGTGCGATACCGATAATTCATGGCTACCATGGGACCAAATATGTGAACACGAAGTGCGTGTATATATAAAATAAGCACGATAGGAGTGCACATACTAATGTACACATGTTATGTGGTTGCTTCTCGTTTTGTATATATTTTTTTTAAAACCAAAACGTGAAAGCAGGAGGAAAGGTGATGACGATGAACAGAGCGAGAGATAAACCCAGAAAATGTGGGTCGACCAATGTACCACAAGCACTTAGGGAGAATTAATGGACGTTTGAACTAACAAAATACGCACTAACTTTAGTGTGGAATGAGTGCACTGTTACGGTGGCTGTTCTATAGCATTTATATATATATATATATATATATATATATATAAAATATTATGAATAGTATACTTTCGTCCCAAATTATACTTTTGTTAGTATTCAACTCAATAAAATCCTTTGCAACTAGACCTAAATTTTATATGGTGTGATTATTTGCCTGTAAATTTAATTTCGTATTTATTTTTACTTTTACTTTTTTATCATTGTTTTCACAACAATATGTGATGATAAAGCGGCCACGTCATTGCAGCTAAATTTCAGAACAGTTGGTGTATATAGTTGCATCGAACTAATTAGCTTTGGATTTTATTGTCTGATTGACTGAATTTTTGTAACATCTCATGAGAAGAGATCATGTACACTAATTGGGACTATAAGTTATTTGAATTGCCAGGTCAGCACTAATAATAGTTAGAAGAATGTCTCTTGACAAGCCGCATGATGAGCGAGGTATAAAAATTAAAAATCTAATTCAGAAACCACATATTTTGGGAAAACATGAAAAGTTAAAAGACAACTATATTGTTAAGGCGATGCATCGGGTTCGAGCAGTAGTAGTACTACATCTTCTTCTGTACTTCAGTTTTTGTACGACAAAAGTCTGATATGCTATAAAAAAACCTTGAAAACTCCCATGATATTGAGCAAACCATGCATCTTCCCTCAAATTTCTTCAATCGATCGACCTCTTTAAGTAATTAGAGCCGATCGATTTATTCCATGTGCTTTAATTTGGTGTCCAACACATCTCATGATTCGATCGTTTCATGTACATCCGATCGAGCTGATCTTTCAGTTTGGTGCCCCAAAATCTGGTGTCTGATCCGGTAAATACATTTTGGTTAAATTAGAGCCGATCGATCCATTCCATGTCCTTTAATTTGGTGTCCAACACATCTCATGATTCGATCGTTTCATGTACATCCGATCGAGCTGATCTTTCAGTTTGGTGTCCCAAAATCTGATGTCTAATCCGATAAATACATTTTGGTTAAATTAGAGCCGATCGATCCATTCCATGTGCTTTAATTTGGTGTCCAACACATCTCATGATTCGATCGTTTCATGTACATCCGATCGAGCTGATCTTTCAGTTTCGTGTCCAAAAATCTGGTGTCTGATCCGATAAATACAGTTTGGTTAACTGGGAATCGATCGACTGGCTGAGCCTGATGATGAGGTGCTCCTGTTGATCAAAGGCCAACTCAAAGGTAATTAATTAAGATTATCTTTGTAATAGATCTTATCAATATTGGGCTCGTCAGGGCTGGAACTACCAACTTAAATTAATAATGATATATAATATTAATGAGTGGGGTGAAAAAAACTAATTTATTTATTTATTTTTAAATAGTGGAAGTTGTACTTAATTTGGTTTTTCGTTTTATTACGAAAATCAAGCTAAGATATTCCGCAAATAACGGCATGACTGAGATTTTTTAGTGTTTGGATTGATAATCAAAGTTTTGGAGAACTCTTTTATTTATTTTCAAACATCGACATCCGTGAGCTGAGTCAGAGAAGGAGGAAGTGTCGATATAAAAACAAGTACTAGCTAGCTAGTAGTAAAACATGAAGTCCTATATATGGACTAATTTATAATGATCATAAATTATTACTATTACAAAATAATAATAATAATAATAATAATAATCAAAATGATACAATCAAAATGATTATTTTTATTAAAAATAATTTTTTGCGACGTTCTTTTCTATTTTTTATAACGAAATTTAATGTCGTAAAAAATCTTTTTTTTTTTTTTTTTTGTAGTGGACGACTTCTTGAAAGGTAGCCAGTTGCTTTATTGTAGGTCCGTTCTTTCAAGAAGGGTGGATCATTGCTCAATTCATACGAGAGGTTGCTCAATTAATGTGGGTCCGTTCTTGTTAGTAATTTCAAGAAGGGTGGATTGCTCATTTCATACGGGAGATCATCAGTAAAGTAGTAACTGAAAGTCATACTTTTGTCTTCAATATATTTTCCAAAGATGATCACATTAACGCACCTTTAATTAGTTTATCACAATGTATTCAATATATTTTTCACATGTAATAAGTAGTTTTTCACATTTATGATTTGAAGTTAACGAGACAATATCTTTTTTGGTTACGTATGCCATTGATGGAATGTTTTGTTAAAAGTTGAATAAAAGATTTTTAAAATATAATTTTTATTTTGAAATTTAAAAAAGTTGAATATTTTATTAGATGATTTTGTGTAAAAACTTGAAATTTTTATAATGATTGTATGAGATAATATATATGACATAGTTTGTTTGTTTGTTTTGGTTTTTTATTTAAGGAGGGCGGCACTTCCAAAATTTTATTACCCTCACTTATGATGGAATAAAATTATAAAACCTTTAGCACCAACCAACTTTACGGTTCAAAAATGAAAAGAAAAAATAAAAAAAACAATACTAAACCAATATATCCCTCCCAATAGAAACTAAAAACATCAATTTACTACAAAAGGTATGAAAGAACATCGCAAAAAATTATTTTTAACAAAAGCAGTAATTTTAATTACATCAAATTGATTATTTCAACTCATTTCTCTTGTAATGACTTCTACAAATAACATAACTAGCCATGCCCATTTTATCTAGTAATTTATACAAACCTCTAATAGAACGTGGCAACTGGCAACTGGCAACGGACTAGCTTCTGATAAAAATAAATCCTCGCCCATCGCCCATGTTTGGCAAAAACATGAGCAACTTTATTATTTTTTCTAAATAAATGTCTGATAGAGAAATCAAAATCTATCAAGAGACCCATCAGCTGGTTCCAATAATCCCAGAAATATCGGACCGTACAAGCTCTATCGTTTAACCAAGAAATCACAGCCAAACAATCACATTTTATATCAATAAAAAAACAACCCAGTTGGCAACAGATTTTTATTCCCTCTACAGCTGTTCGAAGGTCAGCTTGATTATTAGTGCAATTACCAAAAAATTTAAAAAAGACAAATAAAAGTTTACTTTCATGAAATAGTTTGGTTTTGCGTAACCAAACCAACCCTAATTATTCTATTGATCAGTTGGATATGCAATGACCAATTAACCCTCGCAGTTTTCTATATAAATAATAGATCTTAAATGCCAGCTGAAAGTCACAGAAGAATCTAAGGGATCGAGTAGTACTGATCAATTATACAGAGCATATATATTTTCTAGTGTGTGTTTGGGGGAGTTGCAGATATGGAGCTAAACAAGATAAGCTTGCTCTTTGGTCTTTTAGGGTTTTTGTCTTTGCATGGCCGGCTGCTGCTTTGCACGGCTAAAAACGTCCACCACTACTCCTTTATTGTAAGTTTGATCTTCTATATTAATCTCATGCTTGTAATTCAGGCTTCAATGGATCAAGAGCTTATTGTTACGGCTAGCTTTAATTAACTCATGAGTTAACATAGTTCATCAAAACTAAGTATAAGTTTTCGAGAGGTTGATGACGAAACTGCGTGTTTGTGCTCGTGTTTTGTGGTTGCATGCAGTTGAAGGAGACGAATTTTACAAGGCTGTGTACAACAAAGAGCATGTTCACTGTAAATGGCAAATGGCCTGGCCCGACCATTCATGTTCGCAAAGGCGATACGGTATTCGTAAATGTTCAAAACGGCGGAAATTATGGGGTCACTATTCACTGGTAATCTCTCTACCTCTGTAGATCTCTCTCTGGGCAGGGCGAGAAAAAAATACAAACTATTAAGTCCCATTTGAGTTTGGACTCAATTTTTTCAAATATCAATATAATAATAACAATACAAAATAATATTCTAATTATTAAAGTACAACCCTGAGTCCCTCTTGATTAAACATAAGTCTAGAATAAAAGTTTGATACTAAAATAAGTCACGGTTCCAACGATTTAATGGAAATAAACCAGATCACAAAATAACAAAAAATTAGCAAGAATGTAAAGCAATGAACAGAGAAACAATAAATGAAGAAAGTAAAGAAAGCACACAATCGATTTACGTGGTTCGACTCTAATGGTCTACGTCAATGATAGGAATAACCTTATATTTTATTGATGATCAATGTCTTACATAGAAAAGTCTCAAAAAACCATCTAGCTTACAAATTCCTCATTTACAGACCAAGAAATTGAATGAAATTTCCCTCTCTTTGAAACCCAAGATAGAAACTCTAGATCGCCTTTTGGAGCTCTCTCTCTCTCGAAGCCTCTCGATATTACACAAACCAAGATGAATGAATCAATTAGGGTTACACTTCAGATAACTACATATATATATATATATATCAATTCAAAGTTGGCAATACGTGTCTCAATCTTGCGGCTCAATAACTTGATAAATATCAGATGCATCTCACGGATTACAAAGCCCTCATGTGATCATCAACTAAGTTCAATTAGTCTTCAATGATTCAGAATTAGCCACTTGTCCATCATCCACTTAGCCACTTGTAAAACAGAAACTTTAGAAAAGGCAACAAATTATAAATATACTGACACACCATTTACACTAATAATATTTTATTCAATTTTCACATTTCATCTAAAATTATCTCATTTCATTTTATCTCTATTTCTGAATTTAAATTAAGTTTTCGAGCTGGCTCACTAGCTGTACGTAGATTAATTAAGTACTTTTCGAGGAAAGAAATGGAAAAGTAATGTTTTTTCACTCTTATATAATTCTAAGTAGGGGTGAACAGAAAACCCAAATTTTGATCTGATACGATATTCCGACCCATTTTGGCTAATTGGGTATTCCGGCATTACCCGATACCGATTTAAAAGCTCACTCATTTGAGTGATTTTGTCGCTTCGTCTTCAATCCTCATCTGTAAGTCATCGTTGTCTTCTTCTTCTTCTGACCAAGCGTTGACTAACCCAAGATATTGCCAGCTTGTCCTTGTGAAAAGCTCTGCAACAAAGATGACTTTGAGGTCGGGGAGATCATCAATATCAGAAAACTACACATCAATTTAGGGAGATCGTCGCCGATTCACAAATTAATCTCTCTCTCTCTCACTCACTCAATTCTGCCAGTTCCCATACCCACACTAGCCAAGCTAGCTTGTATCCAAACTTTCGTTATGAAACCCTAGATAATCAAGGTGCATCGAAGGTAAACTATGTTCTAGTCAAAGGTAAATCATGATCTAGCCAAGCACCCTCCTGATCTCCAATCTACAATGGATTTCTTGAGATGGCATCAAAATAGACACGAAAATAGTAGATTGAAGGGAGCTGTTGAAGGGCAGAAGGGAAGGAATGGGAATTACAAGTAGCAAAAACGAAATATGTATATATATATGTATATGTATATATTTTACTGAAAAAAAATATTGGATTTTGATGTGAGATTTTTGTTTTCAGATTAGCGTTCCGAATTTTGGTTCATAAATATAAGATTGAGATTTTTGTTTTCGGATTAAAGTTCTAATTTCTTTTTTATGAATATAAGATTGGGATTTTTGTTTTCGGATTAGGGTTATAATTTTCTATGAATATAAGATTGGATTTTTTGTTTTCGAATTAGGGTTATAATTTCTTGTCTATGACTGTAAGATTGGAATTTTTGGTTTTGAAAAAGTGGCTAATCGGATAACGGCTATTCGGAAGTGGACTCTTATCGGAATGGGTCCAAAATTGGTGTTTCGGGCAGGGCCGATTGAACAGCTCTAATTCCAAGTTCTAACTGTTAAAATAGACAGAAATTAGTAAGGTGTACTTGTGGCATAATCTATAGACCCCGATCAGTCATAAATAATTAAACGAAGATTCCAAGTTTAAGATTTTTAAAATTTATAAATTAGGATTTGTTATATATAAGGATGGGAACGCTCCGACCAACTGCTACGTGGCTTAATTAATTATACCTTTCGAGGGTTGAAAACAAAGCAGGTCATGAGAAACTTCGTGAAAGATAGTGAACCATTAATGGCATGAGATATCTTAATCCAACGTACGCATACATGGGCCATGCATGCGCGCAGTATCATGTTATATGTCAGTAATTTCCACTTTTTGTTTTATTTTTGACTTTGCTTCTCCTTAATTAGGAACTTTTCAATCATTAATTATACACCAGATCAATCAATAGTACTCTGTCGGAATGAAAAACATTCAGGCTAAAACTGATATTTAATTCATTTCTGTTATAGGCACGGAGTGAAGCAACCAAGAAATCCATGGTCAGATGGTCCTGAAAACATCACACAGTGTCCTATTCAACCAGGAAAGAACTTCACATATGAAGTTATATTTTCAGACGAAGAAGGAACTCTTTGGTGGCATGCCCACAGTGATTGGTCTCGAGCAACAATCCACGGTGCCATTGTCATATTACCTGAAAACGGAACCACTTATCCATTTCCCAAGCCCTATGCAGAACATGTCCTTATACTTGGTACAAAAAATTTGTTAACTATAGCAAGTTAATTAGTGATTAACATTTCATATATTTTCACATAATTGATCATATATCGTTATTGTTCTGCAGCGGAATGGTTCAATGGAGATGTCAAGGAACTAATTGATAATGCTACAGCAACAGGTGCTGATCCAGACCCATCAGATGCCTACGCTATCAATGGTCAACCAGGATTTCCAAATGAATGCTCTAATGGTACGAACTTTACGAGCCAAAACTGTCCAACATTTTCTATATATGTTTTTTTATTAAAAAAAATAATATTTAGTAAAATACACAAATACTACATAATCTCTTTGAAAAAACTGAGATTCACATAAAAAAAAAAAAAAAAAAATTTAAATAGCCTTTCTCTTTCATTACGCAACATTTACATATTCTACATGAATTATACAAAACATTACTCTTTTATTTATTGGTAAAGCAGAACGTGAGAATATTTCAGTTCTTAATTTAGGGTCTAATATATATCGATCATATTTCACGTTGTACTACAGAAACAACATCTCGTCTCTCAGTCCAATACGGGAAGGCATATCTTCTTCGTGTTGTTCATGCTGGGATGAATGAAGAGATGTTCTTTGGAATAGCAAACCACAACCTCACTGTTGTTGCCCAAGATGCCGCATACATAAAGCCCATAACCACAGATTACATCATGATAACACCAGGACAAACAATGGACATCTTGCTCACAGCAGACCAAGACCCCAGCTACTATTACATAGCTGCAACTCCTTTCTTTGATTCTAATGCTCCATACGATAGTACCAATACTTCGGCGATTCTCCAATATGAGGGAAGTTATACTGCTCCATCCTCTACTCCCTATCCTACCCTTCCGAATACCACAGACAAGGCAGCTGCAGACAACTTCACTACTCGTATAAGGGCCTTGGCAAGTAGTGAACACCCCATCAATGTCCCGACAAAAATCGACACCCAAATCTTTATGACTGTTTCTGTAAACCAAATAGTTTGCGGTAATGCATCGTGCGGGGGTCCAAATGGTAATAGGCTGTCTGCAAGCTTAAACAACATCAGTTTCCTGACTCCAAAGATTGACATACTGCAAGCGATTTACAAGTAAAATCACCACTCTGTCGTTTTATTTTATTGTATTTTATATATATCTATATATATATTGTTTGGAATAGGAAAATATTATAAATTATCCATATAATAAATTGAGTTTTAAGAATTTTAATTTGAACTTTTTGTGAAATTACTAATTGTCTTAAAAATTAAAAATTTAAGAAGATGAAAAGACGTAGATTTGAACACTCTCCATTACTTGTGAGCCAAAACTTTCTCTTAATTAGTAGGTTCAACAAGTAGAATATTTAATTAAATGAGATAACATATAGAATTAGGATTCGAATTTAGAATTTTTAATTTAATACTATGTGAAATTATTATTTGTCTCAAAAGGTTAAATTGATCATGCAAAAATATAAATTTTATTATTTATTTTATATCTTAACATTCTTGACATGTAATAACAGTTTATAAAAGTTTATATAGTAAAACTTGTAAATATTTTTGTGTAGCATTTCTCAAATAGAATGACCCAACATTTAAAACATAAGTTTATGCATGTATGCAGGAACTTGTCTGAAGTGTTCACCGAGGATTTCCCCGATAAGCCACTTTATGTTTTTAACTACACGGGAGATGTGGGAAACAACACATTATATCCGAGTCAAGGGACAAATGTTACAACAATAGATTATGGGGCCGCTGTGGAAATAGTGTTCCAAGGGACTAATGTTGGGAATGCAGAGAATCATCCGATGCATCTTCATGGTTTTAGTTTCTATTTGTTAGGGACGGGATATGGCAATTTCAACGAGACCACTTCTCCCGAAACATACAATTTAGTGGATCCACCGCATGTTAACACCATTGGCGTTCCTAAGAATGGATGGGCTACAATTAGATTCATTGCCAATAATCCTGGTACAACCTCTCTAGTTTTTTTTTTAACCTCTCTAGCTTTAGATAATCATTTCCTAGATTTAAAAAAAAAACTTATATGGGATGCTTTTGATCAGGGGTTTGGTTTATGCACTGTCATTTGGAACGACATACTTCTTGGGGTATGGCCACTGTTGTCATTGTGAAGAATGGGCCAACGAACGACACAAGCGTCCTCCCAATACCTCCAGAGAATTTGCCTATCTGTTCATAGTTTTTCAAGAAATTTGTGCTTCAAGCTCTTTGATAGTTTGTAGACGTAAAAATTTTATTATGTGTGGAAAATAATTTGAATATTCCAATCAAAAGACATTTCAAGTTAAGATGTGATTTGACTGTAATTGTGTTCTATATGATGTGAATTATTATTGGCATATAATTGCGTATCTAATAGCATAACCTTTTCATCCTCAAAAGTCTTACCTAGTAAAAAATAAAAAGGTAGCTAAAGTTCATCTCGAACGAATTATCATCAAAATGCCATCATCTTCTCGATTCGAATATTTTAAATTTTACAAAAATACTTTTTAAATTATACGCGGTTTAAACAAAATATTAATTTCTTATAATATTTTTTAATTATGAAATGACTTTATAATAATAATCATATCATACAAGAAAATGAGTTTTTTCAATCAATTAATTGCGACGAAAAATTATTTATAAATAATTTTAATTAGAAATAACCATTTTATTAAAATTAATTTGCTTGCATATCCTTTTCAATTATTAGTGACTTTATATTAGGTACCTTCGGTCCATGACTCTTGAGGCCAGTGTCTCTTTAACCATGTTTAAATCGAATTGGAGTAATATATTTTTGTCTGAACTGGAAGAGACAAGACGTTAATGTCGAGATATGGCTTGAATATACATCTCCCTTACACTCTTGCTCGAGCGAAGAAACCTCCCACTCGAGCGAGATTCAACCCGAGATTTCATTTGACCTTTGTTTGACATCCAGCTCAAGCGAAGTGCAACCCAAGAGTTTGCTCGACTTTCGCTCGACGTCCGGCTCGAGCGAGATTCAGGTAGAGATTTTGCGAGACTCTCACTTAACGTTCAGCTCGAGCGAATTTGACCTAACTGTGTTCCCTCGAACGAGATTAACTCTCACTCAAGCGGGATCGCATTAATATAAATATCGTGAGCCTCATTCGCGCGAAGCCCAAATGACAAACTCAGCCCTCTGTTTCTCTGCCGAAGAACAGAGCACATACCAGATCCATTTTCTTCCTCATTTCTTGAGTGTTTGAGTGCAAACAAGTGAGGATTGGGTGTATACACGTGAGGTGAGTAATTTCTGTTATAAGAATCTATTGATTCTCTCTTTGTGTACTCCATTTGATTATAGTAAAATTTTGAAACCAACACCACAGTAAATATAAGCTCAGTTGAGCTGACCCACTTAAATCTGGTGTTCTGTGTTGTCTTTATTGTTTTACTTCTCGTAGTTGCTACCGTTGCATTTGATTTCTTATCTATGTTGTTTGTTTTATCGATTTATTCCCAACAAACTGGTATCAGAGCTTTCTAGCTCTGTGAATGACTGAAGGGATGGCCACAGCAAAATTTGAAGTAGAGAAGTTTGATGAACAGAACAGTTTCAGCTTGTGGCGCTTGAAGATGAAAATTTTGTTGCGCCAGCATGGGTTATTCAAAATTCTTGAGGAAAAGTCTCCTGATTCTCCTGTACCGTCTAATGACGATAAAGAGAAGGTATATAATACTATTTTATTATTTTTATCTGATAGAGTATTAAGAGAGATAGTTGAGAAAGAGATTGCTGAGGGTTTCTGGAACAAGTTTGAGAGCTTGTACATTAAGAAATCTCTTACTAACCGGTTGTATTTAAAACAACGGTTATATACATTCAAGATGAATGATGGTTCGTCTGTTACTAAATACTTATATGAGTTTAACAAGATTGTTATGGATCTTACAAATATTGACATCAAGCTTGATGATGAAGATCAAGCTTTATTTGTTTTGTGTTCATTACTTGCATCATTTGAGAATTTTGTTAATTCTATACTATATGGCTGAGATACCATTTCCTTAGCTGATGTAAAATTAGCTTTGAACTTGAAAGTGGGTTAATTGTCAAAGATTTCTCCAAGAGAGGAAGATTTAGTGATAAGGGTTCAGAGAAGGGCAAAGGGAAGTATCAGGGGAAATCCAAATCCAAATCCAATAAGAAAAATATCAAGTGTTATTAGTGCCATAAGTTTGGATATTATAAGAGTGAGTGTACTAAGCTGAAGAAGAAGGAGGAATCTACGAGTTCCTCTAATGCTGTCAGTATTGTTGATGAATCTGATGGTTTAGATGTAGTCCTTACAATCAGTGATTCAACCAATCGGTTTAGTAACAAGTGAGTCATGGATTCAGCTTGCACTTTTCATATGTGTCCTAAAAGAGATTGGTTTATGACTTATGAACTAGTCAATAGTGATTCTGTTTTATTGGGGAACGACATGGTTTGCAAGATTGCAGGATTGAGCTCAGTGAAGATTAATATGTTTGATGGGATAGTTAGGATATTGTCAAATGTTCGGCACATTCTAGACTTGAAGAAAAATCTTATCTCTATGGGGGCTCTTGATTATTTGGGTTTTAAGTACATAGGACAAGGTGGAGTACTGAAAGTCAGCAAAAGCTCCATGATTATTATGAAAAAAGATCAGACAGATGGTCTCTATTTCCTCTAAGATAGTACTGTCAGTGGTGAAACTGCAGTATCAGTATCTGATGAGGCAGAGTCAGATGTCACTCGTTTATGGAATCAGAATTTTGGCAAACTTGACTTGTGCGAGCACTGTGTTTGGCAAACAGAGTAGGGTCCAATTTGCAACAAAAGTCCACAGCACTAAAGGTACAATGGACTACATTCATTCGGACCTTTGGGGTCCATCCTCAGTTCTATCGAAAGGTGGAGCAAACTACTTGCTTACTTTGATCGATGATTACTCACGAAAGGTGTGGGTTACTTTCTGAAGCAGAAAAGTGATGTCTTCAAGATGAACTTTGAATACATTACTTTTCTGTGTACCCCATTACGAAAAGTGATGTCTCCAACCAAAAATTTTTAAATTTGAATAATCACTACTTGAAATTCTTGAAGACATCACTTTTCTGCTTTAGAAAGTAACCCATACCAGATCCAACACAGCCCTCTGTTTCTCCGCTGAAGAATAGAGCACATACCAGATCCATTTTGTTCCTCATTTCTTGAGTATTTGAGTGCAAACAAGTGAGGATTCAGTATATACATGTAAGATGAGTGATTTCTGTTGTAAGAATCTATTGATTCTCTCTGTGTGTACTCCATTCGATTATAGTGAAGTTTTGAAATCAACCACATCGTGGATGTAAGCTCAGTTGAGTTGAACTACTTAAATCTAATATTATGTGTTGTTTTTATTATTTTACTTCTCTTAGTTACTATCGTTGCATTTAATTTATTATCTGTATTGTTTATTTTATCAATTTATTTCCAACAATTACGACTACCTCATGATTTGGTGGCCATCATGCACGAACCAAATATAAAAATGCAAGATTTTTCTGCCACATTGGTTTAATTCCTGCACGAATTTCTCTCAATTCAAGGGGTTTTAATTTGATAGCATCATCGTAATGCTTTATGATGCATGCAGTATATACAACTAGAGTAATAATGAGGGATCAAAGTTTACTGCCATGTTGTGTATGGTACTTCTCAATTATATGGAAATCGAGACCTTAAATTAATTGTGAATTAAATTAATTCAACTAGAATACTAACATCTGCAAGTGTGCATATATAGAAAATATCATTATAAAGAAATAGATATTTGTAATTAATTATTTTTGATAAAAAAAATTATTTATGGTTAAAATAGCTTATTAATGATTAAAATAAATTATTTATGATTAATAAATAATAATAAATAAGTAATTTTGTTATGATATATATATATATATATTATTAAAAAAATATTTTTAAAATCTAAATAAAAAAGAAAAAAGATTTCAGATGCCATTTTCGAGAATTACTTTTTTCAAGACAAACGCATTTCTCTAGAAGATATATGTCTTTCAAATTAAGGGGAGTGATACACTTATCATTTTATTATTATTTATTTATTATTATTAATATATTGATTTATTTATTATTTTTTAAAATTTTTTTTTGACATTCTTAATCATTAAAAAAAATAAAATATGCATAACTTTACTAATAATCATTTTCTTAATTATTAAATAAAATAAAATAAATAATAATAAAATAGTAAGCTATCATTTTTCCCAAATTAATATGCAGACAAGATAATGTTTTTCTAAATAAGGGATGAGAATTATGTCCTTTGCCTAGCTGTCAACCCGAGTTAATGTTGTCGGCAAGACTGATTCTCCCGCCATGCTCTGAGGTGAAATAGCAGCAGTTTCTTGTGACAGACAAGTAATATATTATAAGAGAAGTAATACACATAAATATTTTTATAAAATAGGAATATTTTAGGGCTGCTATTCGTAAGTAACAAACATATAGATTTTCTTATGGATTGACGTGTCACTATTATTAAAATGAATAAAAATATAAAATTAAAAAGAAAGAGAGAATATTATGTTGTGCCCTCCTAAGAGTATTTAATTAATAGTAAAAAACAAATACGATGAGAAGAGAAAAAAAGTATTTTTTCTATTTATATAGAGAGAAAATCTTTTAAATTTTTTTTTAAATATGAAGAGTTACTATTCATAAATGAAAAAAAAAGTAAAATATTCTCATTTTATTTATTTTTTCTTACTTTCTTCTCTCTATAAATAATTAAATATGGCAAATTTTTTTTAAAAAGTATACCAACTTATACTTTTAAAAAGAAAAATTAATAAGACCATTACAAATACCATATTACAGACTTTCCAAGTTTCATTCGATGAGAATGCTCTACGGCCCTCTCAAATCCTTCAAGGCTTCACGAAATTCACGTGTGGAGTAGGTATGTAGTACAATAGGCTTCCAAGTTCTCTAATAAAGCTCCCCTCTTTGTCTTCTTTCTTCTTTTATTTTTTTGTGAGATTCTAAGTATTAGAGGATTTTGGTGTTTTATTAGTTAAGAATTGCTTTTTTTAATTTTTGATCTTGGGTTAAATATTTTAATGTGTTAGATCTTTTCATGGAGTTTCTTTAATTTATGGAGTTGCTTTTTTGTGATTTCTTTGTTTTGTAATTTCTAAATTTGTGATGGATTGAAGGGGTAATATCATCAATATAAGTAGGCTGTTAAGAAGTAAAAAGAGATTGATAAAATTGATTAAATACCTCTGTGATTTCTAGGCTATTTGAAACTCCACTCCCATCTTTTTTGAGGAAGTGCTTGATCTCATTATTTTTCTTCCTTTGATTGGAAAAATAGTGGTAAAACTTTCTATTTCTATCTCCACTTCTTAACAACATTTGCTTTAATCTTTGTTGCCACTTCAAGTTTTCTTTAATTAGGGAATACTCAATAGTTCTCTTAAGGGGTTTGATTTCTGCACTACCTCTGCCAGTGTTGTCTTTCTGAAGATCAACTAATCTTTGAAGATTATTTTGAATTTCATTCTTGTCTTCTTTTAGTAGAAGCTTATCTAACTATTCCAATAAATTCTTGCACTTGCTCAATTTCTCTTTAACAGATTGAATAATAGGATATTGAGTTGCTTCTGTATTGTTTCAACTGTCACTGGTGATGTTTTTACATTCCTCTTGAAAATTCCACTTAGATTCATATTTGAAAATCTTTTCTCTGGATCTGTCACTTTCACTTGGTAAATTTCTGGATTCTCCCTTACACCACTTCAATAGTATAGGACCATGGTCAGATAAGAGGGCTGCCAAGTTCCTAAAGCTAAAATTCCCGAGCAATTCAATCCATTTCAAATTTTCTAGGACACAGTCAAACCTTTCCTTTGTAAATTGACCCAAATGTATTTCACACCATCATATCCTAGATCACTCAAATTACAATCATCAATGCACTATCTGAGTTACTCCATTTGTTGATAAGATTTGATTGTTGCTCCAACTTTTTCATTATGATTAAGAATCCCATTAAAATCACCAAAATATATATGTTGCCCAGATGACTAACATAAGAGAGGGTGTGAATTAGGTTATATTAAAAAAATTAGCACTTATAAACCTAATACACAATATAAAATATAAAAAAAATACGAAGTAACAGGAAATATAAAAAGTATGGATAAGAAAAAGCAAACTCAGTATTTTAACGAGATTCAGCCCCTCTACCTACGTCCTCGTCTCAAACTACCCCTTGTGGATCCCAAATTCACTATTCAACCTCTTTCAGGTGGAGATAGAAACCTATTACACCTTTGAGTAATACCGCTACAAAGAATCCATGTAGAATACTCTCTACACACACAAGGGTTATACGCACCCTTTTACAAATACAAGATTTGATAGTGGGTTGATTATCAGAGTACACTCTTCAATGAATGAAATAAGAACAACACAGTGTAACTTATATATCTCTCAAAATGAACAAGAATTAAGGCACAAAATTTAGAAAAAAAAAAAAAAGAATGTATACTTTGAAAAAATGATGTAAAATTTAGTAATTGATGTGTAAATTATTGTTGTGATTTTTGAAAAACTCAATTGAGCTATTTATAAGCAAATGAGTTTTCATATTCAAATTTGAAAAAGTTCACATGTAAAATAAAAATACTACTCACTTTTCAATAAATTCAAACAAAAATATCTCCTTTTTACATTTGTCAAAGACAACTCCATTTATTTTTCAAAAAAATAAATCAAATTTTTTACTTTTCATACATGACAAAATGAGAATGATTTATTTTTAAACCAAATCATCTTCTTTTTGCATATGTCAAAAAAATATACAACCACTCTTCAAGATTTTCAAACAAAATTATCTATTTTTTACATTTGTTAAAAAACCACACAACCACCATTCAATATTTTCAAACAAAATATGCACATGTCAAAGATGACAATCAATCATCTTACAAATTTAAATTTTTATACATATGTGAAAAAAAAGTAATTTTTGAAATTAAATATTTTAATAAAGTTATGAAAATGAAAAAAAAATGCAATTTAATATTTTATGAGAAAATATTAATTTTGAGTCTTAATCTCATTTCAAATTTTAAAATAGGTAAAAAATTACTCTATAAGTTTCATTTGTAGATTTGTTCTTTTTCTTGCTTATACTTGATTTCTTGATGTGCTTAGCTCTCTTCATGCGTAGACAACTTGAGTTTGAGTTTTGAATTTATTTGTTATCATCAAAATCTATACGTAGATACGATACTTGAAACCTTGGGTTCTAAAATCTCCCACTTTTAGATAATGACAAATACTTAATAAAAATTTGTGATATATAGTAATACTTAAACTCCCTCTGAAAATATACATTAGTTTTTCAAGTAAACTATAAATATGATTCTAGCATATATAACAAGATAGTATAATACTAGTATAAGACTTCTCCCTCTTTTGCATCATTAAAAAAGAACCGCAATTAATTTCAGTAAGATTTCTTCCCGCAATAATCAATAATCAAATAAAACGATGCGTTAGTAGAAACTATAGAGAGTTAAATAATTGGAGCAATCTGTGTCCTGCAAAAAAAGTAAAGACTGAAGCCTAATTTTATCGTCTTGGTGCAAAAGAAAACTCAAATTCGCTTGATATTGTTGACAAATTAGATGTTTCAGATATTTGAAATTGAATAATTGGAGCCATCCATGTCTGATAAAGGCTGCAAAGGCCGAGGCCTAGCTCTCGTCTCGATGCAGAGATTTGAAATCTGCTTGACGTTGTTGACAAATGAGATATAACCGAGATTTGAAATCTTTGAGTTGCTGTTTAAAAGACAAATTTCACCCATCGTATACTTAAAGAAAATATTACATTTCTCATTGATCCAATATCTGTTTATCCAAAATGATAGAATGGTGGATAAAATTTCCTCTGGTAATCTTCCGGATTTGAACCAAGAACCATTTCAATCAATCATCTCAACTGTTTCATCCAGCATATCTTGTAAGTTTGACTAAGTAAGATTTGAAAAGATGATAGTGTATCTTGTTCTTATTTCCATCTCTATAAGACAATCCCTGGTTTTATCTAATTCGCATAAGATATTCTTTTCATCTTTGCAATTTGCTTGCATTTTCATTCTATAAATTTTTAATGGCTCGTCAATTTCCCTTCAGTACTTCTCGTGATCAATCTATTTCTGTATCTGTCGTAGGTGCCACGAAACAACAAGAGACTGATTTAACTAATAAATCAGATCATGATGCTATTTATGAGCTTGTAGGTCTCGGAACTCGATACTCATAATCCATTGTTACTTTTTCCGCCCGATTGCAGTCCAAAACTCGCAAAATTGAGAAATTTAGCGAAACGGTTTCTGTACTTCAACGACTTGTTTATGAGTCAAATAGAAAAAAATAGAATCAAAACAACAGAATAAGAATTTAAAATCCTTACTTGCCTCTTCATTTCGACTGCTTAATCCTTTAGACGAGAATAACATGTCGATCTATGAAGAGCAAATGCAATTGAAAGATGAGGTTAGAAGTCTCAAGTTTTTGTAATTCATTTGAGATAATGAAATAAAAATATTCAACAGATATTTATGGCATGCATCATTACACTTCTAATCATGCATAATCTATCTTCTGGTAGGAGTTTTGTGAAAATGTCCGCTAATTGATCATGTGTGCTTGTGAATTCTAATACAATATCACCCTTCTGCACATGATCTTTAAGAAAATGATATCTAATTTCAATGTGCTTAGTCCTAGAATGTTGTATTGGGTTTTTTGACAGATTTATAACACAAGTATTATCACATTTAATAGGAATATGATTGTACATAAGTTTAAAATCTTCAAGTTATTGCTTCATGTAAATAACTTGAGCACAATAACTACCTACAACAACATACTCTGCCTCAGTAGTAGATAATGTAACAGAATTTTACTTTTTACTAAACCATGAAACAAGTGCATGACCTAAAAAATGACAAGTTCCACTAATATTTTTTCGATCAATTTTGCAACTAGCATAATCTGCATTTGAAAAACTAATAAGATCGAAAGAAGTGTGCTTAGGATACCATAACTTTAGGTCAATGGTACCGGCAAGATATCTAAAAATATGCTTGACTGCAATCAAATAGATTGCTTTGGAGATGATTGAAAATGTGCACATAAACATACACTGAACATAATATCATGTCTACTAGTTGTCAAATATAATAAACTACCAATCATATCTTAATATACTTTTGAGTCAACTGGCTTACCGTTTTTATCTTTATCAAATTTTGTGGGTAGACTCATTGGTGTTCCAATTACCTTCGCACCTTACATATCAAACTTTTTGAGTAATGTTTTGATATATTTTGACTGATTAATAAATGTTTCATTTTTTGCTTGCTTGATTTGCAATCCAAGAAAGAAGTTAAGTTCTCCCATCATGCTCATTTGAAATTCTTGATACATACTCTTAGCAAAATCTTGACACATATTTTTATTAATTGCACCAAATATTATATCATCCATATAAATTTGAACTAAAAGAATATCATCCTATTCATATTTGATGAAAAAAGTTGTATTGATCTTTTTTCTTGAAAAATTTTTTTCAATTAAAAAAACACTAAGTCTGTCATACTAAGTTTTAGGAGTTTGTTTGAATCCATATAATACTTTTGTGAACTTAAAAACATGATTATAAGAAACATGATTTTCAAAACCTGAAAGTTGCTCAACACATATCTCTTTATTTATAAAACTATTTAAGAAAACATTTTTAACATCCATTTGAAAAAATTTGAAATCTTTATTATATGCATATGCAAGTAATATTCGAATAGCTTCTAAAATTTCGACAGGTGCATACGTCTCATCATAATCGATTCATTCCCCTTGATTAAAACCTTGGGTTACAAGTCGAGTTTTGTTTCTAGTGATGATTCCAGACTTATCTTTCTTATTTCTAAAAACTCATTTTGTTCCAATAACAGCATGATTTTTGGGTTTAGGAACAAGTGTTCATATATCACTTCTTTCAAATTGATTGAGCTGTTCTTACATCGCCAAAATCCACGATTCATCAATAAGTATTTCATCAATATTTTTGAGTTCAATTTGAGATAGAAAAGCAGTGTGATTACAAATATTTATAAGAGATGATCGAGTACTTACACCTCATAAAGGTTCTCTTAAAATTTGTTCTACTGGATGATCTTTCACATGTTTCCACTGTTTGGTTGCATCTTGTACTAAGTCTTGATAATCTTTCCTAATGTCTCCATATTGGACTTCTTCCATTGTATTCTCTTTGTTGAGATTGAGACTATTTGTATTATTTATACCATCTGATTTTTCATCAATAGATTTCTTAGAGAATAGAAGTTTAGATTCATCAAATATTATATGCATAGATTCTTGTACAGTCAAATTTTTTTTATTAAATACTCTATAAGTTTTACTATTTATTAAATACCCAAGAAAAATACATTCATCAGATTTTGTATCAAACTTTCCTAAAATATCATTGTCATTGAGAATAAAATATTTGCATCCAAATATATAAAAGTAACTAATATTTGATTTTTTCTCATTCCAAAACTCATAAGAGATTTTATCTAATTTAAACCTTAACATAACTCTATTATAACATAACATGCAGTACTTACCGTTTCGGTCCAAAAATAATTAGGTAAATTATTCTTATTAAGTATTATTCTTGTCATTTCTTGAAAAAATCTATTATTCTACTTAACTATCCCATTTTGTTGAGAAATTCGAGGATCAGAGAAATTATGCACAAAACCATTTTCATCACAAAAAAATTCAATATCTTTATTGACAAACTCTTTCTTAATGTCATTGTGGATGTTTGAAATAGTATAGCTTGTGACGCCTCCGAATTCTCCTTAAAATAAACACGAGAATTAAGGCGTCAGGATGATGACAACACGGGTCACATATCTCAATGACAATCACCAAACGTGTGTGCACACGTGACATACATAAAATATAAGTCACAGCAGATAATAAAATCATTATCTAAGTACCAGAATTTTTAAAAATATTTTACAAACCAATTAACATAAATTCTCCAACATGAGATTTAATACAGTCGTCCGAGATACAATTAAATAAATACATACTTATAGAAGGGGAAAATAATTTCCCGAGATAATAATTTTATAACAATAATACATCATTGGCGGAGCCGTCTCCTCAGGCTCGGTTTCTTCATAATCTGCATCCAAAAAAATTACGACATCAAGATGGCATCGCAGGTAAGTACAACCTAACCAAACCAAAAAATAGAAATATACTCATGCAACAACACTACGCATGAACACGACTCCAAATGCATGAATCTCAAAAGAACATATTTCTCAAAATAATTAAGATAAATACACGCCAAAATCCCATTTTAGTCCACAATAAAATTCCAATAAAAATCATCCATCCTTCCCCATAAAATAATATCCACAAATCCAATCATACCGGACGTTACGTATCGCCGTCCCCAATATGATAAACACACATCACCAATCATAATGGGCGTTACGTATCGCCGTCCCTATTATAATTCCTACACACTCATTTTATACCGGGCGTTACGTATCTCCTTTCCCAATATGAAATACACACCCAATGACCATAACGAGTGTTACGTATTGCATTCCCATTATGACTGTCACACACACAATGACCTAATGGGCGTTACATATCGCCGTCCCCATTATATCATCCACACACACACGCTGATCACAACGGGCGTTACGTATCGCCGTCCCAGTTATAACTCAGCCAAAAACCCTTAAAATCCATAAACTCAATTTAAAACCCAGTTTCCATTTTCAACACATGAATATCCAAAATCATGCAAAAAAATCCAATTTTTAAATATTTTTATGAGCATGCGCGTAAATACACAATGCAGACAACCATACACTAAATAGCCAACAATGAATAAATTCCAACAATAATCAAACACAATAACTGTTAATACCAAAAATATATTTAAATCTTTAAAGTTCGTTTGGAAAGTACTTATAGCGGTTAAAATCCTTTGAGCGAACGCCAATCCACTGCGTTCATAGCAGTCACCGATACGTTAGGCTAAAATTCTCAGTTTGACACCAAAATTTAAGGAGATACTTTTTGGAAGGTGGAGAATCTCATATAGGTAGTGGTGTGGCGGTACAACCACTAGAAGGTGGCGGATCGGGTTCCAAAAGGATGGAAACCCATTTTAGGGTTTGAGGTTGTACCGGGAAGGTGAGACAACGGTTGGGAAAACTGAGTTAGGGGGATGACTGGCTGGGCAAGGGGAGTCTTTTCGTGTTGGTGGTGAGGCCTACGTTGGCCGGACGGTGGCACGGCAAAGAACAACCCGTTTAAGACCCATTTCGGGTGGAGGGGTAATCGGTAGAGATGGGTGGCTTTGGGCGGTGGGTTATGCTCGCCAGAGGTCGGAGGGCGAGCAGAGGGTGGGGAGGCTACTAGTAGGTCGCCAGTGCCAAGGGGTGGCCGGCGGTGGCCAAAAAATGTAAGAGAAGCTAAAACACTTATTTCGAGTAGGGGGCCATGTAGGGGCGGTGGGGTGGCCGGAGGTGACACCACCGGTGCCGGTGGACTCGCCAGCGTGTGGGGAAGGCTGTGGGCTGGGCGGTGTCGGCGGTGGGTAACTGACGGCGGCCCTGGGTGGAGATGAGAGAATCGGCGAGAGAGAGGAAAGAACAGGGGGCTCGCGCACGGGAAACTTAGGAAGAAAGAAGAAAAGGAAAAAGAAAGAAGAAAAAGAAAAGAAAAGAAAAGGAAACGAGAAAAAGAAGAAGAAAAAGAAAAATAGGACTACTAGAAAAAGCACATTAAATTAAATAAAAGCCAATTGAAAATACTACCATTCAATATCAATAAAATAAGATATTTAAAACCCATCAATAGAAATAAATTAAGCCCAAGCGCAATATTAAAAATAAAATAATAATTAATATAACAAAAGCAGATCAAATAAACTCACATAATAAAATAAAAGAATTAAATTCCAATCATTAAAATAATTAACTCATTAAAATAAATAAGAAAAGTAACGTAACTCAATATTAACTAATTAATAGTTCAAATAAATATCTTAAATAAATAAAACATGACTAATAATATTATTAAAATAAATTAAAATAATTAATACCGAGAATAAAATAACGTGTAAAAATACACGTAAATCTGGGATCTCACATACCCCTTTTCATTTTAAATTCTCTTGCATAACTTGGTAAATGCATTATGTACCTCATCTTTATGAGCGTGAAAGATGACTCAAGTATATCTAAAAAAATTATCAACAATAACAAATGCATAATATTTTTCTCTCAGACTTGCAATTTTGTTTGGTCCAAAAACATCCATGCGTATTAGTTGCAATGGTCTAGTGATGGAAATATATTTCTTGATTTTGAAAGAAATTTTTGTTTACTTACCAAATTGACATGCATCACAGATTTTGTCTTTAAAAAAGTTCGCTTTTGACAAATCTCTTACAAGATCATTTTTTGAAAATTTAAAAATAAGTTTTATATTTGCATGACCTAATCTTCTATACCATAATTAACTATTTTCATATTGAGCTGATAAACAAATAGCATTTTTTGAGGCAATTTTTTCAAATTCGATTGTATAAATATTATTATTTTTAAGAGTAATAAAACAAACATTACAATCATTATTATTCAAAATAATGTACTTATCTTTTTTGAAAGTAACGGTAAATCGTTTATTACATAATTGATTTATACTTAAAAAATTATGTTTTATACCATTAACAAGTAGAATATTTTCAACTATGAGAGAAGACTCATTATCAACTTTACCTATTCCTATGATTTTCTCTTTTGAATTATTTCTAAATGTCACTTGTCCTTCTTATTTAGAAGTGGGGTCAAGGAATTTAGTTTTATCTCATGTCATGTGTCTTGAGCATCCGCTGTCTAAAAACCATTTACTTTTACCTATAGAGGATTTAATGCATAACTACAAAAGCAATTAAAATAATTTTTCTTGATACCCAAGTTTTTTGGGTCTTTTTTTATTAGTATTGGAAGAAACAAGATTTTTTGATACTCATATGACTCTAATAGTCATTGTATGTCTTCTTCTAATAGGACTAGCATGATAGTTATGATAATTTTTATTGCAAAAATTACAAATAACATGTAACATATTTGAAAACTTTGAGTGATTATAATAATGTTTTTCTTTAAGAAATTTAATTTTGATTTAGTCGGTTTATCAAATAAATTTTTATAGAGTTTGAGTTTTTCTTTTGGCATGTATCCCAAGTCTACCATATCAAAAATTCATCTTTGACTATCAAGAAATTTTTCAAAATTTCCTTTTCCATTTGTAAAATTTTCAACAATTTTTTCTAAATCAATCATTGTCTTTTTCAACTCATAATTTTCATCTTTCAAAACAACATTTTGTTTTTTTAAAACATCATTTTCATTTATTAAAGAATAATTTTTTCTTTTTTAAAGAAGTATACCTGATACCTAATTTTTCAAATTCCTCATATACCCCTTCCAAAGCATTTTGCAATTTTTCATAAGAAGGATTTTTAATATTTTTAGAATTTGTTATCTCAAGATTATCTTTAGTCATGAGACAAAATTTTCAGATTTTTAATTACTTGTGTCACTGTCTGAACTACTTGAATCATTTTCCCGTATAGTTTTCATTATTTTCTTACCTTTGTATCAATCTTTCCTTAGTATAAGACAATCTGCCTTAATATGTTCTGGCTTTTTGCATTTATAACAAATTAGAAAGTCATTTTCATCTATATTTTTGTTAGAAAACTTTTTAAAATATTTCATTGGACGAGCTTTATTTTTCTTTAAGAATTTCTGAAATCTTCTTGTGATCATTGCAATCTCGTCATTTTTGTTATCACTTTCCTTGTGTTCATCGCTTTCACTTTCATGGGAAATAGTTTTGAGTGCCAATCTCTTCTTTTGCTTTTCTTCTTCTTCTCATTTTTTTAATGTGTACTCATGAGTAATAAGTGATCCAATGAGTTCATTTACTTCGAGTTTTTTGAGATCTTTAGTTTCAAGAATCGTCGTCACTTTTGATTCCCAACGTTTTGGCAAAGAGTTGAAAATTTTTCTTATCATCTCCAAGTTAGAATAAACTTTTTCAAGAGCTGTCAAGTTATTTATAATGTTAGTAAAACGAGTATATAGAGGAAATAGATTCATCATCAATCATTTTAAACATTTCATATTCATGGATTCTTTTACTTGTAAAATTCCTTCATAAGTTATTTATAAGTCATCTCAGATTTTATTTGTTGTCCTACAAGTCATTATTCTATTAAATTCATTGCTATTGAAAGTATTATACAGAAGATTTATAGTCATTACATTCACTGTATAAAATCTATCATCATCATGATCAAATTCTTCTTCTTCTTTGTTGACCTTTACTCTATCAACATTTTTTGTTAGAATATAAAACTCATTTACAATACATTTTCAGATTTCTCGACATTGAGACTGAAGAAATATTCTCATTTTAGTTTTTCAGAAAGTATAATTGTCTCTACAAAATAGCGGAGGCTGACTACTGTATTGACTTTCAGTGAATGTTGCTGCAATGTTAGTCATATGATCTTAATTCAATAGATAATTAATCTTATTATAGAGCTTTTGGTCTGATACCAATTGTTGTCCAGATGACTAACAAAAGAGAGAGGGTTAATTGAGTTATATTAAACAAATTAGCACACATAAACTAAATATACAATATAAAATATAAACAAAATATGAAGTAATAGAAAATATAAAAAGTAAGGGCAAAAAGAAGCATACTCAGTATTTTAACGAGGTTCAACCCTATTGTCTATGTCATCGCCTTAAACTACCTCTTGAGGATCCTAAATTTACTATTCAATCTCTTTCAGGTAGAAATAGAAACCTATTACACTTTTGAGCAATACCATTACAAAGAATCGATGTAGGACACTCTCTACACTTGCAATCACCTCACACTTGGTGATTCAACTATTCCCTGTGTAGACTCTACACACACAAGAGTTATACGCAGTCTCTTACAAATATAAGAGCTGATAGTAGGTAAATTATCAGAATACACTTCTCAATGAGTAAAATAAGAACAATACAGTGCAACTTATATTTCTCTCAAAATGAACAAGGATTAAGGCATAAAATTAGAGAAGAGAGAATGAGAGTTTTGAAAGAATAATGCAAAACTTAGTAATTGATGTGTAAGTTCTTGTTGTGATTTTTTTAAAACTCAAGTGAGCTATTTATAGGCAAATGAGTCTTTATATTCAAATTTAAAAATGTTCACATGTCAAATAAGAGCATTATTCATTTTTCAAAATATTCAAATAAAAAATCTCATTTTTACATTTGTCAAAGACAATTTCATTCATTTTTTAAAGAAATCAAATCAAATTTTTTACTTTTCATACATGACAAAATGAACATGATTTATTTTCAAACCAAATAATGTTTGTTTTTTGCATATGTAAAAAAAATACACAACCACCTTTCAAAATTTTCAAACAAAATCATCTATTTTTTGTATTTGTCAAAAAAACACACAACCACCTTTTAAAATTTTCAAACAAAAGATGCACATGTTAAAGATGATAATTAATCATCTTACAAATTCAAATCTTTATGCATTTTAAAATTTTTTTTTTGAAATTTAATATTTTAATAAAGTTATGTAAATGAAAAAAAATGTAATTTGATGATTTATGAGAAAATATTAATTTTAAACTTTAATCCAATTTCAAATTTTAAGAGATGTACAAAATTATTTTATGAGTTTCATTTGTAAACTTATTTTTGAAATGAGAATTAATGCTTATAATAAATTAAATTGAGCACTCTGCCTTTAAGAGTCGACCTAGTAGTTATTAATTAATTCGTACATCAGATCATAAAAATAAAAAAAGTGTAAAAACATGTGATATTGTACGTTCATAGTCAACATGGCTCAATTATTATAGGAAATTGCTAAAACATTGAAATTATCGGTTTAAATTAATATTTTGAATCTCGTATTAATGGGTGTATCGATTAATGTATTATAATGAAATATTTCAATACTGATACTATTTCAGAATAATTTATATATAAATAAGTTTTATATATAAATATATATAAATTATATTTTAAAATAATAATCAATATATAAATAAATTATATATATAATTAACCTAATCTGAATTGAGGTAAAAAATAACAAAATATGAGAAAAATGAGTAAAAGGCTGAAATTCAATACATTTAAAATATAGGCAAAAATATTAGCTTGTATGGCTCAAATACCGGTCAGTACAGAGCGGTATGGCTGATATTTGAACTAGTACAAAACAGACATAATTTTTGTATTATCTAACTAGTCGGTATAGTATATATCGACTGTATTAGCCAATATGATACGAGATTTAAAACACTAATTTAAATGCCAAATTACGAAGACTTGACACTTCATGTTTAATTGATCATGATCACCGCCGACTAAATCTATCAGTACTTCACCACTTAACCTCACCTAATCTAAATCTCACTAATTAACAAGAAATAAAGCCTATTAATCCTAGTTAATTTATCTAAAATTATTCAAATTATAAAAAGTGCATGGTTCATGAAAAACTGCATATCATTACCATTTTGTTTATATTTGATTGTCTACTTGTGATCAGTTAGAATATTGCTTTTTAAAAATTAAAAAAAATTTGAGAGAGAGTTAAATAGTGGTGCCTACACTACATGTATATGTGCATGTGTCACGTGTCACGTGTCACGTATGTGTACGTCCTAGGAAGGAATTGGTGGGGAAAAATTATTGAGGGAAGCCACACTCATAGCACTCACTCTCACATGTCACTGTTCACATGAACAGTGACATGTGAGAGTGAGTGCTATGAGTGTGGCTTCACTCTAGCATCACTCATTGGTGGGGTACGTATATATAACTGTGAATGAATGGCCGGAGAGTGACCTTATGTTTATTATCATGTTCCTGTATAAGGAAGGAATCAATATTTAATATTTATGAAAGTAATTGTTAAAATGTATAATACATGTAAATATAAATAATATATATTTTTTATATGTGATTATATATAAAAATAATAATTATATATAATAAAATTGTATAAAAAAATACGTATCTAAAAATCATCTTATAAAATAATTTTCTTTAAAATTTTTATAATTTGCTAAAAATATTAATGAATAGTTTGTCAAAACTCACTAATTAACTAATATTATTAATTAACCCAAAATATCCACTGAGCAACTAATGCCCCACGAAACATGGTTTTAAGATCATTAATCATATGGTGATAATCACTAATGCTCTTAACTAAAATTGTAAACTAAATTTAATTGTCTCAAAAGCAGTCTTCTAAATTTTAGTGTTGATTTAAGAGTTGATATGTGACACCTCCAAATTCCCTTTAAAATAATACAGAATTCGAGACGTCTGAATAATGACAACACGAGTCACAATCTCCAAACGTCAAGTGTTAGATGTGTGAACACGTGACATGCATAAATAAAAGTAGCGGATAATTGAAGTCAATATTTAAGTACCAGAATTTTTAGAATTATTTTACAAACTATTTTAATACAAATTCTCTAATAGGAGATTTAATACAGTCATCCGAAATACAAATTATACAAATACATATTGATAAAAAGAAAAACAAATTTTCATGATAACAAATTCGAAAATGAATACTTCAACAGCAAAATTGCTTGCTCAGACTCAGCCTCTACAAAATTCTGCATAAAAAATTACGACGCTAAAAATGGCATGGCAGGTAAGTACAATCTAAATAAATCACAATATATAAAATATACTCATGCAACAACAATATGCATGAACATGACACTATATGCATGAAACTTAAAATCATCTTCCTCAAAATAAATAAAATAACCACACACCAAAATTCTATTTTGGTCCATGATAAAACTCTAATAAAAACATCCATCATTTTTCCCGAAAATGATGTCCGTAAAACCATTAAAACAACAACCATTTTCCCAGAAATGGTCCACATAACACCAATAATCAAAACTTGTCACTTTCTTAAAAAATGGCCTAAACATCCATTTTATTAACCGTATGCACCATGATCTCCCATAGGGACCATCTACACACCCTGGCTTTCATCATCACACTAAAGGTAATGATTACGCATGTGACTTCAGAACGGGCGATGCCTAACTAACCGCGCCCAGCACGTACCATGACCAGGCATCCCTTAGCCCCCGCTAGCAGAAGAGCCACGGAGTCGGCATGAGAGCGTTACCATCCCGTCCGATCCTGTTGTTGCCCAACGACAACTCAGGGGACGTCATTCAGTATATTCCGCTCCCGAGTGATCAAAGGAGTTCCACCGAGATAATGCCTCATTCCGACTTGGGGTTGTGATACACACGCACCCAAAAACCATGAATACATGAAAACCCAGTTTCCATTTTCAACACATGAACATCTAATATCATGTTAAAATCCAGCTTTCAAATATAACCATGAATATGTGCATAAATACATAATATATACGACTATGCACAAAATATTTAATAACCAATAAATCCCAACAATAATCAAGTACAATATCTGTCGATGCAAAAATATATTTAAGTCTTAAATTTTATTTGGAAAAGACTTACAGTGGATAAAAATCTGATCATTGAGCAAACGCCGATCCATAGTGTTCACAGTGAGTCATTTTATACGTTGGGCTAGAGTGCTCGGTTTGACAATAAAATTTAGGAAAATACTCATTAGAGGATGGAGAATCTCATGAAGGTAGTGGTGAGGTGGTGCAACCACTAGAAGGTGGCAGATCGGGCTCAAAATGGGTGGAAAATCATTTTTGAGTTTATGCTCGTATACGAGAGGTGGGGCAACGGATGGGAAAACTGAGCTAAGGGAGTGGTCAGCTGAGATGAGGGAGTGTTTTGGTGGTGGTGGTGAGGCCTACGGTGGCCGGACGGTGATGTGGCGAAGAACAACCCATTTAAAGACCCATTTCGGGTGGAGGAGCAAGTGGCAGAACTGGGTGGTTCTAGGTGGTGCGTTATACTCACCGGAATTAGGGGAAATTGCTGGTAGGTCGCCGGCGATGGCTGGAAAACGCAGGAAAAGCCAAGATACTCATTTCGAGTTCTAGCTTACCAGCGGGAAGTGTGGCTGCCATGGGTGGCACCACCGGCATAGATGAACTCGCCTAAGCGAGGGGGTGCAGGTGGCGTGGGCGGTAAGGGTAGGTGGCTGGTAGTGACACTGTTGGGGGTGGAAAACTAAATTGGAAGCCAGAGGGAAGGGGGCTGGTCGCGCGGTTGGGGGGAGAGGAAATAAGAAAGAAAGAAAGAAAAAGAAAGAAAAAGAGAAAAAGAAAAGAGAAAAAGGAAAAAGGAAAGGAAATAAACGAGATATAGCAGTACTCACAACTTAGTTAACGGAGTTGATACAATAAAAAGAATTCCAAAACAGAGAGCTGAATAAATTAATTTAAACACAAAGACTACTTAAGATAAAATAAAAACATATCAAATAAATTTACATAATAAAATAAAGGAAATTAAATTCCAATCATTGAAATAATTATCACACATTTAAATTAATAAGAAAAACAGCATAACTCCATATTAACATAAAACAACGTAAAACTAATATTAACTAATTAATAGTTTAAATAATAATTTTAAACAAATAAAATACAATCAATAATATTATTAAAATAAATTAAAACAATCAATAATAAGAATAAAACATTACGTAAAAGATATACGTAATTTGAGATCTAACATGATGTATAAGAATAAATAAACGGGATATTACAATTTGAAATTTATACAAATCATATATATAAACATGATGTATATGTATATATATATATATATATATCCTCCATTTACATCCAAATAGCCAAAATAATTAAAAAATTGCCCTGTACATGAGAAGGATGATACCAAACTAAATGAAAACTAGCTCAACTGCTTGGACTTAAACAAAAAGGGAAAGGAAATAAAGACATGAACAAATTAGCTGTACTCAATTTCATTTCTTCAAGAATTGTAGTCCCATTAGTACATTAAATATACATTCATCTCTTTTTAAGTACAAAACTCAACGTTCCAAATACAAATAATAAATCAATAAAGGCCAAACTAATTAACTAGTGTTGACACCAACCATTAAACTAATCAACACACAACAGCAGACTAGTCTGCAATGCTTTACAATTTACAACCTATAGCCCTTTTCTGACTCATAGCACACACAATAATACCGACCACTAGCTACGGCATACAACATATTTGATGGACCATAAATTTATGTGAATAAGTACAATCGGTAATGAGAGAGTGTTAGAAAAGAAAGATGAATTCATAAACGAGTACCATTAGTCTCTACTAAAGCAGTGTTTTGCGCCCCCCCCGGGGGGGGGGGGGGGGTGGGGAAGGTGGGGTTAGGTTTGGTAAAATTTTGGTAGGTAGGAGGAAAAGTCTATTGATCTATAAGCTATATTAAGGTTACAAAAAAACTTGGGGGCTTACCATATGTAGTTTCACCCCTGTGCATGCGCCAAAATAAGTTATTCATGTATAATTCTTTCATTGTCCTATTGTCTACGGAGAAGGATTAGAATGTAATCATTTATTTAGAACGATATTATTTTCTTATATTCTTATAAAATTTTGCAATATAATTGAGAGAATTAAGAAATTTTTATAATTGAGTTTTATTGAGAATGATATTGAGAAACCTGATAGCAAATTCGATGACCTTAAAGAAAGGTTGGATTTTACTTTCAGAAATATTATAATCAATGAATCTCATCTTTGTTTAAAATAATTTAATCTTTATGATAGAAACAACAAGACTATTTTATCTTATGATATTTAGAAATAAAGATAAATATTTCTAGTGCTCATCAATAGATTTTGAAAATATAAGAACATTATTAATATAAACAATAATGAAATAGGTGAATGAATTAAAGATATCATTTATAATATTTTGAAATTCATTAGGGACATTTTTTAGATTGAATGACATCACATTCCACTCGTAGTGACCAAAATGGATAGTAAAAATAGTTCTATACTTATCAGACTCACTAATTTGAATTTGTTAAAATTCAGACTTTAAGTCAAACTTAAAAAATACGATTACATTACTTAACATATAGATCAAGTCATTTTTATTGAGAATATGATACTATATATATATATATATATCTATATATACCCACATATATACATATATTATATTTTATATGTATAATCTTGTCATTTGCCTGGCCGGACACATGACAATATTCAAATTCTCTCCATAAAACAATATTACAATAATAGTAGCAAAATCACTTTCAACGCATGCATACAAGCCATGAGATATGCGTGGACAATTATGACCTTATTTTCAATCAACAAATATAGTACAACGATGTTTTTTGTATAAATATTCTTTTACCATTCCTGAATTAGGTATATTAGAAAATCTCGCGCTTGTTTCAAAGATATAAAAAATCAAAGAAAGAAAATATTAAAAATCCCATACTAATTAAGGTTGAGTACAGAAAGATGCTATATAGCTAGATTGCAGAGAAATTAAAAGATAAAAGGACCCAACTGTTGTTGTGTTTTAACTGCCGTTAGTTATTTATAAATTGAATTTTCTCAATTTTTATAAGTTACATTTATAAATTTCAAGTTTTTAAATTTAATGACATATGCCTACTTTGCAAAAAAAAAAAAAAAAAGAAGATGAAAAGACCCGTTGAACTTCTATATGGATTTTCAAACCTTAATTAAGAGAAATCTAAATATTTTATTGATTAACTAGATGATTAATTACCACAAACAAAAATATATAAATATTACTCAACAAACAATAGCTAGGCCGAATGCAACCCCGGCCTTGTGAATGCACGGCCGGCTGATTAGTTGACTCGGGATTGATATGCCCATTGGAATGAGGATTAATGCTTATTAGAATGAAAAATTATATATTAACAATATTTTGTGAGAGTGAGTGTTCTAAATGTAGATTCCTCTAGTATTATTCTATTAGAATAGAGCATGTAGCAAGCCATCTTCAAAAAGTATCAAAACACGGTAAACATAATAATAGCCCCTTAATTATTGTTTTTCTGTGAAAAAAGCAAACAAAAGAAAAATAAGAAAAATAAATCATCGATATTATGTACATGTTCCCAATATGAAGTTTTTCACCAAGATGTTTGAAAATTTGGTAGGATGTTTGAACCAAAATACTACTACACAGCGGCGGACCTACCTTGGCGAAGGGGGGACATGACACCTAAAAATATTTTCAAAATTTTAAATAGCCCTCCAAATATTATTTTTATTTTTTAAATTCAACATAACCCCTATATTTTATTTATAATTTAATATATATAGAAATTGGCCCTCCCACACAATTTGTAATTTTCTTATTCCTCATATGTTTTTTAAGATTTTATTAAATTTTAATATACATAAAAATGTCTCTCTTTAATTTTTTTCCTATAACCCAGCTTAGATTTTGTATAATTTTTATATATTATCTATTTTCTAGAATGTGGCTACACTAAAATTAAATTAAAAAATAAACTTTAACATTTACCCCAATTTATATATACACTATTGAATTTCTTAATATAAAATCTGAAATGAAAATAACAGAAAAACCATTAAAAATTGATCAAGATTCTTATGAAAAATAATAGAAGTGATTTATCCTCTAAACTTTATTGAATAAGAAAAATTTTACTTAAGGTTCCATTTGTAACATTATATGCTTAATGTGACATAAAAATAGTTAGATTTTATATTAAATTTGATTAACTAGCTTAAATATTAGAATGAAAAATGACATTTTAAAAAACTATTTGATAATTTTTATGAAGAAAATAATTTCTAAATATTTTATATTTATAAAAATAATAATAGATGATTATTACTATCTGAAACAAATATTAAATTGTATTTTTACGTTATTTGACATAATATCAAAATTTAATTTTATATATACTTTATGATTTTATAATATTTTGTAATATTTTATATAAATATAGTACGATAGAAAAATTGGTCATCCTAAAATTAGTTATTGGCACTACAAAAAAATTAAGTTTTTGTGGCCATTTAATTGCGGCCAAATTATTTGTAATAAATAATCATTTGGTCATAATTAAATACTCACAAATAAATAATTTTCTTGTAGTGTGGTTCTGCCACCAGTCCTATCATTACGTACTAATAGTAGTCTAGCTATGTTTTATAAATTTGGTTTATCCAACAATTATGTAGAAATTAATATGATAAACTGAGTTGGAAAATGAGTTGGAAAATAGTATAACTTGTATGTGCATGTATCATTACCTAATTTTCTATTGAACATGTTTTTGTTGAAGAGTCATTCTCCCTATACATGTTTTTTAACAGATTATCATGTGAAAAATTAAATTATTGAATATGATTAGCCAATATCCTTCTCTCAAACTCGTAGGTACGTCTTATTGTATTGTTAAAAAGAGATGATATATACACAATATATTTTATAATATTTTATATAATATATATTGTAAAATAATATTAATTATATAAGATAATTTCTAAAAATATCTTTTAAATATTATTATAAAATATCATTTGTGTTTATCATTTTCCGTTATCAAAAGATGAGTAGTGACCACTAGATACTAGATGAGATATTGATTGCGTACTGTTGTCAATGATAGGACCGCGTATTGCGATTTATCTCAACTAATGAGATATTGATTGCGATATATCTCAACTTATTTTTGAAGATAAAATAAGTTGAAATGTATTTAGTTTATTATTTAATATTATTATTATTTTAAAATTTAAAAAATATATATATTAAAATTCAAAAAAGATGTATAAAAATTTATATTTTTTAAAAATTACAAAATTATAATAATAAAATAAAGATAAATAGATATGAATTAAAATAAATTTTAAATACAAACATGCATGTGCATGCGGCAAAATATATATCTTGCCGCGTGCGCATGGGAGGGCAGAGGGCAAAGCTACGATAATATAAGTGTAAGGGGCCACCACCCCAAATTTATTTTCAAAATTTTCCTTATATTTTTTTCATGTCTCTAAATATAGAAAATAACTCCCTAAATATTTATAATCCCCATGCTCTTCAAAGTTTTTCTAAAATCTACATATACCTTAAAAATATCTCTGATCTTTCCATTTTTTTTTTCTTTTAGACACAAAATTTTGAATAATTTTTAGATAATATCTAATTTTCGAGGATGTGACCGTGCTAAAGACAGTGAGGGCTAGCGTTTGTTCGCTAAAGGAGAGCTTTTTCGCAAGGCGGAGTTATCTCTGTTTTTAATTCCTAACCTAACGATAAATTAATTAGCTGCACCGGTCCCCAGTAACATGACATGATGAGTCTCTATAACATTGAGGGAATCTTTTGTGTTCCGAACATATTTTCCACGTTCCTTTCTTTAGTGCTGTTTGACGGTGACACATCTGTAATTTGCGAATTAATGCAATGAAACGTCACGACATGACCGATAATTAATAATGCTGCCATGGGACGAAACATGTGAACACGAAGTACGTGTCTATGTAAAATAGCCACGATAGCAGTGCACTTATTAATGTACACATCATGTGGCTGCTTTTTTTTTTTTTTTTAAAACAAAACGTGAAAGCAGGAGGGAGGAAAGGTGATGATGAACAGAGCGAGAGAGAAACCCAGAAAATGGTGGGTCCAATGGCACCTTCAATTCAAAGCATTCTGGTGTGTGTATATATATATATATATATATATGCATATATAACGTTATCCCATTCTAGGTGAAGTCAAAGTACTAGATAATGTACTATTGAATATGATGATTCCTAAGTTGAAATTGTATTCTAGGTGAAATCGAAGTACTAGATAATGTATTGAATATAGTTAAAATTGTTGGACTGGCCTGGCCAGTCTTATAAAGTATACATGCAAATTACTAGTTGCGAACATATTAATTAACGTGCTTTTCTGATGAACATTATTACTTAATTAGCTGACCGCACAATGAGGAACATGCATTCTGCATGCGGTAATTATATTTAAGTAGTGCTAGCGTTCCCGCTGGAGTGATGAATTTTTTTTTATATTTTAATTTTTTCACTTTTTTAACAGTTGAAATATTTTTAAAAAATATAAAAAAATATCAATACACTAATAATTATTTTTTTAATCATTAAATAAAAAAAAAAAAAAAATCAAAATGTAGGAGATGTTAAAATCATAATGTCCAGTATAGTGAGCATGGTATCATCATTTTCCTTATATTTATCCCATGTGCTTTCGTATTTGTTTTGCAAATAACTTATTCATTATAGATTATTTTAAATGTATATAGTGCCAATCATTTGTCTATAAATAACACTTCGAACTCCTGCTGATGCTCATAGAACAAACTAACAGGCTATAAGCAAAGCAACGACATTGAGAGAGAGAGAGAGAGAGAGAGAGAGAGAGGTTTTACCGTCTTTAAAGATCATTTCTTTCTCTGGTAGGCCGAAGTGAGCAGACAGAACATGAGAATGAAGAATCTAGGTTTGGTACTAGGATTTCTAAGTTTTTGGCTTCTGGATGGGGTGTTCTTTTGCTTCGCATATGATGTCCACCACTACAGCTTCACTGTAAGTACTACTTTTCAGTACACGTTCCTCCTTTCCCAATATATACATATATATACATTTATGTACATATATATACATTTATGTATATATATACATATATATGTATATATATATACATGGATGGATGGATATACATCGGACCGTCGTGCGTGCATGCATGCTGAATTTCAGTGCATGCGAAAGATATATAGTCAATTAAATTTTTTTTCTTTCAATCAGTATAATGTGAAAAAAAGTACTGCTTTATATATCCATTAGTGAAGAATAAGAAAATGCGTGCATTCATGCAGATGCACTTGTCGATTATATATAATATCGGAAGATATTCTAATCCTAAAGCGATTATATGATTATATGAAAATAATCTTATAAAAAGATATAGTTCATCATGTTATAAAATTATTTTTATATATCAACCTAATCTATAGAGGATGCATGCATTTAAAACCTTTTGTTGTGTATATATATATATATATTTATATTGTAGATAAGTAATGCTAGGTACAAATTTTAAATAAACAAGTCTCTTACAAGCTAGTTTTATAAAATAGTGGATTTTAATAATAAAAAATAATTTTGTTTACACTGTTTTAAAGTGGAATCTATTTAAATACAAGGGCTTGCACTTGTTACAAATTATTTCTCTATTGTAGACACTACATAGGCTGTACGTTTGCAGGCTGATAAGTTTGCTCACTTTCCATAGGAATAATTTTACGTTATTTTACCGATCTAGAATAGACAATTCAAATTTACCATACGCTGTTTTACACTAGCATTTCGTGAGTTGCAAATGCGCATATATATATATACACGTTCTGGTTGCAGCTGAAGGAGACAAATTTCACAAGGCTGTGTGAAGAGAAGACTATTCTTACTGTAAATGGCATGTTTCCTGGCCCAACGATTCGTGTCCGCAAAGGCGATAAAGCATTTGTTAACGTTCACAACCATGCAGATTATGGTGTCACTATTCACTGGTAATACCCTAGCTTCCCGGCCCTTCATTCTCACAAATTTGCAACACTTAATTGTAACTGTCGAGCCAAGTTCTTTCTTTAATCGTAGAGGACGGATTGACTTTATCCATGCATACTAGGTGGTTTCTCCATTTAGTTCGTAACAGAGACATAGAATCAAATGCTGCGTAAATCAAAATTTATATTTTCAGAAAAATATAACATACCACCACCCTACTTTCATCTCATTATATAAAATAGGGCATATTTATCAGTAGTGGATAATCTTTTATGGAATATTTTTTTATCATTTAATGATAATAAATATGTCATATCTTACATATATAGTGAGATGAAAATGGGATACTAGTGAGGTATATAACATTACCTCAGATTGATTATGTAAATTAATAATAAACGTTTTTTTAATCTCTATTTATAGGCATGGAGTGAAGCAACCAAGAAATCCATGGTCAGATGGACCTGAGAACATTACACAATGCCCCATCAAACCAGGAAAAAACTTTACCTATGAGGTCATCTTTTCTGATGAAGAAGGAACTCTTTGGTGGCATGCCCATAGCGACTGGACACGTGCCACAGTTCATGGAGCCATTATTATTTACCCTGATGTGGGAATAACCCCCAATTATACATATGATGCAGAAGAAGTTATTATACTCGGTAACTTACTTTACAACTACATTAATATTGACAATTTAGAGTAGTCCAATAACAACTCGAGAACTGAACAGATTAGTACTGATGAAGCACGAAGCACTGTAAAAAGCATATATAACATAATTCATAGCTCAATATATGTTATGTTAGCATTTATGTAAAACTCAATAATGCTGTAAATCTGAATCTTCGTATAACTTAATTTCTGCAGGAGATTGGTACAAGGAAAACTTGACAACATTAGTGGATGCTGCTGCAGCAGTCGGCGTTGATCCAAACGTATCAGATTCTTACACCATCAATGGCCAACCAGGATATCCAAATAATTGCTCCACCGGTATGCATGATTAATATTATATATATGTATGTATGTATGTAATATGAGAATTGCTACATATATAAATAGATTATAAAAAAATAAATTTATAAACTAACGTGACTTCATGATCTCATTATTTATATTTATTTTGCAATAAAAATAAATTTATAATCTGACATAATATTGCATCAATTTATAAAATTATTTTTGTGTAATTTGTTTGTAACTTAAAATATTTTATCTAGTAAAGCGTTATAAATCAGGATTGAAGATTAAAGGATACTACTGCTCGTATACTATATATTAATTTTGTCGTACATATGCGTTGCAAGCAGAAACGACGTATGTTCTACTGGTTGAAGAGGGCAATACGTATCTTCTTCGAATTATAAATGCGGTGATGAATACAGAGATGTTCTTTGGGATCGCTAAGCACAACCTCACAGTTGTTGGACAAGATGGTGCATATACAAGCAAGTTCAACAGTAGTTACATAATGATAACCCCAGGACAAACAATGGACGTGTTGCTCACAGCAAGTCAGTCTCCGGCTGATAACTATTACATGGCTGCTAGTTCATTCGCAGCTTCCGATGCCCCTTTCGATGAAACCAGCACTTCAGCTCTTGTCGTTTACAATTCTCCATCCTCTGTTCTCTATCCGCAACTTCCTTTACCCGATGATACAAATGCTGCAATCAGCTTCACAAGTCAAATAAAGAACTCAGAGTTGGTAAATCTCCAAGAAGGATTTGATGAAAGAATCACTATTACAGTTTCTGCGAATCAATTGCCTTGTGATCTAGATAAATGTGAAGGTCCGCAGGGTAATAAACTATCTACAAGCTTAAACAACGTAAGTTACGTGTCAACAAGGATTGACATATTGCAGGCATACACCAGGTACATATATACGTACACCCACAACTCATATATATTCCATTATTGTTGCTGTGACAAAGTATAAATCAAAAATGGATATTTGTGATAGATTATTTGTAATGAAAAGGAATATTTACAAAAAGAAAAGTCATTTATTAGAAATGACTGATCATAAATGAACAATTTTCATGTGGTGATTATTGGTCAACCTTAGATAGATTACATGAAATTACAACCTTTTAATTTGCACTTTGCAGAGGCTTGCTTGGCACCTATGGAGAGTTACCTCATAACCCTCCATTTCCTGGCACTAACTGGACAAACATTGAGAGGGATGATCCGAAATATATATTTCCAAGCCAAAGGACAAAAGTTTTGACGGTACACTATGGTAAATCTATTGAAATAGTGTACCAAGGAACTAGTATTGGGAATCCAGAGAACCATCCACTGCATCTTCATGGTTATAGCTTCTACGTGGTCGGGACGGGTTCTGGAAACTTTACCGAAGAGGCTTATCAAGAAAATCGCAATTTGATTAATCCACCTAAAGTTAACACCGTCGGAGTTCCTAAAAACGGTTGGATTGCCATTAGATTTGTTGCGAATAATCCAGGTTAGCAATTGTTTTCAATGTAACATACTCAGGTTACTTATTATCATTACACACTATAAGAACGAGTATTAATTTGTGACATTATTTGATAACTAATTGCGTTAAAAGCACACTTATTTTAATAAAAAATAGTTATTTTAGTAAAAAATAATTATTTTAGTAAAAAAATAGTTGATTACAAATAAGCAGTTTTTTTTTAGTAATATACATATGTCCTTTATAAATTATGAATATTTTGAAAAGAGAAACTCCCACGTGGGAAAGACATGAAAACATATACAGAAGACACTCCCAATTACTACTTGTTGCGATCTGACAGTCTTAATTTATCATCTTTGTGTAACGCCTAGATCAAGCTATTCTTCCATTTTTGTTCTGCATCCGCCATCTGCAACACTTTTGTTTTAGCAAAAATCATGTAATTTGTGTAGAATGTCATGTGTAGCACTAGTAGTACGTACTATCTTCCTAATACAGTCGATGCATATATATTTTATAGGGGTGTGGTTTATGCACTGTCATTTTGAAAGGCATGTCACCTTGGGCATGGCCACTGTCCTCATAGTGAGGAATGGGACAACCGAGAAAACAAGCTTGCTGCCGCCTCCAGTTGGTTTGCCGAAGTGTTCATAGTTACACGGAAATGTCCAGGTGCAATGTCTTATATATATATATATATATATGTATGTATGTATGGACTTGAAGAATGGGAAGTCATGGCTCGAAGCAGTACTTGGCTAGCTATGTCTTTCATGATGAAGAAGTGAATTTCTTTTATTTTTCTAATCTTGTGTGTCTTGAACAAGCTTTCAATTGTTTGTTGATGTAATTGATCTGCGGTTGAGATGCTTTGAAGAATATACTTTGAGATGTTTTTTATTTAGATATAATGCAAAGGTCACAAACCACGGCTTGGGAATTGGGGTTCATCAAATTTCAGTTGGGCTTGTGTAAACATCTTTTAAGCCCGGTTTGGATAGAAGGTTATCCTAATCACTATATTTCTTTTGAATTCTCACATAAATTTTAAAAAAAAAATCAAATTTGAAATATTAAAATAATAATAAAATAAAAATATAATATTCTAATAAAATTTATTTAACTTTCAACTTTAGTACTCACTATCCAAATCGAATCTAAATCTTATTTTCATCTTTGAATCATCATATTAACGATACATACTATTTATTTATAATATTTCTACGATCAAAGTCAGACCCTTTTTACACTCAATTCATGTAAAAAGCATGCAATAGCGTCGTTTGTGCATGAATACTAAACAATATTGTAAAAAAGTAAAGGGATATATTTTTATAGGAAAATTAGCTACATTTCTTAAGGCACAAAAGGCCTTTACATAGTTTACATGATAAAACATCAATATACACAACATCAATGATAAAAGGAGGAGCAACATGCCATGACAATTGCAACCCAGAGATTGACCAAGCATGTTGTGCAAATGTATGAGCTACTTCGTTTGCCAATCGAGGTGTATGATGGATTGAACAATGAGTAAAACGTAGCATGAGGTGTTGGATTTCTAATATCACCATTCTTCTTGCTGAGGAAGGTTCTATATCAGAAAGAATCTCCTCCACAATGTTGTAACAGTCGCTGTCAATAAGCAGGCTCTGAATGCCAATGTGAAGACATGCTTGCAAGCTCGTAGGATAGTTATTGCTTCAACATTTTCAGACACCATAAACTCCTCCTCTACTCTACTCATGGCCAGGATCGCTTCACCACTGGAATCACGTAGGACAGCCCCAACCTGTCTTATTGCAGTGAGAAAAGAGGGCCCAATCTATATTTAACTTGAAACTATTTTAAGGGAGAGGAGTCCACCTATATTGACCCTAACTGTTGCTCATGTGGGGATAAAATTGGGATGAAGGAACAAACCTTTTAAGTGAGAGTGCATAATTAATGATTTGTGTGACGGTCCCAACTCCCATTTACGAAAATACGAAAATCGAGACGTCGGGATGATAACAATCTGGTGAGAGGGAACATTTACACTTTTATGCAACATTTTATTCCTTTCATGCTATAGTCCCCAAGTAATCAAAATGAAATCAGCTAAGCCCTCAGCCAATGTTGTAGAATAAATTAACATAGCAGAGTGCATAAAGACTTAAAAAATTCTAGGTCTAGCAATTCAAAAAATCTGTCCAACCATACATCTTGAAGATAGGGGCAGAAAAATAGCACATCGGCTAAATCTTCCAGAGTGAACCAACAAAAAAATTCTCTTCCTTAGCAAGTTTGTTTTAGAAGCAAAATTTCTTTACATGCCCTTCAAGCAAAAGTTTTTACTTTATAGGGGATTCACAACTTCCATAGTGCTTGCCAAAATTCCTTCACAGCTCCCACTGATGAAGTCTCTCCTATGTGAGTGGTGGAAACTCCTGTGAAGAACTTGTAAGCATTATGGACAAGATAGACACCACTTATTTCTTACTCCCAAATCCATTTATCCGGCTCATTAGAAAAACTTGGATGGATTCTCAAAATTGCCTCTACAATGTTTAGATTGAAGAGAGTTTGTACCTTGGATATATCGCACCATTTTATTGTGCTATTAAGCAAAGAGGACACATTTGTGTCAAAAGAAGATAGAGCAAAATGAGGTGGATCACATTGGGCTGTTACATGGTTACTAAGTTCTCAATATCCAGGAATCTAAGGATCATTAAGAATATGGATGTTTTGGCCATTACCAACACTCCATCTTTCCCCTTTCATGAGAAATCTCATTGCCTCCCATATCCCTCTCGAAGCAAAGGAGGGTGAACCCAATTTGGCATAAAAAATGGACGAGAAGCCTTGTAGAATAAGCTATCCTTGTGTGAGATCCCAGATTTACGTGTATTTTTACACGTTATTTTATTCTCGCTGTTGATTATTTTAATTTATTTAAATAATATTATTAGTCGTGTTTTATTTGTTTTAAATATTTATTTGATCTATTGATTAGTTAATATTAATTTTGTGTTGTTCTTATAATTAAATGTTGAGTTACGTTACTTTTCTTATTTATTTTAATATGAGTTAATTATATTAATGATTGAAATTTAATTCCTTTATTTTATTATCTGAGTTTATTTGATCTGCTTTCGTTATATTAATTATTGTTTTATAATTAATATTGCGTTTGGGTTTAATTTATTGCTATTGATGGGCTTTAAATATCTTATTTTATTGATATTGAAATTAAAGTATTTAAAGTTAACTTTTATTTAATTTATTGTATTTTTTTCTAATTAGTCTTTTTTTTCTTTTTCTCTTTTTTCTTTTCTTTTCTTTTCTTTTTTTTCTTTTTCCTTTCTTTTCTTTCTTTTTCTTTCCCTAGACCCCCCCAGCCCGCGCACCCCCTTTCTCCCTCTCATCTCTCGCCCGTTTCTCCCTCCTCCCCCAATGCCACCGTCAGCCACCCTCCGGAGACACTGTCCAGCCCACCACCACCCCCGCATGCCTGCGAGCCTCCCCTACCGTCGGTGTGCTTCACAGCGGCCTCACCTCCCTCTTACGGTCTCTTACCTGAAAATGAATTTCATGTGTTTTCTCCCATTTTTCGGTGCCACCACCAGCCACCTTGGCCTCCGACCACCTCCACCAGGTTCCCCACCCACTGGTGAACCTCCAGCTAGCTCCGACACGCTCCAACTCTACCTTTTCACCTTAAACCTGAAATGAGTCTTAAACGGGTTGTTCTTCGTCGTGCCGCCGTTCGACTACCATAGGTCTCATCTCTGCCACCAAAAGACTCCCATTGCCCAGCCGGTTTTCCCTCTAGCTCAGTTTTCCCATACATGGCCCCACCTTCCCAATACAACCCCAAACTCAAAAATGGATTTTCACCCATTTTGAGCCCGATCCACCACCTTTCGGTGGTTGTGCCACCACACCACTACCTCTATGAGATTCTCCACCCTTCAATGACCATCTCTCTAAATTTTAGTGTCAAACCGATCACTCTAACCTAAAGTAGAAGTGACCGCTACGAGCGCTTCAGAGTGACGTCTGCTCAAGGATTTACGCTTTTACCCGCTGTAAGTATTTTCCAAATAAATTTTAAGATTTAAATATATTTTTGGTATCAACAGATATTGTGTTTGGTCATTTTTGAAAATTATCAGTTGTTGGTTATTTGGTGCATGGTCATCTGCATTGTGTATTTACACGCATATTTATGTGTTGGAAATGAAAACTGGATTTTCATTGTATTTATGATTTTTGAGTGCGTGTGTATCACGACCACAAGCTGAGATGGGGCATTATCCCGGTGGAGCTCCTCTGGTCACTCGGGAGCGGAATATACTGAGTGACGTCCCCTGGGTTGTCGCCGAGCGACGGTAGGATTGGACGGGATGGTAACGCTCTCGTGTTGACTCTGTGGCTCCTCTGCTGGCGGGAGTTAGGAGATGCTTGGTCATAGTACGTGCTGGTCGCGGTTAGCTAAGCATCGCTCGTTCCGAAGTCACATGCGTGGTCGTTACCTTCGGTGTGATGATGAAAGTCAGAGTGTACGGATGGTCCCTAGGAGAGATCATGGTGCATACGGTTAATAAAATGGATGTTTAGGCCGTTTTCTGAGAAAGTGACGGGTTTTAATTATTGATTTTACGTCGACCATTTTCTGAAAAAATAGTTATGGTTTTAATGGTTTTATGGTTATCATTTTCTAGGAAAATGGTGGATGCTTTTATTGGAGTTTTAATTTGGGCCAAATTGATATTTTGGCATGTGTGGTTATTGTATTTGTTTTAAAAAAAATGATTTTAAGTTTCATGCATGCGGTGTCCTGTTCATGCATAGTGTTGCTGCATGAATTTATTTCTATCTTTTGGTTTGTTTGGGTTATACTTACCTGCGATGCCATTTTTGGCGTCGTAGTTTTTGGATGCAGATTTTGAGGAGGCTGGGCCTGAAGAGATGGCTCCGCTGTTGGTGTACTGTTATTATAAATTGTTATTTTGGGAAATTATTTTTCCCTTGTTATAAATATGTATTTATTTAATTTATCTTTAGATCACTGTATTAAATCTCATGTGGGAGAATTTATATTAAATTAAGTTGTAAAATATTTCTAAAAATTCTGGTACTTAGCTATTGATCTCAAATATCCGCTGCTTTTATTTATGCATATCACGTGTTCACACACTTAGCACTTGACGTTGGGGGTGTATGACCTATGTTATCAGCGTCCTGACGCCTCGATTTCCGTACTTATTTTAAGGAGAATTTGGGGGCGTCACACCTTGTGCCGTAGAAGCCTCTGACTCTGTTTTGCTAACATGGCCATTTTAAATTCTACAAATCTTTGAATCCAAGACCCCTTACTACCTTAGGCTTACACATTTGTTTCCAACCAACCCAATGAATCTTTTTCTCACCAAGTTTTTTGTCCCCACCAGAAATTAGTCATCATCCCCTCAAGATCAAAACACAATTTATGAGAGAGTTTAAAGCAACTCATAGCATAACATAGGATTGCCATAGCCATAACTTTTAATATAACCTCTCAGCCATCTTGTGAAAACATATTTCCTTTTCTACCGTGAAGTTTTAACCAAACCTTATGTCTAATATCAGCAAATGCACTTACCTTAGAGTTTCCTATTATAGGTGGCAAGCCAAGGTATTTATCATAAGGTTGGATCTATGAATTACCTTATAAATCCATGACATTCCTTTGCAAATCAACTTCAACATTCTGGCTAAAAACCATTGCTATTTTCTTATGATTGATCATTTGTCCTGAAGCATCCTCATAAACTTTTAGCAACTGAATTAATCTGTTATTTGACTCCATAATAGCATCGCAAAAAATAAGGCTATTATCTGTAAAGAGCAGATGATTAAGCCTAGGAGATGTCCTACAAATCTTGACTCCTGGAAGGGTACCCGAGTGTTCAGTTTGTTTCATTAATCCAGTTAAGCCTTCTGCACATAATAAGAAGAGATAAGGAGATACAAGGTCTCCTTGTCTCAATCCACGAGATGGAAAAATTTGTCCGGTGGAACTCCATTTATAAGAACTGAAAAGGATGCACTGGTCACACATTTCATCACCATCTTAATGAAAATTTCAGGAAATTCAAGCTTTAACATAATAGCTTCAAGATAGGGTCATTCTACCTTATGATCATAAGTTTTGCTCATGTCAAACTTTAAAGACATGAAGCCCTTTATACCTCTCTTTTTCCTCTTTAAGAAATGGTGAACCTCATATGTAATAAGGATGATATCGGTTATAAGTCTACCGGGATAAAAGCAGATTGAGTTCGAAAATAACAGCAAGTAAAATAATTTTCATTCTATTAGAAATGACTTTATATATTAGCTTATAGATGTCATTACAAAGACTAATAGATCTAAAGTCATTTACCTTTATAGGGTGTTTCTTCTTTGGGACTAATCTAATGAAAGTATGATTTGTTGTTTGAGAAAAATCTCTGGAATTGCGTGCATGTACCACCACTGCTAAAATTGAGGGACCAATGTGGGGCCAATATTGCTGGAAAAAAGAGAGTGGCATGCCTTCAGGACCTAGCGCCTTAGAGGAGTGCATCTCTTGCAAAGCTTTATGGACTTCATCTATAGTATAAGGCCTAGCAATATCCCTATGCATGTAAGGTGTAAATTTTTGTTTCAATCTGGGCCAAAATAGTAGTAATATTTCTAGTAGCTGCAGTGGAAAACAAAGAATCAAAATTGTTAACGATAAGTTGTTGACATTGTTCTCTCTTAAGCCAAGTACCACTACCATCCATAAGCTTTTGAATGCTATTCTTTTTATCCCTTTGGGATGTTTTGGCATGGAAAAAATCTGTGTTTTGATCTCCCTCATATAACCACAAAGCCTTTGATCTTTATCTCCACATCACCTCTTCTCTACTTAACCATTTGTAAACGTCATTTGAGGCAGTACTGATTTCCTCTTCATTTATCAGTCTCAAGTCCTTCTCTTGAGCCCTCTTTAATTAATTCTTGGTCTTTCCTAGATTAACATGTACATTACCAAACTTTGAGTTGTTCCATTGTTGAATTCTTGATGAACTCAAGGAAATACATCCCATTACATTTTGTAGACAAGTTTGGGTACAATGGATATTCCAAGTATCATGAATAAGATGTTTGCATTCTCCTTCCTCAAATCAAATGGCTTCAAACCTAAATGGCTTAGGTCCTTTTTGACAATTGTTTGCATTCCAAGTGAAATAGGCCTGTAATCAAAAACTATTTTTGACTTTTTAATCTTGGAAATTAAAACAATAAAGGTGTCGTTAATAGTACCAACTTTGCCACCATGATTAAGAACATTTTAAACGACTTCAATAATGTCATTGCCTACAATATCCCAGTGCTTCTAATAGAAAATAGGGGAAAATCCATCCGTAACTAGTGATTCCATTGGATTCATTTGAAAAATTGCCTCTTTGATTTCTTAAAGAGTAAGGTATGTTTAAATTTCTATTCATCATCTCTAAAATTATAGGTTGAAGACTACTAAGACATTCATCAATATAAGTAGGCTACTGTGAAGTAAAAACATACTGATAAAATTGATTAAATACCTATGTGATTTCCTAGCTATTTGAAGTTTCACTTCCATCTTCTTTGAGGATGCATTTGATTTTATTATTATTTTTCCTTTGATTGGCAAATTTGTGGTAGAACTTTCTATTTCTATCTCCACTTCTTAACCACATTTGCTTTGATCTCTATTGCCATTTCAAATTTTCTTTAACTAGGGAATACTCAATAGTTATCTTAAGGGACTTGATTTCTTTATTACCTCTGCCAGTGTTGTCTTTTTGAAGGTCAGCTAAACTCTGATGATTATTGTGAATTTCATTCTTGTCTTTTTTTGGTACAAGCTTATCCCATCGTTCCAAAGAATTCGTACACTTGCTCAGTTTCTCTTTGATAGATTGAATAATAGGACACTGAGTTGCTTCTGTAATGTTTCAGTTGTCACTGATGATATTTTTACATTCCTCTTGAATATTCTACTTAGCTTTATATCTGAAAATCTTTTCTTTGGATTTGTCACCTTCACTTAATAAATTTTTGGGTCCTTATGGGACCATGGTCAAATGAGAGGGCTACCAAGATTCTGAAACTGAAATTCCTTAATAATTCAGTCCATTTCAAATTCTCCAAAACACGATCAAGCCTTTCTGTTGTAAAATGACCCACTTTCTATTATTACACAAAGTGTATTTCATATCATCATATCCAAAATCACCTAAATTACAATCATCAATGCACTGTCTGAATTGCTCCATTTATTGATAAGGTTTTATTGCTTCTCCAACTGTTTCATTATGGTTAAGAATCTTATTAAAGTTACCAAAACATATCCAAGCCATATAAACCATTGGCTTTAATCTTCGCAAAAGGTTCCAACCCATATATCTACTTGACGTGACTACATAACTATAGAAACCCAAAATCAGAATTTGTTGATCCACCTCTTCATCATGGAATTTCATGGAAATATGGTGCTGGGTATAACTGTCTAAGGAAAAATGAAATTTACTGTTCCACAAAAATGCTAAGCCACCATTCAAGCCAATACTATCTACAACAAAGCTTGCATCAAAATCCAGTTTATTCCTGATTTTCTTCACTTATCTCTACAATATTTGGTTTCTATGAGGAACACAAAAATAGGAGACTTAGAATTAACTAACAACAGAAGTTCTCTAACTGTTAGGAGGTTCCCAAGCCCTCTACAGTTTCAAGAAACACCTATTATGGCTACTTGTGGGGCTGCCAAGCAACATCCACCTGATTTGTAACAATAGTAGGGCTAAGACCTTCCCCCTCTATTTTCACATTCTGAAGTTGTGCCTCTATGTCAATTACTAAATCTACCTCTCTTTCTTAGGTCACTTCAAATCTGTTCTAGAACCATTTGTTCATTGAAAGAAATTTCTCTTGCTCTTCTTTTCCAAGTAGACATTTTCTTAGGCCTCGTTTGGATTCAGAAGTAAGTTGAGCTCATCTGAACTCACTTCCATTTCATCATTACATTTTTATAATTTTTTTATACAAAACACAAATTTCTATATACTTTTTTCAAATCCCAATACACAATTTTCAAATTCCAATACATTTTTTAAAATCCCAATACACCTTTTTCAAATTCTAAAATAATAATAATATTAAAAAATAAACTAAACTTATTTCAACTCATTTCATCTCCGAATCCAAACGGAGCCTAATTTTTGCCTCAACATGTTCAATTGTGCTTTCTCTTTGATAATTATCATTTTCCTGTGATTCATTATTATGAGATTCACCCACTTTCTCATTATACTTGGGAAACTCTGTAACAATATTATCATTGTTGATTGGTTTATCTTCTTTTACATCAACTGCATAACCAATTATAATAATAATGCCTTGCTGCCTTTTTGGCTTCCCATGCTTATCTTGTGTTGAAAATTCATAACTTTATCCCCTTGCATTTGTTCAGAAGTTTTCTATTTCCCCTTATATCTTCTTGATTTCTCGTTGCCTTCATATTTTCTGGTTTAAAATTTTTTTGGATTTCATGGTTGAGCTCACATCTAGGCCCCAAACTGATCATTACTCTCATCTGTATCTTGTTCCTCATCTCTCAAAAGTTGGCATGATCTCGACTTGTGAGCTAGAATATAACATTTGAAATAGAAAGCTTGTAATCTTTCATATTTTATCGACATCCAATATTTCTTATTAACCAACTGAACTCATTTGTCTCGAAAAAGAGGTTTGGTCATATCAATAGCAACCTTAACTCTTAAACAATTGCCCCACGCCTGATTGTTTGAATATGAATCAACCCTAATAACATGACCCTAATAATGTTATTGATTCTGCTATTTCTTTTCCAATTTCATCATTCATGGAAGCAAGTGAAAGACCATATAACTGAACTCAAAAAGGTCCAAATTGAAACAGAATATCTTTCAACAAAATTGATTCATCCACTTCTTGAAAAGAAATCATGTTTCATCAAAAAACCATAGACGATCACTCCAAATTCTATCTTTATCAGCCAAGAATTGAAATTCAATTAGAGACTTCTGATCTCCAAGTTCTTTAAATTTTAGCCAACCTAAAAGATGCAACTTTTGTCGTTGTTAAACGAAAAGCATCACTATTTATAATCTTACTTGACATCACTCCTCCAATGATGCAAAATTTCACGCGCAAACCCCTATTTTTCAAATCTTTGTCCTTGATGATGCAAATCTCACTTTCCTCCATTGAAAGCTTTACTTTTTTCCACTTTCTTAACAGTTCCTCTTTCATTCTCCTCTTTTGTCTCTAGCTGATTCTCGACTAAACACTCACTAAACAAAAAATTAGAGTTCCTTGTTTTCCAAGAAAACTAAAATCTTTATTTGCTTTCAGACAAAAGTCTCAGAAAATGACTCCTATATACAATAATTTATTTGTCAATTGGACTGCGACGCACAATATATATTCCAATTTGTGCATAATTAATGCAATAATACTAGTAGCAAGGATAATTCAAGCATTCATTTTTAATCAACAAATCATCATGTATGATTAAACTTTTTTTTTTCATTCTTGAATTTCAATAATTAAGATCAAAATTAAAAATTACCGCCCAAATTTGATTTTTTTTTTTATAAATTTGGAGAAAAATATTATAAAATATTGGAAAAAAGATCATAAAATCACTACAAAAAAATTGCTTATTTGCTGCATTTTTATTATTTGTAATTCATTTTAGTCGCTAATAGTCTATTTTAATCGTTATTAGTCCTTTTCATCGTTAATATTGGATCACTATTAACCATTATTCTTATAGTAAAATTCGAAAATTTCTAAATGCAAGTAACATTGTGCATTTATGTGTACCAATATTAAAGTGAAAATGTAGATTTTAGTAAAGTATATATATTTAAAATGAAAGATACGAAGGCAATTAATAAACATGTATGTATGCGTATATAAATGTATAATATTACTTGTACGTAGTATTACTATAAAATATTTAGCCATCCAATCTGAATAGAACACTAATCTTGAAATGAGAATTAATGCTTATAATAAACTGAATTGGGCACTCAACCATTTGACAGCATCTCATTCGACCTAGTAGTTATTAATTAATTCATATAGCAGATCATAGAAAACAAAAGTGTCAAAACGTAATATTGTACATTCATGGTCAACATGGCTTAATTATTTTCAAAAATTGCTAAAATATTAATATTACTTTTTGACGTGTTTAAATCAATATTTTGAATACCGTATTGATAAATGTACCGATTAAAATATTGAAACAAAATATTTCGTTATTAGTATCATTTCAGAATAATTTGTATATAAATAAATTATATATATATGTATATATTATATTTTAAAATAATAGTTAATATATGAATAAATTATATATATATATACGTAATTAGTTTAGTCTAAATTGAGATAAAAAAACTATCATAAAATGAAAAAAAATGATAAAAGACTGAAATCCCTTACAGCTAAAATACAAGTTGAAATATTGATCGATATGGTTGAAATACCAGCTGGTACGACCTATATTTGAACTTGTATGAAACATATATAATTTCTGTACTGTCCATTTGGCACGTATGACAGATACTGACAGTACTAATTGGTATGATATAATATTTAAAACACTGATTTAAAAGTGAAACTATGAAGATTTGACACTTCATGATCAATAGATCATGATCACCACCGACTAAATCAATTAGCCGTACTCCACCACTTAACCTCACTTAGTTTAAATCTCACTAATTAACAAGAAAGAAAACTTATTAATCCTAGTTAATTTATCTAAAATTATTCAAATTATAATCGTGTATGATTCCTGAAAAACTGCATATCATTACTATTTTATTTATATTTGATTGTCTACTTGTGTGATCAGTCAGAATATTTGCTTTTAAAAAAAAAAGGGGAGAAAGTTAAATAGTGGAGCCTACACCACATGTATATATGCATGTGTCATGTGTGTACGTACTAGGAAAGTCCTCGGGTTGGGGGCCCGGGGGGAGGGGGGTTCCATTATAATTGCATGGTGGGGGCACCTATATATTACTATCATGTTCCTGCATGCGCCAAAAGAAGATGATCCATGTATAATTCTTTCATTGATTAACATATATATACACACAAAAAATTTGGCAGGACCTACCTTGGCCAAATCTTTCAAAATTTTAAATAGCCTTTCAATTTTTATTTTTTAATTCAACATAACCCCTAAATTTTATTCATAATTTAATATATATAGAATTTGGTCCTCACAAAAAATTTATAATTTGCTTATTTCCCATATATTTTCTAAAATTTTATAAATTTTCAATATACATAAAAATATCTCTCTCTAATTTTTTTTCTTATAACCCCTAGATTTTATTTATAAATTTCAAATTTCTGAATTTAATGATATAAGCATATTTCTCAAAAAAAAAATGAAAAGACACGTTGAACTTCTATATGGAATTTGAAACCTTAATTAAGAGAAATATAGATATTTTATTGATTAACTAGCGAATTAATTACCACAAACAAAAATATATAAATATTACTCGACAAACAATAGCGCCTAGGCCGAATGCATGTGAATGCGCGGCCGGCTAATTAATTGATTCAGGATGTTTGAACCAAAATAGTACTACACAGCGGCGCCGGACCTACCTTGGCCAAATTTTTCAAAATTTTAAATAGCCTTCCAATTTTTTTATTTTTATTTTTTAATTCAACATAACCCCAAAATTTTATTCATAATTTAATATATATATATATATATATATATAGAATTTGGTCCTCACAAAAAATTTATAATTTGCTTATTTCCCATATATTTTCTAAGATTTTATAAATTTTCAGTATACATAAAAATATCTCTCTCTATTTTTTTTTTCCTATAACCTTTAGATTTTGTATAATTTTCATATAATATTTATTTTCTAGAATATGGCTACACTAAAATTAAATTAAAAAATAAACTTTAACATTTACCTCAATTTTATATTATACACTATTGAGTTTGTTAATATAAAATCTAAAATGAAAATAATAGAAAAATCATTTAAGATTCATGATAATGATTCTTATGACAAATAGTAGAGGTGATTTATTCTTTAAACTTTATTAAATGAGAAAAAATTTATTTAAGGTCCCATTTGTAGTATTGATCTATATGGTTAATGTGACACCAAAATAGTTAGATTTTATGTTAAATTTGATTAAGTAGCGTAAATATTAGAATAAGAAATGACATTTAAAAAAATCATTTGATAATTTTTTCAAAAAAAATTCTAAATATTTCATATTTACAAAAATAATAATAGATGAATATTACTATCTGAAAAATTGAACGTTATGTGGCATATTATCAAAATTTAATATATATATATATATATATATGCTTTATAATTTTATATAATTTTGTAAACTGGACCTTCCTAAAATGGTACTGATTTGATTTATCCAATATTTTTTTAGAAATTAACATGATAAATCTACAACTACTTTATAATTATTTTACAATTATATTTAAACTGAAGTTTAATTTCGTAAAACTAAAATTATTGTTTGATAAAGTGGCACAATTATAGTGATTAATTTAAAATGAGTTGGAAAATAATTGTGAAATAGTATAACTTGTATGTGCATGCATGTATCATTTACCTAATTTTCTATTGAACATGTTTTTGTTAAAGAGTCACTCCCTATACATGTTTTTTAACGGAACATCATGTGAAAAATTTAATTATTGAATATGGTTAACCAATATCCTTCTCTCGAGCTCGTAGATACGTCTTATTCTATTATTAAAGAGAGATGGTATAAATACAATATATTTTATAATATTTTATATAATATATATTATAAAAAATATATATTTTTGTAAAATAATATTAATTCTATAAAATAATTTCTACAAATATTTTTTATAAAATATTATTATAAGATATAATTTGTGTTTATCATTTTCCGTTACCAAAAGATGAGTTGTGACCACTAGATGAGATATTGATTGTGTACCGTTGTCAATGATTGGACCGCGTATTGCGATATATCTCCACTATTTGGACTTTTTTGCATAAAATGGAATCACTATATATCTTGCCGTGTGCGCATGCACTGGCAGACCTACGTTAATATAAGTATCAAGGGCCAAGACCCCAAATTTATTTTCAAAATTTTCCTTAGATTTTTTTCATGTCTCTAAATATAGAAAATAACTCTCTAAATATTTATAATCCCCATGCTCTTCAAAGTTTTCTGAAACCTAAATACCTTAGAAATATCTTTGATCTTTCCAGTATTTTTTTTTTCCGTTAGTCACAAAATTTGAATAATTTTTATATAGTATCTATTTTTCAAAGATGTGACCTCACCAAATTAAATTTAAGTAAGTTTAAAAGAAATAATAAACATATTAATAGTGATCCCAAATTTTTTTATTATACATATTAATGCGCAACGTACGTACATACCGATTTCCACTGATGAAACCCATCATTAATTAGAGGAAAATTATAATATTAATGTCAGGGTCGATTCGGTAGTGCCTAAGACTAATTATATATTCTATCAAAGAGTCGGTAATCACCGTTATAGTAGTCCCGTCCAAAGTTTATTAGAAAAAGTCATCACTTACGGAAGAATATCATAAAAACATCATAATACTTAGGGGCCAACAGTATAAAATACTATAAACTAACTCAAAATCAAGTGTCAAAACAAACCAATACAAAACTAAAAAAACCAACAACGAAAGAATCCATACTAACAGGCCTATAGAAAGATAAAAAGAAAAAACAGAGCCATGCCTAAAAGAGCAAACAAATGAAAAAACCATCGAAACAAGATTATAACAAAATAAAATCAAAATCATAAACAAAGAGGGAAACACTCATCCCCAAAAAATAAAAAATAAATAAAGTCTCAAAGTCAGAATATTTAACTTATCAATCTTTAAAATATCTTTAAGTATATGAGGAATATTGTCAAAATTATATAAAAAATTAGCAACTCTTCTCGAAGCCATCCGCATATTGCTCTCTCTATAGATATGCCGTATAACAATTTGTAATGTAGATAAAAGAAACCCTTCGATGCCGGCCATCTCAAGTACTATATTATTATTCGAGACAGTTCACTTGTCTTATAATCAAGTCGATCATCTAATTAATTAATTAATTAATTACTAAACCAGATTTAATTTCGCGTATATTTAGGACGTGTAATTAATTATTTTTATTGTTTTTAGGGTTGTTAAATGACGTGATAAGTGATCAAGACAGTACTACTTTATACTTTAGTGAAACATTGTATATGTTTTCTTTCCTCACTAAAAATGCATGCATATAATATAGTTTATTTATAACGGTAAAATTAAATGTGTTAGCTATTGCAGTATGATACCTACTATAAGAAAAAAAAAATATAATTAATTAATTATAATTAAAATAATTATTTATAAAGAAAAAAGATTATTTTAATTATAAATATTTTTTTATCTTAATTAATTAACTATATATATATGTTTTTTTTTTATAGTTACGCAAATAAGGAAACAACATCATGAAGGCCTACTTACCGCGTGATGACTCCATAAACAATTCAATGTATTTTAATGTCTAACGACGTGGATATCGTGTGGCAATATATGCCACATTGATAATTTAAAATACTGTTTTTATTTTTCTTAACTTTCTTTCACATCGATCTCTTGCATGCCTACAAATTAATTATGGATATCATGGTCTACTGCTTCGAGACACCAAGCATTTTTTTACCTTTTTTCAACCTAACGATAAATAAATTAGCTGCACCGGTCCCCAGGTACATGATTGACGAGTCTATAATATTGAGGGAATCTTTTGTGCTCCGAACATATTTTCCACGTTCCTTTTTTTCGTACTGCTGTTTGACGGTGACACATCATTACTATGCGAATTAATGTAATGGAACGTCACGACACCGATAATTCATGGCTACCATGGGACGAAACATGTGAACACGAAGTACGCGTCTATAAAATGTACGCATTATGTGGTTGCTTATGTTTTTTATTTTTTAAAAACCAAAATCCGAAAGCAGGAGGAAAGGTGAAGATGAACAGAGCCAGAGATAAACCGAGAAAATGGGGGGTCCAATGTACCACAAGCACTTAGGGAGCATTAATGGACGTTTGAACTAACAAAAATGCACTAACTTAGTGTGTGGAATGAGTGCACTGTTACAGTGACTGTTACAGTGACTGTTACAGTGACTGTTCTTTAGCACTTATATATATATAATATTATGAATGGTATACTTTCGTCCCAAAATGTGCTTTTGTTAGTATTTAACTCAATAAAATCCTTTGCAACTAGACCTAATTAAGTTTTATATGGTGTGATTAATTGTCTGTTAATTTAATTTCGTATTTACTTTTACTTTTTATCATTGTTTTCAGAACAATATGTGATGACAAAGCGGCCACGTCATTGCAGCTAAATCCATAATCCATAACTATTGGTATATGGTTGTATCGAACTAATTAACTTTGGGTTTTACTTTTATTTTCTGATTGACTGAATTTTTGTAACTTGGTCTCATGAGAAGAGATCACACATTAATTGGGAGTCTGGGACTATAAATTATTTGAATTGCCGGTCAGCACTAATAAAAGTTAGACAAATGTCTCTTGACAAGCCGCATGAGCGAGGTATAAAAATTAAAAATATAATTCAGAAACCACATATTTTGGGAAAACATGAAAAGTTAAAAGACAACTATATTATTGGTAAGGCGATACATAGGGTTGGTGCAGTAGTAGTACTACATCTTCTTCTGTACTTTAGTTTTTGTACTACAAAAATCTGATATGCTATAAAAAACCTTGAAAACTCCCATGATATTGAACAAACCATGCATCTTCCCTCAAATTTCTTCAATCGACCTCTTAAGTAATTAGGGCCAATCGATCCATTGCATGTGCTTTAGTTTAATGGTGTCCAACACATCTCATGATTCGATCGTTTCATGTACATCCAATCGGGCTGATCTTTCAGTTTGGTGTCCCAAAATCTGGTGTCTGATCTGATAAATACATTTTGGTTAAATGGGAATCGATCGACTGGCTGAGCCGGATGATGAGGTGCTCCTGTTGATCAAAGGCCAACTCAAAGGTAATTAATTAGGATTACCTCTGTAATAGATCTTATCAATATTGAGCTGGTCAGGGCTGGAACTAAGAAGTTAAATTAAAAATATATATATATTTTTTCAATAGTGGAAGTTGTACTTAATTTGGTTTTCCGTTTATTACGAAAATTAAGCTAAGATATTCCGCAAATAACGGCATGACTGAGATTTTTTAGTGTTTGGATTGATAATCAAACATCGACATCCATGAGCTGAGTCAGAGAAGGAGCTGGAAATGTCGATATAAGGATCATAAACGATTCCTTGAAAAGTAGCTAGCTTGCTTTATTGTGGGTCCGTTCTTTCAAGAAGGCCGGTGGATTGCTCAATTCATACGGGAGATCATCGGTAAATAATTAGTAACCGAAAGTCATACTTTTGTGTTCAATATATTTTCCAAAGATGATCACAACGCACCTTTAAATAGTTTTTCACAGTGTATTCAATATATTTTCCAAAGATGATTTAGCACCAACCAACTTTACCGTTCAAAAGAAAGAAAAAAAAAACAATACTAAATTAATATAGCCCTCCCAACAAGACTAAAAACATCAACTTCTACGTATAAGTACATAAGCCATGCCCATTTTATCTCGTCTATACAAATCTCTTACAGAACGTGGCAACGGACTAGCTTTTCATAAAAATAAATCTCGCCCATTGCCCATGTTTCGCCAAAACTTCAGTAACTTTATTACTTTTTCTAAATAAATGTCTGTGTTGATGGCAAAAAAATCGATCAATTGACCAAAGTGAGAGAAAGAATTATTCTTAGTCCACTTGAGCGAGTTGGACTTTGTTCAAGATCGTTTGGGGCTTCCGACGAGGTTTCGGCAAAGCCGGCATGTATGTTAACAGCAGATGAAATAAATAAAGATGATACAGAATTTATGTGGTTCAACACCAACGTCTAGTGGCCTTTTTGGAAGATAATTCACTATAATAAATATTTTACAATCTCTCGTATCTTATTGTACAAGAAAAAATATACATGATAGTGGAAGAATTTTGTCTGTGTAAACATGCCCGCTAAAAGAGAAGAAATCCCAGGAAGAAGAGGTTGAAGCCTAGGTTGAAGAGAGCCCCTGTGACGCCCCAAAATTCTCCCTAAAATAAACACGAGAATTGAGGCATCTCGATGTTAACAACACGGGTCACTCACCCCCAACATTAAGTGTTAAGTACGTGAACACGTGACATACATAAATAAAAGTAGCGGATAAATTAAGTTGATAACTAAGTACCAGAATTTTTAGAGTTATTTTACAAACCAATTTAACATAAGTTCTCCAACATGAGATTTAATACAGTCATCCGAAATACAAATTGTACAAATACATATTTATAAAAATGAGAAAATACTTTCCAATATAACAAATTATAAATAAATGTTCCAACAATGAAGCCGCCTCCTCAGGCTTAACCTCCTCAACATCTGTATCCAAAATCTACGACGCTAAGATGACATCGCAGGTAAGTACAACCCAACCAAACACCAAAATTTAAAATATATTCATGCAACAACAATACGCATGAACACGACACCATGTGCATGAAGTTTAAAATCATCTTCCTTAAAATAAATAAAATAACCACACACGCTAAAATCATATTTTAATCACAATAAAACTCCTATAAAAACTATCCATAATTTCTTAGAAAAAAATATCTGTAAATCCAATCATATCAGACGTTACATATCGCAGTTCCCGATATGACATACACACATTACCAATCATAATGTGCGTTACGTATCGCCGTCCTCGATATGAAATACACACCCAATGACCATAACGGGCGTTACGTATCGTCGTCCCCGTTATGTCATACACACACCCAATGACCATAATGGGCGTTACGTATCGCCGTCTCCATTATGTCCATATTATCAATCATAATAGGTGTTACGTATCGCCGTCCACATTATGAAATACACACACAATGACCATAATGAGCGTTACGTATTGCCGTCCCCATTATATCATTCACACACACTGATTATTTTAATATACCATAACTCAAGTTTCACATAAAAACTTCAAATATCATATATACACATGAACAACCATGCACTTTCACAATCCATATCACCATGTACAAAATATCCAATAATCAATAAACTCAATCAACCAACAAATACCAACATCAACCAACACATAGATGTTAATGCAAAAATATATTTAAATCTTAAAAGTTCGTTTGGAAAGTACTTACAGCGGTTAAATACATAATTCTTTTGGGCGAACGTCAATCCACTGCGTTCGTAGCGGTCACTTGTACGTTAGGATAGAGTGCTCGGTTTGATACCAAAATTTAAGGAGATACTCTTTGGAAGTTGGGGAATCTCATACAGGTGGTGGTGTGGCAGGGCAACCACCGGAAGGTGGCGGATCGGGCTTAAAATGAGTGAAAACCCATTTTCAAATTTGGGGTCGTATTGGGAAGGTGGGGCAGCGGTTGGGGAAACTGAGTTAGGGAGTTGGTCAACTGAGGTAGGGGAGTGATTTGGTGGTGGTGGTGAGACACACGGCGGCCGGACCGCAGCGCGGCGAAAATAGACTCATTTAAGGATCCATTTCGGGTGGAGGAGCAAGGAGGAGCTGGAGGGTCGCCAGCGGTGACTGTAGGGTCGCCGGGGAGTGGGGAACAAGATGGGGGTGGTCGGAGGCCAAGGTGACCGGTGGTGGCGCCGGAAAATGGGAGAGTAGCCAAAATACCTCATTTCGAGTTCTCGCTTGCCAGTGGGAGGTGGGAGGAGGTCCGGGGTTGGGGTCATCAGGATAGGTTGGCCGGCGGGTGACGGTCCTAGTGGTGGGGGCGATGAGGGCTGGTGGCTGGCGGTGGATGCTGGTCGGGATTGAGGCCAAATGGACGCAAAGAGGGGGAGGGGGAGTTGTCGCATGGGTTTGGGAGGAGGGGGGGGGGGAAGCAGGGGAAGAAGGAAGAAAAAAGAAAAGAAAAAGAGAAAAAAAAAAGAGAAAAAAAGAAAAAGAGAGAAAAAAATTTCAACTAGAAAAACACAATAAATTAAATAAAAGTCGACTGATAATACTACAATTTAATATAAATAAAATAAAATATTTAAAACTCAACAATAAATTAAACCCAAGTGCAATTTAATTATAAAACGATAATTAATATAACAAAAACACATCAAATAAACTTACATAATAAAATAAAGGAATTCAATTCCAATCATTAAAATAATTATCTCACATTAAAATTGATAAGAAAAGTAACGTAAAACTAATATTAACAAATTAATACCTCAAACAATTATTTTAAACAAATAAAACACAACCGATAATATTATTATAATAAATTAATATATTCAACAACAAAAATAAAATAATATGTGAAAATACATGTAAATCTGGGATCTCACATTCTCTCTCTTTTAAAAAGTATTTCGTTTTTGAAATTCACTTGGCTGCAACTAATAGGCAACTAATAGAAACTCTAATAGTTCATTTACCACTTCACTTAATACTCACTCCAAGTATTAGCACAATCATTTATTTTTCTCAAACACAAATGGATGTTATTTAATCATAACCGTATAATTTTCAAATAATATTTTATCTCTAAGACTTCTGAGGTAGCAAATTAATCTGAACTCCATATATACCAGAACCTTAGCACAACCTCTCAAAATTTTAATGTTCACCAACTCCATACAACAATTTGTGTCACCCTAAAGTAACTCTCAAATTTATCTTCCCAACTTAACCATCAATAAATATAATTTAGTCAATCAAAAGATAAATCTCCACTTATAAGTATCATTCCAAATTTCAAGTCATTACTAATTTCTCAAAATTAATACAAGACTTGAACCTCCAATTATATTACAAGACATTACGCTTTCGTGCGTACTCTAAAAACTCACCAAATGCATAAAATTAAGTCCTCATAAATTATCACCATTGAGTAAAAACTGGCTCAACACCTATTACAAGAAATCATATACCACACTTCTAAATCCTAAAATCTTAATATTTTATAATTCTGATTATACCACAATGGTTGATACCTAAGCTCCAATGTACATAACCTAAAAATCCTGTCAACTCTACTCAAATTAGTTAGCATGGTAATTATGATACACATAATTCCTCACTCATCTGGACCTACAATACCCAAGGGAAAGATTACTGTCAAATATTTAAATTCTTATGTGACCTCAAGTCGCAACTAATTCCTTAAGATACCTCAACAAAGCAACCATTAAATATTCCAAATATCATACTTAAGTTATCCATCCAAACAACTCGCCCAAATTAATTTGCCCAAAAGCCTATAGTTTAGATCTCTTGAATTTAATACTATCATATCGAATCAACATCCATCAGTTACCACAATAACTTCTCCCAAGTTAAACATAAGCCAAAGATAAATACTGTCCAAAATTTACACACACAATTATTATACATCAATCTCTAAGCATCCACAAACAAAATCAAAATTTCACTAAGTAAACAAATAATCGCCTATTATCATAAACATTACTATTACATATTCTATAACAATATATCAATGACCAACAATTTCACACTCATAAGAAGAGTTTATCTAAAATACAATTCCAACAATCTCTCAGAAATGAACAGCATGGGAAATATTAACAAAGAAATACAATTACATAAATACCAATAATTTATCCAAACAAATCCATCTCGCAAATATATAATATACACACTAAATAAAACTTAAGTAATTCACATAAATATTATATAAAAATACAACGGGAAAAAGATCTAATAAACAAATAAGTAAATGCTAGCCGTTTAAGAAAACAAGACCACCTCCTCTGATAAACACAAAATCATCAAAAGTTTTTATTAAATAGAATAAGAAAATTGAATTAAAAGAAGAACGAGAAATAAAATGACATTTAAATTTTTGAAATTCTCCACAAAATTCAACTTTAAAAAGATTTATTGTAGAAATTTTCAGGACTTAAAACTTTTAAAAGAAATGAACCATAATAAAATAAATTAATTAATAAACAAATACTAACAAGTCACCAAAGCAAACCCACTCGTCAAAATAAATAGATAAACTTTTAAAATAAAACAAGCGAAAATATGAAAAGATAATAAATTTAAAAACTTACTTCAAAGCATATCTCTAAAAGGAATACAGAATAGCAATTTCCTTTAAATTTTTATCACAAAGAATCTCAAAGTTTCAGAAATATTTAAAAGACAAATACCATAATTAAAATAAAAAGATAATAAAAAAAATCCAAAACCATAAGATAAATGCACAAAAGCTTATTAAAATAAAATAACTCACAATTGAAATAATAAACTTTAAAATAAGAGATCCCATAATACAATTATTTAAAATAATGAATTCAATAAAATGAATAATATAAAATAATAATCTAATTCGAAAGACCCAAATTTTTAATTTAAACAAAATAAAGGCATATATATAAAAATAAATAAATACTCAACAGCTTAACTAGATAAATCAACTAACTAAAATCTTAACTACTACCCAATTACATTATTGAACAAATATTAAAATGAACTAAAATAAAGAAAACCAATGAAACATAACTAAGATAACTTTAAAAATAATAAATAAAAAACACATTAAAATAAAAAGCACAACATAATGAAATAAATATCAAAAATTCTTACAATAAAAGCTAGTACAAAAAATTTACAGAATGATCAAATTAATAAAATAGAGTAAATACTCAAATAATAAAACAAACAAATTTTAAAATAACAAACTTTTCTGGTACTGTCCCTAGGTAATCTGTGAATTTACCTAGAGTCAAACTATTCTGATACCACTTGTGACGCCCTCAAATTTCTCTTAAAATAAATACAAGAATCGATGCGTCGGGATGCTGTCAACACGGGTCACGCACCCTCAATGTCAAGTGCTAAGTGCTAAGTCGATAACTAAGTACCAGAAGTTTTAGAATTATTTTACAAACCAGTTTAACATAAGTTCTCCAACAGGAGATTTAATACAGTCATCCGAAATACAAATTGTACAAATACATATTTATAAAAATAAGAAAGTACTTTCCAATATAACAAATTATAAATAAATGTTCTAACAACGAAGCCGCCTCCTCAGGCTTAACCTCCTCAACATCTGCATCCAAAATCTACGACGCCAAGATGGTATCGCAGGTAAGTACAACTCAACTAAACCCCAAGATATAAAATATATTCATGCAATAACAATATGCATGAACATGACACCATGTGCAAGAAGTTTAAAATCATCTTCCTCAAAATAAATAAAATAACCACACACGCTAAAATCTCATTTTAATTACAATAAAACTCTAATAAAAACTATCCATCATTTTTCAGAAAATAATATCCATAAATCCAATCATACCAGACGTTACGTATTGTCGTCCGTGATATGACATACACACATCACTAATCATAATGGGCGTTACGTATCGTCTCTCCCATTATGATTCCTACACTCATTTTATACCGGGCATTACGTATCGTCATCTTCGATATCCTCGATATGAAATACACACCCAATGACCATAATGGCGTTACGTATTGCCGTCCACATTATGTCATCCACATTATATCAATCATAATGGGCGTTACGTATCGCCGTCTTCATTATGAAATGCACACACAATGACCATAATGGGCGTTACGTATTGATGTCCCCATTATGTTATCCACACATTATCAATCATAATGGGCGTTACGTATCGCTATCCCCATTATAAAATACACACACAATGACCATAATGGGCGTTATTTATCGCCGTTCCCATTATGTCATTCACACCCACTGATCATAACGGGCGTTACGTATCGCCGTCCCCGGTATGATTCAGTCAAAAACCATTAAAAATCATTAAAATTTATAAACCCATTAATACTGTTTCTCACTTATAAAACCCTTCAAATAGATCATTTTAATATACCATAACTCAAGTTTCACATAAAAATTTCAAATATCATATATATACATGAAGGACCGTGCACTTTCACAATGCATATCACTATGTACAAAATATCCAATAATCAATAAACTCAACCAACACAAAAAATACCAACATCAACCAACACATAGATGTTAATGCTAAAATATATTTAAATCTTAAAAGTTCGTTTGGAAAGTACTTACAGTAGTTAAAAATGTAATTCCTTTGAGCGAACGTCAATCCATTGCGTTTGTAGTGGTCACTTATACGTTAGGCTAAAGTGCTCGGTTTAACACCAAAATTTAGAGAAATACTCTTTGGAAGGTGAGGAATCTCATGGAGATAGTGGTGTGGCGGTGCAACCACCAGAAGGTGGCAGATCGGGTTCAAAATGGGTGAAAACCTATTTTCGAGTTTGGGATCGTATAGGGAAGGTGGGGCAGCGGTTGAGAAAACTGAGTTAGGGAGTTAGTCGGTTAAGGTAGGGGAGTGGTTTGGTGGCGGCGGTGAGACACACTACGGCCGGACGGCGGCATGGCGAAAATAGACTCATTTAAGGACCCATTTTGGGTGGATGAGCAAGGAGGAGCTGGAGGGTTGCCGGGGAGTGGGGAACACGGTGGAACTGGTCGAAGGCCAAGGTGGCTGGTGGTGGTGCCGGAAAATGGGAGAGAAGCCAAAATACCCATTTCGGGTTATAGCTTGCCGGCAGGAGGTGGGAGGAGGTCTGGAGCTGGGGTCACCGTGGTAGGTTGGCCAGCAGGTGGCGGTCCTAGTGGTGGGGGCAGTGAGAGCTGGTGGCCGGCGGTGGATGCTGGCTAGACTTGAGGTTGAATGGACGCAGAGAGGAGGAGGGGGAGTTGTCGCACGGGTTTGGGAGGGGAAAACAGGGGAAGAAGGAAGAAAAAAGAAAAGAAAAACAGAAAAAAAAAGAGAAAAGAGGAAAAAGAAAGAAAAAGAAGTCCAACTAGAAAAACACAATAAATTAAATAAAAGCCGACTAATAATACTACAGTTTAATATAAATAAAATAAAATATTTAAAACTTAGCAATAAATTAAACCCAAGTGAAATTTAATTATAAACAATAATTAATATAACAAAAGCACATCAAATAAACTTACACAATAAAATATAGGAATTCAATTCCAATCATTAAAATAATTATCTCACATTAAAATTGATAAGAAAAGTAACGTAAAACTAATATTAACAAATTAATAGCTCAAACAATTATTTTAAACAAATAAAACACAACCGATTATATTATTATAATAAATTAAAATAAACAATAATAAGAATAAAATAATATGTGAAAATACATATAAATCTGGGATCTCACAACCCCCTTATTATTTGGTCGAGCCTTTTTATATAAAATTTTTAATTTGCGTGATTTTTTCCTTACGTGCGTTAGTTGGCTTCCTTTATTTGATTTTAACATTTGCTTTTTGTTGACACTCCCTTATGCTCGATAGTTGCCTTGTAACCATATGTTTGACAACTCTTTTTTCTAGTCCCATCATCTCTCTTCTTGTCCTTGTCCTCGGTTACCATATACGTTTGTTTTAGACTTCTAAATTCATTTACCACCTTCACAGTCTGATAGAGAAATCAAAATCTACCAAGAAGCCCATTAACTGGTCCAAATAATCCCATAAATATCAGACCATACCATCTCTATCGTTTAGCCAAGAAATCACAACCATAGAATTACATTTTATATCAATAAAAAAAATAACCTATATGTCGACAAATTTTAATTCCCTCTACAACTGTCCGAAGCTTAGCTTCATTATTAATGGAATTTTCGAAAAATTTAGAAAAGACAAACAAAATTTTACTTCCATGACATAGTTTGGTTTTGCATAACCAAACCAATCCTAATTGTTCCTCTAATCTATTGATCAGTTGGATATGCAATGACCAATTAACCCTCGTAGTTTTCTATATAAATAATAGATCTTAAATGCCAGCTGAAAGTCACAGAAGAATTCAAGGGATCGAGTAGTACTGATCAATTATAGAGAACGTATATATTTCCTAGTGTCTGTTTGGGGGAGTTGCAGATATGGAGCTAAACAAGATAAGCTTGCTCTTTGGGTTTTTAGGGTTTTTGTTTTTGGATGGCCGGTTGCTGCTTTGCACGGCTAAAAACGTCCACCACTACTCCTATATTGTAAGTTTGATAATCTATATTAATCTCATGCTTGTAATTCAGGCGTCAATGGATTACGAGCTTATTGTTACGGCTAGCTTTAATTAACTCATGGGTTAATATAGAGAAAATATATGCATCAGTTCATCAAAACTAAGCATAAATTTTCGAGAGGTTGATGAAGAAATTGCGTGTTTGTGCTCGTGTTTTGTGGTTGCATGCAGTTGAAGGAGACGAGTTTTACAAGGCTGTGTACAACAAAGAGCATGTTCACTGTAAATGGCCAATGGCCTGGCCCGACCATTCATGTTCACAAAGGCGATACGGTATTCGTAAATGTTCAGAACGACGGAAATTATGGGGTCACTATTCACTGGTAATCTCTCTGCCTCTGTAGATCTCTCTCTGGCTGGGCGAGAAAAAAAATACAAAATTTTTAGGCCCGTTTGAGTTTGGAAAATATTTTATCTCATTTGATTATTATAATTATTTTTAATTTTTACATAATATATAATAAAGGATTCAATTTTTTTAAATATTAAAATAATAATATTATTAAAAAATAATATTTTCATAATATTTTATTTAATTTTTATCTTCCTCTAAAATCATTTTACTTCATTTCAATTCATTTTAATTTGAATTCAAATTAGTTTTCCAGCTGGCTTCCTAGCTGTATGTAGATTAATTAGGTACTTTTCGAGGAAAGAAATGGAAAAGTAATGCTTTTTCAGTACTCTTATATAATTCTAATTTCTAACTGTTAAAATAGACGGAAATTAGTAGGTGTACTCGTGGCATAATCTATACACCCTGATCAGTCATAAATAATTAAACGAAGATTCCAAGTTTAAGATTTTTAAAATTTATAAATTAGGATTTGTTATATATAAGGATGGGAACGCTCCGACAAACAGCTACGTGGCTTAATTAATACCTTTCGAGGGTTGAAAACAAAGCAAGTCATGAGAAACTTCGTGTAAAATGGGGGTTCATTAATGGCATGAGATATTTTAATTCAACGTACGCATACATGGGCCATGCATACGCGCAGGATCATATTATATGTCAGTAATTTCTACTTTTTGTTTTATTTTTGACTTTGCTTCTCCTTAATTAGGAACTTCTCGATCATTAATTATACCCCAGATCAATCGATAGTACTCTGTCGGATAAAAAAAACCATTGATGGCAAAACTGATATTTAATTCATTTGTGTTTTTTATATAATATAGGCACGGAGTGAAGCAACCAAGGAATCCATGGTCAGATGGTCCTGAAAACATCACACAGTGTCCTATTCAACCAGGAAAGAACTTCACATATGAAGTTATATTTTCAGACGAAGAAGGAACTCTTTGGTGGCATGCCCACAGTGATTGGTCTCGAGCAACAATCCACGGTGCCATTGTCATATTACCTGAAAACGGAACCACTTATCCATTTCCCAAGCCCTACGCAGAACATGTCCTTATACTTGGTACAAAAAATTTGTTAATTATAGCAAGTTAAATAGTGATTAACATTTCATATATTTTCACATAATTGATAGTATATCGTTATTGTTCTGCAGCGGAATGGTTCAATGGAGATGTCAAAGAACTAATTGATAATGCTACAGCAACAGGTGCTGATCCAGACCCATCAGATGCCTACGCTATTAATGGTCAACCAGGATTTCCAAATAATTGCTCTAATGGTACGAACTTTACAAGCCAAAACTGTCCAGAATTTTCTATGTATGTTTTCTTGTTGAGAAAAATAATACTTGCACTCGGAGAATGCACAAGCACCACTGCATAATCTCATGGAAAAAGTTGGGATTCACATAATTAATTTTTAAATAGTGAAATTCATTCTTTTTCAAAACAATTGTGTTTGCACATTCTATACGTAATATTACTCTTTTATTTATTGGCAAAGCAAAACTTGAGAATATTTCAGTTATTAATTTGGGGTCTAATATATCGATCATGTTAATTCACGTTGTACAGAGACAACATCTCGTTTCTCAGTCCAATACGGGAAGACATATCTTCTTCGTGTTATTCATGCTGGGATGAATGAAGAAATGTTCTTTGGAATAGCAAACCACAACCTCACAGTTGTTGCCCAAGATGCCGCATACATAAAGCCCATAACCACAGATTACATCATGATAACACCAGGACAAACAATGGACATCTTGCTCACAGCAGACCAAGACCCCAGCTACTATTACATAGCTGCAACTCCTTTCTTTGATTCTAATGCTCCGTACGATAGTACCAACACTTCGGCGATTCTCCAATATGAGGGAAATTATACTGCTCCATCCTCTACTCCCTATCCTACCCTTCCTAATACAACAGACAAGGCTGCTGCAGACAACTTCACCACTCGTTTAAGGGCCTTGGCAAGTAGTGAACACCCCATCAATGTCCCGACAAAAATTGACACCAAAATTTTCATGACAGTTTCTGTAAACCAGATACCTTGCGCTAATCAATCGTGTGGGGGTGCAGATGGTAATAGGCTGTCTGCAAGCTTAAACAACATCAGTTTCCTGACTCCAACGATTGACATATTGCAAGCGTATTACAGGTAAAATCGCCACTCTGTTGTTTTATTTTATTTTGTTAATTTTATTTATATTGTTTGGAACAGGGAAATCTTATTAGTTAACCATGTAATAAACAGAGTTTTAATAATTTTAATTTAAAATTTTTGTGAGATGATCATTTGTTCTAAAATTTAAAATGATGGAAAGATGTAAATTTTAATACTCTCCATCACTTGTGGGCCAAAGATTTTCTTTTAATGAGTAGGTCTAACAAGTAAAATACTTAATTAAATGAGATAGAGTGTAGAATCAGACTTTGAACTTATAATCTTTACTCTGATACCATACGAAATAATCAATCATCCCAAAAGTTTAAGCTAATATAAAGATGTAAATTTTGTTATTTATTTTATATCTTAACACTCCTGACATATAACATAAATAGCAATTTATAAAAGTTTATATAGTAACACTTGTAAATATTTGTGTAGCATTTCTCAAATAGAATGGCCAAACATTTAAAATATAAGTTTATGCATGCATGCAGGAACTTGTCTGGAGTGTTCACCGAGGATTTCCCCGATAAGCCACTCTATGTTTTTAACTACACAGGAGATGTGGGAAACAACACATTATATCCGAGTCAAGGGACAAATATTACAATAATAGATTATGAGGCCGCTGTGGAAATAGTGTTCCAAGGGACTAACGTTGGGAATGCAGAGAATCATCCGATGCATCTTCATGGTTTTAGTTTCTATTTGGTAGGGACGGGCTATGGCAATTTCGACGAGACCACTTCTCCCAAAACATACAATTTAGTGGATCCACCGCAAGTTAACACCATTGGCGTTCCTAAAAATGGATGGGCTACAATTAGATTTATTGCCAATAATCCTGGTACAACCTCTCTAGCTTTTTTTTTTTCTTTTTTTAACCTCTCTAGCTTTAGATAATCATTTTCTTGACTTTTTTTTTTTTATTATTATATGGGATGCTTTTGATCAGGGGTTTGGTTTATGCACTGTCATTTGGAACGACACGCTTCTTGGGGTATGGCCACTGTTGTCATCGTGAAGAACGGGCCAACGAACGATACAAGCGTCCTCCCAATACCTCTCGAAAATTTGCCTATATGTTCTTAGTTTTTGAAAAAATTTTGTGCTTCAAGCTCTATGGAATCAATTCACGCAATCATGAACGCATGGGATAGATATATGATTTGTATAAGACGTAGAAATTTTAATATATGTGGAAAATAATTTGATACCAATATCAAAGGACATTTCAAGATAAGGTGTGTGATTTGACTTCAATTGTCTTTTGTAGGATGTGAATTATTATTGGCATATAATTGCGTATCTAATAGCATAACGTTTTCATCCTCAAAAGTCTTACCTAGCAAAAAATAAAAGGTACCTAATTAAAGTTCATCTCAAACGAACTTATATTACTATGAAACCAAAATATGGTTTTGACGCCGGACCGAATAAGGATGCTTATCCTAGTGGTTAGTTAATCAAAAGAATTAGGGATTGAGATTAGAAAAGAAAGAGAACACGGAAACAGAGAAAAAAAAAACTTTGAGATATATATACTAATAGTAAAATTCAGAATTAATAAATTTATCCCCCAAATAGGGATTAATAAATTAACATATTAATAAATTTATCACTATTAACATATTTCACCTTGCACAGAAAAAAACATATCGATCGTCTTCTAGTCCAATAAGGAGAGAGACATATCTTCTTCGTATTGTTATGCCGGCCGGATGAATGAAGAATTAATATTCTTTGTAATAGCAAAACACAACTGATCATCACGTTTATTGCCCAAGATGCCTTGCACAGAAAAAACATATCGATCGTCTCCTATTACAATAGAAATTGATTTTTCTAGCTATTCAACTTGTTCAATACTCGATCCTTTAAATAGCTGAAAGCTTTGTATTTTGATCTTCTAACCATGATTGGTAGCCCAAGATACCTTTCACAATTATTCTGTACTCTAGCCCCACAATCTTTCACAATGGATTTTCTAACTCATCCCCAACTGTAGGACTAAATAGAACTGTCGTTTTATTTTTATTCAAACATTGCCCAAATGCCTTCCCATAAACCTCCAAAACTCCATTAATCTTCATCCATTCATTCCATGTTACTTTCCCAAAAATTAAACAGTCATCAGAAAATAGATGTGTCAATTTGACCCCTCTCTATCTACTGAAAAGCCCTTCAAATCAATTCTTAATTGAGCTTTATCATGCATTGAACTAAACCCCTTAGCACACAAGAAAAATAGATAAAGAGATAATGGATTTCCTTGTCTTAATCTCCTTGTAGGTGTAAAAAACTCACGAGGCTTCCCATTAACCAAAACTGCATAGGAAATAGTTGAAATGCACCTTATAATCAGGTTTGTCCATCTGGTTCCAAAGCCCATTTGTTTCATCGCACCCTCCAAATTTCACCATTCAACTTTATCATAGGCCTTCAAGATATCTAATTTCACTGTCATACCTCCAACTTTATCTCTTCACCTAAATTTCATGGAATAGAGTATCTCATAAGCTGCTATGACATTATCAGAGATCAACCTCTCAAGTATGAATGCACTCTGACACTTTGATACCACACAATCCATTATCTTCTTCAGCATATTTGTTAGTCTTTGCAATAATTAAAAAAAAAAACATTGCAAAGACTAATAGATCTAAATTCAGAAACATTCTTTGGATCACTTACTTTGGGAATATGAGCAATAAAAGTCTAATTAATTGAGTTTTGCATCCTGCACACATTAAGGAACCTAAGCACTACTCTACTCATATCATTACCCACCACATGCCAGTAAGATTGAAAGAAACATGCCCCAAAACCATCTGGTCCAGGGGTCTTAAGAGCTTCCATCATCTTCAAAGCTACCTTAACCTCTCCCCTTGTAAACTCCTTCTCCAACATGTCATTCATACCAGCAGTTACTTTAGGTTTTAAAGACTTCACACATACATCAATATTATTGATAAATGGTACTGAACTTCTATAAATGACATAAAAAAAACTCTTTGAAGGCAAAAGCAATATCTTCTTCCTTTTCTCTCAAAACAGATTGACCATCCATGATAGTCACAATCTTATTCCTCCTATTTCTTTGATTAGCACATGCATGAAAGAACCTTTTATTATTGTCTCCCATAGTGTATCAATTCCTCTTTGCCCTTTTCTTCCACTTTATATTTTCCTGTTCTAATAAATTTCTCATCCTTTCTTAATCTTCAATTCATTCACATTACTCTGGCAGAGGACTCCTTGAATTTCTTCAATTTCTTTTGACAGCTTCTCAATCTCCTTTTCCTCCCCTTATCCTTCCTTTTAAAACATGATGATAGAAAACCACAGCAAGAGTGTAATCCAAACTGTACTTTCATCATTGGTTCCTCATGTAATAGTCCTCTTTCCCAACCTTTTCTCACTACTTGCTCACATTCTTCCTACTTAATCCAATATGCCTCAAATCTAAAATGGACAATAAGATAGGGAGCTGGTAAGAGCACCTACCACTTAAAGCAACAACCCTCGGATCCTTGAAATAACATCTCCACATTGTATTTACCACAAACATGTCCAATGTTTCTTTAGTGAAAGTGTGATCAGTATGCCTATTGGACTAGGTGGATGCATTTCTCCTATAGCCAATGTCAGCATGACCACAATCTTCAAGTGCCTCTCTAAACATCATCATTTAATTTTCGGTTCTCGTGTTCCCCCCAACCTTTTCTTTCTGCCATAGAATTTCATTAAAGTCACCCCTTATACACCAAGCAGCTTCATTGGTAGGCTTAAGACTTCTCAACAAATCCCAAGAGAACTTCCTCTTCCCACACTCAGGATGGCCATAGAAGCCTGTAAAAAACTAGTCCCTTTCCCTTTAACTAGAATATGTACATGCGAGGTAGAGTAATTGATCACTTCAACATTCCTTCATTCCTTCCTCTGAGAACATCACAATACCTCCTCTCTTCCCAATACTGTCAATAGCTAGACAACCTTCCATGCCTAATCTTCTTTGTAAGCTTGTAACCTTCACATACTTGACTTTAGTTTCACATACAAACAACAACTTTGGCCTTTTCTCCTTAACCAAAAGGCTAAGGGCTTGAATCGTCTGAGGGTTACGAAGCCCTCGGCAGTTCCAGCATAAAATACTCGTAATGCCAGGTGGTGCTACACAGCAACCACCACCCTTAGACTGTCATCACAACAATCCAATTCATTTTTTATGTTCATCCTTTTTTCATCCATCCTTCCTTCTACAATGTCATTCATATCATCACAATTCTTTTATGCAAAATTTAGAGTTAGAATGCTTACTTGACTCAAGCCTAGCCCTAGCTCTCCTCATCCATCTTGCTAACCTCTTACTATCCACAGCTTGCTCCACCTCCTCAACTTGGATTTTGTCAATCAACATCTTGCTCTTACTCACAATATTCTTCACCTCAAACAGACTAACAGCTTCATCAATCCCTACTTTATTCACCTCGGCATCATTCATTGTAGATTGCAACACCAGTTCCTGTGATTCCATAAATCTGGCATTACCTACAATCTTATCCAGCACTTTCCGAATTGCCTCCCTCTCCATCATACCTTCATTGTCACACTCCTTCCTTTCTTCCTCTTTTTTAATCTTCTTCTCTCTTTCTTTCTTTTCATTATCCCCTGCTTCCGTAGTCCCACCTTTTCTAACTTGAGACACAGCTCTAAACCAGACTCCATATTGACCAAAGTTGCCTTCCTTCTCGCTACGTCCTTCTTTGCCATGGACAATCCTTCCACAACTGAAACATAATCTAGGTAACATTTCATATTGAAAAGGTATCCAACATTTCTTTCCATCCAGCAAGACTGTTCTTCCTCGAGCTATAGGCTTTCTTAGATTGCACAAAATTTTAACTCTCAGACACCTTCCCTATGCCGATCCATCATTTTACACATCTACCTCCTCAACTTCTCCCACTGATTCACCTATGGTCTCCCCCATCCTTTTGTTCATGCGGCTCAAAGGCAAATTCAACAAATGCACCCAAAGACTAGCATGATCAAAATCAAGTAGACTAGGTTGCGTATCTCCATCAAATTCCTTCAACACAAACATATGATTATCAAATAGCCATGGACAACCTTGAAGAACTCACATCTTATCTCTCCTGTTGCCCAAATAACTAACACAAGAGGGGGGTGAATTGAGTTATATTAAAAAAATTAACACTTATAAAACAAATATATAATATAAAATATAAATAACATATGAAGAAGCAGAAAATATAAAGAGTAAGGGCAAGAAGAAGTAAACTCGGTATTTTAACGAGATTCAACCCTACTGCCTACGTCCTCGCCTCAAGCTACCCATTGAGAATCTCAAATTCACTATTCAATCTTCTTCACGTGGTGATAGAAATCCTATTACACTTTTGAGCAACACTACTGCAAAAAATCTATGTAGAACACCTCTACACACATAAGGTTTATACGCACCCTCTTACAAATACAATAGTTGATAGTGGGTAGATTATCAAAATATACTGCTCGATGAGTGAAATAAGAACAATACAGTACAAGTTATATCTCTCTCAAAATTAACAAGGACTAAGGCACAAAACTTAGAGAAGAGAGAATGAGGGTTTTGAAAGAATGATGCAAAACTTAGCAATTGATGTGTAAGCCCTTGTTGTAATTTTTACAAAATTCAAGTGAGCTATTTATAGGTAAATGAGTCTTCATATTCAAATTTGAAAAGGTTTACATGTCAAATAAGAGCACTATCACTTTTCAAAAGATTCAAATAAAAAATCTCATTTTTATATTTTTCAAAGACAACTCCATTCATGTTTCAAGACAATGAATGAGCATGATTTATTTTTCAAACCAAATGATCTTCTTTTTGCATATGTCAAAAAAATACATAACCGCCCTTTAAGATTTTCAAATAAAATCATCTATCTTTTGTATGACGTCTCCAACTTCCACGTATAGAAACACGGGGATCAAGGCGTCGGGATGCTGACAACACGAGGCGTTGTTATAAGGTGAACACGTGACATGCATAACTAAAAGTAGTAGATAATTAAAATCAATATCTAAGTATCAGAATTTTTTAGAAATATTTTATAAACCAGTTTAATATAAATTCTCCAGCAGGAGATTTAATATAGTCATCCGAAAATCAAACATAAAATACTTAAATCAAAAGGGAATATTTTCCAAGATAATAAATTATAACACAATTACTTTAATAATAGAGCCGTCTCCTCAGGTTCAACCTCTTCGATCTCTGCATCAGAAATCTACGACGCCAAAAATAGCATCGCAGGTAAGTACAACCCAAACAAACCACAAGATATAAAATATACTCATGCAACAACAACCACCTCATACATGAACATGACACCGTATGCATGAAACTTAAAATCATCTTCCTCAAAATAAATAAAATAAACACATGCCAAAATCTCATTTGGCCCAAGATAAACTCCAATAAAAGCATCCATCATTTTTCCAGAAAATGATACACATACATCCTTTAAAAACCACAACCATTTTTCCAGAAAATGATCCACATAAAATCAATTAACACAATAGACGAGTATCGCAGGTGGAACTCTACCACCATCCCTACTTATCCCCATATTCAAGCTAGTCATACGGGCGTTACGTATCGTCATCCCCATCATGACATCTACACATTAATCATATTGGGCGTTACGTATCGTCATCCCCAATATGACATTCATACATCACCAATCATAATGGGCGTTACATATCGCCGTTCCCATTATTACTCATATACACTTATTTCATAGCGGGCGTTACATATCGCTGTCCCCGGTATGAAATACACACACAATGACCATAACGGGCGTTACCTATTGCCGTCCCCATTATGTCATTCACGCCCACTGATCATAACGGGCATTACGTATCGCCGTCCCCGTTATGACTCAGTCAAAAACTATTAAAATCCATAAACTTAATAATCACATCTCATATTAAAATCCAAATACCAAATATACACATGATCAAGCGTGTAATTACACAATGTAAATCACAACACACAAAATAACCAACAATTAATAAATTCCAACATCAACCAATAAATCTTAACGTCAAACAAATACAATATTTGTCGATGTAAAAATATATTTAAACCTTAAAGTTCATTTGGAAAATACTTACAATATGCTCGATAAAAATTCTAGAAGTTATTGAAAATGCCAAACAAATCCATACTTCCACCCACGAACTCGCCGCAATGCAAGAGGTGGCGAACTGAGGGACGATGATAGCGGCGAGGTCGCACGGCAACAGCTGAAACGATTAGGTGGCTCACGGGTTGAGGTCTACATCTTGGGGATGAAAACTGAAACACATAGATGAGTGAAGAGAGAAAAAGAAAAACCAAAGAGAGCTTACCAAAGATGGCAAGAGGCAGGCGACGTTGACGGCTAACTTGAGGCGGCAACAGTGACAATAAGGGTTCTCACGGGTTCAAGTTGAGAAGATGAAATTAGAAATAAAGAAGAAAAAGAATGACGGAGGAAAGAAGAAGAAGAAGTGAGCTACGGCACACGCACACACGGAAGAAGGAAGAAAAGATAAAGAAGAGGAGAAGTAATCGGCACAGAAAGAAGAAAGGAGATAAAGAAAGAAAGAAAAGAAAGGAAGGTTAGGGTTGCCTCACCAAAACGCATAGCTTAAGGAAATAAAAGGGCTGAGTTAAAACCAATCATGGGCCAGCTTCAAATGGGCTTCAAATGGGCTTGCATAAGATCAAATCAAAACTTAAATCAAATACATCAAAACTCAACCCAACCACAATTTTGAGCGTGAATCCAATTTTAAATTTCAAGAGATGTATAAAATTACTCTATGAGTTTCATTTGTAGACTTGTTCTTCTTCTTACTCATGTTTAATTTCTTGGTGTGCTTAGCTCTCTTCATGCGTAGACAACTTGAACTTGAGTTTTGAATTTATTTGTTATCATCATTGAGAAGCCTTAAAATAAAAAAAATACTTGAAATTTGCTTCCCTTGAGTGTAACCATACTATCCAAGATCTTTGCTTCCACATCATGTCCTCCATTTTCAAAAGTACATTAATGTCATGTTTAATATTCCGCACCACAATAGCAGAAGAAGAATCTGACTGCACTTTTTCAAATTTATCCTATTTGGCAGTCAATGGACGTTGTTGAATATGATCGAATTGTCTCTGTCTTCACATCTATAAATTCTTACTACATTCTTTGATAGACTACTGCAAATTAATTATAACATTACAGATAGGTTGCGTATCCCAAGAATTACAAACATTACAAGAAAAATATGTATTTATGACAAGTTAATTGCAATTAACTATTTACAACGAAAACAATCTATTTTCATCGTTAATAGTTATTCTGTTTGTAATTAAAATGTCACAAATACATTTTTTTCTTGTAGTAGAATGATTTGTTCACCCTTTGATTAACCCTAATCGACATAGCTTCAAAGTGAAATATGAGCTTTCCTTGATTCCAATATTTTAATTTTAATTTTTTTAATTTTTTTAGAAAAAAAAAAGGATGATATCCCAATTTTATTGAAAGCCCTCACTTGTGTTAGAGGAAAATTATGGTTATAACTAGATACTTGGGGGATACAAATAATCACAAGCATTTTGAAATCCCAGGCATCGAAATTACCAAAACGTCTCAACACAGTACAAAAATAAAAGACATACAAGGTAATTAGGAAAGTAAAAGAAAGAACCAACCCTAAACAAATAAGAAGAACCTATAAAAAAGACATTACCAAAAAACAAAACCGCGACATTACCAAAAAAGGCATTACCAATAGAGAATAGCAAAACAAATAAACCAAAAACAACATACCAAGAAAAATACTAAGAGATCCACAAATAAGGAAGACAATTTTTTCCATGTGAAGAAGTCCTCATAAACTGCTGGACAACAAATGACTATCGCAAGACCAATCAGAATTTAAACCTTAGACATCTTGCTTGGCAAGAAAATCATCCACGACATTACCTGTTCTAAAAATATGACTCACTTTGTACTCCAACACTATCAAAAAAATTAGTATATTCGGCACAACAAAATCGTCGCAAATACCCAAATATGTCCCACAAAATTTTTTTCCCGTCCAATTTCATCCGCTGCAAGGGCACTGCAATTGGTGGGTGAGAAAAACAAATCACGGTGTTTATGGTTTAGTAGTCGTACTATTGTTAGATGTGAGATCTCAGATTTACGTGTATTTTTACATATTATTTTATTCTCGTTATTGATTATTTTAATTTATTTTAATAATATTATTGGTTGTGTTTTATTTGATTAAAATATTAATTTGAATTATAAGGTAGTTATTATTAGTTTTATGTTGTTTTTATATTTATATATTGAGTTACGTTATTTTTCTTATTTATTTTAATGTGAGATAATTATTTTAATGATTGGAATTGAATTCCTTTATTTTATTATGTAAGTTTATTTGATGTGCTTTTGTTATATTAATTATTTTTTTATAATTAAATTGCGCTTGGATTTAATTTATTGCTGAGTTTTAAATTTGAAATTTTATTTATATTAAACTGTAGTATTATTACTCAGCTTTTATTTAATTTATTATGTTTTTCTAAGTTAGACTTTTTTTTTTTCCTTTTTCTCTTTTTCTTTCCTTTTCTTTTTCTTTTTCTTTTCTTCCCTGCACTTTTGGCCTTAAACCCGTGCGAGCCCTGCCCTTCCCCTGTTCTCCTGTTCGGCCATTAGCCCAGCCCAGTCTCCACCACCAACCATCAGCCCTCACTGCCCACATCGTTGGCCTCTCCACCCTCCGGCGAGCCTCCCTGCACCGGTGGTGCATTTCACAGCGACTCCTACGCCGTGCGTGAGCCACATACCTGGAAATGGGTTTCTTGCCTTTCCAAGCCACGCCACCGCCACCCACCCATGGCCACCCATTGTGCCGGCGACCTACCAGCACTCTTCCCCTTCACTGGCAAGCATAACCCACCATCGGCAGCCCCTCATTCCTTCCACACAAGCAACCCACGAAATGGGTTTTAGACCCACGGGTTTCTCCACCTAGCGCTGTCGTCCGGCCACCGTAGGTTTCACCTCTGCCACCAAAAGGTCCCTCTTGCTCAGCCGACCAACCCCCTAACTCAGCTCCTCCATTCATGGCCCCACCTTCCTTGTGCAAGCCCAAACCCGAAAATGGATTTCCACCCATTTTGAACACGATCCGCCACCTTCTGGTGGTTATGCCACCACACTACTACCTCCATGAGATTCCCTACCTTCCAATGAGTATTTTCCTAAATTTTATTGTCAAACCGAGCAATTTAGCCTAACGTACAAGTGACCGCTACGAGCGCTAAAGATTGACGTTTACTCAAGGATTTACGTTTTTATCCGCTGTAAGTATTTTCCAAATAAATTTTGAGATTTAAATATATTTTTGGTATCAACAGATATTGTGTTTGGTTATTGTTAGAATTTATTAATTGTTGACTATTTGGTGCATGGTCGTCTGCATTGTGTATTTATGCACATATTCATATGTTGGAAATGGAAACTGGGTTTTCATTGTATTTATGGTTTTCAGATGCGTGTGTATCACGATCCCAAATCGAGATGGGGCATTATCTCGGTGGAGTTCCTCTGGTCACTCTGGAACGGAATATACTAAGTGTCGTCCCCTGGGTTGTCGCCGGGTGACGACGGGATTGAACGAGATGGTAACGCTCTCGTGCCGACTCCGTGGCTCCTCTGCTAGTGGGAGTTAGGGGATGCCTGGTAGTGGTACGTACTGGGAGCAATTAGCTAGGCATCGCCAGTTCCGAAGTCACACGCGTGGTCGTTACCTTCGGTGTGATGATAAGAGGCAGAATGTGCGAATAATCCCTAGGAGAGATCATGGTGCATACAGCTAATAAAATGGATGTTTAGGCCATTTTTTAGGAAAGATGTGGGTTTTAATTGTTTGTTTTATGTGGATCATTTTCTGAAAAAATGGTTGTGGTTTTAATGGATTTACGGTCATCATTTTTTGGGAAAATGATAGATGATTTTACTAGAGATTTATTTCGGGATTTTGAAGTATGTGATTTATTTATTTATTTTGAGGATAATGATTTTTAGACTCATGCATATGGTATCTTATTCATGCATTTTGTTGTTAGACAAATGTATTTAATGTCTTGGGTTTGTTTGGATTCTACTTACTTACAATGCCATTTTGGCGTCGTAGTTTTTAGATGCTGAGTTTTGTGGAGGCTAAGTCTGAGGAGGCGATTCCGCTGTTGAAGTATTCTTATTATAAATTGTTATCTTGGAAAATTATTTTTCCTTTTTTTATAAATATGTATTTGTTCAATTTGTAGTTCAGATGACCGTATTAAATCTCCTGTTGGAGAATGTTTGTTAAATTAGTTTGTAAAATAATTCTAAAAATTTTGGTACTTAAATATTAACCTTAAATATCCGCTGCTTTTATTTATGTTGTCAGGTGTTCACACACTTAGTACTTGACGTTGGGGGTGCGTGACCCGTGTTGTCAGCATCCTGACGCCTCGATTTCCATGTTTATTTTAAGAGGAATTTAGGGTCGTCGCATTAGAAATAAGGCTTTTGAACCTGTTGTTGTAGACTTGGGATTGACCTTTTGCAACGACTTTTACTAATATAATTGCGCCATAATTTTTTTTTTTTTGTGGCCAAGAAGGTACTTGCCGCATATAGTTTGCTTTTTCTTTTTAACCTTATTTCATATATTTACCATCATTTACATTAATGTATGTAATAGATCAATATAATTTATAATAAGCATTCAATATCATGAATTAATCATTTACATGATATAGATGTTTCAAATACCCCCAACGTGTATCGATATATCATTTATTCATCATAAAAAGTACTATTTCAAATTCATCCTAACATCCTACGATAATAGATCAATGTAAAACATGTGTAACAAGGGTTTCCTAATCAAGTCGTGATCATTATTGAAATTGAAGCTACCCATTTCATCTAAAAACTGGAAGCCTAACTCTTTCATTGATATTAAAACTGCAAGAATTTAGAAATACAAATTTCATCAAATAAGAATTTAGAAATACAAATTTGTAAAACCTATTAGTAGCTAGGGTCTCCCTTTTGAAAACCGTGGTAAAAAATCGAGCACAGTTTTCAAAAGGAAAAAGTAGAAAATTGGTCGGTTTTCAAACGGGAAAAGTAGAAAATAAGAAAAGTTAAGAGCAAATAACTGACAACGGTACGTAATGATTCATGGAAATTATCAAGTTGGAAGAAAAATGCAGCATTAAAACAGCCTGCTTTTGTTCATATATATATATAATCTTTTTATATGATGTAAACATGCTCATAGTATTCATATTTTGTACTCATTCGCAAACCAAATGTGTTACTGGCAATAAAGAGTTACATATAGCTCAATGATCTCTAGTTTGTTTATGGATAATCTCAGCAAATAATACACCTACTAGACCTTTAAAAAACAACCTGGAATTCAATTTTTTGGGATGCAATTATCAATTGAATATAAAGTTGGCCTACTATACTATTACACATAAAAGAAAAAAAAAACTAGCACAAAGGAATTAACTTGAAAGCTTGTATATATATATATATATATTTGAGTTAGCACCTCTTATCCAATATTACTACTTATCTATATATAAGTTAGTAACTTTACTATTACAAAATCTCTTCATAGACCTTGCACTTCAAATAAAAAAACAAATCATTGGTTTGCATTATAATCCCCTAGAGGGCAATGATGAAACTATCAAATAATAACTTTAACCATTCATGACTTTGTAGTGATATGGAATAGTCTAAATCACAACCCACCTAAAAGTAGTTAAATGATTTTGAAGAATCTGTGATGCATCAAGTCAACATTGTTAGATACCATGAGCCAAATAGTACGGTAAGCTCTTCGAGAGATCATAAGGTCCAACAATCAATATAAAACCCTAACACCTTAAGACATAAATAAACAACAAAGATCATACAAGCATAGGTTTTTAGATGGTCATTGTCATAAAGTTTTGCCAAACACACACACATACAACCAACATATATATATATATATATAAATAAGTATTTCTAACGAAAATTGTTAGAAGTTGCCGTAATAAATTTAAATACCTCTGATTCGCTATCCAGTATTAGCTTATTTACCAAGCTTATTCACCAAATAACCTACACTGCCTTAATAACCTCTACCTCTTCCAGTTAAAGTCATGTTATGCAATTACCTACATATAAATATTTGTGGTAATTATGTCAATGATAGTGCCAATAAATCCAAACCATATTGAGTACTAAAGTAACTAGTGGGTGATGCAAAAACTTTCAATAACCAATAAGAAAAGAATGAAAAGTTCGACATTATCTGCAAGAAATAATTTATATACATTTAGCTAAAACTGATATCGCAAGCTGCATATTGCAAATTGGATGTAGTATGAAGATATTTAATAAGTTTAAACTAATATTCTACCACTGAACCTAAAATATATAGAAAAAATAGCTGCATGAATTATAGAAGAGACTGGAAAAATAGAGTTCCTATATAGGTAAAAATAAGACTAGGAAAATAATGTTAACCAGGATATAAGGGAATAACATGGATATATAAAGAAAACAAATGACACATCAGCCGGGGTGTGGAGGTTGCAGAATAGGAGGGGGCTGTGTATATATCAAGAATAATTATTGTCAATATTTGCTAGCAATTAGCCGTACTGTCAGATTTCAGATTTACGTGTATTTTTTTACATATTATTTTATTCTCGTTGTTGATTGTTTTCATTTATTTTAATAATATTATTTGTTGTGTTTTATTTGTTTAAAATATTTATTTGATATATTAGTTAGTTAATATTAGTTCTACATTGTTCTATATTTATATTAAGTTATGTTGCTTTTCTTATTAGTTTTAATATGAGATATTTATTTTAATGATTGAAATTTCATTTCCTTTATTTTATTATGTGAGTTTATTTGATATATTTTTATTTATTATTTGATCTTAAGTAGTTTCTGTATTTAAATTAATTTATTCACCTCTCTATTTTGTAATTCTTTTTATTGGATCAACTCTGTGAATTGAGTTGTGGGGACTAGATCTCGTTTATTTCCTTCACTTTTTATTTTTATTTTTCTCTTTTCTTTTCTCTTTTTCTTTTCTTCTTCCTCAATTTTCCCCCTAGCCCCCGCGTGACACCCCTCTGCCTTTCATCTCTCGCCCGTTTCTCACTCCTCCCCCAGCGTCACCGTCGGCCACTCTCTAGCGACATCGCCTAGCCCAAACCCACCCCCTTACACCGGCGAGTTTAGTGGTACTAGAGGTGTCATCTCCGGCCACCCCACCGTCCCTACACAACCCCCTACTCGAAAATAAGTTCTTAGCTTTTCCTACGTTTTCCAATCACCGCCGGCCATCCATGGTGGCGACAACCTACCAACAACCTCCCATCACTCCGGCGAACGTAACTCACCACCTAGAACCACCCAGCTCCACTGTTTACTCCTCCACCTGAAATGGGTCTTCAAATGGCTTGTTCTTCTCCGGGGCTGCCATACGCCCGCCGTGCATCTCACCTCCACCACCAAACCACTCCCCTACCCCAGCCGGTCATCCCCCTAACTCAGTTTCTCCAACCGCGGCCCCACCTTCTCTATACGAACCCAAACCCGAAAATGAGTTACCACCCATTTTGAGCCCAATCCACCACTTTCTGATGGTTGCACCGCCACACCACCACCTCCATAAGATTCCCCACCTTACAATGAGTATTTTCCTAAATTTTGGTGTCAAACCGAGCATTCTAGCCTAACGTACAAAATGACTCACTATGAACGCTGTGGACTGGCGTTTGCTCAATAATCCAGTTTTTACCCGTTGTAAGTACTTTCCAAACAAACTTTTAAAATTTAAATATATTTTTGCATTAACATCTATGTGTTGGTTGATGTTGGTAATTGTTGGTTGATTGAGTTTATTGAATATTGGATATTTTGTACATGGTGATATACATTGTGAAATTGCACGGTCATTCATGTCTATATATGATATTTGAAGTTTCTACGTGAAACTTGAGTTATGGTATATTAAAATAATTTGTTTGAAGGGTTTTATAAGTGAGAAGCGGTATTATTGGGTTTATGGATTTTAATGGTTTTTGACTGAGTCATAGCAGGGATGGCGATATGTAAGCTCATTGTGATCAGTGTCTGTGGATGACATAACGGGAACGACGATACTTAACGCCCGTTATGGTCATTGGGTGTATATTTCATATCGGGGACGGCGATACGTAACACTCGCTATGAAATAAGCGTGTATGAGTCATAATGGGGACGGCGATACGTAATGCCCATTATGATTAGTGTTATGTGTATATCAAATTGGGGATGGCAATACGTAACGCCAGTTATGATTGGATTACCGATATTTTTTCTGGGAAATAATAGATGATTTTATTGGAATTTAATCGTGGACCAAAATGAGATTTTGGCGTGTATTATTTTATTTATTTTGAGGAAAATAATTTTAAGCTTCATGCATATGGAATCATGTTCTTGAGTGACGTTGTTGTTGTTGCATGGGTATATTTTATATTTTGTGGTTTGTTTGGGTTGTACTTACCTGTGATACTATTTTGACGTCGTAGATTTTGGATGCAGATGTTGAGGAGGCTAAGCATGAAGAGGCGGCTTTGTTATTGGAACATTTATTTATAATTTGTTATATTAGGAAGTATTTTTCTATTTTTATAAATATGTATTTGTACAATTTGTATTTCAGATGACTGTATTAAATCTCCTGTTGGAGAATGTGTGTTAAATTAGTTTGTAAAATAACTCTAAAAATTCTGGTACTTAGTTATCGATTTAATTTATTCGTTGCTTTTTTTTTATGTATGTCACGTGTTTACACACTTAGCACTTGACGTTGGGGATGCGTGACCCATGTTGTCAGCACCCCAATACCTCGATTCTCGTATTTATTTTAAGGAGAATTTAGGGGCGCCACAGGTAGTATCAGAGTAGTTCGGCTCTGGGTAAATCCGCAAGTTACCTAGAAATTGTATCGAAAAATTTTTTTGTTTTAAATTTGTTTGTTTATTTGTTTGGTTATTTTATTTTATTTTATTATTCTAATCGTTTTCTAAGTTATTCATACTATGTGGTATTGTAAGATTTTAAATAATTGTTTCGGTGTGTTGTGCTTTTTTATTTTTATATGCCTTTTGTTTGTTATTTTCAGATTTATCTTAGTTCTAGATGGTTGAATTGTTTTACTTTATTTCATTATAATATTTGTTCATTAATGTGATTTTGGGTAGTAGTTAAGATTTTAATTAGTTAAGTTGTTGAGCATTTATTTTTATATATGTCTTTGTTTTGTTTAAATTAGAATTTGGATCTTTTGGATCAGATTATTATTTTATATCTTACATTTTAAGGGAATATTTATTTAAATAATTAAATTATGGAATTCCTTGTTTCAAAATTATTAGTTTATTGTAGGTTATTTTGTTTTATTAAGTTTTTATGCATTTATCATATGGATTTGGTTTTATTTTAATTTCATTTCATGAGTTTTCTATAAGATGGCTTTGGATTTTGTTTATTATCTTTTTATTTCAATTGTGGCTTTTGTCATTTAAATATTTTTTAAATTTTGAGATTTATTGAGACAAAAATTTAAAGGAAATCGTTACTATATTTTCCTTTTTGAGACATGCATAGAGGTAGGTTTTTAAAATTTATTATCTTTCTACCTTTTCGCTTGTTTTAGTTTAAAAGTTTATCTATTTATTTTGACGAGTGGGTTTACTTTGGTGACTTGTTAGTATTTATTTATTTATTTATTTTACTAGGGTTCGTTTCTTTTAAAAGTTTTAAGTCCTGGAGATTTCTACAATAAATCTTTTTAGAGTTGGATTTTGAAGGGAATTTCAAAACTTTAATAGTCATTTTATTTCTTCGTTCTTCTTTTAATTCAATCTCCTTATTTTATTTAATAAAAATTTTTGGTGATTATCTGTTTACCAAGGGAGGTGGACTTGTTTTCTTGAACGACTAGCTTTTACTTATTTGTTTATTAGACATTTTTACTAGTTTTGTTTATATATAATATTAATGTGAATTACTCAAGTTTTATTAAGTGATTGGGTATATTACTACAACTTTGAAAGATGGATTTGTTTTGATAAATCGTTGGTATTTACGTGATTGTATTTGTTTATTGATATTTTATATACTAATTATGTGTATTACCTGGGTCTCACTGAGTGCTTGAGTCTCTAAGTTCTAATTTTATTTCTGGTAAATTGTTGAAATTGTATTCTAGGTGGGCTCTTGTTGTGAGTACGAAATCCTTGCCATTGATATGTTGTTATGGAATCTGTTTTAGTAATGCTTATGATAGTAGGCGATCAATTATTTCTTTGGTAAAGTTTTGATATTGTTTATGAATGCTTGGAGATTGATATATAATAATTATGTGTGTAAATTTTTAGAGAGTACTTATCTTCTGTTGAACTCAAGATTTCAAGTCTTACATCTACGTATAAATTTTGATGATGACAAATACTTAGTAGAAATCTACGACCTGCAGTAATACTTAAACTCCCCCTGAAAATATGCGTTAGTATTTCAAGAAAAATATAAACATGATTCTAGCATATATAACAGGGTATTATAATACTAGTATACGACTTCTTCCCTTTTTGACATCATTAAAAAGGAATCGTAATTGGTTTCAGTAAGATTTTTTCCCGCAATAAGCAATAACCAAATAAAACGGTGTGTTAGTAGAAGCTGTAAAGAGTTGAATTATTGGAACCAGCCGTGCCCGACAAAACTTGGAGGCCTAGCACTGGCAATTCGGTGTGGAAGGAGATTTTGTAAAGAGTTAAATAATTGGAACCACACGTGCCCAACAAAACCTGCAAAGGCTGGAGGCCTACCTCTGACAATTCGGTGCAGAGATTTGATCCGCTTGATATTGCTAAAAAATAAGATATTATCAGGATTTGTAAGCTCGTCTTGTTCTTATTTCCGTTTCTATAAGAGCAATCATTAGCTTTATTTATTTCGTATCAAATATTCTTCTCATCTTTGCAATTTGCTTGCATTCTCATTCTACAAATTTTCAATGACTCGTCGATTTCCTTCAATACTTCTCTTGATTAAGATTTGAGGTATTCTCCACCTCAGTTTCAATCTATTTCTACATCTGTCGTGGGTGCCATGAAGCAACAAGAGATTGATTTGGCTAATAAATCAGATCATGATGCCATTTACGAGCTTGTGGGTCTCGGAATTTGATACTCATCATCCATCGTCGCGTTTTCTACTCGGTTGCAGTCCAAAACTTGCAAAATTGAGAAGTTTAGCGAGACTGTCTCTGTACTTCAACGACTTGTTTATAAGTCAAACAAAAACATAGTAGAGTTAAAGTAACAGAATAAGAATTTGAATCCTTGCTTACCTCTTCATTTCAATTGCCTAATCCTTTAGACAAGGATGGCATGATGATTTATGAGGAGCAAATGCATTTAAATGATGGGGCTAAACGTCTCAAGTTTCTGTAGGTCATTTGAGATGATGAAATAAAAGTATCTAGCAGATATTCATGGCAAGTATCATTCCTATTTCTATTCTAATTATGCATAGTCTATCTTCTGGTAGGGGTTTTATGAAAATGTCTGCCAATTGATCATGTGTACTAGTGAATTCTAATACAATATCGCCCTTCTGAACATGATCTCTAAGAAAATGATATCTAATTTCAATATGTTTGGTCCGAGAATGTTGTATTGGATTCTTTGAAAAATTTATAGCACTTGTCTTATCACATTTGATTGGAATGTGATTGTACATAAGTTTAAAATCCTTAAGTTGTTGTTTCATATAAAGAACTTGAGCACAACAACTGCTTACAACAACATATTCTGCCTCAGCAGTAGATAATACAACAGAATTTTGTTTTTTACTAAACCATGAAACAAGTGCATGACCTAAAAAATGACATGTTCCACTAGTACTTTTTCGATCAACTTTGCAACCAGCATAATCCGCATCTGAATAACTAATAAGATTGATGCTTAGGATACCATAACCTTAGGTCAATGGTACTGGCAAGATATCTAAAAATACGCTTGATTGCAATCAAATGAGATTGCTTTGGAGATGATTGAAAACGTGCACATAAACATACACTGAACATAATATCAGGTCTACTAGCTGTCAAATATAATAAACTACCAATCTCTCCTCGATATATCTTTGAGTCAACTGGCTTACCGCTTTCATCTTTATCAAGTTTGGTGGTTAGACTCATTAGTGTTCCAATTACCTTCGCACCTTCCATCTCAAACTTTTTGACTAACTCTTTGATATATTTTGACTGATTGATGAATGTTTCACTTTTTGCTTGTTTGATTTGCAATCCAAGAAAGAAATTAAGTTCTCCCATCATGCTCATTTCAAATTCTTCCTGCATGCTCTTAGCAAAATCTTGGCACATATTTTCATTAGTAGCACCAAATATTATATCATCAACATAAACTTGAACAAGAAGAATATCATCCCGTTCATATTTTATGAAAAGAATTGTATCGATCTTTCCTCTTGAAAATTCTTTTTCAATCAAGAAACTATTAAGCCTCTCATACTAAGCTCTAGGAGCTTGTTTGAGTCCATATAATGCTTTTGCAAGCTTAAAAACATGATTAGGAGAAATATGATTTTCAAAACCTGGAGGTTGCTCAACATATACCTCTTCATTTATAAAACCATTTAAGAAAGCACTTTTAACATCCATTTGAAAAAGATTGAAATTTTTATAACATGCATATACAAGTAACATTCGAATAGTTTCTAATCTTGCAACAGGTGCATGCGTTTTATCATAATGATTCCTTCCTCTTGATTGAAACTTTGGGCTACAAGTCAAGTCTTATTTCTAGTGATGATTGCAGACTCATCCTTTTTATTTCTAAAAACCCATTTTGTTCCAAGAACAGCATGCTTTTTGGGTCTAGGAACAAGTATCCATATATTATTTCTTTCAAATTGATTTAACTTTTCTTGCATAACTAGAAACCATAATTCATATCTTGATAATCTTTCCTGATGTCTCCATGTTGGATTTCTTCTAGTGTATTTTATTTGTCGAGATTGAGATTATTTTTGTTATTTATACTTTCTGATTTTTCATCAATATATTTCTTGGAAAGTAGAGAGTAGATTCATCAAATACTGAGGAGGTTGTTGAACCCAAGGTTTTAAGTCTTGCATCTACGTAAAAATTTCGATGATAACAAATAATATTTAAAACTCAAAAATCAAGTTGTCTACGCATGAAGGGAGCTAAATACATCAAGAAATCAAGTATGAGTAAGAAAGAGATCAAATCTACAAACGATGCTCATAGAGTAATTTTATACATTTCTTAAAATTTGAAATTGGATTAAGACTTAAAATTAATATTTTCTCATAAAATATCAAATTGCATTTTTTACATTTGCAAAACTTTATTAAAATATTAATTTTAAAAATTATTTTTTTTTTCACATATGCATAAAGATTTGAATTTGTAAGATGATTGATTGTCATCTTTAACATGTGCATGCGTTGTTTGAAAATCTTGAAGAGTGGTTGTGTATTTTTTTGACAAATGCAAAATATAGATGATTTTGTTTGAGAATCTTAAAGGGTGGTTGTATGTTTTTTTTTTTGACAAATGTAAAAAGTAGATGATTTTATTTGAAAATCTTAAAGGGTGGTTGTGTTTTTTTTGACATATGTAAAAAGAATATGATTTGATTTGAAAAATAAATCATACTCATTTTGTCATGTATGAAAAGCAAAAGATTAGGTTTGATTTTTTTGAAAAATGAATGGAGTTATCTTTGACAAATGAAAAAAGAAAATGTTTTTATTTGAATTTTTTGAAAAGTGAATAGTGCTCTTATTGACATGTGAATCTTTTCAAATTTGAAATTGAAGACTCATTTGCCTATAAATAGCTCACTTGAGTTTTGTAAAATTCACAACAAGAGCTTACACATCTATTGCTAAGTTTTGCATCATTATTTCAAAATTCTCATTCTCTCTTTTCTAAAATTTTGAGTCTTAATTCTTGTTCTTGTTGAGAGATATAGGTTTCGCTGTATTATTTCTATCTCACTCGTTGAGTAGTGTACTTTGATAGTCTACCCACTATCAACTATTGTATTTGTAAGAGGGTGCGTATAACCCTTGTGTGTAGAAGGTGTTCTACACGGGAAATAGTTAAATCACCAAGTGTGAGGTGATTGGAAGTGTAGAGGGTGTTCTACACGGATTCTTTGGAGCGGTGCTGCTCAAAACTGTAACAGGTTTCTATCTCCACCTAAAGGAGATTGACTAATGAATTCAGGATCTTCAAGGGGTAGTTTGAGGGGAGGACGTAGGCAGTGGGGCTGAACCTCATAAAAATACTGAGTTTGCTTTCTCTTACCCTACTCTTTACATTTCTTACTGTTTTATATTCTGTTTATATTTTATATTGTATATTTGATTAATAAGTGTTAATTTTTATAATATAACCAAATTCAACCCCCTATTGTGTTAGTCATCTGGGCAACATTTTTGATTTGTGTTTGACTTAATGGAAGTTGTTTTGTTAAGTGATAGAGTTGAATTGAAGTGATAAAAATAAATTCAAAAGATCTAAATTTTAGGCTTCTAGGCGAATTGTTTGGAGTGGATAATTAAGTATAATATTTTGGAGAATTTAATGGTTAGCAACATTTCTCTAGGTATCTTAAGGAATCTAGTTGTGGCTTGAAGTCACATAGAAATTTGAATATTTGAGATTATTCTTTCTCTTGGGTATTGAAGGTCTAGATGAGTGAGAGAATTATGGGTATCATGGTTACATACTAATTAAATTGAGTAGAGTTGACAGGATTTTTGGGGTGATGTACATTAGAATTTAGGTATCAACCATGGTGGTATAATTAGAATTATGGGATATTAAGTTTTAAGATTTGAAAATGTGGTATCAGATTTCTTGTAATAAGTGTTAAGCCAGTTTTTACTCGATGGTGAGAATTTATGAGGCCTTAATTTGATGCATTTGGTGAGTTTTTAGATTACGCACAAAAGCATGATGTATCACGATGTAGTTGGAGATTCAAGTCATGTACTAGTTTTGAGGGATTAATAGTGACTTGAAATTTGGGATGATACTTATTAGGGGAGATTTATCCTTTGGTTGGGTAAATTATGTTTATTGATGGTTAAGTTAGGAAGATTAACTTGAGAGTTATTTGAGAGTGGCACAAAGTGTTGTATAGAGTTAGTGAACATTAGGATTTTGGGAGATTGTACTAAAACCTTTATGCATATGGAGATTTTAGACTACTTTGCTACTTTAGGAGTGTTGGAAATGAAATATTATTTGAAAACTATACGTTTATGATGGAATAACATTTATTTGTAATTGAGGAAAATAGATGATTATGCTAATGCTTGGAGTGAGTATTGAGTGATGTGTTAGGTGAGCTATTGGAATTGCAGCCGAGCGAATTTCAGTGACGAAATTCTTTTTAAGATGGGGAGAATGTGAGATCTCAGATTTACGTATATTTTTTTACATATTGTTTTATCCTCGTTGTTGATTGTTTGAACTTATTTTAATAATATTATTGGTTGTGTTTTATTTGTTTAAAATATTTATTTGATCTATTAGTTAGTTAATATTAGTTTTACGTTGTTTTATATTTATATTGAGTTACGTTGCTTTTCTTATTAGTTTTAATATGAGGTAATTAATTTAATGATTGGAATTTCATTTCCTTGATTTTATTATGAGAGTGTATTTGATGTGTTTTTATTTATTATTTTATTTTAAGTAGTCTCTGCATTTAAATTAATTTATTCAGCTCTCTATTTTAGAATTCTTTTTATTGGATCAACTCTGTAAACTGAGTTGTGGGGACTGAATCTCATTTATTTCCTTCACTTTTTCTCTTTTCTCTTTTCTTTTCTCTTTTTCTTTTCTTTTTCCTCAGTTTTTCCCCCAGCCCCTGCACGACACCCTTCTCCCTTTCATCTCTCGCCCGTTTCTCCAACCCTCCCCCCCAGTGGTGCCGTCGGCCACTCTCTGGCGACACTGCCTAGCCCAAAACCACCCCCTCACGCCAGTGAGTCCAGTGGTACCAGAGGTGTCATCTCCGGCAACCCCACCATCCTTGCACAGCCCTCTACCCGAAAATAAGTTCTTGGTTTTTCCTACATTTTTCGGCCACCGCTGGCCACCCATGGCGCCGGCAACCTACTAGCAACCTCCCCTCACTCTGGCAAACATAACCCACCACCTAGAACCACCCAGCTCCGCCGTTTGCTCCTCCACCCGAAATGGGTCTTCAAATGGCTTTTTCTTTGCGGTGCTGTTGTCCGGCCGCCGTGCATCTCACATCCACCACCAAACCACTCCCTTAATCCAGCCGGTCATCCCTCTAGCTCAATTTCTCCAACCGAGGCCCCACCTTCTCTATACGATCCCAGACCTAAAAATGGGTTTCTACCATTTTGAGCCCGATCCGCCACCTTCCGATGGTTGCACCGCCACACCACCACCTCTATGAGATTCCCCACCATCCAATGAGTATTTTCCTAAATTTTGGTATCAAACTGCGCATTCTAGTCCAACATACAAAGTAACTCGCTATGAACGCTGTAGACTGGCATTTGCTCAATGATCCGGTTTTTAGCCGCTGTAAGTACTTTTCAAACGAATTTTTAAGATTTAAATATATTTTTTCATTAACATCTATGTGTTGGTTGATGTTGGTAATTGTTGGTTGATTGAGTTTGTTAAATATTAGATATTTTATACATGGTGATATGCACTGTGAAATTGCAGGATCGTTCATGTGTATATATGATATTTGAAATTTTTACGTGAAACTTGAATTATGGTATATTAAAGTGATTTGTTTGAAGGGTTTTATAAGTGAGAAGCGGTATTATTGGGTTTATTGATTTTAATAGTTTTTGACTGAGTCATAACGGGGATGGCGATATATAACGCCCGTTATGATCAGTGTGTGTGGATGACATAACGGGGATGGTGATACGTAATGCCCATTATGGTCATTGTGTATGTAAGTCATAATGGTGACGGCGATACGTAACACCCATTATGATTGATAGTGTGTGAATGACATAACGAAAATAGCGATATGTAACGCCCCTTATGGTCATTAGGTGTGTATTTCATATCAAGGACAGCTATACGTAACGGCGATACATACACACTATGACTCATACACGCTATGAAATAAACGTGTATGAGTCATAATGGGGACGGCGATATGTAACGCCCATTATATTTAGTGTTGTGTGTATATCATATCGGGAACGGCGATACGTAACTCCCGCTATGATTGGATTTATCGATATCTTTTCTGGAAAATGATAGATGATTTTATTGAAATTTTATCGTTGACCAAAATAGGATTTTATTTATTTTAAGGAAGATGATTTTAAGTTTTATGCATACGGTATCATGTTCTTGAGTGACGTTGTTGTTGTTGCATGAGTATATTTTATATCTTGTAATTTGTTTGGATTGTACTTACCTGCGATACCATTTTAGCGTCGTAGATTTTGGTTACAGATGTTGAGGAGACTAAGCCTGAGGAGACGGCTTCGTTGTTGGAACATTTATTAAAAATTTGTTATATTGGGAAGTATTTTCCCATTTTATAAATATGTATTTGTACAATTTGTATTTCGGATAACTGTATTAAATCTCCTGTTGGAGAATGTATGTTAAATTAGCTTATAAAATAACTCTAAAAATTCTGGCACTTAGTTATCGACTTAATAATCCCCTGATTTTATTTATGTATATTACGTGTTCACACACTTAGCACTTGATGTTGGGGGTGCGTGACCCGTGTTGTCAACATCCCAACACCTCGATTCCCGTGTTTATTTTAAGGAAAATTTAAAGGCGTCACATGGACCAACCAAATTCACACCTTATTAAGGTAGTAAAAACTATTTGACAAATAAGAAAGACACATTTTTTAGGCATGAAAGATTGGTTAGTCACTTATTTGTACGTTCTTATACATACAACTTGGTCCAGGATATGAGTATGACTTATACTTCTATAAACAAAAAGGAAAAAAAAAAAGCATTTTCAAGCACCTATAAGAAGTGCTTGGCCTCTACTACTACTTCACCAATAGATCGAGGAAGAAAATATAGATCGAGGGAGAAAAAAAATCATATACATACCATTTAAATAACAAGCAGCAATTAATTAAGTAGTTAATTAATAATACTCACCTCAAGAGGGTAAAAATAAAATTAATACAAATGAAAATTAATACAAATAAAACTTGAGCGAGGAAAGAAAACCTAAGGCATCATTAAAAACCTCTGTACATCTATTTTCCCCTCCCTTTCTTCAACTTTCCCACCAGTCAAACGCATTACAAAAAACCTAAAGTTAAAATTGAATCTAAGCCTCCGTGTATGTGATAAGATAATACATTTGGGCTTGAGTTTGGGCATATATGCAATGAGAAGATCAACACGTGATTTAGGTTGAAGGATTTTAGATTCTAGAAGAAAAACCAACCAAGCCTAAGGCAAGAAAGAAAAAATGAGAGTTGAATGGGAGACTTACTGGCGTCGAGAGGATGCGAGACAAGACATGGGCTGAACTGATGTCATCGACAGGAAATGAGATACGAACAATGATGAAGAGGGGCAGAGGTTTTCAACAAAGAATGAGAGAGAAATAAAACACGGGGGACAAATTGGGGGCTTTCCCACTCTTATTTGATTAAAAACCTTATTGCGGTAGCTTAAACTTGCCATTATAAATATCAATTAGCACCAACTTGAAATTCGCATCACTGTTTGTCCAAAAATTGCAATAATAAAATACTTAATTTGGCCACATTATTTACAACAACATAATGTCACCGCAAAAGAACTTATTTTCCCCTCATTCCGACTTCCACCAGAAGCCTCCTAGCTGAAGATGTCAAACTGTCTACTTTCGACTCTCTTTAGCTAACCAAAAATAAAATGAGTCAGAAAAGGGGCTTTTCCTTGTAGTGCAAGCAATTATAATAATTATGTAATCCATTTTAGAAATCCTCAAAGTATTAGATATTACAATCTTCCTTAGTGATTCAAATAACAAGAATTTAGAAATCAGTCTCAATCTCTACCAAAAAAAGCCAACATGAAAACATCTATCAACCCTTTCTAGCAAACTTCTCATTTCAACAAAATTATTCAAACCCAGGTCCAAAAATGCAGAATAAGCCTCTAGAAACTTACCATTATCATGACGAACGACACCCACAATTCCTGACAGTCTAGGAATTTCAAAACTACTACTATTAATATTAAGTTTTAACCAAACCTGTTGAGATCGAATCCAACTCACCACAAGAATCTTCTTAGGTTTAGGTAATAAGACCGGAATATCCAGTCTATTTTAGTAGCTATATACATGATCTTGGGTAGAAAGTCTAGAAACTTTCAAGATAATTAGGTCCATAATTATGTGAAGCCATACTTTAATAATATACCAAACTTTTTCAACTAATTCAAGCTTATCTTCATACTGGGCTTTACAGTGTCTTTCCTAAAATTTCCAAGAGACAACTAATGGAAGAAAACCAAAAATAATCCGCACCTGCAAAGAAATACCTGCACAACGAAATCAGAAATAAGTATGCTCTTGCCAAGTTTGAAAAATACCCATATGCAAACCTAACTCATTTTCAGTATAGCTATCACTTCAAAGACTCATTTTCACAGCTTGGATATGGTTATCAGCACAGCTATCGCTTCAAAGACTCATTTTCACATCTTGATCGAAGGATCTGACCACCATTGACAACCATTACGATGCCGAGCTTGTTAGGGTTGTAGTGCGAGGAAGACCCATTATGACGCCGAGCTTGTTAGGGCTATGCAAGATTTTATTTTTTGAATGTTTCTTTTATTTATATGGACTTTTTTTTTGTTAATCTTAGACAAATGTATCTATGGTGTGGTTCTTGGATGTTAGATTTTTATTTATTATGTTGGAACTTGAACCAAACTTCCCATGGTACTTAAGCCATTATTGTGTGGGCTGAATGGCCATTTAGCATATTAGTGTTTGGCTTCATTGATTGTTATATGAAATATCAAATTTGGGATTAGATGATATCATTTTGTGTCTTTTGATAGTCATTGGAAAGGCATCCTATGTGTATTCTGAGCAAACTCACTAACGTTGTTCAAATAGACAATTTCTTAATCATTCAAAGATTATATGATACAATCTTTGGCTTGCAACAGTCATTGTAAAGATACGATGCATGTATTCTGAACAAGCGCACTAGCATTGTTCAGATAGAGAATTTCTTAAAATTGTTTGACTTGTGACGTTGCATATCATAAGCTTTTGCTCATTATATTTTAAAACTAATGGAAAGGATCTATTGAGGTCCATGAAGGGTGCAAATTTCATCCTTTTACAATATGGGACACCAGGGTTTTATGATGTAAATTGTAAACCTTAGTGATTGTTCCAAAATATTAGCCAAACTTTTGAAAACCTACTTGAGTGGCTACTAGCCAAAATGTTAAATTCTTAAACTTATTTTTATTGGTGCTAGTTTGTCTTAAAGTTATATTCTCTCAACTTGTGAAGAGTTGAGTCCTTTTAAAAGTAATATTGCGACTCACCCTACCTTAATGCACAAAGTAAATGATTTAGTAGAAAGGGTGACACACTAAGCGGAAGAAGGGGATATGATATATTCTCCTTAACCAGAATACTAAAGGGGAACCAGAGTAATGGGTATAAAATTGAAGGTCATAAATTATAAGACCTCATTATGGAGGGAACCAGAGTAGCATAGCCTTTTTGTTTTTTTGTTTTTTTTGGTGTACATATCCGTGCGCTTCTCCTATTTTCAGTGAAAGAATGTGAACTTTTCAACAAAGGTTTGCCTCCAGTATTGATTTGCCCACTTCTGCTCCACAAAAAAGGCAATGAAGCATTGATCTAACATATTTTCAATCTTTGATTTCCATTTTTTGTTGAATAATTCATTTTCCCCTATTCTATAACATGTGAGAAATCAAGCTTAAATTAGTTAACTAAAGGCAAGTATACATTTGCTTTTATTTCTTTGTTGCAAGAATTTGTTGAAGGAATTTTTATTTCTTATGAGGTTTGCATCCATACAATGATTCTAATTTTTATATATTAGTTATATTTGTTTTAGTTTTAATTATTTACATGGATGATTGTTGTGCATCCCCCTCACTTGTAGTGATTTACCATTCAATGAATGACTGAAAAATGTCTTGCAATTAGGAATTCCTAGACCTCTGTTGATGCTGTGATATACATGTTTTGCATTTGGTTGCAATATGTTTTCTTTGGTTTTGATTATTATGGTATGATTTTGGTCAGGGGAGTTGTTATACACAGATAGTTAGTGATCAAAGCAGAGTGAGCATATGTGAGTTGTTAACACTGAATCAAGGCTCAAGTATTGCAAAGCAGATCAAAGAACATTGTAGGTTTTTCTTCCTCATCATCCATTTTGTAGTCATATTTACTTTTCTTCAATTAATCATGCTATTACATTGTGGGAGTATGATAGGACGTAATGAATGTGCTCATTCATATGACAATAGTAGATACTTGGCTGAACTATTGGCAGAGAAGCAAAAGTTGGGACCATTTTTACAAGTTCTTCCCCTGTGTAGCAAAATTCTAAATCAAGGTCGATGAACATGGTATCTATAATTGCTACAATGTATGCTCCATTATTCAGTTTGTGAGCTAATAATTTGATTTCGGGCTAAGGAATGTTGGAAAGAAAATTATATATAGTATTAAGCACTACTGAGACAAAATAAGATGTTTTGCAATGTCTATTCATTTGCTTATATGTTATGAATTTTAACGTAGGGTAATTCTTCTCCCACTGCTCATGTTGCCTATTGATTAAATAAAGAATTAAAGTCTTGGTGGATCTCTTGCATCAATTTTCTCTAGTTTTTTTTTTTTTTGGCTTTACATGGATTAAATAATCTCATACCTATCTTAGCTTCTAGTGTAGGTGTGTGGGGGAGGGGGGAGAATAAGCTGGTGTAGTGTAGCTTCTAATGTAGTTAATCTGACTGGTCGGGATCTCAGGTTAAGTGAGAAAAATTATTTAAGGTTTTCTTTCTGATTAGATTTGGATTTTCTTTTTAACATGGTAGTGTTTTCTCCTATCAGGCATATTCTACAACGTATGACATGCACTGTAATCACCTTGCTGGGCTGAAATATAATGTACTCATTGGACAAAAGTCAGAGGTAAACATCTTTTAACTAGCCTATGAATTTATCACTTATAAAAAAAAAAAGCCTATGAATTTCTTGTACATCTGCTTATATCTAATGTATTACCAATGGATGGATTTTATAATGCTCTCTATTTGTGATATTGTAAGGTTGGTTGTGTAAATACTTGAACTTATTCCCTCCTCCTCACCATCCATTTATTTGAGCTTAAGTTATTTGAGCTTATGTTTTGGTGTAATTATTTTAGGATGCTAAAAGTAGTTGGTTTAGAGGTTTGGCTAGATTCTTTGTAATTTTATAACTTGCTATTAAAAAGTTATTAAATGGGTAAAGCATAAGCTTAGGTGTCTAAAGGTTTTAAAGTTTATTAAATGTGTAACTAGTTTTGGGGTTAAAATAGTGCTGTCATTTTGTTCTTCATCTGCACAACCATACCACTATTTGGTCCTCCATCTTACTGATTTAAAGTTTATTAATTTTCTATGTTGATGTTTTAGTTTTGGGGTTAAAACAGTGTCATCATTTTATTCCTCATTTGCACAGTCATACCACTATTTGGTCCTCCATCTTGCTTCTTGAAAGGAGTTAAAAGTTGAAGGTAAAGATCCTAACTTTATCCATTTGATGTTGGTTTGATTTTAGAAGCCAACTACGTTATTTTAGCTTATCTTTTGTTGTAGTTAATTTCCTGTGCTGCAAACAAAAATCAATGCCCTATTTTTGGCCCAAACTGAATGCTTTTATGGTTGTTTTTCTATGTATTTTCTTGTATTTAAAAAATTACATGTTATTAAATTTGGTTTAGTCCTAGGTGATGTTAGCTCTACTTGTGTCTAGAAGTGAATTTCGTGCTCCTTAAACAGTCCTTAGTTTGAAGATTCCAAATTTCAAAACCACACTCCTGAGATGCAATTTTTTTTTATGAAAACCTCTAAGACTTGCTGCTTTAAGACTGTCTTCAAATGCAAATTTCATAGCATGGTGTTCATGTTAAAATTTGTATATCCGTTGGGTTGGTGTTAGAACCTAGGTTCCCTTGGCCTACACTTCTATATTCTTTCTCTTAGGATGAATTTATGAGTTTTCTTCCTTATTTAAACAATATAATGTGGGGTTCCCCCAATTGTTCTCGTTTTTGCATATCTGGGTGCAAAGTTAGGCTCATGGGTGTCAATTGTTTTGCATTCCCAGGTTCTTTTATATAGCTATACAATTTTTAGGCTCATGATTGATCGATTATTAATTAGCTTCAAATTGTGGTATCATGGATTATATATAATGCATGTATAAAGCCAAATTTTAGTTTCCCATGTATAAGAAATATTTTGCATGGTGAAATTGTCGGGCTGGGATATCTGACTTCATTTTTGAAATAAAGTATTGATTATTGTTAGGACATAACATAATATATCGTTTTCATGATGTTTTTGCTTATATTCATAAAGCATTTATTAATAATCTTCTAGAGATGGAATAATCTTTTTATATGCATACCAAATTATTCACTCATAGCACATTGTTTTATAGGTATTCATTCATGGCACATTTTAGAATCTTCTGCCAAAGATAGGATTGCTTCTAAATTCTCTTTGAAATATAGCCCTATAACTATTTAAAACCAAAACCTAGGAGGAACAGATAATTACATAATCATTTTGGTTTGTAAATTGTGCTCAGCTAGATTAGGATTCATGTCAATAGGTGATGAACCAAAGACCAGATACGAAGTACCTTTCCATCAGCTAATATCAGTAACATAGGATTCTTACTTCAAATATATAAATAATATAATTTTTACAGTTGTACTGTAATAATATTTTGCCCTACTAGAGTAGAAGAAGAGATGGTACTAACTGTATTTGCATGAATATCCGTCGCCTTTCTACTGTAGGTAGTAAACATGTGCCCCAGTTAAACCTATTCATGAACTCAAACTTTTTTCAACTCAAGAAGAGTCTATCTATGTGTGACATTGCAACAACCTCAATTCAGCAACTCACTTTATTTAGTTTTTTTTTAACATTTACCAGCTGCATTTTGTGTCCCTTGTATTTCTATTTCTATTTCTATTTCTATTTTGATGTTTCCAAACTCTTATAGATAGACACATTTAGTAGCAAAACATTAAAAATAACACTAGCTATTGCTACCATATTCCAATAGCAGCTTTTACTTCTAAATTTAGTTTTAAAATAGTAAGTTTGATATATTTTATCAAACCCTTTCTTGTTTTAATGTTGTTGGTCAACCAAACTAGATGCAGATTGAGAATACAATTACATCTTGTTATGTATACTTTTATTCAAGGCATTGTTAAAGTCAAATCAATTGGTAAGATCCCCTTTACAACCTACATTCTCCTTTTTTTCATTTTCTTCTATTTTTTTATTCCACACTAAATGTTTTAAGTAGTGACTTTCATTCTCATGGTTTTGAGTATGCTTTCAACCCAAGTACTTGCACAATTCCTTTGAGACTAGGATGTTTTACTTATTACTTTATAGTTTCCAATTTAAGTCTACACTTCTAGGTTCTCAGTCTCCACCAACCACATAACATCCATGTAAATCCCAAGTATTTAGAAAGGCAGTGGCTCCAACAGGGTATGTGGAATCATGTTTGAAGTTTAGACTTTGGAGTAATTATCCTAGTGTAGCACATTTTTTCTGAGGTATTTTGTCACTGAAACCATATGATCAAATGTTGAGTTGAACTTAGAAGAGAACCTGAATTGAAATTTTCGGCATGTAATGTTGTGCTAGTTGACGTTTAACATGATTATTATCTCCCTTACCTGAAATTTATGGATTGCATATCTTGCTTCCATGCAAGCAAGTGGAATTTGTAGTTTGATGAAACTTGTCTGATCCTTGAAATGTAAGTAATTACTTTCTCCATGATACTAGGGTTCCATCATAATGGTTGCTGTTGAACCTTGGTTTCAATTTGTCCTATTATCTACATTGTTAGTCTCATGACAAACGTAATCATTCTACCCCATCAAAGTTTTGTTTATTGATATATTTGTGAATATAGAAGTGGAAGCTGGTTTACTATAGCTACCTTTATTTAAGTAAATTTATGTAACTAATATGATCGATAGCATCGAGTTTGCTAGAGGTGATCCTAATTCTACATGGGGTTCTGTGCGAGTTGCAATGGGACATTCAGAACCTTTTGACTTGTGATATGTTGCTCTTGGGAATGAGGATTGGGGGAAAAATTATCAAATTTTCCATTTGTGTTTAATGTTGTTGTTGGATTATTGTTATTTTCTTAGTTATTATTTAACAGATGGATGGATGCCTTTATAAAGATTATAAGTTGACCTAAAGATGATCTTCTCCATGCATTTACTAATAAGACTAAGAATCACCTATTGATTATTACACCTTATATTATGGGCAGATTTGTTTTGTAAATTGATTATATTGGTATGCTTGTATTGGTATGTTTTATAATTGCAAAGGTATGTCCAGCTTTTCTCTAAGGCATACCTTTCTTCAACATTATAAAGGCACTTCAAGCCTTTTGAGATTTAGGCATTTTAACTCATTTGTTTCTCCTTCTGAGTGGTATAAACCCCATGCACCTAACCATTGCCTTATTCATGGCAACATCTATACATAATTTTGAGACACTATGTATGGAAGAATGGACTATAAAAGAAATAGTCATTTGGCTTCAATTTTACATCTTCACGCATGTAGACCTAGTTTTAAGATACTTTCCCCTTTTGGTGGCTGATTGTCTGTGACTTTTAATTTCAGGGTGCCATAGGTCATTTTTTGGGGTAGCTGGAGCTCTTGAAGCAATTTTTTAGCCATACACTATGTGAGTAATTGTAGTTTTATTGCTTCTTGTATAAGGGCAATGTTTACACATATGTAGTACACGAAAATTACCAACAATCCTGTTAAATTAGTACATGACTATGTGTGTGTAAGAAATATTAAAGTGGCAAATGAGAGCTGTTTGTGTTGCCTAGATTTCTATGGCTTGGTAATATAATGTATATGACAGTTATCTGAACATGTGTATTGTAATGGGACCATGTTTGCAATGCATGCTTTCTGTGATTTATGTGTACAAGTATGAGATGTTTTATACAGCTAATTATAATGTTTGTAATGAGATATGTTTGTTATGCATGGTTGCTGGCATTTATCTGAACATGTATATATGAACAAGTGTATGTGATGATCTTAGTTTTGGTTGAAAGGTATGCATAGATCATCAATATATAAGCAGAAATTGTTACTTGCAATAGGTTATAAGAACAGACTAGTTGGTTTTGCATATTTGTTACCTCATATTGGGAATGCAAAGGTACTCTATCAACACTTAAGGTTTATAGAGTTTCAGAGTATTGATTGTTTTACTAGTATTTTTTTTGTCTAAAATATTATTTGTTATGAGTTGAATTCGCCACAAATAGTAGTTAATACCTCACCTAAGCGTCGAAATGGGTTAAGCATCCAGGGTGAACGGTTTTTGCATGGCTTTTTTTGGCAAAACAAACCTCTTTGAAACAAGTAAAATTTGCCAGAAAAAGTAAAGAAATAAGTGGCGTTTCTAATTATCTGACTCTGAAGGGCAAAAATAACCAGTCGGTGGCATCCAACCACCATCGCCTCTAAAATCAATATTTTAGAGCAAAGGCATTAATTTTTGCCACTTTTACAACCAAATTAATCGATGCAAAAAGTCACATTTCTTGTGCCTCTTTCAGTTTCTCTTCTTCATCTTTCTTCTTTGCTTGCTCAAGAGCCTGTATCAACTTCGATAGGCATTTATCTGCATCTTTCTTTTCACCTTTTCTCTTAATTCGTTTTTTCAAAACCTCTCTATGAAACTCTATCCTAGTCTTTTGTACCTTTCCCTTTAATTGAATCAATCTAAAAGGTTGAATGTGTCCTCATTCCTCTCTGTTGTGTTTTGATAGCCGAGAGGAGCATCAATAAGATTAGAGTGTAATGGGAATAAAGGATAAATTTTAGTAAGATATTTTTTTTGAGCAGATAATTCCCACCATTGAGAGGAACAATCACCAAATGAAATTCATCATTTCACTACAGGAAAAGGCACCTTTTGCGGCACATTAAAATGCCGCTAATAGTAGCTAAAATCGCCGCAAATTCTTATTTGTAGCGATTTACGACCGCCGACTGTCCAACAGTATCGAAAAGCTACTTATAACTATTTATAGAGAAAATAAAATCGCCGCTAATAGTAGACTATTAGCGGCAAAATAATTTGCTGCAAATAATGACAATAGGCGCTGGAAAATGGTTCGACAATAACGAATCCAACACTGTGGATACTATTTAGCAGTGAAAATGTGTCCCTGGAAAAACTAGTTATTCGCCGCAAATAAATTTGCTTTGGCTCCCCTAGATCGTTGTTGCGGCAATTTATTTTGTCGTGATATCTATTTTGCAGCGATTTTCTGGGCGTATTTTAATTGAACGTTAATTGCAGTTTTGGTTTTGCAGCGTTTTCGTTTTGCAGCATTTTCTAGGCGTTTTGGTTTCATTGGCTTTTTGGGAGGTTTCCTAGAGCTTGTTAACAACATTTCCAAATTAATGTACACAAGCAATAATTTTAATTTTTTGATTAAACCAAAAATACTAATCATCCAATATATATGAAAGCATATACCAAAAACACCAATCATCCAAAAATACCAATCATCCAATATATATGAAAGCATATACCAAAAACACCAATCATCCAAAAATACCAATCATCCAATAGTACACTGATTATCTAATAATTTTCAATTTTTGATTAAATTTAATTTCATCTATATGAAACCATAAGTCTTGGTCATCCAATAATACATGATTGGCCCGGGTGCATTAATTAGGGCAATTAAATACTACATAAGAGAACAACTAATGTTTCATTTAATCATGTCCATTAGTATTTGCAGCAATAAAATATTAATATTAAAATCTTCTCGGCCCGCTATTTCACCAACGCATCTTGCTTGAGGTGAGAAGGTTAAGTACGTAGTATTTGCAGTGCATCTTGCTTCTGTCCACAGATTTTTCCAATAGTACTCTGCATCATGATTGTTGAGTGAATCAGTTTCAAAACATAACATATGAAAAAATCATATATGACTTAAGTTTGAAACTATACCAAACTTTATTCTTATATAAGAATAAGAAGAATAAAGTTTTCTACCGTCAATGGAGATTAATTGTAAACATGTTTAATGTTTGAAACAACAGCAATATCATTAATTAATTGTCATGCATATTTAGCACATGAGAACAAGTAGAAAAATAATAAATTAAAAAATATTGCCACACGGTACAATGAATGTGGAATTCAAGCTAAAATAATTGATTATCTCTTCTAGCTCTATTTTGCATTGCTCCAATACCAAATATCCAAAGCATTTCAACAAGTAGCTGAAAATTTCATAGAAATATATAAATCATTTGAATTTATGTATTATCAACTAAAAAATATGGAACTGCTAAATCATTGATTGTCGTCATGCATAATACCATCTAGTAAACTCAACCTAATGAAATCGGGGTCAACTATTTATAAAGAGACTCCTTTAAGATCTCTTAAACAATTTTACCATTTGTGCACCAAACTATTCAAAAGAAGAAATATAGAAATATTCTATAATTTAAAAACACAACTGGTTGACGTAATAAATTATAGAAAATAGCAATGCCACACATACCAGAGCCAAAGCATATTGTAATACTTGAGTCAATTGTTTGCCCATATTAATATGCTATGGATAACTATAAATATCTAAAATGTGTAAAAATATGAAAATAGGCATTGATAGTAAGAACTTTCATTGATAGCAATACAATAGCCCATGCATTTACTAGAATTATAAGCTTGCAAACCTACAAGCCAGATCAGCTACAATTCCAAAATACCATTCCCAGCCATGAAAGATAAATTGGATAACATTTTCTTCATTTTCTAGACTATTTTCAAGCTCTGAACATATTGATCATATTACTCAATAGTGTTACCATAACTCAACCTATTTTTCCAACCCCTTCTACACAAAAACTCTAAGCCAAAAAACCCCAATATTTCCCTCAAATATTGGCTGGCAGCAAAAATAACAGCAACCAATACATTTGGTGTTTGCTCTTTATGTTAGCTTTGCATTTCATTCACTCCACAAACTTTTCAAGTCATAATGACCTTTATGTTTGCTTTTTACTGTCATTTGTTTAAATTTAAAGGCATATTCACAAACTTTGTCATTATATGAGGAAAACAATACCTGCAATAATGTATCTAGCAGCAATGGCACATTTATGATTGAAGTTGTCGAACTATTGGATAGAAGATCATCTCCAATGAATCCCATTAGTCGAAGAGATGCAATCGCATAGTATCTCACACCACCTGCAGCACTAAAATGAATGTTATAGGCAAGAGTTGATTAATGTAGATGCAAACTTATTTTTCATTATTACAAAATAATGAATGAACAAATTTCTCCACTAAGCTTATTCTCGTATATTTCCTGCACTTTTCAACATGATCTCACATATTTTCACTCTCAAACGTACTAAAAAATATATATTATTCAACAACAAAATGAGATAATTAGCCTTAGCAACTATAAAAAATACTAATAATTAGCCCCACTTATAAAAACTATTACATCAATAGATACCACCATCAAAGCAGTTCATACCACAATTAAAACAGTCCAGACCATCTACATTTTGAGAGTGAAAATATGACTTGAAAAGTCCATACCACCATCAAAACAGCTCATACCACCAGTAAAACAGTCCATAATACCATCAAAACAGTCCAGACTATTTACATTTTGAGACCATCTTTCAAACACAAGAATAGATCGAAATACTCTATTTGATAACAATATAAAGAGGGCAAAGAAAATGTATAACTAGTGTTTTCAAAACTTTCTGAAATCTTAATATACATAGAAATATCTCTTTTTGGCTTTTTTTTCCTATTGCTGTGCTGAAATTATTTAATTTATATATATCACGTAATTTATATGATATGACTCATTTAGAATTAATAAGTTTTGCTCCCAACAGTTCTTTCAATTTGATGGATAAATTCTAAAAAATGTTAAAACTAGAAATAGATTTATTAATAATATGAACTCTAAAGCTTATTATATTGATAAAGTGCACAAAAGAATACATAAAAATGAGTGTACATATGATTTTTTGACACAAAAAATATTTATATTTTATATGAAACTTGTCTAAGCTAGCTTACGTACTAGAATAAAATATGAGCTTATAAAAAATTACCTACTAGTATTTATTATGAACAAAATTTATATATATAAAAAAATATCATTACCCAAGTGATAACGAATGAATACTATTTCATTAAAAGGCTCTTATAAATAAAATAAAAAATCCTGTTTCTGGCAAGGTGCCAAGGATAGTCGAAACACAACGGAAAAATCACCTATGATAAGTCGAAACATAGGCCCATCATCCCTCCAATGATACTTAAGTGGAAACAAGCAACGACCCATTATGAAACATGCGCCCAATCCATCCAGAATAGGAAAGATGAGCCTTAGAGCTGTTTAGCAGGCACAGAGCGTTAGCATCAATCTAGGCATTGATTTATCATTTAGGTAATTTTTGGCTAAAGATGCCACTTTTTGCATATTAGCCAATTTATTCAAAATCAAATCCAATTTATTCAAAATAAAATAAAAGTATCAAAATACATCAAATTAAATAAGGATTTAAATTAGCTGCCTAGAGCTAGAGTGACATACAAATACGACATTCTTTTTACAGATAATAGTTCAATGAAAACAGACTTTCAAAATTAACAGAGTCGTTACATGCTTGATCTTAAGCAAATATTTGTATATTTGATTTCCATTTATAGTGTAGATTAAATTGTAATTAATCTCATTTACACAGTTTCCTTATTTGATTTGTTGTAATCTGTATATATACAGAAGTCACTACAGGAAAAAGGCACCTTTTGCGGCACATTAAATCGCCGCTACTAGTGACTCTTTATGTCCTTTGGGCTATTTTTCCTAATTCAAAATTTTGCAAAGCACATTGGGCATTATAGCACCAAAAGATGGGAAGCAATTTACCTCAATCAAACTACCAATATTAAGTCTCAGAAGCTATCCCCAAGAAACTTTTTTGCCATTCAAAAAGATTGAACTCTTGCCAAGATTCTTCAGAGAGAAAGAACCATCTTCTTCCATCTTTATAAGAGCCTAGCACAATAATGAACACAGTTATAATTGAATACCAGAAGAGAGGTTCTTTCTAGAATCCCTAAATAACACTGTCAATAAATATATTCTGAGAACATTAACCCATTGCAAATTTGCCAAAAGTACTTAGGGAAGCCCAACCAACATTGGCATCCTTGACCTTTTCTAATTAGTAATTATAAATAGTTTGGCCCTCATTTCTGTCATATAATTATTTTCTTTCCTGCCTGTAGTTTAGCAAAAGATATTATTTTTTAAAAATAAATTCAGGAGTTGCCTTGTTAGGGAATTGACATTTAAAATATGACTCACTAAACTCACTTTGGTAGAACAGAACAAGTCACTGCTTTATGCAAGATTGACAAATGATATAGACTCAAGAAAGCTCTTACAAAGGATCAATACTCACAAAATATCCCACCTGCCGTCTAGACACTTTGTTAATAAAAGGCCTTCTTTTCCCAAGTCAATATCAACTTCAAAGTCATTTGTTGCTCTTCCTAAGTCAATATCACATTTACTATTATATTGAAGTTTGAAACTACTTCCAGAAACCAACAAAGAAGCATGCACATATACAAAAAAATATAAAAAGTGCTTGAAAACTAAAATAGTCTGGCTTGGAAACTTCCATAGAAAAGTCTCAAACTAACATCCAGCACATACTTGAATCTCCAACATGATAAGTAGTAGAATTATCCCCTTAAAAAATCTAATCAAACTACAAAATAGAAAACTTAGATTCAAACACCTGAAATCTAGAATACCATAGAAAACATGTGCAAAACTTAGATACTTATATTTTTGATATTACTTTCTACTAAGACAATACACCTGGGAATGGCCAAAAAATTGCTTCTTACAACCATCGTCACTCCCACAAAAAATATATCAGTCCTAGCCTCTCATTATTGTATATACAGAGATCTATATATATATAGTTGTCTATTGTCAATACTATGTCTGAACTACACATGCATTCACACATTACAATCCCAAGATTTTTAGCCTCCATGATTCTATCAATCAGTTACCATATAAATGTTTATATTCTGTACAGATTAATTTGATTTATTTCCTTATAAAGCATAGGCATTTATAGCTATATAATTAGACTCAAATCAATGAAAATAGTATGAAAGCTTTTTTGTCAATTCTCTACTTTGCCCCACTTACCAATTTATGCCAAAAAAAGGAAAAAAAAGTGCCAAAGAGATTTAAATAGAGGTAAATTGCAAATATTAGCTGCCAAAAGAAACAAAGAAGATAAAAGCCCCATGAATCAGCCCAAGTTTGTATAGAAGTTTTACGAGGAAAAGGCAGTATGCAGCAACAGGTTTTCGACGTAAAATATATGTTCATATCATTTATATTTTGAGTTTTTGTACATTCAAGTTAACTCCCTGATATCTCAAGAATAATTCATGCATATATGTATGCATGCCCCAATTTGTATTTCACTTCCATGCAATATGAAGGTGCAACTTTGAAGATGGCAAAGGATTAAGTATGTAGGATTATTACAGCTACAAATATTCAGGGGCCAGATCTCTCTCTCTCTCTCAATCTATTTCATTTTTTTTTTTGTAGAATATAAAGTTATTGAGATAATTTGATTATTTAAAATGATATCAAGCCCGTACATACGTGCTCTGGAGTTGTAACCTACATAACTAACCACATGATACAGAAAATATCATTTTGGCTCAATGTTGATTAAAAAAATGACTGCTGCCTCTAATTGATGCAACCTTATTTCCTTGTTTCATCCCCTCTTGAGCCTTCACTCCTTCAAGACAAGTCCTCTCCTAACTTGTGTTTGGGCTATAAAGTGTTATCAGGTTTATACATTTCCAAGTTCTTAACATAGTAATTTCCCAACATATGAACATACTTCTTGGTTAGTGTGAGTTAAGAGATTAACAATACAATAATATTTGTCCTCTCATTTGGGTCCAGCTGATCTGGTTATAACAATTGTTTATATATATACATATATATATATATGTATGTATATATATAAATAGTTTCCATTTATATTAGTAGTATATATGTGTATATATATATAGGATAATGCTAATTAAACCCATACAAGATCATAATTTTGCTCCCAATCAAAATCCAAAATACCACATTGTATAGAATAAACTTCAAGCATGTTTAAACAAGTATAGATATCTAATAAATCAAGCAGAGAATAAACTTGAAACCATGTTTAAGCAAAACCCCAACCTTAAAGCATGTTTATATGCAGTAAATCAAAAACCCTAACTTATCCCCACAGGACTGAGTGTTAAAAATCAGGTAGAGGTCTCACCACAAGATTGAAGCAGCAGAGCGTTGATCTACAGAAGGCGCAGATGGGGGAGCGATACCCAAATCTCAGTCCCGGATTCCTCAAAATCCAATGTCTCCAAGCTGCGAAACAGTAGTACTCTCTATAATTAGGAAACAAAAAACAAGTATTTTCTACTATAAATCGTCGTTTCTAATGAAATAATTGAGAGAAAGATTCGGTTACCTAAAAAACTCGAGAATGAGAAGTAAAATTCCACGCGCAGATGGATTTTAGGGTATCGCTGGTGAGCTGGTGGCACCCGTACGTCGCCGGTGGGTTTCTGTAATGATGAAACTTGAAATCGGTGATGAATCTGGCACCGATTCCCGTAAAGTTCTTTGCAGACCAAGGTTTTTGTGGGAGGGATGGAAAATGATAAGTGCGGGGAAAATAAGAAGGAAATGGTGGGTGGGGGGAAAAGAAAAGTATAAGAGCGCTGAGATTTCGCGCGCGGGTTCATTAAAAGGTCTTTTACGGTGAGAACATTCGATGCAAAATTATAAATTTTCGAAACTACGGATATAACAATGACTTAATTCGCCGTAAAAACTAGAAGATATATTGCGGCGGATTAAATTGCCGCAATATTAACTAAAATCATTGCAATAAATCAATTAGTCACTGATAAGTTATAAATTTGCAGCGGTGTCAAATTTGCCGCAAATATTAATCTTACCCAGCGAACTCATTATCGGTGCCCTATAAAATCGCCGGAAAAAATACATTTTCTTGTAGTGTTTACACCATTCGAGGCAAACTTTCACTCCTAACTGTTGATGCCATAAAAATCGGTCAACAGGCCAAGGCAGGAAAATGAGTCATTCTCGGCCCACTGGAGCAAGTTGGGCTTCATTGAGTTTCGTTTGGGGCCCCTGGCGAAACTGGCCATAGATACGCAGATAGCAGATAAATAAATAGACAAATATAGTATTTACGTGGTTCGACATAAGACCTACGTCCACGGGATTTAGGAAAGGGGATCCACTATAATAAATATTTTTATAGTCTCTCAGGACTCTCCCTATACATGAATAATATACATAATTCTACTTGTATAAGCTATTGGATTTATTTGAGAAGACGGAACAGGCGATCCTGGAGAAGAGATGTATTATTATCCAGCCAGAGAGCTCAATCCCCATTTCATCTGTCCAAGGCCTTTTTATACCACACTTTGGTTGCGTGCATCTTTTGGCTAGTCTCCCTTTTAGTCCCATCATCTGTCAGTTTTCCTTCATGTGTTCTGGTCACCTTTTTTCTCTTAGTGCAATTAATTGTTGGCCTGGGCCCTACTTGGGATATTTATCCCTCACAGAACTCCGCAAATTTTTACCAAATGTACTTTAGTGGAAATTCTAAAGTATCCAAAAATTGAGAAGATGGTGGTTCATCTTTCGAGCCTGAGGTAAGAAAGACATAAAAACATGTAATATATATTTTATTTAGAAAATTCTGTAAGGTGTGCGAGGATTCACGACCCCACAATCCACAAGCAATCATTGGCGAAAAACCAGGCGTGCGAGGGTTTACGCGCAAGCCTAGACCTGGGATTCAACCCCGCGATTCGCAAGCATCCAAGATGAGGCTTGTCGAGTGTTCTTGGTAGGTGGATTGCAAGCCTCAAGCCTATCATGGATGTGAGGACTTAACGAGTACGCTTTGGTACTGAACCTCAAGCCTCGAGCTTTTGACGAACGAATCGTTGGGTTGGTCATGGGTGGCCGGACGACCCCGCGACTAAACCTGTCCCCGTATGACGAGTAGTGTGCTTCGGCTTTGTATTGCAAAACAATTTTGTTAGTAGAAATATGTTTTTTTTTTTTTTACTCCATTGAGTTCGAGTGCTAAGTCCAAATTTGCATGTGCACAGTCGGAGTATAAAATTTGTTTAAAATTGAATGTCGTATCACTATATTTTTAGTTTCTGTGATCCCAGGTGGTAAGTGACTTGTCCAATAAAGTAGAAAAAAAAAATAGGCAAGTCCCGGATGAGACACTTGTACGTAAATCAATAAATTTTCAAACAGATAAGACAAGCTGTAGGAGCTGGGAACACAACCCCCATGTGTTAGGTGAGCATGATAATTCCGAATGCTGTGAAATGGGTTATCCGAGTGAGCTGGGGTGTCCATCGTTGCCTTGGGCGAGCATGGTGGTATGCGGGTGAGGTGGTGTTTTAGGCGAGCATGCATGGCGAGTCCTTACTATCGCAGAGGGAGCTAGGCGAGATGAGTTGGCGAGTCAAGGTTACTGTGGGCGAGCTGGTGAACGTCCGAGAAATGGCGAGAGGTGTGGGCGAGTCCTTGATGTCGTGTGTGTGCTGGCGGGCGTGAATCGATCCGTGGGTGAGATAGGGGAGTGGTGATCTGTTGGGCGAGTGCCATGAGTTTGGCGAGAGGTAGTCCCGTGTAGTGTAGTGAGTGTTCTTTGGCTAGCAACGTGTTGTGTATGGTGAGGGGGAGTCTGTGAGGCGAGTGGCGAGCATGGGTTTCCTGAGAAAGTGTGTTAGGCGAGATGGTACCGAGTGCAGTGGGCGAGCTACCGTGGAGCACCATGCACCCGACATGAGAATTGGTCGAGTGAGTGGCTGTCGAGCCAGTAGTGGGGCCAAACAACGCCATGAGGTTGGCGAGGGAGAGCTCGCCGATGGGCTAGTTTGGTGAGCATGTATGGCGAGCTGGAGAGGTTGGACTCGGTCCAGAGACGTGAAGGGAGCTCCCGAAGTAAGGAAAGTCGTGTCGTGCTTTACCCGGCCAGAGACATGCTCGCCGGTGCCAGAGAATGCCGGCAACCCCCAGCGTGGTCGCCGGAGACCCGGTCACGCCACTGAGTGGCTGGGCAACACACCACAGCCGTGCGAGAGAACAGGTGAAAGTGGCTGGGATGTTCCCGGCGTGTTTACCGGTCGTCCCTTGACTTGCTGGAGACAAAAATTGCCGGTGGTCACAGTAGTGATCGTCGGTGGTGTGCTCCCGAGATGGGCTTGGGAGCTTGCCTCTGCCTCCTTTCACGGGCCCACCACTGTGGTGGGTCCAGACAGAGCCGGCGGTCTCAAGGGGACTGCCGACGGGTTGTTTGGAACTAACGACGAGGCGCCGTGAGCTCCTTGAGGAAGCATGCACAGCATGCTTCTGAGTCAGCATGTCCACGCCACCAGATCCCATCCTAGTGGCAGAGCTAGAAATCGCCAGCGGTTTTATCTAGACCGCCGGCGTGGTGGCAGGATTCATAGCGGAGCGCCACTAGTCGTGAGCGTCCACCCGCGTCTTACTGGGCACGGCACTTCTCCCAAAATTAACCTGGTCGGTTAGCAACATTTCCCTAAAGGAAAAGGAGAATGCTGCAACGTGAAGATATATCGAACGCAAACTGTTGTCCTGGGATCAGAGACAAGCATTTAGTAACGTGCATGGTGCGGAGAAGTGGATGGAAGCCGTTTGGGATTGCCTTTCGAAATTTTAAAAATACTTTTAAACAGTTATAAATATTTTTAAAAAAATATATGTTTAGATAACTTTATTAAAAGCACTTTAGTCGATTGAAAAAGTTAAAAATCAACTTTTTCATTAAGCACAAAATTAGAACTTTTATCAAAAAACTCCTACAAACTATCGTAACTAACTCTAAAAGTGCTTTAGACATATAGATCCCAAACAGTAAATAGTGTTTTAGTAGTAGAGCTTATTACATTAAATTTTAAGCTATAAGCCTTAAGTTAAAAATAATATTTTTCGTCGCAACCATAAACATGCACTAAATATAATTTCTCACAAAATTGGGCTTTTTGGGCCCACTACAAGATAATTGGGCCCAACTCTTGGATATATGATAAATGATCTTTGACTCTCATTTTAAACTAGCCTAAGTCACTTCACGAATTGTCAGACTAAAAACTCAAAAATATATATCCGACTTGGTCCGTAAAATTTTAATCTAAAAAATCAAACTCATTATCTAACAAATTAACTATAATCATAATGATTATTTATAATAAAAATAAATTATTTATAATAAAATAAGATTACTTGTAACAAAAAATCCTTTTAATTGCAATTAATTAATTGTATATATCTATAAAAAAATATATCAATTTTGTTATAGTCATCCTAAAAGAAAACTCATATTCCATCCCTACAAATTTTGGGACTAAAACCTATATCCAAACATGGAAAATTCTAGTTTGTCCACCTATTGACACCTCATTTGAACTTTTCATGCATTTTAATTTTTTTATTTAATAATTAAGAAAGTAATTATTAATATATTGATATTTTTTTATATTTTTAAAAATATTTTAAATATTAAAAAAATAAAAAAATTGTGCAGTAAACTGTAACGATAAGCTGCAGCGATCATGCTCGCACCACCTTTCAAAAATTATTCGTTAACTTCTAAGTGGGCCTTTCATCCACATGGTTAAAAAAAAAAAAATTGAACGCAAACTTCGTTTTGGGCCCGGTGTTTTACTTTTAACGTATTTAAAACATAGTCATTAAAAAAAAAAAAAATCTACATAGTCGATCATTGTAATTATACGTAGTCGATCATTGTAATTAAGACGTAAAACTGGCTTTGATCTTTCTTCACGTTGGATCTTAAACAAACCATTTATATTGATTATGATCAATTTACAAACTCTTGTCAAATAGCGGACAAAGAAATGTCTTCGATCGTTTAAGTCAGATATTAACTACGTACGTACGTAAAAATGTCGTGTGGAATTACATGATAATGATTAATTTGCAAGAAATTAAGGCACGGGCATACAATTGTTCCAGCATATTTGATGCACTCGTTTGGAATAAGGTTCCATATATATAATTTTTTTTGTTTAACATATATTAATGGCGATCGATGCCGACAAACACTACAACATTTCATAGTTTATGTGGTGAGCGTAATTTGCCATAGATATGAAGTAAACTACAATAAAAGTGTTTCAACCACGTTTATTTGCTCGCAGGTCAAACACCAAAAATTAAGCGTGACATGTGCTCTGTTTCTCTCTGCAATGGCAACATCGAGAATGAACTTGTTTTTCACAGCATTCTTCTCGCTGACATAGCTATCAACGACAACTATTGTAATTGATGGCCCCCAAAGTCAATTTAAGTGTCGATAATCCAATATCCAGTTCAGCAACTTCAAAACTACGGCTAGTTCAAATCTCGACACTTATATTGTCGTCGATAATCTATGTCGCAACCCAACCCATTTCACCCACCAACCAGTGGCGTGCTCAAATCTTGTAGGTGAAGAGGTTTGCGGCAGATTGTATACGGAATTACAATTATCGGCGCTAGGATAAGTAATTTTTGGCGAAGAGATTTTTCCTTAATTTGAGATCCCAGATTTACTTGTATTTTTACATGTTATTTTATTCTCGGTATTAATTATTTTAATAATATTATTGGTTATGTTTTACGTGTTTAAAATATTTATTTGATCTATTCGTTAGTAAGTGTTAATTTTATGTTGATTTTATAATTAAATGTTGAGTTACGTTGTTTTTTTATTAATTTAAATGTGAGGTAATTATTTTAATAAGTGGAATTTAATTTACTTTATTTTATTATGTCATTTTATTTGATGTGCTTTCTTAATATTAATTAGCGTTTTATATTTAAAATGTTCTTAAATTAAATTGGTTTATTGTTGGGTTTTAAATATTTCTTTTTATTTATATTAAATTGTAGTATTATCAGTTGACTTTTATTTAATTTATTGTATTTTTCCAGTTGGATTCCTTTTTTCTTTCTTTTTCTTTTTTCTCTTTTTCTTTTCTTTTTCTCCCTTCTTCCCCTACTTCCCCAGCCGTGCGTGAGTTCCCCCTCCCTTGTTCGCTCCTCTCTCTCGCCGGTTCTCTCATCTCCACCCAGGGCCGCCATCGACCACCTACCGAAAACACCGCCGAGCCCAACCTCACCCACACATGCCGACAAATCCACCAATACCGGAGATGTCACCTCCGGCCACCTCACCTCCCTCACACGGCACAAGCCCAAAAATGGGTTTAATGGGATTTCACCCATTTTCCAACGCCATCGCTGGTCCCCTTGGCCTCCGACCACCACCACTAGACTCCACACCCTCCGGCGAGCATAACCCACTGTCGGTAGCCACCCCAACTTCTCTCTCTCTACTCCACCCGAAATGGGTCCTAAAATGGGTATATCCTTGTCGCGCCACCTTCGGCCACCGTAGGCCTCACCACCGCCACCAAAAGACTCCCCTTACCCAGCCGGTCATCCCCTTAGCTCAGCTCCTCAAACCGCAGCCTCAACTTCCCGGTACAACCCCAAACCCAAAAATGAGTTTCCACCTTTTTGGAGCCTGATCTGCCACCTTCCAGTGGTAGTGCCACCACACTACCACTTCCATGAGATTCCCCACCTTCCAAATAGTATTTTCCTAAATTTTGGTGTCAAACCGAGTACTGTAGCCTAACGTGCAAGTGACCATTACGAGCGTTGCAGATTGATGTCTGCTCAAGGATTTACGCTTTTAATCGCTGTAAGTACTTTCTAAATGAACTTTAAAGATTTAAATATATTTTTGGCATCAACAGTTATTGTGTTTGATTATTGTTGGAATTTATTAATTGTTGGCTATTTGGTACATCGTTGTCTGCATTGTGTATTTACACGCATGTTCATGAAAATATTTGGAAATTAGATTTTTGCATGATTTCGGATATTCATGTATTGGAAATGGAAACTGGGTTTTTATTGATATTGAACCCAAGGTTTCAAGTTTCATGTAAATCTACAAATGGATTTTGATGATAACAAATGAATCCAAAGAATAAAGGAGTCTCAAGCTCAAGTTGTCCACACAATATAATCAAGCACATCAAGGAAGCAAGTATGAGCAAGAAGGGAACAAGTTCACATTAAAATCATAGAGTAATGTTGTAAATCTCTTAAAAATTCAAAATTAGGATTAAGGCTCAAAATTAATATTTTATCATAAAGCATTAAAATACATTTTCCACATGTGCATGAATATTTTGAAAATTAAATTTGAAAATTTTGAAAGATGATTGATTGTCATCTTTCACATGTGCATGACATGATTAAAAGTTTGAATTTTGAAAATATTAAGATGGTTGATTGTCATCTTTCACATGTGCATGACATGATTAAAGGTTTGAACTTTGAAAATATTAAGATGATTGATTGTCATCTTTCACATGTGCATGTTTTATTTGAATATTTTCAAAAGTGGTGGATGCTTTTCTTGACTTATGCAAAAGGTAAATGTTTTTATTCGAAAATTTTGAAAAGTAAAGTGTGCTCCTTTTGTCATATGCAAAAAGTAAAAGATTATGTTTGAAATTTTTGAAAAGTAAAGTGTGCTCCTTTTGTCACATACAAAAAGTAAAAAGATTAGATTTGAAATTTTTGAAAAGTGAATGATGATGTTTTTGACATGAGAATCTTTTCAAATTTGAAATTGAAAACTCATTTGCCTATAAATAGCTCACTTGAGTTTTGCAAAACACACAACAAGAGCTTACACATCTATTGCTAAGTTTTGCATCATTTCTTCAAAGCTCTCATTCTCTCTTTTCTAAAGTTTTGAGCCTTAATTTTTGTTCTTGTTGAGAGAGATATAGGTTGCGCTGTATTGTTTCTATCTCACTCATTGAGGAGTGTACTTTGATAGTCTACCTACTATCAACTCTTGTATTTGTAAAAGGGTGTGTATAACCCTTGTATGTGTAGAAGGTGTTCTATACGGGAAATAGTTAAATCACCAAGTGTAAGGTGATTGGAAGTGTAGAAGGTGTTCTATACGGGGAAAAGTTAAATCACCAAGTGTAAGGTGATTGGCAGTGTAGAGGGTGTTCTACACGGATTCTTTGGAGCGGTGCTGCTCAAAGGTGTAATAGGTTTCTATCTCCACCTAAAGGAGATTGAATAGTGGATTTGGGGATTCTCAAGAGGTAGCTTGAGGCGAGGACGTAGGCAGTGGGGCCGAACCTCGTTAACATACTGAGTTTGCTTCTCTCTTACCTTTACTCTTTATATTTATTACTGTTTCATATTTTATATTTTATTTTATATACTTGATTTATAATTGTTAATTTTTTAATACAACTCAATTCACCCCCCCTCTTGTGTTAGTCATCTGGGCAACAATTGGTATCAGAGCTAGAGCTCTATTATAAGATTAACTATCTTTTGAGTTAAGATCTTATGACTAACATTGCAGCTTCATTTGGTGAAGGTTAATCCAGCAGTCGGCCTCCACTCTTTTGTGGAGACAATTACTCATTCTGGAAAGTTAGAATGAGAATATTCCTTCAGGCTCAAGGTCGAGAAATCTGGAAATGCATTGTAAATGGACCTTATATTCCAACAAAAGTGATTGATGGAGTAAAGGTCAAAAAGGAAGAAGAAGAATTTAATCGTGAAGACGATAGACTTTATACTTTGAATTTAATTGCTATGAATTTATTATATAATGCTCTCAATGGTAATGAATTTAATAGAGTAATGACTTGTGCTACAGCAAAGGAAATTTGGGATAATTTGGAAGTTGCTTATGAAGGAACTTCTCAAGTCAAGGAATCAAAAATTTATATTCTTACTTATGAATATGAAATGTTTAAGATGAATGATGATGAATCTATTTCTAGTATGTACACTCGTTTTACTAACATCATAAACAGCTTGATAGCTCTTGGCAAAGTTTATTTCAAAGTGGAGATAGTAAGAAAAATTCTCAACTCTCTACCAAAACGTTGGAAATCAAAAGTGACAGCGATTCTTGAAGCTAGAGACCTCAAGAAGCTCGAAGTAAATGAACTCATCGGGTCACTTATCACCCATGAGTACACATTGAAAAGAGGAGAAAAAGAAGGAAAGTCAAAGAAGAGCTTGGCACTTAAAGCTGTTCCACATGAAAGTGAAAGTGATGAAGATGAGAAAAATGACGACAAAGATGAAGAAGTTGCGATGATAACAAGAAGAATTCAGAGGTTTTTATAGAAAAATAAAACTCCTCCAAGGAAATCTTTCAAAAAGTTTTCCAAGAAAGATTCAGGTAAAAATGACACTTTAATTTGTTATAAATGCAATAAACCTGGTCATATCAAGTCAGATTGTCCTCTGCTAAAGAAAGATCGAAATAAAGGCAAAAAAGCAATGAAAGCTACATGGGATGATGATTCAAGTAGCTCAGATAGTGAAACAAGCAATGGAGAATCAGCAAATCTTTGTCTTATGGCTAAAGATGACATTGAGGTAATAAATCTTGATAATATTGAAGATCCTTCATATGAAGAATTGCAAAATATTTTAGAAGAGGTATATGAGGAATTTGAAAAATTGGGTATCAAGTATACTGTTTTGAAAAAGAAAAATTCTTCTTTAACAAACGAAATTGATATTTTAAAAAAAGAAAGTATTGTTTTGAAAGATGAAAATTTTGAGTTGAAGAAAAAGAAAACTGATTTAGAAAATATTATTGAAAAATTTACAAATGGAAAAAGAAATTTTGAAAAACTTCTTGGTAGTCAAAGATGTGTTTTTGATAAGGCAGGCTTGGGATATATGCCAAAACAAAAATACAAACCTTATAAAAACTTCTTTGATAATCCTTCTAAATCAAAATCCAATATTCAAAATTCTTTTCATAAAAATAATTTTGTTAAAAAATGATACTATTATAATCACTCAAATTCTTCATATATGTCACATGCTATTTGTAATTTTTGTAATAGAAATGATCATAATTATTTTGCTTGTCCTATTAGAAGAAAACATACAATGACTATTAGGACCATATGGGTACCTAAAAATCTTATTTCTTCTAATACTAATAAATAAAGGACCCAAAGAACTTGGGTACCAAGAAAAATCACTTTAATTATTTTTATAGGTGTGCATGACGTCTTCCACGAACAAAAATAAATGGTTTTTAGATAGTAAATGTTCAAGACACATGACGGGAGACAAGACTAAGTTCTTTGATCTTAGATCTAAAGAAGAAGGACACGTGACATTTGGAGACAACTCGAAAGGGAAGATCGTGGGAATAGGTAAAATTGGTAATGAGTCTTCTCTTATAATTGAAGATGTTCTACTTGTTGAAAGTTTAAAACATAATCTTTTAAGCATAAGTCAATTATGTGATAAAGGATTTACAGTTACTTTCAAAATGGATAAGTGCATTATATTGAATGATTATGATTGTAATATTTGTTTTATTGCTTTTAGAAGTAACAATGTTTATACAATTGATTTTGAAGAAATTACCTCACAAGATACGATTTGTTTTTCAGCTCAAAATGAAACTAATTGGTTATGGCATAGAAGACTAAGTCATGCCAATATGGAACTTATTTCCAAACTTTCAAAAAATGATCTTGTGAGAGGTTTACCAAAGGTAAATTTTCTTAAAGACAAAATTTGTGATGCATGCCAATTTGGTAAACAAACAAAAACTTCTTTTAAAATCAAGAAACATATTTCCACTACTAGACAAAAACTTATGCATTTGTTGTTGTTGATGACTTCTCTAGATATACTTGGGTCATCTTTTTTACTCATAAAGATGAGGCACATAATGCTTTTACCAAGTTATGCAAGAGAATTCAAAATGAAAAAGGTTATACTATTTCAAGTATCCGAAGTGATAGGGGAAAAGAGTTTGTTAATAAAAATATTGAAACATTTTGTGATGAAAATGGTTTTGTGCATAATTTTTCTGCTCCTCGAACTCCTCAACAAAATGGGATAGTAGAAAGGAAAAATAGATCTCTTCAAGAGATGGCAAGAACAATGCTCAATGAGAACAACTTGCCTAGTTATTTTTGGGCTGAAGCGGTAAGTACTGCATGTTATGTTATAAATAGAGTTATGCTAAGGTCTAAATTAGATAAAACCCCCTATGAGTTTTGGAATGAGAAAAAGCCCAACATTTGTTACTTTCATGTATTTGGATGCAAATGTTTTATTTTAAATGACAGAGATAATTTAGGCAAGTTTGATGCAAAATCTGATGAAGGTATCTTTCTCGGGTATTCTACTAATAGTAAAGCTTATAGAGTATTCAATAAAAAGACTTTGACTGTACAAGAATCTATGCATGTAGTATTTGATGAATCTAATTCTCTACTCTCCAAGAAATCTATTGATGAAGAAACAGGAGGTATAAATAATACGGAAAGTCTCAATCTCAACAAAGAGAACACAATAGAGGAAGTCCAACATGGAGATATCAGGAAAGATCATCAAAATTTAATACAAGATGCAACCAAACAGTGGAAATTTGTGAAAGATCATCCAGTGGAACAAATTCTGGGGGAACCTTCACGAGGTGTAAGCACTCGATCATCTCTTAGAAATATTTACAATCATACTGCTTTTCTATCTCAGATTGAACCTAAAAATATTGATGAAGCACTTCTTGATGAATCTTGGATTCTAGCTATACAAGAAGAGCTTAATCAATTTGAAAGAAATGATGTTTGGACACTTGTTCCTAGACCAAAAAATCATACTATTATTGGAACAAAATGGATTTTTAGAAACAAGAAAGATGAGTCCGGAGTCATTACTAGAAATAAGGCTCGACTTGTAGCCCAAGGTTTCAATCAAGAAGAAGGAATCGATTATGATGAGACATATGCACCAGTCGCAAGATTAGAAGCTATTCGAATGCTACTTGCATATGTTTGTTATAAAGATTCCAAACTTTTTCAAATGGATGTTAAAAGTGCTTTCTTAAACGGTTTTATAAATGAAGAGGTATATGTTGAGCAACCTCCAGGTTTTGAAAATCATATTTCTCCAAATCATGTTTTCAAACTTACAAAAGCACTATATGGACTCAAACAAGCTCCTAGAGCGTGGTACGAGAGACTTAGTGGTTTCTTGATTAAAAAAGGCTTTTCAAGAGGAAAAATTGATACAACTCTTTTCATTAAATACGAAAATGATGATATTCTTTTGATTCAGATTTATGTTGATGATATAATATTCGGTGCTACTAATGAAAATATGTGCCAAGTTTTTGCTAAGACTATGCAGGAAGAATTTGAAATGAGCATGATGGGAGAGCTTACATTCTTTCTCGGATTGCAAATTAAGCAAGCAAAAAGTGGGACATTCATCAATCAATCGAAATATATTAAGGAATTGCTGAAGAAATTTGGGATGGAAGGTGCTAAGGAAACTGGAACACCAATGAGTCCATCCACTAAACTTGATAAAGATGAAACCGGTAAACCAGTTGACTCGAAGGTATATCGAGGTATGATCGGTAGCTTATTATATTTGATAGCCAGTAGACCAGATATTATGTTTAGTGTGTGCTTATGTGCACGCTTTCAATCATCTCCAAAAGAATCACATTTAATTGCAGTTAAGCGCATTCTTAGATATCTTAGTGGTACAATTAACTTAGGGTTATGGTACCCTAAGCACACATCTTTCGATCTAATCAGCTATACAGTTGCAGACTATGCTGGCTATAAAATAGATCGAAAAAGCACTAGTGGAGCATGTCACTTCTTAGGTCGTGCACTAGTTTCTTGGTTTAGTAAAAAACAAAATTCTGTTGCACTATCTACTGCTGAGGCATAATATGTTGCTGCGAGTAGTTGTTGTGCTCAAGTTCTTTACATGAAGCAACAACTTGAGAATTTTAAACTTATGTATAATCACATTCCAATCAAATGTGATAATACAAGTGCTATAAATCTTTCAAAGAATCCAATACAACATTCTCGGACCAAACATATTGAAATTAGATATCATTTTCTTAGAGATCATGTGCAAAAGGGCGATATTGTATTAGAATTCACTAGTACACATGATCAATTGGCAGACATTTTCACAAAACCCCTACCAGAAGATAGACTATGCATGATTAGAAGAGAAATAGGAATGATGCATGCCATGGATATCTGCTAGATACTTTTATTTCATTATCTTAAATGACCTACAGAAACTTGAGACGTTTAGCCTCATCATTCAAATGCATTTGCTCCTCATAAATCATCATGTCATCCTTGTCTAAAGGATTAGGCAATCGAAATGAAGAGGTAAGCAAGGATTTCAAATCCTTATTCTGTTGCTTTAATTCTACTATTTTTTTGTTTGACTCATAAACAAGTCGTTGAAGTACAGATACAGTCTCATTAAGCTTCTCAATTTCGCGAGTTTTGGACTGCAACCGAGCAGAAAACGCAACGATAAATGATGAGTATCGAGTTCCGAGACCCACAAGCTCGTAAATGGCGTCATGATCTGATTTATTAGCTAAATCAGTCTCTTGTTGCTTCATGACACCCACGACAGATGTAGAAATAGATTGAGACTGAGGTGAAGGATACCTCAAATCTTGATCAAGAGAAGCACTAAAGGGAATTCTACGAGCCATTGAAAAATTGTAGAATGAGAATGCAAGTAAATTGCAAAGATGAGAAGAAAGCTTGATGCGAAATAGATAAAGCTAAGGATTGCTCTTATAGAAACGGAAATAAGAACAAAACAAACTTACAAATCATGATAATATCTCATTTTTCAGCAACATCAAGCGGATCAAATCTCTGCACCGAATTTCCAGAGCTACGCCTCCAACCTTTGCAGGTTTTGTCGAGCACGGGTGGTTTCAATTATTCAGCTCTTTACAAAATCTCCTTCCGCACCGAATTACCGGAACTAGGCCTCCAGCCTTTGCAAGTTTTGTCGAACACGTGTGGCTACGCACCGAATTCTCTAAATGTGACGCCCCCAAATTCCCCTTAAAATAACACGGGAATCGAGGCGTCGAGATGATGACAACACGGGTCACACATCCCATCAACCAGTGTCGAACGTGTGTGCACACGTGACATACATAAAAATATAGGTCGCAGCGGATAATAAATTAATATCTAAGTACCAGAATTTTTTTGAAAATATTTTACAAACCAATTTAATAAAAACTCTCCAACAGGAGATTTAATACAGTCATCTAAAAATACAATTTAAACAAATACATAATTATAAAAAGGGGAAAATAAATTTCCCGAGATATCAATTAATAATATCACCTCAATAGCGAAGCCGTCTCCTCAGGCTCGGCCTCTCCAAAGTCTGCATCCAAACAAAACTACGACGCCAAGATGGCATCGCAGGTAAGTACAACCCAACCAAACTAAAAGACAAAAATACATTAATGCCACAACGACAACCAAGAACAATTTCCGTATGCATGAGGCTCAAAATCATCTTCCTCAAAATCGATGAAATAACCACACTCGTCAAAATCCCAATTTAATCCACCATAAAATCACCCATCATTTTCCATAAAATAATATCCTCAAAATCGATCATACCGGGCGTTACGTATCGCCGTCCCCGATATGATTACACACACACCCGAAACCATAATGGGCGTTACGTATCGCCGTCCCCATTACGATCCACACACACTCATTTCATACCGGGCGTTACGTATCGCCGTCCCCGATATGAAATGCACACCCGATGACCATAATGGGCGTTACGTATCGCCGTCCCCATTATGTCACCCACACACTCACACGCTGATCACAACGGGCGTTACGTATCGCCGTCCCCGTTATGACTCAGCCCAAAACCAATAAAATCCATTAAACTCACTTTAAATCCCAGATTCCATTCTCAACACATGAATATCCAAAATCATGTCAAAATCCACTTTCCAATTATTTTCATGAGCATGCGCGTAAATCCACAATGCAAACAACCATGCAACAATTATCCAACAATTAAATAATCCAATCAACCAACAAATACCAACATCAACCATCACATATCAGCAATAATCAAATACAACAACTGTTGATGCCAAAAAATATATTTAAATCTTAAAGCTTGTTTGGAAAGTACTTACAGCGGTAAAAACGCATTTCCTTGAACAACGCCAATCTGCAGCGTTTGTAGCGGTCACATGTACGTTAGGCTAAAACACTCGGTTTGACCCCAAAATTTAGGGAGGTACTCATTAAAGGGTGGGGAATCTCATGGAGGTGGTGGTGTGGCGGCACAACCACCGGAAGGTGGCGGATCGGGGCCAAAAGGGGTGAAAACCCATTTTCGGGTTTGCGGTCGTACCGGGAAGGTGAGGCCGCGGTTGGGGAAACTGAGCTAGGGGGTTGACCGGCTGGGTGAGGGGAGTCGAATGGTGGCGGAGGTGAGACCTACGGTGGCCGGACGGCGGCGTGGCGAAGAACGACCCGTTTAAGGCCCATTTCGGGTGGAGGGGCTAACCGGCGGCGATGGGCGGCTTTGGGCGGTGGGTTGTGCTCGCCGGAGGTTGGGGAGTCTAGTGGTGGTGGTCGGAGGCCAAGGGGTGGTCGGAGATGGCCGGAAAATGGAAGGGAAGCAAAAATACCCATTTCGGGTAGGGGCCGTGTAGGGGCGGTGGGGTGGCCGGAGGGGACACCACCGGTGCCGTTGAGCTCGCCGGCATAAGGGGGTGAGGTTGGGCTGGGCGGTGTCGCCGGTGGGTGGCCGGCGGCAGTCCTGGGGCTGAGGAGAAGAGACGGGCGAAGGGGAGAGCGAGGCAGGGGACGCGGGCTGGGCACACGGGAAAGGCAGAGGAAAAAAGAGAAGAAAAAGAAAAAGAAAGAAGAAAAAGAAAAGAAAAGAAAAAAGAAAAAGGAAAAAAGGAAAAGAAGGGAAAAAAAAAGGTCTAGCCAGAAAAACACAACAAATTAAATAAAAGCCAGTCAAAATACTACAATCTAATATCAATAAAATAAAATAATTAAAGCCCCAACAATATAAATAAATTAAACCCAAACACAATATTATTTATAAAACAATAAATAATATAACGAAAGCAGATAAAATAATTTCACATAATAAAATAAAGGAATTAAATTCTCAATCATTAAAATAATTAACTCATTAAAATAAATAAGAAAAAGCAACGCAACTCGATATCAACTAATTAATAACTCAATTAAATATCTTAAATAAATAAAATATGACCAATAATATTATTTAAATAAATTAAAATAATTAACACCGAGCATAAAATAACGTGTAAAAATACACGTAAATCTGGGATCTCACACTAAAGTCTCTACTAACGCAGCGTTTTATTTATCTATTGGTTATTGCAGGAATATATCTTATTGATCTAATTATGATTCCTTTTTAATGATGCCAAAAGGGGGAGAAGTTTTAGACTAGAATATTAACATTGTTTAAATCGCTTAACTTGTTATATATGCTTGGAATTATGTTTATATTTTTGCTTGAAAAACTAACGCACATTCTCAGGGGGAGCTTAAGTATTAATACATGATTCAGGTTCTATCAAGCATTTGTCATCATCAAAAAGGGGGAGATTGTTGAACCCAAGGTTTCAAGTTTCATGTAAATCTACAAATGGATTTTGATGATAACAAATGAATCCAAAGAATAAAGGAGTCTCAAGCTCAAGTTGTCCACACAATATAATCAAGCACATCAAGGAAGCAAGTATGAGCAAGAAGGGAACAAGTTCACATTAAAATCATAGAGTAATGTTGTAAATCTCTTAAAAATTCAAAATTAGGATTAAGGCTCAAAATTAATATTTTATCATAAAGGATTAAAATACATTTTCCACATGTGCATGAATATTTTGAAAATTAAATTTGAAAATTTTGAAAGATGATTGATTGTCATCTTTCACATGTGCATGACATGATTAAAACTTTAAATTTTGAAAATATTAAGATGGTTGATTGTCATTTTTCACATGTGCATGACATGATTAAAGGTTTGAACTTTGAAAATATTAAGATGATTGATTGTCATCTTTCACATGTGCATGTTTTATTTGAATATTTTCAAAAGTGGTGGATGCTTTTCTTGACTTATGCAAAAGGTAAATGTTTTTATTTGAAAATTTTGAAAAGTAAAGTGTGCTCCTTTTATCATATGCAAAAAGTAAAAGATTATGTTTGAAATTTTTGAAAAGTAAAGTGTGCTCCTTTTGTCACATACAAAAAGTAAAAAGATTAGATTTGAAATTTTTGAAAAGTGAATGATGATATTTTTGACATGAGAATCTTTTCAAATTTGAAATTGAAAACTCATTTACCTATAAATAGCTCACTTGAGTTTTGCAAAACACACAACAAGAGCTTACACATCTATTGCTAAGTTTTGCATCATTTCTTCAAAGCTCTCATTCTCTCTTTTCTAAAGTTTTGAGCCTTAATTCTTGTTCTTGTTGAGAGATATATAGGTTGCGCTGTATTGTTTCTATCTCACTCATTGAGGAGTGTACTTTGATAGTCTACCTACTATCAACTCTTGTATTTGTAAAAGGGTGTGTATAACCCTTGTATGTGTAGAAGGTGTTCTACACGGGAAATAGTTAAATCACCAAGTGTGAGGTGAGTGGAAGTGTAGAAGGTGTTCTACACGGGGAAAAGTTAAATCACCAAGTGTAAGGTGATTGGCAGTGTAGAGGGTGTTTTACACGGATTCTTTGGAGCGGTGCTGCTCAAAGGTGTAATAGGTTTCTATCTCCACCTAAAGGAGATTGAATAGTGGATTTGGGGATCCTCAAGAGGTAGCTTGAGGCGAGGACGTAGGCAGTGGGGCCGAACCTCGTTAACTACTGAGTTTGCTTCTCTCTTACTTTTACTCTTTATATTTATTACTGTTTCATATTTTATATTTTATTTTATATACTTGATGTATAATTGTTAATTTTTTAATACAACTCAATTCACCCCCCCTCTTGTGTTAGTCATCTGGGCAACAATTGAGTTTACGGATTTTAATGGTTTTGGCTTAGTCATAACGGAAGGAAATACGTAACGCCCGTTGTGATCAGTGTGTGTGTGTGTGGATGATAGAATGGGGACGGCGATACGTAACGCCCATTATGATTGAAGATGTGTTATATATCATATTGAGGATGGCGATACGTAACGCCTGGTATGATTAGATTTGTAGATATTATTTTTTGAGAATGATGGATGTTTAGGTTATTTTCTGGGAAAGTGGCGGATTTTAATTACTAGTTTTACGTGGACCATTTTTTGGGAAATTGTTTGTGATTTTAATGGATTTACGTGTATTATTTTATGGAAAAGTGATTAATGTTTTTATTGGAGTCTTATTGTAATTAAAATGAGATTTTAGCGTATATGGGTATTTTATTTATTTTGAGAAAGAGGATTTTTAAGCTTCATGCATATGGTGTTGTGACGCCCCAATTTTTCGCATCGATTACAACGTAAATCGACGCATCCAGACAAGTAACACAAGGCTACTTATCCTATGTAAATATAAAAAGTAGCATGCATGCATCTAAACTTACTAATTAAATGCAACGCCGATCGCAGCTGGAAGAAGTAAATTCCCAATATATGCAAAGAGATCTAACTCTCGCATCAATAGATCACATAGCACACTAAAATTACACTTCTTATAACACCGTATTTACATAAAACATACTGTATTAATTCTTACATAACCCAGTTAGTTTTCTCAAAACATAATCTCATATCCCACCATCATCCAGTACTCTTACTTCTTTACTTGATCACGAACATGGGATCATCTCAACCAGAGAGGAGCATTCTATAGAACCCTCAGGGTATCTCAGAATCTACAGTGCTGATCGGGTCTCAATGCAATTTATCTATCCCTGCAACAACATCTATCATTCCATAAGAAATGATAGATAAAACATAAAAGAGTGAGATTTACAAGAAATCTCAGTAAGTACATAGTTAACGAAATAAGGCACAGATAACAACAACCATCATCATACATAGCCATACCCACCAACATATCACTTATAAAAATGCTTTATGGGACTTATACAAATCAATTACCCGTCTTCCCATACAGACTTAGATCTTAGCTAGACCCATCATCACATACTTAATGCTTATACTTATACTTATATTTCTTAATCTTATAGATTTCCCTTATTACTTATCCTTGATGGGCGTTATATATCGCCGTCCCCATCGGGATCTACTTATTACATAACCTCAACAGTCGTTACATATTGTCGTTCCTATCCGGTCTTACTTATTACATAACCTCGACAGGCGTTACGTATCACCGTCCCTGTCGGGTCTTACTTATTACATAACCCCGACAGGCGTTACGTATCGCCGTCCCTTTTCTGGTCTTACTTATCTCTTATCTTTGATGGGCGTTACGTATCTCCGTCCCCATCACATATAACCCATCAATTATCCGGACGTTACGTATCGTCGTCCCCGTCATGATGAGTCTCGTGTCACTCTTATGGGCGTTACGTATCGCCATCGCCGTAATGACACGGAACATACTTAACATATATGGCAGGCGTCCCCGTCAACTTACCAGTCATCCGGGCGTTACGTATTGCCGTCTCCGTGATAATGTAAGTATTTTTATCATAGCGGGCGTTACGTATCGCCGTCCCCGCTAGCCATGTCAATCCTACGGGCGTTACGTATCGCCGTCCTCGTAGTGACATAATTCTTATTCTTACGATAGGCGTTACGTATCGCCGTCCCTGTCGGCACGTCAGTCATACGGGCGTTACGTATCGCCGTCCCCGTCATGACGTGACTAACATATTCATACATGCATATGCTTTTCATTCTTATCTTAGAACTCTTGTTCTCACAAGTCTTTACTAATATCACTATTATTACCCGTGGTAGGGCCATGTCACTATTGTTACCCGTGGTTGGGCCATACCGCTAATCTTACCCGTAGTTGGGTCATACTACTATGTCTTTCCTTATTCTTATGAGTTTTTCCACCTAGAACTCATTTCATCTGAGACACTAATTTTATTCCAGGAAAAACCCTGAATTTAAGCAAAACAGGGCATCTCGCTCGAGTGGGGTGTCGAGCGAAAGTCAAGCGAAGTCACAGGTTGGAACTCACTTGAGTGGGGTATCAAGCGACAGTCGAGCGAGATCACGGCTCATGGGGTTTTTCAATCTAAACCAAGAAATCTTTTCACATAAACCTTATTTTTACTTATTAAAACATAAATCTATGTCCTTATAATTTTCCTAACATTTTACCATCACAAAATCATATCCAAAACACCATAGATTCCAAACCCATCATATAAGTCTAGTTTAAGCTCCAACTAACAACAAACTTAATTCCATCAATAATCTACTTATTCTATGCTAAGATTAAGTTAAATTGTATACTTACAAGTTTCCCAAAACTTGGTTGAATGATCCAACTAGGTCTTGTAATATTTCTCCTCAAAGCACTCTATTAGCTCACTTAGGAGATGTTTGAAGGTTCAAGGGTTAAGAGAGGCTTCTTCTTTGGCTTTCTCTCTAAGTGGACGTGAGTTCCTTCTCCCAAAAGGTCTCTTATGGACTGAAGATGACTATATATATATAGGAATAGATGGCTTGGAGAAAAAGAGAAGGAAAACAAATCAAGGCCCTTGGTTACTTTAAACCGTGTAAGGTGTGGTGTGCTGTCCAGCCTTGGTTAGTCTAATCCTCATCCATATCTCTCATGATCTCTAAGGATTTTCATCCCATGGATATGCTTCTTCTATATCTAAAATCATCTTAGATCAATGGCCCCAAATAATTACTAAATATAGACATAAAAGTAAACTCCAAAAAGTCTAAAATATATAAGATATGCTCAACAGGCTATTGGCCTTCCTTGCACCCCTAAAACTTCTAGAACCTCTTCTTCACCTTTGTCCACACGTCCAAGACTTCCTTAGTACCCTTAGAGTAGCTGGAAAATATCTCATCACCTAATTCCCAAGGTTTGGTTACCAATTGATTGGAAACAAAGGGGATAGTTGGCTGTTTTGGCCAATCAGATTAGTTCTTCAATTTTGCTTGGTTTTAAACTAATTATTCTTCTAGAAGCTCTTCCTTCACTTGACACATGCTTTTATATGTGTATCTAGCAGATAACAATGAGGAGAACCAATCAAATTCGAACATCTAAAGTGAGGTGGTGGAGTGATTTATTTTCGGACTCCAGTTTGCACTTGAAACAGATCAGTCCCATTCCAGCCCAAGTAATCCATTGATACACTTCGATTCTGTAAAACGTCCAATCATAAAAGTTCTTGATCTATGTCTTAAGGTTCCATAGGAACTAGAATCACTTCATTTAGAGTTCATATGACTAAATTATGATTTTTATAATAAAACTCGACAGATGAGCCCAATAACACCAATCCGGGTACACCAAGTAGTGAATAGATAATTCCTCTTATTTCACACGAAATTTACTAAATAAAATCTCCTCATTTTCCATATCTCTACACACTTTTCCAGATCTTAGGATAATTGAGAAAATAATCCAAAGACTTAATCTTATCCAAAGTTCTTAATCAACTTCAAAGTCAATGCTTATCTATCTCCAATTCAGATCTGGTACTTCAATCTCTATTTATTATTTGATAAAATCTATATCTCTTAAATCTCAAAACATAAAAGTTGTAGATATTTCTCTTATCTTTCCATATCCTCTTGAATCACTCAAATCCAACATCAAACGAGCAAGTTATGACCGTTCTACCAAAAGACGTTAAGTTTGTCCCTGTATCTCACTCGAGCCAGAAATCAAGTAGGAGTCGAGCGAGATCTCGGGTTAGGCACTTTTTTTCACCTTAAAACAAGTCACATTTGTACCCAACCCTATTCCTAACCTTTCAATATAAAAATCCTATACATATATCCCAAAAATTCCTAAAAATAGTTTTGGAGAAACATAATCATTCCACATATGAAAATTAAGCAGATATCTAAAAATCCGGGTTATCACAGGTGTCGTGTGTATGCGTATTGTTGTGCATGAATATATTTTATATCTTGGGGTTTGGTTGGATTGTACTTACCTGTGATGTCATCTTGGCGTCGTAGTTTTTTAGATGTAGATTTGAGGAGGCTAAGCCTGAGGAGATAGCTCTGCTGTTGATGTACTGATATTATAAATTGTTATTTTGGAAAATGATTTTTTCATTTTTATAAATATGTATTTTTATTATTTATCTTTTGGATGACTGTATAAAATCTCTTATTGGAGAATTTATGTTAAACTGGTTTGTAATATATTTCTAAAAATTCTGGTATTTAGTTATTGACCTAATATATCCGCTGTTTTTATTTATGTATATCACATGTGCATACACGTTTGGCACTTGTCGTTGGGATGTGTAACTCGTGTTGTTAGCATCCCGACGTTTCGATTCTCATGTTTATTTTAAGCAGAATTTAGGGACGTCATAGGTGGTATCAGAGCAGTTCAGCTCTGGGGTAAATCCACAGATTACCTAAAAACAGTACCAGAAAAGTTTTTGGTTATAAAAATTTATTTGTTTTATGATTTTGTTATTTTATTTTATTCTATTATTTTATTTGTTCTCTAAGTTGTTCTACTAATTTATATGATAAGATTATCGATATTTATTTCGTTGTGTTGTGCTTTTTATTTTAATATTTATGTTGTTTATTTATTTTCATAATTAACTTAGTTCTGATCGATTGGGTTGCATTGTTTTATTTTATTTTAATATTTGTTCAATATTGTAATCGAGTAGTAGTTAAGATTTTAGTTAGTTAATTTTATTTGGTTAAGTTGTCGAGCATTTATTTAATTATTTATTTTATATATATGTCTTTGTTTTTGTTTAAATTGGAATTTAGATATTTCGGATTAGATTATTATTTTAAATCAATCTTTTTATTGAATCTCATATTTTAAATAATTGTATTATGGAATTCCTTATTTTAAAAATTATTTCTTTTGTTGTGGTTTATTTTGTTTACTTAAACTTTTATTCAATTATCATCATATTTGATTTTAATTTTAGTTCATAGGTTTATTACAAGATGATTTTGAATTTGTTTATTAACTTTTTATTTTAAATTGTGGCTTTCTTTTTAAATATTTCTGAAAATTAGAAAAATTTATTTAGGCAAAGATTTAAAAAGAATTGCTGTTATGCTTTTTTTTTTAGGCATATGATTTGAGGTAAGTTTTAAAATTTATTATTTTTCCACATTTTCGCTTATTTTATTTTAAAAGTTTATCTATTTATTTTGACGAGTGAGTTTGCTTTTGCGACTTGTTGATATTTATTAATTAATTAATTTTATTATGGTTTGCTTCTTTTAAAGATCTTAAGTCCAAAAAATTTCTATAATAAATCTTTTTAAAGTTGGATTTTGAGAAAAATTTCAAAACTTTATTTGCCATTTTATTTTTCCATTCTTCTTTTAATTCCATCTCTCTGTTCTATTTAATAGAAGTTTTTGGTGACTTTGTGTTTATTAAGGGAGGTGGGCTTGTTTTCTTAAATGAGTGGCTTTTACTTATTTGTTTATTAGATTTTTTTCCCTTCTGTGTTTTTATATAATATTTATATGAATTATTTGAGTTTTTAATTGTGTTTGGGCATATTGCTATATCTTTGTGAGATGAATTCGTTTTGATAATTATTGGTATTTATGTAATGGAGTTTCTTTATTGATATTTCCTATGTTATTTATGTGTAGTACCTGGGTCTCAATGAGTGTTAGAGTTTTTAAGTTTTAATTTATTTCTGGGAGATTGTTGGAATTATAATCTAGGCGAACTCTTCATGTGAGTGAGAAATTCTTAGTCATTAGTATATTGTTATGGAATCTAATGTAATAATACTTATGATAGTAGGCGATCAATTATTTCCTTAGTGAAGTTTTGATGTTGTTTGTAGATGCTTAGAGATTACTATATAATAATTATGTATGTAAATTTTTGGAGAGTACTTATTTTGTTTTATGTTTGACTTGGGAGAATTTGTTTTGTTAAGTGATAGGCTTGAATTGATGTGATGGAAATAAATTTAAAAGATCTAAATTTTAGACTTCTAGACGAATTGTTTAGAGTGGATAATTTGAGTATAATATTTTGGAGATTTTAATAGTTAGCAATATTTGTCGAGGTATCTTAAGGAATTTAGTTGTGGCTTGAAGTCACATAAGAATTTAAATATTTGATGTTATTCCATCTCATGGATAATGAAGGTTCGATTGAGAGAATATGGATTTAGATAATTAATTTATGATGAGAGTGATGAGTTATAATGATGGAGAAGTGTATTAGAGGTTTGGGAGTTAGAAATTTTAGACTTTAATATTGGATGACATAACTTAAATTGTGAGAGGATTTCTTGTTAATAGGTGTCAAGCTAGTTTTTACTCAATGGTGATAATTCATGAAAACTTAATTTTTTATATTTGGTGAGTTTTTAGAGTGCGGGCGGAAGCGTGGTGGCTTGCAATGTAGTTGGAGGTTCAAGTCTTGTGTTAATTTTGAAGAACTAGTGGTGACTTGAAATTTGGGATGATACTTGTAAGTGGAGATTTATCTTTTAGTTGGGTAAATTATGTTTATTGACAATTATGTTAGGAAGATAAACTTGGAAGTTATTTTAGGGTGACACAAAGTGTGGTATGAAGTTAGTGAATATTAAAATTTTGAAAGGTTGTGCTAAGGCCCTTGTACATGTGTAGTTCAGATTGATTGGCTAACTCAAGAGTTTTAGAGATGAAATATTATTTAGAGACTATACGGTTATGATGGAATATCATCCATTTGTATTTGAGGGAAATAGATGATTGTGCTAATGCTTGGAGTGAGTATTAAGTGATGTGGTAGGTGAGTTATTAGAGTTTTATTAGTTGCAGTTAAGCGAATTTCGGGGACGAAATTCTTTTTAAGGGGGAGAGAATGTGAGATCTCAAATTTACGTGTATTTTTACATGTTATTTTATTCTCCGTATTAATTATTTTAATTTATTTTAATAATATTATTGGTTGTATTTTATTTATTTAAAATATCTATTTGAGCTATTCGTTAGTAAATATTAGTTTTATGTTGTTTTTATAATTAAATGTTGAGTTACGTTATTTTTTTATTAATTTAAATGTGAGGTAATTATTTTAATAAGTGGAATTTAATTTACTTTATTTTATTATGTAATTTTATTTAATGTGATTTCTTAATATTAATTAGTGTTTTACATTTAAAATGTTCTTTAAATTAAATTGATTTATTGTTGGATTTTAAATATTTTATTTTATTTATATTAAATTGTAGTATTATCAGTCGATTTGTTTTTAATTTATTGTATTTTTCTAGTTGGAGTCCTTTTTTCTTTTTCTTTCTTTTTTCTCTTTTTCTTTTCTTTTTCTCCATTCTTCCCCTGCCTCCCCAGCCGTGCGTGAGTTCCCCCTCCCCTGTTTGCTCCTCTCTCTCGCCGGTTCTCTCATCTCCACCCAGGGCCGCCGTCGGCCACCCACATACGACACCGCCCAGCCCAACCTCACTCCCATATGCCGGCGAATCCACGGGTACCGGAGGTGTAACCTTCGGCCACCTCACCTCCCTCACACGGTGCATACTCGAAAACGGGTTTAATGGGTTTTCACCCATTTTCCGATGCAGTCGCAGGTCCCCTTGGCCTCCGACCACCACCACTAGATTCCCCACCCTCCGGCGAGCATAACCAACCGTCGGTAGCCACCCCAATTTCTCTCTCTCTCCTCCACCCGAAATGGGTCCTAAAACGGGTATATTCTTGCCGCGCCGCCGTCCGGCCACCGTAAGTCTTACCACTACCACCAAAAGATTTCCCTTACCCAGCCGGTCATCCCCCTAACTCAGCTCCTCAAACCGCAGCCTCACCTTCCCAGTACAACCCCAAACCCGAAAATGAGTTTCTATCCTTTTGGAGCCCGATCCGCCACCTTCTGGTGGTAGTGTCGCCACACTACCAATTCCATGAGATTCCCCACCTTCCAAAGAGTATTTTCTTAAATTTTGGTGTCAAACCGAGCATTGTAGCCTAACGTGCAAGTGACCGCTACGAGTGCTGCAGATTGACGTCTACTCAAGGATTTATGCTTTTAATTGCTGTAAGTACTTTACAAACGAACTTTAAAAATTTAAATATATTTTTGGCATCAACAGTTATTATGTTTGATTATTGTTGAAATTTATTAATTGTTGGCTATTTGGTGTATGGTTGTCTACATTGTGTATTTACGCGTATATTTATGAAAATACTTGGAAATTAAATTTTTGTATGATTTCAAATATTCACGTGTTGGAAATGGAAACTGGGTTTTTATTGAGTTTACGGATTTTAATAGTTTTGGCTGAGTTATAACGAGGACGGCAATACGCAACGCCCGTTGTGATCAACGTGTGTATGTAGATGACATAATGGGGACGGTGATATGTAACGCCCGGTATGAAATGAGTGTGAGAATCATAATGGAGACGGCAATACGTAACGCCCATTATGATTGAAGACGTGTGTATATCATATCGGGAACGGTGATACGTAACGCCCATTATGATTGAAGACGTGTGTATATCATATCGGGAACGGTGATACGTAACGCCCGGTATGATTGGATTTGTAGAAATTATTTTCTGAGAATGATGGATTTTTAAGCCATTTTCTAGAAAAGTTGCAGGTTTTAATTACTGGTTTTACGTGGACCATTTTCTAGGAAATTGGTTATGGTTTTAATGGATTTACGTGTATCATTTTATGGAAAAATGATTGATGTTTTTATTAGAGCCTTATTGTGGTTAAAATGATATTTTAGCATATGTGGGTATTTTATTTATTTTGAGAAAAATGATTTTTAAGATTCATGCATATGGTGTCGTGTCTATGTGTATTGTTGTGAATGAATATATTTTATACTTTAGGGTTTGGTTGGGTTGTACTTACCTGCGATGCCATCTTGGCGTCGTAGTTTTTTGAATGCAAATATGAAGAGGCTAAGCCTGAGGAGACGGCTCTGCCGTTGATGTACTGATATTATAAATTTTTATTTTGGGAAATGATTTTTCCCTTTTATAAATATGTATTTTTATGATTTATTTTTTGGATGACTCTATTGAATCTCATGTTGGAGAATTTATGTTAAACTGGTTTGTAATATATTTCTAAAAATTCTGGTACTTAATTATTGTCCTAATATATTCGCTACTTTTATTTATGTATGTCACGTGTGCACACACGTTTGGCACTTGTCGTCGGGATGTGTGATCTGTGTTGTCAGCATCCTGATGCCTCGATTCCCGTGTTTATTTTAAGGAAAATTTGGAGGCGTCACACCCAAAATTAATCTTTTACAGATTTCTTTCATTAAAATTTTTTGGTACAGATTTATTAATTGTGTTACCACTGGTCAATCATATATACAGAACCCTCAAATTATTTGACCTATTTCACAAATGTGATTAAGTTTTTGGTGCTAGTTGAAATATTGTTCTCCCAGTACACGGCATTTGAGCTTGCAAATTTACACAAGGTTATTTCAACATTTACATATCCACTTTCTCACATAGAGTTTGCACAATATAGAGTTAATAAATTACACATGCAGTAGGTATTTACCAGTTTCATCAAATTGGTCTTCAAAAGGATTTTGCCATAAAAATATATAATTATATGCCAAGTCTCTGGTTTTCCACTAAATATATAATATATATTTTTATTTTGATATATATATGTATATATATAACAGTGTGTACATGCAATTGTATATCAGACAGAGAGCAAATTGCACTTGCGTGTATATATATATATATATATATAGTTTAGCTAACTTAGTTTAACTATACATCTCAGACTTTATATTTATACTTTCTATTTCCTTGTTTGATAGCAATCCTTCAGTTCTTTAGATCTTTGGGTTCTCAGATACCACATCCAAGTTTTGGTTGATCTACCCTTGAAATTTAAGATATGGACTTGTTCCAACACACATCAATAGCATAAAAATCATGAGTAAGCTTAATTCATTGTGAACCATTTATTTGAAATCAGAATATGCATCCTTTCACAAATGAGATATGCTCGCTGTTGATACTAGAAGTTCCCTCAACTATTAGTAGTATTTAAGAGTTAAAATACAATACTTTGCATGCATTCAAGAGTTAAAACCATGCTGGAAAGTTTTAATAAAGGCTACTAGATGTTCCCTGCAAAAATATCTGCAGTATTTCTTTATTTTTTGCTCATCAGTTTGGTCTTCAAATTGGTATTACATATGTATATATATAAATTTTAAACCAAGCATATGGTGATGCACATGCCCTATATTAGGAAAGTTTATACTAGACAACAAGTCCTATATATCAATTTGTGTATATTAGACATCCAAAAAGCAGATTGCATTTTCTAATGATAAGACAATATTTGTATAGAATACCTCCTGATATAATTGAAGACTTCAATTTTTTACAATCTTGCTGAAAGTAGTATCTCAAAAACTATCCCAAGTATTTCTATGCCAGTTTTAACTAATGCAGCAAATATTTAAGTGCCTAGCTATATGATTCTATCAAACAACCAAACACCATGTCAAACACTCTATAAAACTGTCCTTATTTATACTTAGTTGTAGCTATAATTCACCCATAAAAACATAGAGCACCATTAAAGAATTGTAAGAAAAAGACAGTTCCACATCAAAGCATATAGCTACAGTGTAAGTAACTCCAATCAATTCTATGATAGTATTAACTAATGCATCACATTTTAACATCACATTGTTGAGTATGCCTAAGAACCTCTAGTCATATGTAATTGAAATAGTTAATACCTGAAAATGCCAATTTCCCCAAAATGCCAAGTTAGCAAGTTGTTTGATTGATGGATTGGATTCAACTTAGATGCTCATTAAACATACACAGCATTCCTCATTGGATTTACTCTTGCTACATATTTAATTGAAATACTCTTTTATCTCTAAGTAGAAATGCAGCCTATCAAACACCTAGTTTAAAAACCCATAAATATCCAATAAAACAGGGACTAAATAATAAGGTGCAACACATCCATGCCAAAAAGTGTTTGGAAAAAAAATATATATTGGAAAGCCCTACCACGTTTACTTGTGGATTCAATTGCCTCTCCCTCTCTTGGACACTAAGGACTCTACCACATGCACAAAAAAACTCTATATATTACCTTGCAGGAAATAATGTAGAAAATTTAAGGCAGGTATATAAAAATGTAAAAACTCTCATCCTATAACTAGTACATGATAAGATAATGGAAGTGCCACATATGAACAACATTAATTTCTACATTGTGAAGTTTCAAGCTTATAAGCAAAAAAATAGGATGAACAATTATTTACTATGTCAGAGTTTAAGCACAAAATATACTAGAAGTAACAGCCTTTTGAACAGCAGTGTAGCATAGTTTACCCATAATACTTTAACAAATAAAACTTTGAAATTAGTTGCTGAAAATACATTTCTGAAAAAGAAAAAAACTTTAAAAAATTGCAGGAATTTGCTAGAAATGTGTTGAGGACAACCACAAAATCATAGAAAGGCATACTCATTTTGAACCAAAATGGTTAACTTTGAAAAATTTCTAATGGAGCAGCAAAACCTTTGTAGCAGAAGTACTAAGTAATTTAGAGATGGTTTTGTAAAGAGGTCAAAGTTCACAGGGATAGAAGGAACATATATTTTCATTTACGAGACCGTGAGCTTCATTCTCGCCTATTTTGATTTCAGCCGGTGCAAGTGCAAGCATCACATCTTTACTGTAGCTATGGAAATGAAGGGTAACTAGCGGGGGTGTAATGAGTGCTTTTTTTAGGATTTTATAATAGCATGGATAGTGAGCTGTACAAACCAGTTATGTACAACTTACTGGAAAATGTGTAGACATGGTACAAATTTGTTGGCCAAAACGCGTCTCACACAAAATTTATTTATTAAAGCTTATTTGCCACAACAATACCTGTAGCAATGACATATTGGGTGCAGTTTTCCTGGATTTAACGTATTACGACGACACCGAATATAGCAAATATATTTACTAACGGCGACTCCCGTAAGCATCACATAATCATAGCCCAGTTGTATCCAGATTGTTTTTTGCAATAAAAAAATTGCGGCAAAGAAGAGTGTAATTCACGGCGATCATGTTACTTGCGTGAAGTATGAAAGGGGAAGAAACAACACTGAAATTTCAAGACCAATTTTGACCACGGCAAATATAAAATGCAACAAAAAAAAAAAACTTGTATGTGCTGTAGTGAAAGGACGCGTGTACATCAATATTGTTAACGTAAAAGTCGTGCAATAGTATTGTGATGGGAGAGGTTTTAAGACTTTGCTTATTAAGTTATTTGGCTTGATAATAGTATATAATTATTAATTTTCTCATGAATGAATATTATGTGATTAATAAATAAAAAAAAGTTGTGTAATAATATTGTGTAATTTTCATCGCTATTTTATTTTGGTCCAACTCATTATTATCGTTTCCCTTTCTTTTCCTTAACATAGGACGTGTAATCGATGAGGACAAAATAGATGAATTGGCCGCAACAAATTAAACCGCGTTAGTACCACTCACTCTCCATTAATTGCGATAAAGTTATAGATTATATATCAAATGTCCGATCGAGGTGATTTTCTTAAGGCGGTGCTACAGTTACGGCTGTAGTGCGCCGCTCTATTGCACTGTTAATGTAAAAAATATATATTATTGTTTAAATATATTTATATATTTAAAAAAATTAAAATATTATTAAATAATATTTACTTAATCATTAAATTAAAAAAAAAGGACAATTGTGCACCCTAACTATGTGCACCAAACGGTGCATAAAGCATTTTTTATTATTATTATAAAAATTAATAATAATTTTGACCTTAGGTGCCGGCCGGTGTCAACCCGATTAAGAAGGCAAAAATTAAAAAAATGTTTTTATAATATTTTTGGGCTAGTTTGGATATTTTTAAAATATCTAGTTATTATATGATAAATGTGAAGAAATGCACTAACTTAATTTATCTTATAAAATCAGATCAATAAAAAAATTTGTATAATACTTATAAATATATTTAAGATTTTATTCACAAATAATATAAAATTTATTCCTCACTATCTTACTTTACGTACAAACTATTATTTTTCTTAGTATTTATTACAAAATAAGTAATGTTAACTCTCATTCATTTTGTGGTAAGTTTTGATATCATGAAAAAATTAATGAGTTTTAACTTATCTCATAAAATTAACGAATTTAATAAAAGAGATTTAAATAGTAATAAAATAATTTGAGTTAAACTTTTTTACTAAATTTAAAAAAAAAAAGGGAAAAATGGTTTCAACATATATAATCAATTCTTTAAAATTATTTTTTGTTTTAAGATTTATAAAGTAGTATTTTTTTTGTTTTATTTTATTTATTAGGAATTTGAAATTAGAATTGTAATAATATTTAAGTTATAATGATTACATGAAAAAATTAGAATTAAAAATCTTTTCTATTTGAGAGAATGTCATGAATTATGTTGAGAAAAAAAAAATAAAGAATATAGCTCGTGTGATGCCCCCAAATTCCCCTTAAAATAACACGGGAATCGAGACGTCGGGATGATGACAACACGGGTCACACATCCCATCAACTAGTGTCGAACGTGTGTGCACACGTGACATACATAAAAATAAAGGTCGCAGCGGATAATAAATTAATATTTAAGTACCAAAATTTTTTAGAAATATTTTACAAACCAATTTAATAAAAACTCTCCAACAGGAGATTTAATACAGTCATCCAAAAATACAAATTACACAAATACATTATTATAAAAGGGAAAAATAAATTTCCCGAAATATCAATTAATAATAACACCTCAATAGCGGAGCCGTCCCCTCAGGTTCGGCCTCTCCAAAGTCTGCATCCAAACAAAACTACGACGCCAAGATGGCATCGCAGGTAAGTACAACCCAACCAAACCACAAGATAAAAATACATTAATGCCACAACAACAACCAAGAACAATTACCATATGCATGAGTCTTAAAATCATCTTCCTCAAAGTCAATGAAATAACCACACTCGTCAAAAACCCATTTTAATCCACAATAAAATCACCCATCATTTTCCATAAAATAATATCCTCAAAATCGATCATACCGGACGTTACGTATCGCCGTCCCCGATATGATTACACACACACCCGAAACCATAATGGGCGTTACGTATCGCCGTCCCCATTACGATCCACACACACTCATTTCATATCGGGCGTTAGGTATCGCCGTCCCCGATATGAAATGCACACCCGATGACCATAATGGGCGTTACGTATCGCCGTCCCCGTTATGACTCAGCCCAAAACCATTAAAATCCATTAAACTTCATTTAAATCTCAGTTTCCATTCTCAACACATGAATATCCAAAATCATGCCAAAATCCACTTTCCAAATATTTTCATGAGCATGCGCGTAAATACACAATGCAGACAACTATGCACCAAATAGCCAACAATTAAATAATCCAATCAACCAACAAATACCAACATCAACTATCACATATCAGCATTAATCAAATACAACAACTGTTGATGCCAAAAATATATTTAAATCTTAAAACTTATTTGAAAAGTACTTACAGCGGTAAAAACGCATTTCCTTGAACAATGCCAATCTGCAGCGTTTGTAGCGGTCACATGTACGTCAGGCTAAAATACTCGATTTGACATCAAAATTTAGGGAGGTACCCACTGAAGGGTGGGGAATCTCATGGAGGTGGTGGTGTGGCGGCACAACCACCAGAAGGTGGTGGATCAGGGCCAAAAGGGGTGAAAACCCATTTTCGAGTTTGGGGTCGTACTGGGAAGGTGGGGCCACAGTTGGGGAAACTGAGTTAGGGAGTTGATTGGCTGGGTGAGGGGAGTCGAATGGTGGCAGAGGTGAGACCTACGATGGCCGGACGGCGGCGCGGCGAAGAACGACCCGTTTAAGGCCCATTTCGGGTGGAGGGGCTAACTGGCGGCGATGGGTGGCTTTGGGCGGTGTGTTATGCTCGCCGGAGGTTGGGGAGTCTAGTGGTGGTGGTCGGAGGCCAAGGGGTGGCCGGCGATGGCCAGAAAATGTAAGGGAAGCAAAAATGGTCATTTCGGGTTTGTGGTCGTGAAGGGGCGGTGAGGTGGCTGGAGGGGACACCACCGGTGTTGTTGAGCTCGCCGACGTGTGGGGAAGGTAGTGGGCTGGGTGGTGTCGCCGGTGGGTGGCCGGCGGCGGTCCTGGGGCTGAGGAGAATGGACGGGCGAAGGGGAGAGGGAGGCAGGGGACGCGGGTCACACGCGAGGAAACAGAGGAAGAGAAGAAGAAAAAAGAAACAGAGGAAATCGCGCGGGCTGGGGGTCTGGGAAGGAAAGAAGAAAAGGAAAGAAAAGGAAGAAAAAGAAGAAAAAGAAAAGAAAAGGAAAAGAAAAAAGAGAAAAAAAGGAATCCAACTGAAAAAAAAAAAAAACACAATAAATTAAATAAAAGACAGTCAAAATATTACAATCTAATATCAATAAAATAAAATATTTAAAACCCCAACAATATAAATAAATTAAACTCAAGCACAATATTAAAATAAAACGATAATTAATATAACGAAAGCAGATAAATAGATTCACATAATATAATAAATAAATTTAATTCCACTCATTAAAATAATTAAGAAAAGCAACGTAACTCAATATTAACTAATTAATAGCTCAATTAAATATCTTAAATAAATAAATATGACCAATAATATTAATTAAATAAATTAAAATAATTAATATCAAGCATAAAATAACGTGCAAAAATACACATAAATATGGGATCTCACAATTCGTACTTCGAGAACATTTATGTGCCAAACGGACCCTTACTATATTTATATATATATTCATAAGAGACGATTTTCACGTTGAAATGTTTGATTGGAATCCAGTTCCTAAAACAACTTTTAACCCTTCTCCCGTGTTGGGGGAAAAATATTCATATAGCTTATAACGAATAAACGAAATATATGTCAGGCCCAAACCAAGGTACCTAAAAGAAAATGGCCATGGTAGGGTTTGTTGGAAGGAAGGAATATGACATATTATGTGCAGTCACATTAATTAACTATAATGTTTTCTTATAACTCTTTAATAACGTTAACTAAGATGCATGCAGTACATCTCTTGTACTTCTGTTTTTGTACTGCAAAAAATTTGCAAGCGCTATATATATAAGAATATTCTAGCTAGCAATTAGCAAACTCCCATACCATGATCGATATTGTGTCCTCAAACCTTATTCAATTTGTTCTCTTGTTTATATATAGATATAGCTCTTCATCTTCAAGTGCTTTAGATCTCCGGCCAACGTTTTCCGAGCTGTTCTTTCGTTAACTTCCGTGCGAGCCTAAAATCCGAAGATTTTGATGTCGTCATGTCCATGTAGAATACAAAGCCGGTGGGAGGAGTAACACGTTCAAATTCATCGTAACACTAGTTTGGATTCAAAATTTATTTTAAATTATTTTATTTTATTTTATTTTTATTTTTAATATAATAAATAATTTCATTTTTTTAAAAATTTTAAAATAAAAATAATAATCTATTAATTTTTTATTTAAAATTTATTTTTATCTAAAATTATTTTTATCTCATTTCAAGCTAAAGGTCGCCACATGAGTGCATTTGCGCAATGTTTTTTGCACACGTTTTCCTCCTCTGAACTTGATCATGATAATGTTTGCTTGCCAGCTAGCATGTGAATATCATTATTGTCGGATAAGTCGTACCACGTACGCGTGATCGAAGACAAGGAATATTAATAATCCTTCCCAGAAATGCATCAACTATGCACATGGTAGCTTGCTTTAGTTCATTATTTATTTATTTATTTATTTATCTTTCTTTCGTTGTTGCTTGTTTTTGAAATCTGTAATTATAAAAATAAATAAATAAATAAATAAATAAATCAGAATTCATTTATTAATTACTGGGCCCAATTAGCTGTCCAGTATGGCCCGGTATGCTCAGCTTTCTTAATCTCGAAGAAATAATTTCATCTACTTTTATCAATCTTTCGTCTCGGACAAATGGCTCAATACTACTCCCAGATTCTCTCTGTTAAAAGAGTCAAATCTCCATAGCTGTCAATCTGGCCTGAATAATTCAATACTTTGAAAAAGTACCCAATAGAAAATTAGTGATATATTTTTCTAAATATTACATGATATACGTTATATCACGTTGGATCGGATAAACCTTGGGCTAGCGTGGGCAGTATTCAAGCTCATTTTAATAATTTGTTAGTTAGGAATCTATATATAATATATATCAAATGTCAGGCCGAGTGATGCCAAACATTATTTTTATCTTTGTTTTTATCTGATCGATCAGTAGTGAAAGTTGCAGAAAGTTAATTTAATACACTCATAATCTTATAACAAAGACAATAGGAACCAACCAACAGTAAATTATAAACTACCCATTATATATACCTACCGAAAAAAAATAATCCCACTTGTTGGTATCATCATATGTATGATCATGATGCACGTTCACCACGTATTAATTGTAATCATTTTAATGACCTTTTCATGAGTACTATATATATATATATATACACATATCTACAACTGATATAAAAAATACACGGGTTATATATATGAAAAATTCTATACACTATATTAGCATTCTACTTCTATTCGGTCACGAAATAAGAGATGACACATTTATTATTATTTAATGTTTATTTATTATATTTTTTTTATTATCTAATAGTAATAGTAATAAATGTATCATATCTTAATAAGATAAAAGTGAGATGAAATTGTAGTATATAACATTATCCTATACATGCATAATAAATATATATATATATATATAACTTGTAGAACAGAGGATGATACCAGCATTAATGGGCTTGCTTCTTCTCTTATATGGAATTTGAATAAGCATGAGAACCTATAGCCTCGCTCTTAGCATCTTTGATTATTGCAGCCCCTCAAATTAATAGGTAAACCTAACACCATTTACCAGAAAGTGCCGGCTCAATGCAGGTTTGCCATATTAAGGCGCGCGGTTGCCTAGGCCCCCAAAAGATAGTAAGGGTACTCCAAAAACTTATTATGAATGTCTTAATATATTTTTAAAAAATTAATATATAAAACAAGATAAATATTATAAATTTATTATAATGATGATGATAGAAAATCATTAATAAGGCTTCATTTAATATTGAGCCACGTTGTTGTTACCAGATTTTCATTTTCTTAAAAGTCACTCATCAGATTTTTAACTATCCACTTACCAACGAAATGAATATTCTACTGCCCATTTGATCATATAAAAACACAGTAAAAGAAAAAGAAAAAGAAAAAGAAAGAAAGTACCGATGTTGTTCATTTCCTTTGATTAGAAAACTCATTAAAAGATCAATATACATAGTAATTACTGCCCGTGATCTTGGTATTCAAATCTCGTCTTGCTTAGCTAACACGCTGCCACATTTATATCATAAAGCATTACTCATGTTAATCATGAGTACACCTGGGTTTGCCAATACCAGGATGACACTTTTTTTGTTTCTTATATTTAAAGAGTGGTCCTTTTGTATAATTAATTGGGAAATAATGAGGACTATAACATCGTGATAATTATATTTCATGTCTCTTTTGCTTAAAGATTTACTTTTTGGGGAGTCATCAGCAAAAATTAAAAGTAGAATATATATTAAATAATAGAATGAAAAAAGCAATATTTATACAAAAAAGTTAAAACAATGAGGGGATTGGCAAGTGGACAATTCACGTGAGCACTGTTGTCTCGTTCCACTTGTATTTTTAATCGAGCTAGGTATGTAGTTAAAGATTAATCTATCTACAAACCTCATTTAATTAATCGATGCGTAACATTATCGCTATGGTCTGATAAATACCCTAATAATTAAAGGCACATCAATTTTATAATCTTGTGTTTCGTGCCCAATTTCTTTGTTTATGAAGATGCCATAAAATGACTAATAATTATATATAGTACTCGATCGTCAATATTAATCCACGTGCCAAAATAGCATCATATTAAACACTATAAAAAAAATAAAAGATAGAAATAATTAATTTAATATATTTAAAAAAGATAAAAAAAACATTAATTATTTCTATTTATTTTAAATACATCAGATTAATTATTTCTATTTTTTTTTTTAAGTAAAAATCTCATATCAAATCGTTCAACTTGATAAATACACTGTTTAACATATATACAAATAATGATAATTTATTATTTATCTATCACTTTTTTTAATTTTTTTTACTTAATAGTTAAAAAATGATTATTAGTAAAATTATATATTTTTTAAAATTATTTTTAATGATTAAGGATGATAAAAAAAATTATTTAAAAATAATAAAAATAATAAATACACTAAAAATAATAAATAAATAATAAAAAGAAACTAATATGTAATTCATCATAATGTGAAACTAAGAAAAAGAAGGCCGGTGGAACAAGCTGAAAACAACAGTACAAGAGGTTTTCGTATCCTTTATTTGATTCCGACCTATGTATATAGGTACTTTGCTGGATTACTATTAATCAGACATGATGGATCAATAGACTGTTCTTTCACCCTCATGAATGGTACTAATTAATTTACCACTTCTCAATTTCAGAAAGTGACATGAAATTAATACCTACACTCATTCCAAAAAAAAATAATGATAAAATTATTATTTATTGTAAAAATAAATTTATTTTAATAAAAAATAATTAATTTGATCGAGAATAACTGAGAAATAGTTTTTTTTTTTTTTTTGTAGTAACTGCACGTACCGCGTGCATAGTTGAGTTGATCATGTAAGTAGTACTGTTGTACTTACACTTGCCCTCGCGCGTGCTCTAATTTGTAATTCTTTCCTTGTGAATTTCGTTGGACTTCTTGATTTTAGCAGACTCAACAATATTACACTTCCCCCCAAAAAATATTAAAAAATAAAATAGAACTAATGACGGTAGCAACTACGCCGGTTGAATTCCTCACATACTGGCAATACCAACTATATATCCGTTGTGTCGACCGATCGGATAAAGTCCAAAGGATCCCTTGGAGTGTTGCACCAAGAAGCCACTTCAACTATTTTTTTTTTTTTGGGGGGTTAGAAAGACAATACTTCAACTAATTCTAACTAATGGTCAGTCCCTCCGCGAGCAGAAATTAGAAATAGTGATGGAACTTTCATAATATATATATGGGTGACGCTGGGACCGGTCCGGCGGTCTCCAGCATTCAAAGCAGCCCAACGCTGCTTGATGATGAAAAACACATTAAAATAAAATAAAAAAATATAATTAAATAAAAAAATAAGATTAAAAATATATTAAAAAAATAAAATGAACAAAACATAATAAAAAACATAATGAAAAACACAATAAAAAAATAAAATGAAGATGAATTTAATAGGGGATTCGGCTATAAAGCAAACGGAGCCGCCGCCGGTAGCGGTGGGCGACACCGCCCACGCCATCGGGACCTGCGGACTCAGACGAGCTCTCCCCTTCGCCGTCGAAGAGGGGAGCTCGTCTGAGTTCGCCGATTCCGATGGCAGGAGCGGTGTCGCCCACCGCCACCGAAGGCAGCAGGACTGTTTTCATTGAGGGGGGCAGCCCGTCTGCCCTCCACATTTTGTCTATATATATATATATATATAATATTTTAGGGTCAATTGCATGCAACTCATAATACACAAAACGAGGATCATAATATATTATTGCATATTTTATATTATATAGAAGGATCGAGGGGGGCACACATTGAAATTCGGGTGGCTAATTTTTGTCTTTTAAGGTTCTAAAACACAGTCCTAATTAATGTCTGTAGAGTGGATCCAAAACCCTCGGTCCGCAGAGGTACGTTAGAAAACCGCCTCGTCAAAACCAGGTTAAATAGACAGGTAAAACATTAGAGTATTTTTATTGGATTATTTAAAATTATTATTTAAAAAGTATAACTTTATATATTTATTAAAAAAATTTAATCATATTTGATTAAAAAAAAATAATAATAAAAGTGAAAAAAATAGAATAAAAGTAATTTTTATAAATAATAAAACTAAAATTTTATTTAACAAAAATTAAATTGGATAAAAATTTAACTTTATTATTTACAAAAAGTACTTTTATCATATTTTTCCACTTTTATCTTTTTACTTTTGATTAAATATAACTTTTTTTTTATTAATATGTAAATTTATACTTTTTAAATGATAATTTTACACAATCCAATAAATATGTTCTTAAATAAAGAACCGCATAAAAATTAAAATGATAAAATTTTTATATGCACTCATTTTTGCATAGCTTTTTATCCACTTTGTCAATATGATTAGTTATCTTAGGTTTTTTTAAAAATAAAATAATTACTTTGACCAATTGAATCAGTGGAATGCGCAACATATACGCAAAAGTAACTGTATATAATAAAATTCTTAAAATTAATCGTTTGATCTTATTCATTTAATATATATGAACACACACCGACACATGCATGTAAATATTCAATATTCCAACCATTTAATATGTGATCTGGAACCGGTATTTTCGGTGTCTTTTATGCAGTGACGACTCCACCCTTAGACAATTTAGGCAATCGTCTAAAGCTTCTAAAAAGAAAATACCTCTAAAAAAAAAGTCTCAAATGATTTTTTAAAAGAAAAAAAACTAATTAAAAATATTAATTAACTCAATAAGAAAATAAAAATATTAAATAAATATTATATATGTTATTATTAATTTTATAAGTATTCTTCAAAATATTTATAGTAGTGAAATAATTTAAGTTAAGATATTTTATTAAATTTTGAACGACAAAAAAAGTTGAATTTAAAAATATCTTAAGAGTACGTCTTATAATAATAAATTTGATAATATATTCTCTAAATTGGATTTTTTTAATAAAGATTAAGTTGATTATTAGTTAATCAAAATGCAGTATAAATCTTCATTAATAATTTTACTTAGCAAATAATAGGCATTATTTTTAAATAAAAATGTAAAATAAAATTAAAATTATTTTCTTTTAATTTTTTTTAAAGAAGGCTTTAATAAATAAAAATTTGCCTAAAGCCCCTTAATTTATTGACCCGGCCTTGCTTTTATGTTATTCTGGAATTAGGTCAATTTCACCTATATATATATTTAGTGTAAATTATGAGCAATTTGCAGTATTTATTCAGATAAATACAAAGTTTTATTTTATTCTAGTTTAGCTTGCAAATAAATAAAATTATCGTTCCAGCGTTAAAATTCTGTTTTGATTCTAGCACTAATTTGTAATTAATAACTCAAGGATAAAGACTTCAATAGTTTCGGAGGCATTTTGAACCCATGATTTGATGTGGATATATGTTTTTGACCATATTAACCCCAGTAGCTAGTTTTCTATAAATTGCTTCTAAAGGGCCGGCTGAAAGTCACAGATCGAAAGAGATTGAATATCGAAAAAGTATTTTCCTGTCTGGAATGGAAATAACCAAGTTAAGTTTCATCCTAGGAATCCTGGGGTTTTTGTTTTTGAATGCGACGCCGCATTGCACGGCTTACAATGTCCACCACTACAGCTTTCTTGTAAGTGCATATATCACATGCCCAATAATATGATTATATGTTTGTAGTTAACTTGATTTTTTTTTTTTTTTTTTTTTAAATTTTGCTTTTGTGTGTAATTAATAATATCATTGTCCACTGGTTGCAGCTGAGGGAGACGAATTTTACAAGACTATGTACAACAAAGAGCATGTTCACTGTAAACGGCCAATGGCCTGGTCCGACCATTCATGTTCGCAAAGGCGACAGAGCATTTGTTAATGTTCACAATAATGGAGAATATGGAGTTACTATTCACTGGTAATAACTCTCTCTCTCTCTCTCTGATGATTGCGACATGTTTGTCGGAAGGGCGGAGGAACCCAATTAGTTCTTTCGTCCTCAAAAAGTTTATTCAATGTCTAGCAAAAGCCCGTTATAGAGTCAACATGACCATTACATTCATGCAAATTAATGATGGCCGGAATCTTCGACCACCTGCGCGCATTTGTGGCATTCTGGCTTGGATACTTCATACTTGTGTAATTAAAGTTTCAAGTTATGGGGTTCGAGAGGAGGTGATAAATTTTCAAAATGATGTGAATGCTCCGGCTTTCATGGCGGTGATCATATCGCATAAGTTTTATATACAGTTACAGTTACTTTTGCGTAGATTTTTTATTTTCACCTTGGTGCTGCAAAAATTAACTCCTTGTTATCCCAACTCCCTAGAACTGAGAGTGTTGGTCGGAAATTGGAAAAAAGTACTAATATTTTGTCTTCTCTAGGCATGGAGTGAAACAACCAAGAAATCCATGGTCGGATGGTCCGGAGAACATCACACAGTGTCCCATTCTACCAGGAAAGAACTTCACATATGAGGTTATATTTTCAGATGAAGAAGGAACACTTTGGTGGCATGCTCATAGTGACTGGTCCAGGGCCACAATCCATGGCGCCATTGTCATCTTACCTAAACTTGGAACCACTTATCCCTTTCCCAAACCCTACGCCGAAAAAGTGCTTATACTTGGTACAATATAATTTACACCATTCCAGGTCATCTCACATATATATAATCCCATCGGAAAAAATCTAGTTTTTGTCTAATTATAAATTTCTTCCTTTTTTTCTCTCCTTTTGTTCTGCAGCGGAATGGTTTAACGGCGATGTCAAGGAGATAATTGACAATGCCACTGCAACCGGTAGTGATCCAGAGACATCAGATGCCTACGCCATCAATGGCCAACCAGGATTTCCAAATAATTGCTCTAATGGTACAAAAATATCCCTCCTAGAATTTTCAGTAATCGTTTTTAAAGAGAGTGAAGTTTATTATTAAAAAATTAATAATTTTTTTTTTAATGTAGATTTTGTATTTTATTTAATTTTTTAAAAATAAGAATTATTATATAATAATTATATAATTCATGGTTGCAAATGTCATTTTTTTTTATATTTATTAAAATAAAATGCAGACGTATCCTACAGAAACAAAACTTGAATTAATTGTCTCGCTGAACTTGAATTTTTGGAAATTTTATGGAACACTGATAATATGATCTTCATGTACACGATGATACGCTACAGAAACAACATATCGTTTGCCTGTCCGACACGGCAAGACATATCTTCTTCGTCTAGTAAATTCGGGGATGAATGAAGAACTGTTCTTTGGAATCGCAAAGCACAACATCACAGTTGTTGCCCAAGATGGTGCATATATAAAACCCATAACCACGAGTTACATCATGATAACCCCAGGACAAACTATGGACATCTTGCTCAAAGCAAACCAAGCTCCCAGTCATTATTACATTGCTGCTTCTCCTTTCTTTGACTCGGGGGCTCCATATAACAGTGGCAATACTTCGGCGATTCTCCAATATACCGGCACTTATTCTCTTCCGGCCTCTATTCCATATCCGACTCTTCCTAATGCTACTGACAAAGCTGCTGCTGACAATTTCACAACTCGCATAAGGGCTTTGGCGAGTTCCGAGCACCCAATTGATGTCCCCAAAAAAATAGACACAAGAATTGTGATGACCGTTTCTGTAAACCAGATACTTTGCGCAAATGCATCCTGTGGTGGCCCAAATGGTAATAGGTTATCTGCAAGCTTAAACAATATAAGTTTCGTGACTCCAAAGATTGATGTATTGCAAGCATATTACAGGTACGTGATTATAATTATTTATGTAAGTAATTATAATTATATGATATTTACATATGCTAATTTCTATTAGTCTATTTATATCATAGTATACGTATATTGTATATATATACATATTAATTAAATTAAGTTTATATTCATGTTAACTCGACGTTAGTGTTTATATTTATGATTAAAATTTTATGATGTATTAATTTCATATTATAAGATTAATATACTCCGATAATAAGATTAGGATTTTATGTTATATTAATCAGTAATTTAGCATATAATATATATAATATAATAAAGGAATTATAAATTTATATACCAGTCCAGTTCGATTTAAAATGGTTTTCAAAATATGAAAATCAAGTACTATACCAGTTTTGGACCAGTTTCATTGATAAGAACCAATACCGTAATAGGTTTGGAGTTAGATGAAAAATATTACTTTTAGCTTAAATTAATGTAATAAGTTTTACTATTGTCTAAAGTATTTTTAGAGTTAATTTCGGTAATTTTTAAAAAATATATAATTATTTATAGGAGTTTTTTGATAAAAGTTTTAATTTTATACTTATTAAAAAAAGTTGAATTTAACTTTTTCAATCGACTAAAATATTTTTAATAAAATTATCAAAATCTATCATTTTTCTTTAAAAGTACTTTAACTGCTTAAAAGCACTTAAAGTCTCAAAGCGAAATCCCAAACATGCTTAGATTACTTACGAGCTGGGCTGAATTCATCTATTGGTTCATCTATTGGTTCAATCCGGTCCAATCTAGTTCAACCGGTTTTCTGGTGTTTTTTTACACTCTATGTCCTGCTTTTATTTTTATTTGTTCTAGTTCATTTTTTTCATCAGGGATTAAGTCCAAGGGTGAGAAATGCAATACATTGATGCTAATGATCACTTTTCAATTTTATAACTCAAGATAATTTATTTGCAGGAGTTTGCCGAAAGTGTTCACCAAGGATTTTCCCAACAAGCCACCCTATGAATTCAACTACACGGGAGAGGTGGGTAATAACACATTATATCCAAGCCTAGGAACAAATGTAACGTTGATAAAGTACGGGGCTGCCGTAGAAATAGTCTACCAAGGGACTAATGTTGGGAATGCGGAGAATCATCCGATGCATCTCCATGGTTTTAGCTTTTATTTGGTTGGGACGGGCTATGGCAATCACAACGCGACCACTTCCCCCAAAACATATAATTTGAAGGATCCACCGCGAGTTAACACCATTGGCGTTCCTAAGAATGGGTGGGCTACAATAAGATTCTTTGCCAATAATCCTGGTATGTACCAATTCTCTCTCTGTCTCCCTGTCTCTCTCTCTCTCACTGATTTTATAGATACATTATACATGAGTAGATCGATGGTTAATAACATGGTGATCACTTCATGATCTTCAGGAGTTTGGTTTATGCACTGCCATTTGGAACGGCATGCTTCTTGGGGCATGGACACTGTTCTGATTGTGAAGAATGGGCCCACCAAAGCAACAAGCATCCTACCACCCCCAGCTCATTTGCCTGTTTGTTCTTAGTTTTCATGAGAAAACCCCACCCATCTTCAATGTCTACGGAATGAACGCGTGAAGTCTGATTTCAATAACATATTTAATTTTAAGACATTTGACGTTTTGGAAAGAAATCTTTTAATGCAAATAGTCGTTTAGGTTCTTCTAATGAGTTATTATCCATTTTATTTTGTTTTGTTTTGTTATTTTGTTCCTGGTGCTGTGTGGGGATGGCCTCTTTTTGGCCATGATTTCTTGTAATTCCTGTATAAAATAAAGTTGGCAATCCTTTACTTTTCTGTCAAGAAACTAGTACAAAATCTTCCTTAAAGCCCCACATCATTCAAGTTATAATTTTGTAATTAGAATCCAATGGAAGCACATTTCAACTTAAGGCCGTACAAAATCTTCCTTAAAGCCCCACATCATTCAAGTTATAATTTTGTAATTAGAATCCAATGGAAGCACATTTCAACTTAAGGCCGTATGAAACATTAGAAAAACCGATCTACCTTGTTTGTGGAAGCTCGATCGATGCATGTGGATTCTTTGACAATTGATTAATTCTGATCCCGGGTTCAACATCCTCATCTTTGACTAAATTAGCTATATATTAAAAAGCTTGTTTTCTTTTGGAGTAGTTCGCAACCATCTTTTGCTAGCTAGCTAGCTGTCCATTATACAATGGACCCACGGCTTTATTAAAGAAACATGTAAAACAATTCAAAGAGAAAAATTAAAGAACATCAAAGAAAGAGAAAGAAGGAAAGGATCGACTCTATCCACCGAATTCCCATCATGATCACGATTGAAGTAACCTAATTTCAATTTGTTCTTTTCCACCTCTAACTTGAAATTTTTATTCAAAGAATAACAACAGTGATTATTTATTATTTATTATTTGTTAAGGCATGAGTACGTGATTCCTAAGACTCCTGATATTCAAATCTAATCAACTTTTTTTTGTCCTTAGAATCTGGAAAAGTTAATGGTGATCGGCTCTGAGGCCCCGCGCGCCGTGTCAGTTCTCATGCACGTTTTAAATTAATTGAACTAAATTATTATTTCCGAACGCCTTTCGATATAATATATATATATATATATAGATATATAGATATATATATATATATATATAGATATGGTCCTACTGGTCGCTTGTTCTTTGGCTAACGTGCCTTGTTTGGTTTGTTCTCCAATGTTTGGCTAACGGCCTTGAGTTGGAACTAGGCACTATATGTCAGGATGATCTGGCACCGATCCCTTATGGGTCCTGAGGTATTTGGAGCTTGGCAATTGCCATGTTCTTTAAAAGGCACCGTTCTTTATTAATGAATGAACTAACCTTTATTAAAAAAAAAAAAAAAAAACAAAAGAATGAATGAATTAACCTACTGATGATCCGTGGAGAAAATCAAAGAATGAAGTACTCATTTATCATCAAAAACATATTTTTATCATGAAATATGTTTTTGTCATGAAATATGTTTTTGATGATAAATGAGTACTTCATTCTTTGTTTTCTATCATCAGTAGGTTAATTCATTATCCTATCATTACTCCTTTACTGTATTATTATTATATTTTAATAAGTTTATTATTCTATCATTACTTATTTATTATTTCTTTTTTATATTCAATTTTTATATTATTTTTTAAGTATTTTTTAATATCTTTAATCATTGAAAAAATTTTAAAAAAATATAATCTTATTAATAATCACTTTCTTATTATTAAATAAAATCAAAAATTAAAATAAATCAAATATAAAATAAATAATAATAAAATTATACTTCTATCATTCTCCTTTTGTCATAACAGTACGTAAGAGACAACGTCTGCCCACTGCATGAGTGCGTGCCCACCTATATATATAATATATATATATATATATATATCATGTGAAGCATTCTCTCAAAAAATGAGACCGTAAAGTAGTTTGCAAGTGCGTGTCGCATGTTCCTAACATTCTATACTAATACAATATTTCTTTTTCCATCCATGGCTTTCTTCATATATAATGCGCATGGTGACCAGCAATAAAGTTGATTTATGTTTCGAAGTCAAGCGGGTATATATGGTCATGTGATCCATATAGGTGTGTGTATATATATTATATGTATACGTGTGTGTATTTTTGGATATTTAAAACTAGTTGTCCCTTTTCATAATGAAGATTTCTTAAAGTCCCACACCATTGAAGATTGAAGAGCTAGGATAATGTAAACTTTGTTTAAGTAGATCATCATAAACATTATAAAAAAAATTATTTATCTGTAATAAATTATTTTATTAATTTTTAATAAAATAATTATTAATCATTAAAATAAGTCGCAAATATTCTTTAAATTATAAATAATTGCCACAAAATTCTAAATTTTTTTAGTGATAATTCTATTGATCATGAATTTAATGCGGAAAGTGATTAATAACTTTAGGGCAAATTAGTAAGGTTGGAGTGACTTGGTAATGGTGTGGCTGCTCAAACATACAAAAAGCTGCTTGATCCCCTTCCGAAAAAGAAAAAGGAACAAAAACTGCGTGCTTGGCGAACTAATTTACCGAAGTTTCTTCCTACAAAACAGAACTTGCATGTTTAAGAGAAAAATATTGATCAGTTTTGAGTAGTTAATTTCTCATTTTGGGAGTAAGTGGATCCTCGATATTGGCAGTTTGTATGCTGTCCCACATTTTCTCATTATGTCGTCGAATATGCTCGCATACTAACCTAATTATTAACTTCTAGCTGTACGTGTCACTATAAAAAAAAAATTGATTTATTATCGTAAAAAATATATATATATATATATTATAAAAAAAATATTTGTAATAAAAATAACCATTCTAACTAGAATTAAAATATCATAAATATTTAATTTTTTTATAATGTGTATAATACAAAAAACTTTCAGCACAAGAGGATTTGGCGATCTCTCTTTTGTTGTTGCGTCGGATGTTTGGAATCGGACAATGAGTCATGTAAATGTGTTCACATGTGTGCAGTTTCATGGATGCTATTATTGGCGTTTGGGAAGAGGCCGTCTTGATGTTACAGAATTTCAGGAAGGTACCAGCCTGTTAGAAACTTGCAATTTCCAGCCGTATGTTCGATTTGATGTTGAAACTAATGTCGATGCAGGGACGTCAATTTTCACTCTTTGATAAATAAATTGTATGCGGACAATCGCGAAACTAGAAATTTATTTTAAGGGTGAAGTAAAATTAAAATAAAATATATATATATTTAATATAATTTTTTATATAATATAAAATAATTTTATATTAAAAAAATATATAATATAATATATTTATAAAATTATTTTATAATAAAAAAATATATAATATAATATATTTAGAACATATTATTATAATAAAAATATATTAAAAATACATTTAAAATCATCCAATTTTTACTTTTATTTTATTTATAATAAAAATATTTTATTTATAATAAAAATATTTTATTATGTTATTATATTATATTAATTTTAAATTAAATTAAATTATATAAAAAAAAGTCAAGGTAATTTTTAAAAGAGAGATTGATATAAATTAAAATTAATATTATTTTATTAAATGATAAAAAAAATTAACATGATATATTATTTTTTTTAAGAAAAATATATTCTTTTATTTTTTTATTTTCTTAAAAGGGTGGGGCCAGGGCCCTGCCCAAACGCTGCTCGCCACTGGATGTGGAGATGGAATGTCAATTGATTGGTGTCAACATGTCTTGGATTTATTTCTGCAGCAGATCATCATGAAAGTGGAATCCCCGATGTACTCATTTTCCTTTAATTATGCCATTTCTGAAACGTCTTCCAATAACAACGAAGTTCCCAGTTTTTTTTTTTTTTTTTTATTATTCATGTTTTTGAGAAATTTGAGACTTTAATTAAAAAGATTAAATAAAAAGCTATTTATACATATAAAAACTCTCGCGAAAAGTTTCCTGGAAAATATTTTCTTCAAGGCCAGGTTATATATTTTATTACTTCCATACATGACAAATTACGAAAAAACATCTAAAATTATTACTTTCCAAATATATATATATATATAAAATATTGACTACAGTCCAACAGTACACAAGGACTATAGTTCCTATTTTTTTTTTTTAATTGTGAGTATGTGCAGCTGGACTTTAAGGCTGTAAATAAACCAGACTATTATATAACCCGCTCGGTACTCGCTTGATTAAATTCGAATCGAATTCGATTCGTACAAAAAAAAAAAAAAAACTCGCTCGTAAAAGCAGATACTCATTCGATTAATAAATGACACATACTCGATAAAACTCGATTCAACTCGAATGAGACTTATTAAAAGTCGCTCGTTTATACTCGAGGCGACTCGTTAGCTCAATTCGATTAAAATTCATTTATATATTGATAAATATATACACATATATAAGTTATATATAAATATTACTAATAATATAAGTATAACATTTTTATAATTAAATATGTAATATGTAATCTTATTACTTATATCTATATGATAAATATATTTCATAAATATATTTTATAATTTGTATAATAATTATTTTATAAAATTTAATAATTTATTATATTAGTACGTGGGAAGCATGTGAAATATGTATATGCTGTTATATTATTTGCATTTATTAATAATATATATAAGTATATAATAAATTGTTATGATGAATAAATATTAATTAGTTAAATATTAAATATTAATTTTTTTTATTTCTTTTTAAATTTTATTCAAAAATTTTTAAAAAATTCGAACTCGAGCTCAAGCTCGACTCGACTCGAGTTCTTTTGTGAAACTAGTTCAAGCTCGAACTTAAATTGGAAGTTTAGTTTATCGAGTCTAGCTCGATCAAATAATAAATAAAAATTCGAACTGAGGCTCAAGCTCGAATATTTTGAGTCAAGGTCGAGAAAAATTCAACTTGGTTCAGCTTGACTTATTTACAACCCTAACTGAACCACAGCTCATCACTAATTATAAGAATTGAAAATTCCACCAATTTCACAATTACCAAAAAAATTTAATATAAGAAACTTTTATAATTAAACTTGTATAATAAAGCGAAAAACTTTTTATAATAAAACTCTTACAAAAATAATTAACTTCGGAGATTTTAATACCTAAAAACAAACAATTATTGTTGCTAAAAATCACGTACGCTATGATCATTTAGCTAGGTGAATTGGTTTTGTTGTGTAAAACACATATATCAACGATAACAAACAAAAACAAAATTACAATTAAGCATGCACACGACACATAATATACGTAATTCAATAAATTGTCGATATCTATAGAACTGCTGAAATCTTATTAATCAGAAAATATTACAATTATTCAATTTCAACTCACTTTTTTTAGTTAGAATTTTTTACTTTCTCACACAATATACATTAATCCGACAATTCTTTTCTCTCAAAATATTAAGTAAGTCATATAAAATAAGTCAAATATGACATATTTATTGTAAAACGGTGTTGAAAGCTCAAATTTATGAATTTCTATGATATTTGCTGGAGTGGTGTATCAAGCGCATGTTGAGCGAACTCTCTGCCTGGTCTTCACTCAAGCGAATTGTCAAGCTAACTCTCTGTTTCTTGATTTGTAACTATTAAATCAGTCTCTACATACAACCAAACAATCTACCACTTGAAAACTAGGTCTCAACATGCCAGCTCCTTGTTTCCAACAAAGCTCTATAATCTTTGCAACTCACAACTCCTATCTTCAAGTCAGAAAATGAACTGAAATCAAGTCCAATTTCAGTCTCCCAAGTACATCGCCCTTAGTCGGCACATTCACTGGGTGATTCCCAACTCCCACTACTTTAGGAGTGACCAGTCTTGAAGTGTCGAGCGAAGTGCCAGGCAAACTTTTTATTTCTCGATTTTCAGCTTTTAGACTAATCTCTATATGCAACCCAATAGGTTCCACTCATACCAAGTAAGAAGTTCTATCTCCCTCTCATGAGTACTTCCACCAGCTCCAAAGCACTTCTCAGTCATTTTATTTTATAATTTTTCTCTATTTTTTTTCCATCTCTATTTTTTTTTTTTGATTTTACAAAATGTTGTTGTCTTCTATTTTATGTATTCTTATTCTTTTACGTTTCTTTCTCTCTTTCTTTCCCCTCTTATGAACTATATACATGTTTGTTTGTAATAATTAGTAATTTAATTGAATGTTGATATTAGGAGGCCGTGTGAAACAATATCATTTTTTTTTTTACTTTTACAATTTTTTTTATTAACTCTTTTATCATTCACGACCAATTATCTCACATAATTTGAATCTCTCTCTCTCTATATATAATATATACACACTTAATTCTATAGAGTTTCATGTAGCTTTGTATAGAACTCATAGCTAGAAAATTATTGACCACTTGATGATGCAGAAGACCAAATGTTACATGAAAAAAATATAATATTGATAGAATATTTATTACTATAAATCGGAGATCTCTTTCATATGTTCCGAAGTCTCTTAAGGGTTTGCTACATATTGATAAATTGTATTTACTTTATTTACGCCATTCTTAAATAGGTTTTGACGTATTCATTTGAGATTTAAAGAGTAATTAGATGAGTTTTGTCAAAACAAAATGTAGTTGTCTTATATTTTATGTATTTTTATTATTTTCTTTTTCTTTTCCTCTTTCTTTCTCCTCTTGTGAATTGCATACATGTTATTTGTGATATTTAGTAATTTAGGTCTCGTTTGGATTCAAAAATTAGATGAGTTGAGTTTATTTTTTAATATTATTATTATTTTGGAATTTGAAAAATGTGTATTGGAATTTGAAAAAAGTGTATTGGGATTTGAAAAAGGTGTATATGAATTTATGTTTTGTATAAAAAATTATAAAAGTGTAATGATGAAATGAAGATGAGTTGAGATGAATTTTAAATACAAACGGGGTCTTAATTGAATGTTGATATTAGGAGGTGTGAAACAATATCAATTATTTTTTTGTAGCTTTTACAATTATTTTTCTTAATTCTTTTACCATTTGCGGCCAATATATATTGTGGAAAATATCCTTTTTTGCCAAAAGATTTTTCCACCAATGCTCTAGTGGGTAATAATAATACCCACCAGCGCATTTCGTCACAAAATATAGTATTTCTCATCATAACCTATTTTGAACATGTGTCACCAATTGTAAGATACGAGCCTCACACAGATAGATTTAGTGGAAAAGTATTGAAAAACGAAAAAGATAAAACAAGAAAGGTGTTTGAGAAAATGACAGAAAGAGATTTTGGGCACTACGATATTTGTTGTATATTTCTTCCTGCCTTATATTAATGCAACAATGCTTTATTTATAGAGCCTTCGATACATAACAGACAAAACCTTAATCAATAATACAATGCACTTGTCCCTATTTATAGTACAATCCGTAATGGCCTATTATTCTATAATGGCCTATCTTTTTAGCCCTATAAAATCAGGTGGTTGCCAAAATAGATACAATATCCCCCCAGTGGACTTGCGGTCATCTAGGTATCTCGCCCAATCAACATTAGAGAAAAATAAGATTTTAAATGATAAAGAAGCTGAAAAGAAGAGACCTAGGTGCTGTGAATTTTTGAGATATCTAAGGATTCTATTAATAACTTGCCATTGTGAGGTTCGAGGGAAATGCATGCACTGGCAGACCTTATTGATGGTAAATGAATTATTAGATTTAGTAAAGGCTAAATATCGAAGGTTGCCTATTATGCTTTGATATAAGGGGGGATCCTCAAAAGTTGAATCGTTAGTAGCTAAGGGTTTGACAAAGGGAAAGATTGGTGTAGAAATAGGTTTTGACTTATGCATTATAATTTTAATCAGAAGATCATTAATGTACTTGGCTTGTGAAAGATACAAGCTAATGGGTGACCGAGTGACTTCAATTCCCAAGAAGTAATGTAAATTACCTAAGTTCTTGATCATAGGGAAATGCATGCTTAATGAGGAAATGAGTTAAGAGATGATCTTAGAGCTAGAACCAGTAATTATGATGTTAACAACATTAATTAGTAGGTAAAGACAATCAGAAGCAGTTTTCAAAATAAACAAGGAGGAACCAAAACGACAAGCTTGAAAACCAAAGGAAAGTAATTTCTTATACAATTTTGTTAACCAAGCTCGATGGGCATGTTTGAGTCCATAAATGAACTTTTTCAACTTATAAATGTGATGAGGATGGTCTGGATTGACAATTTGGTGCATGAACACTTCTTCCCTCAAGATCCTTGTGTAATAACACGTTCTGCATATCAAGCTATTGAATGGACTAGTTAGACATAACAACACTAGAGAAAAGAAGACACATAGTGACAGGTTTCACCACTAGACTAAATATCTTAGCGTAATCGATACTGGGTTGTTGATGGAGACCATTGGCTACAAGCTTTGACTTACGGCATTCAAGGGTTCCATTAGCCCGTCTTTTGATCTTAAAAACTCATTTGGAACCAAGCACATTGAGGCTAGGAGTACAGGAGACGAGATCTCAAGTTTGTTTTTTGAGTAAAGCCTGGAACTTGAGATTTATAGCAATGCACTATTCAAAAATTTTTTAGGCCTCTAAGAAAGATGATGGTTCTTTGAGAATGGGATGATTTGAGGGTTCTTTGGAAAAGGGAACAATGGTGAGGGACGAAGAAGGTTTCAGTGTAGGCTATAAAATTGTGTCATTAGCTCTTTTCAAGGACAATAAATTTGGTCATATGAACAAGTGACCATAGGATAAATGGGAGATGGAGAAGGGGAATGGAGTGGGATAACTGTGGACTTATAAGTATCAAGGATGCTAGGGTTTTGATTTAGAGAAGATGAGGATATTGGACTAGGGGGGAGGGGGGAGATGTGCTAAGATGAAGGTGGGCCGTGGGCTTGGTTTGAGTGGCAGTGGCCCATAATGGATGGAGTGGAGAGTTGTTGTGTATTGGAGACGCCCAGCCCCTCGTAGTTGGCCCATTTCCTTGCCCTCCTCTTTTTCTTTCTTTCACTTAATTTCCTTAATTCACATCCCTTTTTTCTATTTCTCTTGACTAAACCCCTTCAAATCTCTATCCCCCTCTTACCAAAAAACACAAATCCTCTTCCTCACCTCATATTCTCTCTAATCCTCAGACTTAATCGCACTCTCTCTCACTCCAATTCTCTTCACACATGCACTGCACCTCCCCCCTCTTCTCATCATGTAAATTCAAAACCTCCATCCTTCCTCTTGTCTCACTCTCCCATTTTCTCAGCTCGCGCGCACACACACACACACACACACATATTTGTTATTTATTCTCTATCTACACCTTAATTTAAGTTTCTCTTTTACTCTCTCTCTCTAAATCGTGTGTGTATATATGTTTTTTCCCTTTCCATGTATGTAAACCTCTACTCGCAACCACTATTTTGGATCACCATCGACAACAAAAATTAGGTAATTTCTCATCTCTCATAACCAATGTTTTAATTGATTTTTATTTTAAGATTTGTTAAGATTTGGAGTTGTGAATTTTTATAATATATCTGGCTAGTCAATTATGTTGTTTAGGTGTATTAAAGAGGATTTTAATATTTGAGTGTTAGTGGTGGATATTGAATAGAAATTAATCTATGTTGATATTATATTTATAGGGTCAGTGTGGTCACATATATACTCAATTTATTTTTCATAAATGCCAACATAATTTTTGATTATGAATCTACTCATTCCTTTGTTTCCAAAGTATTTGTTAAGAATTGTGATAAGGAGCCACAACTACTTGATTATGAGTTAGTAGTTTCAACTCCTACAGGTAGTACATTAATAGCAAATGTTGTACTCAAATCATGATTGGTTGTTATTGAGGGTAAGAAATTATTTGCAGACTTGACTGTCTTGGATATGCATGACTTTGATGTTATTTTGGGAATAGATTAGTTGACTGCTTATCATGCTTATATTCACTATTTTGAAAAAGAAGCGGTTTTTAAACCTCTTGGAGAATCCAAGTTTAGATTCAAAGGATTGATGACCAAGTTTTCATTGCAAATAATATTAGTTTAAAGGCCAACTGATTATTTAGGAAGGGATGTTATGGAAAGGAAGAGTTGGAACTTGTGAATATACTTGTAATCAGAGACTTCCCTGAAGTGTTCCTTGAGGATTTACCTGGATTATCCATGAATCGAGATATAGAATTTTTTTATTAATCTTACCCATGGTACCAACCCTATACCTAAGACACCTTATAGAATGGCACTAATAAGGCTAAAAGAACTTAAAGATCAATTGCAAGAGTTATTAGATAAATGGTTCATTCGTTCGAGTGTATTACCTTGGGGAGCTCTGGTATTATTCATGAAGAAAAGGATGTGAGTATGAGATTATGCATAGACTATCGTGAGTTGAATAAGGTCACTATAAGAAATAGATACCCCTTCCTCAAATTGATGACTTATTTGATCATCTACAAAGAGCTCATGAACTTTCTAAGATTGACATTTGCTCTAAATATCATCAATTAAAGGTGAAAAAGGAAGATGTGTCAAAGATGGCTTTTAGGACTAGATATGGGCACTACGAATTTTTAGTGATGCCATTTGGATTGACCAATGCCCCAGCTGCCTTCATGGATTTAATGAACAGAGTTTTTTGAGAATATCAAGATCAATTTGTGTTTGTCTTTATTGATAATATTTGGGTCTACTTTAAGAGTTGGGAAGAGCATGAAGGCATTTGAGGTTGGTACTGCAAATTTTGAAAGAAAGACAATTGTATGCCAAATAAAAGAAGTGTGAATTTTAGTTCGGTCAAGTCGCTTTCCTAGGACATGTGGTATCCAAAGATGGAATTATAGTAGATCCTAGTAAGATTGAAACTGTGACTACATGGACTAAGCCTATCAATGTGAGTGAAGTTTGCAATTTCTTAGGTCTAGCGGGGTATTATAGGAAGGTTTGTTGAGGGCTTTTCCCATATAGCATGAGTGCCATTGAATCAACTAACAAGGAAGAATGTTAAGTTTGAGTGGATTGATGAATGTGAGAGTAGTTTCTAAGAGGTTATGTATAAGTTAGTTATTGCCCTGGTGTTAACCATACTCTTTTATTCTAATAATTTTGTCATTTATAGTGATGCCTCATATAAAGGATTAGGTTGTGTGTTGATGCAACAATGATAAGTGATCGCATATGTCTCCCGACAATTGAAAGGTTATGAATTAAATTATCCTACTCATGATTAAGAGCTAGCTATTGTAGTATTTGCATTAAAGATCTGAAGACATTATTTATATGGTGAGAAGTGAAAAATTTACATCGATCACAAAAATCTAAAATATCTGTTTACCCAAAAGGAATTAAATATGAGGCAAGGAAGGTGGTTAGAGTTAATTAAAGATTATTTTTATACGATCAACTACCACCCTGGTAAGGCAAATATAGTAGCAGACTCACCTAGTAGAAAATCATTTAGTGCTACAACTGCTTTGGTGACCACTCAAAGGCAAATCATGTTAGATTTAAAGAAGTATGAGATTGACATTTTAGTGGAGAATTCTTAAGCTTACCTTGTTGGATTAAGTGTGTAGCCCACTTTAATTGAGAAGATTAAAGAGATCCGAGATAGTGATGCAAAATTGTTAAAGACCATGGAAGAAGTATGAAATGGAAAGAAGTTTGAATTCAAGATATTAGATTATTGTATTTTTAGATTTAGAGAAAGATTGTATGTGCCAAATAATCCAAAAATGAAATGACAAATTTTAGAAAAGGCTCATAATTCTCATTATGTCATACATCCAGGGAGTACAAAAATGTATAAGGATATTGGTGACACATATTGGTGGAATAACATGAAGTGAAAAATAACCAAATTTGTATAGCAATGTTTGATGTGTGAACTAGTGAAAGTGGAGCATCAATGAGCTTCATGTTTATTGTAACCACTTCCTATTCCAAAGTGGAAGTGAGAGCATATAACTATGAATTTTGTGTTAGGATTATCAAGGTCGAATAAAGGATAAGATGTTACTTGGGTAATTGTGGATAGAGAGACGAAATCAACACATTTTCTTCCAATTAAGGTGAACTATTCTATTGACAAGCTTGTCCAAATTTATATAGGAGAGATTGTAAGTTTACATGGTGTACTATTAACCATTATTTCAGATAGAGATTCACGTTTTACCTCACAATTTTGGAGCAAATTGCAACAAGCTTGGGTACTAAATTAACTTTTAGTACAACATTCCATGCACGGACAGATGGAAAATCTGAGAGAATGATCCAGATCTTAGAGGATATGTTGAGAGCATATGTGATAGATTTTAAAGGGAATTGGATTGATCATTTACCTTTGGTGGAGTTTGTTTATAATAACAATTACTAGGCTAGCATTGGTATGACACCTTATACGGCTTTTTATGGGAGGAGATGTAGATCTCCTCTTTGTTGGGATGAGGTTGGTGAAATTAAAACCTGAGATTGTCGAATGAACTTGTAAAAAGATAGGTTTAATTCTAAACAGGTTGCAAACGGCTTAAGGTAGACAAAAGAATTATGTAGATAGACGTAGGAAAATGTTAGAATTTGAGGTTGGAGATGAAGTATTTCTACCAGTTACGCAAATGAAGGTTATTATGAGGTTTGGTAAGAAGGGAAGGTTGAGTCTCCGTTATGTAGAACCATTTGAGATTTTTGAAAAAGTTAGTCTAGTTGCTTATCAAGTGCATTACCTCCTGCACTTTTTAGGACATACAATGTTTTTCATATCTCTATGCTACGAAAGTATGTATCCAATCCTTCACATATATTACAATCGGAGCCATTGCAGATACAAGAAGATTTGTCATACGAAGACCAATTTCAAATTGTGGACTCTAAAGAGCAAATATTACACTCTAGAATAATCAGATTTGTAAAAGTTTCTTAGAGAAATCAATCGTTACAAAAGGTCTCATGGGAGCAAGAAAAGGAAATGCAAGCAAAATACCCTCAGTTATTTTCTATGGATAAAATATCAAATTTTGGGGACCAAATTTCTTGAGGGAAAGAAGATTGTAATAGATTAGGCTCAATCTCACTAGCCCAGTCGCATGAAGTTGGCCCATTTCCCCCCCTTCCTCTTTGTCCATCTTTCTTTCCACTTTCGTCTCCTTAATTCCCATAACACTTAGCCCCTTATCTGTTTCTCTCAACTGACCCCCCTAAAATCTCCATCTCTCTTACCAGATAACACAAACCCTATTCCTCACCTCACATTCTCTCTAATTCTCACACTCAATCACACTCATCACTCTCTCTGACTCCAATTCTCTTCACACACACACTGCACCTTGTCCCTCTTCTCGGCATACACAATTTCAAAACCCCATCCTCCCTCTCGTCCCACTCTCTCAGTTTCTTCACACACACACACACACACACACACACACACACACACACACACACACACACTCCTTACTCTCTTTCTAAATTGTGCTTGCATATATGTTTGTTGCCTCTTCATATGTATAAAGCTCTACCCACCACCACTATTTTGGATCACCATCGACAACAAAATTTAGGTAATTTCCCATCTCTTATAACTAGTGTTTTTATTGATTTTGACTTTGAGATTTGTTAAGATTAGAGTTTTGAATTTTTAGAACACACCTAGCTAGTTGATTATGTTGTTTAGGTGTATTAAAGATGATTTTAACATTTGAGTGTTAGTGGTGCATATTGAATAGAAATTAATTTGTGTTGATGTTATGTTTATAGGGTTGAGTGTAGATATTATTTAGGTTGAATTTATAAAAGGATAGTGGTTGTGTACTACTGCCCGACAACATATTTATAACCTAGAAACTTAGTATTTATCAATTTTGGAGGAAAATTTTTTAGAACAAGTCTAAAGTCATGTTATTAAGGATTATGTGGAATTCTAGAGTTTAGTGAGATAAATTGTAGACTGAAAATCTGATGGATTATAATGACTTGAAATAAGTTTCAAGTGATCGTGGGCGAATGAATATTATCTTGACTTTTTGAAAAGAATCTTTAATGAGTTTTTAATAAAAGAATTGTTGGTTTTGTTTGGACTGGTGCACTGGAAAATTTTATATCGCAAACTATAAACTTGAAATTTGTGCACATTGTAATGTTATTTTGACTTTGCTTGTGGGATTTGAAAGTTAAATGTGAGTATACTATTTCTTCTTGAGCCCATGATATGAATGTCTTTGTGACATATTTGATGTCCCTCACGGCGTGATATCTTCTGGCATGATATCTGTGTGGTATATTTATGCCCTCGTGGCATGATGTCTTCGTAGCATGATATCTTCGTGGTATATTAGTGATTTTTTTGTTATCATGTGGTCTTAAATATGGTATTTGATTGAATGTGTTGGTTGAAAATAATTTGTATTACTCACATTATTTTATTGAGAATTTATTTTCTCGTATAATCAAGAAAATTCTAATTTTCACCCCCTCATCAATTTTCACACCCTCATAAATCACTAATTTATTTCTCATATTTTTCAGTGTTATAAAAGTTTCATTCTTTGATGTGATTGCTTTGAGCCAAAGATTCCAGAGAGGACTTGATTTAGTCACTTAAAGTAGGAAGTTTTGGGGATTGTTGGTTCGTTGCTTAAAGATGGTTTTGATTGTACAAAGAATTTTCTTCTGATCATTTTTAATTATTTTACACTTTCAGTAAGAGTATCGGTATCTATAATTATTTAGAATCATATGACTCTAGTTGAAATTGTGATTTGGTTTTGAGGATCATTGTATTTAGTTTTAAATAGGGAGATTTTTATATATAATGTGTATTATAAACATGGAGAAAATCTTGAAAATACAGACAAAACTCTATCCATTTATAATTTGGATTTGGGGCGTTACAAAGGTGGGATGAGTTATGTGGAAGGATGGAAAGGATAAATGGGCTGGGCGATGAGAGAGGCCTGATTCTTGTGTGTTTTCTTGAGCTGCAAAGGGAAACTTGGTAATTTCATTAAAAAAAAAAAAAAAATCTCAGGACACATAAGTGCGGCCCGTTGGTAAATGTAGACACTGGTATAAGCCCTTATGGTCTGGGCTATATCCACGAAAACACAACCGTTGCAAGAGAAACCATCATTAAATGTTGTAGGTACTGCTGGTAAAAAATGTTTTGAACCCCAACCCCTGATCAGTTCGTATCTCCCTAAAAATAAAAAAGCAGTTGTCAAGTTTTTTAATCATGAGTTAAACGACGGTTTCAAATGCTTGGTTGGATGACCAAAATAGATGTCAAATAAATATATGATGCAGTGCCTTTTTTCTCCAAAGTTTATAGGGTGCAGTACATATGGTTCCTGTACTTCGGTTTTTAATGTTGTACTGCAAAAATAAAATATGCTATATATGAAACCGCGCGTGAATGCGACCTTGATGATGATCTACCCTCTATTTCTTCATTCCTCTCTCTTAATTAGCAGCACTAGTCCATCTTCAAGTACCACAGCTTTTGACCTCCAAAATAATCGATCGGTGCCCTAGGCTCTAACATGATCTGATCGATCGTGTCTTCCTATATATTAATATGCCAATCATCAGAAAAAACCCAAGTGGGATCGATCGATGAGTAATATGTTTGTGTTAAACCTTTTTATCTCTCAGCAAGCGGCCCAGCCGATGACCGAAGACTGCTGGCAATTAAGGTGATCGATATTACTTACCATACTACTTATACTCTCAGCAAACAAGCCTTTTTATCCTCTCTCTTAATTACAATCCTGGTAAGTTATTCGTGGCAGAAAATTAATTAATATTACTTATTATATATCTATCGATATATGCATTGATGTAGTAGAAGATCGAGAAGATTATCTATGCAGATTGGTGATCGATATACTTTGTTTGCAATTATAGCATCATGTTCATACACACACACACACACACATATATATATATATATATATATATATATATGCATTCGGATCCGGCTAGCTTGCCTCCTATTGGAAACATAACATGAGGAAATCTTCTGTTATAAAATCTAATGGCTACTCTCTTATGTGCCCCACTTTTCATTGCAAGCCGGTTGCGTGAAGTGTAATTTGGACGCAAGAGAGAGCAAGCAAGAGATCGAGGAGGTGCGCGCGCGCGCTCGTGTTGGTAGGTGCCTTACTGTCATGCACTTGGCCTGGACTGGACTTTGCCAATAAAAAAGCAAAGAAAATTGCAAAAAAAAAAAAAGAGAAGAGGGACCATTGTAAAAACACTACTCCGCATGTACATCTGCAGATGCTTATTTCTTAATTCACGAACTGAGTGTATACATTATTGCTTTGAATAATATTAATCCAAGCTGTGAAATGGCCCCCGGCTATACGATACTTCCAGGACACTCTCTCTCTCTCTCTCTCTCTCTCTCTCTCTCTCTCTCTCTCTCTCTTTATATATATATATATATATATCTGTTACTTCTACTTTGGTCAATCGTGGCTGTGGAATGGCCCAATTCTAAAGTTAATCATGATCGTCAATCGTCATAATAAGCGTGTTCCAAAAGATCAGGCACTGCGCATGCTAGGTGTTCTGACATTAGATTAGAAAACTAGCTGCAGGGTCTTGTGGTCCTGTGGATCATAAGTACCTTATCCTCATCTCTTCGCATCCACGTGAATTTTCTTTCCGAGTAGCTCTTGCTGGGACTTCGCACATGCGATCCCGACAGTGCATTATCATTGTCGGTCATGCTATAGAGAGACCAAGGATTTACCGATAGTTGACTATTATTTATTTTTTATGTTTTTTGTTTTTTGTTTTTCAAAATATTATTCAAGAAAACAAAACAAAAAATAAAAATGCACCGGGTGCAAATGTTAGGTAAACCATCTACCTAGCATTTTCCTATTATTATCATTATTTTTATATATTTTTATAATATTTTTTTCTTTAATCAGTGAGCCGATTTTTCAATTATTGTGCAACTTCTTTGTTTGGATCATCTATGTCTCCCGCTCCGACCACGTGGCTTTTATTAGTTAACTTTTCTTCTGCGGGAACGCACGTATAACTGATAGTTTAATTAAGACCTGATTTGTATCAAAAATTTAAAATATATTTAAAATTTATTAATCATTATTATATCTTTTTAAAATTTTATATAAAAATATAATAAAAAATTCAATTTTTTTTAAAGTCTTATACATTTTTTTAAATCCTTATACAAAAATAATATTTAAAAAAATATCTTATAATAATATATTTTTCATTTTTATCTTATTTTATCTCTAACAAAAAATAGGATTATTTTGTTAGAAATAACTAATTTGATGCAATCAAAATAATTATTTTTATTGAAAATAATTTTTTTAGATATTTTTTTCTATTTTTTGTGATGATATTAGTGTCGCAAAAGATCAATTTTTTTGTAACGGTGCTTAAGAAAATTTTTAGAGAGAAATCTTACTCACTGCACACCTATTTAAAAATTAAGATTATTTTTTTACCCTCTTTTAGAAAAAACTCACATCTCTTTTATACTAAACATAAGTTTTGTTTTGTTTTGTTTTTTTTTATTTCGTTTCCCTTTGGATTCGCGGACTACCAGTGCGTGTGGATTGCTGAAAGCGCCGTATTCGTCTTTCTGCAATGCGTGTGGATTGCCCAATTACTTTTTGCTGTGAATCCAATCATATTTTTTTTTTTTTTAAACATGCAGGTGCACCTACATATAATATTTAACCCCTTGAAGCCATATCTTGATTTTTGTTTAATATTCAAGCTTCATATATACAATATCACTATTTTTCTAATCAAATACATAGCATTAGAATCATCCGCAACAAGGAAAAAAACTACTTGAATGATGTAATCAGTAGATTAAAATAAATTATTTTAATAGAGAATAAAATTGGTTCTAAGGTAAAAGGAAAAAAAATCTTGTAATCAAGCGGATTAACTAATTATTAGCTCAAGGTGGGTCTAGATCCAACTCTTCCATGTCAGATCTCTTACTTCCTTTCATTTTTCTTTTGATAGAAAATGTATGAAAAGATAAGAGCAGGATGGTGCGAAAAGGTTTTTTTGAAAATGCTTGGAAAGAAAGAAAGTGACAAGTGGGAAGCTGAAAGGTGCTGCATCTCTTACTAGAACTTTTATTTTTTTATGCTACGCATCATTTCGTGCATTTTCATGCTTATACAGAGGCTTTTCTATAGCACCTCTCTTTAACTAATCATGCAGTGTTTTATAAAAAGTCAAAAAGAGGGGTCACTCCCCCATTCCCCCCCCCCCCCCCCTTCCCCTCTCTCTCCTTATTTTACTCCCCATGTCCCCCTTCCCTTTATTAATTGTGAAAGATCACCTTTAACTCTTAAAACTCTATCTCTCTTTATATATATATATATATATATATATATGAGAGATTCAGATCATTTTGTAAATAAGAAAATAAAAATAAAAATTTAGTTTTTGAATAATAAGAGTTCTAAATATTTTCTCTTATAAATTCTCTTACAATAATATTTTTTTCTTTAATTTTATAACATATTATCAGTACGAGGTTCTGTTAATTCTGACGCGAGTGGTCTTCTACTTCAAGTAAGTTTTTCAATATATTATTTACAGTTCTCGATATTAATATAAAAAGTAATATTGCTGAATATTATTTGATAAACTTATATTTTTATTCTCATAATTATGTGAATATATTTCTTAGATCCACATTTATTTTTATGATTCATATATGTAGAAAATGTCAAATCTTACAAAATTGAAATTTGTTACTATTGACATTTTTGAAAAAATTGATTTATCTTGGATCATTGATGAGATCCATTTGGATATGATGAACTTGGGAGATACAATCAAAGAAGAAAATCATGTGTCCCTGTAGGGTCGTGTTATGTATCTCACGGTGAAAAATTCTCTTATTTTATGAAATGATTTAAGGGAGATATATGAGTACCAGAAAATGTAATTCTCCTAAAAACTTGTTATCATGAATTGTGACTGAATGTATTTTAAGTTGCAAGATTTTAAGAGAAGTAATGAGTATAATTCTACACTTTTTAAAATCAACTGAATATTAAAATTATGGAGAAAGTCATTGATGATGATATGTTAAAAAAGACATTATTTTTTATGTCTCGAATGTGCTTCTGTAACAATATTATCGAGAGTGAAAATTCAACAAATATTCTGAACTTTTATCTTATCGTTTAGTGGTTGAGTTAAATAATAAATTTTTGATAATAAATCATCAGTCACGTCCTACTGGTTCCACATTATTCCTTGAAGTAAATGATACTAAATTTACATCGTTTCTAGAAGTGAACAGTGTATCTTTTCAAAGGAATTGAGGGCGTGGACGTAGTAGAATTTTTTTTTTTTTTTATAGAAGTGTGAGACCAGAAGCGATAACACTGAAAAGGATAATGATAGAAATACACCGTATTACTAGAAGTGATTCAACTCAGAAAAGAGTAAAAACCCTTAAAATAATTTTTTATAGAAAAATAAATATGTATATCATAGATTTAGTATGACTGGACATTGGCCACATACCTATTGTACGGTCAAGCACTTAATTTACTTATACTAAACTTTTATATATTATAGTGAAACTTTTTAATATTTTATCATGTTTTGAAATAACGAAAAGTTAGTACCTGAAGCATCACAATAAATTACTTGAAAAAATAAAGTCCTATCTCAATTTGATCCTCCTACAAATGAATGTAAACTAGAAGCATTGAGGATTATCCATTTGTAAACTCTTACAAATCAATTACCGGATGTATTTACTGATACTAAAAGTATAGTAAAATCATATATTCCTGCTGTTAATACTCTAGTAAGGATTGTAGTTTCTGAATGACAAATTATCAAAATAGCAATAGATGAGTCTAAGACATACCTGAAGCGTGGAAGAACTATTGATGCAAGAAGAAAAATTCTTCAAAAGAAAAAAAATACAAAATGAACTTGGTATTTCTGAAAAACCCATACCCACAATACAGAGCACAAATATAGTTGATACTCTTGAAGAGATCAAATTTTCTATTCCAAAATCTCCTGAAAGAGAACTTCCTAAATAAGTGTTTTTTGAAATGTTTTCCCTTGAAGAGGAACAAGTATTTGAAAATAATGAGTTCTTGATACATTTCATGAGTATTGGAGAAATTCTACATAGAAACAAAACTGTTATCGACAATATATTTTCATATAAGATGGCTCTTGACATTACCAGAAATAATGAAGAAAGTGAGCTAAAAAAATGTCCAAAAGTGTCGACGTAGAAATGATTGGCCAAAATGAAAAATAGCTATTGAAACTGAATTAAACTCACTAATAAAGCAAGAGGTATTTGGACATGTTGTCCAAACACCAAAGAGTATAATATTTATTGGATATAAATGGGTATTTGTACAAAAACGTAATGAGAAAAATGAAATTGTGTAATACAAAATACTACTTGTTACACAAGGTTTCTTAAAGAAACCTGGGATTAATTATAAAGAAACATATTCTCTCGTTATGGATGCAATCATATTTAGATTTTTGATTAGTTTGTAAATAACAAAAAGATTAGATATGCAGTTAATAGATGTGATCAATGTATAATTATATAGATTATTAGATCACGACATATATATGAAAATCCCTGAATGATATAAAATGTCTGAAACATTTAATTCAAATACATCTAAAAGTATGTACTCTATCAAGATCTAAAAATCTTTATATGGGTTAAAACAATATAAATGTATGTGGTATAATCGACTTAACGAATATCTATTGAAACAAAGATTTAACAATAATCTTATATGCCCATGTATTTTTATTAAGAAATTAGAATCTAGATTTGCCATCATTGCAGTTTACGTTGATGATTTAAATCTTGTTGGAACTCTTGAAGAGATCACATGAACTATTATATATTTAAAGATTGAATTTGAAATGAAAGATCTTGACAAAACAAAATTTTGTTTCAGCTTGCAGCTCGAACATTTGTCAAATGTAATTTTTATTCATCAATTCATGTATATAGAATAAGCTCTGAAGCACTTTTATATGGACAATGCTCATCCCTTGAGTACTTCAATGATTGTTCGATCACTTGATGTGCGAAAAGATTCATTTCGTCTTTGTGAAGACGATGAAGAAATCCTTAGTCCTAAAGTACCACATCTCAGCGTAATTGAAGTTTTGATGTATTTTGCAAATTGCACTTGGTCTTATATTACATTTTAGTTAAACTACTTAAAAGATATAGTTCTGCACTAACTCGAAAGCATTGAAATGGTATTAAATATGTCTTTCGTTACCTTTGAGGTACAGTTAATATGAGATTATTTTATCAATATAGATCAAATCTACGGTTGATTAAATATGTAGATGCAAGTTATCTGTCAGATCCATATATAGGTAGATCTTAAACAGGATAAATATTTATTTATGGAGATTCTGCTATATCATAGAGATTTATCAAGTAAATACTATCTACCACATCTTCAAATCACTTAAAAATTATTGCAATTCATGAAGCAAGTAGAGAGTGTATTTGACTGAAATCAATGATTCAACATATTCAAGAAAAGTGTGGTCTTCTCATGATCAATGATAGCCCAACAATTTTATAGGAAGATAATAATACTTGTATCACTAAAATCAGAGAATGATATATAAAAGGTAACAAAACCAAACATATTTCACATAAATTCTTTTATACTCAGGAATTTCAAGAAAAATGTGAAATTGATATCAAACAAATATGATCAATTGATAATCTGATAGATTCATTTACGAAAGCATTATCAGTTGCGATATTCAAGAAAATTGTGCAGAATATTGGAATGCGAAATCTTAAAAATCTATAGTTATACACTTTTTACGAAGAGTAAATGTCTTGAAAACTTATGCTGATTGTATTCTTTTTCATTGACTAAGTTTTTATCATATTAGATTTTCCTTGTTGGTTTTAATGAGGTAATGTTAAAGCACTTGACGATACATATGAATATTATACTCTTTTTCCTTTTCCATTGATTTTTCTTTCCACTAAGTTTTTATTGGCAAAGTTTTAACGACACATATTTTTTATAAATAATCATTCAAAATAGAGTGTTGAATAAAAAGTCAAAAAGAGAGGGCGTGACTCCTCTCTCCTTATTTTACTTCCCATGTCCCCCTCCCCTTTATTAATTGTGAATGACCACTCCCGACTCCTAAAACTCTCTCTATATATATAAGGGATTCAGATCATTTTGTAAGTAAGAGAGTATGAAGAAAATTTTAGTTTTTAAATAATAAATATTTTAAATATTTTTTTTTTATAAATTCTCTTGTAATATATTTTTTTTAATTTTATAATATGTAGATAATTTATTCTTTTCTTTTTTAAAAAGAGGACGATTAGGTATGGAAACCAAGCTAACAGTCAAGGTGGTTTGAAAAAATTAGAATTGGCCGATGGAATACTTACGGGGTAAAAAGAAACATTCGATCTCTCTTTCATTAATATATGCCGTTCCTAATCATCGTGACGTGGATTGCAAGCAACAGCTGGCCACTGCTATTAATGAATTCTCATATATAAAAGATTCCGAACAAGTTTCAAAAATTGGGATAAAATAATTGCAATTTACTTGTGGGACAATTTTCTACGTGCCATATTAATTATTAATCATTAAACTTCAGAAGTCGATGGTTTAATATAATTCTGACCACGTCGTCGATTATATATATTAAGAAATAATCACGGACACATCAAATAATGCCAACATTGAAAATTTAATCATGAGAACGGCCAGATGGTTTAATATAACTTGAACCATGCTTGTATGCATGCACATCATGGATTATGATCAAAAAGAAAATCATGGGCACATAAAACAACAAATTACTCATGTTTATTATATAATTAGTTGTTATTTGTATTTGGTTGTTTGTTCCATAGAATGTGTCCCCTTATTTCAAAATCGCTTCGAACTATTTTTCTTCTAGCAATTTTGAAGCCATTGCTCTTTGAAGTGCCCAAAGCCACTCTTTGCTATTGGGGGTGGGAGCGTTGGCTCCTCCCTCCTTCCAGCTTCTACATGGTTGTAGAGTGGGTTACATTTTATTTTCAATAATTTTTTATTTCGATTCGGGAGAAGTAAAGTTTGGTATTCTCTGATGGTCGACGACGGTCATGCACCCCATCGGGGGCTTCGTCCGACACCGCTCTATCAATTGGCCAAAGCATATGTTGAATAGAGCAGCGCGTGTTGCGCACGCATGGGTGACATTGTGCGCGTAGATCTTACGCACCTCTACCCAGGGCCATCTATCTCTACCACACGCGGCATCTCTGGGCTCCATGTCTTCAATGGTTTCAAGATCATTTGGCTGGATACTGCCAGCGTGGCTCGTGTTTCTTTACACGTCACTACAATCACATTTTGCTCTTTCGTTGTAGTGTTTTGTGTTTTGATTCGTATTAGTTTGTATTTGTAATTTGTGTTATGTTAATAAAAATGAAATGAATTTCCTTTGGTTGTCCCATTTCTTTGGTGGAGGATGGTAGGTGGGAGTTGGTATTTCTCTGATTGCAAAGTGTTATACTGTTAGACAAAGTGAGATGAAAATCTCTGTAGATTTGTCAATTGAGAGGGTATAGAGGTTTAGACAATATTTGTCATTAAGTAATTTGTATGTGGGGGTGCCCCAAATAGTTGAGTAGTTTGGCTTGTAATTTGAATTTTTCTTCAAGTTATCAAGTCATAGCTGTAACCACGTTTTAATTGGAATGAAATGAAGTTTTTCCTATTAAAACATATATATGTATTCCATTGAACAATATACCAGTAGTGTGGACACATTATAAACATTAGATAAACGGGATTTGAAGATAAATTTAGCCAAGATCAACATGGCATCTTTCAAGTTCTTATTCAAATTTGAGAGACTCAAATTGTGACGCTAGACATAATAATGATTATTCTATAAGTTAGTTTTAATAGATGATTCATAAGGAAGAACACAAGAGAGAACTTAAAAAACACAGAGAAAATGCCTCTGATATTCAATTGAACATAACCAAATCAAGCAATTATCAAAATCAGTCCATAGGCCGAACTGTATAGCCAAAGCCGTTTGTATCGAGATTTTACCAAAATTAGAAAAATCTCAATAATTACGCCAAAATCAAATACAGAATAAAAAAAGTAATCTACTAAAAATTTGGCTCGAATTGAATTCAAAATAACTTTCTAAACGATAAATGAATTATTACCAAAAAGGATAAATAATAATTAAAAATAGGGATTTGAAAGGGAAACCAATGGAAACTTAAGGTAGAAAAATCTCAACTGAGCATAGTTGGGTGACCATGATGTACATGTCAAAAATAGCTTCTTGAGGTGGGATTTTATGCGCAATTCCGATATTCGTAATCAAAATTATGGCCAAAATACTAAAACACACTCAAAATTGTCTCAATTAGGAAAATATCACAATTACTTGTCACATTTGTGCTGATTTGCCAACTCAAGATATTTTAGTGTCATCAACATACAATCTGACAACTCAGCATTATTTAACTTGAGTCCTTCTACATCAATTTGGAGAGATACACATGATGAAATCAGTCGACTTGGGAATATGTAATAATATTAAATGCTCAATAAATATTGTAGTATCCATTAAATCCATAAAATTATCTCTCCAACTATTTGAGGTTCTCAAGCTCAAGTAAGTGGGTAAGGAGATGATCTTCATCCTGATCATTTTTTCATTATTTCATACGAATGGCAGCCATTCATTAGAAACCCATGGGTAAATCTAAATTAATCAAGATTTTTGGTGGTTTGGGTATAACTTGGAGATCGATTGGTCAAGATTGAGTCTTGTGACGCTCCCAACTCTCATGTACGAAAATACGAGAATCGAGGTATTGAGATACTAACAACATGGGTTACGCACCTCAATGATAAGTGCTCAAGTGTATGCAATACAAAAAAGGTGCAAAACAAAAGTCGCAACAGTTAATTAAAAGTTAACCAACTAAGTACTATAAATTTAAATACAAACTTTCAAAATAAAAAGCCTTTTAAAAATATACAATTATCCAATATAAATATACTACAAACCAAAGTATAATAATCAAAAGTGAAGCATAAGTCTCATCTTACGAGAAAGTGATCTCCGATCATTCTTTTGACAGAACCGCATCTCCAGGCTCTTCATCCCCAACTGCATCAAAAACTACAATACCAAAAATGGTACCGTAGGTAAGTAAAATCCAAATAAATCAAAAGATAAAAATATATTCATGTAACAACAATGTGCATAAACAAGATAGCATATGCATGAGACTCAAAAACCATATTTCTCAAATAAACAGCTCCACTCACGCCAAAACCTCATTTGACTCAAATAAAATTCCAATAAAAACATCTATAATTTTTTTAGAATATGATACATGTAATTCCATTAAAACAACTACTATTTTCCCAGAAAATGGTACGCATAAATCCATAAATCAGAACTTGATATATTTCTAGAAAATGGCCTACAAAATCAAACGACAATGTAGGCAGGAATTGCAGGCGAGACTCTACCACCATCTCTGTTTACCATCATTTCTAAAGTATCGCTTATACAAAACCATTTATCCACAAATCCATTTTATTAACTGTATGCACCATGGCCTCTTCTAGGGACCACTCGCACACCCTAACTCTCTTCGTCATACCGTAGGTAACGACCATGCATGTAATTTCGCAACGAGCGATGCCCAACTAATCGCGACCAGCACATACCATGACCAGGCATCCTCTAGCCCCCACCAGCAGAGGGGTTACGGAGTCGGCACGAGAGCGTTACCATTCCGTCCGATCCCGTTGTCATCCAGCGACAACCTAGGAGACATCACTTAGTATATTCCACTCCCAAGTGACCAGAGGAACTCCACCAGAATAATGCCCTATTCCGACTTGGGATCGTGATACACACGCACTCGAAAACAATTAACACATGAAAACTCAGTTTTCATTTCCAACACATGAACATACATGCAATTATGTGAAAATCTAATTTTCCTTTACAAACATGAACATGCGTGCACTATGCAATGCATACGATAATACACAAAATATCCAACAACTAACCAATATCTAATATTTTTTATTGTAAAATATATTTAAATCTAAATTTTATTTGGAAAAATACTTACAGCGCTAAAGTCATAGATTATCGAACAAACACCGATCCACAACGCTCATAGCGGTCACTTCATACGTTGGGTTAGGATGCTCAGTTTGACACCAAAATTTAGGAAAATATCCATTGAAAGGTAGAGAATCTCATGGTGGTGGTGGTGAAGCAGTGCAACTACTAGAAGGTGGTAAATCTAGCTCAAAAGTGGTGGAAACCCTTTTTGAGTTTATGCTCATACATGGAAGGTGAGACAACGAATGGAAAAACTGAGCTAGGGGGTGGTCGGCTGAGGTGGGGGAACGTTTTGGTAGTGGTGGTGACACCGAAAGGTGGCGGACGGTGGCGGCACAAGGTGAAATCCGTAGGTTTCACACCCATTTCGGATGGAGGGAAGAGAAGGAGATGGGGGCTCGTTGGTAGTGTGTTATGCTCGCTGGTGAACGGGGAGGGTGCCACGAGGTTGTCGGAACCATGGGTGGTCGGACATGGCCTGAAAATGCAAGAGACCCATTTCGGGTCTAACTTGCACGGAGGAGATGGAGGAGGTTTGGGGAGCTGCCAATGGCAAGGTAAGGTCGTCGGAATGAGGGGAGACTGATGGTGGAGGCGGTGACGTCGGTGGATGGCTCACGGCAGAGCTATGGCGGTTTGAAGTTTGGAAAACCTATTTGGGTTGGGTAGCTCACGCACACAATAAGGCTGCCGTGAGGTGACCTCCCCGGTAGAGAGAGGTTCGCCGGTGGTTGGTGGTCCAGGGGTAAACGGCAGTGAGGGCTAGTGGCAGACGGTGGTTGACGGTGAGGGTTGGAATCGAGACTGCCAAAAGGGGAAGGGGGTGCGCGAGAGAGAAGAGAGATAGAGAGAAGGAGAAAAGGAAATAGGGAGAAAGTGATGGGCTTGGGTTTTCTCGGACTATTTATAGACTTCATACTTTGGGGTCTTCAAACTGATAAATGATGTATTTAAAACACTAATCTAAAAATACGTAAAATCGATTTAACTTAAAAACACTTAATAAAATAAAATATTATTTCAACTCAACTTTTAGTCTATAACATAATAATCCTCATCATTAATTAAAAAGATGAAACTTACTAATTATTTAAAAGAAAAACCATATATTTAAATAAGATATTTTAAAGTACATTTGAAACCCACAGTATCTTATATAACAAAAAATGGGCTTATAAAAAGATATTGTACAATTATAATATTTTGCAACTCTTCAAAACGTCATTAAACAAAACGAAATAAATAAATAAAATAAATCACTAATAAAATTATTAAAATAAACTAAAACAGCCAATATTAAAATAAAAGCAATAAATGAAGGTAAGAAAAATCCTAATCTCACAAGCCCAATCTAAACTATTTAGTAATATACATATACATGTACAATAAAGAACATGTATATAATGATGATTGCTTAATTAAAGAACAAACATTGCGAAGGGTATAATTAATCGTAATTCATTTGAGAGTATTACTTTATGAGATACTGTGAGATACTGTTGGTCCCAAAAGTTTATGGTGGATGTGTAGTACTTGTATTAAATAATATGCAAGTACAGAAAACTTCACCATGCTATTGTCCGGTCATGGTTACACCATATATTTATTAACTTAAGAGAAATGCGTACTTTAGCCACAAACAAATATTATAATTTTATTTACAAACTGAACTAACTTGATTTTATATGTTAATTAAATTGTAATGTTTATTTTATTGATAAGTAAATTTAATGTGTATTATACGAAGGTATACCAATGTGTAAATTTATTTCTATGCGGTATATATGTAACCATAACACTTCTTTTTAATATGGTTTATGCGATATTATAGATCCCATATTTTAAGGTACTGCATACATATATATAATTATTATTTAAACCTAGGGCGACTAGCAGATAGGGCGACTGGCAGATGTGGGACTGGGATACGAGCTTGTACATCACTTTTTGTTTATTAATGAGATACGCTCATCTCTGAAAAGTTCAACCTATAAATAAAAATAAATGCCAGCGCCTGAAAGTCGCTGAAGAAAGTCTGGTGAGGAAACTTGCGGATATGGAACTAAGCAAGATAGGCTTGAGCCTGAGTTTCCTATGCCTTTTCTTTTTGCATGGAGTTCTGGCTTGCGGTACTCGTAAAGTCCACCACTACAACTTTATTGTACGTATTTTCCATTAATATGATGTTATGTTCGTAATATATTTCTCATGGAATGGAGGACGAGCGTGGCACGGTTTGATGAAGAAATGTTCTAATCATTGCAGGTGAGCGAGACGAATTTTACAAGGCTATGTATGACAAAGAGCATGTTGACTGTAAATGGCCAATGGCCTGGCCCAACAATCCAAGTTCGCAAAGGAGATACTGCATATGTCCAAGTTCACAATCACGGCAAATATGGTATCACTATTCACTGGTAATGACGTGATTCTCTCACTCTCTCTCTTACATTGGATATTGTCGCTTATCTTTGGATGAAATTCTTTTTTCTCAAATGGTTTCTTCAGTTTAAAAAGAAATCAAGTCTTGTTTTTAGAGTAAAGGAAGCTAAAAACTTGTGTATTAATGTAGGCATGGAGTGAAGCAGCCAAGAAATCCATGGTCGGATGGTCCTGAGAACGTAACACAGTGCCCTATTCAACCAGGAAAAAGCTTCATTTATGAGGTTAACTTTTCAGACGAAGTAGGAACAGTTTGGTGGCATGCCCACAGTGACTGGTCTCGGGCAACCGTCCACGGCGCCATTGTCATCTTACCTGCAAGAGGAACCACTTACCCTTTTCGCAAACCCGATGCCGAAAAAGTGCTTGTTCTCGGTATAAAAATGAATATTTAAGACATTATTTTTCAGCATATCATATTTACACAAAAACTCATGTTATTGATTCTATTTATCTAGTTCTTCCTCTTTATAAATTGTGCTGCAGGGGAATGGTACAATGGAGATCTCAAGGAAATAATTGATAAGGCAACTGAAAGCGGTGCTCCTCCAGAAGAATCCACTGCCTACACCATCAATGGCCAACCAGGATTCCCAAATAATTGCTCCAAGGGTACCATAATATATATATATATATATATATATAGTATTTCAAAAATTTCATGTGTAGTCACTTTTAATAAGTGCTCGTTGCTAACTACAGCTATTGTCATTTTTTTAATATAAAATAATTATTTTGGCCAATTATATTAGTAGAGTGCCAAGAGAATATGCAAAAATGATTATATATAGCATAATTCAAAATTTAAAGTGAAAAAATTTAATTATTTATATTAAACTTTTAACATAATCCCAGATTTTTGCTTTGCATGCAGAAGCATCACATCGTCTACAAGTTCAATATGGCAAGACTTATCTTCTACGTCTGGTAAATGGCGTGATGAATGAAGAAATGTTCTTTGGAATCGCAAACCACAAGCTCACAGTTGTAGCCCAAGATGCCTCATACATAAAACCTATAACCGTAGATTACATAATGACAAGTCCCGGACAAACATTTGACATCCTGCTTATTGCAAACCAACCTCCAAGTCATTATTACATAGCTGGGAGTCCTTTCTTCGATGCCGGTTTTATTGCAACATACGACAGTTCAAATACTTCTGCTATTCTCGAGTATTCCGGTAATTTTGTTCCTCCAGAGTCTCCCCCATATCCAATCCTTCCAAATATACGGAACAGGGCTGCTGCAGACAACTTCACAAAACGTATAAGGGCATTGGCAAATCGTGCACATCCTGTTAATGTCCCCAAAAAAATTGACACAAAAATATTCATGACGGTTGGTCTAAACGAGTTGTTTTGCGTTAATGCAACATGTGGAGGTCCAAATGGTAATAAGCTGTCATCAAGCTTAAACAACATCAGTTTCGTGACCTCAAATATTGACATACTGCAAGCGTATTACAGGTACGTATGTATGTACATCGACACTAATTTCTCACTTAATATCCATATACTTTTTTGTCTCGTGTAATAGGTTTACTTATTATCCATATATAAGACTCTGCACCCAATATCACTGAATTTACTTCTTGAAAATAGTAACTGAGTTTTCCTTTGGATAGTGAGATGTTTTTAGATTAAAATTGAATAAAATATTATTAAATTTTTTAATATTATTATTCAATTAGAATTTTAAAAAATTGAATTATTTATTATATTTTGTATGAAAATTTAAAAAATTATAATAACTAGAAGAGATGAGTTGAAATAAAATCGTTTCTATATCTAAACAGAGCTTAATCTCATTATGGGAAAGAGTTATTGATCTCTACTCGATTGCAAATTTAATTCTTCTTACGGGACTAATATAGTTTTTAAACCAATGTATAATAGGGACTTGGAAGGTGTGTTCAAGAAAGATTTTCCGGAAAAGCCACTATATGAATTTAACTACACGGGAGAAGTAGCTGATAACACATTATATCCGCTCCAAGGGACAAATGTAACGATGATAAATTACGGGGCATCAGTTGAAATAGTGTTACAAGGGACAAGCGTTCAGTTTGGAGAGTTTCATCCAATGCATCTTCATGGTTATAGCTTCTATTGGGTTGGGACAGGTTATGGCAATTACGACGAGACCACTTCGCCACAAACATACAATTTGAAGGATCCGCCCGAAGTTAACACCGTTGGTCTTCCTAGGAATGGATGGGTTGCAATTAGATTCGTAGCCAATAATCCAGGTACGTACTACACACTCTTATCTCTCTAGGACAAGGATCCCGATCTTCATTTCACTTGAAACGGATATATAATACTGTTTAATTTAAAATATATATTGAGTGGTTGATAGATATTATCAATGTAATTATTTTTAAAAATACAATGACTAAGATACTCCATATATATTTATAAATTTGATGCTAAATATGTATTTTATAATACTAATATATGTATATCCATTCACTACAAAAGGCGGGTATTTGTGACTTTTTATTTACGACAAAAAACTTAGATTTGTGATGAAAACAAAATATATTAGTTGAAAATAGTCACTTGTTTAGAATTAATTGATCATATATAAGTAGTTTTCTTATAATAATTTTAAGAAAAATTATGAAAATATATAATCTGTCTTCAACTAATTTCATGGTGTTTTGTTTTTACTTTTGTTTTTCAGGAGTTTGGTTTTTGCATTGTCATTTGGAAAGGCATGCGTCTTGGGGTATGAGCACGGTTATCATCGTGAAGAATGGACCGAACAAGGAAACAAGTATTCGACCGCCCCCACCAAATATGCCTCGTTGTTCTTAATTAGTTTTCTTGAAATTCAATATCTCACGGGGCGATCAATGCAATATATATAGAACGTACGTGATATAATTTGATATTTGAATAAGATTGGGATGAAGGGAAAATCCTGGTCGTTTTGACCATTTATAATATTCCAAGATAATGGTCCAAGCAGTAGCTAGTCAGTCATGATTCTCTCGGTTGTATGAATAATGTAAACAATGTGAGTATTTTTTTTTTTCTCCCTGTACAAATAATATATATCTTCATCTGTCCAGTCTAGCTGGTGAGAACTAATTGATCATTTTCATGCGGCCTGTTTACCGATATTATATGTTGTTTAATTTTACATTTCATATTTCAATTAATTACACGTCAGTCGACTAGATTTATGTAAAAGCAGATCACGAATTTATAGTAACTAAGCTAATTAAAATAATTTTATACGAGATGTTACGTTTATTTTATAATAAAAATAATCTTATAACCTAAAGTATTGTATTAAGTCAGGTTAGGTTTACTTTTAATAATCTTTATGGTTAAAACATTTTTCTTTTATTTATATATTAGTCAATGTCTTTAATTTAAGTCCTTATAATTTCTAAAAATTAAAGGGTGTATAGATTATAAGAGTTATTTTACAAATTAAGTTTTAGTTATCTTTACTAATACTCTCTGTCTCTCTCTCTCTCTCTCTCTCACAGAAATACGACTTAGCATATCACCAAGCTGTTATCTGTTGTTCTCTCATCTTTGCACTCTAATTAATCAATATTGAACACATGTACCTCTAATCTACTAAAAATTAGTAGTTTACATCTTCATTTAACTATATAACTATAATTAAGATAGATGAAAGAAATTGCACAAATTTACTGATATGGTTTGTTGATAAAGGGTGTGAAATATTAGTTTTTGATAATTGAAGTTATAAAACATAAAATAAAAACAATTTGAGGGTGCAGCTCTTTTCTTTAATAAAAAGCTGTCAGAACATAAAATAAAAAGCTGTCTGTGAACATGATGCACGTGACACTTTATTTTGGAAAATGTTACTATGTTTATTTTATTTAACATTTTTATTTGATTTTTTTGTATTTTAATTTTTTTAATTTTTAATTTTACTTAATAATTAAGGAAGTAATTATTAATGTATTGATATTTTTTTTACATTTTTAAAAAATATTTTAAATGATAAAAAAATGATGATAAAAAATAGAAAAAAATAATTTTTTTGTTATTTTTCTTTTCATATTTTTTTAATGTATTTAAATATTTTTTAAAAATATGAAAAAATATCAATATATTAATAATTATTTTTTTAATTATTAAATAAAAATAAAATATAAAATATAAGAGATGTTAAATAAAAGTGTCAAATAGAATCAACATTGTAATATTACCCCTTTTATTTTTCATTTTTCTGACATCCATCGCTTTACTGAATTCAATTATTCAACGAACTAATGACAGTAGGTCCAAATCTTGTCGGATGTCAACTATGAGGCTATGATCGAAAGGCGGGAGTTTTTCAAATATTTTTAAAATATTTTATTATTATTTATTATTTATTATTTTGTTATTATTATTTAATATTTTATTATTATTTGTTATATATTTGTTATTACTATTTACCACTCTTCTTAACATTTTTCAATATCCAAATCTAATATATTGGAGATTGAATATTGGACAGAAGGAAAATTAGTTTATTCACTCATTTTAATATCTTATTTTAATATTTTATATATATTTTTATTTTATTTTATATTTTTAAAAATATTTTAAATTAATAAAAACATAAACAAATGAAAAAAAAAATAAGCAAAACAATTTTAGACTCTACAACGATCATGCTAGCATCACCCACTAAAAATTCTAGATTCTGGCATAATTTAAAAAAAAATTTAATAAACCAATAAAATAATTATGTAACTTAATTAAATATAAATGTAATATTATAAAAACTAACAACTTTATTCTTTGAGTCTACATTTTATAAAATAAAATTTATTTTTAATTATTTACATGATTTTGTTAATTGATTGAATTTATTTTTCTTCTAAATTATGTAAAAAGATCATGTGATAAATTTTTTAATCCAAATTCAAATAGCAAAATAAGAAATAGCCATGAGTAGTAAAACAACAATAAAGAAAATGTAAGAGTATTATTATCTTGGAATAAATTATATTTCGAGACAAATTTTGTTGAGGTCATTTATGAAAAAGTAAATTTTACAAAAAAATAGTAATTCTTATATTTTATATGCTGTATTACTCTTTCTCGTCGTGCGTTTTCGTTTAAAGAAAAATAAAATAAAATAAAATAAAGGAGGAAGAAGAAGAAGAGAGCTTGCTATAGTTGTCATGTAGAACTTCTTCTGAAGATTAGAAATCATACAAAAATAAGTCCCGCCTAGTAGGTTGTTTTACTAAAAAAAGTTTTACAATGTAATATATATTTATATATATATCATATTAAATTCTCACTTAATTTATAATTATATTTTTTTTATAATATTTTTTTCCAACATTTATTTTTCTTAAATATATAGCATGAGTCGCGTCAAAATATATAGCATCCCGCACCTCCGAAGATAATATGGTAATATACTTAGGCCCCGCTTGGATTTAGAGATGAGATGAGTTGAGATGAATTTGGTTTATATTTTAATATTATTATTATTTTGGGATTTGAAAAATGTGTGTTGGAATTTGAAAAAGATGTATTGGGATTTAAAAAATGTGTATTGTAATTTGAAAAATGTGTATAGAAATTTATATTTTGTATAAAAAATTATAAAAATATAATGATAAAATAAAAGTGAGTTGAGATGAGCTCAACCCACTTCAGAATCCAAGCAGGTGTTGCAAAAGAGCCATGAATACACGACAAGATAATGGCTAAAGTACTGTGTTGGAGATGACAAAAGTTCAAAACAGCTGTTTTTCTCCTTGGCTAGATCTGTACGTATGATCGATAGAATTAATATATAAATATATATATATATATATATATATATGCGCGCGCCCGCGCACGCGCTATAAGAAAAATGATTTTGTAATTAATTAATTTAAATAAAAATAATTATTTAAATTAATTAATTGTAAATATTTTTTTTTTATAATATGTAGGGTCCAATATCCTAATTGGTTAAAGAAACATTATTATCGTGCGATAACTTTTTGTTTAATTTAGAGCATCATGATAATTAAGTGCATCCAATGCACATCCTCAAGCTACATGCAGATTTTAACAACAATGGGAAAAAATGGCATTCTGATCATTAACTTTCACACATCAATATCTAACCCTGTCCACCGTCCGGTCCTCCGGGTGCATGCTGTAGGTAAGAATCCTCTTAACTATATCACCTAACTATGCGTTAGGTCATGAATGTTTTTAATGCTATGGCCATGTATGATAGTGTATGTAATATATCTCACCTAACGAGGTCCCCCGTCCCCAAACAAAAAGAAATATAAATTATGGATATAGTCCCGAGAAAAAGACTAATTAATCGGTGAAACGACTTAAAAATATCATATACAAGCTGTCAAAAGTGGGCAGTTGAACTAGCTAGCTACCCTTCTTTCTAGCTACCCATCTCTGCCCATCTCTGGCTGCTCTACAATCTCTTCCCTAGCTATTCATCATTAAAAAGTGACCAGGCATCATTTTCACAATAGATATAGAAGGGAGTGATATTGATCACTATAAAAAATTATTGGTTATTGTTAGTTATTTTCTAATAAAATAATTATTTTTTAATTAAAATAAAACTATTTTTCTTACAAATAATAATTTTTATTATAAATAACTAATCATTAATTTTTTATAGTGATTATAGCCCCGCACTGAGCACCGATTAAATTGGAGTCCGTGTGGCCTACCTTCTACTCCAACTCTAACTTTTCAGAGGTTGAATTTGGCCAAATAAATATTTGATGAATATATATGCACAAATAGCAGTATCATACATAGAATAGTAATAAAGAAAAACCGTCTCAGTACATAATTGAAACAGTTGCAATTAATACACAATCTCTTAATTAATAATGTCAGGTTATAATAGCGTGTGAATAAACCTCCTAAGACAATAATTTGGGAAACAGTTGCGCTACAACAGGTTGTAATAATGGCTTAAACCTAGCATGAGTGAAACTCGAGTGAGCTTTCTATTTGAGTTTCGTTCGTCCGGAATGTCTACTAAGAGTTGAGAAAACTTCTTATCTAGTACTTCGCAAGTAAAAATAGTGCAAAATCCACCCAAAAAATGGTAATAAATCTTTATCAGGCCAGATCATCAAATCAGGTCGCCACAAAAGTAAATTAGGCTCCACACTTAACAATTCTCCATTTTTGAGACTCATACAACCACAAGTATCAACTAATTGCCACCAAAACTGAATCCTCCTCCTCTTTAGCTTATATCCCATGCACACAAGCTAGAAGACCAATTGACTTTGTGCACAAGTTTAGTTTTTCAAGTGTAACACCCTTTGTCAACAAGGTTTTTGCTTCCACAAATCTTTTTAAGTATCAATTGCCCAGTCATCAAGTATTAACTAGTCTTGGAATGGAAAATTGGATTCTTGGAAAGAAATTTGGCGCTCTGACTGTTACTGTAGAGAGTGTCCAACTCGTTCTTTCTTACCTAATTACTCCAAGAAGTTCTATAACCTGATCATCTCCTTCACTACTTCTGGCACAACAATACGGTTAGCCCTATGGTCAACATTGCTACTATATTATACAAATTTGAACCTTGATACACAGCAGTACCTCCCAAAGCGTATACAAAACCTATAGTTCTCTTCTTGCATTAGTGTCACCTACTAGGTCAACATCAAATTTATACAACCTAACAACATAATCAACTAAGTATACTCTAAACAATTCATAACACCAAACTTACCACATTTCAAATTCAAAATCCATTAAACATGCTATTTATGAGGGATGAGAATTTACCTAATATCTGTTGTTAGTGGTAATGAAACAACAATGAGAACTGGCTGTAGGTGGAGGTTACACATAGAAAGAGAGAGATATATGTATGATTTAAAGAGAAAGGGAGGGTAAAAAATAAAAAAATATATGTATATATGTATATCTATATACGAAGGGTTAGAGAGAGAGGGGGGAGAGAGAGAGATGGTGAGGGATTGAGAGAGTAGAGGAAAGAGAGATAGGGGTGTGAAAGAGTGGGTGTGATGGGGGTATAGAGATATGGAAGATTGAGAGAGAGTGAGAGAGAGAGGATGATAGCGCGGGGAAGGGATTTTGTCATGTGTAAAAATTGAGGGTGTGGGGAGAAGTTATGGGAAGGGAAGGGGGAAGAAAAAGAAAAGAAAAGGAGAGGGTTGGGCCTTTTAGGTGGGTTGGGTTATTACAAGTGCCCTTTTAGGCGCTAATTGTATTGATCATAGTAGAGCGCCAAATCTAATAACTAGGGGTGTTCATTCGGGCCGGGTGATTTAAAATTTTATTGATTTCTTAACATTTTTGTATTTATTTTTTAAAAATGTTTAAGAAAATTTCAAATCCGGGTTTTTGATTTAGGAATCCGGAATCCGGATGAACACCTCTACTAATAACCTTAATTAGCATGTTAGAATCATCAAAACAAGGATATCTCTTAAGAATATCATATGCATGGAGATTTTCTACCTTATTATCATGCATATACTTGTTTAAATTATAAAGACAACACCTTAGACCTCTTAAATTCGTATGTTTAACTAGTAATGATCTTATTAGTACTAAACCAACTAGGTTATGAGATCCAACCCATTTTGGTGGGTGCGATTTGAATAAGAATAGGATTAGTTGATAACAGATATTCAAAACAAAATGAGCATTATTCTCCACATTTTGATAAACAGACAAGAAGTTGGTTTGTAACCTTCAACATTTCGTAGTACGTAGTACTGTAGTATTTTTATTTTTATTTTAGTAATGCCACTTATCATCCCTTCGTTGGATTTCTGTGGGCTTGATTTTATTGTTATTAAATGAAACCTTTTGATGTTTGGACTTGTGAAATACTTAGGCCGAGAAGGATTAATGTTTGGATGTGCAGTACATCTATTTAAGTTCATATGTTTGGAGTGATTGATGGTGCAATAGCATTGCAATGTATGTTGATGATGATTGCAAATAAATTGATGTCCTTGTGCACAAATGTATTGAAGTCTTAAGCTTTGGAGATATATTGTAATCATGTAAGATTGCTTTCTTGCAATGGTATGTCTGTAATACATGTAAGAATTACGTGTACTGCAGTGTTAAATGTATATACAAAATATATTAGTACAATTATTTCACTATATGCACATCTTGTGACTATTGGAATTCTTGTAAATTGGCATATAATTTTGTCCTGGAAAGTTAGTATTGGTAATTGAGGCTTATTGGCAAGATCAATATTAGCATATGTATGTAAGAAAATTACAAACAACAATTGCAGAGCCAATTTGAATGCAAAAAGAAACTAGTTTATTCATAGTTGCCAAGAGTTTATAATTTGTTGGATATATGCTGCAGTTCATGATTTTGCTACAAGTTCTCTAATTCATTGCAAATGAAAAACCTTATGCAATTGTAGAAACCTTTTATCGCTGCAGAAAATATTTTGCAAAGAGCTTATAAGTAGTTTGCTGCAATTATTTTCTTAAGACAATTTATTTCCAACGTACGGTTTTAGTTCAGGCTTTTTTTGTAATTCACATTTTTTGGAATTTAGTTAAGGAGGATTTATTGGAAGCCACCTCTAAGTTCTTTCAAACTAAATCCCTCTCTAGGTTCTTCAATGGTTCATATATTGTTTTGATTCTTAAGGTGGAGAAGCCTACTGGTTTTGATAAATTTAGGCTGATTAGTCTCTATTAAGTTTAAAAAAAAAATCTGTGCTAAGATTATTGTGGATCGTATGAGTAATATTCTTTCTAAGATGGTTTTTCAAGAGCAAGAAGCATTTATTCTTGGTCTCAGTATTTTTGAGAATATCAATTTAACTCATGAGATTGTTCATTCTATTCATAAAAAATTAATAGGGGTAATGTGTTGATTAAATGGATATGTTTAATGCTTATCATAAAGTGGGTTGAAATTTTCTATTACATGTCTTGGAGGCTTTTGGCTTTTTCGTTTATGTATGTGCATTGATTAAGACTTGTATTTCTTTGCCGAGGTTTTCTATTATGATGAAGGACACTACTTTGAATTTTTTGGAGGAGAATGTGGCCTGCAGCAAGGTGACCCCCTTTCGCCTTGTTTTTTTCACCATTATGCAAGAAGTTTTCTCTCACTTGCTGAATAATTTCTTTGATAATAATAAAATTGGGCAGTTTAATCAAGCTCAAGATATTCCTCTTGTTTCCCATCTTATGTATGTTGATGATATTGTTATTTTTGTTAATGGTGGTCAAAGGTCTATGAAAGCTTTGATGTAGATTTTGAATTGTTATGAAAATTGAATGAGCCAATTTCTCAACAAAACAAAAGTGCTATCATTTTTCTAAACAAATATTGGTTTCTAGAAAATGCTTTATTATTCTTTTTACTGGGTTTTCTAAAGAGTCATTTCCTTTCAAAAACTTGGGCATGGTGATTGTGGTTGGTAGGCCGAAAGCTAGTGATTTTAACGATTTAATTGGAAAATCGAAAAAGAAAATTACAGGTTGAAAGATAAAATCGCTTTCTGCTAGTGGTAGGACTATCTTGTTACGTCATGTTTTGTCTAGTATAGCCACTTATATGTTCTCTATTTTACATATTTCAAAGGTCAATATTAAGTCACTAAATATGCTTCTAAGTTCTTTCTTTTAGGTGATTCTCATAGTAAAGGTAATAAGAATTGGGTGGCTTGGAAAAACATTCGTAGACCTACTAAAGAAGGGGATGGGGTATTTGGAATTTTGGAGATATCGAACAGACTTTACATATAAAACTTACTTGGAGATTGATTTCAGGTAAATCTTTATGGGCAAATTTTTTTTTAGAAGCAAGTATGTTATGGTTTAACCATTTATCCCTATGGGATACCAACATGGGTACTCGATTTTGTAAGTCTATAGTGAATTATATTATGGAGGTTTTAGCTAATTCAAAGTGGCTTGTGCAGGAGGGTAACATCTCTTTCTGGTATGACAATTGGAGGAGGATGGTCCCCTTAAAGATCAGTATTTGGTTATAACTAATCCCTTGATTAAGATTAAAGATTGTCGTCTTGAGAATGAGTGGAATATCTCTCGTTTAGACAGGTTAGTGGTTCTTTAAGAAGCTAATGATCTATATCAAGTTTTGGCTAAGTGTAAAGAAGGTCAGGATGTTCTTATTTGGAAAAAGGAAAATGATGGCAAATTTTCTTGGGATTGTATGAGGGTTCGGGCTCTTCCTTTATCTTGAGCCCATTGAATTTGGCACGCGTACATTCTTATGAAAATTTATATTCTGATATGTGAAATTTCCAAGTTACCCCTGATTATGAACGTTAGGCTTTACAAAAATACTTAAAGCCGATTAGTAACCAACTATATCGTGCATGGAATATGAATTAAAATAAACATGATATTTGGTCACGAAGAAAAACTCAATGAAGAACTCTTCAATGCTAAAATCCTAAGGGGCTGTCAAACGCAAGAAATTTAATTTTATTAGATTGAGATATTACAAGTAATGTTCTCAGATTACAAAACCTTTGTAACTAGACACTTTTATTTGATAAGACAAACGACTCACTTGCCATCTACCGTAGTAGTAGCAGAAACACTAACACTTCAACTCCCTCTTGAAGTATGCTTGCACTCATTCCCTACAGAATGAGTATTTCGAAAATTTTCCTCCTGGGAATTTCCTCTCACACGGATACTTGAAAACTCTCTTGGTTTCAAGCTCTCAACAATATTTGAAAATATTTCTAAAGTGTTATTTCCAATATGTTCACCAAAACTTTAGCCGAACCCTTCTTTAAATAGTCAATACAGTGATTAAGTTGTATTATGATACTATTGACGGCTTTATCCAATTACCCATTCTATTACGCTGTTAATAGTTTGCCAATGTGTCAGAGTTGAACACTTTATTGGATGTATTCGAGTTCAAATCTGTTTCGATATCTTCATTTAAATCTTCAATCTCGATCTTTTGATATCTTCAGCTGTTCTCTAGACTTAAACATTTATCTAGACTCTTTGAAGCACTTATCTTGAACTTGAAAGTTCATAATAAGAGTTATATTAAAATTGGGATTCTATCATATTGGATAAACCTTAGAGTCCTAATTAAAAATGTATTCATCCAATTATTTCAAACCTAAAACCTAATCATCTAATCCTAGCCAACACGAAATTACATTTACAATCTCTCCCTTTGGCTTATTAATAACAAACCACACTTTGGATGAATGTTTCTAATTATTGAAAACAAAAACACAACAAAAATCTCATGCAGCATGTTATACTTCAAAATCATGTTAATTGTTCAAAATAGCATCCATAAAAAAATAGAAGTATCTAGCATGCAAATCACTTTAAGAGTTTATGTAAAAAAAAAACTATTATTAGAATTACAACCCAAACTGAAAATAAAACCTAAAAATTAAAAATTAAATTTGTTGGTGGTTGTTGGTCTGTTCGCTCTTCCTGCTTTTCCTCTTGTTGACGGTTTGCCTTTAACTCTCCCTCTGAAGCATTCATCTTTCTCTCCCCCTATATTGATTGTCAGCAGCCAGCCATTTTGAACTATTCTTCATTAGGCTCAACTACACACTTATGAATTTGGTCTATATCCAGATTCAATTGCTTCAGGTTGTCATTGGCATGCTCAGAATCATCTTGTAGGTCTGCCAATTGCTGCTCAATTTTCCCCATGCATTCCTCCTACTTCTCCACAAATGAGTCAAACTTACTGTGCAAGAGTATAATCTGTTCAAGTAGTTCTGAGGAGGGTCTAGGAGTTGGCTGGGATGGTGTGGAAGCATCATTGTGTGTCCTCTTTTTGCAAACTACTGCCTTAGACTTAATGATAGTGAGAGAGAAGATCTTCCCATACATTTTCACCGTGCGCTCAGAGTCACGAAGGGATACTTTGGAAATGGCCAACTTAATAATTAACCCTCCAAAAGACAAGCTAACTTTATCAGATCTTTTCTTATGAATGATGTCAATGATATGGGAGGATAAATTAATGGGGACACTTGTGATTAACGCATACATAAATTGGCCTTTTCCAATGATAAGATCTGTATGTCTAGCTATAGGCCACATGTTCGTCAGTAGAATTCTTGCCAGAAATCTATATGGAGGAAGCATTGCGCTTATAGAGAACTTATGAACTTTCAGGGAGCACTTGGGTGCTTCTGGGCCAGCAAATAGGTCCTTCATTGTTGTTTTGGATGGGGTCCCCATTTCCATATAGGGAACAATTGGGTTTTCTACTATTGGGAATTCATAAAACTCTGTTATGATGGTAGGCGTAATCAATATCTTAACTCCTCTTACAGTATAGGAGATGAAGTGATCATCAACATTAAGAGAAAGAGTTTGCATAGACCTCTCTCAAACTTCCAAATAAGGAGCTGGGACCCTTCAATTAACTTTTGCTAACTTCTCTCACCAAATATATGTGCTATAAGCTCAAATGATGGATAAACTAAGTCACTTAAATTTACTTATTGTTCTCCTAGAAAATTTATCTGATAAAAGACATCATAATATTCTAATTCAGCTTCAGGAGATATGAATCTTGGAGGAACTTCCAGAGCCCTTTAATGGCTTGGTGACTTTGAGAGGAAATTTTGATGCCTTTCGAGATGGTTTAGGAGTCCTTTCAAGAGGCTTCATTCCAGACTCTTCTTCTTCAGACATGCTATCATGCAGTGCCGTCTTGTCAAATTTCTTCTTTTTAACAATAGATTTATATTTCATCTGCAAATAAATAAATTCCATGTTTAGAATGGACACAATACCACAGACGATGGTACCATCAAACTATGTGAGAACTAAACAATATTGAAATAGAGCACAAAGTTTCTACCAAACAAAAGAAAAACTCATTCCTATGCCAAGCACATGCTTTTTTTTCTTTTACACAAATAACTCAATGTGTATAAGCATATACTTAGGAAAAAAAATATCAGATGAGGAACAAAGTGTGATCTAGGCAGAGAAAAGTTTCGGCAAGATGAAGATGTTGTAGTCATTATTTTAGATTTAGCTAAACAGACTTCCATGCAGTGAACAATCGTCAACTTTGAACGGCAAACTATAAAAATATGCTTTGAATGTAGAATTTAAATCAAACAAACATATTGATTCTCAACAACCTAAATCATCTGGATTTCAAACTCTTAATCACATTTCAGAGCTCATCATGAAATCGAAAACCAAAAAATTCCTAGTTTGAGTCTTAGTAGAACATGAAGTCTAAAAGATTCAGTCCTTGAAAATAGATGAGTTCAAACTTTTACGAAAGATTTGGAGAGCTTTAGATAAACTCTTTCTCTCTTTGGAGTTATCAGAGAGTAGATTGAGAGATAGGATTAGGGATTTAGAAGAGATAAAACTCAGAGCATTGATTGACGTGATAAGAGGGAAGTTAATGGGTGAGGACGTTTTACAGCCTTTTCAAATTCCCGCTTAACCCATGAAGCATGCCATGCATGATGGCCCCCATGATTACACATCTGGGACATGTACAAGTTGGTTCCCATCTCTTTTCTCTTTCTTTTTTACTCATTTTCTTTTGTTTTTAAAATTATTGAAAAAAAAAATTTGCATAATAGAAAAATAAATAAAAGAAATTAAAAAGCATTCAACATGTTTATCTCACAGTCATGATATCTCATAAGCAAAGTTTGGACCTTTTTGTGTAATTCCTCATCTAAACTTTGTGTTACTCATACATCTCTACTTATTTAGGAGATGCATTTCTTATTGAAAGGTCTTCACAAAATAGCACTTGTACCTTAATAGTTGACCAACCAAGGATCTTGTGTGTGTGTGAGTGAGGAAAAAAAATCTTTTCATAAATTGATTTTTTATTTATTTTTATCTCTCCCTACCTTTTATAATTTTTTTGTTATTGCTCTAAAAAGGGTTAATCTTTTCTTGAAAGTCAAACTTTATGTTAGGACCTAGATACTTGAAAAAGTAACTCCTTCCAAGCACAATGCCATATTCACTCTTTATGTCCCTTTTTGTATTGCTCATCTTTTTCTGCAAAGATTGGAGCAATAATTTTTTCACAAGGACTTTGAGAGTATAGATATATGCATGTGTTGTATTTTTTCGCAATAAATTTGAACACTCGACTTTTTCTATAAAGATCAACCTTAATACATGATAAGAGGAGATCATTTTCTGTTTTGTACTAGGTTCAACTAGTATTAGTCAATTCAAGGTATAGACTCCCTCTTATTTTGAGCATTTTATGAGTATATTCACAATGTCACCAAACTATTAGGAGGTCAGATTAAAATCCTCACAATCCAGAGAGCAAAATCCTTTTTTGGTCTTCTTTAAGATTAATGCTACAAAAGTGAAAAACTTACCAGATAAGTTCTGCTCGATCCCATCAATGCGGTTTGGTGGGGTCACAATACTAAAAAAATTTGTATACTCATAAAGTTTGTACCTTACACATTGATAGCAAAATCCTTTTGTAGTCTTCTTTAAGATTAAAGCTACAAAACTCATTTATTTATTTATTTTTATTGAAACACAACAAAGAGAATTAAGGCATGTCACACACATCAATGTTTTTTCTTAAAAATTTAAAACTTAGTCCATCTAAAGGTTTCATGAACAAGTTAGCCAATTGGTGTTCGTTGTCAAGGATACAATCTGCTTGGTTCTTATGTCTATGTGCCTTATGTTTATGAGCTAATAAAATTGTGTCTTATGTCTATGTGCTTGGTTCTTGAGTGTTGCACAAGGTTTTTTAAGATACTAATCGCACTAAAGTTATCATAATAGATTGTCGTAGTACTTGAGAAAACTCATAGTCCTAAAGCATCTTTTTCATCCACAGCAGTTGTTGCAATAACTGTCAATCGCAATATAATTGGCTTCAGTAGTGAATAGGGAGATGAAATTTTGTTTCTTACTCAGCCATACTACCAGATTGCTATTGACCTAAAAACAAGCACCTGTTGTACTTTTTTTATCGTCAGTATTTCTAGCCCAGTCAGTATCAGATAGCCAACCAGACTCAAATTTGAGTCTTTTGAATACCATATACCATAATCAACTGTAGCGCTTAGGATTTTCAAGATTCATTTTACTACTATGAGGTGTGATTTTTTAGAATTTGGCTGAAATCTTAAACACACACCCACACTAAAAGAAATATCAAGTTTGCTATCTATAATGTAAAGAAGACTTTTATCATCCTTTTATATAAAGTGAAATTAATACTCTGACCTGTGAAATCCGAACTGATTTTAACAGATGTGCTCATAGGGATATGAGTATGACTCTTCTTTTCTATGCCAAATTTCTTAACAAGATTTTTAGCACATATAGATTTTGAAATAAAAATTCTTTTTTTAGTTTCTTTAATTTGATTACCGAGAAACAAATTTAATTCACCAATCATACTCGTTTCAAATTCTGTTTTCATTTCTTCTGCAAATTCATGAGAAAGAGTGTTAAGAGTGACTCCGAATACAATATCATTAACATAAATTTGAGCAATGAGAGAATGATTACCAGTTTTTTTTTAGGAAGAGAGTCCTGTCAGCTTGACCTCTTATAAAACTATTTTCAAGCAAATATTTAGTTAACCTTTTATACTATGCTCGAGGTGCTTGCTTCAGTCCGTGGAGAGTCTTTTTCAACCTATAAACATGGCCAAGAAACAAATAGTTAGTGAATCGTTTAGGTTGTTCTGCATAGACTTCTTCATGAAGAATGTCATTTAAAAATGCACTTGTGACATCCATTTGGTATAATTTAAATGACATGATATTACTAATAGTATGCGATTAGATTCTAAATAGCCACAAGTGCAAAAGTTTCATCGAATTCGATTCCTTCAACTTGTGTGTATTCTTGTGCCACTAGTCTGGCTTTGTTTCGAATGATGGTTCCATGCTTGTCGGATTTATTCTTGAAGATTCACTTGGTTTTGATGTTGTGATCATTAGGTCGCAGAACCAGTTCCCATACTTCATTCTGAGTTAACTGATGTAGTTTCATGCATGGCGTTAACCTAGCTTTCATCTTCTAGTGTTGCTTCAACTTTCTTGGGTTCAACTTGAGACAAATAACACACAAATGAGACTTAGCTTAAAACTCTTTTTCTCAATCTCATACATTCATCCAGTTCTCCAAGGATATTTTTCTTTGGATGATTGTGGCTGATCCTTCTCGAAGGCTCTTTTCCACATTGTTGAATAGGAATTGGTGAGACAGTTTCCACTTGATATGTCTCTTCTTGTTCAAATGAGTTTTCTCTATCTAGTTCAATGATATTGTTGAGCTCCTTCTTGTTCAATTGTTATCCACAACCACATTGATTGACTCCATAAAAATTTGAGTTTGTAGGTTGTAAACTCTACATGTCTTGTTGTTTGATGAGTATTCAAGAAATATTCCTTCATCACTGTTTCTATTGAACTTATGTGTATTTTCTCTATCTTGCAAGATATAACATGTACTCCCGAGCACTAAAATACTTGATCATGGGTCTCTTGTCCTTCTATAACTAATAAGGTGTGAATTTAGTGCCTGGTCGAAGTACTACTCGGTTTATTATGTGTCCAACATTATTGATGGCTTCCTCCCAGAAGTATAGTGTCAACTTCTTATTACTCAGTATGGTATGAGCCATTTCTTGTATTGCTATATTCTTCCTTTCCACCATCTTATTTAGTTGAGGAGTGATTATTCTTGATGTATGCTCTGTTCATCACAAAAAGAAGAAAAGTTAGAATTTTCAAATTCTTTATCATAGTCACTGTGAGTACGATAGATTGAAGAATCATTCTTTGTTTGTAGGCATTTAAACAATTTCTTTGCAACGTCGAAAATTTCTGACTTGCCTCTCAATAGGATAGTCCACATGTATCTTGAATAGTTGTCTACTATGACCATAATGTACTTCTTCCCACTGAGACTCTTAGTTTGAGTAGGACTCATCAAATCCATTTGTAAAATTTGAAGTGGCCTTGAGGTCAAAATGTCGCAATCTTCTTGTGAGATGCCTTAGTTTACTTTCCTTCCTAACAAGTTTTGCACACCATCTTTTTATTTTTCAGCAGTTTTGGCAATCCATATACTGCTTCCTTCTTAGATATTTTTAGCAAATCTCTATAGTTTATGTGGCCAAGGCAGTAGTGCCATAGTTCAGTTTCATTCAACACTTTGCGATAACATATAGTGTTCATGGGTGAACTCCATAGCAGTTGTCTGTGATTTTGATGCCATTCATTATCCATTTTCCAGCATGGTTATAGACATTGCATTTGTCATTTGAAAATTGCACAGAAAGATTGTCATCATAAAATTGGATTATACAAAGCAGGTTTGCTTTCAAGCCATTAACAAAAAGAACATTGTGAAGGGTAGGTAAATCATGAATGTCAATACTTTCCTTTCCTTCCATAGTTGTTGTGCTACCATCACCAAAGATCACAGATCCTCCGTTTGTGGATTTGAATTTCTTGAACAATTCTTTGTCACCTGACATATGCCTAAAACATGTACTATCTAAATACTATATGCTACTATCCATTGCTTTGAGTGTTGTGTGAGCCATTAAACATACGGCATTTTTTTTGACAACCTACTTAGTTTTAGTATTTGTCTTATCCATGTATTTAGAACCAAGTTTTATTTATTTATTTATTTATTTTATTTTTTATTTAATAGGAAGACAAAATAAGCTAATTCACCAAGTTTTCTACCTAGGGTAATCATTTGACTGCTCAACTTGTCTACTTTATTTTCTAGGCTTTTACTATTGTTAGCAAATCTGTTTCTTTTTCTATTTTCTTGTCCTTTCCTTAAAATATAGCAGTCTATTTTTGCATGAACAATTATTCCACACAAATGATAAGTAGGAATGAATTTATCTTTGGGCTTACCTTGATAAAACATGGTTGTCTTGACTTTGCTAACAACTTTCTTTGGGACATTCTCCATTTTGCTTCATTTCACAAATGTGATACCTTTGTGTGAAAAAGCAATACATACATTATGATTAGGACCTTTGGAAGTTGTGTACCGAAACCTGTTAGATTAGAATTGTCTCTTTGAACCTTTAGTAGTTCCTCGAGTTTTTGAGTTGCTGTCTTTACTTTGGCTTTCTAACAGGTTTTCAGCTCATTCTCAAGTACTTCTTCTTGAGTGTGCAATCATGACACTTTTATTTTTGACAGTTCAAGGCTTCAAATAGATTGTTTTTTTTCATTTTCCGCTGTGGGTAGATTCTTGTACAACTTTTTATTCAATTTTTTGACTTTCACAATCTCTTTACACAAATCATCATAAGCTTTTTGCAGACTTAATTCATGGCCACCAACAACTATAGCAACATCAGAATTACTATCATCACCATCAATGTTGTTATTGTCAGCACATTTCTTCACAGACGCAGAGAAAGCAACCATGTAGTTTTATTATCAGAGGATGTACTTGGCTTTTCAAAGTCAGAGTTATCACTCAGTGTGACATTCAACATTTTTTCCTTACTTATTTTAAAATTAGGACATTTAACTCTTATGTGACCAAAATGAGAGCATTCATGACATTTATTTTTTATTTATTTATATTCGGTTTTGTCTTTATTTCACTTTTTAGACTCATTCTTTTTAGCAAAGTTTTTACATTTATTTTGCTTACCAGGATTCTATTTATTGAATATGAACTTTCTAAATTTCTTGGCTACAAGAGCTAAGTCCTCATTGTTGAGATTCTCATCATCAGAAAAATTATCATACTATTCCTTAATAGATTTGAGTATGATAGGTCTACCTTTCTTCTGTTGTGAAAGAAAAGATTCATATGTTTGTAGAGAGCTTACCAATTCTTAACCCAAATTGTATCCAACTCATTGTTTTCTTCTATGGTTGTTACTTTTGGCCAAAACCTCTCATGGAGGGATTTTAGAATTTTCAACACAACTCGTGAATCTTCCACCTTTTCTCCGTGATTGAATTTGAAATTCACAGTATTATTAATTTTTGCATAAAATTCATTAAAATTGTCATCTTTCAGCATTCTAATTTCCTTAAACTTTGAGGTTAACATTTGTAATTTGAAACTTTTCACCGTTCTAGTCCATTAATGTGACGCCCCCAAATTCCCTTTAAAATAAACACGGGAATCGAGACGTCGGGATGATGACAACACGGGTCACATATCCCAATGACAAGTATCAAATGTGTGTGCACACGTGACATACATAAATAAAAGTCGCAGCGGATAAATAAAATTATTATCTAAGTACCAAAATTTTTTTGAAATATTTTACAAACTATTTTAATATAAACTCTCCAACATGAGATTTAATACAGTCTTTTGAAATACAAATTAACCAAATACATATTTATAAAAAAATGGGGGAAATAAATTTCTCGAAATAACAATTAATAATAATAACACATTAACGGCAGAGTTGTCTCCTCAGGCTCAGCCTCTTCATAATTTGCATCCAAAAACTACGACGCCAAAATGGCATCGCAGGTAAGTACAACCCAACCAAACCCAAAATAATAAATACATTAATGCCACAACAACAACCATGAACAAATTACCATATGCATGAGGCTTAAAATCATCTTCTTTAAAGTCAATAAAATAACCATCACGTACCATGATCAGGCATCCCCTAGCTCCTGCTAGAAGAGGAGCCACGGAGTCGGCACGAGAGCGTTACCATCCCGTCCAATCCCGTCATCGCCTGGCGAAGACCCATGGGACGTCACTCAGTATATTCCGCTCCCGAGTGACCAGAGGAGTTCCACTAGGATAGTGCCCCATCCAAGCTTGGGGTTGTGATACACACGCACCCGAAACCATAAATACATGAAAACCCAGTTTTCATTTCTAACACATAAATATGCGTGTAAATACACAATGCATATGACCATGCACCAAATAACCAACAACTGATAATTTTCAACAATGACCAAACACAATATTTTTTTATGCCAAAAATATATTTAAATCTTAAAATTTATTTGAAAAATACTTACAGCGGGTAAAAACGCAAATCTTTGAATAAACACCAATCCGCAGCGTTCGTAGCAGTCACCGATACGTTACGCTAAAATACTCGGTTTGACCCCAAAATTTAGGGAGATACACTTTGAAGGGTGGTGAATCTCATGAAAATGGTGGTGTGGCGGCACAACCACCGGAAGGTGGCGGATCGGGGTCAAAATGGGTGAAAACCCATTTTCGAGTTTGGGATTGTAACGGAAGGTGAAGCCTTGTATGGGGAAACTGAGCTAGAGGGATGACTGGCTGAGCGAATGGAGTCTTTTGGTGGTGGTGGTGAGGCCTACGGTGACCGGACGGCGGCGCAGCGAAGAACAACCCGTTTTAGGACCCATTTCGGGTGGAGGGGTAACCGGCGGAGATGGGTGGCTACCGACGGTGAGTTATGCTCTCCGGAGGGTGGGGAGTCTAGTGGTGGTGGTCGGAAACCAAAGGTTGGCCGGCGGTGGTCGAAAAATGCAGAGGAAGTTAAAACATCCATTTCGGGTTTCAGCCTATGGAGGGGAGGTGGGGTGGCCGAAGGTGACATTACCAGTACCGTTGAACTTGCCGGCATGTGGGGGTGAGGTTGAGCTGGGCGGTGTCATCGGTGGGTGGCTGAGGGCGGTCCTGGGGAGGAGGAAGAAGCGACGGGAGATGAGAGAGAGATAGAGGGTGCACGGGCTGGGTGGTCTGGGAGAAGCAGGGGAGAAAGGAAAAGAAAAAGAAAAGAAAAAGAAAAAAGGAAAAAGGAAAAAGAAAAGGGAAAAGAAAATAGAATTCACTAGAAGAAAAACACAATAAATTAAATAAAAGCCAGTAAAAAATACTACAATTCAATATCAATAAAATAAAATATTTAAAACCCAACAATACACTAATTTAATTTAAAGAACAATTTAATCGTAGAACACTAATTATTATTAAGAAAGTACATCAATTAAAACCACATAATAAAATAAAGGAAATTAAATTCTACTCATTAAAATAATTACTTCACATTTAAATTAATAAAGAAACAACATAACTCAACATGAACTAATTAATAGTTCAAATAAATATCTTAAATAAATAATATTATTAAAATACATTAAAATAATTAACATCGAGAATAAAGTAACGTGTAAAAATACACATAAATCTGGGATGTCACAATTAATGTGTGGTTTCCAAAATATCCAAAACTTCCTTAGTTGTTTCACATATGAAATTTTTCTTGAATTCATCAGGAGAAATTGCTATAGAGATGGTATTGAGACCTTTCCTATTCCAGTTACAATTGTTTGATTGCTCTTAGGTTTAGCCATCAACAGGTCCTTCGAGCTTAGTCATCCTTGCTCAATTGATTGCCAAACTTTCTCATATAGTTATTTGAGAAATGCTTTCATCCTCACTTTTCAATAAGTACAAATCTCCCCATTAAATTGTGGTGGTGATGATAGTACCAACATGGTCAATTAGGGAAATAGATCATACTCAAGATTGAGTAAACCATGTTCTGATACCAATTGGTATTCTCAAGTTACCCCTTATTATGAATGTTAGGCTTTACAAACATACTTAAAACCGCTTAGTAACCAACAATATCATGCTGAAATATGAATTAAAATAAACATTATATTTGGTCTCAAAGGAAAATCCAATGAATAACTCTTCAATGGTAAATCGATATGAGGTATCAAATCCAAGAAAACCAATTTATTAGATTGTGATATTATAGATAATGTTCTTAGATTACAAAACTTTTACAACTAGACACTTTTATTTATTAACAAGACAAACGACCTGCCTGCCTTCTATCGCAGTAGCATTCAGAACTTCTGACGATCTCCAATCTTTTATCTTTCCTCTTGAAACCTCTAATGGCTGAAACATAAGCACTTCAACTTCCTCTTAAAGTATGCTTACACTCAATCCCTAAGTAATGAGTATCTTGAAAATTCTCCTCCTGAGAATTTTCTCTCACATGGAAACTTAAAGACTTTCTCGACTTCAAACTCTCAACTATACTTGAAAGTATTTCTGAAGTGTTGTTTATGATATTTTCACCAAAATTTTAGCCGAAACCTTCTTTAAATAGGCAATACAATAATTGAGTTGTTTTAGGATTCTAATGACGGCTTTATCCGGTTATCTGGTTTGTTACACTGTTAATAGTTTGCCAACGTGTCAGACTGGAACACTTTTACTAGATGTATTCGAGTTTAAATTTGCTTCGATATCTTCATTTAAATCTTCAATTTCTATCTCTTGATATCTTCAGCTGTTCTCTAGATCTGAACGCTTATCTTAGACTCTTTGTAACACTTATCTTGAATTTGAAAGTTCATGATAAGAATTATACTAAAATTCGGATTCTATTCTATCAAATAAACCTTAGAGTACTAATTAAAATTACATTCATCCAATTGTTTCAAATTTAAAACCTAATCATCTAATCTTAGCCAACATGAAATTACATTTACAATATGGAAAGTTAGTAATAATTGTTTTAGTGTGAATGCCAATATTAAAATGACTAGTAATCCAATGGTCTCGAAATGCAATTGCTGCTCTTTGGGGAATATTGAGAATCTTAATCATGTTCTTTGTATAGGTGATATGATAATTCTTCATACTGGGCCAGAGCAAGTGAATTTTTGGTTATGTCATATGGTAAACTCTACTCAAATTCGTACTATTTTTGGTATTCTTCCTCCCTTCTCTATTTGAAACTTTGGGATTGGTATAGTAAAGCCAAGTATGAACGTAAATGTGAAATGGTTGAATCTTTGTGGCATGTTATCATATTATGGATTCAAAGAATTATGTAGTTGACCATAAAAACTGTAAGCTTTCTACTAAGGATTTTGATATTTTAAAGAAGTTGGATATCCCAGTGCGTTTACCAAAACCTACGAATGTATTTGTGGATAAACTGATTGGGCCATAGATTAATTAGATGAAATTTAATATTGATGGTAGTAGTTTGATGCAGGAGATCAAATCCAAGTCTGATGATACTGAGTTATCAGATAGTACAAGGACGGCTGGTAATAGTGATCTTGGGGTAGTAGTCTTGCATAAGACCCCAATTCGAAAATATCTTTTCAGCGTGCAAGTCGTGACTACCAAGCTACACTAGATTTGATGCTTTTCAAGACCAAAATCTACAATTTTCCCTTTCGACTCCATAATTTTAGTCTTTTTATTTTTTATTTTTTTATTTAGTAATATTTCATTTGTTATTTAGGAAGTGATTTTGAACCCGATTTGAGCCAGATTTTTGACAGATTACTTCTTTGATTTCATATTTAATTTTTCCTTCATTATTAGGATTTTACTAATTTTGGTAAAATTCTATATCAGATAATTTTGGCTATATTGGCTTGTGGACCGATTTTAAACTATTGCTTGATTTCATAATTTCAATTGAATATTAGAGACATTTTCTCTATATTTTTGGGTAATTTTCTTGTGTTCTTCTCTACAAATCATCTGTTAAAACTAGCCTCCAAAATAATTACTATTTTGTCTGATGTCATAGTTTGGGTAATTCGGAACTGATAGGAGCTGAGGATGTTATTCATGATACTGATGGTAATTTGCGTGAGGATTTTGCTATGTTTATAAGCTCTTGGTTCTAATAATTTTGCTGAAATGAAAAGTCTGCTAGAAGAAGAGGTGTTGTCAACTTGATTCTCACTTAGTGCATATTGAGACAGACTCTCAAATTCTTGTTTGATGGTTACTTGACCTATGCGTACAATATTGACGATAATACATGTATTTGCAATGATGATACTTCGTTGGCTAAAAAAATGATTATTTTCAATAAAAATCTATCGTTAGGATATTAGTTAAGTCCTTTTTCCATAACTGCATTGCAATAGTAGGGCAATGAAAAGTGATCGTTGCAATTACTTTTTGAAATGAGAAATGGATCTTTATTTTTGCAGAAATTGATTTTTGTTGTAGTGAATCCATTAGTTATGTGATCAAATTTTTATTTTTTGTGAGTTTTTCGAGAGAAATGATATTTGTAATTTTAGGATACCTCAAGTGCACTACTACTTTTGAAAATTTTGGTTAAATCTAAAAATCATACGAAAAAAATATATGTTTTTAATAATAAATCCCAATTTTTTTTTTTCAAAGGGATTAGACGAGTCTTGAGATCGCAATTTTCTTTTTATTCATATATACTTGCGTCTCTCCAAAAATAAAGTTTAATGAGAAGAGAAATTAACCACGGTTTAAGTTGCTTGGTTTGGTAAAGTATGACCATAATAGAAGTCGAATAAATTATGATGCAGTGCCTTTTCGACTAAGTGAGGTGCAGTACATATCGTCATGTACTTGTACTTCTGTTTTTGATCTAGTACTGCAAAAATCAAATATTCTATATAAGAAACCATGCACAAATGCGACCTTGATGATCTACACCCAATTTCTTCAGTCCTCTCTCTTACTTAGCAGCTCAACTGCAAGCTTTTGACCTCCAAAATAATGTCCCAGCTTTTAGTTAGTTCGATCCGTGCCCTAACATCTGGTGTCTTCCTATATTTTATAAAATGCCAAACATCAGAAAAGAAGCAAGTGCATGGGGATCGATGAGTAATATTTTTGGGGTCATATATCTGGATTAATTAAGCGTTTATCTCTCTGCAACAGGTCCGATGCATGGCCAAATCTAATGGTTTAACGTAAGGTCAAATTTGGGGTGATTACACAGGTATCTTACTCGATTCTGTTCTTCTAAATTTCTAATTATGATTATAAGATTCGACTTTCAGGACTCTTCTCTCTCTCTCTCTCTCTCTCTCTCTCTCCCTGTGCTACTTCTAGGTACTTGGGTCGCTGTGGAAATGCCCATGATGCAAAGGTGTTCCGAAAGATCAGGTACAGGGCCGGGCATGCAAGCTGGTGTTTTGACATTAGAGAAAGCTGGGTCATAAGTTACTTTTCCTCTTCGATCGATCCACATATGCATTTGCTTTAATCAATCAGCAGATTTTGTCATGCTTCACAACTACTCATATGCAAGTTCTTTGATTTATGGAGCTATCTGCCAGTCTGCGAGATCCATTATTCTTGTTATTTTATTCCAGGGAATTCATTCAAAGTTTGGACATGATGCTTATTATTTGGATCTATATCTTCTGCACCGACCATGTGGCCTTTATTAAAATTTTCTTTTGTAAGAACGTGTTCGGGTTTATCATTTAACTAATCAATTAAATATTTGGTTTTCCTTTCACGAGGTGTACCGTTAACGAATTGGCTGGCCGAAGCAATAATCAATGGGGGAAAAAGAGAAAAAAATTCAATCTCTTTCATTATTCTATATATATCGTTCCTTATTGTGATGTGGATGGAACACAACATGAGCTAGCCACAGCTACGAATGATTTCCTATATATAAAATATTCCGAACAAGCTTCCATAATTTTGATAATATAATTGCATTAATTTATTACTTGCGATCGAGACAAATCTCCACGTGCAATATTAAATCATTAAACTTTTGAACTATATGGCTGGTATAACATAACTCGAACCACGTCATCGATTAGGATGATAAGAATAATCATGGACACATGATATCAAACAATGCCATATGAAAAAATTAAAAAACTTGAGAACTAGATGGTTTAAGATAAATTGAACCATGCATACACATCATCGATTATATAATATCAGATCGAAAGAATCATGGGCACATAAAACAACCAACATATGTTAATTATTATATTCCGTCAAACAGTATATAGCAAGTAACATGCGTGGAAACATTATAAACATTAGATAAATGGATTTTGAAATTCAAATTTGAGTGTCTCAAGTTGGGGAAAGACACATGACCATGGCCAAGTGAGCCACTTGGGGGTAAGTAGCAATTAATATTTAATGCTCAATAAATATTATAGGACCCACTTTATTAGACTATCTATCTCTCTAGTACTTGGGGTTTTCAAGCTCAGGTAAAAGAGTGAGAAGATTTTCATTCTTGATTATAAGGGAAATTCTATATATCACATCACGATTTTAATATATAAGATGTGATATATTTATCATCATTAAAATGATCTTTTATAAGATAATTTTTTATCATCTAATGATGATAAATATACTAGGTCTTATATAATAGAATGAAAGTGAGATGGTGGTATGATGTATAGCTTTACTTTTTTGATAATGATATATATTACATGATGTACTTTGTATGAATGGGTTCTAAAACCAATCTTTTTGGTCTTTTGTTATAACCTGGAGATTTGGTCAAGTATTAATGCGCCCATATACTGATCTAAACAATGGGTAATCATGTGAAACAACAGATCTTAATTAAAAAACAAATCTTGCGAAAGGTATGGTTCGTAATTAATTTGATTTTCAAGTGATTTTAAAAAAATTTACATGCTATAATTAAGGCTTATAAACATAACTTGGATTGCTTACTTTGATATTTTATTAGAAGCTGATTAAGTACTTTGGAACTTGGAAGTAATGAAAACAGCTTGCGCCTCATGCTATTGGCCGGTCATATTAATTAATATAATAGTTTATGAGATATTATTGATCCCATATTTTAAGCTGGATAATGGATATATGATTTTTTATTTAACCCTACCTAGGGTGAGTCACAGATCATATGGGATACGATCGATCGAGCTTGGGATATGCGCGTCTCTGAAAAGTTCAACCTACAAATAACGCTAAATGCCAGCTGAAAGTCGCAGAACAAAGTCTGGTGAGGGTAATTTAACAGATATGGAACTAAGCAAGGTAGGCTTGAGCCTGGGTTTCCTATTTTTCGTGTTTTTGCATGGAGTTCTGGCAGATTGCAGTACTGCTACTCGAAAAGTCCATCGCTACAACTTTCTTGTAAGTAGTGTCCAATATCACGATGTTACGTTTTACGAGAAACAATTAGTTATTGTCTATTACACAATATTTGTCGTAGATTCAGTACGGCCTCCCATCATGGAGTGTGTTCTAATTCTGGGTGTGGATCGACGTTGCGCTTGTTTTTTAATTTGTTTGTTAATTATATGATGCATTGTGCTCGATCGATCTGGTTGCAGCTGAAGGAGACGAGGTTTACAAGGCTATGTACAACAAAGAACATGTTGACTGTAAATGGCCAATGGCCTGGCCCCAAAATCCAAGTTTGCAAAGGGGATACTGCATTTGTTCATGTTCACAATGCCGGCACATATGGTATCACTATTCACTGGTAATGACGTCGTGACTCGCTCTGTCTATGTCTCGCTTTTAGAGTGAAGCGTTAATAGAATTTTTTTTTATTTACGATTAGTTATTTAAAAAAAAATGAATATTATCAATTAAAATTAGTCCATTTTCATGTAAATAATCTTTCATTGTATTACAACCATGAAGGAATGTAATATTCATGATTGTCCAAACTAAAGTAATTTGAGGTAAACTAAGATAAAACTTTAATGTAGGCACGGAGTGAAGCAGCCAAGAAATCCATGGTCGGATGGTCCTGATGGTGTCACACAGTGCCAAATTCAATCAGGAAAAAACTTCACTTACGAGGTCAATTTTTCGGATGAAGAAGGAACAATTTGGTGGCATGCCCACAGTGACTGGTCCCGGGCCACAGTCCACGGAGCCATTGTCGTCTTACCTGCGAAAGGAACCACTTACCCTTTCCGCAAACCCTATGCCGAAAAAGTGCTTGTACTCGGTATAAAATTGAATATTTAAGAGAGATACTATATTTGTAGTGACCATGACCATATATATCACATCTGCATTAGAAAACTGTTCATGAGAGTCTATTTATCTAATTCTTCCTCTCTCTCTTTTTTTTTTTTTTTTTTTAATTGTACTTGCGCAGGGGAATGGTACAATGGAGATCTCAAGGAAATAATTGATAACGCAACTGAAACCGGTGCTGCTCCAGTTGAATCCAATGCCTATACCATCAATGGCCAACCAGGATTCCCAAATAATTGCTCCAAGGGTACCAAAATATATAGCACTTGGGCTAGAATTTATATCATTATGAAATGAAAAATAGGTTTAATTATTTATATTATATTCTTAATATAATCGTAAACTTTCTCGATTCAGAAACAACATATCGTCTAAAAGTTCAATACGGCAAGACATATCTTCTCCGTCTGATAAATGGCGTGATGAATGAAGAAATGTTCTTTGGAATCGCAAACCACAAGCTCACAGTTGTGGCCCAAGATGCTTCATACATAAAACCCATAACCACAGATTACATCATGACAAGTCCCGGACAAACATTTGACATCCTCGTCACTGCAAACCAGCCTCCAAGTCATTATTACATAGCTGCGAGTCCCTTCTTCGATGCCGGTTCTGTTGCTACATACGACAGTTCAAACACTTCGGCACTTCTCGAGTATACAGGCAGTTATACTCCTCCAGCCTCTCCTCCATATCCTTCACTTCCTAATATATCGAACAGGGCCGCTGCAGATAAATTCACAAATCGTATAAGGGCATTGAAAAGTCCTAAACACCCAATTAACGTCCCCACAAAAATCGACAAAAAATTATTCGTGACAGTTAGTCTAAATCAGATACTTTGCCCTGGTGCAACTTGTGGCGGTCCAGATGGTAATAGGTTGTCATCAAGCTTAAACAACATCAGTTTCGCTGCCTCAACCATTGATATACTGCAAGCATATTACAGGTACTAAGTATCGCTAATTTTTCCACTTTTTTTTAATCAAATCATCCCTTGATTTATTAAGAAATATTCCAGTTTTGCCTGAAATAAATAGCATCTAGTTATGCTTGGCATGCATGAGTATTATTATATTCCAACATATTTATAACCATAGGTAGTCTGGCATTGATTACCTTTTGGTGATCAATTATTTACAATAAAATTAATTATTTGTGATAAAAATAGATTCATTTTAACTAGAAATAATCATTTTGCTAGAAATATAATTGATCATAAATTATAAACAATTTTCTTTTAATGTTGTAATTTATGTAGTTTTATTTTTGGGACTAATTTTGTTTTATAACCTTTTACACAGGAGTTTGCCGGGTGTGTTCTACGAAGATTTCCCCGATAATCCACCATATGTTTTTAACTACACGGGAGATGTAGGTAATAACACATTATTTACGTACCAAGGGACAAATGTAACGATGATAGAGTACGGGGCTGCAGTGGAAATAGTGTTCCAAGGGACTAATGTTGAGGATGGAGAGTTTCATCCAATGCATCTCCATGGTTATAGTTTCTATGTGGTTGGGACAGGTTATGACAATTACGATGAGACCACTTCCGCACAAACATATAATTTGAAGGATCCAGCAGAAGTTAACACAGTTGGTCTTCCTAGGAATGGATGGGTTGCAATTCGGTTCATAGCCAATAATCCAGGTACACATGACTCTTATTTTAAGATACAATATGACTACAATACAATTACATATAATATATTTTTACTAACGCTTCATTTGGATGCTGAAATATAAGTTTCATCTCATTTTATTTTATTTCATATCATCATTATAATTTTCTCAAAATTTCATACAAAATATAATATAATAAATCAGTATTTTCATCATGGGTCTTTTTGGGATGCCCCTAACAATCAACGAATGGCTATCTTATCTTACTATCCAAACAGACCCCAAATATATACTACTCATTTGAAGTGAAATGAAGATAATCTGTCTTCGTCTTTCTTGGTCTTTTTTATTTTTGCTTTTGTTTAGTGAGTTTCGCTGATGATCTCTTACAAGTATATATTGGTGATGTTTTTCAGGAGTCTGGTTTTTGCATTGTCATTTGGAAAGGCATGTATCTTGGGGTATGGGCATGGTTATCATTGTGAAGAATGGACCGACCAAGGAAACAAGTATTCGACGACCCCCAGCAAATATGCCTCGTTGTACTTCTTAATTAGGTTTTTTGAATTCAATATCTCACCGGGACTATTATCATGAATGAATAAAACGTGAGACAATGCAAAAACCATCCATGCCAGACAATGCTAGCATTTTTTTTCTCCTTGTGTACTACTGCATTTTCATGACTAGCTACGTACATATAATATCTTCAACCATCCATGCCAGACCACTATCTGGTCATGAGAACTAACCGCAAACTTGATTTCATGTACGTTATAAATGATTTGTTATAAGATCATCAATCAATTATATTATATATTAATTAATTATACCGTATTAATTAGCTCACACATGCATAAAGCCTCGTTATTGAGTCCTTCAATCCAGGACACGATTATATTCGATCTTACCAACATTAATGCTCGATCCCCAAAAATAGGAAAGGGGGGAAAGAATATATAAATAATTAACAAGAAGGTTAATTTGTCGCACGAATATTATATTTTTTCCTGCGACAATATCTAGAATACAAATTATCACATGCACTTCATATAAGATATCGAGTTATAATAAAACGGTAGAAATTAATTCATATTTAAGCATCTGATCTGATCATGTGCAATAGTATTGATTATACGTGTTAATAATAACATAATCTAATTTACACCTTATTTACTACGTTTTATTTTGCAGTTATTTTTTTTTTCTATTTGCTATTTGAACCTGGATTGAAAATGTTAGAACATGCATGCATGACCGGCTTCTTGCATAGTTTAGGAGAAAATAAATTCAATCAACCAACGTAATAAAAGGGGCCATGTTCGGAGATGTTTAGTCCAAATTCAAAGAGTTAAAAGAAAAAAAAATGAAGTAATAAAACTGAAATAAAGGAGATCGAGATGTAAGTGTGTATTCTTTCTGATTGTTTTCGTTTAAATAAAAAACAATGGGTTTGAAATCCTCTAAGTTGCAAACTTTGGACCACCCATGTATTGACAATTTTTTTATGTGAGACAGCATAATAATTATTCTGCAGGCTAGTTCTAACAGATAATTTATAAAAAAGAACACAAGAAAATTTTCTAAAACACAGAGAAAATGTTTATGAGATTCAACTGAATATTATGAAATCAAACAATGTTGAAAATCAGTATACAAACTGGACTGTATAGTCAAAAATAGTCTCATGCAGAATTTTACCAAAATTAACAAAATCTCAAAAATCACACCAAATGAAATACAAAATAAAATAAGAAATATACTAAAAATTTGGCCCAAATTGGATTCACAATTACTTCATAAATAATAGACTAAATATTACAAAAAATAGCAAAAAAGTTCAAAAATAATGATTTGAAAGAGAAAACAGCAGAATTTGAAGTCGAAAATGATGCCAACAAGCATAGTTAGGTGTCACAGCATGCGTGCCAAAAAGATTTTTTTGAATTGGGATCTTATATGCGATTCCGATAGTCGTAGTCAAAATTATGGCCAAAATTCTGAAACGCACAAAAAACTATCTCAATTAAGAAAATATCAAGATCACTTCCCGCCTTTACATTAATCTGCCAACTCATAGAGCCTCAGCACCATCAAGGCACAATTTGACAGCTTAAGCTCATCTAACTCGGATACTCTACATCAATTTTTTGGAATGGTTAGAAATTTAACAAAAATAAATGTCATAAGCTTAAAAAATAAATATTTTCATAATCTAATCATAATTAAGTATTCATGTTAATTTATAATTAAGTTTATTATATTAAAACTATTTCTAGACTAAGCATTTATTTTTCTACGTTATTTTAAAAGTTGCTAAAGATTATTATACAAGCTGCTAGCATTGTAGAACAACTAGCAAAACAATTAATATTTGATGATTTTATTAGCCACTATAAGAAAAATAGGTTAACATAACTAATGTGATACATCTAAAAGGGATAAATACATCCAATTTGGTTATTTCTGTCTTTTTTGAATGTATTATATTTATTATATTAACCCATTTTTCTTGTAGCGAGCCAATCGCATGCATAATCATCAACAAAACCGGTTTATTATAATAATTAACTAAACACAACCGGCATGCACCAGTACTAAATGAGTATAAGTATTAGGGAGAAATTAAACCGCGCGCAACTCGGAAGACAATATATTATACGTACGGAGGCGCTGTTACACAAAAACAATGGTCTACATAATTAAGATAATGACTAAAAAACTGTATATGAGTTGCAGATGAGACAAGTAGTCATGTGATCATGACAGCCTTTGTTTCCTTCCCTCGATCTGTACCTATGATAGGATAATATGCATGGTCCACCCTTGGTTAAAGGAACATGATTATCAATTATCAGGGCATTTTACCACATGGGAAACCACGATATGTACGTTTCTTTAATTGACAGCACCAATATAATCTATAAGTGCAACCAATGCACGCCCACAAGAGTAGTACTATTCATGATTTGCAATGACTTTGTAGGATATCATTATCTCTATAAAAGCATGATTTTAACAACAATGTGACAAAATGGCCGTCTCAATTAGCATTGTTGAACCCAAGGTTTCAAGTTTCATATAAATTTACAAATAGATTTTGATGATAACAAATGAATCCAAAGAATAAAGGAGTCTCAAGCTCAAATTGTCCACACAATATAATCAAGCACATCAAGGAAGCAAGCATGAGCAAGAAAGGAACAAGTTCACATTAAAATCATAGAGTAATGTTGTAAATCTCTTAAAAATTCAAAATTAGGATTAAGGCTCAAAATTAATATTTTATCATAAAGCATTAAAATACATTTTCCACATATGCATGAATATTTTGAAAATTAAATTTGAAAATTTTGAAAGATGATTGATTGTTATCTTTCACATGTGCATGACATGATTAAAGGTTTGAATTTTGAAAATATTAAGATGATTGATTGTCATCTTTCACATGTGCATGTTTTATTTGAATATTTTCAAAAGTGGTGGATGCTTTTCTTGACTTATGCAAAAGGTAGATGTCTTTATTTGAAAATTTTGAAAAGTAAAGTGTGCTCCTTTTGTCATATGCAAAAAGTAAAAGATTATGTTTAAAATTTTTGAAAAGTAAAGTGTGCTCCTTTTGTCACATGCAAAAAGTAAAAATATTAGATTTGAAATTTTTGAAAAGTGAATGATGATGTTTTTGACATGGGAATCTTTTCAAATTTGAAATTGAAGACTCATTTGCCTATAAATAGCTCACTTGAGTTTTGCAAAAATCACAACAAGAGCTTACACATCTATTGCTAAGTTTTGCATCATTTCTTCAAAGCTCTCATTCTCTCTTTTCTAAAGTTTTGAGCCTTAATTCTTATTCTTATTGAGAGAGATATAGGTTGCGCTGTATTGTTTCTATCTCACTCATTGAGGAGTGTACTTTGATAGTCTACCTACTATCAACTCTTGTATTTGGAAAAGGGTGTATATAACCCTTGTGTGTGTAGAAGGTGTTCTACACGGGAAATAGTTAAATCACCAAGTGTGAGGTGATTGGAAGTGTAGAAGGTGTTCTACACGGAGAATAGTTAAATCACCAAATGTAAGATGATTGGAAGTGTAGAGGGTGTTCTATACGGATTCTTTGGAGCGGTGCTGCTCAAAGGTGTAATAGGTTTCTATCTCCACCTAAAGGAGATTGAATAGTGGATTTGGGGATCCTCAAGAGGTAGCTTGAGGCGAGGACGTAGGCAGTGGGGCCGAACCTCGTTAACATACTGAGTTTGCTTCTCTCTTACCCTTACTCTTTATATTTATTATTGTTTCATATTTTGTTTATATTTTATATTATATATTTGATTTATAATTGTTATTTTTTTAAATACAACTCAATTCACCCTCCCTCCTATGTTAGTCATCTGGGCAACAAGCATCAATATCTAGCTAACACTTCATGTCCACCTTGATCATCCGGGTGCAGTAGATAAAAATCCTTTTAACAATAGTTTGAATTCTAAATGTAATATATATATATATATATATGATCAAGCTCATTCCCTTTCTCACTACAAGAAAATTGATTATTCGTAATGAATTATTTCCTACCAAAACGGTTATTCTTTGTCAAAATGAGTCTATTTTTACAACAAATAATCATCTTCGCAATAAATAGTTCATCATGAATACTCATTTTTTTGTAGTATCTTAAACAAAAAAAAAAAAAAAACCAAACATGTATATATATATATATATAATATTGTCACCTAACTGATCATAGGTGTGACGCCCCCAAATTCTCCTTAAAATAATACGGGAATCGAGGCATCAGGATGATGACAACACGGGTCACACATCCCAACGTCAAGTATCAAACGTGTGTGCACACGTGACATACATAAAATATAAGTCACAGCGGATAATAAATTATTATCTAAGTACCAGAATTTTTAGAAATATTTTACAAACCAATTTAATATAAACTCTCCAGCAGGAGATTTAATACAGTCATCCAAAAATTAAATTAAATAAATACATATTTATAAAAAGGAGAAAATAAATTTCTCGAGAGATCAATTAATAATAATAACACTTCTATAGCGGAGCCGTCTCCTCAGACTCAGTCTCTCCAAAGTCTGCATCCAAAAAAGTTACGACGCCAAAATGACATCGCAGGTAAGTATAACCCAAACAAACCCAAGACAATAAATACATTAATGCCACAATAACAACCATGAACAATTACCATATGCATGAGACTTAAAATCATTTTCCTCAAAGTCGATGAAATAACCTGTAACGCCCCAATGGAAGGCCTAAACCACATGACCTATACTCCAAAAGGACTAGTCAATGATACAATTGGAGCCCCATTGGAACCTTATAAAGAGCTAGAACTTCTCATTCCCAAACAATGTGGGATCCCATACACCACCTATCTTATCATTCTCATATAGGGTATTACATAACCACAGTCGTCAAAATCCCAATAAAATCACTCATCATTTTTTCAGAAAATGATGACCATAAATCCATTAAAACCACAATCATTTTCCTAGAAAATGATGACCATAAATCCATTAAAACCACAACCATTTTTCCAGAAAATGGTCCGCGTAAAACCATTAAATACAACCCGCCACTTTCCCAGAAAATGGCCTAAACATCCGTTTTATTAACCGTATGTACCATGATTTCCCCTAAGGACCATCCACATACCCTGACTTTTATCATCACACTGGAGGTAACGACTCTGCATGTGACTTCGGAACAGGCGATGCCTAACTAACCACGCCCAGCACGTACCATGACCAGACATCCCCTAACTTCCGTCAACAGAGGAGCTACGGAGTCGGCACGAGAGCGTTACCATTCCATCCGATCCCGTCGTCGCCCGGCGATGATTCAAGGGACGTCACTCAGTATATTCCGCTCCCGAGTGACCAGAGGAGTTCCACCGGGATAATGCCCCATCCCAGCTTGGGGTCGTGATACACATGCACTCGAAACCATAAATACAATGAAAACCCAGTTTTTACTTCCAACACATGCATATGCACGTAAATACACAATGCAGATGACCATGCACCAAATAATCAGCAACTGAATAAATTCCAACAATGATCAAACAAAACATCTGTTGATGCCAAAATATATTTAAATCTTAAAGTTTATTTGGAAAATACTTACAGTGGTAAAAACGTAAATCCTTGAACAACGCCAATCTGCAGCATTTGTAGCGGTCACATGTACGTTAGGCTAAAATACTCGATTTGACTCCAAAATTTAGGGAGATACACTTTGAAGGGTGGAGAATCTCATGGAGGTAGTGGTGTGGCAGCACAACTACCGGAAGGTGGCGGATCGGGGGTCAAAAGGGGTGAAAACCCATTTTAGGGTTTGAGGTTGTACCCGGAAGGTGAGGCCGTGGTTGGGGAAACTGAGTTATGGAGTTGACCGGCTGGGCGAGGGGAGTCTTTTGGTGGTGGTGGTGAGGCCTACGGTGACCGGACGGCGGCGCGGCGAACAACGACCCGTTTAAAACCCATTTTGGGTGGAGGGGGTAACCGGCGGCGATGGGTGGCTACTGACGGTGAGTTATGCTCGCCGGAGGGTGGGGATTCTAGTGGTGGTGGTCGGGGGTCAAGGGGTGGTTGGCGGTGGCCAGAAAATGTAAGGGAAGCAAAATGGACATTTCAGGTAGGGGGGCCGTGTAGGGGCGGTGGGGTGGCCGGAGGGGACACCACCGGTGCCGTTGAACTCGCCGGTGTGTGGGGAGGCTAGCGGTGTGAGCGGTGTCGTCGGTGGGTGGCCGGCGGCTGTCCTGGGGCTGAGGAGAATGGACGGGCGAAAGGGAGAGGAGGCAGGGGAGGGGGCTAGCGCACACGCTGGGAAGCAGGGGAGAAACTAGGGAAAAAGAAAAGAAAAGAAAAGAAAAAGAAAAGAAAAAGGAAAAAGGAAAAAGGAAGGGAAAAAAATACAGTCCAATTCCCATCACTTGGATCACAAAAACACTTAAAATCACAACATAAATATAAGCACATAAAAATCCATTCCACAACATACTTAATTAAATAAATAAAACACATCAAATAAAATCACATAATAAAATAAAAGAATTAAATTCCAATCATTAAAATAATTAACTCATATAAAAATACATAAGAAAAACAACGTAACTCAATACTAACTGATTAATAGCTCAAATAAATATTTTAAATAAATAAAACACAACTAATAATAATATTAAATTAAATTAAAATAATTAACATCGAGAATAAAATAACGTGTAAAAATACACGTAAATCTGAGATTTCACAATAGGACGTCCCTAGCCCAACAAAAATAAATATATAAATGATGGATATAGTACTACTAGTCCGAAAAAAGACTAGTTTTGACAAATGTAATTAAGCTGGATGAAACGAGCCCGTCATTAAAACATTCAATTATCTTTTATTAAAATTAATGATTATTTTCTATCAATATAATCCTATTTTCATATAAAAATATGTAACTATTTTTATCTTATATAATTTATCATATATTCTCAATATTTATATATATTTTTTGTAAGTGGGCAACTATCATATAAAACTGTTGGTTGTCAAAAGTGGGCAGTAGCAATATTGTAGCACTAACTCTTCAGTAGTCTTCTTTGGCTGGTGTACGTTCACTCTCGACGTCTCTAGCTAGTCATTACTGAAGAGTGGCCAGACATCATTTTCACAATAAAAATATTGGAAGTGAGAAACATTAATAAAGCTAGCAAGCCAACGAAAACTACCATATATGAAAAGATGGTACTGATCATAATCGATGAGATTAATATTGAAGCACTTTGGGTTTGACATGGTACTTCCCCACCCCACTCATGACCATTACGGTACTAGTGCACAGTGCACTATCTTATAATGCACTCACACTTCATTAGAATTTTTGGACTTCAATTCATGACCAGGCCGTGATCATGCAGTATCCCATTTCCACTAAAATGTACGTACCCTCAGCTCGTCTTAATCCATTTCCATTAAGTTAATTTGGTTAAAAAAACAAACAATACATAAAGATGAGAAAAAGTAAGTATATATATATATATTATGCGTTTGGGTATCTATATATATAGTTATAAAGTAAGGATATATATATAGAGATAGAGTGTATAAGAGGTGATTTCTATCAAGGATATATATGGTCATGATCTTTAAAAAATCAGTTGACCTTTTATGTTATTCTACTTTGAAAATCACTTTTTAATTATATTATTTTCCAATAAATATCATACATTTGAAAGTACTTTAAACATATGGTTATCAAACAGTAAATAACTCATGATCTTTAATAACAGAGCTTATTACTTATTAGTACCTAACTTCTACAACTAAATGTCCTAAAAGTCTTAAAACTATAAGGTATTTTACACACTGCAATCCCCAACAAACATTAAAAGTTAAAGGAATCAAGACGTTAGGCGCTTAATTAATATTTTCTTATGAAATACAAGCCTTAGTAATCCCTTTTTTCCAACTCATTATTACTCTTAAGATATATAATATCAGATATTTATTTTTATTTTTTATTCTTTGAGGAATTAAGACCAATAATCACTTTAATTTGTACCCAATTCATCTAACTTGCTATATCCCTAATATTCAATGAGCAGTGTCGTAATTAATTAATTTAACCCGTAGTATCTATGATGGATGGAGATACTTGAGGCAGTAGATACGTTTCTACATATTATTGGCCTTAGAAATAAAGTTTTAATTAGATCTAAAATCAAAGCTTGTGAATTAAAAAATATGTAGTACACAACAATATCTATAGTATCTGTACTTCAAGCTGTACTGCATATTTTTAAGAAACGCTATAAATAATACTTATGGAAGCTCTCCCTGGCTAGTTAACAGTCCTCTCGATCTTTATCACGTTTTCTCCACTTACCATCACCTTGAATATTCCTTGATCTCAGTCGGTAGTTTTTTCTGATTTTGTCAGGCATTAGATCAATCAGATGATGATCCCATATTCTGTACATACATACATACATATATATATCTATATATATATATATATATGTGTGTGTGGTCCATGATCATTTAGTACTGATGGGATGTTCTATTGTCAAATCGATGCTTAAAGCACATCATTGATATCACTTAACGGTAAGACGAGATCTGTAAAATTCAAATTTTATAACTTATTTTTCAAATTAAGTTATGGTATATCATATATAAACGTGATTTTACTAGGTGTTCTACGATCCACACTACCTTATAAATTAATAGAATCTTTCTTTACTGATTTTTATGATCAGGTATTGTATTCAATTCGTTTCAAAAGCAGTTTTCTTTTGGGAACTTACGCCCACAGATTTTACTCGCCTGGCCTCCACGCAGTTTGACATATCATGTGGCGGCCCTAAAAACTTTTCCACTAGGCACTAGGAAGGAGCAAGAATCTATTCTACTCTACGACGATTCTGGAAAATACTTTTACGTAACACTCCACTAATTGGCCGGAGGATCTTTTCTTTGAGTTTGGCTCGTAATTAAGAAGGATATATATATATATAATTAAGAGCTCCCCCACTCTTATTTCTTTCCACAGGTCAAAGTTAATTTTAAAGCTATCGTAATATATAAGTTTTAGTCCAAATAGCTCATTGATGCATGAAACAACCCGTTGTGTGCAGATGCATTGTTTCGGTGATAATAATATGATCATGACCTTTCGCATGATTATTAGTAAGAGTTCTCCTTTTTGGACCGCCCAAAATTCCATTAATGCAATGACATGATGTTGAAGAAATTAATTACTATATCTTTGGAAAGGACGTCGATCGGTCGCCAAAAAAGAATATAGATAGCATCTCTCTATACCAGAAGAGAAGAGGCAAACGAAATAATATAGCAATTTTACGACAATTGTCTTTTTATTTTTAAACAAGTGATATTTGGTTTTACTTTATAATCAGATTACTTTGCCCCAACATATTGAAAATATATATGGTATTAATGATTTGATTCCTTTTTTCATGCCTCAACTTCAATCTGCATCAATATATACCAGACGTAGTATATATTATAATCAAAACTAGGGATCAATCTTCTGGGGGAAGCAGGCATTTTCTTAAATATTATATATGTAATAACAGCTAGCTAGCAGCCATGCATCCTATATATATAGTCAACATGCGGGGTCTATCATGGCAGTTACATATTCTTGATGTTCCCCAAAGCTGGGCATGCATGGCGGCCAGTACCTACCATATCTATGATCTCATGTTTCTTATCATCTTGTCCTTAACGACAATGCTCCAAGCAAATAAAACCAATGAATTTGGTCCAATTTGTCGACGCGGGATCATAATTAGGTAAATCAAAATCATTAATAACACTTTACAGTACTAGGGGACATGCATGCCGCCAGGCGAAGCTTCATTTACTTTCTTAAAGTTTGTTGACCAAAAACAAAAAGATGATATATCATAGGCTAATTTTAAGGTAACGTGAAAGCAATTGATCTTTAGAAATTTCTCCATCGGAACAGCGTGAACGTTGCGTATACATTTGTTTCCTTAATTTGCGGTCCAATTAGCAAGAGTAAGCATGAAATATTCATGTCTTTAGTTTGTTATTATTTACGAATTAAGTAATTAATAATGTTAGCGGTACCTGGTACTGTCTGAGATTTACACATATATTTTGTCACCAACGTCCAAAGCTTAAAATAAAAGTAAAAATCAAAATAATATTTATGATATTGGTTTGAAACTGATCAGTTTGTAAGATTTCTGTCATATTATTTATACGAATATCCTAACTCATTTACAGGAAAATAATTAATGGAAGTACTAGGCTGCAAAATTCGAACGTCATCCGCGCGCATGATTCATAAAATTATTACTTTACCCACTGGGCCACTAAGGAATGTGCTATTTATCCAATATATAGGAGTAGAGCCTGAGCTAGCTAGGCGAGTCCTGCGCGCACGCAAGATATTGTTGCGGTCGATTTATTGGAAAGTGACGCACACATGACTATGGATGATCATGATATTGTTCTGATCAGTTTTCACGCGTGTTATTTTGAAATACAATAATTACTATAAAAAATGAATATATTTTTATTAAAAATAATCATATTTATCATTAATAATTTGTCACGACTATTTATTTTTTTAACCGTGAATTATTTTTACATATTTCTTCTTTAAGTACACTGTTTTTGAAATTCTGGGTGTAGTTAAGATGTGATCGCTATAAAACCATGCCTTTGTGCACCCAGCATCCACTATATATACTTCTTTAAACACAGGAAGAAACATCATCATTAGTTGGCTAGCCAGCAAGTACGTGGCAACATCACTTTGAGCTTGATAGCGTGATAAATATAGTAAAATGGGTTCGGTCTTATGGTTTCTAGGGATTATAGTCTTTCTCAACGGCATGCTTCGTTGCATGGCCATCGCAAACATTCACAACTATACCTTCGTCGTAAGTTTCCATTATTCATATATATTATATGTACTGTGTGTGTGTAATTCTGTTTTATCATGCATGGTCGAACTAGATTGTTTGATTTTTACAGGGTTGAGGCTGGTCAGGATAGTGAAAAACATAGCAGTATTTGGTGTGTGCTTTCTAGTTAAACTCCGAATAATGCTCAAAACAATTTAAGTGGCATGCGATTAAAGTTAGGGTTTAATTAGAGAGAGTTTTCTGAAGAAATTATGTACGTATCAATTCTAGCTAGCTAACTAGCTGTGTCGCATTTATATCATGCTTTGATATTTATGTTACCCGTGTTGGGCGTTTGTGCATGATCATGACAGCTGAAGGAGACAAAATTCAAGCGGCTGTGTAGCTCGAAGAGCATGTTAACTGTGAACGGCAGTTTTCCCGGGCCAACCATTCGCGTTCACAAAGGGGATACTGTTTATGTTAATGTACATAATGAAGGGAAATATGGCGTTACCATCCACTGGTAATCTCTCTCTTTCTCTCCTCCATTAACATACACAATATTATTAACTGTTCATGTTAATGGTTGTGGTAGAGAAAAAGCTCCACTTTTATGGCTGTTTGACTAAGCACAGCACTTAAATTAAGAGTCCTAATTCCCTGTATGTATATGTGTATATGTGTGTGTGTATATATATATAATGCATAGCATAGATTAGAAATATTTATGTAGAACAAAGAAACCTCATAACACATATTCAACATCTGTTTAGGGTCAAACTAGCGTTCAACGCAATTACAAAATATGGACTCTCACCATTACAGAAGAAATGGTTTCTGGATTTGGATACTAAAGAATTGTTATTATCGAATGTCATTATTGAATGACTTGATCTAATACTCCTAAATATATCCAAAGATCATTAATTATGTTAATCCTGCTGCAAGATCACGAATATACAACAACATCGATGTCGATACCGATAAAATTAAGAAAATATTTTAGTCACAAATATGGATTACAGAAGAGTAATCATACATGCTCATAATATGGTTGATCAGATTGTAAAATTACTTTGATTATAAAATAAATCTAATGGATCATAGGAAACCACGTCAATTTATGAAATTAGTTTTATGTAATTAATCTATTCATAGCTAAATCAGTCCTCTAAAATTAAACATGCAATGTCTCAGGAATTTACAGATTTTTCTGGAAGTAATGAGAATATAATTTGCAATTAACAGAGCTTAATTTCTGGAAGCTTAATTAATAATTAAAGAGGAGTTTGGTGATTACAGGCATGGGGTCAAGCAACCAAGGAATCCATGGTCAGATGGACCTGAGAATATCACGCAATGCCCCATTCCACCTAAAACAAGCTTCACTCAACAGATCATATTTTCAGATGAGGAAGGAACTCTTTGGTGGCATGCTCATAGTGATTGGTCACGTGCTACTGTACATGGTGCCATCATTATTTTACCAGCTCCTAATACCACTTACCCATTTCCTAAGCCTTATGCAGAAGAGACTATTGTTCTTGGTATATATTCCCTTTATTTTTTATTATTATTTTTGTTCCTTTTATATTATAACATATATCAAGTATCGTGTGTTCAAGAATAAGAAACTTCAATATTCACACAGATGCATTTTTTTTCCTTTCTTTAAAAGAAATCTTAATCTTTGTCTTTTTCCGTTTTGATAATTAGGGGAATGGTATAAAGGAGATGTGATGGCCATAATTAACGAGGCCCTTGCAACTGGTGGCGATCCAAACGTTTCAGATGCTTTCACTATTAACGGCCAACCTGGAGATCTGTATAATTGTTCCAAAGGTATAAAAAGTTAGGGCTCGTAGAGTAAAGAATGAGTGTGGGGCTACCAGCTCTTTAACCAAAAAAAAGGAAGAGGAGGGGGGGGGGGGGGGGTGGGGGGCTCGTATATAGAGAACGATAAATTCACCCGAGAAGGTTAAATGATTTGTTTTTTAATTTTTTTCATAAATGATCTTTTTAATATCTTTAAATATTTTTTAAAAAATCACAATATCATTCAAAGACATTTTTTTAATAATTAAATAATGTATATATATCAAAATCCATTGTTGCTAGCTAGGATCATCAGGACACAAAGCATTTCCCTAAAAAATTGCTTCATTGGAAAGATATGCATCGTTTAAAAAAGAAATATCACACAGTTGGAAAAGAATAAAAAAAAAAAAAAAGAAGAAGAAGAAGAAGAAAGAAAACAAGCACGAAAACATTTGGAAATTAAAAGTGCAACAGAAAAATATACACACATAAAATTATATATACACAATACTTTTTACAATATCTTATAAAAATAAAAGTATTTTTGTAAAATAATATTAATTTTATAAGATAGTTTATAAAAATATCTTTACTTTTATAAAATATTGAATATGATATTGAGTGTATATCATTTCTCAAAATGAAAAAGGTATTATTGATCATTCCCTGACTTTTGGAAAGGTTAAACCCGCGGTTCAGAATGGAAGCATCTTTTCTCGGGAAAAAATTGCAATATTTAGCAGCCATTAATTGATGTCTAATAAATAGGTTAATTCGGAGTCAATTGCAATGAAATAAATAATTCATAAAATATGAAATATTTTGGTTATTGTATTTTCAAAATAATTAAATTAACAAGTGATCAAATAATGATAAGTACCAATTTCCTTGAAAAAGTTTTGAAGGGAGAAATGGTAGATTTCCTCTAGGGCTTTAATATTGCATCCATTAAGATTGTAATTTATATAAATGAGAACCCAATATTATATATAGGCCAGAGAACCGAAAAACAAATTGTAATAGTGAAGTCCATATCCAATTAATATATTAAATCATTTTTCCCTAATATTTTTCCACAATTTTTTTCTTCTCTTCATAAAATCAATTAATCAGCTTGGCCAATCATGGTGATTAAGTGTTTTATTTTATGAGAAATGATAAACATAATATATTTCACAATACTTTATACAACAGTACTTACATCAGTACTTACATGTTATAAAAGAAGGATATTTTTTCAAAGTAATGTAATTTATAAGTTAGTTTACGAGAATGAATATTCCTCCTTTTACAATATTATTGTGTAAAATTTTTGTAAAATATATTGTTTGTTTATAACCATTTTTTTCTTATAATCTTATATGTTGCAGCAAGTACGTACCGTCTACTGGTTGACTACGGAAAGACCTATCTTTTACGCATAATCAACGCCGTGATGAACGAAGAACAGTTCTTCGGAATCGCAAACCACAGCCTCACAGTTGTAGGAACGGATGCTGCATACCTCAAACCCATAATCACAAATTACATAATGATAACTCCAGGACAAACCATGGACGTTTTGGTTACAGCTAACAAGGCTCTCAGTCACTATTACCTTGTTACGTCGCCTTTTGCCGACACAAATGCTCCGTATGACAACACTACTGCCACAGCAATTCTCCAGTACAGAGGCAAGTACACCGCCCCTTCATCTCCTAGCTTCCCAACACTTCCTGTTTACAACGACAAAGCAGCTGCAGAAAACTTTACAAAGCTCTTGAGGAGCTTAGCAAGCACACAACATCCTGTCAATGTGCCGAAAACAATCACCAAACATATCTTTATGACTGTCTCTGTAAATCAGTTGTACTGCCCTAATGAATCGTGTGCTGGACCGGATGGTAATCGGCTATCTGCAAGCTTGAATAATATAAGTTTTCAGACCCCAAAAATCGATATCCTCCAAGCATATTACAGGTATCGGCATGTAATCTTCCCAACGCTAGTTTAAACCGATAGGAATAAATAGATTTTATTATTTATTGTACGTGTTAACACTTCTTCTTACGTATAAGTCAGATTCACTCATCGATGGATGAATATGAACCAACACATAGAATATTTAATATTTAAAATAGGATTGATATAGAATCAAGTTTCAAACACAGAATCCTTATTTTGATTTTGTGAAATTATCATTTGTTCTAAAAATTTAAAATGATTTAAATACATAAATTTAATTATTTATTTTATATCTTAATATGATTTTACGTGATATCCATAACCTTATACTTGCAGGAGCCTACCTAAAGTTTATACCAATGATTTCCCAAAGCAGCCGCCGTATTATTTCAACTTCACAGGAGATGTAGGGAACAATACTATTTATCCAAGCCTAGGGACGAAGGTCTTGACAATAAATTATAATGATGCTGTTGAGATAGTGTTTCAAGGGACTAATATTGGGGCAGCTGAGAATCATCCAATGCACCTGCATGGTTTTAGCTTCTATGTGGTCGGGATTGGTTCAGGAAATTTCAACAATAAGACATCTCCAAAGTCTTATAATTTGGTTGATCCACCACTAGTTAACACCATTGGAGTTCCTAAGAACGGATGGCTTACAATCAGATTCATTGCTATTAATCCCGGTATAATATAAATGTTCTCTCTTCAATTAACGGTATATATATATATTATATAGTCCAAAGTAGCTTAATTTAGCAGTCAATTCAAGTAATCAAGTACTATTGCAGGATTATTTCAGATTTATTTATATATATGCACAGATTGACAAGAAATAGAGTAGTGATGGCTAATCATATTATGGATGGTGTTTTTTCAGGAGTGTGGTTTATGCACTGTCATTTGGAAAGGCACGCTAGCTGGGGTATGAATACCGTGGTTATAGTGAAGAATGGGGGCACCAACGCAACAAGCATCCGCCCTCCTCCTAAATATATGCCTCCTTGTTCCAAGTCCTAGTTTTAGGAAATAATTGACATCTTGAAATTCACGTCCTGTTTACTGCTATCAAAATATAAATAATAATACTGGTATAAACTTTCCAATATTAATAATTCCCTTACTTGTCATTTTTTTATATTTTTAGATTATTGAACGCACCGTTCTGATATCATTTGCAATGATCCATATATGAAAGCTGAAGCCATACAATACATATGGGTTTTTACTTAATCATGATTAATTAATATATCTTTCAATTGAAGTCCATTAAAACCATTACAAATCACAAGAAGGTAGTACTTACTTTTTTATATCAAGCGGGAAATCGTATCCACCATTTTTTGTACTTCTTATTAACAGAAATATATATATATATATATATATATATACAAATATAATTTTTTGTAGCCAAGTTCAATAATAATCAGCAAAACTTAGAAGTCCTTTGAAGGCCCAGCTGCTACAGGCAGAACCAAGTGCTACAGGTCCCAAGACAAATTAAATATAAGCACGTACGACAAAACAGCATCAAGCAGTTAGTAGCAACGACTCAGAGTGTGTTAAAAAACAATAAACTCGATTGGCGGATCCAATACCCTCTGAAAAACCTGTCTCATCCAGAATTTTTTGAGATCGGCAATGAGCAAACTGTTCAAAATAAAACAAATGTTTGCCAAGTCTAGATTGGATTCAGATTCAATTCTATTTCATTATTATATTTAATATAAATTTCTATATATATATTTTAAATTTTATTACACATTTTTTAAATCCTAATATACATATTATAAATTCTAAAATAATAATAATATTAAAAAATAAACTAAACTCATCTCAACTCATCTCATTTCTGAATCTAAATAGAGTCTTAACAGCGCTCATACTTCTTCAAAACTTTCATCAACCCATTTGTAGAACTCCTGGATCCATTAGCAAATACCACCATTGTCAACATAAAAAAGGTGAGAAACTCTTAGAGAACTAGAGGATGAGAAAAAGGCAAAACATTTACAGAAACCATAGCATTATTCAACATTCTCGACAGCACCTCCTTCATTAAAATGAATTATAAGAATGATAAAAACAGATCTCCCTATTTTAGTCCTTTCTTCAATTTAAAAAAATCTTTATAAATTCTATTCATCATTAGAGAGAACCAAGAAGAGCATTTACAATTAGAAATCAACTTTTGGAAGGCACTAGGAACTTCGTATGCCAGTAAAACATGATCCAAAAATTTCCAATCTATTTGATCATACGCTTAACTCATATCAATTTTCAACAAGATATTCCCCCCTCTATTCTTTCGATCTAGTAGCTTTATCATTTCTTGAGTAAGAGATATATTTTCAAATATATTCCGACCTTTAACAAAAGCATCTTGCTCAGGAGAAATTAAATTTCCAACACTACAATAAATAAATTTTTTTTTGCATTTTGTTTAGCTGATAGTTAAATTTTGTCGTAAATAGTTATATTTGCTACATTTTCTAGCCGTAAATAGTTGCATTGCAGTGAAAAATTAGGCATTTGCGGTGAAAAATTAGACTTATTGTCATGCCCAAATAGCTGCGGTTAACCTGCGATCTTCAAAACACGGCAAATGACTTTTTGCCGCTATTTTGAGACTTTTGTGGCAATTTTGAGATTTTTTTCGGTGATTTTAAAATTTTTTGTGGCGACTTATCAAACGTCGCAAAAAGCTTTATGTGTTGTAGTGTGCAAGTAACATTGACAATCTAGCAACCAAGAGTTTAGAAAAGACCTTATAGACTACGTTGCATAGACTAATAGGCCTAAACTTATTAAATGATTGAGGATTTTTCACCTTAGGGATTAATACAATAAAAGATGCTGTGTGAAACTGAAGCAACTGAAAAACTCCACCACAGCCTCCAACACATCATCCTTAATAAAGCTCTAACTTGCCACATAGAAGGCTGACCCAAAACCATTAGGTCCTGGGCTTGAATCAACACTAATCGATGAAAAAGCTATTTTAATTTCCTCCATCGATGGTTTCGGCATTAAAAGTCTCCTATCCTTTTCTGATAGAACTTGAGGAAATAAGAATTTCAAGTCCGACAACTCAACATTATTTTCTTGAGAAAGGAAAGACTCAAAGTAATGGCTAGCGTCCGCATGCACTCTTTCGGGTAACTCCAAAATACTCCATCAAGCAGTTTCATTTCCTTAATGATAGATCTTTTTCTATGCTCAACAATAACTGCATGAAACACTTTCGAATTCTGATCACCCTCCACAAGTCATTTTTTCATAGCCAGTTGAGATAATCGAGTGTCCTCTCTTTTCAACCATACATCCAATTCAACCTTTGTTGCTAGAAAATCCTCTTATACATCTTCATTGAAATTTGATTGTAAGGACCCCTCAAGGACCTCCAATCTATTTTCTACTTCCCGAATGATATCATCCACTCTCCCAAATTTATTTTTGTTCTAGTATCGAAGAGTAGCCCTCATCCTTTTCAACATCTCTGCTAGTTTAGAAAGACCCGAACAACCCATAACAAAATCCTCCCAAGATCTTTTAACGACATGCAAAAAATCTTCATGTGAAATCCACATATTATGAAATTGAAAAAGAGATGGCCCATAACGCCTAAATTCAGAAACTAAATTTACCAAAATAGGAGAGTGATCCGAAGATTGCCTCTTCAATAGTTAAGCTGGAGCTTCCCCAAACTGAGACACAAAAATGCTATTCACTAGCATCTTATCTAATTTTACGCAACTCCTAGCCATCCCAAGTTGACCATTACACCATGACAATTGCTTACCATCCATCTTGTAGTCAAGAAGCCCACACCAGTCAATACAGTTATTAAATTCTTCCATAGCCAATCTTGGTTTTGGTCTACACCCATACGTTCCTCATTTGATCTAAATATATTAAAATCCTCAATCACAACCCATGGCAATCCAGCACTAGAAATACCATCCAAATGCTCCCATAAACTCCTACGTTCAACATACGAGCATTTTGCATAAACAAAACTTGCTAGAACTGAAATACCACCTTTTGAAAAGACCCCTATTATAGATTGATTTGAAACACCAACCAAATTAAATTCTACCTCCTCTTTCCAACAAACCCAAATCTTACCACCAGCCACCATATTGGAATGAAACTTTGAATACCCAAGTGAATAAGCCCAACCTTGCAATCTATCAACATCTTGGAATGGTTTCGAGACAACTAAAATAGACACATTATATATTCTTACCAACATAAACAACCTCCTTCGCAATGTTCTCAACCCACAAATATTCCACACAAAGATTTTATCAATCATTAATTAAGTTTTAGGGGTTGGGCCTTAGCCCTTTGTGACTTTCATCCTGATGAATCATTTAGACTTGTTACCACAGCGTCACTCTACATTCTTGAGCCCAGATCAGAATTGCAGTCTTTTTGGGAATAAGGCACTACTTCACAATCCTAGTGAGTACCTCAAGCCTATTATGCTGCTCCAAACCCTCTTCCATACTAACTTCTACGCCACTAGGCTTATGCCCTTCATCAGTTTCAACAACCACTGGGCTTCTTGTAGTCAAGAAGCCCACACCAGTCAATACAGTTATTAAATTCTTCCATAGCCAATCTTGGTTTTGGTCTACACCCATACGTTCCTCATTTGATCTAAATATATTAAAATCCTCAATCACAACCCATGGCAATCCAGCACTAGAAATACCATCCAAATGCTCCCATAAACTCCTACGTTCAACATACGAGCATTTTGCATAAACAAAACTTGCTAGAACTGAAATACCACCTTTTGAAAAGACCCCTATTATAGATTGATTTGAAACACCAACCAAATTAAATTCTACCTCCTCTTTCCAACAAACCCAAATCTTACCACCAGCCACCATATTGGAATGAAACTTTGAATACCCAAGTGAATAAGCCCAACCTTGCAATCTATCAACATCTTGGAATGGTTTCGAGACAACTAAAATAGACACATTATATATTCTTACCAACATAAACAACCTCCTTCGCAATGTTCTCAACCCACAAATATTCCACACAAAGATTTTATCAATCATTAATTAAGTTTTAGGGGTTGGGCCTTAGCCCTTTGTGACTTTCATCCTGATGAATCATTTAGACTTGTTACCACAGCGTCACTCTACATTCTTGAGCCCAGATCAGAATTGCAGTCTTTTTGGGAATAAGGCACTACTTCACAATCCTAGTGAGTACCTCAAGCCTATTATGCTGCTCCAAACCCTCTTCCATACTAACTTCTACGCCACTAGGCTTATGCCCTTCATCAGTTTCAACAACCACTGGGCTTCTTGTAGTCAAGAAGCCCACACCAGTCAATACAGTTATTAAATTCTTCCATAGCCAATCTTGGTTTTGGTCTACACCCATACGTTCCTCATTTGATCTAAATATATTAAAATCCTCAATCACAACCCATGGCAATCCAGCACTAGAAATACCATCCAAATGCTCCCATAAACTCCTACGTTCAACATACGAGCATTTTGCATAAACAAAACTTGCTAGAACTGAAATACCACCTTTTGAAAAGACCCCTATTATAGATTGATTTGAAACACCAACCAAATTAAATTCTACCTCCTCTTTCCAACAAACCCAAATCTTACCACCAGCCACCATATTGGAATGAAACTTTGAATACCCAAGTGAATAAGCCCAACCTTGCAATCTATCAACATCTTGGAATGGTTTCGAGACAACTAAAATAGACACATTATATATTCTTACCAACATAAACAACCTCCTTCGCAATGTTCTCAACCCACAAATATTCCACACAAAGATTTTATCAATCATTAATTAAGTTTTAGGGGTTGGGCCTTAGCCCTTTGTGACTTTCATCCTGATGAATCATTTAGACTTGTTACCATAGCGTCACTCTACATTCTTGAGCCCAGATCAGAATTGCAGTCTTTTTGGGAATAAGGCACTACTTCACAATCCTAGTGAGTACCTCAAGCCTATTATGCTGCTCCAAACCCTCTTCCATACTAACTTCTACGCCACTAGGCTTATGCCCTTCATCAGTTTCAACAACCACAATCTTCCTTTTCCTTGCCTTCTCACCTCATCCTCCTCTACAACATTTCCCCTCATAGCAAATTCACCTTCCTCCACCACATCCCCTTCTACTACCACCTCCTCCTCAACTCTATTTAACTCTTTTCCTCCACTAGTACCACCCTCTTCTAGCACATGTACGACTGGAGCCAAATTGTGTGTTACAACATTTCCTTCTTTATCACTACCAGCCCATTTCCCCCCCTCAATTTACAATGCTTTTTTCCTTCCAACTTCCTTCCAAGCCCTATCTTCCCCCAACAAGTTAATGAGTTTCTGAGCTTCCTTTCTTGCAACTTGAACCCTACCCCTTTCACCCATATGACACACCACTACCGTATGCCCCTATCTAGAGCATTTCGAACAATAAAATCCCCTCTTGTCATACACCACCTTTTGCCATATAATTTGTTTATTACCAACAGCAATAGGGAAACCAACAACAGGGTTCTTCCTGCAAATCCACCTCCACACACAACCTTGCCCCTGTAGCCCTCCTTTGGTACAAAGTAGCATTATCAGTCCCTAAAAAATGCCCGAAACGAGAAGCAAAAATCTATAAGAAATCTAATTGATAAAAATACAATGGAAGACTTGGAAGAAACAACCATTAAGGAGCAATAGACAGCTCTTTCTTAACATCAGTGTGACGCCCCCAAATTTTTCATAAAATAATACAAGAATCGAGGCGTCAGGATGATGACAACATGGGTCACACATCCCAATGACAAGTGCCAAACGTGTGTGCACATGTTACATACATAAAATATAAGTCGCAGCGTATAATAAAATCATTATTTAAGTACCAAAATTTTTTAGAAATATTTTATAAACTAATTTAACTTAAATTCTCCAATAGGAGATTTAATACAGTCATCCGAAAGTTAAATCATACAGACACATATTTGTAAAAATGGAAAAATACTTCCCAATATAATAAATTATAAATAAATACTCCAACAACGAAGCTGCCTCCTCAGGTTCAGCTTTTACAAAAATTTGCATTCAAAAATTTACAATGCCAAGATGGCATCGTAGGTAAAAACAACCCAACCAAACCAAAAGATAGAAATATACTCATGCAATAACGACACCAAATGCATGAATCTCAAAAGAACATCTTTCTCAAAATGAATAAGATAAACACACGTCAAAATCTCATTTTGGTCCATGATAAAATTCCAGTAAAATCATCCATCATTTCTTAGAAAATAATATCCGCAAATCAAATTATACAAGGCGTTACGTATCGCCGTCCCCGATATGATATACACACATCACCAATCATAATAGGCATTACGTATCGTCGTCCCCATTATGATTCATACACTCATTTCATACCGGGCGTTACGTATCACCGTCCCCGATATGAAATACACACCCAATGACCATAACGGGCGTTACGTATCGCCGTCCCCGTTATGTCATTCATACACTATCAATCACAATCGGCATTACATATCGCCGTCCCCATTATGACTGACACACACAATGACCATAATGGGCGTTACGTATCGCCGTCTCTATTATGTAATCCACACACACGGTGATCACGATGGGCGTTACATATCGCCGTCCCCGTTATGACTCAGTCAAAAACTATTAAAATCCATAAACTCCAATAGCCACATCTCATAATAAAATCCAAACACCAAATCTCACATTAAAATCCCAAATATCGTACACATGAACAACCGTGCAGTTTCACAATGCATAACACCATGCACAAAATATCCAACATTTAATAAATCCAATCAACCAACAAATACCAACATCAACCAACACATGCATGTCAATTCAAAAATATATTTAAATCTTAAGAGTTTGTTTGGAAAGTACTTACAGCGGGTAAAAACGCAAATCTTTGAGCAAATGTCAATTCGCAACGTTCATAGCAGTTACTTGTACGTTAGGCTAAAGTGCTCGGTTTAACACCAAAATTTAGGGAGATACTCTTTAGAATGTGGAAAATCTCATAAAGGTGGTGGTATGGCAGCACAACCACCGAAAGGTGGCGGATCGAGCTTCAAAAGGGTGGAAACTCATTTTCGAGTTTGGGGTTGTATCGGGAAGGTGAGGCCACAGTTTGAGGAGCTGAACTAGGGGAGTAGTCGGTTGAGATGGGAGAACATTTTAGCGGTGGAGGTGAGGCCACAGTTTGAGGAGCTGAACTAGGGGAGTAGTCGGTTGAGATGGGAGAACATTTTAGCGGTGGAGGTGAGGCTCACGGTGGCAGCAGGCGGCAGCTAGGTTGCTCAACTCGTGGGTTTTAAAACCCATTTCGTGGCTTGATCGTGTGGGAGGAGTGGGGGGGCTACCGGCGGTGGGTCACGTAGCTAGGAGATCGGTGATGAAGTGGTAAAACGATGGTGGCCGGTGGTGGCCGAAAAACACATGAATGAGTATTACAATACCCATTCGGGCTTCAGCCTATAGAGTGAAGAGGCAAACGAAAACAGAGGGAGGGGAGGGCATTGGTCGCGTGGGTCAGGGAAAAAGGCAGGGGAAGAAGAAAAGAAAATAAAAATAAAAATAAAGAGAAAGAGAAAAATGAAAAAAGAAAGAAAAGAAGAAAATGAGGACTACTAGAAAAAGCACAATAAATTAAATAAAAGTTAACTAAAAATTCTACAATTTAATATTAATAAAATAAGATATTTAAAACCCAACAATAAACCAATTTAATTTAAAAAATAATTTAATTATAGAACACTCATTAATATTAAGAGAGCACATCAAATAAGATCACATAATAAAATAAAAGAATTTAATTCTAATTATTAAAATAATTACCTCATATTAAAATTAATAAGAAAAGTAACGTAACTCAATATTTAATTATAAAAATAACATAAAACTAACACTTATTAACAAATAGCTCAAAGAAATATTTTAAACAAATAAAACACAACCAATAATATTATTAAAATAAATTAAAATAATTAATACCGATATAAAATAATGTGTAAAAATACACATAAATCAGGGATCTCACAATCAGAGTTGACAGACCAATTGAAAAGCCGAAGGGACAACCAATAACCAACCTCCCCTCTCTTACCCAAGCATGCAAATAATCTCTTTCATTTGTCAAATGAAGAAGTATAATGTAATCATCTATGAAGCTAATCATTAGTACTTTGAAAAATTTCCAAGTTTTTATAATCTATTTGTGCAAAACAACTATGGAAGGCCTAACTGAAATAAACTTGAGAACCAAATCGAATTTGAATCTTCCGCAACACAATCCACCTCCAAATCAGAGAATACAAAACCTAGTTCCCCATAAATCAACTTAGGCCTTCTAGGAGGAATCCAAAATTTTGCCAATTGCAAAGGTCTTTAAAGCGCATCCATAAACGATCTTTTCTCCCCACCCTTCGTAGCATGCTCTGCCTTCGATCCATTCCCTTCCGTACCTTCACCCTCCCCACCCTCCCCACTAATTCCTCAACAGATCTACAGGTGTATATATTTTTAAAATTCTGGTACTTAGTTATCGACTTTATTATTCGCTGCGACTTATATATTTTATGTATGTCACGTGTGCACACACGTTTAGTACTTGTCGTTGGGATGTGTGACCCGTGTTGTCATCATCCTGACGCCTCGATTCCCATGTTATTTTAAGGGGAATTTAAGAGCGTCACAGAAACCATCTCAAACCCACTGACAACAGAAGGTCACCAGGGGTAAGGACAGGTGACAGCAAAAGTCGCAAACTAGTTCGTAGAAAGCGAATGAAATGGAAAACCTAGCAGAGCAAAAAAAGACATCTTCCATGTCAATGTGCATACAGAAAAAGAAGTTAGATAAGTTCTTCCATATCCATTTTAGTTTGGACACCTGACAAAAATGGGTGCTTCTCGACGAAATCAACTTGGAATTGCGTTAGAGTTAAAATGGATGAATTTACTTGGGCCAAGTGGATATGGAACAAATTCTTACCCAAAAAAAACTATTTGCATGTGGAAAGTGACGTTTAATTGTCTATGTGTTGCTGACCAAGTGAGGAAATTGGGAATACCTATAGTGTCATGATGTGATTGCTGTGAAAATGGGAATGAGGAAAATTTGGAGCATATTTTGAGTTATGGAGAGTTTTCCCAGGCCATTTGGAGAAAATGCTCGGCAGAGTTGTAGACTCATTTTTATGTGCAACAACCTTGACGTGATCGGGTTTAGCTATGGTTTAGTATAGCAAAGAGAAGTTCTTAGAGTGGATTGATGCTGTGTTTGATTTCAAGTATCCTAATTTGGAGATAGTGGAGCCAGCATTATCTTGCAAGAATGGAAGGTAAACGTGAAACTGTGATGGAACTCGTCAATTGTTTGAAGAGACATCGTGGAGGAAACCCATAGAAGCAAATCGGAGAGGCACTAAATCACCACACCTTGTGGGCAAGGTCTTTTAGAGGAGGGGGTATTTGTGACGTGCGGCTGTGATGTGGAGTGAATGGAACCTTGGGTTCCATTTGAGATTCACGAGAGGCATGTTGGTAGGGCTTTGGAGATGGAAGGGGTTTGAAGGAGAGAAGCTTCTTGATACGGTAGGTTAAGCAAGGTTGAGCTGTGGTTTGGGCTTAATGGGCTTGGGCCAAGGTATTACATTTTCACGTTTTACCATTTAATGGTTGTTGTGTTGTTTGGGCTTAAGTCAGGCCTTTTATCCAATTGTTTAGCATTTTTTTGGCCCGTGTATTTTGGGCATTGTAATAAGGCGGTGAATTAGTAAGTCAGTGACAATTTTAGTATAAATAATTGATAGAGCCAATCATAAAAGCTTCTAGAAGGCATTTGTGAACTTGTAATTGGAGGAAGTCTGCCCTCAAAGTCAAATATCATATGCAACTTGTAACGTCCAAATAGAAGGGCCAAAGCACATGACCTATACTCCAAAAGGATGAGTCAATGATATAATTAGAACTCTATTGGAACCTTATAAAGAGTAAGAACTTCTTATTCCCAAGCAATGTAAGATCATATACACCACCTACCCTTATCTTTATCATATGGGATATCACACAACTCTTAGTATATATTCCATTCTATCTCTCTCTCATCTACCAAACTGTTACAGGGGCAAAGGTAATATCAAACAGGGAAGTCTGAGTGATTTCCTTATATGCAATAGATGCTAGCTAATTATGATAGAGTCTCTGATAAGAAGATTAATAGGGAGGAAACCTCTATAATTTTTAGTAAGAATATTTATAAGAGTATAAGTGAAGAGATTCTAAGTGTGTGGAGTTGTGAGCAGCAATATAAAAAATACTTGGGGTTAACACCAGTTGTTGGAAGGCCTAAAACCAAGCATTTTTTTTATATTAAAGAGGAAGTTTGGCATAGATCACAAAACTAGAAGGAAAGATTACTTTCTCAAGATGGTAAAGAATTCTTATTAAAGTTGTAGTATTGTCCATTCCGACTTACTCAATGATCAGTTGCTTCTTGTTACCTAGTACACTTTGTTCAGAATTGGCCATAATGGTTAGATTTTGGTGGAATCAGAAAAAGGAAAGAAAGATACATTGGATTAGTTGGGAAAGAATGTGTAAATCTAAGACTGATGGAGGTCTTGGTCTCAAAGATGCTTTTAATCTAGCCTTACTTGCTATTCAAAGATGGAGAATTCTTGATACTGAGAACTTACTGCAGAACAAAATCTATAAGGCTAGATATTTTTCTAAAGAAATTTTTTTGGACTCAAAGCTGGAGGCAACCTTTATATACTTGGAGAGATGTTTGGGAAGTAAAATCTTGGCTATTTAAAGGTTGTAGATGGAGAATTGATGATGGAAAAGCTGCAAAGCTGTTAACTAATTATTGGATCCCAGGCTTTAGTAATGGTGTTAAGCCCATCCATGATAATATTGCTATAAATGTGCAAGAAATAGTGGATAGTTTGTTTGGCGGCAATACCAATTGGTGGAATGTAGCAAAAGTCAAAGTTCTATTCAATCCAAATGTTGCTTCTGAGATTCTGAAAATAATCATTTATCTAGGTACTCGCAAGGCAGTTGATCGAATTGAGCATGCTTTATCACTACAAAGGATGCATGTATAGATGTAAGGCCTAAGCCTTTTTCAGATCAACTTTAGAAATTCTGTGGTTGAAAACCACCTTTTGCTAACTTTTTGAAGCTTAATTAATGTGGATGAGATTATGTTTAATGATCTTCACAAAGCAGGTGTTGGGGCTATTGTGACGCCCCCAAATTCTCCTTAAAATAACACGGAAATCGAGGCGTCGGGATGATGACAACACGGATCACACATCTCAACAACAAGTGTCAAACGTGTGTGCACACAGACATACATAAAAATATAGGTCGCAGAGGATAATAAATTAATATCTAAGTACCAGAATTTTTTTAGAAATATTTTACAAACAATTTAATAAAAATTCTCCAACAGGAGATTTAATACAGTCATCCAAAAATACAAATTACACAAATACATAATTATAAAAAGGGGAAAATAAATTTCCCGAGGGATCAATTAATAATAATAACACCTATATAGCGAAGCCGCCTCCTCAGGCTCATTCTCTCTGTTGCCCAGATGACTAACACAAGAGGGGGGTGAATTGGGTTATATTAAAAAATTAATACTTATAAACTAAATATACAATATAAAATATAACCAAAATATAAAGCAGTAGGAAATATAAAGAGTAGGGTAAGAGAAAGCAAACTCAGTATTTTTACGAGGTTCAGCCCCACTGCCTACGTCCTCGCCTCAAGCTACCCCTTGAGGATTCCCAAATCCACTATTCAATCTCCTTTAGGTGGAGATAGAAACCTATTACACCTTTGAGCAGCACCGCTCCAAAGATTCCGTGTAGAACACCTTCTACACTTCCAATCACCTCACACTTGGTGATTCAACTATTCCCTGTGTAGAACACCTTCTACACACACAAGGGTTATACACACCCTCTTACTTCCAATCACCTCACACTTGGTGATTTAACTATTCCCCGTGTAGAACACCTTCTACACACACAAGGGTTATACACACCCTCTTACTGATACAAGAATTGATAGTGGGTAGGCTATCAGAAAACACTCCTCAATGAGTGAAATAAGAACAATACAGCACAAACTATATCTCTCTCAACAAGAACAAGAATTAAGGCTCAAAACTTTAGAAAAGAGAGAATGAGAGCTTTGAAAGAATGATGCAAAATTTAGCAATAGATGTGTAAGCTCTTGTTGTGATTTTTGCAAAACTCAAGTGAGCTATTTATAGGTAAATGAGTCTTCAATTTCAAATTTGAAAAGATTCCCATGTCAAATAAGAGCACTATTCACTTTTCAAAAAATTCAAATAAAAACATTTCCTTTTTGCATTTGTCAAAGACAACTCCATTCATTTTTCAAAGAAATCAAATCTAATCTTTTGCTTTTCATACAAGACAAAATGAGCATGATTTATTTTTCAAACCAAATCATCTTCTTTTTGCATATGTCAAAAAAACACACAACCACCCTTTAAGATTTTCAAACAAATCATCTATCTTTTATATTTGTCAAAAAAACACACAACCACCCTTTAAGATTCTCAAACAAAATCATCTACCTTTTGCATTAGTCAAAAAAACACACCACCTCCCTTCAAGACTTTCAAACAAAATATGCACATGTCAAATATGATAATCAATCATCTTATAAAATCAAGTTTTTATAAAAAAATATAATTTTCGAAATTATTTTGTTTGATGGTGTTATGCACATGTGAAAAACATAATTTTCAAAACTAAGACATTTAAAAATGTCTTGCATATGTGGAAAAAGTAATTTGATGTTTTATGAGAAAAAAGAGTAATTTGGAGCCTTAATCCAATTTCTAATTTTATCAAGAGATGTACAAAAATAATCTATGAGCTTCATTTGTAGACTTGATATATTTCTTGCTCATGCTTGATTTCTTGATGCGTTTAGCTCCCTTCATGCATAGACAACTTGAGCTTGAGTTTTCAATATTATTTGTTATCATCAAAATTTATACGTAAATACGAGACTTGAAACCTTGGGTTCAACAATCTCCCCCTTTTTGATGATGACAAATACTTAGTAGAAATCTGCGACCTGCAGTAATACTTAAGCTCCCCCTGAAAATATGCGTTAGTATTTCAAGAAAAATATAAACATGATTCTAGCATATATAACAGGGTAGTATAATACTAGTATAAGACTTCTCCCCCTTTTGGCATCATTAAAAAGGAATCATAATTAGATCAATAAGATATATTCCTGCAATAACCAATAGACAAATAAAACGCTGCGTTAGTAGAGACTGTAGAAATTAGAACCACCCGTGTCCGACAAAGACAGCAAAAGCTGCAGGCCTAGCTTTGGCAATGCGGTGCGGAGCCATGCATGTCCGACAAAACCTGCAAATGTTGGAAGTCGAACTCTGACAATTCGGTGCGGAGTCACGCGTATCTGACAAAACCTGCAAAGGTTGGAGGCCTAACTCTAGCAGTCGGTGCGAAAGCAAATCAATCGCCTGATGTTGTTGACAAACGGGTTTGAAGGCTCTGAGTTTCTATATAAAAAAAAATCATTTTCACCAATCGGATACAAAAAAAAAAAACATTACTTCTTGACCTAAGTTCTATTTCTCCATAACGATAGAATGGCCGAACAATTCTCTTCCACTAATGTTCCAGACTTGAATCAGGAACCCTTAACGCATCAACCATCAATCTTCTCTCCTAAGGCCGTCAATGCCATGATAGGAGCAGAGAACCGTTTTTCTAGTAAGAAAACTTTTGACAATGTGTGTCCAGCATATCTTATATTTCTTTTGACTAATAAGATTTGAAGAGACAATAGTTTGTCTTGTTCTTTATGCTATCTCTATAAAATCAGTTTTAAAGTTCATCCGATTTGCATCAAATCTTATTCTCATCTCTATAACTCATCTGCATTCATTCTATATTCTCGCTTTAAGTTTTCAATTCTTTTCTCAATGGCTCATTCTTCTAACATTCCTCTAGATGCATCCATGAGGTATTCTACATCTCAATCTCATGTCCTTTCTGCAGCTACCATTGGCGCCATGTTGCAGCAAGAGAACAATAGTTTGGCTAATAAGCCAGACTCCGATGCTATCTACGACTTGGTGAGTCTCGGGACTCGCTACTCATCCTCTATTGTCGCTTTTTTCCAGCGGCTACAAGTCAAAAATCATGAGGTTGAAAAGCTTAAAGAACAAATTGTTGTACTTCAACGAATTGTTCAAGAGTCTCACACAAGGGAAGGAATCCTTCGGCAGAAGAATAAAAAATTGAAATCTCTATTGGATTCTTCATTCCGCTTGCCAGTTCCCATGGATAGGGATGACATGATATTGTATGAAGAGAATGAGCGTCTCAAACATGAGGCTAAGAACCTCAAGTTTATGTAAAAGTATTTAAAAAAATATCTCTCTATTTTTATGAACTCTGATCTATCTTTCAAGAGATATTCATAACATGCATCATACCTATTTCTCTTCTAATCATAAATAATCTATCTTCTGGTAAGGGTTTTGTGAATATATTTGCTAACTGATCGTGTGTGTTTGTGAACTCCAGTACTATATCGCCTTTTCTGCACATGATCTCAAAAAAAATGATATCTTATTTCAAAGAACCAGTATAATCGGTACCTGAATAACTAATAAGATCGAAATAATGTGTTTAGGATACCATAACTCTAACTCAATGGTATTGGCAAAATATCTAAAAATCCGCTTGACTGCAATCAAATGAGATTATTTTGGAAATGATTGAAAACGTGCACATAAACATACACTAAACATAATATCTGGTCTACCGGTTGTCAAATATAATAAGCTACCAATCATACCTCGATATACCTTCGAATCAACTAGTTTACCGGATTCATCTTTATCAAGTTTAGTGGATGAGCTCATTGGTGTTCCAGTTTCCTTAGCACCTTCCATCCCAAACTTCTTCAGCAATTTTTTAATATATTTTAATTGATGAATATCCCACTTTTTGCTTGCTTAATTTGCAATCCGAGAAAGAATATAAGCTCTCCCATCATGCTCATTTCAAATTCTTCCTGCATAGTCTTAGCAAAAACTTGGCACATATTTTCATTAGTAGCACCGAATATTATATCATCAACATAAATTTGAATCAAAAGAATATCATCATTTTCGTATATAATGAAAAGAGTTGTATCAATTTTTCCTCTTAAAAAGCCTTTTTCAATCAAGAAACTACTGAATCTCTCGTACCGCGCTTTAGAAGCTTGTTTGAATCCAAATAGTACTTTTGTGAGTTTGAAAACATGATTTAGAGAAATATGATTTTCAAAACCTGGAGGTTGCTTAGCATATACTTCTTCATTTATAAAATCGTTTGAGAAAGCACTTTTAACATCCATTTGAAAAAGTTTGAAGTCTTTATAACAAGAATATGTAAGTAGCATTCGAATAGCTTCTAATCTTGCGACTGGTGCATATGTCTCATCATAATTGATTCATTCTTCTTGATTGAAACCTTGGACCACTAGTCGAGCCTCATTTCTAGTAATGACTCCGGACTCATGTTTCTTGTTTCTAAAAACCCATTTTGTTCCAATAATAGTATGATTTTTGGGTTTAGGAACAAGTGTTCAAACATCATTTCTTTCAAATTGATTAAGCTCTTCTTACATAGCTAGAATCTAAGATTCATCAAGAAGTGCTTCATCAATATTTTTAGGTTCAATCTAAGATAGAAAAGCAGTATGATTGCAAATATTTCTAAAAGATGATCGAGTACTTACATCTCGTGAAGGTTCTCCTAGAATTTATTCCGCTGGATGATCTTTCACATGTTTCCACTATTTGGTTGCATCTTGTACTAAGTCTTGATGATCTTTCCTTCTATTTCCATGATCTTCTCTTTTGAATTGTCTTCAAATATCACACATCCTTTTTCTTTAGAAGTGAAGTCAATGAATTTAGTTTTGTCTTCTGTCACGTATCTTGAGCATCCGTTGTCTAAAAATCATTTATTTTTACCTGTAGAATACTTCATGCATACCTACAAAAGCAATTAAAAACAATTCCCGGTACCCAAGTTCTTTGGGTCTTTTATTTATTAGTATTAGAAGAAACAAGATATTTAGGTACCCATATGGCCCTAATAGTCATTGTATGTTTTCTTCTAATAGGACAAGCAAGATAATTATGACCATTTCTATTACAAAAATTGCAAATAGCATGTGACATATATGAAGAACTTGAGTGATTATAATAGTATCTTTTTTTAACAAAATTATTTTTATGAAAAGAATTTTGAATATTGGACTTTGATGTAGAAGGATTATCAAAGAAGTTTTTATAAGGTTTGTATTTTTGTTTTGGCATATATCCCAAACCTGCCTTATCAAAAACACATCTTTGACTACCAAGAAGTTTTTCAAAATTTCTTTTTCCATTCGTAAAGTTTTCAATAATATTTTCTAAATCAGTTTTCTTTTTCTTCAACTCAAAATTTTCATCTTTCAAAACAATATTTTCTTTTCTTAAAATATCAATTTCGTTTGTTAAAGAAGAATTTTTCTTTTTCAAAACAGTATACTTGATACCCAATTTTTCAAATTCCTCATATACTTCTTCTAAAACATTTTGCAATTCTTCATATGAAGGATCTTCAATATTATCAAAATTTTTTACCTCAATGTCATCTTTAGCCATAAGACAAAGATTTGCTGATTCTCCATTACTTGCTTCACTATCTGAGCTACTTGAATCATCATTCCACGTAGCTTTCATTGCTTTTTTGCCTTTGTTTCGATCTTTCTTTAGCAGAGGACAATCTGGCTTGATATGACCAGGTTTATTGCATTTATAACAAATTAAAGTGTCATTTTTACCTGAATCTTTCTTGGAAAACTTATTGAAGGATTTCCTTGGAGGAGTTTTATTTTTCTTTAAGAACCTCTGAATTCTTCTTGTTATCATCGCAACTTCTTCATCTTTGTCGTCATTTTCCTCATCTTCATCACTTTCACTTTCATGTGGAACAGTTTTAAGTGCCAAGCTCTTCTTTGACTTTCCTTCTTCTTCTCCTCTTTTCAATGTGTACTCATGGGTGATAAGTGACCCGATGAGTTCATTCACTTCGAGCTTCTTGAGGTCTCTAGCTTCAAGAATCGCTGTCACTTTTGATTCCCAACGTTTTGGTAGAGAGTTGAGAATTTTTCTTACTATCTCCACTTTGGAATAAACTTTGCCAAGAGCTGTCAAGCTATTTATGATGTTAGTAAAACGAGTGTACATACTAGAAATAGATTCATCATCATTCATCTTAAACATTTCATATTCATGAGTAAGAATATAAATTTTTGATTCCTTGACTTGAGAAGTTCCTTCATAAGTAACTTCCAAGTTATCCCAAATTTCCTTTGCTGTAGCACAAGTCATTACTCTATTAAATTCATTACCATTGAGAGCATTATATAATAAATTCATAGCAGTTAAATTCAAAGTATAAAGTCTATCGTCTTCACGATTAAACTCTTCTTCTTCCTTTTTGACCTTTACTCCATCAACTACTTTTGTTGGAATATAAGGTCCATTTACAATACATTTCCAGATTTCTCAACCTTGAGCCTGAAGAAATATTCTCATTCTAACTTTCCAGAATGAGTAATTGTCTCCACAAAAGAGTGGAGGCCGACTGCTAGATTGACCTTCACCAAATGAAGCTGCAATGTTAGCCATAAGATCTTAACTCAAAAGATAGTTAATCTTATAATAGAGCTCTTGCTCTGATACCACTTGTTGCCCAGATGACTAACACAAGAGGGGGGTGAATTGGGTTATATTAAAAAATTAATACTTATAAACTAAATATACAATATAAAATATAACCAAAATATAAAGCAGTAGGAAATATAAAGAGTAGGGTAAGAGAAAGCAAACTCAGTATTTTTACGAGGTTCAGCCCCACTGCCTACGTCCTCGCCTCAAGCTACCCCTTGAGGATTCCCAAATCCACTATTCAATCTCCTTTAGGTGGAGATAGAAACCTATTACACCTTTGAGCAGCACCGCTCCAAAGATTCCGTGTAGAACACCTTCTACACTTCCAATCACCTCACACTTGGTGATTCAACTATTCCCTGTGTAGAACACCTTCTACACACACAAGGGTTATACACACCCTCTTACTTCCAATCACCTCACACTTGGTGATTTAACTATTCCCCGTGTAGAACACCTTCTACACACACAAGGGTTATACACACCCTCTTACTGATACAAGAATTGATAGTGGGTAGGCTATCAGAAAACACTCCTCAATGAGTGAAATAAGAACAATACAGCACAAACTATATCTCTCTCAACAAGAACAAGAATTAAGGCTCAAAACTTTAGAAAAGAGAGAATGAGAGCTTTGAAAGAATGATGCAAAATTTAGCAATAGATGTGTAAGCTCTTGTTGTGATTTTTGCAAAACTCAAGTGAGCTATTTATAGGTAAATGAGTCTTCAATTTCAAATTTGAAAAGATTCCCATGTCAAATAAGAGCACTATTCACTTTTCAAAAAATTCAAATAAAAACATTTCCTTTTTGCATTTGTCAAAGACAACTCCATTCATTTTTCAAAGAAATCAAATCTAATCTTTTGCTTTTCATACAAGACAAAATGAGCATGATTTATTTTTCAAACCAAATCATCTTCTTTTTGCATATGTCAAAAAAACACACAACCACCCTTTAAGATTTTCAAACAAATCATCTATCTTTTATATTTGTCAAAAAAACACACAACCACCCTTTAAGATTCTCAAACAAAATCATCTACCTTTTGCATTAGTCAAAAAAACACACCACCTCCCTTCAAGACTTTCAAACAAAATATGCACATGTCAAATATGATAATCAATCATCTTATAAAATCAAGTTTTTATAAAAAAATATAATTTTCGAAATTATTTTGTTTGATGGTGTTATGCACATGTGAAAAACATAATTTTCAAAACTAAGACATTTAAAAATGTCTTGCATATGTGGAAAAAGTAATTTGATGTTTTATGAGAAAAAAGAGTAATTTGGAGCCTTAATCCAATTTCTAATTTTATCAAGAGATGTACAAAAATAATCTATGAGCTTCATTTGTAGACTTGATATATTTCTTGCTCATGCTTGATTTCTTGATGCGTTTAGCTCCCTTCATGCATAGACAACTTGAGCTTGAGTTTTCAATATTATTTGTTATCATCAAAATTTATACGTAAATACGAGACTTGAAACCTTGGGTTCAACACTCTCCAAAGTCTGCATCCAAACAAAACTACGACGCCAAGATGGTATCGCAGGTAAGTACAAACCAACCAAACCAAAATACAAAAATACATTAATGCCATAACAACAACCATGAACAATTACCATATGCATGAGACTTGAAATCATCTTCCTCAAAGTCGATGAAATAATCACACTCGTCAAAATCCCAATTTAATACACAATAAAATCACCCATCATTTTCCATAAAATAATATCCTCAAAATCGATCATACCGGGTGTTACGTATCGCCGTCCCCGATATAATTTACACACCCACCCAAAACTATAATGGGCGTTACGTATCGCCGTCCCCGATATGAAATGCACACCCGATGACCATAATGGGCGTTACGTATTGCCGTCCCCATTATGTCATCCAGACACTCACACCCTGATCACAACGGGCGTTACGTATCGCCGTCCCCGTTATGACTCAGTCCAAAAACCATTAAAATCCGTTAAACTCAAATTAAATCACAGTTTCTAATTCCAACACATAAATATCCAAAATCATGCAAAAATCCACTTTCCAAATATTTTCATGAGCATGCGCGTAAATATACAATACAGACAACCATGCAACAATTATCCAACATTTAATTTATGCAATCAACCAACAAATACAAACATCAACCAATACATAGCAACAATAATCAAATACCACAACTGTTGATGCCAAAAATATATTTAACTTTTAAAACTCGTTTGGAAAGTACTTACAGTGGTAAAAACGTAAATCCTTGAACAACGCCAGTCTGCAGCGTTTGTAGAGATCACATGTACGTTAGGTTAAAACACTCAGTTTGACACCAAAATTTAGGGAGGTACTCATTGAAGGGTGGAGAATCTCATGGAGGTGGTGGTGTGGCGGCACAACCACCGGAAGGTGGCGGATCATGGTCAAAATGGGTGAAAACCCATTTTCAGGTTTGGGGTCGTACCGGGAAGGTGAGGCCGCGGTTGGGGAAACTGAGTTAGGGGGTTGACCGGCTGGGTGAGGGGAGTCGAATGGTGGCGGAGGTGAGGTGCATGGTGGCCGGACGGCAGTGTGGCGAAGAACGACCCGTTTAAGGCTCATTTCGGGTGGAGGGGGTAACCGGCGGCGGCGATGGGTGGCTTTGGGCGGTGGGTTATGCTCGCCGGAAGTTGAGGAGTCTAGTGGTGGTGGTCGGAGGCCAAGGGGTGGCCGGCGGTGGCCGGAAAATGCAAGGGAATGCAAAATAGCCATTTCGGGTTTGTGGCCGTGGAGGGGCGGTGGGGTGGCCAGAGGTGACACCACCGGTGCCGTTGAGCTCGCCGGCATGAAGGGGTGAGGTTGAGCTGGGCGGTGTCGCCGGTGGGTGGCCGGCGACAGTCCTGGGTGGGAGAGAAGGAACGGGCGAAAGGGAGAGGAGGCAGGGGTCGACGCGGGCTGGGGGGTCTGGGAAGGAAAGAAGAAAAGGAAAGAAAAGGAAGAAAAAGAAGAAAAAGAAAAGAAAAGGAAAAGAAAAAAATAGAAAAAAAGGAATCCAACTGGAAAAAAAAACAATAAATTAAATAAAAGCCAGTCAAAATACTACAATCTAATATCAATAAAATAAAATATTTAAAACTCCAACAATATAAATAAATTAAACCCAAGCACAATATTAAAAATAAAACAATAATTAATATAACGAAAGCAGATCAAATAAATTCACATAATAAAATAGAGGAATTTAATTCCACTCATTAAAATAATTAACTCATTAAAATAAATAAGAAAAGTAACGTAACTCGATATTAACTAATTAATAGCTCAAATAAATATCTTAAATAAATAAAATATGACTAATAATATTATTTAAATAAATTAAAATAATAAACACCGAGAATAAAATAACGTATAAAAATACACATAAATCTGGGATCCCACAGCTATACTTAAGAGTTGCTAAAGGTGAAATACTACTGGCTGCTAGCAAAGGTGAATATGAAGTTGCTGCTTCTGAGGATATAGAACTACTTGCTGTCTTTCGTGATTGCCTACTGCTAGTAAGGGAACTACAAGCTGCAACAGAGTCTTCTTTACCTTTGAGGATTTTTTTGCAAGAAACACAAAAGTTATTGGCTGTTTTTGAGGAATATCAGATTCAACATGTTAATAGGTTAGAAAATGAGGTAGCTTATGGACTAGTCCGACATGCTTGGTCTGTTGAGTCAGTTGAGATATAGTGAGCTGGATTTCTAAACTTCATCTCTCAAATTATTTGGTTTGATAGTTGTCAGTAGTAATTATTTCATTAATATATTGTTCTTGTTATAAAAAAAAAGTAGATCTGGATACTTTCACATCATCAAGTGTAATCTTCCAATTATCACAACCTGCAGCTAGCTGGCATGTATATTTGTATGTATGCATGTATATATATATATACATATATATATATATATTGCTTCCCCCAAATTAAGGCATGTGTTTCGGCTGCCATTTGTGGGGAGGCTTATATTTTGAGATATATTAGTATAAAATTATAAAAAAGAAAAAGAAAAGAGAATACAAATTACTTAGGTCTCTTGGTATAAAAGTCACGTACTGTTATGGCCGCTAATTAGCTGTTTGATTGTTTGTTACAAAATCTAGCAGACTAGTTGTTGGCCGCGATAAGTTGTATCGATTGTCGTCGATCCTTTCTTGCTTCGTATTCGATTTCGATTGATGGTCGGTTTCTGCATGTACTTACTGGGGTATCCTCACATGAATCACTGGGGTATCCTCACATGAAGCTGTATTTTTGGGTTTTGTTTTATGTTATGTTTTTTTATCTGATGTGATGTATCAAAAACGAACAGAAAAGAAAAGGTCCCGCGTTCTAAAAAAATAAAAAATAAAAACAAAACCGCGCCTAGCAGTCGATAAAAGATAAACGTTGTTAAGCGATGTCGACAGTCTGTGACTACAAAACAACCATGCATACACCGTCTTCCAGATCTTATCTTTTGAGAGATTTTGATTCGCCCTGTAGTATTCAAAATGAAATGCGACTGAAAGAAGACATCAAATGCGTGATTCAACATGCCCTATTTTGGACATTTTCGCGTGTGGTCATTAGTTAACCACAACTACTCTACCTATATACGCTGCAGGCAACTAGGATTTATATCATTCTTGAGATAATTAGATAAGATTTACATGAATATTAATCAGCGTTTAAAACGCATATAATTTTTTAGTTGGAGGATGTGATCATATTTGCTGCATGCATGGCAACAAAGAGGAATATAGGTCCGTACACTTAGAATTAATATAAATATATAATATTATCTTATTGTGAATGATAATAAAAATATTGACGCTTACTCCTGAAAATATAAGTATATTATTTAATTACATAAATTTCTGTATTATTATTAAATTTTTTTTAAATTATTTTATATATTAATCGTAATTATCGTAAATTGCAACATCTTTAGATATGAGATCTTCATGTCATAATTATGATCTTAGCCAATTCCTGAGAAGTGAGAACTCATGATCATCACCTGGGAAAACAAGTTATCTACATGTATGCATGGCGTTGGTGATTGATTTTCAAGGTATTAATATAGTGCGGATTTGGTATCTTTGAGAGAAATGGTAAATATTTGGTTCCGTAACTAATACTTAAAAAACTTCATACTCTTCATCCATTGATCGTCAGTATGATCTGTTGCAACATTTCCCAGCATCTACAGACAAGGAAAAGAATACTTTAATACAATGGGAAAACGTATATATAGAAATGGAAACACGTGTATATTTGATCGTTTAGAACTTGACCTACCATGTCAATAATTTTAGCCGAATAATGGACCTGGTCGATCTTAATCATTGCTGCACGAGCCCCACATGCTGCATGCAGCCGGGAATCGTTAATTGGAAATAAATGATAGTACGTGGCAGCGGCGGAATCGTTATTTGTGGGGACTGGTTAATTGAAAAAATACCGTCCATCCCATCGGAATTGGAGGGAGCTGTCAATTTCACCCTTACGACGGCGAGTCCCAGTGACCTCTGATGTGTCCCTGGCAGCCTTAAATCTGAAATGGGTTCATTTAGAACCCATTTTGAGTTTAAGACCGTCGAGGGCATACTGAAGGTTGTCGGGGCTCGCCGTCATAGGGGTGAGGTCACCGGCTCTCTCCGGTCTTAATAGACTGGGCTGTGTCACCCACTGCCACTAGCGACGCTGGGGCTAGGCTGAGACCGAATCTATTTTAAAAACTCATCTTCATTTTATTTTTTATTGTATTTTTTATTATGTTTTTTTATTATGTTTTCTTTATTTTATTATTTTATTGTGTTTTTAAATTTTATTTTTTTATTATATTTTTTATTGTATTTTTTAATATTTCTTATTGTGTTTTTATAAAAATTGTAGGGGTTTAGGGGGTGGACTGCAAAGACGCTGGGGTGCAGCCCGACCGCACCACAGCGTCACCCAACTCTTATATTGTGTGGTATGAAATAAAAAAAGGCAATTTTTAATCTTAATTTTATGAAAGATCATAAAAATGTAATTATGTATAAAGTTAATTTTTGATAATTTGATACACGTATAGAAAAAGATTTCAAAATAAAATTTAATATTTGTTTTAAATTTCTAACAGCAATGTTAATTCTTGAATAATATTAATTTAATATTATTTTATATATTCATTTTTTTCATAAAAACTATCAAGTGATCTTTTAAAATAAAATTTTTCGTTCTAGTATATAATGTAAGCTAGTAATTTATTAAGATTTATGTAAAATGTAGATATTTTTTGTGTCATATTAAGCGTATAAAGCTACATTATTTGAGACCTTAAATAAGTCTTTTTGGTCAATGAATTCTAGATAACAAAAGCTCTCAACTATATTTCTCATATAAATTATCAATATTAAATTATTTCTTTTTTAATATTTTCACTTAGATTCCATATTGTTGGTTTTGCTCCTTAATCCCACATGGGAAAGGAGTGGGAGATGAGGCAGCCCCAAGTCTTATAAAATAAGGCTTGGGCTCCTTGGTTTAAACACACCAGTCAGAAACTTATCTAGTAACTTTTGACTTTAGTAAAATTCCTCTATTGTCCTTTTTGTATGTAAAAGGAAGAGAGGTGAAAGTTAGAGTTTTACTAGTGGGAGAAGTTTTTGTGGGTGTCGTTGGAGTGAGGAGAAAAATTGTATGATTGTAACAATTTTTCACATAGTGTATTTTCTTCTCTGGGCCTGGTGGTTTTTCTCCTATTTTAGAGTTTTCTACGTAAATTCTTGTGTTGTGTTTATTTCTCTATTTTTCTTATTATTCTGTTAAAAGTAGATCCTGGTGGGGGGAATTTGGAAGCCCAGATTCCCAACAGTGGTATCAGAGCCACTAGGTTCTTTTTGCAGGGTGGAGCTTTGGTGTGGTAGTGTGAATACGTACGGTCTAAGGAGGTTCTGTCTAGGAGATTGGAAATTTTAAGTGTGTCCGTTGTGACCCTCCAATCTTTCCTGGGAACCTTGAAGTTCTGTCTAGGAAAGATCAGTCTTTCCTGAGAACTTACTTAGTAGGTACTATTCATTTCTACGGTAAAATTCATCGAAGTTATGTCAGGAGGTAGAGTTTCAAATCCTATCAGATTTGATGTGGAGAAATTTGATGGGAGAATCAATTTTGGCTTGTGGCAAGTGCAAGTCAAGGATATCTTGATTCAATCAGGATTACACAAGGCGTTGAAAGGTAGACCAGTCCCTGAAGTCAGTAGCGGTCCAAGCACTACTGGTGAAACAAAGAGCAGATTTGGAATGAGCGATGAAGATTGGGAGGATTTGGATTTAAGAGCGGCAAGTGCAATTCGTCTATGCCTAGCCAAGAATGTTCTTGCAAATGTGCATGGAATATTCACGGCAAAGGGACTCTGGGAAAAGCTCGAAGAGTTGTATCAGACGAAGGGTGTTTCAAATCGAGTATACCTGAAGGAGCAGTTTCATACACTGCGGATGAGTGAAGGTACGACTATTTCAGATCATTTAAGTGTTCTCAATGGCATTGTCTCTGAGCTGGAATCTATTGGAGTTAAAATTGATGATGAGGATCAAGCCTTGAGGCTGATCTGATCTCTTCCATCTTCCTATGAGCATATGAAGCCTATTTTGATACATGGGAAGGAGAAAATAATTTTTTCAGAGGTTACCAGTAAACTTTTTTCTGAAGAAAGAAGCCTAAGTGGTGGAAGTAATGATTCACTTGAGAACTTAGCAGTGGTAACAGCTGGTGATTGGAAGAGGAAGAACTCCATGAAGAAGAAAGTAGTCTGCTGGGTGTGTGGACAACCTGGGCACGTCAAAAGAAATTGTCCAAGAGGTGGAGCAGGTTCGGCAAGAGGCTCCAAGTCAGTAAATGGAGATACTGACAATGAAATTAACATCGTGTCTCTCTCTACAGAAGATGACTTCTGTTAAAAGGAGACATGTACATCCTCATGGCATGTCGCTAATCCCAAAGTTGCCATGATAGAGGATGTGTTAATGTTAGTTGTTCCACAAATTTGCACACGGGCATTGGTTTGGCATTGATGCAAGGTGTGTGGTGGAAATTCATGTCGATGGCTGATGAACTTCCAGGAAAGCCAAACGTGGGAGTTGCACCATAATTTTTCGGCAAGGTTATTTTCGACATGGGCCGAAGTGAAATGCTTGGAATTGGTTTATTCTGAGTGGTTATGCTTTTATGGTGGAGCATGATAGCGGAAGCTATGAAGATCTTCATTGCGGTGGAGTGTGGCTGTGGGATCAGTCAAAGTCGCAAGGTGGAGATTGTTGGTTTTGCTCCTTAATCCCACATGGGAAAGGAGTGGGAGATGAGGCAGCCCCAAGTCTTATAAAATAAGGCTTGGGCTCCTTGGTTTAAACACACCAGTCAGAAACTTATCTAGTAACTTTTGACTTTAGTAAAATTCCTCTATTGTCCTTTTTGTATGTAAAAGGAAGAGGGGTGAAAGTTAGAGTTTTACTAGTGGGAGAAGTTTTTGTGGGTGTCGTTGGAGTGAGGAGAAAAATTGTATGATTGTAACAATTTTTCACATAGTGTATTTTCTTCTCTGGGTCTGGTGGTTTTTCTCCTATTTTGGAGTTTTCCACGTAAATTCTTGTGTTGTGTTTATTTCTCTATTTTTCTTATTATTCTGTTAAAAGTAGATCCTGGTGGGGGGAATTTGGAAGCCCAGATTCTCAACACATATTAATAAGTTTATTATTCTTCTAAACTTAGTTTTAATTTATTTTGATGGGGCCACGTTTTTGAAAATAAATAATATATGGAAATTATATGAAGTTTTGGACCATGTTGATATTATGAAAAATATGCATGTCTTGTTATGAAAATAATACTTGAAAAAAACCTCAATCATTTTATCTACATCCACATATTGAAGATCACATTTAAGAAGAGATTTTCTATTATAAGTATTGTAGACATATTGAGCTATTTTTGGCATGTTGTTTCTGAACTATGCAAAAAGGGGAGAATAAGAAGATTTGTGCATAATTATATGACTACGATCTGATTATGTTGTGTTTTGAATATATTCTGAGTCTTTTATTATATCATATGACCTTGAAAATTTCTGACATGACATTCTATTTTTATTACATTCTAACCTATCATAAGTGTAAAACTATTGTATCTATTCGGGTTGGTATCAATTTTTTTATTTCTTCATTCTGGTCCACCTGCTTGAAAAGCAAATTTATTGTCTGCGTGGTCTTATCTATGTGGACACTTAGAGTTCCAAAAATAATAAGGAAAATATTCCACGTTTATTTACTCAGTTAGCCATCGGATTTACACAACCCTATCAAGGGAGTTAAATATGAAATCCCATTTTTGATATGATGTTTCAATCATGTATCCCAATTACGGGTTGTTTGAACAAGAATATTTCTAAAACTTTTGTTTGGTATTTTTTATAACATATTCTGCTTTTGGATTTTAAAACTAAAAACTTTTTTTTTTTTTGCATTTTGAATTTTATAAATTCTCATATTACATATTAATATATGTTTTTTACTTATTTAATTGTTGATAAATTACCTCTTATTACATATTAATATAATTTTTTTAAAAAATTTTAATGATTCAGTTGACGAAAATCAAGAGTGCGAAAGTGTGTATGTGTATATATATATATATATATATATATAATATAACTCCACGTGTTTTCAAACATCACGAATTTCACCGACCCATAGTGTTTACATTAGACAACTAATTTGCATGAAATTCCAAGTTTGAATGAAATTGATCATGCTAGCAGACAACGTTACTTTATCTCTTGAGAGCTGGCAGTACTATTGTTTGGATCCGACTGAATTGGACCCCCTACTGCTGCCTCATATAATTTGGACTTTTTCGATCTTGCTAGCTACTGCATGTTTGAAATCGATGCTTTTGTTTGGGATCAGCCGAAGCAGCGTTATCATTCAGGCCGGTTTGAATTAATAACTAATATCTTAGATCTGGCACAATATAATAAAAAAACCAATTTGGCAAAACCGAAACGATTGGCTGACATGACATTAAGCAGCATGATCAGATGATCATGGGCCATGCATGCATGCGTGGTTTCGTACGTATCTTCTAGTAATCTCGATCGCAGACGGGGCTGGATTACATGTACCAACGTCCCATTCCTTAATTAACTTCAATGCAGTTCAAACTAATTAGAGATGCACGACATTTATGCAGCGGAGCTCTACACCTTAATTGGGGTACTTAGCTAGCCAGATGAGGAATTAATTATTAAGAGATATCTTAATTTTAAAACAAAATATATTCGATATGAAAGGAAAAATTTATTTAAAAACAGTTGACCTTGAGTTAAGGATACTGTTCAATCAATTTTTTATTCAAAATCTCGTGTATATACCATTTTCAATTAGTAGATAATTAGATTATTTATCAGTCTTTTATCGCCAAATATTTTTAGGCAAGAATAAATAGTTTAATTGAATTTTTTTAGGAATATTATCAACAAAGTTATATTACAATATATAAATAAAATGAGTTAAAATATATTAAAGAAAAATAAATTTCAAAATCAATCTCATTCTTCCAATAATTTCAAAAGTTTTACGTGTAGGCTTGCTATATATTACATTAAAGAAATAGGCTAAACTTTGAATATGCGAGGCACTAGTATTTATGACAAATTATTTGTAATAAAAATGATTATTTTTTACAAAATTAGACTTATTTTGATAGAAAATAGTTGTCTACAGATAAACAATTTTTTAATAATGATATATATATATTATTTATTGAAAAAAGAGACAAGTGAATGTGAAGGATAAACTAACTTTTTGGTTTTGAAAAATAAATTAATTATATTAAAAGGTTGTAAGAATAACATGAATTACGTACTTACTGTGTAGCTATCTACGCATGCAGCTTTCCACCTATGCATTTCTTTATTAAATATATTTCATCCAGATAATTATAAATTTAAAATAAAAATAATAGAATATCAAATTACAATTTTCTTTGAATTAAATACAATTGGAAAAAATATTGATGAGGACCAAAAACTAATCAAATGATTAAAAGGGGCCACTTAAAAAATTTGGCACTACAATAAATATTGTCTTTTCTTGCATACCTTTTCATAGTTAATACTATATATTTCTGTCAGATTTAAGTTTTTGTTTTCAAATGCATCTATAGCAGACTTGTAGGAATAAATTGATAACTAAAAGAGCTTAAATTAGCTACCACTGCACAAATCATCAGAAGTACTCTTATTTCTGACGATCCTTTTTCTCGCAAAAAGTGTAAGATTTCGCAAAAAAAAAAAAATGTGGTAACCATAGTTAATAGGGATCAGAAATACTTACATGCTGCAGTGGAAAACACAAGAAATATGTATTTGCGACAAAAATATATATATTTCTAATCATTTATAATCATTGAAAATAGTCTTTTATGAAATTTTAAAAAAATACTAGTAAAATAGTATCACATGCTCATAGCTTTATACCTAAAATACATAAAGAAAATAGTGGAATACAAATAACAATTTATAGATGGTTTGAAAAGAAAGGGAATAGAAAGAGGATTGATCAATGCCTCTTGAAGCCAAATAAAATAATTAATTAATCATCCATACAAAGGCAATGAGAATAAAGAATTAGTGAAGCCAGATAAAAAGCCTAATTAATCATCTATACAAAGGCAATGAGAATAAACAATTAGTGAGGCCAAATAAAGAATTAGTTAATCATCTATACAAACGCAATGAGAAAAAACCATTGGCAAAAGAGTCCATAGGTTTTGAAAACTTACCAAGATTTTTCAAAAGTTCTTTGTTCCTCTATTTTGGTACATTCAATCTTTCACAAATTCCTTTACAGAATTATGTAAAAATTAACCACTCTCAACAACAATTAAAGCAAACCCAAATTAAAATAAAATTTAATTTATCTTAAATCGAACAGAGAATAGATTGCATGGACTATCTAATTTGAAATACTTTGATAACCCAAGTTAATAGATTGCATGAACAAAAATCGTTGAACCCTTGAATCTACACATAAATATTGTAAACAAAATGTTGAAAGGAACCGTTAAACTTGGTCTCTTCTAGGCTAAACCTGCAAAAGAACACAGATAAAATATGTGCTATTCTGCTTCTATATGAGTGGGCAACATAGAACAAAACAGACCCATATAAAAAACTCACATTTAAAAACAATATCCTTATGCCTCACCTAAAATACATCAAGAATGTTAACAATATATTACAAAAATACTAAACTTAATAGACAATAAAAAATAGTACAATTCATTATGATGCATAAATCATCCACCATTTATTGTATGGAGGGCGGTTAATTTACATCACAAACCACATCCCGCTTCTGATGCAGGGGGATTCGAGACATATGATGTTGAGCTGTTCGATTGCACGTTGATGGCATTGAGGAACCATGAATTGGCAGATCAGTGTAAAGGTCGGAAGTGATCGTGATCTCTTTCTAATTGGGGGAGTTTTATGTGCGTTTCAATTTTTTGGCCATAACTTTGGCTACGTATATCAGAATCGCGCATAAGACTCTAATTCGGAAAGCTCTTTTCGACGCGCACGCTGTCCACATCGAGCATAGCTCCATGTGCCTTTTTTTTATCTCAAATTTTGCTGTTTTCCTTTCCGAATTGTCAGTTTTAGTTATTTTTTACTATTTTTTATAATATTTCGTATGTTTGTTAGGAAGTCATTTTAAATCCGATTTATTTCGGATTTTTCGCAGATTGCTTATTTGATTTTGAATTTCAATTTACGTTATTTTCGGGATTTTACCATTTTTGGTAAAATTCGGTTACTGACGAATTTTAGCTATACAGTTCGGCTTGTGGACTGATTTTCGACATTCTTTCATTCGATAATATTCAGTTTTTTTCTCAGAGAAGTATTCTCTGTATTTTGGGCGAATTTCTTATGTTCTTCCCTGTGAATTCATCTGTTGAAACTAGCCTATAGAATAATCGCTATTCTCTCTGGCGTCAGTTGGCATCAGAGTTTCAACATCTTCCTGGGGTCAAATTTCATCAGTTTCAATGGCTGGTGGTCGTGGTCACGGTCGTCATGGGCAGGGTTTGAAGGAGGAAGCCCACTACCGTGATCGTAACGTTCAGGATGCGATGATTGAGAATTTGTAGAGGCAAGTCCTAGAGTTAACCCAGCGTCTGCCGGGGCGCGATTTCGAGGATCATGAGGCCTCCGATCATGATTCTGAGTCCACTTTCGAAAATCCATATCACAATCGTGATCTATTCCGGGAGCACCGTGGTCGGGAGGAGCATCATAGAGACCTCGATTTTTGGGTCAATCTGCCAAAGTTTTCTGGTACGTTACAGGCAGAGGGATTCATTGATTGGATGAATGAAGTGGAGCGTATTTTTGATTACAAGGAAGTCCCTGTTCGTGTGAAAGTGAAACTGGTCACCATCAAACTCAAACGCAAAGCATCTGCGTGGTGGGAGCAGTTGCGACGCTCACGAGACAAGCAGGGCAAGGCCAAGATCACTGATTGGGAGAAGATGAAGAAGAAGATGAAGGGTTACTTCCTTCCCTTCGGCTACACTCAAACCTTGTTTCAGCGACTTCATGCGTTGAGGCAGGGCGCGAGATCAGTCGATGATTACACAGAAGAATTTTACCAACGACTTCATGGTCACACGAAACGATTTATCTGGGATGGAGGAGCAGTTGGTGGCGCGATATTTGGGGGGTTTGCGCCAACCCTTGCAAGACGTCCTTAACCTTCACTCATTGTGGATTGTTTCAGAGGCATACCAGCGTGCACTTGTTGTTGAAAAACAACAAAACAGGAGGCCAGTGATCAGGAACGATCAAAACAGTTGACCAGTTGGCCCTCAGGATTTCCGTCCTGTCCAGCAGCCACCACAGAGTAATTCTAACCCTACTACTAGATGTTTTCGTTGTGAGGAACAGGGGCATAAAGCGACTGATTGCAAGAAGCCTGCTAATCAAAAAGGCAAAAATTTGTTGATCGAGGAGGACGTAGTAGACGAGCCTGAGGAGATTGGCGAGCCTGTGTATGACGATAATGAAGTTGACGATGTGCTGCATGGAGATGGCCATGAGACTCTGGTCGTTCGCAAGAGTTTACTGACTCCCAAGGGCGATTCAGGGGATGATTGGTTGAGAACCAATATTTATACACAACCTGCACAATTGCAGATAAAGTCTGCAAAATGATCATTGACAGCGATAGTTGTGAGAATGTAGTATCCGAGGAAGCTGTCCAGAAGTTGCAGTTGAAGACAGACCATCATCCTAAGCCTTACAAGTTGTCATGGGTAAATAAAGGTAATGAGGTAACAGTAAATAGGCGATGCCTTGTGTCTTTTTCAATTGGCAAAAAATATTTCGATAATGTCTGGTGTGATGTTTTATCTATAGATGCGTGTTATGTATTGTTGGGTCGACCTTGGCAGTGTGATCGTAGTGTCATTCATGATGGACAAAAAAATACTTATTCCCTTAATATCAAGGGAAAAAAGATTGTGTTGGCGCCCCGGCAAGAAGGACCCACTCCTACCCAGGTAACCAATAATACTAACCTGCTTTTTATGTCCAGGTTTTTAAATGAGATTGAGCATGGGGACGTGGTCTATGCTCTACTACCTTGCGAGAATAGTGCAGTAGCCGTAGACTCTGATTTTTTAATAGAGATGTAGCAATTATTGGCAGAGTTCGCTGACTTGATGCTAGAGGATCTCCCTCCTGGGCTACCGCCTATGAGAGATATTCAGTATCAAATTGACTTCGTTCCAGGGTCAAGTTTGCCTAACCGACCAGCGTACCGCCTCAGTCCCAAAGAGGCTAAAGAGTTGCAGCGACAGGTGGTGGAGTTATTGGATATGGGTTATATTCGTGAGAGTATGAGCTCATGTGCAGTCCCTACCCTGCTCATGCCAAAGAAAGATGATTCTTGGCGTATGTGTGTTAACAATCGAGCAATTAACAAAATTACTGTGAAGTACAGGTTTCCAATTCCCCACCTAGATGATATGTTGGATCAACTGTCCAGTTCTAAGGTCTTCTCAAAAATTGACCTTAAAAGCGGATACCACCAGATCAGAATAAGGCCTGGAGATGAGTGGAAGAAAGTGTTTAAGACGCAACACGGGTTATATGAGTGGATAGTCATGCCTTTTGGGCTGTCCAATGCACCCAGCACATTTATGAGATTTATGCATCAGATCTTGAGGTTTTTTATGGGGAGATTCGTTGTGGTTTACTTCGACGATATTCTCATTTATAGTCTGACATGGGTCTCACACTTTGACCACTTCCGAGCTGTTTTTGAGATGCTGAAAATGGAGCGCCTATTTGTTAATCAGAAGAAGTGTTCTTTTTTCACTACTTCTGTAACTTTTGTTGGTTTTGTGGTGTCTACTGATGGTGTTCATGCAGATCAATCAAAGATAGACGCAATCTTGGAGTGGCCCAAACCAAAGACCTTGCATGATGTCAGAAGTTTCCATGGATTGGTATCCTTCTACAGACGATTCATCAAAAATTTCAGCACTCTGATTGCTCCTATCACAGAGTGTATCAAAGGACGTGATTTCAAGTAGTCTGAGGAGGCAGAGACTAGTTTTCAACTGGTCAAGCAGAAGACGACTGAGGCACCAGTTTTGGCACTTCCTAATTTTGACAAAGTGTTCGAGGTAAATTGTGATGCATCTGGTGTTGGCATTGGTGGTGTTCTGAGTTAGTCAGGGCGTCCGGTTGCTTTTTTCAGTGAAAAGCTATCGGGCTCAAAGAAAAATTATTTCACCTATGACCTTGAGTTTTATGCCATAGTTCAGTCCCTGAAGCATTGGCGTCATTACTTAGTACAGAGGGAGTTCATCTTGTTCACTGATCACGAGGCCCTGAAGTATATTAATGGCCAACACAAGCTGAGTAGACGACATGCCAAGTGGATGGCATATTTGCAGGAGTTTAAATTTACGTTAAGGCACCAAGTCGGGAGCCTGAACCGTGTCGCAGATGTCCTAAGTTGTCATACTTCACTTCTCACCACCATGAGTACTAGAATTGCAGGCTTTGAGGCTTTCACAGATATGTATGCAGCTGATCCTTCCTTTGGAAGGATATTTCAGGAGGTAACTCATGGTCACCATCATGATTTTATTTTGCATAATGGTTATCTGTTTCGTGGATTACAGTTGCGCATTCCAGGTTGTTCATTGAGACAACAAATTATAAGTGAACTTCATAATGAAGAACACTTTAGTCGAGACAAGACACTGACTCTTATCTCTTCTGACTTTTATTGGCCTAAGTTGACCAATGATGTGGCTCATTATGTGGACCGTTGTTATATGTGCCAGTGGTTTAAGGGAGTTTTCACCAATGCGGGCTTGTACACTCCCTTACCTGTTCCTGAAGCGCCTTGGTTAGATATTAGCATGGATTTTGTATTGGGCTTACCCTGCACCCAACGGACCTTAGATTCTATCCTCGTTGTGGTTGACAGATTTTCCAAGATGGCCCATTTTGTAGCTTGCAAGAAGACTATGGATGCTACTCAGATTGTCCATCTTTACTTCAAGGAGATAGTGCACTTATATGGTGTTCCTTAGAATATCACTTCCGATCGTGATTTCAAGTTCATCAGTCATTTTTGGAAGAGCCTATGGGGGAAATTGGGGACACAGTTGAATTTTAGTAGTGCCTACCACCCTCAGACAGATAGTCAGACCGAGGTGGTGAACCGGAGTTTGGGCAACCTTTTGAGGTGTTTGGCAGGAACTAAGCCCAAGCAGTAGGATTTGGCTTTACCTCAGGCGCAATTTGCATATAACAGATCGAAAAATAGAACCACAGGCTTAAGCCCATTTGAGATTGTCTATGGTCAGAACCCATCTGAGGTACTTGACTTAGCCTCTATTCCACGTATAGGACGTTTCAGTACTAAAGTAGATGAGATGGCAGAGCATCTTCGGGGCATCCATGAGCAGGTAAAACAAGCTATTCATGAGAGCAATACCAAGTACAAGACTCAGGTTGACAATCATCGTCGCCAGGTACTTTTTGATGTTGGTGATTTTGTTTGGGTTGTATTAACTCGTGATCGTTTTCCTGTTGGCAAGTATAGTAAGCTTAAGGACCGGAAGATTGGACCTTGTGAGGTCTTGCAGAAGATCAATGATAATGCTTACAGGTTACACATTCCTAGTCATTTAAAGACTTCTAATATCTTTAATGTGAAGCACCTAAGCCCTTGTTTTGTGGATTATGATGACACTACTCTGAACTCGAGGACGAGTTCTTTCCAACCCGGGGCGACCGATGCAGGGGAATCTGAGACAGATGATGCTGAGTTGTCCGATTGCACGTTGATGGTGCTGAGGTACCATGAATTGGCAGATCAGCGTAAAAGCCGGAAGTGATCGTAATCTCTTTCTAATTGGGGGAGTTTTAGGTGCGTTTGAGTCTTTTGGCCATAACTTTGGCTACGAGTGTCAAAATCGCGCATAAGACCCCAATTCGGAAAACTCTTTTTGACGCGCATGCTGTCCACATCGAGCATGGCTCCATGTACCTTTTTCTTTACCTCAAATTCCACTATTTTCCTTTTCGAATGGTCAGTTTTAGTTATTTTTTACTATTTTTGGTAATATTTCGTATGTTTGTTAGGAAGTCATTTTAAATCCGATTTATTCTGGATTTTTTGCAGATTGTTTATTTTATTTTGAATTTCAATTTACGTTATTTTCGGGATTTTTCCATTTTTGGTAAAATTCGGTTACAGACGAATTTTAGCTATACAGTCTGGCTTGTGGACTGATTTTCGACATTCTTTCATTTGATAATATTCAATTTTTTTCTTAGAGACGTATTCTATGTATTTTGGACGAATTTCTTGTGTTCTTCCCTACGAATTCATCTGTTGAAACTAGCTTGCAGAATAATCGCTATTCTGTCTGGCGTCAGTTTCTCCTTAATCCACCACATCAACACAATCAATTTATATATAACAAATATGTCCATAACTTAACATGCATATAAATACAATCACATAAACAATCTAGAGGAGATTAATGGAATAATTGATATATCATAAACAATCTAGACGTGGCTACAGTGTTGCTTGGGGCTTGTTGGTTGCGATAATGGCTATTCGCAATGGTGCTATGGCTGTTGGTTCCTTCCTTTGCTTCAGCTGCGTCCATGAGTTGCAATGGTAGCAGCAGCCTCCACAGATAAGGGTTGCCATGAGAAGGGGTTGAGAGGAAGAGAAGAGGGAACGAGAGATGAATAGAGAGGGAAATCTACGTGGTGAGAAGCCAAGGGAAAAGAGGGAGGAGGGGTCCATTGTTGGCGAGGTGAGGTGGCATCATAATCTGTGCTATGTGGGGAGGAGCTAAGAGATAAAGGAGCGGGCTATGGAGGAAAAAAGAGAGAGATCGTGAGGGCTGTGGGTGGAGGACGGGTGGCTGGCGAGGTGAGGTGCGGCGACGGGCGCTGGGATGCCGAAGGGAAAAAGAGGATTTGGTAAGGAAGGAGATGCGGCTGAAGGGGGAGGAGAGAGAGAGAGAGAGAGAGAGAGAGAGAGAGAGAGAGAGAGAGAGAGAGAGAGAGAGAGAGAGAAGACAAGTGGGGGGAAAGCTAAGGATTTCAGATTTAAGTTGGAATTATTTGCAGGGAGTAAATATTGCCGCAAAAACTCAAAACACTTGTCGTAAAAGATATTTCCTAGATCTAAACGATTATTTATGACGACATCTATCGTCGCAGAAAATCTTTTAATCGTAGCAAAAAGCTATTTTTCACAAAAATTAAGTCTATTTCTTATTATCTTAATTTTGTTGTAAAATGTCTTTAATTCTCACAAATTATATCTCGTGACAAATGATAAATGGTCCAATATAATTATATGTCACCAATCCGATTTTGTCACTAATGAATGCATACGTTACCATAAAAAAATATTAGCTACGAATTTTTTCTGATGAGCTTAATTTTGTGAAAAAATCTTTAATTCTAACAGATTGTAACCCATGAAAAATAAAATTTGGTACTATATAATTATTTATCACGGGGTTTTTTTTTCTGACGATGTGAATTTAGCAGTAAATGTAATTATTTGCTACCAAATAGTATTGGGAGGAACTATAAACTTATTGTCACCAATCAACTTCTTTACTTATGAATATATATCGTCATAAAAAAGTATTAGCTACAAACTTTTTTTGATGATCCTAATTTTGTAAAATGAATTCTTTAATTTTCACAAACTGTCACTTGTGACAAATAAAATGTTCTAATATAGTTATTTGTAGTGAGTATTTTTTGATGACATGAATTTGGTTACAAAATATCATTATTTGCTAGTAAATTGTATTCGCAAGAAAAAAAATATGTGAGAAAAACCACTTTTTTTTTGTAGTGTGGACAACACGCATGCATGCATGACTCCTTAGTTTTTTATAAAAAACTGGCCATCTTATAAACTTATACGAGCAAAGACGTTGCCAAAACTTAGAAAGAAATATATGAAACTAAAGCATGCTATTAAGATGAATTAAATATAAAAGTACATCTTAATACATGTAGTTTAATTTATTTTGTTGGGTTTGTGGAGGGCACCTAGTTTTTTTTTTTTTAGTCCGGTTTGAAGACCCAATCTTACAAGAATTTGTTATTTTTTTAGTGAATTTTCAATAAAAATTGACCCTTTGTGACTTGAGGAAAGCCAAATAGAAAGTCTGCTCGAAGTTCGCATGACAGCAAGTAGCTCGAGTGAAAATCTAGCACAGAATTTGCTCGACATGTCATTTGAGTAAACATTAGATTAATAGTTCATTCAACTCTTCACTTGAGTGAATAATGTCATAATTGAATAATATTTAGGACTTCTGTCATGTAATCCTATAAATATGATTATTATTGTAACACTCGAGCCCAAGCCCGCTGCTCAGGCCCAAGCCCATACCCGGTTCAGCCAACCCAAAGCACATGGAAACGACGCCGTTTCACCTCAGATAAGTTATTTTTCAGTCCATTTCTTCTCCTTTCTTTTCATTTCTTTCCTCTGTTATCCCGACGGTTACCCTGATTTTCGCTACCCCTTTTTCTCGCGCTACCCCCACACCTTTGGCGCTTATCGGTTTTAGATGGGAATTATCTCTCTCTCCCTCGCTTCACGGTATTTTGGTGTTGTGATTTTACCATCGCCAGGTTCTCTCTCCCTCTTCCCGCAGCTCCTACTCACAGTTTGGGTCTCCCTTATCCTTCCGTCGATCTCCCACTAGTTTCATTTCTTCAGCAACACTCACCGATAAGCTTGTTGATCTTCTCCTTGCTCTAAATTTCTTTCCATCATTATACAAATGCGATTTGAGGTTTCTTGTTTTAACGTTGAATGCTTTGGGAGATGCTCTCAGTGGCAATAGGCCAGCATAACAAAAACGAGGATTTGAACTTCTCTTCTCTTTGCTCTGTTGTGTTTTCTTGTGGAGATTAGGGTAGTTACAACTTCAAATTACACATCAGAAATTTTACCCATCTCTGGCAGCGCGTGATTCTCGAGTTCTAAGGGTCATAAGTGAATTGAGGTATTATTATTTCAATGCCTTTCGACTCTGTAATGCGCACGAATAAGGATAGAATTTCATGAGTGTGTTAATGGAATTTGGAAGGATTCAAAATTCTTATGGCTGTGTTGTTTGGCTGGTTTGGTCTTAATCGAGTAAAACTTAAAATGCTTTGTAGTGGGCTGGTATAAAAGTTTTATTGGATGTAAATGATCATTCGGTGGTGTTCTTTTAGAAGAGACTTATGCCTACAATTAAATAGATATTGGTGGCTGTTAGAATTGGGATTTTAGTTCCAAAAATTATATCGTATGTTTTATATGATTGTAACATCATAGATATAAATTTTGGCTAGACAGTTTATAAAAATGTGGCATTCTTTAATAAGAAGACGTGGTGGATGTGGAAACTTAAACTTGGGACAATTTATGGGAGGGGGATCGCTAAAGTTAGGTGTAGAGGTTTTGGTTCTTAATCTCTTAGTTTTAATGGCATTGCTGGTCTTTAATATTGGTGTATATTTTGTTATGATTTATGTGGCGAGATTAATATAGGTCATACTCAAGAATTTGACAATATTCAACGAGAGTCAGGTAAGCGGGACTTCTATCCTGGATTTGTATAAAAATAAATTTTGTATGAGGTTGATTTTATAAAATGTGCATATTATAATTTTAAAAGAAAAGTGGGAAAAACAACCTCAGTATATATATTTCTGCATCTTTTCATGAAAATTTATATGATAAAGAAAGTTTCTTTTGACATGAGCTATATTTGACATGATTCTAAGATATGCATATGGGCGAATATGAATTCTAATGTTTTCTTATACATGTGAACTAAAATGTTTTGATTTGTTTCTGTTTATTTGAAATGATAAAAAAATGAAAAGCATTTGATTTAAACGTCCATGGAAAATCTTTGGCATGTTTATGTGTTTGTCTTGGTTTCTGGATATGGTTCATAGATGAGAGTATAGATTCACGTGATATGGTTGGTACCACCATGATATGATATGATAGAAGTGCAATCACTTTGGAAACAAAGTGATCCTTTATGTGTTTCTTTCCTATGTGCACACTCGGGGTTCCGAGAATGAATATGGGAAAGTCTCACAGTATGATACCGCCTGGTTTGGCCACCGGGGATAGCACAACCCTAATATGGGGGTTAAACATGGTACATGTTCTGAATTGTTGATAAGATGAGATGTGACAGTTATTTGTACCAAAGTGTTTTGTTTGAAAAGTTGATTTCTGTTTATACTTTATGAAAAATATATGTTCGTTCAGCTTTTCGCTTAATGATATATTTTTAGAGCTGTATCTATAAATAAAAGTTTTATATGTTCATACATAAGAAGTTTTTATTAAAAATGCTCATTCTTTACACACTAGTATATGTACTTTGCTTATTGAGCTACGGTTGAACTCACCCCCTTATCTCTATATTTCAAATGATGTGGTGGTCTCGACTGAAGACCAAGACTAGTATGTTAGGACCAAACTAAACTGTTATTTCTTGGTTGAAGTAAATATTTTATTTATTGATCTGATGTTACGTTCTCAGTATTGTTAGATTCAAGTGTTAGTAGATTATTTATTGATTTGATGGGAGATTGTGGACCCTATGTTATTACCTTAAATTTATGAATTTGTGGATATATTTATGATTGGATTGTCTGGATTTGGAGATGAGAATTTATTTGTGGATTTCAGAAAATAATTAGAGATAGTTATTGGTGATGAGACAAGTTTTGATGGGCAAATACTAATTTGGAGGTATTCTTTTAGTTATGATTAAATAGATGTATATTTTTGAGTATGTGGAAATTATTACTTTACGAATGTCTTTGGGAATGTATGGTTAGTAGATGAAAACAGGGTATATCAAACAGGTTGGACTTCATAACCCCCTATGAGTACGGGGTGTTACAAATATGATCAAATGCCGTTGATCTAAGCCTTATAATTTCGCTCCATTGTATATTTTGCCATTACTTAAGAGATAAAAATCCTATTTAGCTCTTTAGATGTAGGCATTTTGTCAAAAAAATTTGTATCATATGATTGTTATTGTTCTGTTTTATTAATTTCTGCCATCCTTTTTCACAACAATTTTTTCTTCATGTGGATATTGATCATGCACGAATACGATCAGCTTCCAAATGTAGCAATAAGTAACAACATAATGCTGCAAGTTGATATATTTTAATATACCAAATATGTTTATATATATATATAAATATATATATATGGAATCGTATAAGGCTAAGGGGAATTTTGTTAGCTAGCCTGCATATATATGGCACCGGAGCGTTGCGTACTGATAATTGTCATGATCATGTGGTTTCCCCGTCGACTTTGTCACTTCTTGCTGCATAATATATAGGTCGGGGACCCCCTAGACGTTGTTGTTGAATATTTATATTTATTGCATGGTTCTACCGAATTCCTATAATTTATATGTGAAAAAAAGAAATGCATGGTTTTTCACTTTATCTAGATTGAGGTGGAATTCTTTTGACGTCAGTAATTTTATTTGGATCGACTACTTAATAAGCAAAAATCTAGTTGATAGTAAATTAAAGACCACGTGGGGAGCAACTCGATCAATCAATCGAGCAGAAGGAATTCTATTAATAGCGGCTTTACTTGCCAGCTTGAGATCATACAAGGCAAAGAATTTAGGTGGCCGGGGGAGAGCTGAAGAACACAGATCGAAGAAAGAGCTGGAAAAATGGGATTGAATATTAGGATGAATCTCATCCTGGGTTTCCTAGGTCTTTCACTTCTGAATGGGCTTCTCCTTTGCAAAGGCGACGTCCATTACTACGATTTTGTTGTAAGCACTGAGCACTTAATTAATTAGATCTTCCTTTCGTGATCGAATATATACCATTATTTGGTTTGTATAAATATATATATATATATATATATTTCATTCTTATTAATATAATCAGCATGCAATATTAATATTGCCAAGAACTAAGATCTGCAACCTGGAATCATGCCCATGTCCTTAATATTTTCTTGACTTGTGATGTCCTTGGATTCATGTCCATGATTTACAGCTGGAAGAAACAAATTATACAAGGCTGTGTAGCACCAAGAGCATCCTGACTGTAAATGGTAGCTTCCCAGGTCCAACAATTAGCATTCGCAAGGGGGATACTGTGTTTGTTAATGTCTACAACAAAGGATTATATGGGGTCACCATCCACTGGTATTAATTAGTTATCTCTGTCTCTGTCTCTTTCGTGATTCACAATTGCATGAACCAATTTGGACTCTTTTAGAAATGAGATTCTAGTGACATTTGTTTAGATTTCGAAAGAATAATAATAATCATAAGGAAAATGAAAAGAAAAGAAAAGAAAAGAAAAAAGCTAGCTAGTGCTCATCATGAGGTAAGCTGGTAACATTGACAATTTTATGATTGAGAAATGTTTTAACAGCAAAAAATCCAATAAAAGTAAACACAAACTAATGTAGCTAATTAATATGGTTTGTTAAATTGTAAAGCTATTTTTTTTATTATAAAGTAGATATAATGATTCATAAAATCAACCCAGTTTGTAAGTTAATTTTTATAAAAATTTTATGGCTGCAGCAATTTTCTGATTGATTTGGGAGTAAGCATGCATGCTAAACCTACAAAGAGAAGTTACTAAAATTTTTACAAATTGGTATGGCTTAAAATAATACATTAGATCAAATTTCACGACTTAGTAGGCATTACAATTTTGAGAAGCAGAATTTTCTTACTTATGATGAATCTAAAAGCATATATCAATAAATTGCATTTTTCTTTTCGTATGCAGGCATGGAGTGAAACAGCCAAGGAATCCATGGTATGACGGCCCAGAATATGTTACCCAATGCCCAATCCCAGTTGGAACAAACTTCACTTACGAGGTTATCTTTTCTGATGAAGAAGGAACTCTTTGGTGGCATGCTCATAGTGACTGGTCTCGTGCTACAGTTCATGGTGCTATTATTATTCTGCCAGCTGTGAACACAACTTATCCCTATCCAACTCCTGATGCACAAGAAACAATTATACTCGGTATGATAATTTCTCTTTCCTCAATCATGGGTACTTCTTATTTTGAGAAGGATATATATATATATAGATAGATATATATAGATATATACAACACTCGATAAAAATTAGCAAGCTTGCGTTTGTTTTAATCAATCATTCTGTTATGTTCCAAACTACAGTCCCTAGATTTCAAATTGTACCATGTACAAAACAAAGTACCACGTGGCCCATTTCATGAATGAAAATAGCTAGTGTAACGTGGCCCATATATACCACGTTGATAGTTCACACGAAGTTTATAATTTTCTGTAGGATCATGGTTTAAGGGGGATCTGAAGGCCATACCGGAAGAGGCCCTCGCAACGGGTGGCGATCCAGATGTGTCAGATGCCTATACCATAAACGGACAACCGGGAGACTTATACGAATGTTCCCAAGGTACTTAAACAGTAGTTATGCATATATATGATCATGTCCAATAAATTATGAACATGTAGTAGGAATTACATAGTACTTGATGTTACGTAATCACATTTTGAAGAGAAAAACTTTAACTGCAAAATAATTATATAAAATAATTTCAAAAACTACATATTTGATGCAGCTCAATTTATGAGTTTATTTTTGTCATATTTCTTTCAGTTATCTTAATGGCATATTCTGTCCTCAAAAGATCAGTACACTTTATCTATTCATTAGTACAGAAGTAGAGATCATGAGTACTCTCGATCGTTTTCTATGGTTCTTTTGTCCTTCTCAACAGAAAATGATCAAGCCATTTGGATATACGTCATAATTATTATCATGTGCTGGATCATCAAAATTAATTAATTTCTTTCTATATATGTTGCAGAGACAACATATAGACTACCGGTGGACTATGGAAAGACCTATCTTCTACGCATAATAAACGGCGTGATGAATCAAGAAAACTTCTTCGGAATCGCGGGCCACAATCTGACGGTTGTAGGGACAGATGCTGCATACATCAAGCCCATTGTAACAGATTACATAATGATAACCCCAGGCCAAACCATAGATGTTTTGGTAACAATGAACCAATCTCCGAGTTACTATTACATTGCTTCTAATCCATTTGCCGATACAAGTGCTCCATTTGACAACACAACAACAACAGCAATTCTCCAATACAACGGGAACTATTCAGCACCTTCATCCATTCCCATGCCTACACTTCCTAGTTATAATGATAAAGATGCAGCCGAAAGTTTCATCAAAAGCTTGAGATCCTTGGCAAGTACGGAACACCCTATCAATGTCCCTATGAACATCACTCGACGGATTTATATGACTGTTTCAATGAACCAGATTGCCTGCGCTAATTCTTCGTGTGCTGGGCCTAATGGCAATCGGTGGGCTGCAAGCCTTAACAACATAACCTTTTCGAACCCCTCTATCTCTGTCCTGCAAGCATATTACAAGTAATACTGCCTCTCTCTCTCTCTCTCTCTCTCTAAAAGAAAGTTTATCATGGATGGAACTTAGAAATGCTAGTACTTAATTACGAGCGTATTATGATAATTAATTATTAGCAGTGTTACCATATGTGTTGCAAGTTGATCAAGCTGCGCAAGGCCAATTTAGGTCCTTTTGACAATGAGTCAAGATAATATGATTTTAATTTAAAGTTAAAAGTTAAATAAAATATTATTAAAATATTATCTTTTAATATTATTATTATTTTAAATATTAAAAAAATTAAATTATTAATTAAATTTATAATGATAAAATGAGAGATAAGATCAGATGATTTTTGTATCCATTGGGGCCTTACTTATCTCAAAGCTGCAAAATGGGAGGAAAAATGCCAAGCTTGTGATTGAAAATAAAGAGAGATAATTGTCTGATCATGTGATGTTTGCAGGAGGTTGAGTGGGGTCTATACTACAGATTTTCCAGAAGAGCCCCCATATTTTTTCAACTTCACAGGAGATGTGGGAAATAACACACTGTACCCAACAGAAGGGACAAAAGTGATAATGTTGAAGTATGGTGAACAGGTTGAATTGGTGTTTCAAGGGACTAATGTTGCAGACGCCCCAGAGAACCATCCAATGCATCTGCATGGATTTAGTTTCTATATGATCGGGATTGGTTCAGGGAATTTCAACAATGAAACTGACCCAGTGAATTTTAATTTAGTTGATCCACCAGAGGTTAACAGTATTGGGGTTCCAAAGAATGGATGGGCTGCCATCAGATTTGTTGCCAATAATCCGGGTACGTTAATGATCATCTCTAGCTAGCTAGCCAGTTATTAATTGATGGGAATCATGTCATGACATATTTATGAGTACGGTTGGGCTTTTCACTTCATAAATTTGGGCCAGTGCATGGATCAAATTAAGGACTACATTCTAGGCCGAAACATTATAAACGAACGGTAGGGTTTAAATGTACGTTGGAGTACTACGAGTGATATCTAAATATCTAAGGAAAACCCATAGCTTTATATTAAAGAAGACTATTATTAATCAAAGGTTACAAATTATTCTTTTCGGAATCAGTACAATTTTTTAAAGAGCCTGAACTTTTGGAACGGCCAGTAAGATTTCTCATAAAACTTACTTTCTTTCGTACCTAGATTATATCATGTTAAAATAAATAGACATGCACGAGTAAATACGTGAACATATATACTTAATTTAGTTACTCTTTTTCGATCTAAGAGCTTTAAAATCTTTAATTTTCAGGGGTATGGCTTATGCACTGTCATTTGGAAATTCATGTAACATGGGGCATGGGCATGGTGTTCATAGTGACAAATGGTCCCACTAGGGATACAAGCATGCGCCTACATCCAACTTATATGCCTGCTTGTTCCGAGACCTAGTTTAAGCTTGATCTTATAATTCTTCTATGCTTGCTTCAATCAGTATTAATATATGCCACCATGTAATAATGTTGCCAGTTACTTGTATTTCTTGAGGAATAAAGGAGTTGAATTGATATACATTCAACTTCCATTGGTTCTAATTAATAGAACTGATCTTTGGAAAATAAGTCATCAGTTTTTGACAAGGAAAAGTGCTTCATTTTGATTTTAGCAATGTCTTTGCAAGATCATGAGTTGATTCCACTTCGTGTCTATTGCAAGCATTAAGCCTTTATAATTAAGGACTTGAACATAAAGAAAATCATCGGTCATTTTTCCTTTTTATAAGCAGTTAATTCTGATTTCAAGAGTTATATTATTTACAGAGTACTTGATTCCCCTCGCATACGCGCGCGCAATATTGAGAAATTGCTTTTCTTTTTTCTTTTTGGGCCAATAGGCTCGTATCGGTATATATATTTCATGTAATTTTCAAACTAATTATTAATTGAAGATACTCAGAGACTCAACCCAACGGCTACTCAGCCACACATATGGCTATTAAATCATACAAAGAGTCAAATCATCCAACGGCTACTCAGCCACATATGGCTACTAAATCATACAAAGAGTCAAATCATCCAACGGCTACAAAGCCATACTTGGAAACCAAAGACTCAATGACCGGGTACAAGTGTAAATATGGCAACTCAATGCTAATGAATTTGATCTAACTCGTATCTCTTGCAATTGTAACATTGGATTATATCTTCTATTTTCTCATATCTGTACATCAACAATAAATAATGAAAGACTCTCAACTATACTCTTACGGTATGTGAGACTTTTTCACAAACACTTATTGCTCAATTTTTTTAATGGTATAAAAGTCAAAGTGAGAGCATAAAAGTCTTGTCATGGCTTCCATTTCACTATCAGTAAACAACTTTTTGGCCTTGAGATTAACATAGGAAAATTACCTCCTTTAGAGGGAACAAATCATGTCCTTGGCTGAGAGCCAAGACTTTGCATCACACCTCACAGAACCACCCCTTTCCCCACAACCAGATAAACCCAATGGCCCCACAGCCAAGGAGATGAGTGATCGTTTGCTTTCTTGGTTGATTATTGGTACCATCTTCGAAAATTCCCTCAATGTGGTGGTCGGCATGGACACGACACATCAAGTTTGGCAAGTGTTACCCAGATGACTAACACAAGAGGGGGGGTGAATTGAATTGTATTTAAAAAATTAACAATTATAAATCAAATATATAATATAAAATATAAACAAAATATGAAACAATAATAAATATAAAGAGTAAGAGTAAGAGAGAAGCAAACTCAGTATATTAACGAGGTTCGGCCCCACTGCCTACGTCCTCGCCTCAAGCTACCTCTTGAGAATCCCCAAATCCACTATTCAATCTCCTTTAGGTGGAGATAGAAACCTATTACACCTTTGAGCAGCACCGCTCCAAAGAATCCGTGTAGAACACCCTTTACACTTGGTGATTTAACTTTTCCCCGTGTAGAACACCTTCTACACTTCCAATCATCTCACACTTGGTGATTTAACTATTTCCCGTGTAAAACACCTTCTACACACACAAGGGTTATACACACCCTTTTACAAATACAAGAGTTGATAGTAGGTAGACTATCAAAGTACACTTCTCAATGAGTGAGATAGAAACAATACAGCGCAACCTATATCTCTCTCAACAAAAATAAGAATTAAGGCTCAAAACTTTAGAAAAAAGAGAATAAGAGTTTTGAAGAAATGATGCAAAACTTAGCAATAGATGTGTAAGCTCTTGTTGTGTGTTTTGCAAAACTCAAGTGAGCTATTTATAGGCAAATAAGTTTTCAATTTCAAATTTGAAAAGATTCTCATGTCAAAAACATCATCATTCACTTTTCAAAAATTTCAAACATAATCTTTTACTTTTTGCATATGACAAAAGGAGCACACTTTACTTTTCAAAATTTTCAAATAAAAACATTTACCTTTTGCATAAGTCAAGAAAAGCATCCACCACTTTTGAAAATATTCAAATAAAACATGCACATGTGAAAGATGACAATCAATCATCTTAATATTTTCAAAGTTCAAACCTTTAATCATGTCATGCACATGTGAAAGATGACAATCAATCATCTTTCAAAATTTTCAAATTTAATTTTCAAAATATTCATGCATATGTGGAAAATGTATTTTAATGCTTTATGATAAAATATTAATTTTGAGCCTTAATTCTAATTTTGAATTTTTAAGAGATTTACAACATTACTCTATGATTTTAATGTGAACTTGTTCCCTTCTTGCTCATACTTGCTTCCTTTATGTGCTTGATTATATTGTGTGGACAACTTGAGGTTGAGACTCCTTTATTCTTTGGATTCATTTGTTATCATCAAAATCCATTTGTAGATTTACATGAAACTTGAAACCTTGGGTTCAACAATCTCCCCCTTTTTGATGATGACAAATGCTTGATAGAACCTGAATCCTGTATTAATACTTAAGCTCCCCCTGAGAATGTGCGTTAGTTTTTCAAGCAAAAATATAAATATAATTCCAAGCATATATAACAAGTTTAGCGATTTAAACAATATTAATGTTCTAGTCTAAAACTTCTCCCCCTTTTGGCATCATTAAAAAGGAATCATAATTAGATCAATAAGATATATTCCTGCAATAACCAATAGATAAATAAAACGTTGCGTTAGTAGAGACTGTAGAGAATTCGGTGCGTAGTCACACGTGTTCGACAAAACTTGCAAAGGCTGGAGGCCTAGTTCCGGTAATTCGGTGCGGAAGGAGATTTTGTAAAGAGCTGAATAATTGAAACCACCCGTGCCCGACAAAACCTGCAAAGGCTGGAGGCGTAGCTCTGGAAATTCGGTGCAGAGATTTGATCCGCTTGATGTTGCTGAAAAATGAGATATTATCATGATTTGTAAGTTTGTCTTGTTCTTATTTCCGTTTCTATAAGAGCAATCCTTAGCTTTATCTATTTCGCATCAAACTTTCTTCTCATCTTTGCAATTTGCTTGCATTCTCATTCTACAATTTTTCAATGGCTCGTAGAATTCCCTTCAGTGCTTCTCTTGATCAAGATTTGAGGTATCCTTCACCTCAGTCTCAATCTATTTCTGCATCTATCGTGGGTGCCATGAAGCAATAAGAGACTGATTTAGCTAATAAATCAGATCATGACGCCATTTACGAGCTTGTGGGTCTCGGAACTCGATACTCATCATCTATCGTTGCGTTTTCTGCTCGGTTGCAGTCCAAAACTCGCAAAATTGAGAAGCTTAACGAGACTGTATCTGTACTTCAACGACTTGTTTATGAGTCAAACAAAAAAATAGTAGAATTAAAGCAACAGAATAAGGATTTGAAATCCTTGCTTACCTCTTCATTTCGATTGCCTAATCCTTTAGACAAGGATGACATGATGATTTATGAGAAGCAAATGCATTTGAATGATGAGGCTAAACGTCTCAAGTTTCTGTAGGTCATTTAAGATAATGAAATAAAAGTATCTAGCAGATATCCATGGCATGCATCATTCCTATTTCTCTTCTAATCATGCATAGTCTATCTTCTGGTAGGGGTTTTGTGAAAATGTCTGCCAATTGATCATGTGTACTAGTGAATTCTAATACAATATCGCCCTTTTGCACATGATCTCTAAGAAAATGATATCTAATTTCAATATGTTTGGTCCGAGAATGTTGTATTGGATTCTTTGAAAGATTTATAGCACTTGTATTATCACATTTGATTGGAATGTGATTGTACATAAGTTTAAAATCCTCAAGTTGTTGCTTCATGTAAAGAACTTGAGCACAACAACTACCCGCAGCAACATATTCTGCCTCAGCAGTAGATAGTGCAACAGAATTTTATTTTTTACTAAACCAAGAAACTAGTGCACGACCTAAGAAGTGACATGCTCCACTAGTGCTTTTTCGATCTATTTTACAGCCAGCATAATCTGCATCTGTGTAGCTGATTAGATCGAAAGATGTGTACTTAGGGTACCATAACCCTAAGTTAATTGTACCACTAAGATAGCTAAGAATGCGCTTAACTGCAATTAAATGTGATTCTTTTGGAGATGATTGAAAGCGTGCACATAAGCACACACTAAATATAATATCTGGTCTACTGGCTGTCAAATATAATAAGCTACCAATCATACCTCGATATACCTTCGAGTCAACTAGTTTACCGGTTTCATCTTTATCAAGTTTAGTGGATGGACTCATTGGTGTTCCAGTTTCCTTAGCACCTTCCATCCCAAATTTCTTCAGCAATTCCTTAATATATTTCGATTGATTGATGAATGTCCCACTTTTTGCTTGCTTAATTTGCAATCCGAGAAAGAATGTAAGCTCTCCCATCATGCTCATTTCAAATTCTTCCTGCATAGTCTTAGCAAAAACTTGGCACATATTTTCATTAGTAGCACCGAATATTATATCATCAACATAAATCTGAATCAAAAGAATATCATCATTTTCGTATTTAATGAAAAGAGTTGTATCAATTTTTCCTCTTGAAAAACCTTTTTTAATCAAAAAACCACTAAGTCTCTCGTACCACGCTCTAGGAGCTTGTTTGAGTCCATATAGTGCTTTTGTGAGTTTGAAAACATGATTTGGAGAAATATGATTTTCAAAACCTGGAGGTTGCTCAACATATACCTCTTCATTTATAAAACCGTTTAAGAAAGCACTTTTAACATCCATTTGAAAAAGTTTGAAATCTTTATAACAAGCATATGCAAGTAGCATTCGAATAGCTTCTAATCTTGCGACTGGTGCATATGTCTCATCATAATCGATTCCTTCTTCTTGATTGAAACCTTGGGCTACAAGTCGAGCCTTATTTCTAGTAATGACTCCGGACTCATCTTTCTTGTTTCTAAAAACCCATTTTGTTCCAATAATAGTATGATTTTTTGGTCTAGGAACAAGTGTCCAAACATCATTTCTTTCAAATTGATTAATCTCTTCTTGCATAGCTAGAATTCAAGATTCATCAAGAAGTGCTTCATCAATATTTTTAGGTTCAATCTGAGATAGAAAAGCAGTATGATTGCAAATATTTCTAAGAGATGATCGAGTGCTTACACCTTGTGAAGGTTCCCCCAGAATTTGTTCCACTGGATGATCTTTCACAAATTTCCACTGTTTGGTTGCATCTTGTATTAAATTTTGATGATCTTTTCTGATATCTCCATGTTGGACTTCCTCTATTGTGTTCTCTTTGTTGAGATTGAGACTTTCCGTATTATTTATACCTCCTGTTTCTTCATCAATAGATTTCTTGGAGAGTAGAGAATTAGATTCATCAAATACTACATGCATAGATTCTTGTACAGTCATAGTCTTTTTATTGAATACTCTATAAGCTTTACTATTAGTAGAATACCCGATAAAGATACCTTCATCAGATTTTGCATCAAATTTGCCTAAATTATCTCTGTCATTTAAAATAAAACATTTACATCCAAATACATGAAAGTAACAAATGTTGGACTTTTTCTCATTCCAAAGCTCATAGGGGGTTTTATCTAATTTAGACCTTAGCATAACTCTATTTATAACATAACATGCAGTACTTACCGCTTCAGCCCAAAAATAACTAGGCAAGTTGTTCTCATTGAGTATTGTTCTTGCCATCTCTTGAAGAGATCTATTTTTCCTTTCTACTACCCTATTTTGTTGAGGAGTTCGAGGAGCAGAAAAATTATGCACAAAACCATTTTCATCACAAAATGTTTCAATATTTTTATTAACAAACTCTTTTCCCCTATCACTTCGGATACTTGAAATAGTATAACCCTTTTCATTTTGAATTCTCTTGCATAACTTGGTAAAAGCATTATGTGCCTCATCTTTATGAGTAAGAAAGATGACCCAAGTATATCTAGAGAAGTCATCAACAACAACAAATGCATAATATTTTCCTCCTAAACTTTCAACTCTATTTGGTCCAAAAAGATCCATGTGTATCAGTTGCAGTGGTCTAGTAGTGGAAATATGTTTCTTGATTTTAAAAGAAGTTTTTGTGACGCCCCTAAATTCCCCTTAAAATAACACGGGAATCGAGGCGTCGGGATGATGACAACCTGGGTCACACATCCCAACGACAAGTGCCAAACGTGTGTGCACACGTGACATACATAAATAAAAATCGCAGCGGAATAATTAAAGTCAATATCTAAGTACCAGAATTTTTTTTTTTTTGAAATAAATACAAACCAAGCCAAAGTAAATTCTCCAACCGGAGATTTAATACAGTCATCCAGGGTCCAAATAAAAATAAACACAACCATCAGAATTAACTGAATGTCATCCAAGGAACTAACTACACTAATTCATTCCAGCGGTGGAGTCACCTCTTCAGGCTCAACCTCCTCGTTCTCTGCATCAAAATCTACAATACCAAAATGGTACTGCAGGTAAGTAAAATCCCAAACAAATCCAAGATAATAAATATATTTATGCACAACCACAAAAAGGCATGAACAAAATACCGTATGCATGTGACTTAAAATCATTCTTCTCAAAATTAATTTAGATAACCACACACGTCAAAACCTCATTTTAATCCACAATAAAAACCCAATAAAATCACCCATCCTTTTCCATAAAATAATATCCTCAAAGCCGATCATACCGGGCGTTACGTATCGCCGTCCCCGATATGATTTACACACACACCCAAAATCATAATGGGCGTTACGTATCGCCGTCCCCATTACGATTCACACACTCACACACTGATCACAACGGGCGTTACGTATCGCCGTCCCCGTTATGACTCAGCCCAAAACCAATAAAATCTGCTAAACACAATTTAAATCCCATTTTCCTTTCTCAACACATGAATATCCAAAATCATGCCAAAATCCACTTTCCAAATATTTTCATGAGCATGCGCGTAAATATACAATGCAGACAACTATGCACCAAATAGCCAACAATTAAATAATCCAATCAACCAACAAATACCAACATCAACCATCACATATCAGCAATAATCAAATACAACAACTGTTGATGCCAAAAATATATTTAAATCTTAAATCTTGTTTGGAAAGTACTTACAGTACGCTCGCTAATAATTTCCGAAGTTACCGAAAATGCCCAACAGCGATTTCGCGCTTCCACTCGCGTACTCACCGCTACAATCACGCCCAAAGCGCCAACGCATATAAATCATTACAAATAAATAAATATTAATATCGGGAACAACTAAAATAATTAAAAACCAACTTAATTAAAACACCGATAAATTAGAGTAAGATCAATAAAACCAATAAATAACCTAACAATTTTATTAAACAAATAACCTAAATAAAATAGTACTTATATATATCTAACCAACTCAAATAATTATTCTGAATATTACACCTAATTAAATTAATCATCTCAATGTAAATAAATAAATAAAACAATTATCATCCAATTAAATTAATCACTTAATAATAAATAAAACCATACCACAAAATAAATTAAAATTACCACAAAAACAATTTAATTAATTAAATTAGAAAAAAAATTTATTGAGAATATCACAAATGTTGAAATACGATAATTTTATGACGAGAAATACCCAACAAAACGACCACTACAGTTTTCGAAATTGAATGGGTTTTGAAGAGGATACGTTCTAGTTGAAGAAAGGAAAAAAGAACTGAATAAAATGGAAGTTAAACGTTCAGATTTATGGATGAAAAAGAGAATTGCGGATGCATTTCTTGCAAGTGGGTCGATGCCTTATATAGGCCTAAAACTAGATATAGGGAGTGCAAATGAGCTAGAAATACTCACGGAAAAGCTTACCAAAACCAAGTCAAGAACACCCAACTGAAAAGAAGGAGAATATTTAGACTTTCAGATGAAAAATGGAAGCAATACCATGGCTGGAAATTCACTGCTTGAGGTGGAAATATGGGCACGTGAAGTATCCGTTGGCAGCAAAATTATAGGGGAAAGATTCATCTAGGTGCTGGGAAATTAATGGAACAACACGTGAACAAAATGGAGAAGAAAAAGACTGCAAAAATCAAACCTTGGTATCACAGGTGAACAGCAGCAAATAGCGGAAGAAGAAAACGAAAAGAGGAAGAAGAAGAAGAAGATGGCTGGCTGGACGTGCGATCTGGCCAGGAATTAATTTAAAACAAAACTGAAACGGTGACGTTACATTACTCAGGGTTGACGCCTTGAACAATTTAAAATGGCCTTGTTTCACTATGTTGCCAACTCAAACGGCAACGTTTGGATTAAATACAAGGGGCTGGGCTTCTTAAAAGCAAACACATACATATATATATATACCCAAAACTGGTCACGCAAACCCAATTAATTTAAAACTCAAACACTACATATAAATTCCTGCATTTATCTAAAAGCCCACCAAGAATATATATATATATAAATATATAAATACTCCCAACAAAAATCACTTAAAATAAAATAAAATAAATAGAACACATCAAATTAAAATAAAATAAATTACAACATTAAATTAAATGCATCACAATAAATTTCATAAGAGAAAATATATTAGCTTACAATTATTCATGAAAATAATATCTTCAAATGAAAATGAAATATATTTAAATATTTAAACACAAGCACTATAAAACGATATTAATATTCACTAACTCAAAACACATAATATCCATATTAACAACAATACATATTTAATATTAAAATAATATATTACAAAGATAGTAAAATTACGGGTTCTCACATCCTCCCCCCCTTAAAAAGAATTTCGTCCCCGAAATTTGTACAAACGATCCAAAAAGAGAGAACATTTACTGGTCTTCAAATAAATACGGGTAACGTTCTCTCATATCCGCTTCTTTCTCCCAAGAGAAATCCTGAGCCAGAGGATCTCCCCACGATACTTTAACTAAGGGTATCGTTCTAGACCTCAACTGCTGCTCTTTCCAATCTATGATCCGAGTTGGCGCAACTTCAAAAGTCAAATCTGGCTTAAGTTGAATACTCTTAGGATTGACGAAGCGCGGTTCTTGCTGACCAAAACTCTTCTTCAATGACGACACGTGGAAAACATCGTGAACATCACTAAAGTAGTCTGGCAGAGCGATCCGATAAGCGACAGGTCCAATCTTCTCAAGAATCTGATAGGGACCGACGTATCTCGGACTAAGCTTCCCTTTCTTCCCAAAACGCTTGACACCCTTCATAGGAGATACCTTAAGGTAAACCCAATCTCCTTCTTCAAAGGACAAATCTCTTCTTCTCGTATCAGCGTAACTTTTCTGACGACTCTGTGCTGCCGCCATCTTGTCTCTGATAATCCGGACTTGGTCTTTCATTTCTTGCACGATCTCAAGTCCAAGCAACCAACTCTCGCCAACTTCATCCCAAAACAGAGGTGATCTACACTTTCTTCCATACAGGGCTTCATACGGGGCCATCTGGATGGAAGCGTGAAAGCTATTATTATAGGCAAACTCTATCAACGGCAAGTGGTGCTCCCAGCTACCCTTGAACTCCAAGACGCAAGCTCGTAGCATATCTTCGAGAGTCTGAATGGTACGCTCTGACTGGCCATCTGACTGAGGATGATAAGCGCTACTGAACTTCAATCTGGTGCCCAAAGCTGAATGTAAGCTCTTCCAAAACTGAGACGTAAACCGAGGGTCTCGATCCGACACTATAGTCCTAGGTATTCCGTGAAGACGCACGATCTCCTTAACATATAGCCGAGTTAATTTTCCCAATGTATCAGTATTTGTAACTGGCAGAAAATGAGCACTCTTAGTCAAGCGATCAATAATCACCCAAACTGAATTCTTCCCGCTAGGTGTCCTTGGTAAACCAACTACAAAATCCATGGCAATGTCGTCCCACTTCCACACAGGTATAGGAAGAGGTTGAAGAGTACCGGCGGGTCTCTGATGTTCAGCCTTAACTTGACGACAAGTGGAACACCTTGCCACGAACAAGGCAATATCCCTCTTCATCCCTTCCCACCAGTAGCTTTTCTTCAAGTCCTGATACATCTTTGTGCTACCAGGATGAACTGAGTAAGGAGCAGCATGGGCTTCCGCTAAAATCCTTTCTTTAAATTCTGATTCTGATGGTATTACCCGTCGATTCTGAAATCGAAGAATTCCTTCCCCATCCAGACTGAAAGGTGCGGGTCCTCTATCTTTTCTAACTCTTCTTCGGATGTCGAGTAGCTTCGGATCCTTCCTTTGAAGAGTCTTTAATTCTGAAAAATCATCAACACGAACACTAAGAGTTGTAACCAGAACTTCCTCGTCTTGCTGCGAACTCTCCACCAATAATTTTCTCATACTAAAAAGAAGGGAACCCAACTCCGATGACTCAGACTCATCTGCCAAATAAGATTTTCTACTTAAAGCATCGGCGACTTGATTTGCTTTACCCGGATGGTACTTGATCTCACACTGATAATCACTGATCAACTCTAACCATCTTCTTTGTCTCATATTAAGATTCTTCTGCGAAAATAGATGCTTCAAACTCTTGTGATCAGTGTAAATTTCGCAAACTTCACCATACAGATAATGTCGCCAAATCTTAAGAGCAAAGACTACCGCTGCCAATTCTAAGTCGTGCGTAGGATAATTCTTTTCATGATCCTTTAACTGACGAGACGCATAAGCGACGACTCGCCCCTCTTGCATAAGGACACATCCCAACCCAAACTTGGATGCATCGCTAAAAACCACATAAGGCTTGTGCTGTTGGGGAAGTGCTAAGACAGGTGCTGAAGTCAACCTTCTCTTCAACTCCTGAAAATTCCTTTCACACTTGTCAGACCAAATGAATGCTGCACTCTTTCTTGTCAAAGCAGTAAGGGGTGCAGACAATCGAGAAAATCCTTCCACAAACCTTCGGTAATAACCGGCTAAACCCAAGAAACTTCGAATTTCGTGTACCGAGGAAGGACGTGGCCATGCTAACACAGCTTCCACTTTGTTAGGATCAACCGTTACTCCTGCTTGAGAAATAACATGACCAAGAAACTTGACCTCTTCCAACCAAAACTCACACTTACTGAACTTCGCATACAACTGATGCTCTCTTAGCTTCTCCAAAATTAGACGAAGATGATAAGCATGTTCTTCAATACTTCGAGAGTAAACTAAGATGTCGTCGATAAAGACAACAACAAAAGAATCCAAATAGGGTCGAAACACCCTATTCATCATATCCATAAAAGCTGCTGGAGCATTAGCTAATCCAAATGGCATCACTTTGAACTCATAGTGCCCGTACCTTGATCTGAAAGCTGTCTTATGTATGTCCTTATCTTTTATCCTCAGCTGATAATACCCTGATCTTAAATCAATCTTTGAAAATGCTGCGGCTCCCTGAAGCTGATCAAATAGGTCGTCAATCCGAGGTAAAGGGTATTTATTCTTGATAGTCACTTTATTAAGCTCTCGATAATCTATACACATCCTGAGGGTTCCATCCTTCTTCTTTACGAATAACACCGGCGCTCCCCAAGGTGACGAACTGGGTTGAATGAATCCTTTATCCAGCAAATCTTGCAACTGAGTCTTCAATTCCTTCAACTCAGCAGGTGCCATACGATAAGGAGCCTTGTGCACTGGAGCTGCTCTAGGTTCCAAGTCGATAGTGAATTCCACATCACGAACAGGCGGTAATCCAGGTAAGTCATCTGTAAACACATCGGGAAATTCTTCTACTATAGGAATGCCAACTATTGACTCCTTCGCAGATGGAGAAGATACCAATTGAACCAAAAAGGCATCTGCCCCGCAAGCAATGTCTTTCTTTACTTGAATAGTAGACACAACTGTAGGTCTATCTTTCAGTTTACTGCCTACAAATTCCATGCAATCACCTCCAGGAAATTGGAAACTGACAACTCTACTCCGACAATTTATACTAGCAAAATGTCGATACAACCAATCCATTCCAAGGATAATGTCGAAGCCAAGCAGCTTAAATACAATCAAATCTGCATCGAGTGTCCAATCTCCAAGACTCAAAGGGCAACCCAAAGCGATCTTAGAACAACACACCGTCTCACCATTAGGTAGAGCCACCACCATAGACTGAGATAGAGACTCTACCGCAAGATTACAAATCCGAGCAAACGTAGCCGACACAAAAGATCACGACGCACCCGAATCAAATAAAGTGCAAGCATGAAATTCATACAAACGAACCCTTCCTGACAAAATCAGAATTTACCAACTTGAAACTAAAATTAAATCAAACAATGCAACAAACCCAAAAATGAGATCAAGACATACCTGTGACGACTCCTACATCTTGTGCCTCGGGGGCTTCCTCGTCATAATCACCAGGCTTCAAAGCGAAAACTCGGGCTTGCACTGGTTGCTCCTGTTTAGCTTTGCCCCCACGATGTCCTCCACGACTTCCTTGACCTGTGCTTGGGCATTCACGAGCATAATGTCCCGCTCGGCCACAACTGTAACACCGATAATCTCCTTGACGACACATGCCCTCATGAGCTCTGTTGCATCTTCCACAAACTGGCACTCGTCCTCCTATACGGACTCCGGTAGATGGTTGAGGACGGGCTCCAGTCCTGGACACAAACTTTTGAGGCGATCCCGAACTGCCCTCTCCAAAGTTTCTTCTCTTCTGACCTGGGGGAGAACCAGTGGGAATAGCGAACTCTCGTTCAACAATAGACGCAATGTCGACTAGCTGTTGAAAGGTGGTCACCTGATGACAAGCTACATGCCGACGGATCTCTGTGCGCAAACCTTCTTGGAAACGTTCCACTCGCAACTCTTCAGTAGCTATAAGGTGACTAGCAAATCTCCCAAGCGCCATAAACTTGCGAGCATACTCCTCAACTGTCATACTTCCTTGAATCAAATTGGTAAATTCCCGAGCCTTTTGGCGCCGTACTGATCTTGGAAAGAAGCGATCATCAAATTCCTTCTTAAACCGCTCCCAAGTCACATTAGCAAATGACTCAAGTTCTTCTACCAGAAGTTCTCGCTTTGTTTCCCACCAAGATGCTGCCTCGCCCTGAAATAAATAACTTGCATAAAGAACCTTCTGAGCTTCTGTGCAGCCACAAATCTCGAATGTCCTCTCAATATCTTTAATCCATCTATCAGCCCTCAACGGATCCTCCTCGCCTGAAAAATGAGGGGTACGATGTGCCAAAAATCGCTCATAAGAGCATCCTTCCTGTTCGACCCTAGGTTGCGATCGGGAACCCTGCCGTAGAAAGTCAGTCATCCGGTTCAAAGCTCTGGCCAAGGCAAAATTTCCATCACCTCTTGGCAATTCATCATCTGGAACAGTTTGCGGTACCCGTGGTCTCACCATTGTCCTGCCAAAATGAATCTTCAATCCCGCTCTCCCAAATTTAAACGAATAGAACAAAACCACAAATAATTAAAACAACTAAAATTATCTGGTACTGTCCCTAGGTACGTATGGATTTAACCAGAGCCGAACTGCTCTGATACCACCTGTGACACCCCCAAATTCCCCTTAAAATAACACGAGAATCGAGGCGTCGGGATGATGACAACCTGGGTCACACATCCCAACGACAAGTGCCAAACGTGTGTGCACACGTGACATACATAAATAAAAATCGCAGCGGAATAATTAAAGTCAATATCTAAGTACCAGAATTTTTTTTTTTTTGAAATAAATACAAACCAAGCCAAAGTAAATTCTCCAACCGGAGATTTAATACAGTCATCCAGGGTCCAAATAAAAATAAACACAACCATCAGAATTAACTGAATGTCATCCAAGGAACTAACTACACTAATTCATTCCAGCGGTGGAGTCACCTCTTCAGGCTCAACCTCCTCGTTCTCTGCATCAAAATCTACAATACCAAAATGGTACTGCAGGTAAGTAAAATCCCAAACAAATCCAAGATAATAAATATATTTATGCACAACCACAAAAAGGCATGAACAAAATACCGTATGCATGTGACTTAAAATCATTCTTCTCAAAATTAATTTAGATAACCACACACGTCAAAACCTCATTTTAATCCACAATAAAAACCCAATAAAATCACCCATCCTTTTCCATAAAATAATATCCTCAAAGCCGATCATACCGGGCGTTACGTATCGCCGTCCCCGATATGATTTACACACACACCCAAAATCATAATGGGCGTTACGTATCGCCGTCCCCATTACGATTCACACACTCACACACTGATCACAACGGGCGTTACGTATCGCCGTCCCCGTTATGACTCAGCCCAAAACCAATAAAATCTGCTAAACACAATTTAAATCCCATTTTCCTTTCTCAACACATGAATATCCAAAATCATGCCAAAATCCACTTTCCAAATATTTTCATGAGCATGCGCGTAAATATACAATGCAGACAACTATGCACCAAATAGCCAACAATTAAATAATCCAATCAACCAACAAATACCAACATCAACCATCACATATCAGCAATAATCAAATACAACAACTGTTGATGCCAAAAATATATTTAAATCTTAAAGCTTGTTTGGAAAGTACTTACAGTACGCTCGCTAATAATTTCCGAAGTTACCGAAAATGCCCAACAGCGATTTCGCGCTTCCACTCGCGTACTCACCGCTACAATCACGCCCAAAGCGCCAACGCATATAAATCATTACAAATAAATAAATATTAATATCGGGAACAACTAAAATAATTAAAAACCAACTTAATTAAAACACCGATAAATTAGAGTAAGATCAATAAAACCAATAAATAACCTAACAATTTTATTAAACAAATAACCTAAATAAAATAGTACTTATATATATCTAACCAACTCAAATAATTATTCTGAATATTACACCTAATTAAATTAATCATCTCAATGTAAATAAATAAATAAAACAATTATCATCCAATTAAATTAATCACTTAATAATAAATAAAACCATACCACAAAATAAATTAAAATTACCACAAAAACAATTTAATTAATTAAATTAGAGAAAAAATTTATTGAGAATATCACAAATGTTGAAATACGATAATTTTATGACGAGAAATACCCAACAAAACGACCACTACAGTTTTCGAAATTGAATGGGTTTTAAAGAGGATACGTTCTAGTTGAAGAAAGGAAAAAAGAACTGAATAAAATGGAAGTTAAACGTTCAGATTTATGGATGAAAAAGAGAATTGCGGATGCATTTCTTGCAAGTGGGTCGATGCCTTATATAGGCCTAAAACTAGATATAGGGAGTGCAAATGAGCTAGAAATACTCACGGAAAAGCTTACCAAAACCAAGTCAAGAACACCCAACTGAAAAGAAGGAGAATATTTAGACTTTCAGATGAAAAATGGAAGCAATACCATGGCTGGAAATTCACTGCTTGAGGTGGAAATATGGGCACGTGAAGTATCCGTTGGCAGCAAAATTATAGGGGAAAGATTCATCTAGGTGCTGGGAAATTAATGGAACAACACGTGAACAAAATGGAGAAGAAAAAGACTGCAAAAATCAAACCTTGGTATCACAGGTGAACAGCAGCAAATAGCGGAAGAAGAAAACGAAAAGAGGAAGAAGAAGAAGAAGATGGCTGGCTGGACGTGCGATCTGGCCAGGAATTAATTTAAAACAAAACTGAAACGGTGACGTTACATTACTCAGGGTTGACGCCTTGAACAATTTAAAATGGCCTTGTTTCACTATGTTGCCAACTCAAACGGCAACGTTTGGATTAAATACAAGGGGCTGGGCTTCTTAAAAGCAAACACATACATATATATATATACCCAAAACTGGTCACGCAAACCCAATTAATTTAAAACTCAAACACTACATATAAATTCCTGCATTTATCTAAAAGCCCACCAAGAATATATATATATAAATATATAAATACTCCCAACAAAAATCACTTAAAATAAAATAAAATAAATAGAACACATCAAATTAAAATAAAATAAATTACAACATTAAATTAAATGCATCACAATAAATTTCATAAGAGAAAATATATTAGCTTACAATTATTCATGAAAATAATATCTTCAAATGAAAATGAAATATATTTAAATATTTAAACACAAGCACTATAAAACGATATTAATATTCACTAACTCAAAACACATAATATCCATATTAACAACAATACATATTTAATATTAAAATAATATATTACAAAGATAGTAAAATTACGGGTTCTCACAGTTTTTGTTTGTTTACCAAATTGGCATGCATCACAAATTTTGTCTTTAAGAAAATTTACTTTTGGTAAACCTCTCACAAGATCATTTTTTGAAAGTTTAGAAATAAGTTCCATATTGGCATGACCTAGTCTTCTATGCCATAACCAATTAGTTTCATTTTGAGCTGAAAAACAAATCGCATCTTGTGAGGTAATTTCTTCAAAATCAATTGTATAAACATTGTTACTTCTAAAAGCAATAAAACAAATATTACAATCATAATCATTCAATATAATGCACTTATCTATTTTGAAAGTAACTGTAAATCATTTATCACATAATTGACTTATACTTAAAAGATTATGTTTTAAACCTTCAACAAGTAGAACATCTTCAATTATAAGAGAAGACTCATTACCAATTTTACCTATTCTCACGATCTTCCCTTTCGAGTTGTCTCCAAATGTCACGTGTCCTTCTTCTTTAGATCTAAGATCAAAGAACTTAGTCTTATCTCCCGTCATGTGTCTTGAACATCCACTATCTAAAAACCATTTATTTTTGTTCGTGGAAGACGTCATGCACACCTATAAAAACAATTAAAATGATTTTTCTTGGTACCCAAGTTCTTTGGGTCCTTTATTTATTAGTATTAGAAGAAATAAGATTTTTAGGTACCCATATGGTCCTAATAGTCATTGTATGTTTTCTTCTAATAGGACAAACAAAATAATTATGACCATTTCTATTACAAAAATTGCAAATAGCATGTGACATATATGAAGAACTTGAGTGATTATAATAGTATCCTTTTTTAATAAAATTATTTTTATGAAAAGAATTTTGAATATTTGATTTTGATTTAGAAGGATTATCAAAGAAGTTTTTATAAGGTTTGTATTTTTGTTTTGGCATATATCCCAAACCTGCCTTATCAAAAACACATCTTTGACTACCAAGAAGTTTTTCAAAATTTCTTTTTCCATTCGTAAATTTTTCAATAATATTTTCTAAATCAGTTTTCTTTTTCTTCAACTCAAAATTTTCATCTTTCAAAACAATACTTTCTTTTCTTAAAATATCAATTTCGTTTGTTAAAGAAGAATTTTTCTTTTTCAAAACAGTATACTTGATACCCAATTTTTCAAATTCTTCATATACCTCTTCTAAAACATTTTGCAATTCTTCATATGAAGGATCTTCAATATTATCAAGATTTGTTACCTCAATGTAATCTTTAGCCATAAGACAAAGATTTACTGATTCTCCATTGCTTGCTTCACTATCTGAGCTACTTGAATCATCATCCCATGTAGCTTTCATTGCTTTTTTGCCTTTGTTTCGATCTTTCTTTAGCAGAGGACAATCTGACTTGATATGATCAGGTTTATTGCATTTATAACAAATTAAAGTGTCATTTTTACCTGAATCTTTCTTGGAAAACTTTTTGAAAGATTTCCTTGGAGGAATTTTATTTTTCTTTAAGAACCTCTGAATTCTTCTTGTTATCATCGCAACTTCTTCATCTTTGTCGTCATTTTCCTCATCTTCATCACTTTCACTTTCATGTGGAACAGCTTTAAGTGCCAAGCTCTTCTTTGACTTTCCTTCTTCTTCTCCTCTTTTCAATGTGTACTCATGGGTGATAAGTGACCCGATGAGTTCATTTACTTCGAACTTCTTGAGGTCTCTAGTTTCAAGAATCGCTATCACTTTTGATTCCCAACGTTTTGGTAGAGAGTTGGGAATTTTTCTTACTATCTCCACTTTGAAATAAACTTTGCCAAGAGCTGTCAAGCTGTTTATGATGTTAGTAAAACGAGTGTACATACTAGAAATAGATTCATCATCATTCATCTTAAACATTTCATATTCATGAGTAAAAATATAAATTTTTGATTCCTTGACTTGAGAAGTTCCTTCATAAGTAACTTCCAAGTTATCCCAAATTTCCTTTGTTGTAGCACAAGTCATTACTCTATTAAATTCATTACCATTGAGAGCATTATATAATAAATTCATAGCAGTTAAATTCAAAGTATAAAGTCTATCGTCTTCACGATCAAACTCTTCTTCTTCCTTTTTGACCTTTACTCCATCAATCACTTTTGTTGGAATATAAGGTCCATTTACAATGCATTTCCAGATTTCTCGACCTTGAGCCTGAAGGAATATTCTCATTCTAACTTTCCAGAATGAGTAATTGTCTCCACAAAAGAGTGGAGGCCGACTGCTGGATTGACCTTCACCAAATAAAGCTGCAATGTTAGCCATAAGATCTTAACTCAAAAGATAGTTAATCTTATAATAGAGCTCTAGCTCTGATACCAATTGTTACCCAGATGACTAACACAAGAGGGGGGGTGAATTGAGTTGTATTTAAGAAATTAACAATTATAAATCAAATATATAATATAAAATATAAACAAAATATGAAACAATAATAAATATAAAGAGTAAGAGTAAGAGAGAAGCAAACTCAGTATATTAACGAGGTTCGGCCCCACTGCCTACGTCCTCGCCTCAAGCTACCTCTTGAGGATCCACAAATCCACTATTCAATCTCCTTTAGGTGGAGATAGAAACCTATTACACCTTTGAGCAGCACCGCTCCAAAGAATCCGTGTAGAACACCCTCTACACTTCCAATCACCTTACACTTGGTGATTTAACTTTTCCCCGTGTAGAACACCTTCTACACTTCCAATCACCTCACACTTGGTGATTTAACTATTTCCCGTGTAGAACACCTTCTACACACACAAGGGTTATACACACCCTTTTACAAATACAAGAGTTGATAGTAGGTAGACTATCAAAGTACACTCCTCAATGAGTGAGATAGAAACAATACAGCGCAACCTATATCTCTCTCAGCAAGAACAAGAATTAAGGCTCAAAACTTTAGAAAAGAGAGAATAAGAGTTTTGAAGAAATGATGCAAAACTTAGCAATAGATGTGTAAGCTCTTGTTGTGTGTTTTGCAAAACTCAAGTGAGCTATTTATAGGCAAATAAGTTTTCAATTTCAAATTTGAAAAGATTCTCATGTCAAAAACATTATCATTCACTTTTCAAAAATTTCAAACATAATCTTTTACTTTTTGCATATGACAAAAGGAGCACACTTTACTTTTCAAAATTTTCAAATAAAAACATTTACCTTTTACATAAGTCAAGAAAAGCATCCACCACTTTTGAAAATATTCAAATAAAATATGCACATGTGAAAAATGACAATCAATCATCTAAATATTTTCAAAGTTCAAATCTTTAATCATGTCATGCACATGTGAAAGATGACAATCAATCATCTTTCAAAATTTTCAAATTTAATTTTCAAAATATTCATGCATATGTGGAAAATGTATTTTAATGCTTTATGATAAAATATTAATTTTGAGCCTTAATCCTAATTTTGAATTTTTAAGAGATTTACAACATTACTCTATGATTTTAATGTGAACTTGTTCCTTTCTTGCTCATGCTTGCTTCCTTGATGTGCTTGATTATATTGTGTGGACAACTTGAGTTTGAGACTCCTTTATTCTTTGGATTCATTTGTTATCATCAAAATCCATTTGTAGATTTACATGAAACTTGAAACCTTGGGTTCAACAGCAAGCTTTTCAAGAGGCCTACGCTCAAAATTCTCAAGAGAGAGTTCGTCTCACTCAACAACTGTAATGTCCTAATGAAAGGTTTAAATCACATGACGTTTATTTCAAAATGACTTGTCAATTATATAATTGGAGACCATTTGGAACCTTATAAAGATCAAGAACTTCTCTTTTTCAAATAATATAAGATCACATATACCATCTACTCTTATCTATATCATATGCGGTATTACAACAACTCTCTCACAAGAGGAAAGAACCCTCCACTTCTTTAGCTGATCATCTTCTAAACTTGAAGAAGGTGTGTGACAACCTCGATGTCATCAGAAGAGTTGTAAGTGACAAAAAGAGGGTCTTCTCTCTTCTTAGTAGCCTCGGTTCCTAGTATGCTTAAACACCCTTATGCCGACTTATGGAGAACTTGATCCTCTTCTTCAAAGATTTCATATGAGAACTCAATTGAATGAGTCTCTCTTTGCTCCACCCGTGGCCTTCTATGCCAAAAAGAGACCCAATACCCCTATTTTTTCGAAATCATCTGGATCGCAATATTGTCTTCAACATGATGTTTAATTCGAAAGGACGTGGCTTCTCATAAGCCCACCACACCCCTTGATTTCCTACTAACCCAAAGGTGTCACATGAAGGCCCCACCAACAAGCAAGAACACACAAACCTAGTCTATTATTCGTGCTCAAACTCATTCCAAGACATACCAATTTAAGGAAAACTCAAACATATTGCTTTAGAATGTTGGCACCAGATCAATCACAATATTTAGCCTAATGACCTACCATAGCCCCTTACTACGATGACCCTTAATAATCCTTCGAATGACAACAGCTGGCCTAATAGGAGGAGTGAGATAACTCCTTAAAAATACCAGAATGAATTTATTTCTAAATCGTGTATGACTTCTCGATACTAATGAGGGCTAATTTTGATATATCTTGTACAAATATATTATGCTAGATATAATTTTAAAATATATAAGTCTCACGTATTTCCTTTAAAAATAAGTGAGATTCATTATTAAAAATTAATTTTCTCATGTTAGTCTTAAATTTACCTACTTTTTAAAATAAGTGCACAAGATTATAAATATCATTTCTCTTCACTATATACTATCATTATTGCGTTTAGATAAATGGAACGGAAGAAGGCCGCTTAGATTTGGGCTTTTAAACATCTAAGTTTCTTATTTGGATCATCATGAGTAACTATTTTTAGGCTTGTTGTTGCCTTGTCAGATCTTTAATTTTGTTTTTTTTTTAATTTTAACATTTTTACTGAAAAGATTTAAGAAAATTATTCATTATTTGAATTCAGATTCACAAATTCAAAACCCGGATAAACAAACTTAACTGTTTTCCTATGTATGCTGTAAACTAAAGGATCGAAGCTCTGTTACATTTACTTCAAAGCTAAGAAAATATTAATAGACCAGGCCCCCTTGCCCCAGGTTTGGTTGGAATATTGGTGTGAAACAATGTTTACGTACGCTCTGTCAATTGAAAATTCGATGAACATTTATATATTAGGTGTATGTTCCATCAATATATATATATATATATATATATAAGGTGTATGTACAATATACAGTAGATGGATTGGACTTAATTTCATGAAGGCTTGGCCGACAATGAAATGAATTTTGGGAGCTTAAACCCAATGGGCCTAAAACCATACTAAGTCCAGAAAGCCCTCAGTCAATATAAAACTTGAAGTCATGGAACAAGATATATGGCCCGACAAGCTCTTTAGCCAGCCTGAAAAACTGTCAAGTTATCCTATCGTTGGGTTTTTTTTTTTAATTTTAATTTTAATTTTTTTTAAATTTAAGTATTTTTTATAATATTGTGAAATTTTAAAAAATAAAATAAAATGTTAGAAAATAAATGTAAAAAAAAAAACTAAACTAACGGAAGTGGAAGTTCCCAACAATTAATAGTACAGGCTGTAAAGCGATCCTTTAACCATATAAAATATATGTGTGTGTGTGTATATATATACATATATAGTCGAATATTCTAGTTGAAGTGCACCAAATTTTATCAGTCAAACAAAGAAGATTGAAAAACGATTTCGGTATTATGCTATATATGAGACTGTTGGATATATTCGCCATCATCATGCCCGACCGGAACTTCCCGAGTCTTGCTGCTCATTGCTTTTGTAACTGTAGTCCATCTAGACAGAGACACTCTAGCTGACAAGTACATCAAACATCTCAAACCACTTCATATTTTCGCGTGTTCATTGTCACCTAACTTTTTAATTAATTACTGCTGTTGTTTGATCTTTTTTTGCCGTACATAGTTAATATAATATATTTATATATATTATTACCTAATTAACGTAGCATAACCATAAGTCCACCTAAATATCAAACCATTCTAACTTTCCCATGCAGCTAGCTTGCCTTCATGTTAACCATGAATCGACATATCCGAGGACCGAGAAGGGCAAAGTTATAAAGAAAGCAGTGCCATTCTGTATCAGACAGACGGACGTAGAACGAAAGGAAATCTATCATAGAGCTGTCCTTCAAGATGTACTCGTTCTCGGAGCTTTTGGGGCTTCTGGTTCTTAGTAAAATATTGCTCCTTTGCATGGCTCAGAACAACGTGCATTACTACGACTTTGTTGTAAGTTTAAACCATTGATCAGTCCAAAATCTCCTTTAATTCGTTGTTTTTTATTATAATTCATTGTTTTTGTTTGTTACTTTCTAAAATAAGAAACTGATGATCATTGTGTAATTACTGGGTTTTTGTGGTTGAAGCTCAAAGACACGAATTTTACAAAGCTATGCGCTACAAAGAGCATTTTTGCCGTAAATGAGAGTTTTCCCGGACCGGTGATTCGCGCCCACAAAGGGGACACAGTTTACGTGAATGTTTACAATCAAGGAACATATGGGGTGACAATTCATTGGTAAATTCTTCACTCTCACCCTCCCTTTCCTGGTTTCTGTCTCTCATTATTTTGATCAAACTAATCAGCAGTTTGAGTCGGATATTACTATATGAAAATTATTTATTTATCATTAATTATTTTTACGAAATGATTACTTCTAATTAAAATGAATTTATTTTTAAATCCTATTCATTACAAATAATTATTCGCAAATATCCTTTTTTATTATACAGTGGTCAGACACTTTTTTTTTTTTAATTTTAATAAATTACATTCTAATTCGTTTTGTTCTTTTACAGGCACGGAATAAAGCAACCACGAAATCCATGGTTTGATGGACCTGAATACATAACTCAGTGTCCCATCCCAGCAGGAACAAATTTCACTTACCAAGTTTTACTATCTATAGAAGAAGGAACCTTATTCTGGCATGCCCATAGCGATTGGACAAGAGCTACAGTACATGGTGCCTTCGTCATCTTGCCCGCAGAGGGAACAACTTATCCATTTCCCAAGCCTGATGAAGAACAAGTTTTAGTATTTGGTACGCATAATATCCTATTCATTTAGCATTGAATGTTTGGTATTCTTCATTAAGCTGTTAGGCTTTAATTAGTTTCACGTGATCTTTTGAACTTCATCTGGTACTGTACTGTTCTGTCTCTCTGTGGCAAACGCATCCGAATTTCAAAATTCCAATATTTCCTCTTTGACTTACAGTTATCTCCCTCTGGCTCTGTAATTTCCAAATTAATTAGCTCATATCCATGCATGGAATTTTAATGGACTCGGAAATGTAGTTGTACTTTAATGTGTTGAATATGCCTAGCTAATCAATATTGTATGTCCTAATTAAACATGATTCTTTTACATTTAATGTGTTGACTATAGCTAATCATTTACTTATCTCAGCTGTATAAATCTAAAAAATATACCCTTGACTCCATGATATATTTTGTACCGATTCTTGTACGTACTGATTTTGTATTTGAGTTTTATCTACTTCTATATATATATATATATATATATATATATGGTATCCATTATTAGGAAGTTAATTACATGCACTAGTGTCTGTAATTCAAACATAATATGCACGCACAGATCAAATCTAAACATTACAAACAAGTAATATAAATATATTGATGTTTTTGAGAAATTCCCAAATAATTCGGAATTAACTACTGTTGCAAAATCATACATTCTATTATATATTCTTAATTTGATGCAGCTTCGTGGTATAAAGAAGATGTGCTGACTTTAATGGATGAGGCCCTACGTTATGGCGGATTAACGACATTATCGGACTCATATGCCATCAATGGAGAACCCGGGGATTTTTATCCGTGCTCCAGAGGTACAAGACAGAAATATGATCATTTAATCACGTTTCCAAGTTTTTTTAATTTTTTTTTTAAAATTTCCGGAAGAAGCTTTAATTTATTTTATACTGGAAACCACTAACTAGTATTTATTTCAAAAATTTAAACCAATAGGAATATATAGAATTAATTATTATCTCATATCTTAATATTTTCAGTCAGACGTGGGCTAGATTCTCTCTTAATGAATGGTCCAACATATACGAAATATTTAATTAAATAAAATAAAATAAAGAGTCAATATTCAAACTCATTATATATCTCTTATCTTATACGGTATGGAATGACAACCACTTATCTCAAAAGATTAAACTAATAAAAAAATGTAAAATATATTATTTATCTCATATCTTAATAATATATATGATGCATCAACACGTTTTTTTTTTTAACATATTATAACTATGCGTTGGCCGGGTGGTATACTCGAATTACAGATACAACATTTCGTATGTCGGTTGATTATGGAAAGACCTATCTACTTCGGATAGTGAATACTGTACAGAACACAGAGATGTTCTTCGCCATTGCAAACCACAGTCTCACAGTTGTTGGATGGGATGGATCTTACGTCAAACCCTTAGTTTGCAGTTACATAATGATAACTCCTGGACAGACAATGGATGTTTTGGTAACAGCTAACCAAACTCTTGGCCATTATTACATGCTTGCCAGCCCTTATTTTGATGGGCAGGCAGATGACTTCGACAAAAGCATCACAAGTGCAATATTTCAGTACAATGGTAACTACACTCCTCCATCGTCGCCTGCCTATCCGACAAACATCCCTGGTTTTTATGACATTGGCGCTGCAATTGTCTACACTTCAAGTCTAAGGAGTTTAGCAACCCCAGAACATCCTGTGGACGTTCCTCAAGATGTCTCCACCAGAATGTACGTAGCAGTATCTATAAACATGTTGCATTGTCCCAATGACTCGTGTGCAGGGCCTGATGGCAACAGGCTTGCTTCCGCCCTAAACAATATCAGTTTTGCTAACCCTTCCTTGGATATATTGCAAGCTTATTACAGGTACTACTACTTTTACTCTCTTCAGAATTTTAAGCATGATTTCATGCAACTTTAATTAAATATAAATTACAGTTAATTAATTATATATGTACTTAGCTAAATTATAAGGATCATTTGCAATGCACGTCCTCAAATTCTTTGACTTTAAAATTGTTGTTTGAGATTAGGTTGCGTTTGGATAGTAAGATGATTTCATATATTATGTGAATAGTAATGAAAAAAGTAGTGAAAAAATAATGATAAAATATTAAATAATAGTAAATAGTAATAAATAATAGTGAAAGGTAGTGATAAAACAATAAATAGTAGTAAAAAATATTCTAATACCCAAATTGAAATATTATTTATAAGTAATATTCTATCAAATAAACCAAAATTAGTACATCTTGATCATGTATGATTTTATGGTTGGTATGGTAGGCAAACATCATAACATAATCCAAAATTCTCTGTTTTTCTTAAGGAATTAGTTCGAGGATAACTCCAAATGAATAGTCTTATATATGGAATGAACATTCTTATATGATTATCTTTATTATAACTAAAAGAATGCATATGACTGATTATTAATAATTAATAGTATTTCATCTAATGAAATAACATCCGGTCTCTCATTAACATTTTTGTTTTCCAGGAACATAAGTGGATATTACGACACAAATTTCCCAGACAGACCACCGCATGTGTTTAACTTCACCTCAGAAGATTTATTGACAGACAATGTTACCCTCTCCGACCAGGGGACGAGGGTGAAAGTGCTAGATTATAACGCAAGCGTCGAAATAACGTTTCAAGGAACAAACATCATGAATTCAGGAGAAAATCATCCGATGCATCTTCATGGGTTTAGATTTTATGTGGTTGGAACGGGAACTGGAAACTTCGACAAAGAAACCGATCCACTAACTTATAATTTGGTTGATCCTCCTGAAGCTAACACTGTTCCAGTTCCTAAGGATGGATGGGCTACCATCAGATTCTTCGCTAGTAATCCAGGTAAAATTCAATAAGTTTGACTCATGTACTTGCATATTTGACAGGACTGTTCTTGAAAGAGTAGTAGATTGAAAAATGGATGGCTTCTCTGCAGGGGTTTGGTACATGCATTGCCATTTTGATCGGCACATGACTTGGGGTATGGACACCGTTTTTATTGTGAAGAACGGTGGCACCGAAGATTCGACTCTCCTGCCTCCTCCGGCCTACATGCCACCTTGTGAATCTGATTCCTTGTATGGCATTCGACCATCAATTCTCCAAAAAAATGAGTAAAAAGAAAAAAGAAAACAGTACTTCTGATAGCTAGTTTAATTAGCTTTCAAATTATTATCGTGTTTTGGAATAGGTTTGATCAGTTTTTGACGAAGTGATTGGCCGCTAGCAGTTATTCATAATTTTTGGTAAATGACGAAAGCTAGTAAAATCTTATGTATTCTCTCCTTTTTAATTCAGAAATTAATATCAATAATATTCACATATATGAGCTAGAAAGCTGAAAGGAGTGTCTATTCACGGACAAGTCACAAGATGCAGGGTGTTACATAAATTAATTATAAATTGTCCAGATCTATTCTATGTATTTTCGTTTTAAAAGGTTTTTCTTTTGAGAATGAATAATCTCGGAATACATTATTAAAATGCAACCATAGATTCAACCCACAATTTTTTTTAATCTCTGCGCGCTACGGTGAAGTGTTATCAAGAGTATATATATATATATATATATATATATGGTGGTAAAATGTAGTTAATGTATATAGGCTGCACACATCAAGCTTGAAATTATGTAGCAATATTATTATGTACTATTCATAGATCAGTATCTTGCTTAAGCAAACTAATTATGAGCTACTATACTTACTTCTTTATCCGTACGTGTACGTGATGCACTTACAAAATATTAAAAAAAGCTTCTATCTCCTCAAACAAAGAGGCCAAAACAAATAAAATACTTTCTGCCAAAGTTTAAATTGATCAAATACTTCAGTTCAGTAGTATTGATACAACCTAGAGTGCACATTCCACTAGTACAACAAGTCAAACAAAAGTGTCCAGTACCCTAGTTTTGTCCTAATACTAATTCGGCTCGTACTTCTCTCTCTTTTCTTTTTTTTTTAGTTTGAGAAAAGAGAAGTGTTAGAAGTGTGCCAAAGTATATTCTAACCGAAAACTAAAAAAAGATTCTTCCAGTCATTATATCCCTTACCCAAAGTGTCTTCATTATAGGGAGGCTAATAACTGATAATATCATGGTGTCTTATGAGGCTCTATACTCAATGAAATCAAGACAAAGAGGCCACAATGGAAATATGGCAATCAACGTCATTGAGTTCCTTGCCAGGAACTAAGTCCTGCCCATTCCTTGATTCAGCTACGAATGCTTCTATATCCTAATTCTAACAGTTCAACTTCAAGAAAAAGAATAGTTGTTGGGTCAAAAGCTTTTAGGAGAAAGAGGCTGGTTTGGCTGATACTTCAGACTTGGATTCTAACAATGTGAATGGGATTCAGATGGAGATTCTCAGGCTAATTCCTATGAAAAGGAATGAAGATAAAGATGCTAAATCCCAAGGCGATTTGTGATCCCAGATGGAGATTCTCAGGCTAATTCCTATGAAAAGGAATGAAGATAAAGATGCTAAATCCCAAGGCGATTTTTTTTGGGGGGGGGGGGTGTGGACCAAAAAACAAAACCATCCTTTGTATCTTCCAACTTCATATCTAATGACATTTACGCATCTCCTTCAGTTGGGAAGGTATCTCGGCCGTCCAACCTAACTATTTCTTCTTTCTCAAGATAGATTAAGGCACAACTTGTGAACGAAATCGAAAGGGAAGAGCATGGATGCTAGCAACATCGAAAGTTTACATTCAGTATGAAGTTGAGTGCCAGCCTATGTCCATCTCGAGTCGTTGAAGAGGGGAACCAACCCACAACAAACTATACTTAAATAGTTTGATACACTCCGAGGACCATGTCTAAGACTTATGATCAAATAGAGTGGGGACTTTTGAGGTTATGATGAAAAATATGTGATTTTTTGAAAGGTGGATAAAGTTAATATTGTGTTGTGTCACTTTAATATCATATTCTATAATTATGAGTGGCAAGTCATGAAGGAAAATTTCACCATCTAAAAGGTTAAAACAAGGGGACTCTCTATCCCCTAATTTGTTATAATCGACATAGAAGGACGAAGCTCACTTTAAACCATTCTGATTCAAGAGGCTTTACTAAAGGGGTGACTATGGCAAGAGTTGGCACTAGAATTAATCAATTGCTTTTTTCAAATTAATGTGTACTGTTTGGTAGAGCTAGACTAGATGAATGTAGCAGATTACAAGGGATCTTGCAGAAGTATGAGAGAGTCTCAGGTCCATTTTTTAATAAAGAAAAAACCTCAATTATCCTTAGTTCAAACACAAAAGCAGATGTCAAGAAAATAATAAGGGCGGGAGGAGCTGTTGTGTGTGATTGCCATGAAAGATACTTAGATCTCCCAACTATGGTAGAAAGATCAATGTATAATACATTCAAAAGCATAAAGGATAAAGTGTAGCAGAAAATCATTAATTGGAAGAATATTTTTGTGTCCTTAGTTGGAAAAGATATTTTTATCAAAGCTGTCCTACAAGTAGTTCCTACTTATAGTATGAGTATTTTTAACTTACCCAAGAACCTGTGCAAAGAACTAAATGGTATGTTCTCAAAATTTTGGTGGGGGCAAACAAACAGGTGAAAGGAAGGTGAAATGAAAAGGTTGGAAAATGATGGGAAAATAGAAGGCAAGAGAAGGAATGGGTTTTAGGGATATATAGGGTTTTAATGCAGCAATACTAGCAAAACAAAGATAGATAATATTGCAACATCATCATTGTATGGCTTCTATGGTTTTTAAAGAAAAATATTTTGTAACCACCTCCTTGCTGGATGGTAAAGTGAGGCAAAAGCTTCATTGACATAGAGAAGTATGTGTGGGGATCTATAAAATTGTTGAAAAAGGGATTGAGATGGAGGGTAGGGAATGGTAGAAGTATTAGAGTATGGGGTCATAAGTGCTTAAACATGCCTTCCTCTTTCTATGTTCAATCACCTATCAAAATTCTAGAAAGTAATGCAAGGGTAAGAGAGTTGATATATCTAAACAAAGAGAGTGAAATGAAGAAATGGTGAATGCAACTTTTGAGAAGGAAGAAGCTGAGCAAATTTGCAACATCCCTCTTAGCAAAGTGGGTTTAGAGGTAAACTGATATGGGGTCCATCAAAAAGAGGAAATTTCTCTATGAGAATTGTCGACTTTTTGGATGTTAAAAAAAATATATTATCATGGGTAGAATTATATATGGTGCAAGCGATGGATATAGGGTAGAAGAACATTTGGAACCTAAAGATACTGGGGGTAGTGAGACTGTTTCAATGGAAAGCAGGGACCTATTTACTTGCAACATGGAAAAATCTGTTCTATAGAAAAATAGCTTAAAATTCTAATTGTCCTATATGTTATTGAGAGGAGGAGTCTACAATGCATGTAATCTGGCAATGTCCAAAAGCTAGGGACATTTGATTAGAATCAGCTAAGAACTAAGGACAACGATGTACCAAAGATGGCTTTCAAATTGACGTACAACCATTATAAGCTCGAAGGAATGCCTTTTGGACTAGTCAATGCTCCTCTAGCTTTCCTGGACATGATGAATCGAGTGTTACCATCTTATTTGGATTCCTTTGTGGTAGTCATTAATGATGATATTCTCGTATATTCTCAAACTTTGGAGGACCATGCGAATCACCTATAATTGGTACTGAGTAAACTACGGAAGTATCAATTATATGCAGAACTTAGCAAATGTGAGGTCTAACTAAATGATGCCAAGTTCCTTGGGCATATCATCTCTCAGGAGGGTGTGGTTGTGGACCTTAGTAAGGTTAAAGCAACTTTGGCCTGGCCGCGTCCCACAACAGTTCATAAGATCCAAAACTTCTTGGGACTCATAGGCTACTATTGAAAGTTTGTGGAGGGATTTTCTAGATTTTCTGGACCACTCACTACTTTGACCAAGAAGAACACTGAGTTTGTTTGGACTGAAAAATGTGAAATAAGCTTCCAATAAATGAATAAATGGTTGACCTCAACACTTGTTTTGGCACTCCTAAAGCTGCATAAGTATTTGTAGTTCTTAGTGATATCAAATTTGGTTTAGGGTGTGTTTTGATGCAAAAAGGGCAAGTTGTGAGTAATGCGTCCTACCAGCGAAAGGATCATGAAAAGAACTATCTCATTCATGACTTGGAGCTTGCAGCAATAGTCTTTGCTTTAAAAATCTGGTAGCACTATCTATGTGGTGAAACCAGTGAGGTCTACATAGATCATAACAGTCTAAAACATCTCTTCACACAAAAAAATCCCAACTGGCATAGAGAATGTGGTTGGAATTAATCAGCAACTGCTAGTGTAAGATTAGGTACCATGCCAAAAAGGTGAATCAGGTTGCTGATGTGCTAAGTCGAAAACTTCACTTGGTGGATGTGGATAATCGTACCATATAGACTTTTTGCTTTACAAAATGAGGAAAAATTTAGCAGAGTTCACATGGAAAAGGCCAAAGTTTTAGCCTCTATGCATCAAGTCAGATTTGTCAACTTTGAAGGGTTGAGGGACCCCTCAGGGGAGAGACCCAAAACTTTAAGATATGTGAAGAACAGCCAGGAAATCAAGAAGGCCTATGCATTACAAAAGGGAGAGATAGTACCTTACCATTCAAGAATCATAGAGTGATTCCTTCAAATTCAAAAATTAAAGAGAAGATATTAGAAGAGGCTCACACGGCACCCTATCCATTTTGGGAAATCGAAGATTTCTAGAGACCTAAAGAAAAATGTTTAGTGGAAAGGAATGAAGAGGGAAATAGATATATTCATTGAAATTTTGTAGTACTTATCACCTGCAGACGGATGGCAAATTAAACCATACTATTCAGACTCTAGAATTCAAAGGTAGTTGGTAAAATCACTTGTCGCTTATAGAGTTTACGTACAACAACAGTTTTCAAAATTAACTTCCATTTAGATAGCACCCTTGAGGCTCTTTATGGGAGAAAGTATATATTGTTGTTGTACCGGGACGAGGTTGGTGAGAGCAAGCTCATTGGGCCAAAAATTATTCAAAATCTGTGAGATCTCAAATTCTTTGTACTTTTACGTATTTCTATTATTTTTATTGTTGATTGTTTTATTTTATTTTATTATTATTGTTATTGATTGTTTGTGAGATTCTTGATTTTAGTATTTTTAGTTGTGACGCCCCCAAATTCTTCTTAAAATAAACACGGGAATCGAGGTGTCGAGATGCTGACAACACGGATCATGCACCCCTAACGTCAAGTGCTAAGTGTGTGAACACCTGACATGCATAAATAAAAGTAGCAGATATTTGAGGTCAATATATAAGTACCTGAATTTTTTTAAAATTATTTTACGAACTAATTTAACACACATTCTCCAACAGGAAATTTAATACAGTCATCCAAAATATAAATTATACAAATGCATATTTATAAAAAGGGAAAAATAATTTTTCAAGATAACAATTTATAATAAGAATACTTCAACAGCGGAGTTGCCTCTTCAGGCTCAACCTCCACAAAACTCTACATCCAAAAACTACGACGCCAAAAATGGCATCACAGGTAAGTACAACCCAAACAAACCCTAAGATATAAAATATACTCATGCAACAACAAATAACATCACCCATAAACATGATACCGTATGCATGAAGTTTAAAATCATCTTCCTCAAAATAAATAAAATAACACACGCCAAAAATCCTCATTTTGGTCCACGATAAAATTCCAATAAAATAATTCATCATTTTTCAGAAAAAAAATATATATCAGTAAATCCAATCATAGCGGGCGTTACGTATCGTCGTCCCCGATATGATATACACACAACACCAATTATAATGGGCGTTACATATCGTCATCCCCATTATGACTCATACACACTCATTTCATAACGGGCGTTACGTATCGCCGTCTTCGATATGAAATACACACCCAATGACCATAATAGGCGTTACATATCGCCGTTCCCGTTATATCATCCACACACTATCAATCATAATGAGCGTTACGTATCGCCGTCTCCATTATGAAATACACACACAATGACCATAATGGGCGTTACGTATCGCCGTCCCCATTATATCATTCACACCCACTGATCATAGCAGACGTTACGTATCGTCATCCCCGTTATGACTCAGTCAAAAACCATTAAAAACCATTAAAATCCATAAACCCAACAACACTGATTCTCACTTATAAAACCCTTCAAACAAATCATTTTTATATACTATAACTGAAGTTTCACGTAAAAACTTCAAATATCATATATACACATGAACGACCGTACAATTTGACAATGTAGATCACCATGTACAAAATATCTACTATTCAATAAACTCAATTATCAACCAAACACATACCAACATCAACCAACACATAGATGTTAATGGTGTGACAGTGCAACCACCGGAAGGTGGCGGATCGGGCTCAAAATGGGTGGAAACCCATTTTCGGATTTGGGGTTGTACTGGGGAGGTGGGGCCATGGTTTGAGAAGCTGATCTAAGGGGTGGTCGGCTAAGGTAGAGGAGTGTTTTGGTGGTGGTGGTGAGACCTACGGTGACCGGACGGCGACGCGGCGAAGGGAAACTTATTTAAGACTAATTTCAGGTTTAAGGTGAAAATGTGGAATTGGAGGGCGCCGGAGCTAGCTGGAGGTTCGCCGGTGGGTGGAAAACCTGGTATAGGTAGTCGGAAGCCAAGGTGGCCGGTGGTGGTGCCGAAAAATGAAAGAAAAGCCAAGATAACCAATTTTGGGTTTTAAGCTCACGCACAAGATAGGGTGCTGCCGGAGGTGCACCACCTGTGCAGGAAGAGCTCACCGACGTGTGGGGAAGGTCGTGGGCTGGGCGGTGTTGCCGGAAGGTGGCCGACGGCGGGAGAGAGGAAGTAGAGGAGAGGGCTCGTGCGAGCTAGGGGGAGGTAGGGGAAAAGGAAAAAAGAAAAAGGAAGAAAAGAAAAGAAGAAAAAAGAGAAAAATAAAAGAAAAAGGAAAAAGGAAATTAAATCCAACTAGAAAAAAAAACTCAATAAAATAAATAAAAACCAACTGAGAATGCTACAATTCAATATCAAGGAAATAAAATATTTAAAACCCTACAATAAACTAATCTAAATTAAAAAAAATTAAATATAAAACACTAATTTATATAAAGAAAACACATCAAATAAACTCACCTAATAAATAAAGAAATTAAATTTCGATCGTTAAAATAATTAACTCACATTTAAATTAATAAGAAAAGTAATGTAACATAATATTTTAACATAAAAACAACATAAGACTAATATTAATTAACTAATAGCTCAAATAATAATTTTAAATAAATAAATTACAACCAATAATATCATTAAAATAAATTAAAACAGTCAACAACAAGAATAAAACAAAACGTACAAATACACGTAAATCTGGGATCTCACATTAGTTATTTTATCTAATTATTAATATTGGTCCTTTCATTTGAATTGTTATAATTATTATTTTGGTTTAATAGTTTTAATTTCATTATAGTTGAATTTGTTGTGCTTTCTTTTATTTAATGAGCATTGTATTTTATTTGGGTCCTTTCAAATCTGTTACATTTATTTCAGGTTATTTATTATGAGGTTTTATTATTTTACTCAATTTCATATGGTAGTACTTTAATTTAATTTATTGAATCTTTTTCCTCTATTCCATTTTGAATTTAGGCTTTTTGTGTAGTTTATTTATTTGTTTTATTATTTGGTTATTTTACTTTGCTTTATTTTATTATATTAATTATTATTTAGTCATTTTATTAAGTTGTGTTTTGGGGTTTTAATTATCTCGTTTTATTATGTTGTGCTTTTTATTTTAGTATGTTGGTTTTTATTTATTTATTTATTTTCGGATTGGGCTTTTGTATTTTGAGTTAAGTTTGAGCTTATTATATTTGGTCTTAAGAGCTATTTTGAACTGGATGGATCAAGAAAAAAGCAGGCCCAGCCCAGGCCTTTGCAACAAAACGACGTCGTTTTAGGCATCTTTGAAGTGAAGCATAGGGCTCCATCTCTTTGTGCAATGTCGTTTCCCCATTCTCCCCTTCTCTTTACTTTTGTTTTCTTCTTCCTCATTTCAATTGTAGAGGACCAGAGTCCCCCCCACCCCCACCCCCATTTTGTTCTCCTATGCTGCATTTTGCCCCCCCTTCCCCCACTTAAAAGATCATCTTCCTTCCTCAAACAGTGATGTCGCATGCTACCCTTTCCGCCATTGTGCGCCTTCGTCATCATCGTTGTAGCTACACCTTGCCTTTTAGCATCATCAATATCTCTCTCTCTCATGGGTTTTTTATCGCACACACTCCCCTTTTTACACCTCTGTCATGCATGGGATCTTTGGATCCACTACCACCCAGCCATCGCACGCCTCCACAATGCCACCATCTGCTTTAATTAACCTCCCAAGCTCCTTCTCAGCCAACCCACGCTCTCTTTTTACCTCTTTTATATTATACTTCTCTCGGATTTATTGTGCATGGCGTGATTCCGCCGTGATCAGCTCTTTGCCACCACCAAAAAACCACCTTTGGTCTTCCAGATCCATGCAACCACACCATGGGCCCGCTGTCCCATTCTTAATCCACTGTTGTCGCCAAACGTCGCCACTATCACTGTGTATCGCTGCTGCCCTATTGTTGTTCCAACACGTTTGGCATTACCTCGGTGAGCCAATACTGCCTCATGTCTTTTATTTATATTATAATTGTGTTTTTATTATTTTACTAATGATTTTAGTGTTCGTCCGAGTCGCAGCATGCGCACTCGTCCAATCACAAGAAACATAAACTGACAGGACTAGGTTGGTTGGACTCAGCTTCGAGCCCAATGAAATGTTGGTTAATATTAATAATAAAATGGGACTAGTTTGGTTGGGCCCAAAGCCAAAAAATGAAGGATGAGATCACCTCGTAATTTGTTTGGTTGTGAATTGAAAATGTTGATGTCATGTTTGCTTTTTAGTGTAACTATCATGTCATCTAATATCTGTCTGTCATGCATTTAAATTTATTTAATTGCCATGATTATTTGGTTATGATGCGATTCCATGCTTTATATTAGAGGATTGGGCTCTCTCTCTCTATATATATATAATATATATATATATATGTTGGTTTGATGTGTTGGTTTAATTATTTAATTGTGTCATGATGCCATGTTGTGGGCTTAGGGATAAGGTAACATGTGTTGAATGTTACGTGAGTGTGTGTATTACGACTCAATCTGGGATTAGGTGTTGTGTGTCCCCTGGGTTGTTGATGGAAAATAACGGGATAGAATGAGACAGTGATGTTCTCGTGCCTACTTCGTGAGACCCTCTGTGGGCGCGGGTTATAGGATGTCTAGTCATAATATACGTTAGGCGCAGAGCTGGATATCACTCATACGAAGTCACATGCACAGTCGTTACTCATAGTGTGACGAAAGGAGTTAGGATATGCAAATGGTCCTTGAGGGAGATCATGGTGTATGCGTAAATAAAATGATTGTATGAATATATTTGAATCACGACCCCAAGTCAGGATGAGACATTATCTTGGTAGAGCTCCTTTAATCACTCAAGGAGCGTAATAAACTGATGTGACATCTTCTGAGTTTTCATCAGTGACAACAATATCAGACGATATGGAAACGCTCTTATGCCGACTCTATAACTCCTCTACTAACGGGGATTAGAAAATGCCTGGTCATGGTACGCGCCGGACATGGACTTGGGTATCACTCGTTATGAAGTCTCATGCACAGTCGTCACCCGTGGTATGATGAAAAGAGTAAGGATGTACGGATGGCCCAAGAAGAGATCATGGTGTACACTTATTATCTGATTTGTGTTGTGAGCCAAAAGTTGAATTTTTGGCGTGTATGAGTTAAATTGTCGTTTTTGGGGAAAATGATGGATTTATTCTTGCATGTATTATTGTGTATTTATGAAATGTGTTGGTTGCTTAAATGTAATTTTTAAACTCTTGGTTGCGTTTGATTGCTTACTTGTTAAGATGTCATAATCTTATGTAATGTTTCTTTTCCACCTATGGTTCCCTTTTATATAAACGTAGCTTTGTTGCAAAGGTAGAGTTTGAGTTAGCGGGACTGGCTCCGTCGGAGGAGTGATTGGTTAGACATTGATCTCCTCCCATATTTAACCATGGTTGTAGCTTACCTTTAGTTATATTTCAATGGATGACTATATAAACCTACTTGGAGGATTTTATGTTGGGTTGTAAATTTTTAATTTTTTTGGTACTTAGTTCGGCATGCCCTTTTATTTTTCCGCTGGGATTTTTTTTATGTTGCACATATTGCATGTTTGCACACACTTTCACTTGACGAATAAAGGTGTCTAACCCATGTAGTCATCATCCGGATGTCTCGACCTCCTTGTGCCCACGTGGGGGTCGGGAGCACCATAAAAGATGAAGAAGCAGGTCAAAGTCATAAAAGACAGAGTTGTCAGAAGAATTATACAAATAAGAGGAGAAATTATTTGTCTTTCAAAGAAGGTAGTGGATGAATTTGAAACTATCACCCATGAAGGGCATAAATCGATTTGTGAAGAAAGGAAAGCTCTGCCCGAAATATGTTAGACCATTTCAGATAATGGTGAAGATTGGCCCCATGGCTTACAGAATTGTAGTACCAGAATATTTTGGAGGTGTGCATGATATGTTCCATGTAACCTCCAAAAAAAAGAGTTCCAGACAACAAGAACTACATTTTATCAGTCTCGATAGCTTCCAATTGAAGCTAAATGTTACATACGAATAGGACTTAAGAGAGCATTACTCGTGCATGTTTAAGTATTACTGATTGTATATCTTGTTCTAAGTAAGTACTGAGTTGTATCTCATATTTTGTTTTGAGATTTTAATAGATTAAGCTTGTCAATTTAAAAGATGAAATTCTTTTAAGGGGCAAGGATGTGAAACCCAACTTGCCCATGTGTGTATAATTTTATTTGGTGCAGTTAAAGTCCAAATTGTGGTAAGTGCATTAATTGTGAAGTACCTTCTTATTTTGTGAGTTTGGTTTATTTTAGTTGTTATGGGTGCCAATTTAAGCCCAATCCATGTGCTTTTAGCCCATAATTTGGATTCCAAAAATCCAAGCCCTTAAACAACCAAAACTATGCCATTTTGTGTAACACTCCGCTCCAACACCATACTTTCTTCTAAAATTATTGGTTTTAAATGCATCTATAGTCCATTTGAGATTTTCAAATATTTAGATTTTGGGCTGAGTTTATTTAGTTTTTTTTCTATTTTTTTTAAACGGATTCTAGAGTTCCTTTTCCTTTAAAATTCTTTAATATCCAAATTGTTTTTGTTTTCTTTTTGTATTTAAAGATATCCATATCATGTGTATAAAATTATATTCCGATTCGCATCCCACGTAGGATTTCTCTCGATTTTCTTCCTTAGTGTATTTTTCACATCCATGACTTGCACGTTCCTATCTTCAGTTCTTCACGGTAATAGTTTTGTGCTTAATAGATATTTATTCACATTTCTTTTATTTTAGTTTCCTTATTATTGTTCTGATTTTCTATTAATAGATATAACTCCTAAACCCACGCCATACACACCTGCCATCTAGTAATTTCTTCATCTATTTTCGGTACAGTTAGAATTTTCCTTTCAAACTGCAATTTCCTTCACCGTCTGTATCCTCCAGCATGCACGTTTTCCACTAAGGATTACGACGACACCTATATAGGTTTACACATTAATTTCACAGGACACACATGGAGACCTTTGCACGGGTGCTTTGTTCTTCACTTTCGCAGGTTTTAGCACTGCCCTCTAACCCATGCATACGTCTCTCCATCCCTCATCTCTCTACGGTTTCCTTTTGGCCTTTCAATCACCTCTTTTTATGCATATGTACACGGTTACATATTTTTCATCAAGAATCCTCAAGCCGCAAACCTCCATTGATGTCGCCCTCCACTGCGCGGCGTTTTCTTGTGTTTAAACTAAGACTGCATTTTTATTTTAGCCACCCCGTCGTTGCCTCCAACAGTAGACTGTCCTCATCACCACATAAGGCCATTCTGAGAACCTCAACAAACACTTTAATACACCACACTCAGCCAATAGGCCACCTGCCGCTACCTAGAAATCCCCTGTTTTAAACAACCCGAAACAGAGTATAGTCAAGGGAAGAATGTGACTCCACGTTTCCCTATTTCCACCACTCTTTCACGCTGGAAAACCACCAAGGCAACCAAAGAAACTGTCGACGTTACCAGTCCATTCTCTGCCGTCGTCCTTTCTTGGTAAAGCTATGACCTTTGGTTTCTTCCTCTTCGTTTTGCTCTCTCTCAGCATACTCTCTATGTGTCTCATCTCTCTCTCTCTCTCTCTCTCTCTCTCTCTCTAAGCAGCTTAGCCTCCCATCTCCACCCGAGTCTCCGTCGAGTCTTCCTCCCTCTTCGGTAAGCTCCAACCTTATTACCCCACACGTTTTCTTAGTTTCCATAATAAGAGTATTTTCTGTTGCTTTGTCGAAGTTCTTTTCATGTTGAGGGAGTTTTTATGAAATGTTGGGTTCAAATTTTAAAATTGTTTTTGGGCTTCAGCTCTAAATTTACTCTATATCCTGTAACAGTTTTCATTTTAACACTTTTTCAATATTTAAGTGTTTTGATTTCTGATTTCTGAAGAGGTTTGGTGTCGGTTGGAAAATTTGGGTTATTTGATCATTAAGTGAAAATTTAGGAATTGGAGGATTTATGATATTTTAAGGTTTGGAGGATTTTGGTAAATTCAAAACATATTTTTGGAGAGAGTTGATAGTCAGGAGTTTTGAGGATTTTTTTTAGGAATTTCAGAGGTTAAGAGAAGATATTGGATTTTATGTCTCAAGTTTTATTTTCGAGATTTGTGATTATTTGAAAATTTACGATTTATATAATTATTTTATAGGTGTCAATTATTAATTGTTCAGCACTATGTGGAAAATTTCTGAAAATGTGATAAGTTTAGGTAAGCGGAGTTCCTATGCTTAGCTTTATACCAACTCTAAAATCGAGGTTGACTTTCTGAAAATTTTACATATTTTTTTTATAAATGAGAACTTGGGAAAAATAACATCGGTCAGTTATTTTCATTACTCATGAAATTTATATGAAAAAGAGAAAAATGTTTATATCATACATAGTGTATACATGAGCAATATTGACATATTTCTGAAATGCATAAAAGAGCGAATATGAAAAATGATATTTTATTTATGTGATGTGAAATTTTTAGAGTTGTTGTTAGTTATTTAAAAATGATATGAATAAGTTTGGTACATGATTTGATATGATATGACATGATATGATATAGATATGAAAACCTTTGACATTCTTATCTGTTTGATTTGCTTTAGAATATGGTTCTGATATGATGATATGGATTCATGTGATATGGTTGGTACTACCATGATATGATATGATAGGAGTAAAACCACTTTGGAAACAAAGTGGTCGTGTATGTGTTTATTTACTGTGTGCACACTCGGGGCTTTGAGAACGAATAAGGGAAAATTTCACAATATAATACCACCTGGTTTGACCACCGAGGATAGCACAACCTTACCACGACGGTTAAATATTGTACATGTTCTGATATGATGATAAGATGAAATTGTACAGTTACTTGTACCAAAACGTTTTTGATAATGAATAGTGATTTTTTTAATGTAAAATGATTGAAAAGTCGTTCAATTTTATTGATAATATTTTGTAAATCTATATATGAAAAAAAAAAATTCTGGTTCATGCATATGAAGTTTCTTTTGAAAATACTCATGTTTGCACTCTTATATATGTCCTCTGCTTATTGAGTTGTGCTTAAACTCACCCCTTATCTCTGAATATTTTTCAGATGAGTTTGGATATTTCAGCCAAGGATTGGATTACGAAACATTGGGTGAAATAAGTCAAGAATAGTTGATTAAGTATAGAGAATTTATATGAACATCGATAAGGTTTAGTAAGAATATATTATTGTAGTATGGTGACTTAGCATTTCTGGAATTGGTGATATTGAGGAAAGTGATTTTCAAACCAAGTTTTATATGATATTTGGAAATTTGGAGTTTATAATTATAGTGTTGAATGTGAGTATATATGATAGGTAGTAACTCTCGGACCCTCCAGGACCGGGGCATTACATTTTGACCATAGGAAGAAAATCATTGGTTTCTACTATTTATCCTAGCACTGGCCCCATGCCTCTTTTCTTCCTTTCTTCTTTCCATCTCCTTCCTCCTCCCACCTATAACCCATGAGTCATCGTCATCCATGTCGCCTCTACGCCTTCACCATGCATCGTTCAGGCTTAGGCCACCAACCCCATCTGCTATCACCTCCCCTTCCACCAATTCGCATCTTCCACTCCACCAACTTTTGAGCCTCTTAGAGTTTTTGCCTACTTTCCAGTGCTGCATGCCAACCATTGCACACCACGCGTGCAACTTTCAACTTCCTCCCACCATTTTATATCACCAATTTTAGCCACAACTGCCTTCCCTGAGCCTCATTCCACGACCTATAAATAGGCAAGGCCCCTTCCTCTTTGAACCACACAACCCTTTCTCCTCCTCGTAATCCCTACCCATACTTCTCAAATCTCTCAAACCTGACCTATCTCTCTTTTCCTTCAATTAGAGAGTTTTCCTCCAAGTTCTGCCATTTGCAATTGCAAACCACAACTCCAGTCATGTTTTAATGGTTGCTTGGCCGCCCCCTTGCCTTCCCCTTCATATTCCTAACCTCATCCTCCCTTGACTTCACCCAACCTGTGAGTTAAGGCTACTTTAGACACTACTCTACTGTGCTCTACCATCCTTCAACACGAGTTTTCCTTCCTCTACCTTACATTTACATCGGATTTGCAACCTTTAATTTTTCCCAAATGTAGATCTCCTCTTTATGTCCATATTCGCCTAGTGTCTCCTCCATGCCGCCACTGCCGTCTCCATGCTCCATCCCTCCAAACGCCATTATTTTAAGTCACATGCCTCTCACATCATTTAGGCACTGTTAGATTTGAATAACTATTTTTTCATTTGCGCAGCAACACACACACATGCAGGATCATGGAATACTTAAGTCATCGCACTTAGCATCCAAAAATTCCCCTTTGGTGTGGTAAGTAAAACTCTAGGCTGACTCTTGAAATACTAATGCAGAATAAACTGTTAAATTGTATTTGTTGCAGTCTAGTTATGAATGTATAAGTGGTCGAGGGTCCTATAGAGTGTCAAGATATAATAATAATGTTGTTGGTGTTGAAATTGTTAGTTGAGGGCCATGTGGAGTGTTATGAATCACATGTAGTTGTGATTTGTTAATTTGTGAAACTGTGTACTGTTCTATTATTGTTTGTTGTACCTATTGTCATATCATCCAATAATTGATTGTCATGAGTCAACATTTTAATCGTTATTACTTGTCATGACTTTATTAATTTGATTTGCTATATATTTTTTATGTGAATTGAAAAAACAGTGTTTCAGTTCGAAAAAATTTAAAATCATATTTTGTGGGTATGTGCACATCACGACTCCAAGATGAGATGAGATATGTATCTCGATGGGACTCTTCTAATCACCCCGAAGTAGTCCCTTAGATTTCATCAGGCGACAACATGCTCGGAATAAGCGGTAATGTTCTATTGCTGACTCTATGGCCTTTCTACTGTAGAGACTAGAGAATGTCTGGTCACATATGCACCGAGCACATAATTGGGTATCGGTCGTTATGAAGTCACATGCATGGTAATTACCCGTAGTATGATAAATGAAACTAGGGTGTACGGATAGTCCCTAAAGGAAAACATGGTGCACATAGAGATTAAATAGATGGAAATGCATTTGTATGGCATGTATGACATTTTCTGTAAATTGTTGAGAAGGATATTCGCTTTGTTGCAATTTTGGGAAATCTCTTATTTTTTCAATAGTTGTGATACTTTCACTTATTGATTAGTCATTTTATTAATTTTATTTGTTGAAATTGCAAAATCTCACTATGGTGTCCCCACATACACTTTCGTTCTATATAATCGTAGACTTTGATATAGCGGACAATCATGAGTTTAGAGGATTGGCCCCACCTAAGAGTGAAGACATGATAACTTTTGCTACAAACTACAAAGTCTATAACTATATATATTTAATACTAATGTATTATTATATTCTTTAATATATATATATATAGTACTAGTATATATTAATATATTAACATATATTAAAAATCGACCAGATCAGGACCAAATCGAAATCGTGGACCGGTCTGGTCTGGTCCTATGGAATACTCGATCTGATCCAGAGTGGGAAAATCCTGGATCAAATAGGTTCGGTTCGGCCTGGTCCATAACCCCCCCACCCCCCTTTCTCCCATACCAACTGGACCAAACTTCCCCTAATAGCGTGTATGACATTTTCTATAAATTATTGAGAAGGTTATTAGCTTTGTTGCACTTTTGGAAAATCTTTTTTTTTTTTTCAGTTGTTGTAATATGTTCACTTATTGGTTAGTCATTTTATCAGTTTTCTTTGTTGAAATTGCAAAATCTCACTAAGTTTGTTGTAATATGTTCACTTATTGGTTAGTCATTTTATCAGTTTTATTTGTTGAAATTGCAAAATCTCACTAAGGTGTCCCCACATGCAGTTCTATTTTGTGTCATCATAGACTTTGATACAGAGGACGGTCATAAGCTTAGAGGACTGGCCCCATCTAAGGAGTGAAGACCTGATGACTTTTTCTTTATGTAGTTGGTTTTCGCATTTACTTCTTATCTAGCTAGATGATTGTATTAATTCATGAATTATTTTGTTGAAGTTTGTAATTTGAATTTCTAGCAATATTAGTAGTTCAGACTTTCCCTTTTTATTTATGTATTGTGTTTATAACTACAAACTTTTAAGTTCCATGCTTGCATACACACTACAACATTTAACAACTTTTTTGGCACTAACAATTCATCATAAGTGATGGGAAAACCGTGGTAAAACGGTTTCAGCTGAGGTATTAAGCTCGTAGGATAAATGCCAGAAATTGGTCCTGACATATACTTTGTTTCTCCTCGCAAGCGTATTGCCGAAGTTCTTCCTGCCTTTTACCGCGATCTTCACGTCGAGAAATCCATTAACAACAACTACCGCTACTGCTTCCCTCCCAAGTCAACCTGAGCGCCGATAATGACACGGGTTCCTCTGCGCGTGCATGTCTGTTGCAAATTAAGGTTCAACTTCGGCGATTTTCGAAGCGTAGCTACTGTGGTTCTCAGCACTTCTATTATCGCCAGTGAGATTATTTGGTAAGCCTATCGGCTCTTCGCACCTGGTATTTATGGCGTTTGCCATTATCATAGCAGTTGAGAAGTAAGGAGCCCCCAGTTTTTCTTGCTGCAGGTTTGTGTTCGTCGTCGGAGAAATAACTGATGCCAAATTTCATTCCCAATTTTTCGGCGTTAGGGAAGAACTTCATTGTTCGTTGTTCCACCGGCTATTCATATATTATTTACAGAACCCTCAGATTATTGTTCTACCGGTAAATTTCTTTCATGATCTGTCGAAGTTTCAAACTTAAATAATAGTTGGGAGCAGGAAAATAGAGGTTGAAATGCAGTATACCAGAAAAGTTAAACAACAAAACTGAATTTTGTAATGGAAAAACAACAACGTGGCGTAGTTTACTCTCAAAACTTTTAACAAATAGAACTTTAAGGCTGCCGGGGGCATACTGGAGCTCGCCAGAGCTCACCGTCCTAGGGGTGAGGTCGCCTGAGTCCGCTGGTCCCGATGGCGTGGGCGGTGTCGCCCACCGCCACCGGAGGCGGCGGGGGCTGCTCACTATGGGGGGGGGGGGCAGACCGTCTGTCTCCCAGGATTTCTCTTTATATATCTAAGTATAAGTTTATAAACTAGTTACAGTGCATATGTGCGCCGCGAAAATAACAGCAAATATATATAAAGGTATAACTGCATTTTTTCAATTGTGAACATGTTACGCCGAGACGACATCTGCGGTAAAAATGTAAACCAACGGTGACTCTGACATCTGCGCATCTCCACTCAATTTCTTGCTGCAATTTTATGTCTCACTTAAACTACTCGCGGCAAATGAATAATGATACGCCTGCGAGGTCCAAACTGGCTGTAAATTTAGCAATGACAAGTGAAATATAAGTAACTTTGCCGCCAACTAGACACGCGGAAATATAAAATGCAGCAAATGCTAACATATGTTGTAGTGACACTTGCTTTCACATTACATTTTGGGTGTGTGATCCATACGATCAACGACTCAACACCTTAGCGTTACGACTAAAGTTTTGAATATCATATTAGAGGACATACCGATCAAGGTACTAGAACGGAATATTTCGATACCAATATTATTTTGTGTACTATTTTGAAATAGTCTATATAAGAAAAATTAAATATATACATACATAAATTATAAAAAAATAAAATTATTAATATTTTTGTGATTCAATCAAACAAAATATATTTTTTATATATATAAAAAGAAAAAATATATATATAAATTTATATAAAAAATCACTTTAAAAGAAAATATATGTCAAAATTCGATATTGATCCAAATCCAGTATTTCAGTTAATACAGGCCGAAACAAACCGAGAAGGCCGAAATTATGAGCAAAACAAAATATTAGTTTTTGGGTAAATATGCCATACCGAACCGTACGAAACAAAATTTAAAACAATAGCCACGACTCCCTATAAATTACACGTATTGAGGGTTGAGTGCTTTACATTAGTTTAGTCCTCCCTCAACACTGGAGTAGGTCGGCTACACGTTTTATTCTATAAGTTAATTAGGATTTAATTAGATCGATGATCTATAGTATATATCTGAGGTCCAACATATACAAATAATTTTGTGCAAATACACGCACCTACCTTATTTCCAAAAAAAAAAATTGAAAAAGAATTAAATTTTATACCAAATAATGTAATTAAAGCGGCCGTTCAACCTAGCTGGTGATCATAACTTGACCAAAATTTGTTGTACTGAACTCCAGGCTACGTACTTGAATTTACCCACTAAAAATAGAATGAGACCAACTCGTATCTCCTAAGATATATGCTCTCCAAGCAAATAAATAATATCCCCCAAATTAAACTTTCTTCATAATTTAATTTTAGGTGTTCCAGAAAAAGTGGACAGTGACTTCATTTGGGCGAAAGAATTAAAAAAGAGTTTTTCTGAGTATCAATTGAACTAATTTTTATACAAAAAGTAACCCGTCGTTTTCGGCGGTGGTGAGCGACACGTACCATACCTATTTCAGATTTAAGTTTCTGTGAGACACACCGAAAGTTGTTAGAACTAATCGTTAAAGGGATAAATTCGTCGGAATCCGTCGGTCCCGATAGAGTGAGTGGTGTCACATCGGAGACAGTGGGCGGCAGGCTACAATTAAAATCAAATATCTCTTAAAATTCATCTCTATTTTATTTATTTATTATATTTTATTTATTTTATTTTTTAGTTATATTTTTTATTGTATTTTTTTTATTTTATCATATTTTTTATTATATATATTTTTTATTATAAAATAATTTAATTATTTTTGATGCTGGAAATAACCACCGACTTCAACGTCATCCATTAAAAAAAGGTGTGGCCACGCGTTGACTTGAATGACTAGCCAACCGACATTAATTCCTCCAGGAGAGTACAAGGAAACCCAGGATAGTTTGAAGGTTGGTTAATGGTTTGTCAAGATCGGATTTACGGTTGGGAATCCCTTCGCAGGCTGCAAGTTGAGAATCTTTGACTTTCTTCTATTCCCGTGCATGGGCCCGGGAACCAATCGATATTGAATAATTCCTCAACAGCACCGTGCGTTGTGGATCGATTTCCGAGCGTACGTGGCTCAAAATATCAGACAGATCATTTCATTCTTTAATTGGATGGTATCACATCATTGTCAAAGAATAGTCTCAAAAAACTTGGCTTCAATTCCGTACGAAGCATTTAATTTGCTGTTTGAGAAATGCTATATACGTCTATATATCACATATTATATATATATATATATTTTACAATTTTTTCTAAATTAATTGAATTCTCTATTTATTATTTATATATTAAATATTTTATGAAAAAAAAATTAAAAAAATATATGATATATAATATGTGAACTTATGTATAAATTTTTTCTTTGCTGATTAGCATATGAAATTATAATAACCTCACCCAAAATTCAAATGTTGCATTGTTAATACCTTTAACATTTTCACAAACTTCGAGCGTTAATGTTGATTACTTGAAGAATGCCTAGGCACTTACTCCAGAAATGGTGATTACCCACGTTTTTCTAATTGACCAATTGGCATGGATTTCAAGAATTCATGAATGACTTAGCTGGTTGATCTGAGGAAATCAAATGAGTTTGTGGGACCGTAAATGGGTAAAAAATCTCATGACCATTTGACCAATACCATGCACCACATAACGTCGAATCATGCATGAACTATCAATCCACCTAAAATATTAAGGAAAAAATAGTACTGATCAGGCATTCAACACTACATCCTAACAGGCCCTATTTTCTGGAGCAACGATCGACATTGTATACACAAAACCATATGTAACACATGTACTTCATTTGTCTTCTTTTTATTTGAAAAAATGATAATAAAAACAAAAATAAATAGATCCATGGAGGCACTACAAGAAAGTAGGGCAAATGTGACATTTTAATTACGATAAATTAAAGCAGATGTGATATTAAAGTATCATATTTATTCTGTTTTATCGCGATTGAAATGTCTATGAATCTTATTTTTTTTGTAATGAGAGATTTAAAAATAGAGTAATAATACATACAAATCTCAAAAAATACAGTTTTCATATAAAATTTTATAAAAAAGTAAATCTCACTATAGAAAAGTTTAAAAGTCTTTTTTAAATTTCTTGATGAAATCCAAGTTTTTACAAAAAAAAAAAACTCATATATTTGAGACTTTGTACTTAACATGAATCTTAGATATAACTCACATCTGAGTGTCTGAGTGATATGGCCCATGATCATGCATGAGGTCCATGCAATAAAGTTGATTTTAAAGACATGGTACGACTTTTTAAAACACATAATAGCTGGAAATTAAGATTTAACCGTGGCTTATATCATGAAAATGACTCACGTGCGGCCATGACGTTCGATTCTTTCATGAATGTTTTTATAGAATGGTTGGTGGGAACTAATTTTAATTAATTTACAGTTGGTAATTGATAGAAGACATCTAGGCCGTACGTTTTGTAGCTTTGATTGGATCCGCGCAAGCTTTCATCTTTAGGATGGATCTCGTGATTAAGATCATACATAAATAGTTAAAAGAAACGGGTGTCTTTAGGAGTGAAGATACGATGGAGAAAGTGCTTTTCAAGAATACGATGTTAGAGATTCTAGGCATTACTCTTCTTGCTGGACAGTTTTTCTTCATGGTTCAAGGCGATACGCTTTACTACGACTTCGTTGTAAGCACTAATTCCCAGTACTGTAATTTCCATGGCCCATGACTAATTGCATGTCGCTTTACCTATCATGTCTGATTCATAGTACTGCGTGGGCCTTCTCCCCGGCCCCCACTTTTGAAAGCTCAATTAATCATGGGTATTTGAAACAGAAGTTTGATTGTTAGCAGAATCTGAGATCACTAGCTAATTAATACTTTCAAGTCACTATCATGATATGAATCATCACATGCACTCTTTTGTTTCTTCTTCGATCTTATTTTGTAGCTTAGGGAGAAGAACTTCACAAGGCTGTGTAGCACAAAGAGCATGCTAGTTGTAAATGACAGTTTTCCAGGGCCGGTAATCCGTGTCCATAAAGGGGATACCGTCTTTGTTAATGTTCATAACCAAGGATATTATGGCGTCACTATTCACTGGTAAATTAACTCTCTCTCTCTCTCTCTCAAAGTCACCCCGTAGCACAAAGGACTGTAGCACAAAGCAGATGAAAAAAAAAATGGACATAAAGGAAACTAATATATAGAAAAGTAAATATGGTAAAATTAGTACTAGTTGGAGAATTATTCAAACCCACCACTTCTCAGTTCTCATCCATCTGTTGAACTGCTACCTCAGTCTATCATGACTGGTCATTTAATTTTGATAAATGAGGGATACAAAATTTTAGACAATGCTAGCGGGGTATAAGTCCCAATTAGATCACAAGTTCGTATAAGTCTTAAAAAAGTGGATTCCACTAAAAACAAATATTTTTTTTTTTATACTTTTTCAAGTTGGAGTCTACTTTTTTACAAAGGCTTATGTAGAATTTATCTATTTAGAAGTAGTACTTACAACAATCATTTCTAGCTAGGCTAATGATATCATATACTTTATTGCCTATCATGTCTTAAACGCGCACGGTGTTTAGTATATCGTTGTTTCGGAGAAGTTTGTAGTGTATTTAAAGGCAGATGTATATTTTTGCTTGTTTTTGTGCTTTGTTATATGCTTAGTACCTCGAATCAATAACATAAAAGTAATCATAATATCACGTTGATAAACATTGTGATTATTGCACTAGGCATGGTGTGAAGCAGCCAAGAAATCCATGGTCAGATGGTCCAGAATATATCACACAGTGTCCAATTCAACCCGGAACAAACTTTACATATGAGGTTATCTTTTCTGACGAGGAAGGAACCCTTTGGTGGCATGCGCATAGTGATTGGACACGAGCAACCGTTCATGGTGCGATAGTTATCCTGCCGGCTATTGGTTCCACCTACCCATTTCCCCAACCAGACGGAGATGAGGTCGTTGTGCTTGGTATGCTTTCACTATTTTATCAATAATATTTTATATGAGAACTGCTACAGATATAAAAAGATTATATAAAGAAAAATTTATAAATTGATGTGGCTTAATCATAGCATCTGTTAGATCTATTTTATAATAAAAATGACTTCACAATTTGACGTACCACCTTAAGCCCATAATTTTGTGAGTTTACTGTTATGTAATTCTTTTATGATTAAAGCATTTTCCTATATATATATATGACAACAACTTATTTGAGTCTTTTTCTAACACACTATATATCAATATTAAATTGGATCGATCAAAATAATGAAAAGGTTTTAATTGGTGAGCATCTTTTGCTTGGGAACATGCAGCGGCCTGGTATGAAGGAAATGTGAAGGAGTTGGTAGATGAGGCCATGTTTGACGGAACTGACTTGCCACATTCTGATGCTTACACCATAAACGGCGAACCAGGAGACTTTTGTGATTGCTCAAATGGTAAATTATACATATATATATATATATTATGAAAATTGCTATAAATACAAACATATTACGTAAAAATAAACTCACAATTAACGTGATTTCATGTGATCTATTATATCTACTTTACACTACAAGTAAATTTACAATTTGACATATTGCATTAAACTACGTTTGTTTGTAGATTTGGTTTTATGTAATTCATTTATGACTAGAATACTTCTCATATATTACTAGGCATAATGTTAACCTAAATCTTAATATTGCTGCAGGAACAGCATACCGTTGGATAGTTGATTATGGCAAAACCTATCTTCTTCGAGTTGTTAATGGTGTCATGAATGCAGAAGTCTTCTTTGCGGTTGCTCAACACAATTTCACTGTTGTTGGGATGGATGGCCATTACATCAAATCCATTGCCACAGATTATATCATGATAAGCCCAGGACAAACAATGGATATCTTACTCACAGCAAACCAATCTCTTGGCTCCTATTACATGGCCGCAAGACAATTCTCGAGCGAGGATGTCAGTGTTACTGGATTTGATCACTCCAATGTAACCGCAATCCTTGAATACAGAGGAAATTCTACTTCCCCATTGCCTCCTATCTTTCCGAGTACACTTCCTATGTACTTGGACTTCTACTCAGCCTTGAAATTCACCAAAAGTATAAGGAGCTTGGCAAGTCAAGACTATCCAGTAAATGTCCCCCTACACATAACCACAAGAATGTACGTAACAGTTTCCATGAATACAATGGATTGCACATCATGTGCAGAAGGGAATGATGATGATATCTTGGCTTCAAGCTTAAATAACATAAGTTGGGTCAACCCACATACTGATGTATTGCAAGCCTACTACAGGTTCTCGCTTTCTTTCTCTTTCTCTATTTAAGTTGGCTTTATTATTGGAATGTGTAAAAGATTTCCTTCTGATCTTTCGCCACACGTTTCTTTTTCTTGCAAGCTGTTTATTCATATATACTAGATCCAAAATGGTGGAGTACTAATAATATATTGCACATCCTCGTTGTTCCAAATGTTATACCAACTTTTTTCAAAAGTATTGGAATATTTCCTCCTCTTAAAAGATTGGACTCAAGGAAGAATGCTAGAAAATTGAGACTGATATATATTAAATTGATCTTTACTGATGTTTACAGCATATATATATATAATATACATATATATGCATATTACATATATATATATATACACACATATATGCATATACATATATATATATACACACACATATGTTGAACATATGATTAAGTTCAATGTACCCTGCATTTCTCACCCAGGAATATTAGTGGTGTGTACACCACAGACTTCCCAGACTTCCCGCCTTCAATTTTCAACTTTACAGCCGATGAATTTTCAGATAACATTGAACTAACATTCCAAGGGACCAAGTTGAAGGTGTTGAATTATAATGAATCAGTAGAGATAGTTTTTCAAGGGACTAGCCTGTTAAAAGGCTCAGTGAATCATCCTATGCATTTGCACGGATATAGCTTCTATGTGGTTGGAACAGGTCGTGGTAATTTCAACAATGAAACGGATCCAAAAATGTTTAATTTGGTCGATCCTCCTGAGGTTACTACCTTTGGAGTACCTAAGTCTGGATGGGTTGCTATCAGATTCGTCGCAAAAAATCCAGGTAAAATATTCTTCTCATCACCAACCACCTTGTAATGGCTTTTATAATTGAACAAAAATACAGTCTATGTGATGATGACGATTTTTTGGCAGGTGTGTGGTTTTGGCATTGTCACTTGGACCGACATTTGAGTTGGGGTATGAACACAGTATTTATAGTGAAAAATGGGGGCACCATTGAGACAAGCATCCGCCAACCCCCTGCCTACATGCCATCTTGCAAAGTTCCGTTAAAATCTTGGCTAAAAGATGAGAATGTGTTCGATGAGAGACTTAGCAAATGAGTCATTGTAGCTCGATCATCTAATTTGATTTAGAACTTGATCATTATATATCTAGCTATAGGTTTCTTCATTTTCTCCCATTTCATTGCTTAGCTGCATGCAGTAGGCCTGGTTCGATCTTGATCAATCGATCGACTCCAGTTTTATTGTAAGGAAATAAATTAAACTTGATTTATTATATTAATTCATGTCACAAAATAACAAGAACAATTATAACATACTTTGCATTGATGTCCTTAGCCTTTTCTGTTAATTTGGTTTAAAATCTCCGCTTCTAGTTGAATTTCTACTGAACTTACGGGTGTAAGTCATGAAGGTCTAATCCTAAGTGATACAGATAAAAAAAAACACTCTTAATTAGAGCGACAATAACAATTTTAGATCATAATATTCTAGTCGGATTAAGATATGATATTAGATATTCGGGACTTCCCATTTGAAAGGTGGGTGGGGAACCATGGCTACAAAGTAGATTAGATGAAGATATGACAACCTAGTCAAGTTCCCCACAACACGTTATTAATTAATTAAATTAATAACCAATTTAATTTTTATTTTTGAAGGGCAAAAAAAAATATCGAAAGATGTCACCTTCAAGCTAGGGGATGATGAATAATTAAGCAATAGTAGTACTACGTCTTCAGTGATATTGATCTTGCTCAAGGAGAGAGAGGCATCACCAATTTGTGAAGGTAGTGAAGATAAAAAGCATTGTTGGTGATGTTGGTCATGCTGGTCATCATCCCATAGTTAGAGTACCGAGCCCATTCAAAGTAAATGGATTTTGGCATTCTTTGTTTTGCATCAGACATAACACCACAAGCATAAGTTCTTTTTTCCTTTATGGATAAAAAAAGTATCCAAACAGATTAGTAGCAAATTTTTTCAACATTGAAGCCCCTTCTCCCTCCCGACCCCTTTTTAGAGTGCGCCATGGCATTCTAGAGACTCTTAATAGGAGGAATTATAGATCACCATTGTACTGGAACAAGATTGGTGAGAGCAAGCTCATTAGATCAAAAATTATTTAAGATACAAAGGAGCAGGTTAGAATTATAAGTGACAAGATGAAAACACCTAAGAATCATCAGAAAAGTTTTGAAAATAAGGCAAGGGTCTTCTTTTTCGAAGAAGGCAATTTGGTGTATTTCAATGTGTCACTCATGAAGGGCATCAACTTGCTTGAAAAGAAAGGAAAGCTCTGCCCGATATATGTTTGACCATTTTAGATAATCAGAAGGTTGGCCCCATGGCTTATAGAATTGCACTACTAGAATATTTTGAAGGTATGCATGATATGTTCCATGTCTTCTTGTAGAAGAAGAGTTTTAGATAATAGGAACCACCTTTTATCGATCTCAATAGTAGGAAAAATCTTTTGGGTATTCCTGATTATATATCTTGTTCCAATCAAGTATTAAGTTGCATCTTATATTTTGTTTTGAAGTTTTAAAAAATTAAGCTTGTCATAGGATGAAATTCTTTTAAAAGGGTAGGATGTGAAGCCCAAGCTTGCCCATATGTGTTTTTTCTTAGGTGAAGTTGGATCTCAAATTGTAGTAAGTGGGTGCTAATTTAGGCCCAATCTGTATGTTTTTAACCCATAATATGAGTCTGAATGCCCAGCCTCCTTACCCTAGCAAAATTACGCCATTTTGGAAGAAAAATCTAGGTCTTCGACCTTTCCTCCCAGCTTCGTATGCTGTCCCTGCTTATTTTCTCTTTTCTCCTTTCTTTTTCTTCTCTCCTTCTTCTTCGTCCTTGATCTTGCAACCCAAGAACCATCTTCACCCATGCCGCCGCCTCTAGGCCTCACCACAAGTAGTTCAGACTCTGACCACCACCCTCATCTATTGGCAGTGGCACCTCCCCTTCCACCAATCCGCATATCCCACCTGCTAACCAATGTGCCTCTCAACATTGTTACCAGCTCACTACAACTATAACCAAATTGTCACATGTTATGCGTGCAACGTTCGACTTTCTCCCAACGCCCTGTATCACCATTCAGAACCACGATTGCTTCCCCGAGCCCCACTCCACGACCCATAAATAGGTAAGGCCATTGCATCTTCAAACCACACAGCCCTCCTACTCTCAATCTTGTCCCCTACTCGTCGAATCTCCCAAACCCTACCTAGCTCTCTTTTCCTTTGATTAGAGACTTTTTCTCCAAGCTCCGCCATGTGCCGCCATGAACCACCACTCCTAGTCATGTTCCAATGGCTATTCAATTGCGCCCTGGCCATCCCCTTCCCATTCCTGTCCTCCTCCTCCTTGACTTCACCTGATTTGTGAGCTAAGGCTACTTTAGATACTACTCTACTGTGCTCCACCACCCGATCTGTGCCACCCTTAATTTCTCTCAATTGTAGACCTCTTCATTGTGTCCATGTTCACCCACCGCCTCTGTCGTGCTGCCATTACCGCCTCCATGCTCCGCCCTTCTAGACACCACCACAATAAGCTGCATGCCACCCACCTTTTATATTAATCTTTAGACAGCGTCAGATTTGAATAACTATTTTTTCATCTTCGCAGTGATATCCACACACACACATAGTCACGAGATACTTCAAGTCGTTGTAGCTTGATTAGCCAGAAATTGCCCTTTTGTGTGGTAAGTATAGCCCTAGGCTGATCCTTGGAATATTAACGTGGATTGAACTAGTAAATTGTGTTTTCTGCAGTCTGGTTGTGATTGATTAAGTGGTCAAGGGCCCTATGGAGTGTTGGGATATAATATTGTTGTTGGTGTTGAAATTGTTGGTCAAGGTTTGGGTAAAGTGTTGGAAATCGCGTGTAGTTGTGATTTGTGAATCTATGAAATTGTGTTATTCTATCATTTTTTGTTGTACCTATTGCCAATCATCCAATAATTTTTTGTCATGCTTCTACATTTTAATCGTTATTACTTGTCATGATTTGATTAATTGTGCTCTTTTATATGGTTGTATTGTGAAACTGAAAGAATTGTATTTTGATGTCCTAAGATTAAAAGTATATTTTGTGTGTGTGTGTGAGAATCACGATTCCAAGCCAAGATGAAGCGTTATCTTAATGGAAGTCCTCCGATCACTTGGGAGTATGTAAAATTGGGTGACGTCTCTTTAATTTTTTTGGGCGATAACAGACTCGGACGATAAGACAATTCTCTCATGCAATCCATGTGGCCTCTTTGTTGGCAGAGGTTGGAGAATGCCTGGGCTGGACATCAATTGTTATGAAATCACATGCACAGTCGTTACTTATTGTGTGATTAAAGGAGTTAGGGTGTGTGGACAGTCACTAGAGGAAACCATGATGCATATATTGATTAAATGGATGGAAATGCATGTTTGTGGCATGCATGAAATTTTATGAAAATGGTTGAGAAGGATATTGGCTTTGTGCAATTTTGGTAAATCTCTTATTTTTTGAAATGCTCTTATATGTCCACTTTTTTCGTGTTTGTATTTTTGCGTGTCATTTTATCGATTTTACTTGTTGAGATTGTGAAATCTCATTATAGTGTCCCAACATCCAGTTCCATTTTACGGAATAGTGGACTTTGATATAGAGGATGGCCATGAGCTTGGAGGACCGGCTCCACCTAAGGAGTAAGATCTAATGACTTTTTCCTAATTTAGCTTGCTATACCATTTACTTCCTATCTAGTTTGATGATTGTATTAATTTATAAATTATTCTGGTGGAGTATGTAATTTGAATTTCTAGTATTATTCACAGTTCAGACTTCCCTTTTTTATTTCTTCGGTTGCATTTATAATTGTACACTTTTAAGTTACATACTTCCACAAACTTGCTTTCACATTGTGCTACGCGTGTGTGATTTGTCGGTTAGCAGCTTGGCATCGCAAGTCCCTCCACATCACAAATGGGAGTCAAGGGCGTCACATTATAAATTTAGTCCTGATCTCTCAATAGCTAGCAGATTGAGTAGGCTGCCGGCCACATGTGTACTACTTCTCTCAATTAATTAGGACTTAAATAGATCGATGATCTATATTATATAGTTGTGGTCCAACATATATTAATAATTTTGTGCAAATACAAACACTAGTTTTCTTATTCCAAAAAAAAAAAATGAAAAAGAAACAAATTTTATGGCAAAATTGATTATAGCGGCCATTCAACCTTCAGGTACAATCTAGTGATCATGACCAAAATTTGTTGTACTAGCTGAACTCCAGATTTATGTTAATTTATCCACTAATATATGAGACCAACTTTATGTATCTCATAACATACCTTCAAAGGAAATCAGAACAATTTATATACAACTCCCAAGATCGATACATGCTCTCCAATCAAATAAATTATAATTTCCCCATACTTTCAAAATTTAACCGATAAATGCTACCTACAAATTATTTTAAATGTATAAGTTCTGTAAAAGTTTTTTTTAATAATGTGGACTGAACTATTTAAAAAAAGTATATTTTTCATACTTTTTAAGGTGAAATCTATTTTTTTATAAAGTATTTCTGTAAAATTTGTGCATTTTAATATTGTATATACCATTTATCAATTTTATAATATTGGATGTTCGAGAAAAATTGAACAGTGACTTTATTTGGGCCTAAGGAAAAAAACCGTGTGCATGTAAATATAGTTTGGTTTAGAGGCAGGCCAGCTAGCTGTTGACTTGAATGGCTAGCCAACCGACAGTAATTCGGCCAAGGAAATCAAAGGACACTTAGCGTGAGGAACTGTAATTTTATTATTTTTATAATTTAATAATTTAATATTAAATATATATTGTTATTGTTATAAATATTGTGTTATGAGTTGGTTGGTATTAATAATATTTTAGTGTGCTTGTGTTTAAAATAATTAGCTATTTTATTTTTATTTAAAGATTATTTTTATATGTATTGGTAAATTAATTTATTTTCTCTTATTAATTTATTGTGATGCATTTAATTTAAAGCTTGAATTTAACATTTTTATTTTATTTTGATTTAATGTGTTTAATTGATTTAAGTTATGTGTTTCCAGTTTGGGCTTAAACTTATAATTATATACATGTATATATATATACACACACTGTCACACACATATATATATATATATATATATGAGTTGGGTTTTAAGTGTTTTAAAAATGCCCCCAAGCCCAGCCGTTTAAAGCTAGCCCATGGTCTCATTTCATAGCCTTTTTCCATGCCAATACGTCATCGTTTCTTTGAAATTCTTAAGCATTTCCAGCCTTATTCTTTTGCCGGACGCAGCTTCTTCCTCGTTTCTTTTTCTTCTTCTTCTTCTTCTTCTTTCTTCTTCTTCCTCTGTTCTTTTGTCGTTGTTCTACCCGCAAGTTCAGCTCAGTTTTGTAACCTTTCTCTACTCCATTTCATCCACGTGTTGTTCCATTAATTACCCTGTAATCTGAGGAATATTTTCCCTCTGATTTTAGCCCCGATCTGTGCGGTACGCGCCCAAGAATTCGCTACAAACAACAGCTGTCCAGCTCGTTTTGCCCATGTTTTTCACGTGAAAACTGAGCATTTCTCTTCCATTTCAAATCAGTTGTCTTGGCTTGGTTATTGTGGGCTTCACGTAAGTTTCTTTTCCCGCCCGTTCTCACTCTTAATCAGTTGATTTCGTGTCTATTTAAGGCGTCGACATCCTTACTAAATGCACATAAGAAGCTCTCGATTCCGTCCATAAATTTGAACGTCTAGCATCTCTTTTATTTATTTCTTCTTCCTCTCTTCAACTAGAATATCTCCTTTACAAAGCCCCCCATAAATCTGAAAATCTCAGTGGGTTTTAATCACCGTTCTACTCGTTGTATTTCACCATTTTGAGGAACTATCGGTAAGCCTTTTTATGTATATATTTGATTAATTAAATTAAGTGTTGTTTTAATTTATTTATGTGTTATGGTTTTATTTATGATCAAGTGTTCAGTTTAGTTAGATAATAATCGCATTTTAATTATCTGTATTAAGATAATTAATTTATTTAATTTATAATAATTGAGATTATTATTTGAGTTGGTTATATATAAATAAATATCATTTTATTTATATGAACTGTTTTAACTTATTTGTTAATGTTGTTATTGTTTTTATTAATGTCGTTTTACTTACGTTTATTTACTTGTGATGTTTATATACGTTAGTGCGATGGGCGCGACTTTAGTGGTGAGTTCGTGGGTGGAAGCGTGGAATTACTGTTCAGCATTTTCGGTAACTTCAGAAATTATTAGCGAACGTATTGTAAATATTTTCCAAATAAATTTTAAGATTTAAATATATTTTGCATCGACAGATATTGTGTTTGGTTATTGTTAGAATTTATAGGTTATTGAATATTTTGTGGATGATCGTCTGCATTGTGTATATATGCACATGTTCATGGTTATATTTGGAAACTAGATTTTAGCATTATATTGGATGTTCATGTATTAGAAATGGAAACTGAGTTTTCATGTATTTATGATTTTCGAATGCGTGTGTATCACGACCCCAAGTCGGGATAGGGCATTATTCCGGTGGAGATGCTCTAGTTACTTGGGAGCGGAATATACTGAGTAACGACCCCTGAGTTGTTGCTGGGCGACAACGGGATCAGACGAAATGGTAACGCTCTTGTGCCGACTCTGTGGCTCCTCTGTTGGCAGGAGTTAAGGCATGGCTGGTCATGGTACGTGCTGGGCGCGGTTAGCTAGGCATCGCCCATTCCGAAGTCACATGCGTGGTCGTTATCTTCGATGTGATGATGAAAGCCAAGGTGCGCGGATGGTCCCTAAAGGAGATCATGGTGCATACAGTTAATAAAATGGATGTTTACGTCATTTTATGGGAAAGTGGCGGGTTTTGATTATTGGTGTTATGTAGACCATTTTCTGGAAAAATTGTTGTTGTTTTAATGGTTTTACAGACATCATTTTCTGGAAAAATGATGAATGTTTTTATTAGAGTTTTATCATAGACCAAAATGAGATTTTGGTGTGAGTGAAAGTTGTTTATTTTGAGGAAGATGATTTTAAGTTTCATGTATATGATATCATGTTCATGCATTTTGTTGTTGCATGAATATCTTTTAATCTTGTGGTTTTTTGGTATCGTAGATTTTAATGTAGATGACGAGGAGGTTGAGCCGAAGGAGGCGGCTCCGTCGTTGGAGTAGTTGATTTGGTTGTGTCTTGGTAAATGTTTTCCCTCTTGTTAATTATAAATTTGTACATTTTGGCCTGAGAATGACTATATTAAATCTTCTGTTGGAAAATTTATATTAACTTAGTTTGTAATATTTAAAATCCTAGTACTTAGGTATTGAATTAATTTATCTGCTGCGATTTATATTTTATGTATGTCACGTGTTTACAAACACTTGACACTTGACGTTAAGGTGCGTGACTCATGTTATAATCATCTCGATGTCTTGATTCTCATTTTCATGTTCGTGGGAGTTGTGGATCAATTTTCGAGCGTACGTAGCTCAAAATATCAGACAGATTTCATTAATCTTTAATTTAAGCTGTGGATGGTATCATCAGATCATTATTGTCAAAGTATTCAATTAATAGTCCCGAAAAACTTGGCTTAAATTCTATATGGCGCAGTTTAATTTTCTGTTTAGTGTATGGAATTATAATTACCTCACCCAAAATTCCAATGTTGCATTGTTAATATCTTTAACATTTTCACAAACATCAACAATAAATGGTGATTACTTCAAGAATGCATGCTTGCGCGCAGCAGACCAGTTTTTAACCCCACGTTTTTCTAATTGACTAATTCGCATGGATTTCAAGAATTCATGAATGACTGATCAAGCTGGTTTTTAGGAAATCAATTCAGTTTGCGGGACCGTAAATGGTTATAAACTCTTCTCAAATATTTAGTTGATGTTAAATAAACGTATGACTACTGACTCTAATACCATGCACCTCATGTCGAACCATGCATGAACTATCCATTAATCCACTTGAATTAACCAGTGGTAGGGAAAATAATACGGTACCGAAATGGCATCTAACATTGCATCCTAACAGGCCCACCCATATGCAACATACTTGATCATTTGTCTTCTTTTATCTGAAAAATATCAGACATCAACCTAGCTACGTATGGTCCACCAATAAAAAAATTAGAAAAAAAAATGATTGATAGAGAGAATCAAATGTATAAGAGAAATGATATATACAAACTTCAACCATCGGGCTGGTGATAACTTATTTGGTACGAATTAGTATTTCATGGCTTCAACACCAGAAGTTCAAGAAGAGCATAAGTTGAAATCATGACTTCTATGAGTTAGACTTGACCTTTGGACCAACGGTTGTCTTGGTAGGTCGATTGTGGTGACGGACTCACTTATTAGCCAATAAGCTGTGGCTCAAACTAGACAATATATAATAGATCAGAGAGACTCGTTTGGTTACAGTCAAATAGCTATTCTAATCGCCCCCACCTTTTTCTTTCTTAAAAAAGAAAAAGATATATATAAGCCTCAAATATTAAAATCTTTATAATAAATAAAAAAAAAAAAGCAGATCTGGCCCTCTACCGATCAAATGTGTGAAAATCTTAATTTTAATTTCTTGGTGGAACCCATGTTTTTACAAAAGTCTTCTATATTTGAGACTTGTAGCTGACAAGACAAGTCTTAGATATAACTCACATCTGAGTGATATGGCCGATCATGCATGAATTCCACCAAAGTTTATTTCTAACGATATGGTACGTACTAGTTTTTAACACATGCATAATAGCTGGAAAGATTTGAAGTTGGCTTAGATCATGAAATGACTCACGTGCGCGCGCCCTCACCTTCATGCTTGTTTTTATTTAAGAATAGCTGGTGGACCTTATTTTAATTTACAGTTGGTTGATAGAAGAGTATCTAGGGTGTCTTTCGGGGTTAAGATACGATGGAGAAAATGCTTTTGAAGAATACAATGTTAGAAATTCTGGGCATTACGCGCGCTAGCTTCTTGCTGGATAGTTTTTCTTCATGATTCAAGGCGATGTGCATTACTATGATTTCGTTGTAAGTAGTACTTTTTCTACGTACGTGCGTGATCATGATCATCAATCATATATGCGTGTGATCCAGAACTTCATAAACCTTGGCAATTGGGAACATTTCCTTCTTATTTTTGTAGCTTAGGGAGAAGAATTTCACGAGGCTGTGTAGCACAAAGAGCATGCGAGTTGTAAATGACAGTTTTCCAGGGCCGGTAATCCGTGTTCATAAAGGGGATAGTGTCTTTGTTAATGTCCACAACCAAGGATATTATGGCGTCACTATTCACTGGTAAATTAACGGTCCCTTTCTCTCTCAAATTCACCCCCGGCGCGGGGACACACAATACACTAGGAACTGTAGCACAAAGGAGATGAAATAAAAAAATAAAAAAGAAAAGATAAATATGATCATGTAAGTGCTAGTTAGAGAAGTATTCAAAGCCCACCCCTTCTTATTAGGTATAAGTCTCAATTATACAAGTTTACATAGAGTCCACTTTTTTACAAAAGCTTACACTCAATTTATCTATTTAGAACATAAATAAAATCATTTCTCGATAGGCTGAAGATACCTTCATAGATACAATGACCGTTTCAACTTCTTTCAACCCGACGTACTTTACAGGCCAGCACGCACCTGACCGCCAACATTTCAACAAGCTTTCATGTATTTAAGTTCCCTGAAAGCATAGAAATATCATATACTTTATTGCTTATCATGTCTAAAACGTGCGCGCGGGGGATTTGTAGTGATTTAAAGGCAGATATATACATATATATATATATATGTGTGTGTGTGTATTTTTGATAAGCTTTTCGAATCAATAACATAAAAGTAATCATTCCATGTTGATAAGCATTATGATTATTGCCGGCATGGTGTGAAGCAACCAAGAAATCCATGGTCAGATGGTCCAGAATATATCACACGTGCAATTAGGGTTGTACGAAAAAACCTGTAATCCGACCCAACCCAACCCAACCCAACCCAACCCACTATTCCGTTTAATATCGACTCATTTTTCTGACCCGATTTTCCGTTTAATACTGACCCATTATTCCGATTAGCTAATATAAGCTTTCAAACCTTCTTCTAATTTCTCAAAACCTACCCATTCGCCCTTTCCTCACTCTCACTCTCTACACGATCTCCACCTCCACCAGCGTTGTCTCAATCTTCTCGGCGGCGGAACATCAATTTGAAAGTCTCTCTCTCTATACGATCTCCACCTCCATCAGTGTTGTCTTAGTCTTAGCAGGTTATTTTCTCTCTCTCTCTCTCTCTCTCTCTCGGCACACTGGAGCAAAAGGCCCAATAGTTTCAGGCCGGTGGACTCACCCTCCTCTCTTTTGTCCACGGTCTTCTCGTCGGAGACTAACGCTTCGTTGGAGACATTCATCTGTTTCTTCATCGCTCCGTCCTTAGAGCTGTCTTCATCGCAGCAGCTATGGAAGGGTTTGATCTTTGCATAATCTCAGATTTACGGCTTTATTCAAAGGGATAGCCATGGCAACCTCAGATTCACGGCTTCTTGGATCTCTATTTTCTTTCCGCTTCATCGTCGCATTGTCCCTGGAGTTGTTTTCATCGCATAGCTATGGAAGGGTTTGGTCTATGCAAAATCTTAGATATGGAAGGGTTTGATCTTTATTTCTTTTATTTATTTGATAAGATGAAAATGTTATTTCTATTTTGTTGTTTGGGGTTAAAAGAAAATTATGGATAAACACTGTTTGTTATGGAAAAATGTTGTTTGGGGCTGAAAATTTCTGTTTTGCTGTTTGGAATTGAAGAATATTATGGCAAGATGATGTTTGGGACTGAAGACAAATATGGCAAAATGTTGTTTGGGGTTAAAGAAAATATGGCAAAACGTTTGGAGTTAAGCACGATAATAGTAACGTAAACATTACCTGTTTGAAAAATAAATAAATAAATAAATCGGTTAATCGGCTTATCGGTTAATGGGTAAACGGAAAAGGCATCAAAGCGGGTTGAATCTGAAATGGGTTTTATTGGTTCGGCGTGCACCCCTACATGCAGTGTCCAATTCAACCCGGAACAAACTTTACATATGAGGTTACATATTGAAAATATTTTCCAATGAGGAAGGAACCCTTTGGTGGCATGCGCATAGTGATTGGACACGAGAAACCATTCATGGTGCGATAGTTATCTTGCCAACTATTGGTTCTACCTATCCATTTCCCCAACCAGATGAAGATGAGATCCTTGTGCACAATAGTTATCATGCTCGGTATGCTTCCACTATTTTACACACACATATATATGTGACAACAACTCATTTAAGTCCCTTTTTAACATACTTAATATATTAATATTTAATTGGATCTCAACATAATGAAAAAGTTTTAAATGGTGAGCATTTTTTGCTTTCATGGGGAACATGCAGCGGCCTGGTATGAAGGAAATGTGAAGGAGTTGGTAAATAAGGCCATGTTTGACGGAAATGACTTGCCATATTCTGATGCATATACCATATGTGACGCCCCCAAATTTCCTTTAAAATAACATGGGAATCGAGGTGTCAGGATGCTGACAACACGGGTCACACATCCCAACAACCAGTGCCAACCGTGTGTACACACGTGACATACATAAATAAAAACAGCGGATATTTAAGGTCAATAATTAAGTACCAGAATTTTAGAAATATTTTATAAACCAATTAATATAAATTCTCCAACAGGAGATTTAATACAGTCATCCGAGATACAATTAAAAAAATACATATTTATAAAATGGGAAAATAATTTTTTGAGATAACAATTAAAAATAATAATACATCAACGGCGGAGTCGTCTCCTCAGGCTCAGCCTCTTCAAAGTCTGCATCTAAAAACTACGACGCCAAAAATGGTATCGCAGGTAAGTACAACAAAAAAAAAACTCAAGATAATAAATACATTTTGTTGAACCCAAGGTTTCAAGTCTCGTATTTACGTATAAATTTTGATGATAACAAATAATATTGAAAACTCAAGCTCAAGTTGTCTATGCATGAAGGGAGTTAAACACATCAAGAAATCAAGCATGAGCAAGAAAGATATCAAGTCTACAAATGAAGCTCATAGATTATTTTTGTACATCTCTTGATAAAATTAGAAATTGGATTAAGGCTCCAAATTACTCTTTTTTCTCATAAAACATCAAATTACTTTTTTCACATATGCAAGACATTTTTAAATGTCTTAGTTTTGAAAATTATGTTTTTCACATGTGCATAACACCATCAAACAAAATAATTTCGAAAATTATATTTTTTTTATAAAAACTTGATTTTATAAGATGATTGATTATCATATTTGACATGTGCATATTTTGTTTGAAAGTCTTGAAGGGAGGTGGTGTGTTTTTTTTGACTAATGCAAAAGGTAGATGATTTTGTTTGAGAATCTTAAAGGGTGGTTGTGTGTTTTTTTGACAAATATAAAAGATAGATGATTTGTTTGAAAATCTTAAAGGGTGGTTGTGTGTTTTTTTGACATATGCAAAAAGAAGATGATTTGGTTTGAAAAATAAATCATGCTCATTTTGTCTTGTATGAAAAGCAAAAAATTAGGTTTGATTTCTTTGAAAAATGAATGGAGTTGTCTTTGACAAATGCAAAAAGGAAATGTTTTTATTTGAATTTTTTGAAAAGTGAATAGTGCTCTTATTTGACATGGGAATCTTTTCAAATTTGAAATTGAAGACTCATTTACCTATAAATAGCTCACTTGAGTTTTGCAAAAATTACAACAAGAGCTTATACATCTATTGCTAAGTTTTGCATCATTTTTTCAAAGCTCTCATTCTCTCTTTTCTAAAGTTTTGAGCCTTAATTCTTGTTCTTGTTGAGAGAGATATAGGTTGCGCTGTATTGTTTCTATCTCACTCATTGAGGAGTGTACTTTGATAGTCTACCTACTATCAATTCTTGTATCAGTAAAAGGGTGTGTATAACCCTTGTGTGTGTAGAAGGTGTTCTACACGGGGAATAGTTAAATCACCAAGTGTAAGGTGATTGGAAGTGTAGAAGGTGTTCTACACGTGGAATAGTTAAATCACCAAGTGTGAGGTGATTGGAAGTGTAGAGGGTGTTCTACATGGATTCTTTGGAGCGGTGCTGCTCAAAGGTGTAATAGGTTTCTATCTCCACCTAAAGGAGATTGAATAGTGGATTTGGGAATTCTCAAGGGGTAGTTTGAGGCGAGGACGTAGGCAGTGGGGCTGAACCTCGTAAAAATACTGAGTTTGCTTTCTCTTACCCTACTCTTTATATTTCCTACTGCTTTATATTTTGGTTATATTTTATATTGTATATTTAGTTTATAAGTATTAATTTTTTAATATAACCCAATTCACCCCCCCTCTTGTGTTAGTCATCTGGGCAACAATTGGTATCAGAGCTAGTTGACCTGTACTGTTCATACAGGCAGATCACTCATGGGAACTCTCGCTTGTGACTGTGTCACCGAAGCAAGACTCTCCGACCATGGGTGACGGTGCACCGGTAGAGACGGTGGCCGACTAGTCTGGTAGGTACAGTTGTTAGGTGACATAGGTGCGGCCTATGGTCAGTAACAAGTGGTATCAGAGCTAGAGCTCTATTATAAGATTAACTATCTTTTGAGTTAAGATCTTATGGCTAACATTGCAGCTTCATTTGGTGAAGGTCAATCTAGCAGTCGGCCTCCACTCTTTTGTGGAGACAATTACTCATTCTGGAAAGTTAGAATGAGAATATTCCTTCAGGCTCAAGGTCGAGAAATCTGGAAATGTATTGTAAATGGACCTTATATTCCAACAAAAGTAGTTGATGGAGTAAAGGTCAAAAAGGAAGAAAAAGAGTTTAATCGTGAAGACGATAGACTTTATACTTTGAATTTAACTGCTATGAATTTATTATATAATGCTCTCAATGGTAATGAATTTAATAGAGTAATGACTTGTGCTACAGCAAAGGAAATTTGGGATAACTTAGAAGTTACTTATGAAGGAACTTCTCAAGTCAAGGAATCAAAAATTTATATTCTTACTCATGAATATGAAATGTTTAAGATGAATGATGATGAATCTATTTCTAGTATGTACACTCGTTTTACTAACATCATAAATAGCTTGACAGCTCTTGGCAAAGTTTATTCCAAAGTGGAGATAGTAAGAAAAATTTTCAACTCTCTACCAAAACGTTGGGAATCAAAAGTGACAGCGATTCTTGAAGCTAGAGACCTCAAGAAGCTCGAAGTGAATGAACTCATCGGGTCACTTATCACCCATGAGTACACATTGAAAAGAGGAGAAGAAGAAGGAAAGTCAAAGAAGAGCTTGGCACTTAAAGCTGTTCCACATGAAAGTGAAAGTGATGAAGATGAGGAAAATGACGACAAAGATGAAGAAGTTGCGATGATACAAGAAGAATTCAGAGGTTCTTAAAGAAAAATAAAACTCCTCCAAGGAAATCCTTCAATAAGTTTTCCAAGAAAGATTCAGGTAAAAATGACACTTTAATTTGTTATAAATGCAATAAACCCGGTCATATCAAGCCAGATTGTCCTCTGCTAAAGAAAGATCGAAACAAAGGCAAAAAAACAATGAAAGTTACGTGGAATGATGATTCAAGTAGCTCAGATAGTGAAGCAAGCAATGGAGAATCAGGAAATCTTTGTCTTATGGCTAAAGATGACATTGAGGTAACAAATTTTGATAATATTGAAGATCCTTCATATGAAGAATTGCAAAATGTTTTAGAAGAAGTATATGAGGAATTTGAAAAATTGGGTATCAAGTATACTGTTTTGAAAAAGAAAAATTCTTCTTTAACAAACGAAATTGATATTTTAAGAAAAGAAAATATTGTTTTGAAAGATGAAAATTTTGAGTTGAAGAAAAAGAAAACTGATTTAGAAAATATTATTGAAAACTTTACGAATGGAAAAAGAAATTTTGAAAAACTTCTTGGTAGTCAAAGATGTGTTTTTGATAAGGCAGGCTTGGGATATATGCCAAAACAAAAATACAAACCTTATAAAAACTTCTTTGATAATCCTTCTACATCAAAGTCCAATATTCAAAATTCTTTTCATAAAAAGAATTTTGTTAAAAAAAGATACTATTATAATCACTCAAGTTCTTCATATATGTCACATGCTATTTGCAATTTTTGTAATAGAAATGGTCATAATTATTTTGCTTGTCCTATTAGAAGAAAACATACAATGACTATTAGGGCCATATGGGTACCTAAAAATCTTATTTCTTCTAATACTAATAAATAAAGGACCCAAAGAACTTGGGTACCAGGAATTGTTTTTAATTGCTTTTGTAGGTATGCATGAAGTATTCTACAGGTAAAAATAAATGATTTTTAGATAACGGATGTTCAAGATACGTGACAGAAGACAAAACTAAATTAATTGACTTTCACTTCTAAAGAAAAAGGATGTGTGATATTTGGAGACAATTCAAAAGGGAAGATCATGGAAATAGAATGAAAGATCATCAAGACTTAGTACAAGATGCAACCAAATAGTGGAAACATGTGAAAGATCATCCAGCGGAATAAATTCTAGGAGAACCTTCACGAGATGTAAGTACTCGATCATCTTTTAGAAATATTTGCAATCATACTGCTTTTCTATCTTAGATTGAACCTAAAAATATTGATGAAGCACTTCTTGATGAATCTTAGATTCTAGCTATGTAAGAAGAGTTTAATCAATTTGAAAGAAATGATGTTTGAACACTTGTTCCTAAACCCAAAAATCATACTATTATTGGAACAAAATGGGTTTCTAGAAACAAGAAACATGAGTCCGGAGTCATTACTAGAAATGAGGCTCGACTAGTGGTCCAAGGTTTCAATCAAGAAGAATGAATCAATTATGATGAGACATATGCACCAGTCGCAAGATTAGAAGCTATTCGAATGCTACTTACATATGCTTGTTATAAAGACTTCAAACTTTTTCAAATGGATGTTAAAAGTACTTTCTCAAACGGTTTTATAAATGAAGAAGTATATGCTGAGCAACCTCCAGGTTTTGAAAATCATATTTCTCTAAATCATGTTTTCAAACTCACAAAAGTACTATTTGGACTCAAACAAGCTCCTAAAGCGCGGTACGAGAGATTCAGTAGTTTCTTGATTGAAAAAGGCTTTTTAAGAGGAAAAATTGATACAACTCTTTTCATTATATACGAAAATGATGATATTCTTTTGATTCAAATTTATGTTGATGATATAATATTCGGTGCTACTAATGAAAATATGTGCCAAGTTTTTGCTAAGACTATGCAGGAAGAATTTGAAATGAGCATGATGTGAGAGCTTATATTCTTTCTCGGATTGCAAATTAAGCAAGCAAAAAGTGGGATATTCATCAATCAAAATATATTAAAAAATTGCTGAAGAAGTTTGGGATGGAAGGTGCTAAGGAAACTGGAACACCAATGAGCTCATCCACTAAACTTGATAAAGATGAATCCGGTAAACTAGTTGATTCGAAAGTATATCGAGGTATGATTGGTAGCTTATTATATTTGACAACCGGTAGACCAGATATTATGTTTAGTGTATGTTTATGTGCACGTTTTCAATCATTTCCAAAATAATCTCATTTGATTGCAGTCAAGCGGATTTTTAGATATTTTGCCAATACCATTGACTTAGAGTTATGGTATCCTAAACACATTATTTCGATCTTATTAGTTATTCAGGTACCGATTATACTGGTTCTTTGAAATAAGATATCATTTTTTTGAGATCATGTGCAGAAAAGACGATATAGTACTGGAGTTCTGATTACGCCCAAAGAATAACGCGGTCGTTTGCAGTATAACTTTGGGGTGTCGATTCCACAGGGAGATGGATTGAGAAATTGAAGAACAGTAACGAAATTAACAAAAAGATTTAGATGAGTGCGAAAAGTAAAGCATCGGGAATCCTTTGTATATAATTGGTATTTTAATTATTTTCGATTCATTAATAACTCAATTGAAAATTCTATGTCCAAATTTTCAATCGGAAAATAAAACATTAATAACCAGTTTTAAATCAAATGTAATCTTTTGAAAAATCATTCGTCACAATATAAGAACAGGAATTGTTATCGATATTAAAGAAATTCAACGTCGACAATATACTCGTAGAGCAATATTGCAGCAGAGAATTAAATTAAAATAGATAACCAATTGAACCAAACATAATCAAAGGATTATTGCATTTAATAGAAAAAGCATGACTGAATCTATAAATGAAATAAATTCTAAGATTATTTGGTGACGAAAACATATATAATAAATTTCGAATGACTAAACAAAAGAGTTTAATATTTGAAGAACACATATATGAATCAAAAACAATTACAAATACCATCATATATACAAATTCATCCCTAGCTCTACTAGAAAATTAGTTACACATATTGAAAATATGCAACAAAAATTCTCTAAGGGATAATATGGAAGAGCCAACCATTATTTTCTTCTCTCTTCTTTGGTTTTTCTTTTCTTTTCTCAAGCTCTAAAAAACAATGTATCTTCCAAGGCATCCAAGCACACTAAGCATTGTCTTAGAACACACACCCCTCCCTTCTATTTATAAGCATCCTTCATGCAAGTTGTCATGATAAAATCATCACAATTTCAACTTGTTTTGCCATGTGCCATTCTTGAATCCAAGTGATTTGTGAGTTGTCATTTTGATCATTTGTTTTCCCACCATGCATGAGCTGGATTTTGCTTGTAGGTTGAGTGTTTCAATTTTGCTTCTCTATCTATTAGTTGTCTTGTATGACTTAATATCTTGTGGTCAAATAATTTGTCTTGAAGAAACTTGAGTGCACTTCATCTTGTATTTGGATTTGATGCAAGTGGCTGAAAAATATCCAGGAACGTCAAGTGCAGGTGTGTCCACTTGATGGTCGATTTTGTCTTAGATTGAGTGGATATCTCTTCAAATACAAAACATAAAAGTTATAGATATTTCTCTTGCGGTTCTAGATCATCTTGAATCAGCTCAATCGGAGATTGGATGAGAGAGTTATGCCCATTTGACGAAAAGATGTCAAAACTGTCTGAAATTCCGCAATTATCTTCATTTGCTCCTAATGTCTCCATTTGTGTCCTAAATCAAAATATAAGAATAATGAGTATATTTAGGCATCAAATAAGAATAAAGTTTTAAACATTAAGAGAGGAAAATATGGCATTTTATATTCTCATCAATATATTAAATCATGCTTATATCTATCTCAAGATAAATGACCATTAATTTTATTAACATGAGTTATATCCATTGTTTTCTCATTTCTTTTAGTATTTAAATAGAGTATTTAGAGTGCATTTTTGTGCACTCATCACACCCCCCAACTTACTCATTGCTAGTCCCTAGCAATTTTCATGCAAAATGATGAGAAAGACCAAAGAAAATCACACATAGGGGCCATCAAGACACATTTTTCAAATTTACATATCAAAACAATCTTAGAAATTCAATAACCCTTTCACAAGTAATTCAAATATAGCAATCCACAGAGTGTGTATGTGTTCCAAACTATTTTTATCAGATCAGAGGTTTCGACACATGCAAAATTAGAATATCTTAAGCAAAAAGGTTCAACTCCATAACTCACGGGTATAGAAGTGTTTCATGTATGGGTTCTCTCTATGGAGTTGACAAAGGTGTACATTTACTCTCATGGAAATTTAGCCAATTATATATAAGTAACAAGTAAACATTGATCTTATGATAGGAATACTAACAAATGAGATTTCCACCATTCTTTCCACAAGCATACTTAGGATCGGAAAAATCAACACAAAGGGTTGTAATGTGGTTTAGGGTTGGGGTTCATAAGAAGAAAAGGTGAAGAGATTTCAAAAACTTCCAAGTATACACAAAAGGGAATCTGTTAAATTTTTCAGTAGACTATACTTTCCTTTTGATGTACTTTTCAATTTTTTAGATTTTTGACTAAGTACACTTTTCCATCTTCTTTTGCCACTGGTGTCTTCGCAATTTGATGAACTCTTTCATGAATAATTTGATGGACACATCTAGCACCATGCCATTTTTGTCATGGTTTTTTTTTTTTTTTTTTTATGATAATTTCACACCTAGTACACACTTGGAAGTAAAATGGTAGGAAAATATAGTGTATAAGCTATACTCCAATGTGGAGAGGTATGGATGATGTAGATATGAAAATAAAAGGCCATATGTGTATATTGGCTCAAAATTGGCTGCTAGGGATCTATGATAAAAATGCTCAGCTTGAAAGGCTCAAACGTTAATTCTAAGTTGACTTTCGTCATATCCCAAGTATATCCACCATCTTACCACAAACCATGTAATGATATTCTCAAAAGAAGTGTCAAATTCAACAGATCAATGGATACTTATCACAATTTCTGTATTTGTAAGCTCTCAATTCTCACAAAATTCACATGAATACTTGAGCAAAATAATTCTTTAGTTACATGTGTCAAATCACCATATTACCACAAAGTTTGGAGAAGTGCATAAATGGCTCTGTGGATGTTTTAGCAAAATGATTTAAAATGGGTTTGTTGAATTCACCAAGATGGTTATGAATGAGCATGAGTATCATTTGTGAAAAGATGCCTGCGTGAAAAAATTTGGCAATTTTTTATATATTGATTGAAATATGCCACAGAGTTTAAATAACAGATTTATATTCCCACCCCCCAACTTAAATGAAACATTGTCCTCAATGTTTAAGAATCAGAATTGAATAACTAAATAGGGTAGAATACACCTGATGTGGGATGTGGGTGGCTTGCTTGGCATCAAAGATGGTATTTGTCAAAATAAAATTAACCTATAACAAAATAAAGTAAACAATAAACAAAAATAAAATGAACGAAAATAAAAGAAAAGAAAAACATACCTGGAGATGGTCAAGATTGATATACTGGGTCCATAAGTGGAATGTCTTCCACTTCTGGAATTTGTCTATCAATTAAGATTTTGAGGCGTTGACCATTTACTTTGAAGATACATCCATCTTTTGGATTTTCTATTTCTACCGCCCCATTTGTGAAAACATTTTTTACTATAAAAGGGCCGGTCCATCTAGATCAAAGTTTTCCTGGATGCTTATGGAGTCTTGAATCATATAAAAATACTCGATCATTAGGCTTAAATGTTCTTCTTAAAATATTTTTATCATGAAATACTTTCATTTTAGCCTTATAGATCTTGGAGTTTTCATAAGCATCATTTCTCAATTCTTCTAATTCCGTCAATTGGAATTTTCTAATTTTTCCTGCTTTTTCCAAGTCAAAATTGAAATGTTTAATGGCCCAATATGCTCGATGCTCGAGCTCCACGGGCAAATGACAAGGTTTTCCAAAAACAAGTCTATAAGGTGACATGCCTAAGGGAGTTTTGAAAGCTGTACGGTAAGCCCAAAGCGCATCGATTAGTCTCAAAGACCAATCTTTCCGATCCGGGTTGACCGTTTTTTCTAAAATTTGTTTAATTTCCCTATTCGCAAGTTCAACCTGTCCACTTGTCTGAGGGTGATATGCAGTAGAAAGCTTATGTATCACCCCATATCTTTTCATTAAAGCTTCAAAAGAACGGTTACAAAAATGCGTACCTCGGTCACTAATGATAGCACGTGGGGTACCAAATCGAGATAGTACATTTTCTTTGAGAAACTTAATTACCGTCCTGTTATCATTGGTCCTGCAAGGTGCTGCCTCTACCCATTTTGACACATAATCTACTGCCACAATAATATATAAATATCCAAAAGAAGGAGGAAATGGTCCCATAAAATCAATGCCCCAACAGTCAAAAATTTCAATTACCAAAATTGGGTTTAAGGGCATCATATTACGACGGGTCATAGCTCCTGACTTTTGACATCTTTCGCATGAGCGACAATAGATATTTGTATCTTTAAATAAGGTGGGCCAATAAAATCCACACTGCAGGATTTTTGCAGCGGTTTTCTTCATTGAAAAGTGGCCACCACAAGCTTGGGAATGACAAAACTCCAAAACGCTTGCAATCTCTTCATCAGGGATGCAACGCCTTAAAATTTGATCAGGGCAGTATTTGAAAAGGTAAGGGTCATCCCAGTAGAATTTTCGTACCTCAATCATGAATTTCCTTTTGTCTTGGGTGCTAAAATCCTTTGGTATTTCACCTGCAGCTAAATAGTTCACAATATGAGCAAACCATGGTAGAGAAGTAATAGAAAGTAAATGCTCATCGGGAAAATCATCTTTGATTGGTATGTGGTCAGAAGTGTCCTCGAATGTGAGTCTAGAAAGATGGTCTGCCACTACGTTCTCCACTCCTTTCTTGTCTTTGATGGTGATGTCAAATTCCTGCAAAAGCAAAATCCATCGTATTAATCGTGCCTTAGCATCCTTCTTTGTAAAAAGGTACTTAAGGGCTGCATGATCTGTAAAGATAATGATAGGAGAACCAATCAAATAAGCGCGGAATTTATCCAAAGCAAATACTACAGCTAACAACTCTTTTTCAGTGGTGGAGTAATTCATTTGTGCATTATTTAGAGTTCGACTAGCATAGTAAATGACAAAAGGTTTCCCTTCTTTTCGTTGTCCAAGAACAGCACCTACAGCAAAATCACTAGCATCACACATAATTTCAAAAGGTAAATTCCAATCAGGTGGTTGCATTATGGGTGCTGAAGTAAGCTTGCCAATTAATGTTTTGAAAGCCTCTTGACAGGCTTGTGTCCATTCAAATGGGGCATCCTTAGCTAGGAGGTTACATAGTGGTCTAGATATGGCAGAAAAATTCTGTATGAATCTCCTATAAAAACCCGCATGACCAAGAAATGATCTTATATCCTTGATTGTTCTAGGTGTAGGCAATTTAGAGATTAATTCAACTTTTGATTGATCAACCTCCATTCCTTTGGAAGAAATAATATGCCCTAAAATAATACCTGAAGGTACCATAAAGTGACATTTTTCCCAATTTAAAACCAATTCTTTTTCTTCACAACGAGTCAGTACTCTTTCTAAACTCATTAAACATGCATCAAAAGAAGATCCAAAAACAGTCAAGTCATCCATAAAAACTTCCACGCACTTTTCAACCATATCACTAAAAATACTCATCATGCAACGTTGAAAAGTAGCTGGAGCATTACACAATCCAAATGGCATTCTGCGGAAAGCATAAGTACCGAAAGGACAAGTAAAAGTAGTTTTATCCTGATCTTCTAATGCAATTTCAATTTGATAATAACCAGAATAACCATCCAGAAAGCAATAAAAAGGATGACCAGCCACCCGCTCAAGAATTTGATCAATAAAAGGAAGCGGAAAATGGTCTTTTCGTGTGGCGGCATTTAATTTTCTGTAATCAATGCACATCCGCCAACCAGTCACCAGTTTTGTAGGGACTAACTCTCCAAGGTCATTTTTTATCACAGTTACTCCTGACTTTTTAGGAACAACCTGCGTAGGACTTACCCATTTACTATCAGCAATAGGATATATCATTCCTGCATCTAATAGTTTCAATACTTCATTTTTCACAACTTCTTTCATTGTGGGATTAAGTCTACGCTGGGGGTCTCTTCGAGGATTAGTTCCTTCCTCTAAATTTATTTTATGAGTACAGATTAGGGGACTAATGCCTTTTATATCAGCAATACTCCATCCTAGGGTTGATTTATATTTGCATAAAATCTGAATTAATTTCTCACCTTGGGACTCAGATAATTCAGATGAAATAATAACAGGAAAAGTATCACCTGGACCAAGGAAAACATGCTTTAAACCCTTAGGTAGGGATTTTAATTCAACTTTAGGGGCTTCCCTACTTGAAGGAATCTGTCTTTCTCTTTTTTCAGGCAACTTCTCAAACTTTGGTTGCCATGCCTGTGTGCTATAATCATGAGTTCTGTCAAAAATAGCACAAATGTCAAATACATCAGATGAATCACTTATAGAATTAAATTCAGAATTAACAATAAAGTATTCAAGGGAATCTGAGTCATGAGTTGTAAGAACATCCCTTTCTATAAGTGAGTCAATCATGTATGTCTGATGACACTCGACATCCTCTTCTGGCTGTTTTGCAATATGAAAAATATTTACCTCAAGAGTCATATTGCCAAAAGAGAGTTTCATCAATCCATTTCTGCAATTGATAAGAGCATTAGAAGTAGCAAGAAAAGGTCTACCTAAAATTAATGGAATTTTAGAGGTGGTTTCTACAGCAGAACTAGTGTCTAGAATTAAGAAATCAACAGGATAGTAAAATTTGTCAACTTGAATTAAAACATCCTCTACCACACCTCGTGGTGCTCTGACTGAACGATCAGCCAATTGCAATACCACAGAAGTTGGTTTGATTTCTCCCAATCCTAATTGCAAATAAATAGAATATGGCATCAAATTTACACTAGCCCCTAAATCTAGCAATGCCTGTCCAAGCTCATGATTGCCAATGTTGCATGTGATGGTTGGACATCCAGGATCCTTGTACTTAGGGGGAATCCGCTGTTCAATTAGAGCACTAACTTGCTCTGTCAAGAATGCAGTCTTCTTCACATAATGCTTCCTCTTAACTGTACACAAATCTTTGAGAATTTTTGCGTAAGTAGGAACTTGTTTAATTACATGCAAAAGAGGAAGATTAATTTTTACTTGTCTAAGATTTTCCAAAATATCATTGTTATGATCTAGAGTTTGTTTACTTGACTTTAATGCTTGAGGAAAAGGTACCTTACCAGGATTTTTTGTTACCGCAGGTTCCTCAGGTTTTGTTACCTCAAGTTCTTTGGGAAGCTCAGGACTGCTGCTATCTTGATCTTTCTCTACATCCTTTTTTTTTTCTATTATTGGATCACGTAGAGACTTACCACTTCGTGTCACAATGGCGTTTACGTCCTTCAGATCTCCTTGTGCCATATGTTGACCATGAGGTACAGATTGAGTTTGGGAAGGAAACTTACCTTTCTCATTCATAGTCAATGAACTCATTATTTTAGACACCTGGCTCTTGATTTCCTTATTTTCTTCAACAACCTGCATAATCAAAGATTCAAATTTTTGATTAGTCTTACCCTGTATTTCAATAAAAGTATGCAAAGTATCTTCTAAAGAATTTCTAGAAGATTGAGGTGCATGGTATGGTGCAGGATATGATCTAGAGAGTTGTGCAGGCTGCTGGTTTTCAGACTTCCAGCTGAAGTTGGGATGATTATGCCATCCTGGGTTGTAGGTTTCAGAGTAAGGTGTGAAGGGCTTTTTGTACATACCTAGAGCATTACTTTGTTCCTCATACATACCATTCATGTTAGTATGTGTAGGACACTCTTGGGAATGATGATCTATCCCACCACAGACAACACATGGCCCAAAAGATTCTGCATAATTAGCCGTGTGTGTTGGTTTTGAGTTTTTAGTTTTCAATAACTCTAATTCTCTGGTGAGCATTTCAACCTTAGCCTTAAGGTTATCCTCCTCCCTTAGATGGTAAATACCACCACTCAAGTTTCCTGTAGGTCGTGACCTGTTTGTGCTATCAGTAGCACTAGGTCCAGTCCAAGTATGAGCTTTTTCAGCAAGCTCATTGAGGTACTCTATGGCCTCATCGGGATTTTTTTGTAAAAATTCTCCATTGCACATCATTTCCACGAATTGACGTTCCCTGGGCGTAAGGCCTTCATAGAAATAACTCACTAAGCGCCAATTCTCATATCCATGGTGGGGACACATACTCAGTAATTCTTTAAATCTTTCCCAAAACTGGTACAAAGTCTCACTATCCTTTTGTGCAAAGGTAGAGATTTGTCTTTTTAAAGCATTAGTCTTATGTTGGGGAAAGTATTTATTGAAAAACACTTGAGTCATCTCACTCCATGTTCCAATAGACCGTGGTCTTAGTGAGTACAACCAACTCTTAGCTTTATCTTTCAAAGAAAAAGGAAAGAACTTTAGCCTTACCGTTTCGTCAGTGGTATTTTGACCGTGAAATGTTGCAACTACTTCCTCAAATTCCCTAATATGAACATAGGGGTTTTCATTTTCTAGACCATGGAAAGTCGGAAGTAATTGTATCATTCCCGTTTTGAAATCTACATGACGAACATTAGGTGAGAACATAATACAGGATGATGTGGCTGTTCGTGCGGGATGAAGATAATCTTGGAGGGTTCTAACAGGTTGGTCCACGTGTTCACTCATCGCGTCAGAATTGGAAGAATTATCAAACAAGCAATTAGAAAAATTAGATTCTGAATCTGATTCTAGCACGGGTCTACTAGCAAACCGTCCAAAAGCGTCTCTGTACCTGCGCATGCAAAGTAAAGAAAAGCGTAATACTGAAAAAAAATAATTACGAAAAGAAAAGTAAAATAAAATAAAGATGCAGAAAGCTAAAAAGAAAATGAACGAAGCTACCGCTCTTTTTTTTTTTTTTTTTTTTTTTTTTTTTTTTTAACAAACTACTAAAAAAAACTACAAATTCTTCTACCGTCTCCCCGGCAACGGCGCCAAAATTTGATTACGCCCAAAGAATAACGCGGTCGTTTGCAGTATAACTTTGGGGTGTCGATTCCACAGGGAGATAGATTGAGAAATTGAAGAACAGTAACGAAATTAACAAAAAGATTTAGATGAGTGCGAAAAGTAAAGCATCGGGAATCCTTTGTATATAATTGGTATTTTAATTATTTTCGATTCATTAATAACTCAATTGAAAATTCTATGTCCAAATTTTCAATCGAAAAATAAAACATTAATAACCAGTTTTAAATCAAATGTAATCTTTTGAAAAATCATTCGTCACAATATAAGAACAGGAATTGTTATCGATATTAAAGAAATTCAACGTCGACAATATACTCGTAGAGCAATATTGCAGCAGAGAATTAAATTAAAATAGATAACCAATTGAACCAAACATAATCAAAGGATTATTGCATTTAATAGAAAAAACATGACTGAATCTATAAATGAAATAAATTCTAAGATTATTTGGTGACGTAAACATATATAATAAATTTCGAATGACTAAACAAAAGAGTTTAATATTTGAAGAACACATATATGAATCAAAAACAATTACAAATACCATCATATATACAAATTCATCCCTAGCTCTACTAGAAAATTAGTTACACATATTGAAAATATGCAACAAAAATTCTCTAAGGGATAATATGGAAGAGCCAACCATTATTTTCTTCTCTCTTCTTTGGTTTTTCTTTTCTTTTCTCAAGCTCTCAAAAACAATGTATCTTCCAAGGCATCCAAGCACACTAAGCATTGTCTTAGAACACACACCCCTCCCTTCTATTTATAAGCATCCTTCATGCAAGTTGTCATGATAAAATCATCACAATTTCAACTTGTTTTGCCATGTGCCATTCTTGAATCCAAGTGATTTGTGAGTTGTCATTTTGATCATTTGTTTTCCCACCATGCATGAGCTGGATTTTGCTTGTAGGTTGAGTGTTTCAATTTTGCTTCTCTATATATTAGTTGTCTTGTATGACTTAATATCTTGTGGTCAAATAATTTGTCTTGAAGAAACTTGAGTGCACTTCATCTTGTATTTGGATTTGATGCAAGTGGCTGAAAAATATCCAGGAACGTCAAGTGCAGGTGTGTCCACTTGATGGTCGATTTTGTCTTAGATTGAGTGGATATCTCTTCAAACACAAAACATAAAAGTTATAGATATTTCTCTTTCGGTTCTAGATCATCTTGAATCAGCTCAATCGGAGATTGGATGAGAGAGTTATGCCCATTTTACGAAAAGATGTCAAAACTGTCTGAAATTCCGCAATTATCTTCATTTGCTCCTAATGTCTCCATTTGTGTCCTAAATCAAAATATAAGAATAATGAGTATATTTAGGCATCAAATAAGAATAAAGTTTTAAACATTAAGAGAGGAAAATATGGCATTTTATATTCTGATCAATATATTAAATCATGCTTATATCTATCTCAAGATAAATGACCATTAATTTTATTAACATGAGTTATATCCATTGTTTTCTCATTTCTTTTAGTATTTAAATAGAGTATTTAGAGTGCATTTTTGTGCACTCATCAAGTTCACAAACACACACGATCAGTTAGCAAATATATTCACAAAACCCTTACCAGAAGATAGATTATTTATGATTAGAAGAGAAATAGGTATGATGCATGTTATGAATATCTCTTGAAAGATAGATCAGAGTTCATAAAAATAGAGAGATATTTTTTTAAATACTTTTACATAAACTTGAGGTTCTTAACCTCATGTTTGAGACGCTCATTCTCTTCATACAATATCATGTCATCCCTATCCATGGGAACTGGCAAGCGGAATGAAGAATCCAATAGAGATTTCAACTTTTTATTCTTCTGCCGAAGGATTCCTTCCCTTGTGTGAGACTCTTGAACAATTCGTTGAAGTACAACAATTTGTTCTTTAAGCTTTTCAACCTCATGATTTTTGACTTGTAGCCGCTGGGAAAAAGCGACAATAGAGGATGAGTAGCGAGTCCCGAGACTCACCAAGTCGTAGATAGCATCGGAGTCTGGCTTATTAGCCAAACTGTTGTTCTCTTGCTGCAACATGGCGCCAATGGTAGCTGCAGAAAGGACATGAGATTGAGATGTAGAATACCTCATGGATGCATCTAGAGGAATGTTAGAAGAATAAGCCATTGAGAAAAGAATTGAAAACTTAAAGCGAGAATATTGAAGGAATGCAGATGAGTTATAGAGATGAGAATAAGATTTGATGCAAATCGGATGAACTTTAAAACTGATTTTATAGAGATAGCATAAAGAACAAGACAAACTATTGTCTCTTCAAATCTTATTAGTCAAAAGAAATATAAGATATGCTGGACACACATTGTCAAAAGTTTTCTTACTAGAAAAACGGTTCTCTGCTCCTATCATGGCATTGACGGCCTTAGGAGAGAAGATTGATGGTTGATGCGTCAAGGGTTCCTAATTCAAGTCTGGAACATTAGTGGAAGAGAATTGTTTGGCCATTCTATCGTTATGGAGAAACAGAACTTAGGTCAAGAAGCAATGTTTTTTTTTGGTATCCGATTGGTGAAAATGATTTTTTTTATAGAAACTCAGAGCCTTCAAACCCGTTTGTCAACAACATCAGGCGATTGATCTGCTTTCGCACCGACTCCTAGAGCTAGGCCTCCAATCTTTACAGGTTTTGTCAGATACGCGTGGCTCCGCATCAAAAGGGGGGAGATTGTTGAACCCAAGGTTTCAAGTCTCGTATTTACGTATAAATTTTGATGATAACAAATAATATTGAAAACTCAAGCTCAAGTTGTCTATGCATGAAGGGAGTTAAACACATCAAGAAATCAAGCATGAGCAAGAAAGATATCAAGTCTACAAATGAAGCTCATAGATTATTTTTGTACATCTCTTGATAAAATTAGAAATTGGATTAAGGCTCCAAATTACTCTTTTTTCTCATAAAACATCAAATTACTTTTTCCACATATGCAAGACATTTTTAAATGTCTTAGTTTTGAAAATTATGTTTTTCACATGTGCATAACACCATCAAACAAAATAATTTCGAAAATTATATTTTTTTTATAAAAACTTGATTTTATAAGATGATTGATTATCATATTTGACATGTGCATATTTTGTTTGAAAGTCTTGAAGGGAGGTGGTGTGTTTTTTTTGACTAATGCAAAAGGTAGATGATTTTGTTTGAGAATCTTAAAGGGTGGTTGTGTGTTTTTTTGACAAATATAAAAGATAGATGATTTGTTTGAAAATCTTAAAGGGTGGTTGTGTGTTTTTTTGACATATGCAAAAAGAAGATGATTTGGTTTGAAAAATAAATCATGCTCATTTTGTCTTGTATGAAAAGCAAAAAATTAGGTTTGATTTCTTTGAAAAATGAATGGAGTTGTCTTTGACAAATGCAAAAAGGAAATGTTTTTATTTGAATTTTTTGAAAAGTGAATAGTGCTCTTATTTGACATGGGAATCTTTTCAAATTTGAAATTGAAGACTCATTTACCTATAAATAGCTCACTTGAGTTTTGCAAAAATTACAACAAGAGCTTATACATCTATTGCTAAGTTTTGCATCATTTTTTCAAAGCTCTCATTCTCTCTTTTCTAAAGTTTTGAGCCTTAATTCTTGTTCTTGTTGAGAGAGATATAGGTTGCGCTGTATTGTTTCTATCTCACTCATTGAGGAGTGTACTTTGATAGTCTACCTACTATCAATTCTTGTATCAGTAAAAGGGTGTGTATAACCCTTATGTGTGTAGAAGGTGTTCTACACGGGGAATAGTTAAATCACCAAGTGTAAGGTGATTGGAAGTGTAGAAGGTGTTCTACACGTGGAATAGTTAAATCACCAAGTGTGAGGTGATTGGAAGTGTAGAGGGTGTTCTACACGGATTCTTTGGAGCGGTGCTGCTCAAAGGTGTAATAGGTTTCTATCTCGACCTAAAGGAGATTGAATAGTGGATTTGGGAATTCTCAAGGGGTAGCTTGAGGCGAGGACGTAGGCAGTGGGGCTGAGCCTCGTAAAAATACTGAGTTTGCTTTCTCTTACCCTACTCTTTATATTTCCTACTGCTTTATATTTTGGTTATATTTTATATTGTATATTTAGTTTATAAGTATTAATTTTTTAATATAACCAAATTCACCCCCCCTCTTGTGTTAGTCATCTGGGCAACACATTTATCCAACAACACTATGTATGAACAGGACACCTTATGCATGTGACTTAAAATTATCCTTCTCAAAATTAATAAAATAATCACACACGCCAAAATCCTATTTGGCCCAAAATAAAACTTCAGTAAAATCACCCATCATTTTCCCAGAAAATGATGATTATAAATCCATTAAAACCATAACCATTTTTCCAGAAAATGGTCTGCGTAAAACCAATAAACACAACCCGCCACTTTCCCAGAAAATTGTCTAAATATCCGTTTTATTAATCGTATGCATTATGATCTCCTCTAAGGACCATCCGCACACCCTGGCTTTCATTATCACATCGAAGGTAACGACCCCGCATGTGACTTCGGAACGGGCGATGCCTAGTTAACCGCACCCGGCACATACCATGACCAGGCATCCCCTAACTCCCGCCAGCAGAGGAGCCACGAAGTCGGCACGAGAGCGTTACCATCCCGTCCGATCCCGTCGTTACCCGGCGACGACCCAGGGGACGTCACTCAGTATATTCCGCTCCCGAGTGACCAGAGGAACTCCACCGGGATAATGCCCCATCCTGGCTTGGGGTCGTGATATACACGCACCCGAAACCATAAACACAATGAAAATCCAGTTTTCATTTCTAACACATAAATATGCGCGTAAATACACAATGCAGATGACCATGCACCAAATAACGAACAACTGATAATTTTCAATAATGACCAAACACAATATTTATTGATGCCAAAAATATATTTAAATCTCAAAATTTATTTGGAAAATACTTGCAGCGGGTAAAAACACAAATCCTTGAACAAACGCCAATTCGCAGCGTTCGTAGTAGTCACCAATACGTTAGGCTAAAATACTTGGTTTGACACCAAAATTTAGGGAAATACTCTTTGAAGGGTGAGGAATATCATGGTGGTGGTGGTGTGGCGGCACAACCACCGGAAGGTGGTGGATCGGGCTCAAAATGGGTGAAAACCCATTTTCGAGTTTGGGGTTGTACCGGGAAGGTGGGGCTGCGGTTTGAGGAGCTGAGCTAGAGGGGTGATCGGCTAAGGTGGAGGAACATTTTGGTGGTGGAGGTGAGGCTCACGGTGGCGGTAGACGGCGGCTGAGTTGCTCAACCCGTGGGTTTTAAAACCCATTTCGTGGCTTGATCGTGTGGGAGGAGTCCAGGGGGCTACTAGCGGTAGGTTAGGTAGCTAGGAGGCCGGTGATGAAGTGGTGAAAAGATGGTGGCCGGTGGTGACCGGTAAACACATGAATGGGTATTGTAATATCCATTCGGGTTTCAGTCCATGAAGGGGAGGTGGGAGGAGGTCCAGCGCTGGGATCACTGGGGTAGGCTGGCCGACAGGTAGCGGTCCTGGTGGTGGGGGCGGTGAGGACAGGCGGCCGGCGCAAGGTGGTGGCTGGGCTGCTTAGTGGCCGAACGAAAACAGGAGGAGGGGGAAGGCTCGTGTCGTGCATGGGTCCTGAGGGGGGGGGGGGGGAATGCAGGGGCAGAAAGGGAAAAAGAAAAGAAAAAAAAAAGAGAAAAAGGAAAAGGAAGAAAAAATGGATCCAACTAGAAAAACACAATAAATTAAATAAAAGCCACTCAAAATACTATAATTCAATGTCAATAAAATAAAATATTTAAAATCCAATAATAAACTAATTTAATTTAAAGAACATTTTAAATATAAAATACTAATTAATAATAAGAAAGCACATCAAATAAAATCACATAATAATATAAAGGAAATTAAATTCCACTCGTTAAAATAATTAACTCATTAAAATAAATACGAAAATCAACGTAACTCAATATTAACAAATTAATAGCTCAAACAATTATTTTAAACAAATAAAACACAACCGATAATATTATTAAAATTAATTAAAATAATTAATACCGAAAATAAAATAACGTATAAAAATACAACTAAATCTGGGATCTCACACCATAAACGGCGAACCAGGAGACTTCTGCGATTGCTCGAATGGTATACATATATATATATATGCTCATTTTCTTCCAAATCACATATGTGCGTGTAATATATATATATATATATATACATAGTACAAAATTTCTGTAGACACAAAGAAATTACGTAAAACTAAAATCACAATTGACATGATTTCATGTGATTATTACATATACTTTACACTACAAATAAATTTACAATTTGACGTATTCTATCAAAACTACGTTTGTGTATAGATTTAATTTTGTATAATTCATTTATGGTTAGAATATCGTTGGATAGTTGATTAAGGCAAAACCTATCTTCTTCTAGTTGTTAGTGGTGTCATGAATGCATAAATCTTCTATTTCACTATTGATGGGATGGATGGTAATTACATCAAACCCATTGCCACAGATTATATCATGATAAGCCCGAGACAAATAATGGATATCTTACTCACAGCAAACCAAGTTCATGACTCCTGTTACATGGCTGCAAGACAATTCTCGAGCGAGGATGTCAACATTATTGGATTCGATCACTCCAATGTAATCGCAATCCTTGAATATAGACGAAATTCTACTTTCCCATCACCTCCTACCTTTTTGAGTACACTTCCTATGTACTTGGACTACTAGTACTCAGTCTTGAAATTCACCAAAAGTATAAGGAGCTTGGCAAGCCAAGACTATCCAATAGACATCCCCCTAAACATAACTACAAGAACGTACGTAACAGTTTCCATGAATACAATGGATTGCACATCATGCTCAAAAATGATAGAAGGAATTGATGATGAAATCTTATCTTCAAGCTTAAATAATATAAGTTGGGTCAACCCACATACTGATGTACTGCAAGCCTACTACAAGTCCCCGTTTTCTTTCTCTTCCGCTGTTTAAGTTTGTTTTATTCTTGAAATGAACATGATATGCATGTTAAAGGTGTATAAAAGGTTTCCTTCTGATCTTTCGCCACACGTTTTTTTTCTTGCAATTTGTTTAGTTGTTCATATATATATATATATACACACACAAATATATGTTGCACATATGATTAAGTTAAACCTTGTATTTCTTACATAGGAATATTCGTGGGGTGTACACCACAAACTTCCCGCCTTCCTTCTTCAACTTTACAGCCAATGAACTTTCGAATAACATTACTCTAACATTCTAAGGGACCAAGGTGAAGGTGTTGAATTATAACGAATCAGTAGACATAGTTTTTCAAGGGAGTAACCTATTAAAAGGCTCAATGAATCATATTATGCATTTGCACGGATATAGCTTCTATGTGGTTGCACTACAAGATCTAAGGCAATTTGCCAAGAGTGATTCTTGTGTCAAAAAGCATGCTATTGGCGGGTATTGACTTTTTCCAACAAATTTCAGTCGTGGGCTACTCGTGGTACCTACTCAGTCGCAGATACTACTACTATCCATGAGTAGGCATTTTCGTGGAAAGTGGCTGCTTATTGCCACCGCTAGGCTCGTGGTTAAAGGCTATTGGTAGTAGCAAAAAAGTCTAGAAATGCATTGCCTCTTGTGAGAAATGTCTATTTCTCACAAAGTGTTCCCTTTGCTATTAACTATTTTCCACATAAGGGTCTAGAGGGGAATTAATGTTTACTACCAAACTCATGATAAATGCTTGCACAAACAATATTTTTTACCACCAAGTCCATTCCTGTGCATTACTTTATTTACATGAACAAGTAGTGGCAATTTCAACAATAAAACTGACCCAAAAGAGTTAGTTTGGTGGATCCTCTTGAGGTTACTACCTTTGGAATCCCTAAGGTTGGATGGGTTGCCATTAGATTCATTGCAAAAAATCCAAGTAAAATATTATTCTCAGCATCACCCAACTTATAATGACTTTTCTAATTTAATAAAAATGCAATCTATAGTGCTTAACATACAGTTAGATGCCTGCTGACATGAGAGGATGACTTTTGTGAGATCCCATTATTTTATCACCTTTGTATTTTATATGTACTGTTTGTTAAAATATTAATAGTAGATTTATTAAATGTGGAGTTATTTCTTCTTTTATTTATTTATTTATTTATTTATTGTGGTGTATCTATTTTAATGATTGAACTTAAATACTCTCTATGTTAATATGTGAGTTTTAAATAAATATGATGACTTGTTTTATTTAGTTATTTTCGGATGGGCTATTTAGGTTGTTTGTTGTTGGGTTTGTCCTTTTTTGTGTAGGCCGGATTTGAGAAAGTGAGGCCAAGCCCGTTCCCAATTGAAAGACCCAGTCTCCTTTAGTGTGAAACGGCGCCGTTTAGGCATGTAGCCAGGCAGCCCTTAGGCCTCCATCGCATTCTCCATTTGCGCCGGATGCCACATTTTCTTCTTCCTCTTTATTTCTTTATTTTTCTTCTTTTATTTTTCCTACTTTTTCCTCTGTTTTCCATTGCAGACCCATGAGGTTGCAATCCCCGAAAACCAATTTCAGCCACCCATCTTTAACCATGTGTCCACCACTTCCAATCACCAGTCTTACACCTGTGTTTTGACCCTTTATTTCGTCAGCCAAGCACTTGAAAAACCCATTCTTTGCTCACAAAACCATAAGCCAGTCCATGGGTTTTCACCCCTATTTTCTTTTTTCACTGTGAATTTTATTTTGTACTCCTTATGCATGTTGCACATACTCTTTAGGGGTACTTGGCAATAGGGTGAATGACCAGTAGAATCATCATTCCGATATCGGGAGTCCCTCTAAATCCCAATGGGGAGTTGTGGGCACCACAACCTTTTTGGTAGGTGTGTGGTTTTAGCAATGTCACTTGGATCGACATATAAGTTGTGATTTGGTAGGACTTGTGAGAACGGGATGGTGACCGCATGGGTCCATAACCCATCGATAAGTGCTCCAAAAGTGTGTGCAACATAAACCAAGTGTGTAAGTAATATTCGTAATGGAAAATAAAAGCATAAATCTAGGACCAGAAAATTTAAAGTTTACATCACAAATGAAATAATTCTCCAAGAAGAGATCATACAGTCATTCAATAGAGGAAAAGTAGGAATTAAAGGGAAAAATAACAGCAAGGGATTTGAATCTCACAATCCTAGTATCATAAACAGATCACTACTCTGACGGAGCCTGCCCCTCAGGCTCAATCGTATTCCCTGCATCAAAATCTACAGTTCCATAATAAGGAATCGTAGGTGAGAGAAAAACCACCATGAGATAATGAAATCTTATTGAGTAGGAATCAAATAACACTTCGAGTATTATAGAAAACAACATACAAGTAAGGCAATCAATATGTTCTCAACCACGCATAAATAAACATGACCAATCCGTCCTTTCTCAAAAAGGAACTTATCTATCCATATATGCCAAACAACTCTTTTTTTGGCCTACGACACAAACCAAAATATTTATTAAGTGTATATCATGGGCTCTCCTAGGGACCATCCATACATCCTAACTCCTTTTGTCACCACATGGGTAATGACTGTGCGAGAAACTCCATACGAGCGATGCCCAACTCCGCATCTGGCGCGTGCCATGACTAGGCATCTTCTAGCCCCCGCCAACAGAAGGACTATAGAGTTGGCACAAGAGCGTTACCGTCTCATCCGATTCTGTTGTCGCCTAGTGACAAGTCAAGGGACGTCATTCAATTTTATACGTTCCCAAATAACGAGAGGAACTCCACCAGAATAATGTCACATTCCGACTTGGGGTCATGATACACACGCACCCACATGCTTTGACAAATCACATCACTCAATTTATAGACATACACCACAGTATTATAGCATCACAACACAGTTAAGTAATGATAAAAATTAAATAACGAGCGATGCATGTTGAGCAATTATTGGATAACATGGCAACGACACCAGACCCTGACAGGCAAACATAATCATTATAATCATATCAACAATACCAATTCACAACTAATCAGAGTATGGGGTAATCTCATCCTCTAGTTCTCGACCTCGGGCCCAAATAACTTACTCCAATTTTATTATTAATAGTTAACCAACAATTCAAACTGCAATTAAAAATTAGCGCATAATTAAAATTAAATAAAAATATCATATTGCATTGGACGGCTACTCACAATACAGTCAGGTAAATCTCTAGAGGATCAAGCAAGCGTTGAGATACGATCCTGCATCTCAACCAGGGAGTACGTCGCTACGTTGCATGCATCCCATACAGGTTATTCAAATGATATTAAAATATCATTTTAATCAAATAACCATGTGAGTAGATTGACTAACCGAAACTTTGTTAAGGATGGCGGTGTAGCGATATCGCAGCGGCTGCACAACGAAAACAACGACGACTTTTGGGTGTCGGGCTCGCAGGTTTGAGTGATTTTCGGGCTTAGATCACACTGGTGAGGGGACAGTTACACGCAATGGTGCTCGACAGCACACAAAAAATAAGCCAAGAGGCTTTGTACTCGAACTCAAGACAAGCGAAAAACAAGCATGCGACAGAGGGAAAAGGTTGCTCTCGAAGGTGGGTTTGAAGGAGAGGTTGAGGGGCTCTATTTATAGGCTGTGGGTTCATCTTGAAGCTCACAACCATGACTGTGATTGGGTGACAATGGTGATGTAGAAGACCACCATGTGGCACCCCAAAACTAGCCTTGAGCATGTGCGAGCTGTTATGAAGGGATTCCACCAGCTTTTGCAGATGAAACAGGGGAGGAGAATCATGGGTGAGGTCGCAGTTTTGGGTGGGTTTAAGGGTGGATTTCAAGCACATGGCTTGCGGGTTGGAGTAGAAAATGCAAGTGCAGGACTGGCATGGTGGTGGACTTTGAATTGGCGGACGCATGGCGAGAAGAGGGTGGCGGAGATGGGCAGCATAGGAGCTTGAAGTTCATGGGTGTACAGCTAGGGAAAAACCAAAAGAAAGAAAAGAAAATGAAGAAGGGAAGAAGGAGCAGTGGGGCAGTGGGGACTTAGGGATGGAAACCTAAGGGTTTCCCTTAGCCGATCACCAAAACAATGCCGTTTCAAGCGTTGAGGCTGGGCTCCACTTAAGGCCATGGGCCAGGCCCTCAATAACACTCATATACACGGCCCAATCAGGAAATAAAACTCTTACAATCAAGCAGCCCAGTTTGAATATAACCAACTGAAAAGCTAAAGTCCAATACACACACATAAAGCCCTTAACAGCTGGAACACACCCACACACACACCCACATGGGCCTCCCAAAATAAAAAAGGCTTCAATAAAGCACAAATAATCAACAAAAGAGTAACAATAAAAAGAGATTTAAATCAAACATTATATTAAATATGCCACAATAAGTAAAATAAAAATAAATCAATAATTTAAACATATGGTTATCCAAGTAATAATAGCAAAATAATAGGTCCAATATTAATTTAACAAGGATAAATTACAAGGGCAATAAAAAAACTAGATCTCACATCCTCCCCCCTAAAAGGAAATTCCGTCCTCAAAATTGTTCAAAGCCAACCCGAGAAAGAAAACAATCGCTAGCCACCGAACAGGTAAGGGTACCGCTCTCTTATCTCCGCTTCTCTCTCCCATTAGAAATCTCAAGCTAAAGGGTCTCCCCATAACACCTTCACCAAAGGTATAGTCTTGGATCTCAACTGCTACTCTTTCCAATCCATAATCTGAGTCGGCACAACTTCATAAGTCAGATCTAACTGAAGTTGGATGCTCTCTGGGTCAACGAAGCATGGTTCCTGTTGACCGAAACTTTTCTTTAGTTACGACACATGGAAGATATTGTGATCATCACCAAAATAGTCTAGGAAGACGATCCAATAAGCGACAGGCTCGACCTTTTCTAGAATCTAATAAGGTCCAACATACTTCGGACTAAGTTTCCATTTCTTACCAAAATGCTTGACGCCCTTCTTGGGGAAAATTTTGAGATAAACCCAATCACCTTCCTCAAAAGATAGATCTTTTCTTCATGTATCTGTATAACTCTTTTGACAACTCTGCGTTGCTACCATCTTGTCCCTGATAACTCGAACTTGATCTCTAATCTCTTACACGACTTCTGGTCCAAGTAACCTTCTCTCGCCAAACTCATCCCAAAACAGAGGCGATCCGCATTTCTTTCCATACAAAACTTCATATTGGACCATCTAAATGGAGGTATGGAGGCTGTTGCTATAAGCAAATTCAACCAATGGAAAGTGATTCTTTGAACTTCCCTTAAATTTCAAAACACAAACTCGTAACATATTCTCTAAGGTTTGAATGATGCATTTTGATTAGTTGTCTGTTGAGGATAGTATGCACTACTAAACTTCAATTTGATGCCCAAGGTTGACTACAAGCTCTTTCAAAAGACAGATTAGATATTGATAAATCAACATAATTTACCCCCAATTGCTATTTATATAGTTTATTTCTTGTTTAAAAATGGCTTTTTAATATGTCTTCCGTATTTATTTTTCCATCTTGATCATATAATTTTTTTACCATGCACCCTATTCTTATTCTTTTTTCTAAGGCATCTACCTACATCGCACATAACTGCTGACATAACATTATTTGATTTGAAAGACAAATTTTAAAATCTTACCAATCAAATCTTATTATTTAATTGAGGTAGATGGCATGCAGGCTTGAGAGTAGAATAACTATTTTGCTAATAATTGACTAGATGAGCTGAACTCAGGGTCGGCTTAACCATAAGGGCATTTAGATCATTGCTTAAGATTCCACTTTATACAAGACTCCTAAAAATAAAAGTGATCAAATATTTTTTTTTTGAGTTGTTTTTTAAAAGAATAAAAAATCATCTCATTAAATAAAATTTAAGTAGTTTTTATATATTTTTTAAATATGTACAAGACCTCATAATACTAAATTTAATATTTAATACGTTGAATTATTTATAATTTTCAAATAATTTTATTAAGATCATGCTAAATTGAGGTACAAAACTTGTGTTAAGGCCTCATTTTATATAAATTATCTTATTGAATTTAATTTTAAAAAAAAATTATGTAAAAGTTTAATTAAAGTTTAATTTTATTTTCATATAATAAATTATGTTTTATTATATTATATATAATTATGAATGACTCACTTAAATTTTGTTTTAACCCTCAATATATATTGAGTTGGCCTTACCAGCATGATCGGCTAATTATAGAACTAGTCTACTAGTTCGCGTTAATAATTCCTTTGTTAATATATAATATCGTTACTTATATAAAATTAGAAAATCCTTTTTTCTATATATATATATATATAACAAGCAAGTGAAGTACTGCTACACCCACCATTCAAAGTTCTTTCTTTATAACATTGGTTTTATCACATGATAAAATGTTTTGAAGCTAGGTGGCAGCTTAATTAGATCTGGAATTAAACTATGTCAATCAATCACTTGCATGCCTCGATTCGACAGCTTCATGCTTCTTTCATTTAAGAATGTTTGGTGCATGGGTCATTATCTCGTGAGTTAGTTGGCAATGACAAATAGCTAACAGCTAGAAGACTAGTACTGGGAAAATCAATTATGGCGGCTTTGATAAGATGGATCCGTACTCGTTCATCTTAAAGGTCGATCTCATCCTTGTTTTATATATGTAAAGATGAAGATAGTCAAGAAAAGGTAGCATCTTGTGGCCAACAGTGTAAAGATCAGTGCAAGAAAATGAAGTCGAAATATACACGACTTTTAGAGATCATTGTGAGCATTATGCTTCTTGCTGGAACTTTTTACTGCGTGGTTGAAGGCGATGTTCATTACTATGATTTCGTTGTAAGTACTAATTCGACCCCACTTCCTAAAGTACTTATTGCTTGTCAAGGATATTATGATCACGAGTAGGACCATTACTTGATCACGAGTACCTGTCGTAGTATATGTCTGTGCTTTCGATCTCCAAATTGTGGACTTCTGGCTTTTTCTCTTGTTTGGACGCACAATCATGGGTGTTTTGTCGAATAGAAGCTTTTTAGCGAATAAATGGCAGAGCATTAGCTTAATTAATGTATATGGGAGATTCCAAATGAATCACTATCATATGACGATCTTTTTTGTAGCTTAAGGAGAAGAACTTCACGAGGCTGTGTAGCACAAAGAGCATGCTGGTTGTAAACGACAGTTTTCCAGGGCCAGTAATCCGTGTTCACAAAGGGGATACTGTCTTTGTTAACGTCCACAACCAAGGAGATTATGGTGTCACTATTCACTGGTACGTACTCATCTCTCTCTCTCTCTCTCTCTCTCTCTCTCTCTCCTTGCGATCGCGGCCACAGTGCACAATACCTTAGAACATGCACAAAAGTCAAAACAGTGAAACAGTACACAATATTCTATATCGTTACAATCAGATGATAATGATCAGATGAGAGCTCCTTCCCTGTCAAATTAATGAGGAAAGTTCCCCAACCTCTTACACATCTTTTTTTTTTAATATCTTTTTAATTTATTCTTTTTAAATTTTTATTTATTATTCATACATCAAATATTTTATAAAAAAATTAAAAATTAAAAAAAATACGGTATGTGAGAGATAACTTGGATGACGTTGTATAGCATGACTCAAAATTATTTAGTGCTAGATCTGTCCGGCTTTGGCCATTGGGCTGCCCAAGGATAGGTATATAACATTCTGTCTTATTCTTTTATTGTTTTTTTCATATTTTAAATTAATGTTTAAAAAAATAAATAAAAAATATACAATATACTAAAAATTACTTTCTTAATAATCATTTAGAAAAAAAATATTAAAAACATATAGTACGTTTAAAATGAGGGGGCAAACTCACGAGGCATATTAACTTTTTTCGAAATTAATATATACTGATCTACTAGCAGCCGGTTACAAGCCCGCGACAAAATCAAAGTCAATATTTGATTAAGGAAATTTTCTCAAAAGTTTGGTTTGCTTTTCAAACCAAAACTCTATAAATTTCAAAGAATTTTACTCTATCTTTATTCAACCAATCGTGATTACTAAAATACTAAAATCAACACAAAATTTATAAATACGTACAAAAATTAAAAAAACTTTTCCCCTTAATCATATATATGACACAGTACTACTTAACACTTGTATGGAATTTTTACAACTAATTATTAAGGTATATATATGAAGTCATGATTAATCAATGTATAGTAACATTAACATGAATAATATGACAGGCATGGTGTTAAGCAGCCAAGAAATCCATGGTCTGATGGTCCAGAATACATAACACAATGTCCTATTCAACCCGGAACAAACTTTACATATGAGGTTATATTTTCTGAGGAGGAGGGAACCCTTTGGTGGCATGCTCATAGTGATTGGACACGAGCAACTGTTCATGGTGCCATAGTTATCCTACCCGCTATTAATTCCACTTTTCCATTTCCCAAGCCGGATGGAGAAGAGGTTGTTGTGATCGGTATGGTTTTACCCACTCAATATAGAACAAATCTAAATTTGTAAGCCTTTTTCTACCAACTCAATTAATATATATACCATTTAATTTAGAAGAAAACTTTTGTGTTTTTTTCTTAAGTTTTTTTTTTATATTGTAATAAATTTCACGACAGATATTTAGTCATGCAGGTATTATCTATACACCAAGCGTAATTAGTAAAATTATATATATATATATATATATAATGTTAATGGTGCGAGTCAAATGAGATTGTTATGGCAATGCTGAAGCACTATAATGTAATCCCATTAATTTATTTAATTTATTATTCGAACATGCAGCGGCCTGGTACAAAGGAAATTTGAAGGAATTGGTAGATGAGGCCATGGAAGACGGTACTGACTTGCCACATTCTGATGCTTATACCATAAACGGCCAACCAGGAGATTTTTGTGATTGCTCCAATGGTATGTCTTAATTCGCTTCTTATTGAATTGACAGCTCAACAGTGATCAGATTCTCGATCAAGGCAGTACCGTAAAAACATATATATTAAATATTTTATTCCTGAGCATCCTCTATTACGTAAAAGCTAAACTCTCCTTCAATAACTAGTCCAATACAAAATATTTAATTAATTAAAATAGACTATAAAATTAGAATTTGAATACAAGACCTTTGTTTTCATACCATTTGAAAGTGCAACTTGTCTGAAATGTAAATTGATGAAAATAATTAGATTTTATTATTTATTTTATATTTTAATAATATGTAGTATCTATAATATTATTGCAGGAACGGCATACCGTTGGAAGGTTGATTATGGCAAAACTTATCTTCTTCGAGTTGTTAATGGTATCATGAATGCAGAAAACTTCTTTGCTATTGCTCAACACAATTTCACCGTTGTTGGACTGGATGGTCATTACATTAAACCTATTACCACGAGTTATATCATGATTAGTCCAGGACAAACAATGGACATTTTACTCACAACAAATCAGTCTCTTGGCTCTTATTACATGGCTACTAGACAATTCTCGAGTGAGGATGTCACCGTTACTGGATTTGACCATGCCAATGTTACAGCAATTCTCGAATACAAAGGAAACTATACTTCCTCATCTCCTCCTTCTTTTCCAAGTACACTTCCTATGTACTTTGATCTCTACGCAGCTTTGAAATTCACCAAAAGTATAAGGAGCTTGGCAACTCAAGACTATCCGATAAACGTCCCTATGAGCATAACTACAAGAATGTATGTAACAATTTCCATGAATACGATGATTTGCACAAGCTGCTCTGGAGCGGACGATGATCAAATCTTAGCTTCAAGTTTGAATAACATAAGTTGGGTCAACCCACATATTGATATTCTACAAGCCTACTACAGGTCCAACTTCTTCTCTGTCTTCCTTTGTTTTGCTCTTGGTCTGTATATATCTACCAACGTACTGCACCTATCTTTTCAGTAAATACTTTAGACACGAAGTGATTATATAAAAGTAAAATTACAAAATGATGTGATTGATGTAGTAAGTAGATCTAATAGATCCTAGAAAGCCAATCAATTTGTATGTTTAATTTGTATAATCTCTTTATGTACTTAATGCTCTCTTTCTAAAAATATGATTAGGTTAAATTGAAAATCTTATACAGGAATAACATTAGTGGAGTCTACACCACGGACTTTCCGAACTTCCCGCCTTTTTTCTACAACTTTACAGGAGATGACTTTGAAGATAACCTTGACAAAACTGTGCAAGGGACCAAGGTAAAGGTGCTGAATTATAACGAATCAGTAGAGATAGTTTTTCAAGGGACTAACCTGATAAAAGGGTCTGTGAATCATCCGATGCATATGCACGGCTATAGCTTTTATGTGGTTGGAACAGGTGGTGGTAATTTCAACAATGAAACTGACCCAAAAGAGTTTAATTTGATTGATCCTCCCGAGGTGACAACCTTCGGGGTCCCTAAGCTTGGATGGCTTGCCATTAGATTCGTGGCAAAAAATCCAGGTAAATATATACATGCAATATATAACACTCTTCTCATCTTCTTCTTTAATTCATTAATTAATTCATTGTGACATCTAGTTTATCATACGTCCAATTAGATGCTAACATGAATCGATTTTTTGTAGGTGTGTGGTTTTGGCATTGCCACTTGGATCGACATCTAAGCTGGGGAATGAATACGGTATTCATAGTGAAAAATGGAGACACTGCTGAGACAAGCATCCGCCAACCACCAACCTACATGCCACCTTGTGAAGTTCCAATATTAAAATCTCCGCTGGAAAATGATGATCATCATGAAGATGTGTTGGACAGGATAAATTAAGCAAATTAGGGTCAATCACACTAGCTTTATAGTTTGATTATCATCATGATCATATTTTATTGTATTACTTGGGAGAGTTAGTTAACTAACTCTATTACAATAATAGTACTAGCACATTGATGTACGACTCTCCTATATTTATTGAAAGGCAATAAATGTTTGATTTGTTACATTAATGACCACCAACGTACAGTCCTAAAGATCGAATTAGATCTAAATAGCTCCAACCCCGAGCAACGTTCTAAAAATAAAATCTTATATACAGACATTACATGATTTTTTAGAAATAGATTAATAAATTTTATAGGTCTATATGAAAACAACTACTTTTTTTTTTAATAATAGACACTATTTAAAAAGAAACTACGCCCGCTTGCACTTTATCTCTAGCATTATATATAATATATATTATTGCCTTAATTTTAATTCCAATTGCGGCGAAAAGAGTCGCTGTAATCAATATATAACGTATTGCAACGAATTAGCAATTGCTGTTATTGTGTTTTAACGCGGCAACGCCAAAACGCCCCAATTTTAATTTCTATTTCCCTTTCCCAGGGTGCCCCCCTCGATTTTGCCTCGTACAATACTCACATCCTGATTCCCTTTTCTTCCCCAAATGAGTCTTCTCCTTAAGAGCCCCCGCTCTCTGCTTATTTCTTCAGTCTCCTTCTCTTTCTCTTTCTCTTCTCTCTCACCAGCAGTGGATTGAGAATTATATCATGATTGTCCGAATCTGTTCCTCTGAAGAAAGGCCCACCCTGAAAATTCTGTGAGAAAAGGAAGGTCTTGGTTCTGGGTAAATATGATCCGTTGAAACTAGATCTCTTGGTTCTGGAAGAAGCAGGTTCCGGACCCTCCGCATCAAGATAGTCAATCGAGAGAAGTGTCCATCCGAAATAGAGGAATTTCTCTCCCTCTCTCTCTCTCTCTCTCTTCAAGAATGTATCTACAAAGAGCCATTGTGATGGGATTCCTTTGTAGTTTTTAATAAAACTCTTGTTTAATAATTTCTACATTGTCCAGTGTATAACTCTAGGTTTTCCTTTTTATATTATTGCTTTCGTATAACTCTAGGTTTTCCTTTTTATATTATTGCTTTCGTATAACTCTAGGTTTTCCTTTTTATATTACTACTATCGTGTGGAAGCACGAGAAGCAGAAATGGGAATGAAAAACATCACTTTTTGAGATTGTTCTTTCTAATATGTCAGATTGGTTGGGATAATGCAATAAATATAATATTTTAGTTTTCGTTGTTGTTCAAAATTTATGTAAATTAGAAACTGGCAGTTCTTTGTGCATTTTAGTGGTTGCATGATCATATGTCCATTGAATAATGAGCTTTCAGTGGATTATGGTATTCAGTTAGCTCAAAAGCTTTTGTGGATTTTCCTATCTCGTTGTGAAAGCTTGGGTTTTTATAATAGAGTGTCTAATTTGTGTAAACATTTTGGTTTATTGGTATTAGTCGGTTGGGGGGTTAGTTAAAGAGACTATTCATGTAATGGATCATAGTTATTATGAGGAAAGTGACTCAATTGTTGATTTGGAAAGTGGCGAGACCATAAGAGAAAACGATGGACTTAAAGATTCGGATGCGGGTGGTAAGCATGCAAAGAAAATGTTGAGTAGGCTGAGGAGTGGATGCATTAGTTTTGATGGATCAGTGGGGGATATTGATGGATTAGATTCAATAATGACTGTTTACAGCCTGCCGAGATTTTGAAAATATTGGAAGTGGAAGGAAAGGCAGGGGGTATGGTGAAGGTGAAAATAGCAAATGAGAAAAGGAAAAAGGCGAGCTCGAAGAAGTTTCCCAAGCCACTCCATCCTCCTACTGGTTCGTCATTGGATTGGATGTAGCAGATATGAAGTTGGTCAGAGAAATTTTTGAGCTTGCAAGATTGAGGCATGCAATGATTGAACGAAGTTAGGAAGTGAAGAAATGAGAGCAGATAAAGCATCATCTTCAAATGGTAACCTTGTTGCATTGGTCATCACCATGTTCTTCTGCTTTGTGATAATCTTCCAGGGTAATTTTTTCATTCTAATCCTGTTTACTACTATGAAGATTGCATTATGTTGTCATTGATTGATAATTTATTTTTTCTTTTTGATTGTTTATTATTCAGACATCACCTTAAAAGGTCTCCAAGCAAGAGGAGAGAGATGGATGTGATGAAGTTGTAAGCTGCTCATCAATGTTAAATCTTCGTGTGAGTATTTGTATGCACTTCAGTTTGACAAAGTTATCATGAGTTCTACTCAAGGCTTGTAGCCCCAATTTCATATGCTGAAGTTATGAGTGATAATCTTCTTTTTGGCACCTCTAACACGTGTTAATGTTGTCTAGGATGATGAGTGATTACACAATGGAGACTAAACAATGGACTCATTGATTCAATGTAGAATTCCATGGTCCATACGAAAGTATTTTCCTTATGCTCTATTTAAAATCCCTTTGGTTGTTTAGAATCTCCTTTAATGATGTATTCTTTATGTGCTATGACTTTTAGTTTCATGCCTTGATGAAGGAGGAGTTTGGAAAATCCATGTTGAGTTTCCTGATGCTTATCCATAAAGTCTCCTTCTATTCAGTTTATGAACAAGATATACCATCTAAATGTTGATGAAGTGTGAGAACTTGTACCATAAAGCAATCTCTTCACTTATTTTTCCAACAAAACTATTCTGCTCTGGGAATGTATAGCTGCAATGAACAAAGCATATGGGAGACTTGGTAATATAAAAGGTTTAGTTTCATTGGAATTTAAAAACACTTGGGCTGCCTACTGCTTCTTTGAGAAGCAAAAATTAGTGGAAATATGATTGCTTTTCTGAATTGATCACCAGCAGTTACAAAATTGACTATATCCTTCTAAATTTGTTGTCAAGGAAGCTGACTTTGGTTTTTTATTTCACTGATTGCATATCTTGTTCTGTGTGCTTGGATGTTATTAATCAATCTTGGAGTCCAATGTTTGGTAATTATTAATTAATAGTTCTTATTTGTTTTAATAAAAGGTTCAATTGTTGTGTAGTTTATACACGTCTCTATTCATGTTTTCAAATGTTAACACTGATTCATCCCTCCCTGATCCAAACCTGTTACTCTCTTGCATAAGTTAGCGAGCTCTCTCTCATCTAAATCATATGGATTTACTTCTATTCCTCTCATGATATACCCATGTTCTCTATTGCCGCAGATCAGTTAAATGTGTTTGAAGTGTTTCTTCCAAAGCTCTTGCCATATCCAAATCCTTTGACCCACTTAATGGTGATGCTGCATCATTGATGATGAAGGACTGAAAGCAGTATGATCAGAAAGTAAAAGGTGAAACTTTATTACAATGTGAATTCCCTTGTTTTTTTGCAATATTGGCAAGTATTCTATCAAATCAACTTCAAGGAAGAATCAGAACTGGATGAAAATTTGCAATTTGGGAACTCATGCTGCTAGCTAGTGACACGAATTGTTTTGAGCATGCGCTTGGAATTTATTTTTGATATGAAATTTAGGTAGAGAAGATGATATATGACTGTCTAATATATATTGTTTGTTTAAATGGTGTTGGAGGAAGAACCTAGAAAATAAAACAAACATATAAATTCTGATGATTTGACCACAAGTCTCCTCAAAAGGCCTGCAAAATTCAGTAAGTGTATCTTTAGCTTCTTAGTGGGGCTCGGATTAGTAGATTTATACTTCTATGTAGTCTTTCCCATCTTATTTTAACATTCTAACACTAACACTTAAATATCGAATTTATTTCCCAGTATAAGTCAGTACCACTTCAAGAATATGATACTGGAAGGTACTTTTAGTCACTTGAGTCTAATTATAATATATTCTTCATTGATATTGTCTCTCGACTTATCAGAAACAAGACATTGTGGGACATGCCGACCCATGATGGACTGCTTCATCTTTGTTCTTGATCTTAACCCACCCCCATACTCAAATAGCAGCAGCAATGAAACTCTATAGTGTGTTTACATGTTCAATTGTTATTACTTGTATGATGATGTTTTTATTGCTTGTAGAATCATAATGGCAGCAGATACTTCCATTGTAACACCTGTGAGGATCCGTATTTTTACTTCTTTTATAATTTATTATTTTAATATCAAATATGTATTGTTTGCTAATATAAATATTTGGATATTTCTTTTTCTTTTTAAAAAATTATATTCATGTTTAGATTGTGAGCTAATTTATTTTCTCATATTATTTTATTGTGATGCTTTTATTTTAATACTTGAATTAAATCTCTTTATTTTATTATGTAAGTATTTGAATTAATGTGATTTATTTATTTTATTCTAAATGATTTATCGGAATGGGCTTGTTTGTTATTTGTCATTGGGTTTAAGTAGATTTATTTAAGTTGCTTTGGACCATTTATAAGCCCAGTCCGTGATCATTTGAACCCAGCCTTTTTACCCCCCTTAAAATGATGCCGTTTAGCATTAGGAGACAATGATTCTAGCCCTTCTTTCTTGCCTACACCAGCTTTCTACACCCTTCAAAAAATGTCGCCGTTTGCTTCAAGAAATTAATGAAATTCCTGGGGCATCTTCTCCCCGTGTGCGTTCACTTCCTTTCTTTTATTTTATTTTCATTCTTTCTTTCTTTTTGGCTTTCTTTTATTTTATTTTCATTCTTTCTTTCTTTTTGGCTTGCTTCCTCTGCTCTCTCCCTATTCTATCCGTGATGTTTCAGCCCAAAATTGTAGCTTTTCATTCCTGTTTAGCAACCACGTGTTGCTCTTTCGGATGCATAGGACATTGATGAACATTTTTACCTCTGATTATAGCTCTGATCCGTGTCCCACGTGCCATAAAAATCCAGGTTAGCTACCTTCCTGGACTGTATGGTTTCTTCTTTACCAATAAAGTATCTGGGCCTACTGTTGGGAGCAACATTCAAGGCTAGATCCATTGGGGATGGGGTGATAGAAAATATAGAGAGAAGATTGGCTGTGTGGAAACGGGTGTACTTATCAAAAGGGGGCATTTTACCTTTATCAAGAGAGCATATTAACTAATATATCCAGCTATTTTTTTGTCATTATATCCTTTGCTTGCAGGAGTGGCGTGTAGGATGGAAAAACTTTTCAGAGTTTTCTTATGGGAAGGCATGAGGAGGAGAAGTACCATCTAGTTAATTGGAAAAGAGTCTGCTCCCCAATTCCATATGGGGGATTGGATGTTTGTAACTTGAAAACATTTAATACAATTTAATTGAGAAAATGGCTATGGAGATATCACTTGGAAGGAGGACATTGTGGAAAGAGATCATTGATTCGAGACATGGAGTTGCTTAGGGAGGATGGTCCTCCAACGAAGCAAGGGGGGAAATTTATTAGGAGAGAGTAGCCAAATCTTAAAAATCACATTTGTTTTGTGGTTGGAGAAGGCACTAGAGTAAGATTTTGGAGGGACCTATGGTGTGGTGATATCGCATTGGATAGAGATTTTTTAGCCTTGTATTGCATTGCAGCTAATAGGGAGGCATTAGTGGCGGATATGCAGTTAATCGGGATCTCCATGATTGGAAATTGTCCATAGTTTCAGATTTTTTCAAACTACTATATGCCACAATGATTCCTATCTTGCAAGGAGATAATTTGAAGTGGAGGTCCAATGATCACAAGAGGTGTACGGTAAAGGCTTCTTATAAACTTTTATCAATATAAGATCGTGCTCCCTTTCCATAGAAGAACATTTGGAGGAGTCGTATGCCGTCTAAAGTAGTTTTTTTTGTGTGAACTTTCACTTTTAGAAAGATCTTGACCACGAACAATTTGAGTAAGAGGGGATGCATTGTATTGGATTAGTGTTACATGTGCAAAAAGAGTGGGGAATCCATAAACCACCTTTTATTCACTACAGGAAAACAGGATATTTACGGCGACTAATTTAGCCGCAAAATCTCATAAATCGCTGCTAATAGTTATCAGCAGCGATTATCAAACGCTGCGCATTCGTTGATATTAAGCAGCCGTTTATAACATCTCGCAGCGAATGAACAAAGTCGCCGTAAAAAAAATTTATTTGCAGTGATCATAATCGCCGCAAGATTTAAAATTTTCGCTGCAAAATAAGAATAAGCTTTCACCCCTGAATCGCTGCGAGAGGCATTTTGCAACAATTTTCCCCGGCGATTGTTTTCGCGCAACAGTAACAATTCCAGCAGATTTGCTTTTGCCCGTGAGATTTCATTCTAACGATTTATTTTTTCAATGAATAAAAACCTTTTCAATTATTTAAAAAATCACTACAATACCCTTTTTTAAATGTTTCCATTGACTATTTTTATTGTGTTGCAGCAATGGATACATTGGCTTTATTTCATATATATTTGTATGTTTATTTTTTTGAGATCTTTTTATGGCTGTAGTACTTCTATTTTCCTTAATATATATCACAGTCAAATATATTCAACCTATTCATCTTGTGCAACTTATAAAATGTGAAAATACAGTAGTCAAATATATTTGAAGGTGGACATATCCAATAGCAATTAGACTCTAGCAACTCAAAAGTTCACAAAATAAAATCTCCAGTTCAATAGGAAAACGAGATGCCCTAGAAGAGATAAATCTGTCCACTCAAAGAGAGATGCTCTTAATTCTAATCAACCCCAGACCTATAATCAAAGCACTCCTCTTGCAAAATCCCAAACTCAGTGACAAGCAACACCTGCAGACCTGCAAAGATGCAATATTAATTCTAGTCCATCCCAGACTTATAAAATTAATCACTTTGCACTGTTCATAGCATAATATTTTCTATTAAAAATTAAGCAACATGTTCCCAGAATTGGAACCAAACCCAAATTATATTACACGACAATATACTTATAAAAAATATATTCCATGAACAAGTACAGTACAAACACAAATACAAGAGTTGATCAGATTTTACTAACATAATAACATTTAATTTATAAGAAAAACTAAAATATTAATCATGTAAAAAGTGTGTCCTTCATATATTTTATTAAGTTTTCACATGCTCAAGTCAAACTTAAAGACGTGCGTATTAATGTCTTCAGAAAATGTTAAATATCCTTATAAGAAATTTACGTATTCACTTGACTTTCATTAATTTTCTAATAAAATGGTACATAGATGAAAGATACAAGCGAATATATATATATATATATACATATATACATATAAATATGAATATGTAAGTTTCTTTATGAGTACAATTACCATTGTTTCTAATTACAGTACATATATAGTACATAATTTAGACTCTACAGCATTAATAAGTACAAAACTATAGTCAAACAGAAAAGAAAAGAAATAATATAAAGTAATCCATCACAATTCATTAGAACAAAACATGGCACCAGACAGTCACCACCTGAGATAATAAAGTATTTGTTATTCATTAGGCGATAGGAATCTTGTAAAAAGTGAAGCAGCTAACAACAAATACAATTTAAGTTTACAAATACAAGCACTAGTAATAATTTATACGTTTATGGCTCATATTTTTCTGAAGGTTATTTTTTTCTTCACAATATACTTCTTAATAATATATTGATGCCATGGAAATATTATTTTCTTCACAATATACTTCTTAATAATATACTTCACAATATACTAGCATTCATGTTCGAAAAATTTTAATTTAAACAAACTGATCATTTCATTCATAACGAGCATGCATGCGTTTGTAGCATGCAGGTAATTGAGAGATTAATATATTACATCCATTGCTTGAAGAAGCAATCAGCTCCATGTAATCTCGAATAAGCTACAAAGTAAAGAAAAATGTCAAAGATTATTTGTAAAAAAGATTCCAAATAAGAGGACCTTGAGACTAGGAGTACGTACCCCCAAAAACTCACAAAATATGTAAAATAGGCAACTTAGCTCACTGAGTCTCTTGACGAGATGCAGTGAGGGTCGGGTGGGCAGCCAATATCTCCCTCAACATACGCTCAGTTGCCTCTTGTTTCTCCCTAAACATACGCTCGCTTGCCTCTTGTTTCTCCTCAAGTGCTGTTATCTTCGCCTTCATTGTCCCTATCTCACGGTTGAAGGATTCAGCCGCATTCTTGTATTTTTCAATTGCAGTGAGATATTCTTTCTCTCGTGCCAAGTCACGTTGTCTTTTAGATTCTGGTATGACCATCTCGCCCAATCCTCTTGCATAACCTGGTCTATGACCAAGCACCTCTCTAAAAAATTTCGCGGCTGCTTCATCAGTTCGTTGCTCTGGTTCTAAATTGTCCACCATTCCCCTCATATTATTCTACAATAAGACATAATTAATTGATCATAGCAGTGATATGAAGTTGCAAATATCTATGCTAAAAAAGAAATGGCTAGTTTCAAAGACTTGCAAATTAATAAAAGAAATATAACTTTTAATTATTACTCACATAAGCCTCTTTGGTGGCTTCTGTTACAAACTTGGATTGCTTATTCGACCAATGAGTTTTTTTGTAAAAGTCCACCATCGTATCTCCATCAGCACGCTACATGGTCAATCACATAGCAATATATAAGTCAAATGGTATGAATACAAGAAAATGAATACAAGCAAATACTACCTTCTCTTCTAATGCCCTCACAAATGATTTTCGACCGGTTGTGTGATTAACTTTTTGTTTCTTCCTGTTCTCCCGATTTATGGCTGCTATTTTCTACAATAACAATGACATATTAGGATAACTACTCTTAAGTAAAAAAATATCCACCACTTAATAATGCATACCTTGAAGTGCTCGCCAGACCATCTCATACAAAGCTTAACCCAAACCATAGGAGTTACCAAGCTACACCCAGTTGCCAATGCTTCGTCATTACTTGCAAATGAGTTATAAATTTTATGCAATTGGTGATGAAATGCACTGAAGCGCTTCCGAAGCTGCTTCGTCACTGCCAACTGATGGTTCTCAAATTCCCATTCTAATTCAAAATCATACTACATTTATAATAAAATGTTAAATCATTTTCTTGATAGTTCTCTTATGATGAATTTAAAACTATCACTACCAAAGTATAAAAGTCTTACCCGAACCCGACCGATTAACTCATCCTTATGTGCTTGAGGTACATCACTCTATCGTGAGTGACTCATGTCGTAATGTTGTTTAACTATCCATGTTATCCGGGTAGTAAACATGTTTGAATTCTCACAGCAAGGTGCTGTTTCTCCAGGATTTATCTTTAAAGGTACCTTTCCATGCCTACGCAATTTATCAAACTCAATCATCTTAGCAGGCCCACGTCCCTGCCTAGATGTCTCAGCATGTGTTCCTTGTGTGTCTGTCGGCACTTCCTCTAGATTGGGGTCAGGACGGAGAGGCTCCAATGGTTGGATCAGAGGCTGTATAGAGTCATCTAATCCACCATTATCAACCAATGATGGGCTATACTGATGTGATATGTGAAAGCCACGTGATCGACTGTCACGAGATATGGGATGAACCCCATATCTCGCACGTATTCCTCGGCCTCTAGGTCGACCTTGGCCACTATCTCTCCTCTGATCACCTACATTCTCAATAACAAATGTGACAATAACAAATGTAACAATAACAACATATCATCTAAAACAAAAAATATACCTGGGTCGTTGATGCTCCGCATAAAAACCACCTGAAATGTAACAATAACAAATATGAATTAGATGAATAAACCAAACTTACCAATAAAATAATGCATTTAATAAAATATAATTTTAAATGTACACTTCATGCTTATAGCATACATAAATCATACACTTTATGGTCAATTTGTTGGTAGGTTGCCTATTCTGACTCAAATTCTTCATCGGTGGATAAGTCATCAACATTTGAATATTCCCAATCACCATAAGCATCTTCGGAACAAGATGAAACCATGCCATCATCAATAAATTCATCCAAATTTCTGCCATCGCCAGAAGGATCCACGTACTCTCTTGCATCAATATGAATAGGTTCTATATCAATCCTACTAAGTGGAGTTGATACTGGACATGCCCCACAATGCAAAAGTGGGTAATCATATGTTTGCTCATTTTCTTGATAGGCATCATCGTCACTTGATATGTCATTACTATCGTCTAAAGCCCTTGGTACTAGTGGAACGTCGTACACATTCCTGTTATCGTACGTTTGCACAACATACCAGTTCTCATTCGCCCTCATATCTCTAATGTAAAAACATTGGGAAGCTTGGCATGCCAACACAAATGGTTCATCCTTATACCAAGTCATGTGGTCATCTACTCGAACTCCTCGTTTCTTATCACCCACATCAAACCAATCACAATTGAACAAGTACACTCGACGAACTCCCATATAATGTAACTCCACAATATCATTGATAATACCATAAAAGTTTACATTATTGGTATCTTAATCACCAATTACCAATACTCCTGAATTTTGTGAACGTCGACGAATTTCACGCTGTTTCGTATGGAACCGTTTACCATTGATAATGCAAGCAGCATATGAAGCAACCCAACGGTCAGGACCGCAGGCTAGCGCATACAAATCAGCAGACACATTAAGTGGGTTGTTGGTATGCTGATTCTGAACCTACAATACGATATTGTATCAAATTGTGAACATATAAATTTAGTCATACCAAGTTTGGGTTTATTCTAAGTAGACTAAGTGGAGCTAACTTACACGTTGCTTGAACCAAGTTGGAAACTCAGTTTGATGCATGCGATTGATAGCATTTGGGTTTGCCACCTTGCATATGTCGTAATGCTCCCTACATTTGGAGAACACAAATGGCCAAATAAAATAATAATTAGTTGCGTAAAATATTATGGATGGTTGTAGGTTATTACAAGAAATTTATAAGGAAGTTGTGGTTACTTACTCTAGATAGGGTCCAATCTCAACACAGTTGTTTAGCAAGTACCATATGGCTAAGGAATAAAGTTTATCTTCTAATTGCACATTCCTAGCTATGCCTAATGGACGAAGTTTTTGAGTGAAAACTTTGAATCTATCAATATTCTCCTCTTCTCCACCGTCGATGTTGCGATCCGGTCGATTAAATTTTGTTTCAATATCTTCGAGATATATCGAGCAAAATGTCAAACACTCGATGTGAATGTAAGCTTCTGCTATCGAACCTTCTGGACGAGCTTTATTTTTAACATACCGTTTGAACTTACCTAAATACCTCTCAAACGGGTACATCCATCTATATTGAACTGGACCTCCAAGTATGGCCTCACGAGGTAAATGGACAGTTAGGTGGATCATAACATCAAAAAAAGATGGAGGAAATATTATTTCCAATTTACATAGAATGATGACGATATCAAGTTACAGTTGTGATAGGCGATTCACATCCAGTGTTCTAACGCACAACTCTTTGAAGAAACTGCTAAGTTCAGTTAGAGCCAATGCAATATCACTCCTTAATAGTCCCCCCACAGCAATAGGCAGTAGTCTTTGCAAGAAAACATGACAATCATGACTTTTGAGCCCAGAGATTTTGCAATCTTGTATAGATACACAGTGAGTGATATTGGAGGCGAACCCATCTGGAAATTTTACCTCGGTGAGCCACTCACAGAATTTATTCTTTTCATTTCCATGTAATGTGTATAATGCATGTAGCATTGTTACACGTTCACCCGCAAGCTTCAAATGTAATTCTTTTTTAAAACCCATTATCTCTAAATCACGACGGGAATTTATATTGTCCTTTGTTTTTCCAGGAATGTTCATTAGAGTACCTAGTATATTATCAAAAATATTCTTCTCAACATGCATGACATCTAAGTTGTGTCGAAGCCGTAGTGTTGACCAATAAGGTAGCTTGAAAAAGATGTTTTTCTTTGTCCAGTTCAACTCTATTGCAGTGCGTTTTGTCTTCTTACAAGATTTACCGAATTGACTATCTTCAAGCATTTGTAGTTGAGTTAATAGTTCCTCTCCTTCGACCAAATTTGGGGGCATGCGATGATCTTCTTTACCGTTGAACAACCATTTTTTGGTTCACCAAATATGATTTGATGGTAAGAAACGTCGATATCCCATGTAACATTATTTTCTGCCATACTTCAGCCAATTGGAATCGGTGTTAGCGTTGCAAGAGGGACAAGCCAATTTCCCCTTTGTTGACTAACCAGAAAGATTTTCGTATGCAGGAAAGTCATTGATTGTCCACAATAAGGCGGCATGTAGCATAAACATTTCTTTAGTAGAAGCATCATATGTAGGTACTCCATGTTCCCACAAGTCAAGTAACTCATCAATCAGCGGTTGCAAATAAACATCAATATCATTCCCTGGTGATTTTGGGCCAGGGATAATAAGCGATGTCATGAAAAACTGGTCTTTCATGCATAACCACGGTGGAAAATTATATAGGACAAGAATAACTGGCCAAATACTATATGGTTTAGCAAGATTGTTGAAAGGATTGAAGCCATCACTTGCCAGACCAAGCCTAACATTACGGGTATCCCGTGCAAACCAACTATGAGATTGATCAAATGTCTTCCAGGACTCAGAGTCAGCAGGATGTCTCATAAGATAACTCTCATTGGTAGCCTGCTACTCTTTATGCCATCTCATATCACTTGCTATCTTTTCTGACACAAATAAACGCTACAATCTTGGCTTCAAAGGAAAATATTGAAGCACCTTTTGAGGGATCAACCGTGATCCGTGTGTATTTGGCATCCATCGTGAAGCCTTGCATATAGGGCACTCATTAAGATTGGCATTCTCCTTCCTAAATAAGATGCAGTCGTTGTGGCATGCATGAATTTTGTGGTACTTGAATCCCAAACCTCGCTCCAACGATCGTGCCTCCTTATATGATTGTGGCAATATAGCATTAGGAAAGGCAGACCGCATAAGACTTAAGAGCATGTCGAAAGACTTTATTGACCAACCGCCGAGTATTTTGATGTGTAACAACTTCACAACGAATGAAAGTTTTGAGAATTTTGTGCATTCTTCAAACAAAGGACGTCGAGCATCCTCTAGTAGTTGGTCAAAAGTTGAGTTTGGGGATGGTTGTGGTATTGATGGCTGGGTGGGTAATGTAGTGTTATCTTCGGGTGCATCTCCGAATTTACCTGCTCGTATGTCATCTAATATATGGTCCATGTCATCAATGAACTCATCTTCAACTCCGACCCCAGGATCATCATCTAGATTATCGTCAATGATGGGGAGTGTTTCCTCCTCTCCATGAAATATCCACTGGGAGTAGTTTGGATTTATTCCCTTTATGAATAAGTGAGACTCCACCTCAAATATTGGCAAGTGGAGATTATTTAAACATCTACGGCAAGAACACTGAATGCAATCACTTTCCATAGAATGGTTTCGTGCCATTGTGAGGAAATTCTTAACACCTTCAGCGTATGCAGGTGACCCAAGTGTATCACCTAAATTCATCCAACTTTTGTCCATCTAAAAAGATAATTACATAAAGGTAAGTACACTTTGAACTTTAATCAGTTTTAGTTTATTGTTTTGTGACAAGTAAGAAATTTTGTAACACGTGGATCAATAATCTGATATATATAATATGCAAGTGAAATTTAAGGATCAATAATGCTGAACTATATAATATGCATGTGATGATAAAAAAGGGGGCCAAGATATTGCAAAAAGCAATGCCCTACGAAGATGGAGGGGGAGCAACATTTAATATGGGAAGCATATAAATAAATGGTTATATATGTTCAACCTATTGTATCCTATTGAAGTTTCAAGTTTCAATAATAAATAAATAAAATCATTTTTTTATACTTTCAAAGTATATATGTTCTTTTTTTTAAAATGGTTATATATGTTCCTAAACTATCATAATTAGTTCCTTTTTTTTTCTTGATGATCATATAAAAATCATTATACTATTCAATGTATTCATGCACATCGAGTCAACAGTATTACTACTAATCCAATACCATATAAAAATCTGTTTATTACAAAATCTATCACTATTACAGAAATCTGCATGAGCTCTATCAACAGTACATGCACACACTAGTTGAGTACTGCAGCAATCTTAAAAAACAGTCCAGTGAAATTGATAATGGTGCATAATTTAATATATCCCACTTGGAGAGAGATCAATTTCAGAAACTTTAATATATCCCACTTGGAGAGAGATCAGCTTGCTTCCTCATATATAAAAGCTGTTATGATGGTTAGATTTGAAAAATCCTTACACCAAATAAGTATAAATCTTTTGCAAATTCATAAGGTTATCATGAGTTCTTGATCTATATATTATCCGTATATGATATAAAAAAATAAAAAATAAAAGTAAGTGTATGGTCCGGTATATATACAGATATATATATATATATATGCGGTACAGGTATATATATTATAGTACTCTGTTTCCTATCAAGATATGCATGCTTATATATCTTTTTGTATGGGAAGATCTATATCATGTATATACACACCCATACATGCATGCTTGATCTGATCATCATGTAAATTAACTAAAAGGTGATCATCCATCCATCCATCATGAATATATATATATATATATATATATATATTGTCTAACATCGATGGCGATGAGCTGTACCCTCACAAGAATAGAGGAATCATCTTGGGTATCATGTATCCAGCAACCAGCACATATAATATTGGAATATGGCATTAATTTGGTAGACAAAATTTGAAAAGTCTAATCTCATGAGTTGTCACATTAATTTTGTTAGGTGCAAATGTCAGGAATGAGTAAAACATCCTGATGAAAGTAGAACATGTCTGAAGCCAATTCAATTCTGTGTCTTGATTATTTTTTCCACAAAGAACGGTTGACAATCTGTTAAATTTATTGATTCTACAGTGTGAGGTATAATGGACCTAATGGAGATGTTTTGGTTTTGATTTTGGTTTGAAAGAATTTGAGTGATGGATAGTTGTGGCAAGGTCATTTATTACATTAATTTCATTTCATCCAATGCCCAATTTGCTGGTTGTTTTTTCATGTTATCTGATTTTCAGTTTGGGTGTTGTTACCATCTGCAAGTGCAAGTCAGAATTGTTTTCTCCCAACTTTTTCTTTTGATTTTGTCATAATTCTTCACTTCAGTGCCTTGGTTAATATTGTTGCTAATATTTTAGAAATTAAGTTAATTTTTATAATGTTAATTATTTAACATCTGGTGCTAATAATAATATAAAAAAAAACTAAAGTTTTTATGTATTTTTGGAAAAAGCATTAGCAAAAATGTTCAGCTTACTGTTATGCTTCAAAATTGCTGTGTAAGCTTTGTTAATATGAATCATAACTCAATCCTAAAAATCTAGCTTTTGATTTGTGGTGTTTGTTTTGCGTTACGAAAAGACTAGAAATTGGTTGCGCGGTCATCCAACCTTGTTAGAAACTAGGATCGTTTTTTTATAAATGTGGAATTGGTGTGAACCGTAGCAAAATCGATTTCTAGGAGTTAACAGCTACGAACAACAATTAATTGATTTTTACAACTAAATAAAGCTGAGAGTGGAGGAAATAATGAAAGTTTTACCGTGTCTCCAATTAATCGCAGGTGCGAGGAAGCTTTGTAGGTGGGGGAACAGCTACGAACAGCAAGATTTGACTTGCAGGTGGGAGGAAGCCTTCAATTTACAGCTACGAACAATGAGATACGAACAACAAGGCTGAAATTAATCGTAGGTGCGAGGAAGCCTCGTAGAACAATATTCGAACAACAACATCGGTGGAGAAACAGCAACGTCGATGGGCGAACAACTACGAACAATATTTGAAGTATTGGTATTGGAATCCAAAAGTGAAATGCAAAATAGGATGGATTAGTGTTGGAATCGCGATTTTGGGTGGATTTAGGAAGAGCGTGAAGTCTGAAAGTGTGGGGGGGAAAATAAGGGCTCAACACGTTGGCGCTCATTTAAGGGACAATTGCAGCGATTCTATTCGCTGCAAATTTGGAAGCCGGTTTTAATTCATGGGACTGTTGCGGCGAATAAAATCGTCGAAGTTATTTTTAGTGATTATTTGTGCTGCGAATAACAAATTGCAGCGAATTTATTCGCTGCAATAAGATTTCCAACTTTACCTATTAGTTCTTTCGCCGTAGTTGTCTAATAATGACGCGACGAATAATAATTCGCCGCAAATAATTAGTAGTCACAACGACTTTTATTGCGGCGAGTATAATTCGCTGGAAATAATAGATTTTGTTGTAGTGATTGTATTGTAAGGTTGCAAGGACATTGTGGGATAAGATCTTTCAAAGAGTTGATATAGCCTGGGTTATGTCAGCAAGGGTGGTAAACTTGTTGGGTGGTTGGAAGAAGATGCAAGACTCTGATCCCCACTTTCTTCTCCTAATTTTTTATCAAATATGACAAAAAAATTTTAATATATATGCAAACTTGTATTTTTTAAAATAAAATTTTGGTCAATCTAATAAAAGTACTCTTACCCCACAAAGAAATTAAGGACCTCCGCTTCCTCAAATTAGGTTTGCTCCGTATAATCAAAGTATTATTAAATACGTCGTACATGTTATTAATGGATAAACTCTTCACGGTGCTCGTAAATAAATCATAATTTATAGTAATTGTACTTAATTAGTTGATAACTTCGTTTGTATGAGTATATATATATATATTGAAATCAAATTGAATATGTATATAATATATACTATATACTGTTTAGGTTGTAAATAGTTTTTTTTGTTGTAGTTAATTGGTTATATATACATTTTTTCTTTGTAGTAATATATAAATTGAATATATAATATATATATATATATAAATTGAAAATTTTCTTGGTATAATTTGATTTGAAAGAAAAGATTTAAAAATTAAATATTACAAATCAAATTATGTTATGCAAATTATATGAGGTGTAAAAATCTTTAAATAACATATTACACAATGAAAATAAGTACGAACTGCATAAATTAATAGCTCGTTTTTAATCTAAGATGGATTTTACAACTTTTTTTTAAAGATGTGTACGTAAATTTTACTCCTTGAATATGCAACTAATATTTTACTATATGCCTGCTAGTGCTGATCCTAGGCGCATATGGGTCAAACTTATTAATTAAAAATAACTGGTAGATCTAAAATAGCCTAATTCGTGAAATATTAAATTGAATAGATTTTAAGTATAAATCCATAATTCAAATTCAGAACATATATATCATATTCAATTATTATTTATCTTAAAAATTCAACTAATTTAAATTTATATCTTTTAAGAGAAAAGCTTGGGTTCCGAATCCCATATGTTTTGCAACCCCCGCCACCACCAGTGGCTGTGGGTTACACCTCCCACCCCATCGGGACAGGCGGATTCCGGTGACCTCACTCCTGCGACGGCGACCTTCGGGGACCTCTGGTGTGCCCGCCGCAGTCTTAAACCTGTTTTGGACCCGTTACGACAGTAGGGGTTGGACTGAGATCGAATTCCTTTAAAAATTCATCTTCATATTATTTTTTATTATATTTTTTATTATGTTTTATTTATTTTATTATTTTATTATATGTTTTATTCTGTTTTTTAAATTTTATTTTTTTTATTATATTTTTTAATATTTTATATTATATTTTTATATAAATAATAAGAGATTAAGAAGTGGGTAGCAAAATGTTAGAGTGCAGTCCGACGCCACCCCAGCATCACCCTTAACTAACCTGCCTCTGGAACGGACGTTGGGCAACGTAGAATATAGATCAAGATACTGCATGTTGGGTTAATTAATTCACTTTTAACTATGGAGTTTTGGAAGTTGGGAAAAGGTCAGGTGGCTGACAAACTAGCAGTACTGTTATGCTTGGAAGGTTGATAATATAGATACGTGGTGGATTGATGTTCCCATATATGTTAATTGTTACTCACGTTCTCATGTGGATCGATAAGAGCAGCTTGTATTGATTGATTTCGTTATCAATGAATGTTTGGTTAAATTTTTTATTACGTTAGCTAGCTAACTTTCTGCCTCCTGGAACGGACGCTGGGCAAATTAAAGTAGATCCCTAATTAAGGAGATACTGTTGGACGTTTAAGGTGCTCAGTTTCCAAATTGCTGCCGTCGATCTTGTTCCAAAAAGACAAGGACTTGGGGTTGCCATTTTGATCTTCAGGCAACGACAAGTCGTCCCTTCTGACTTACAAATGAAAATCCACCTAACTCTTCGTTAATTATAATTAGGAACTTCAAGTTGAGCATCCAATTAATTAAATATAGGATCGACAACTTGACGTCCCGGAAAGTGATTGGAGGCTTCTTCTGATCAATACTAATAAATGCACAGCTAGCGAGGACACTGGCGATAGAAAGCTTAACGTACGTTCGTGGCCGGTGAAGTCCGTACGTTGTAAAAATACTCGATTAACTCCAGTAAGGCCGGTTGAGCAGAGATGGACCATGTGTTCCTCTTGATAGCAGCTTGTCTGTGTGGGTTTACCGTTTGCCTGGCACATGGTGATGTACACTACTATGACTTTGTCGTGAGTGCCATCAATCAATATCTCTCATCCCTCAATGTTATTTATTTATTTTACACACTCCATTTTTTTTTTAACACAACTCTATTTCTAATACATTTAAAAATAAGATAATTGTATAATTCAATGTTAAACATTCCATAAAGCGCTAGCTAGCTATATATCAAGAGATCAATTATGCTAATTTTTATCTTAGGATTTTGTTTTAATTAGGATTATATATCTGTATTGTACGATGTGGTTTTGCTTACCGTTAATTAATGTTTTTCCTCTTTAATTACTCTGTTAGTTAAGGGAGAAAAATTATACGAGGTTGTGTAGCACGAAAAGCATGTTGGTGGTAAATGACAGTTTTCCAGGGCCAGCGATTCATGTTCACAAAGGGGATACGGCCTATGTTAATGTTCACAATGAAGGATATTACGGTGTCACCATTCACTGGTAATCTTCTCGTCTCGATCCTCCTACCATTACTATATGCTAGCTAATTACAAGAAGTCGATCAGAAAGTTAATAATGTTGTTGAAATCTCAATCGATCCCATGCATGATTTTATCGGGATGATGATATTATCGTGCAGGCACGGAGTAAAACAACCGAGAAATCCATGGTCAGATGGTCCAGAATATATCACACAATGTCCAATAGCACCAGGTTCAAATTTCACATACGAGGTCATTTTTACTACGGAGGAAGGAACTCTTTGGTGGCATGCTCATAGTGACTGGACCAGATCTAGCGTCCATGGCGCCATTGTTGTCTACTCGCCCGATGACACGACTTATCCATATCCCAAGCCCGACCATGAAGAAATTCTCGTCCTCGGTACCAAGTCTGGCCTTTTCATATTATATATATATATATATATAATAATTATAAATGCAGTTATAGAATTGTAAGTTGCGTGCAGTTGTTTTAAAAAATAGTGGGATCCACTATAAAAAAAGTTAACTTTTTAATAATGGACTCTACTTTTTTTTAAAGCGACTGTATGTCATTTGCAACTCTACGACAGTACGTAACATTACTCATATTTAATAATAATAATAACTTGTTGGCTGAATTTTCCAGCAGCTAATTTAACACAACAAATTAGCAGCAAATTAGTGAGCATATATGAGATAATGCTTTTCAATACCACTCTTAGTCGATCTAAAATTGCAAACGTGCAGGATCGTGGTATATTGAAGATGTTAACAAGTTAGTAGATGAGGATCTCCAAACGGGTGCTGATACACCGCGTTCAAATTCTTATGTGATCAATGGCCAACCGGGAGATTTGGTGGAATGTTCTCAAGGTACGCATGCAATTAAGATTGTGAACTACTAATTAGAATGCAGCCAATTAAGGAGGCCAAAAATAAGAGGAATCCAACTTGATCAGTACATGCATGTTGGTAATGACATCATCACAATATGCCTGGTCAATTTTTAGGATAATTATACTTATAGTTACTATAAGAAAAATGACCTTTTGTCTCTAATTAATTACGACAAAAAAATTATTTATGACTAATTTTATTTATAAATAGTCATTTTGCTTGGATTAACTAGAGATAAATAAACAGATTTTTTAAAGTGCTAGTACTCCTGACTATTGGTCAAACCTTGCTGTTAGTTTCAATGTTAGTACACTCCATCAGGATTCAAATTGAAAAATAGAAGTAGTTTAGTAGAATATCATGTGATCATTTATTGGTAAAAACAAAATATGAGAAATTCTATTTGCACTAGTCTTTCAAGTGGGGACTGTATGTACAAACGTTTTATTAAATGAGAAAAAACATCGTTTTAGAAAAACCATCATTTTAGGAGAGATTATTTTGTCATTTTAAAAAGTTTCAAAGATGAAATTGCCTAAACTTGCTTCAGCAGTCCTCAAACATGCGGACCATAGGTAGCATCACTCAGAAAATATAGTTATCCTTTCTTTAAGTAACAAGAATAAGATCTAAGACCTAATGCATGGAAAGAAAAAAAGACAGAGATTGATATTACAACTAAGTATGACTTTTATCACAAAAAAAAAGTATGACCTTTATCACTGTTGAGAGGTGGCTTGAATAAGCGTCTCCCTTGTATTCTCGTTCGACTTTCGCTTGACGTTTAGCTCGAGTGAGATACCAAATAAAGAGTTCACGAGACCCTCGCTCGACATCCAGCTTGAGGGCTCGGTCGAGCGAAATGCAATCCTAGCCGTTCGCTCGATAGTTTGCTTCAAGCTAATGTTCTATGAGACCTAGAGTACGTCGTTTGAAATAGTGTCTCGCTCAAGCAAGTATCACTTATATAAGAGAAACGCGTTCATTTAACGCATCACGCCCAGAGCTCCTGCCTTCTTTATTTCTTCTGTATTTTGAGTATTTGAGTGATAAATACGTGAGGTTGAGAGTATATACGTGAGACTGAGTGATTACTTTGTAGAATCTTGTGATTCAATCTCTATATTCCATCTTTGATTAATAGTAAATTTTTTGAAACTGAGCCCACAGTGGACGTAGGCTTATTTTGAGCCGAACTACTTATATCTGTGTGTTCTATCTATGTTTTATTTTCTCTTGTGTTGTATCTGCTGTGTTACCTCATTCATTGTTATTTGTTGAACTGCTTATTCCCAACAATCAAGTTATGTATAATTTACAGAATCGACGTACCGTTGGGTGGTTGATTATGGCAAGACATATCTAGTCCGGATAGTCAATGCAGCCATGAATGCAGAACTCTTCTTTGCAATTGCAAATCACAGTCTCACAGTGGTAGGAATGGATGGAAATTATGTGAAGCCCATAAACACAGATTTTGTAATGATAAGCCCTGGACAAACCATGAATGTCCTGCTCACGGCGAACCAGCCTTTGGGCCATTACTACATCGAAGCCAGACAGTATGACAGTGCGAGGCCAGATGTCACAGATTATGATCAAACCAATGCGACAGCAATTCTTATGTATAGTGGCAATTATACTGCCCCCGATCATCCTGTTTTACCTTCCAGCCTGCCTATGTACGAGGATTTCATCGCTGCTGACATGTTTTTGGACCGCCTTAGGAGCTTAGCAACCGAAGATTACCCTGTAGATGTCCCACTAAACGTAACAACCAAAATGTATATCACAGTCGCAATGAACCAGATTCTGTGCCCAAATGAATCTTGTGAGGGGATCAATGGCAACAGGCTTTCTTCAAGCTTAAATAACATCAGTTTTGTGAATCCGAGCACTGATGTATTGATGGCGTATTACAGGTATATACATATATATGTTCTTTTACTTTTGTTTACTTCCATTGATTTATTGTTGAGAAGTACTGCTACATACACTAATAAGAGATTACACAACAATAAATTTATAAATTGATTTGATTTCATGAAATTATCTGTAAGATCTATTTATGCAATAAAAATAATTTTATAATTTAACGTACTATATCAATTTATTAGTTTAACTTCGTGTGATCCTGGCCCTTTGTATCTAAAATATTTTCCTTTCTATTTTGTAAGGTATTATTTTGGGTGTGTGTGTGTGTATGACATTAATTATTTGAAAATACGAAACAGGAACTTGAGTGCTGGAGTATACACCGATGATTTTCCAAACTGGCCACCTACTATGTTTAACTTTACTCAGGAGGATTTGCCGTTTAACACCACAGTACCAATTCAGGGGACCAAAGCTAAGATGTTGAACCTTAATGACGAGGTGGAAATAACATTTCAAGGGACAGAAGTACTGAATGCATCAGAGAATCATCCAATGCACGTGCATGGTCATAGCTTTTACGTGGTTGGATCAGGTTATGGCAATTTCGACAATGAGACTGACCCCAAATCCTATAACTTGGTTGATCCACTTGAAGTGACTACTATAGGAGTCCCAAAAAACGGATGGGTTACCATCAGATTCAAAGCAAATAATCCAGGTAATTAATTAAGCTGGCTATTTAACTTTTTGATCATCTTCATCTTGATTCTTGAGTTTTTGGGTTCATTAATTTTCATACAAACATAATCAGAAAAACTTAGTCTAATTAATTAATCTTTGAATGATTTATATATACCAGGAGTATGGTTTTGGCACTGCCATTTGGATCGACATCTGAGCTGGGGGATGAACACTGTAATGATAGTGAAGAATGGTGGCACTCCTGAGACAAGTCTTCGCCCACCCCCTCCTTATATGCCCGCTTGTAAAGTACCCTACCTCACTTGGATTGAAGATTTCGACGATTCTAGTCGCGAATTAGATATTGTGTATTAATTAATTATTAATTATTATAAGCTAGCTATGAGCAGAGTGGGCAAATATGTTGGCCGGTCTGTTGATTTTTTCCAGTCCGTCATACTTCAAATTAAAATATTTACAAGAAATCGAATTAAGTCTTTATATCCAGATTTTGTGTGATCAGATATTTAGTTCATTATACACTATAACTATAATTAGCTATGCGCACAGTGCATGGGAAAATATGTTGTCCGGTCTATTGATTCTATCCACTGATCCTGATTTCAAGTAATTTCATGGACATGATTAGTTTCTTTAGAACGGATTCTTCATCTATTTTGTATACATTTTTTTCTTCCAACCCGATCCATGTTTTAAAACATAACGCCCCAAACTACATTGATCATCATCAAATTTGCTTGAAGGTTTAGACCATTTTGACGGAGATGTAATAACCCAAAGTCCAAATGGACAGGGTTATTATAAGTAAAAGTTTACATCTTTCGATCCATTGTTGATGTTGAGATGTATCTTGAATTGTTTGAAAGCATATCAGAATGCTTCTCGCTCGACCGGTAGCTCGAACGAGTCTCAACCCATAAGTTCGCTCGGCCCTCGCTCGACATCTCGCTCGAGCAAAATTCAGACAGAGAGTTCGATTGACACTCGTTTAACATCCAGTTCGAGCGAGATCTAGGCAGAGATTTTGTTCGACTCTCGCTCGACGTCCCGTTCGAACGAGAGTCAACCCTAGACGTTCGCTCGAACTTCGCTCGAGGTTTCGCTTCAAACTAATGTTTTTCGTATTAGGATTGGCACCGTTTGTAATAATGTTTCGCTCAAGCGAAAGTAGTCTCGCTCAAGCGAGACTGGGCTTATAAGAAGGCTCGCGTTTATTTGAACACTTAGCTCGTGCGGCGCTCATTTTCTCTGATTTAGATTTTGAGAGCATTTGTGAAGAAGAAAATGTTGACTTTGTGAGAGAGAGCTTTGCAACTTGTAAGTAAGATTGAGTGTTTCTAGTGTAAGAATCTTATAATTCAATTTATGTACTCCATCTCTATTTTATAATAGATTTATTGAAACCGATCCAACAATAGACGTAGGTTTATGTTAAGTCGAATTACTTTAAATATTAGTGTTCATTGATATTCTATTGCGTTACTTTTTATTTACTATTTGTTAATTTACCCATTTTCAACCGTTTACAATTAAAATTAATATCTTAAATATGTAAACCAAAATATTTTTTCCAGGAAACTAAAAAGAAATTTTGTAATATTCAATTCCCAATGATTTAGGCACATCAACCATCGAGTAAAATGCTGCGTGACTAAAATAGTCTAAACACAATAATTTATTGAAATTGACAACAATGCTAGTACCGAACAAATAGGATATGTACGGATTTCTATATTATTATTTATTTAAGAAGAGGAAATTATTACTATTTATAACCATTCTAGTAGGATTTGATCAATTTTTACATGCATTAATTATAGTCCTTTATGAATAGAGGCTCGACGTGTGGCTGAGTTCCCTTGGAAAGGTAAATATTATATAAAAGCTTATTTGATTACTTAAATTTCAAAATGTAGAAGTTGAGCTTTGTCACCTGTAATAGAATATTGGCTCAATAATATGGCATGGACGCTCTTCAAAAATACTATAATATTGTAGGTTAAAAACCTCAAGTATTTAAATTATTTAATTAGATAAATAGAAGATATAGTTATAGAGTTAAAAGTAGCGTACAATCACTTTAGAAAAAAGTGACTATATATAAGACTAAAGTAAAAAAAGTTAACTTTTTTCTAAAGCGACTACACGTCATTTATAATTTTACGATTGTAGTAGTATTACTCATTTAATTAAGACCTTTAAAAATGGTTAAAACACTTATCAATGGCCTTAAACCACATAAATACTACATGCATAGCCAAAACTCTTTTTATTTTTTTATTTTATTTTTTTAGCAAAGAGTTATAGTCATATGTTCAAGAGTGACTCCTTCTCAAATTTATTGAAAATCCTCACTTATAGTAGAAAAAAATCGTGAAAATATATAACCAAAACTCGTTACCTACAAACTGGCTAATTCAACTTTACACTAAACTAACTCTAGCCAGTGGCAGATCTATGTTGGGGAGAGAAGGGGGCTCCATCTCTACACTAAAAAAAAAAATTAAAAAAAAAATAATATATGTTTTTAAAAAAATTAAAAAATTGAAAAATATGTTTATATTTTTTGATTTTGTAAGATAATATTAATTTTATTTTGTGTTGACTCCCTCTCTAAAAATTATTTTGGTATCCCTTTACAAAATTAATCTTATTTAAAAATAAAATACATTTCAATTAAAATAAAATGATATGCTAACATGATGACATGTTTTTATTATAAATAGAAAAAAAAAAGTTGGATGATTTTCAATGTATTTATAATATATTTTTATTATAATGACATATTTTTATTATATTATATATTGTTTTAATACACAAGTTGTATTAAATATATTTTATTTTGATTTTGTATGGCCCCCCCAACTCATATTTTTGGTTTCGCCACTGACTCTAGCAATAATAATCCCACGGTATTATAAGGCTGTTAGTCATAGTTTTAAATTCCGTTTCATTCCAAATGGAATGTTCCATTCCGGTATCTCAACCGATGCACTATACATCATTGTTCCGTTCCAGTTTAAATTTTGGCTTGTTCCAGTCTGTTCCGGTCATTCCGATCGAATTCCAGCCGTTTCGGTCCAAATTTCGACCATTCTGGTCCCTATTCTGATTTAGATTATTTTTATAATTTTTTTGTATTTAAATGACATTTTTTTAAAAATTTTAAATTTAGATGGTATTTAATTAATTCTATAATATAAAATATATTTATATACATTGTAATTTTAAATACATCTTTTTTTTAAATATCATTATTTTTTAATATTTTATCTATTTATTTATTTTTGTATCTCAATTCAAGTTTGTATTTTTTTTTAACTTATAATCATTTTATAAATTTTTAATTCTTCAATTATGTACACATATACATGATATACACTTACATATATATATATATATATATATATGTCTTTATTCTATTAGTTGTTTGTTTTTATATATATATATAAATATTTATTATAATATATAATTAATCTCAAAACGGTACACCGAAACAGACCGATACTAAAATATTTCATTCTATTACCTTAATCAAAACGATCACCAGAACGAAATTCAAAATTTTGCTAAATTTTGCTGTTAGTACTCTCGTTTAATATTATGTATACCACAAAGATATCAATATGCCATGAACACATCATGGGGCATGCAACAAAGACAATTAACAAATTACATCAAGGGCTTAATAATAAAACTTTCCCAAACATGTTGGCAGTGTAGATTTCAAGTCCATTTACCGTCTCTAAATATATGTGAGATCCAATTTAAAGCTCATATATAAGTACTGTATCTTCATGAATATGTAAATTAATGAGTAATACAGCTATATTAGCATATATAATAATATTGAATTATGTTTGGACTTTTTTTTTATCTTTTTAAAAATTTTTAGGATTTTTTTAGTCTTTTCATCTGATAAGAGCACTCTCATTGAAATGACTAAAAATCATTCTTCAAAAAGTATATTGTTTTACAAATATAAAAAAATAAATATCTTCATTGATTAAATATGATAATAAAATATGTGAAAAAAAGTTTAAAAAGTATTTGAAATAAATAATAAAGTCATAATTGCCAAAAAGCTAAAACAATTATTTTGGATTTATTATTTGTTTTAGCTTTTTGGCAATTATTTTGGGTTTATTATTTACTTTAAGTATTTTTTGAAAATTTTTTCATTTATTTTATTGTCATATTTAATATTTATTTTTAATATTTATGTAAAAATATATTTTTTAAATAATAATTTTTAATTAATTTAATGAGAGTACTTTAATGTAGATGATGTGTTAAAATAGTAGGTTGAAGAATAAATTTTCTGTACATTAATTAATAGATCTTGGAAATGGAAATTAATATTGCTGTTTGAAACGATTAAAATTCTAAATATATTGAACCATAGGCACGTACTATAGTCATGTTAAGGATAAAAAATAATTATTAGTTAATAAAACTGGTTGAGTCAGTTTAAAAAGTATTGAAATTTTAACTTTTTATTGATAAAACTGAATTGAATAACAATTTATATAAGTATGTATAAGTTTCCTCGTTTGTTTTTTTTTTTTTTTTGAAAAACGGGTTTCAATATAAAAATATATAAAAAAAATTTATTTTTCTTAATGATAATTATTTTTTTTACTACGTACGAATTAACTAATCCCATATGCAGTCTCTTAATGATAATTAGCCTTTTTTTTTTTTAATTTACAATATAAATTAAAGTTAAAGTACACACCAAATATATGTGCATAGTAAAATGAGATAAAATACATTTTTTTTTTTTTGTAATTTCTCAATTAATACCTGCAAAAAATGGGTTTGCAGGAAAAATAATATTTTTTTTTACTTTACTGCCAAGCCCCTTAATTATTTGACAGCCCATTGTTTAAGAAATAAAAAATAAAAAAAATAGAAATTGTATTTTATCTCATTTTACTGTGCACATATATTTGGCCTGCACTGTAAATTTTTTAAAAAAATTAACATTAAAAAAATATTTTTTTAATATATTTTTACATTGAAACTCATTTTTCAAAAAAGATAACAGGAAAATTTATACGTATTTATACAAGAGTAGTGATAGAATTACATCATTTTACTATTCATTTATCATCCACAATGTATTTATTTTTTTATATTTTCTTTTATTTTTTTTAACATCCTTAATGATTTAGAAAAAATTTAAAAAATATATAATTTTATTAATAATTCATTCCTTAATTATTAAGTATAAATTTTTTTAAAAAATTAAAAAATTAAAAAAAGTGTTAAATGAGTGATAAATGAGGTATAACTCTATCATTATTCTTTATAGAAATCGTTATTCAGTTTAGTATTATTTATAAAAAATTAAAATTTTAATACTCTTTAGACTCTGTCTCCAATAATTTTATTAACTAATAATTATTTTTTATCCTTAATACCACGAGAAGAATTTAAAGGATCAAAAAATAAATAAATAAAGATTAAAAATTTCAGCATTATAAAAGTTCCATCACGGCTACTCTCTATCCGGATGACAGGTAAGGGTGTTGTGGAAATTATTGTAAAAACTGATGTGGGGTACCATTTTATATATATATATATGTGTGTGTGTGTGTGTGTGTGTGTGTGTGGTGTGTGCAATGTATAGACTGATGCCAAGTACGCCTTTTTTTTTTTTTTTTTATTTGAAGTCTTTTCTTGAATTTAGTTTTAGGCTGTGTGCAAAAGATTAGAGAGGGCAGCCAATTCATGATTAATTTGAATGCACAGACCATTTGACTTGAATTGCACGCTAGCCAGCCAACGTTCCAAACTAGACCCACGGAAAAAGAGGAATGTAAGGTCTCTGATGAACAAGATTCGTAGGAGACTTTCAGACGGCCGGTGGCCCAGGAACCGCAGCGGCCTTGAGTCAAGAATTTTAGTTCCTGACGGACAAGTTTTTTCCTTTTTTCTTTTTTATTTATTTATTTATTTATTATATAAATAATTTTATAAAAATTATTATAAAATAATGGGGCCATCATTATATAATAATTTTTTTAATATTAATCTCATTTTTATTATTTTTGAAAAAGAAGTACACAGAATTGAGCATGGCATTCCTTAAATATCATTTTTCTAAATTGATAATTATTGCACTAGTTTGCAAATATTTTCCCATACAAAGAAAGTTTATTCTTTCTTCATAAAAAGCAACTAATTAACTTTGATGGTCACTAGTACTATTCAAAGTTCACTCTTTGTTTTGACTTGGCACATAATAAAGTGGTCGTGATTTGAGCTTTGGTCATAGGGAAAATTAACCATCAAATCACGTTCCCTAACATCTCCGAATTTGTTTTATTGCTTTCTATTTTTCTCTTTTATGAAAGGTTGGTGGGTTCTCACACTTTTAGTTGCTCGATCGTTCTATATAATAGAGAGAACTTATAAAAAACAAACTGCAAAAAAATATAGAAAACTAGGAAGTTAAAGGGGATCAGAAGAATCCGAAGATCAACTTTAGGTGGAGCAAATGAATCTCAAGTACTCCATGATGATGTTAGAGATTCTGGGCATTATGCTTCTTGCTGGACAATACTTTTTCTGCATGGTTCAAGGCAATGTGCATTACTATGACTTCGTTGTAAGTAGTGCTTTTCCTACGTGTGTGATCCAGTAGTGCTTCATAAACCTTGGCAATTGGGATTTATTTTTCTTCTTCTCTTTGTAGCTTAGGGAGAAGAACTTCACGAGGCTGTGTGCCACAAAGAGCATGCTGGTTGTAAATGACAGTTTTCCAGGGCCAGTAATCCGTGTTCACAAAGGGGATACAGTCTTTGTTAACGTACACAACCAAGGATATTATGGCGTTACTCTCCACTGGTGATCTCTCATCAGTCTGATTTCATACTAACACCACCTATTATTGCAAATATCTTATTTTTGTTTTTTAAGACTGCATCCTCTTTATAGGATTATGGGTAGAGATTAAGAAATTGGTCTTAAAAATTCATTTTTTTCTTTTTTTTCACCACTTCACATGGTTATTTTTGCTTTGGAGTGTTTGTTGGAGATCTCGGCCCATCCTCACCCCTTTCTCATGTATCATTTTTGTAATTTAATAAAATTAACTAGCTAGGAAAAAAAGAAAAAATATTCACAACTTTCTACTATTCACACAACTTACATACACCACACTTTATTTTATTTTATTTTTTATTAAATATTTGATATATAGATAATAAATAAATAAAATTAATTTAATTTAAAAGAAAAACAAATTCAAAATAAAAATATTAAAAAATTAAAAAAAATAAAAGAAAATTAAAAAATAGTGGTGTGTAGCGGTTGAAAAAGTTGTGTATAACTTCCCAAAAAAAAAAACTGTCTGCAACCAAGAGGCAACTCGTATTTATTATATCTAGATGGAGAGTTCATCCAACCAATTAACACCAATACTACTTCACAGCAGTAAATAATTATATTCAATAATATTTTAATTTTTATAATAGTTTTACTCAACTTTTATATTCTCATAATTATCTAAAATTTCATTAAACAATTGAACACAAACTATGTAGTACTATTTACACACATTTTTACTACAATTCATAGATCATTTCACTACTATTTATAAATTTTTCATCACATCCCATATTAACTTAACATCCAAACGGGATTTAAGTTCACTGAAAACAAGTAATAATATCAAATATTATTAGAAAGCAAACAATATTTTGTCACTACACTAAGCATATGCTAATCAATAATTTAAAAATTATTAAATTATTAATTAACACATAGTTAATGCTAACATTAGAATATAAATTACAATCAAAAGTTTGGAAATGAATATGTTAATTAATAATTTAGAAATTATTAAATATTAATTAACATATAGTTAGTGCCAACATTAGAATCAAGCAAACAAATATTAATAGTTTGAAAATTAAATATGAGTTTAATCTGTGAACAATAACTAGCCAAGTTTGGAGTAATTCCCTTTACATCTACTGTATAGCTAGCTAGTTTGAGTTTTATCTAAAGTAGTACTAATTTAGCTAGTCCAATGCAGCTCATTTAAGTAGAATTTAACTATATTGTAAGCTTTACTTGCATTCAATTAGTAGAATGCCAATGCTCTTAAATGCGTAAGGATTAACTTTTGCACACCTGCTTTGAACTGATATTTAAAGATATCACATTTTTTTGGTAACGTTACAACTACATTAGGCATGGTGTGAAACAACCGAGAAATCCATGGTCGGATGGTCCAGAATACATTACACAATGTCCGATTCAACCCGGAACAAATTTCACATATATGGTTATATTTTCTGAGGAAGAGGGAACACTCTGGTGGCATGCGCATAGTGACTGGACACGAGCAAGTGTTCATGGTGCCATAGTTATTCAGCCACGTATTGGATCCACCTACCCATTTCCCAAGCCAGACGATGAAGAAATCATTGTGCTCGGTATGTATATATGATCTCTCTATTACCTGCATGAGGTAAATAATTAACATGCTAGACCTTATATGGGAGCTATAAATTTTTACTTTTAATATATTACTACCATTTATTCCAAAAATTTAAACAGTGTGAGTCTTTTATATGTATATATATAGAAGCTTTATTAATCATTATCCCTTCATATCGTATCAAATGAATGGTGATTGGTATTAAATGATAAATATACATATAAATTATAAATGATTAGGATGATGACAAATATATGGAATAATACTGAACATGAAACATACATACATACATACATACATATTATATGTATGCATGTTGTATAATTGTACAAAACATGATATATACATGATATCTAAGCCAATTAGGTTTTGAACATGCAGGGGCTTGGTACAATGGAAATTTGAAGGCGATGGTAGACGAGTCCATGGAAGAAGGTAGTGACCCGCCACATACTAATGCTAATACCATAAACGGGGAGCCAGGAGATTTTTGTGCTTGCTCTCGAGGTACTACTTCTTTTAATTAGCTACTCATTTGGAATATATTTTACATATGTTGTGTTTTGCCAAATAAAGCCATAGCAAATTCATCTTTCAAATTATTGACATAGTGGACTTAGAATATTCAACCATGCACGATCTTATTGATGTTGCAGACACGACATATCGTTGGACGGTTGATTATGGCAAAGTCTATCTTCTTCGAGTAGTTAATGCTCTCACGAATGCAGATCTCTTCTTCGCAGTATCTCAACACAATTTCACACTTGTTGGGATGGATGGACATTACACCAAACCAAGGGTAATAAGTTTTATCATGATTAGCCCAGGACAAACAATGGACCTTTTACTCACAACGAACCAATCTCTTGGCCATTATTACATGGCTGCTCGACAATTCTCAAGCGAGGATAGTGACATTACTGGATTTGACCATGTTAATACAACAGCAATTCTCCAATACAGTGGCAATTATACTGCCCCATCTTCTCCTTCATTTCCAAGTACACTCCCTATGTACTTGGACTTCTATGCCGCCTTGAAATTCACCAAAAGTATAAGGAGCTTAGCAAGCCAAGACTATCCGATAAGCGTCCCCCTAAACATAACCACTAGAATGCTTATTACAGCTTCGATGAATTCGATGATCTTGAAAAGCTCTCCTGGAGGGGATGCTGAAATCATAGCTACAAGCTTGAATAACATAAGTTGGATCAACCCTAGCATTGATGTATTACAAGCCTACTACAGGTACTTTTGGCTTTCCTTCTCTTTGAAGATTGTATGCATATATGTTAAAGGTTTTCCTAATCTTATTCTTTCTATAATATAAGATTTTAATGAGTGCTATATCTATAAAATGATTACACAAAAGTAATCTCACAAACTGACGTAACTTTATATGAATTGTTAGAATAAAAATACAATTATAATCTGACAGACCATCAAGAAATATTAATTTGTGAGATTATTTTTATGTAATCATTTTGTAGTTAAAGTATTTCTCATAAGATCCTATATATGACTAAGTTCAATCCATAATTTTATGCAGGAATATTAGTGGGGTGTATACCACAGACTTCCCGAACTTTCCGCCTTTATTTTTCAACTTTACTGCCGATGAATTTCCAGATAACATGGCGCTAACAACTGGAGGGACCAAGGTGAAGGTGTTGGATTATAACGAATCAGTAGAGATAGTTTTTCAAGGGACTAACCTATTAACAGGCTCGATGAATCATCCAATGCATTTGCACGGCCATAGCTTCTATGTTGTAGGAACAGGTGTTACTAACTTCAACAATGAAACTGACCCAAAAGAGTTTAACTTGGTAGATCCTCCCGAGGTGACTACCTTTGCAGTTCCCAAGAGTGGGTGGGTTGCCCTCCGATTCGTGGCAAAAAATCCAGGTACAATTAATATTCTACCCACCTTTGCTATCTTATTTTATGGTTTACCAAGGAAAATAAGGATGGTAGTCACTATTTTTGTTTTGTAACTATATTCACTTGTTTATCCCACATGGAGAGAGAGAGAGAGAGGAAATTTAATTTATTGAAGCACAAAATTATCTAAACACGGCTCACTTATGTTCTAGTATATAACTATTATATGTGTCAAACTCTAGCATCATAAACATGATATAATTGAGCAATAAAAATGTGGTCGGTATATATATATTACATTATATATATATGAGATACTAATTATTAACATCCGACGATTTTTGGCAGGTGTATGGTTTTGGCATTGTCACTATGATCGACACTTGAGTTGGGGTATGAACACAGTCTTTATAGTTAAAAATGGAGGCTCTACAGAGACAAGCATGCTTCCACCCCCTGCCAACATGCCATCTTGTGAAGTTCCGTTCAAATCTTGGCTAAAATATAACACTAGTTTGGACGATAAAGTAAATCAATCTGGCAAGCTAGCTTGATCTTATTTGCTTCAAATTAGCATATATGTAATAGCTATCTGCATGTTGGAAGCTAGGCATGATTGGTCGACTCTCCTCCATCTTTTACAACTTATTTGAACCAATTTCTGCTTGGGCTCCATAATATTAGGTGCTAATAATTGGATGGTTTTATTTCCTTCCTGTTAGTTGTTAGGAATTTAGCAAACTCGTATGTTAATTAATTTTTTCCTCGCAATCTGTTAGTCTTATCATTCTTATTTTGATATGAAGTTTTGGTTAAAACAATCTTTCAAACTTCTTTTATGAGCTTATAATAAAAAAAAATCATGTGGACCACACCTCTTAATTAATGAAGTCATTTGAAAAAAAAAAAATTATAGGGTGAAAATTATGACGGTAAGAGATAAATGGTTAACGTTATAATTAAGTATGAATTTCCTGATATATGTTATGTACGTGTATTGTTTAATTTTATCTGTTGGGGAATGTGAAGTTCAAGTTTTCTTCTATGCGCAATACTTCATTAACTTCCCCAATTCATGGCTAGCTTGAAAGGTTTTCATCATGACCAATATTCCAATACGTACAGATTTATCGACTAAAGTCCAAACTGACAATACTACTGGTACCGGCCAACATGCTAATTGGACCACATCGACTCATGATCATAAATAATTTGTGACAAATAAATAAATAATCATGAGATATAATTACCAGATAGTTTAGCCATTGGCATGCAAATAAACAATCTTATGAGCAAAATCCATTTAAATAGCTCACACGATCTTATATTTGGAAAGTAAAAATCCTAATTTAAGCCGCATGGATTTGGAAGCAAGAGGTTGCGTGCGTATATTTTGCAGCTGCATGCATATTATATATATATATATAATATATAACCGACCAAAATATTGCTGACTGTAACAAAAGAAGGAAAGTAGTTTAAAATTAGACGTAAAGATCAATGCAATCTGATTCGCAGAAGCCTTGAAAACTGTGGCATACATCTCGTGTATGTAAACAGTAATTTTACTGTTTATACGAGAGATTACGGCTACAATCCGACTTTAGCCAATATTTATATATATATATATATACGTGTTTTTGTTTGGTGATGTTACTGGAACCATAAACGATAGAAGATTGTAAGCGCATGCAATTTTTTTATTTATTTTAAATATTTTTTTATATATATTTAAATATTTTTGAAAAATAAAAAAATAATCCATCGTTTTTATAGGTCAAATTAATTATCAATTTTGTTTTATCGGTAAATACATGCGCTGCGGTCTGAATCGGATAGTTTTCTATTTCAGTTTTTCCTCTGTTTGTGGCTTTCTGAACTTTGACGTCCAGTGGGACCGTGTGTTTGGTAATTGGGACAGTCTTGTCGCTATCTATCCTCATAACCAATAATATTGAATAAAGAAATACTTTCACATGGATGATTGTTTCCCTATACAAAAATGATATATATATTATTAATTTATAATTTTTTTATTTAATTTATAATTTTACTTAGTAATTAATAAATTTTTATATTTTTATTTTTTTCTTAATGATTAAATATATTAAAAAATACTTAAATAAAATAATAATAAAATTAAATAGGCATAAGTTATAAAATTATTGTGAAATCCATTATACCGATATCACTACTCTCTCTATAATTAAGCAATCAGTTTTTGCTTTAAAAAATTGGGGACAAGACAGATCAGAGGAGATGACTAATCATTATTGAATAAAGACAGCCTCGATTTCACGACAATCTTTTACGTAGTATTATATAATTCTATTATAAATAATTAAATAATATGTTTAATTTATAAATCAGATAAATTAAAATAAATTTATTTATATATTTAAAAATTTATAATATTATTATTATTTAAAAATTTAAAAAATTAAAATTAAAATTTTAAAAAATATATTAGAATTAAAAAATGTATTAAAATTTATATTTTATATAAAAATTTAAAAAAATTATAATAATAAATTTAAAATAAATTAAGATGAACTCATCTCATATTGCAATACAAACGTGGCCTAATTTCTTCAACATCATTATCATTGGCAATCACATATAATGATCTATATAACATGAAATGAATGCAATTCTTTTATCTAGCATATATATATATATATATATGATAAATAATTGAGTATTAATTTTTTTGTTTTGATAGGAAAATAATTAAATATTAATATATTATAAAAAAAATTACTTATTTATGACCAATTATTTTCTATTAAAATAATTATTTTCTGTTAAAATAAATCTATTTTTATAATAAATAATTATCTATGTCATAAATAATTCCTCACATATATTCAATTTTTTATATTGATTCTTTCAACTTCAACATCAGTATCATTGGCAATCACATATAGTATTGATCTATCTGACTTGAAATGAATGCAATTGAGAAAATTATTTAAAATATAAGTTGGAATGGTAGCATACTTCAAAATAAATTTTCAATTATTTATCTTTCATTAGAATATGGAGAAGAATGATAACAATAAGAGAATAGTCACAAATTTGAAATCCTCTTTGTGTCTATATAACTAACACTCAAGAAATGATACAATTATCTTCCTTAATTTTAAATGGTATCACAACAATTTTTTTCGAATTAACAACCTCAATCCCATAGCCTCCATCAACCCCAATATCATCCCGCCCTTTAACACCATGGTCCACCTTCTCACTATTAAATTATCTTCTTTGACGTAGCCAAGTCTTGCCACTGTTGTAATGTCAGAATCTCTCCGGCTGTGTTGATGGTTCTATTGCCGAGCTCATTGCTCGCATTGGTTTCGGTGACTTTGTCTCTGCAAATCCCAAGTTGGCCTAGTGGAAATAAACTGATTAGCTCATGCTCAGTTTGCTGCTCTTCACATTAATAGAAGAAGCCATGTTTGTTGTGGTTGGATTAACCACGTCTCGGATTGCTTGGTCCCAGTTGGAAAATACTTTTAGCCACTGATCAAAATCTCACGAACTTCACCTCAGAGATGATCTTTAGACCATGAAGAAGAGTGACAAAAGTGTTCCTAAGTTCTCTTGTGATTTCAAGGCGATCTATGATCAACTTGTTGCAATGGGACGTCCTATTGATGATCTCGACAAACTCCATTGGTATTTACATTGTCTCGATTCCTCCTTCTCTATTCTTTCCACTATTCAATTATCTCTATCACCCATCCCCATCTTTGATGGTGTTGTGTCCAAAGTTGAAAGCTACAAAATATTTGTTCGTTCATTGGAGTAGACTCCCCTTTTGGGCTCCACTACCGCTGCCTTCACTACATCCCTCAGCTTCAAACCTAGTTCAAATTCAGGTGGTTGTAAAGAGGGTCACTCTTCTCGTGAAGGACGTGATCATGGTGGCCGCAATAATTAAGATTGCAATCGCCCCATCCACTACTAGATCTGCTGTGGTGAAGGTCACTACGCCTCCTCGTGTCGAGAGCGTTATATTCGGCCCCCTATTACTGCTAACTTGGTCAAGGCCTTCACCTCCTGTTCTCTTAATAATGGCCAAAACTCTGATTGGTATACGAACACTGGTGCTACCACACATATGACTCATGATACTGCTCAGTTGGACAAGGCTGACACGTATTACGATAAGAATTATATTGTAGTTGGTAATGGTGCCTCTCTTCCAATCTCTCACACCAATACCTTCTCTCCGGCTTCCTCTCTTCATTTAAAGATGTTTTAGTTGTGTCTAATATCACTAAAAATCTTATATCCATTAGTAAAATCACATCTAATTCTCCCTTCTTTATTACCTTTACTAATGTTGCTTCACTGTGCAGACGCACGACACAAGAAGGGTGGTGGCAACCGATCAGAGTGAAAATGGACTTTATATTTTTCCTAATAATTGCCCGCGGACATCCTTTTGATGTATGGCATGCCCGTTTGGTCCATGTTCCTCATAACTTTTATTCTCTTTTGAATAAAAATCGTCAATTATGTGTTACTTCTTTGCTTTCTAATCCTACTGTATGTTCTAGTTGTCAACTTGCTAAAAGTAAAAGACTTCCTTTTTTTTCTGAATGCAAACCATGCTATTCATGTCTTGGATCTTGTTCATTGTGAATGGTGAGGACCATCACCTATCCCTTTAAATCTTAGGTTTCGATATTATGTTATATTTATTGACGATTATTCTCAGTTTACTTGACTCTATCCTCTGAAACATAATTTTGATTTCTTGTGCATTTTTCTACAATTTGAGAAATTTGTTGAAAATCAATTTTTCATTAAAATCAAGATTTTTCAAAGTGATGGAGGTACTGAATTCACTAATCATCAATTTAGAAATTACTTAATTTCCTCAGGAATTTGTCATCAAATGTTGTGTCCATACACTCCATCTCAAAATGGACGTGCTGAGCGTAAACACAGACACGTAACTGAAACAAGTCTTGCTATACTTTTTCACTCTCATGTCCTTCTTAAATTTTAGATTGACACGTTTAGCACTACTACTTTCATTATTATCCGCTTGCCAATGCCTCTTCTTGATGATCACTCTCCATTTGAGGTTACATTCAGTAAGCCTCCTTCCTACTCTAATTTTCATCCTTTTGGTTGTCTTATTTTTTCCTACTTACATGATTATGCCCCTCACAAATTAGTTCCCCATAGTCATTCTTGTGTTTTTCTTGGCTATAGTATGTCTCATCATGGTTTTCGATATCTTGACCGTCTCACTAATCAAGTATTTATTTCCAGGCATGCCGTCTTTGATGATGTTAGCTACCCATACAAAAATAACACTTGCTCTGGGCCTTTACCTATGACCTCAATTTCTACTTTTTTAGAGCCTATTGAATCCCCCTCCCAAAATACTGTCACATCAACGGCCTCTTTATCTTTTTAGTCCACTCCTATCTAGGATTTGTGTGGCCCATGTTTAATTGATCCATCTTGTAGTTTTGTGCTAGTTTCGATTTTGCAGGTACTTGCTGTTAATGGGTCAGGATCCCCTTCGAAACCTCTCTCGTCAGCAAGTCTAGCTCCGAATATCTCTTTAGCCTCATCTTCCTCTAACACTGGTTTCCTTAGCTCTCACCAAATACAAACATTGGCCAAATCTAGGATTTTCAGGCCTTTTACTCGGGCCCTTCATACATGCACTGCTTCAAATTCCAATCTTATTCAATTCTTACTCACCATGCGTGAGCCCAAGAGGTTGAAGCCCACTGCCAAGCACCTCAAATGGATTGCTATCATGGATGAGGAGCTTCGAGCCTTGCATCACAATCACACCTAGGATTTGGTGCCCCAACCGTCAAATAAAAATATTGTGGGCTCTAAATGGGTTTTTCACATCAAGTATCTCGCCAATGGTTCTGTTGATCATTTCAAAACCCATCTTGTTGGTAAAGGCTACACTCAGCAACCAAGTCTTGATTTCAATGTTACTTTCAGCCCAATTGTCAAAGCCTTCATTGTTCGAGTTATTCTTTCCTTGGTGGGTCTAATCACTGGGCACTTTGCCAAGTTGATGTGAAAAATGTCTTTCTAAATGGCATTATGCAAGAGGAAGTTTATATGGAGCAGCCTCCAGGTTATGTTGATTCAAGATATCCCTCCCACGTCTGCAAGCTACATCGAGCTTTATATCGACTCAAACAAGTTTCATGGGCCTAGTTTTATCGGTTCAATGCATTTCTTCTTACTGTTGGGTTTTCTTGCAGTAAAGCCGACTCATTCTTGTTTGTTCTTTCCAAGGGTGCTGATTTAATCTATCTACTATTATATGTTGATGATATTGCAATGACCAGCAACAATTCAATTCTCCTTGATGCTTTTATTGGCAAATTAACTAAGAAGTTTGTCACCAAGGACATGGGATCATTAAGCTATTGTTTTGGGCCTTGAAGCACATCGAACTTCTTCTGGTCCCTTCTCAGTCAGGCTATTATGCTCATGAAATTTTGCAGCGCGCCAAACTGGTTGACAGTAAGCCCGTGAACACTCCCATAGTCGTTGCACATCACTTGTACACTGATGGTCTTGATTTTGATGATCCTTCACTCTACCGGTCCCTTGTTGGTGTTCTTCATTATCTCACTATCACTCGGTTGGACCTTGCTCATGATGTTTCTGTCGTGAGTTAATACATACACAAGCCTTCCCTTTGTCACTTCCAAGCCGTCAGACGGATTCTACGCTACATCAAGGGAACCTTGTGGTATGGCGTCTCCTTCACTCCATCTTCTTCCTGCAATATTCTAGCTTAATCGGATGCTGATTGGGCCAGCTGTCCTGATACACATCAGTCTATCTCTGGCTATGCTATTTATCTTGATGATAACCTTGTCTTTTGGCGTTCTAAGAAACAATTGACGGTATCTCGTTCAAGCTGTGAATTAGAATATCGGGCGCTAGCCAGCACTGCTTCCGAAGTCAAGTGGCTTGGTCATCTTCTTCATGATCTCAAGGTGAAAACTTCATTTTCTCCGATTCTATTTTGTGATAATCAAAACTCCATTTTTCTTACTGCAAACCCAATCTCTCACCAATCGCTCGAAGCATATCGTGCTCGATTATCATTTTGTGCGTAAACTGATGGCCTCCAGAGAGATTTGATTATCATTTACCTAGAGCCTTGATCGTCCTGCATTCATCTTCTTTTGTTTCAAGCATCGCGTTTGGGATTCTCAAACGCTAGGCTTCCGCCCGAGGGGGGGGGGGGGCAGAGAAATCATCTCCTATATCCTCTCAAGATCAAGTTGGAAAGATTTATTCCAAAGATCAAATAATTTGTATTTGATTTTGAATTATATAGCTAAACGGCAACCTATATATAAAAACACTATTATAAATACAAAGCATCACCACCTAGATTAATTACGACGGTTTTACAAAACCTTTACATAACTCAACGGTGGAGCTTGTTTTCCAAGGAACAAACTTGGTTGCAGGGACAGATCACCACATGCACTTACATGGATATAGCTTTTATGTTGTTGGTTGGGGATTTGGGAATTTCGACAAAGATCACAAGGATCCTTTGGGATTTAATCTTGTTGACCCCCCGCTTTGGATTGCCCTTGCTGTTCCTAAGAATGGTAGCCCAACCATAAGATTCAAAGCAAACAACCTAGGTAATTAAACTACACGTTATAATATTTATGATGAGTACTATACGTACGTAAATATTATGCTCTATATATATATATATATGTCATCATCACCATAATCATGATGGTGATCACTAGCTGTGATCTGTATCACATGGTCGTAACAGTTCCTTAGTTTCTCTATTTTGAATTCATTCAAAATAGTTGTTCCTTAGAGTTAGGAAACAATTTCAAATTGCTTTATATTTTAGGATTTAAAACAAGTGTTTGTTATCCCGAATGTGTATATAACTGCTGCGAAATGTATATGAAAGGTAGAGTTGATTTCCTCAATCTGATAATGGCTTTAAATATTATATGAGTGGCCAACCTTCTCCCCTTTAATTGCCTTCTCCACAATAAAGACCACGACCTTCGACTGACACTAGGACATCCAGCTTTTCCAATTCTCAAACATATTGTTGCTAGCAATTACTTAGGCTTATCTTCCTCTTTATCTTCTGATTTCTCATGTAATGCTTGTCTTTGCAATAAAAGCCACAAATTGTCTTTCTCCAACTCTACAATTGTCTCTACTAAACCTCTTGAAATCATATTTTCTGATGTCTGGACCTCTCCAATTTACTCACATAATGGCTTTAAATATTATGTAATTTTCATTGATTATTTCACTAAATATATCTGGTTTTACCCACTCAAAAACAAATCCGATGTCAAAGAAGTCTTCATAAGATTCAAACCTTCATAAATAATAATATTTAGCTAAAATAAATACTCAGTTTAAACGGCTTACCGCGGGTGTCGAAAAGAGATGAAAACGGCACCAAAATAAGAAAAAAACCACAACTACACAATAATTTTCCTATATACATAGATCTTCTACTCGCATGGCGGCCACGAATTGAATCACCACATGACACCCAGTACATCTAGTCGTGAGGTACCGGATTTCATCCTGTTCACAATTAGTAGATTATTTTGGACTATATATAAAAGGTAGTGTTACTATACTGACTAGGACGTTTGACCAGTACTGGGCGTGTTTCTAGTACTAGTGTAAATTGCACATTTTTTATTTTTTTTTTCAACATTTTTAAGCATTTAAAATAAAAATAAAACACACTAATACATGACTAACATATAGTCATTTTTTTAACTATTAAGTAAAAAAATTAAAAATAAAATAAAATATATGAATAATCAACTTGAAGAGACAAATAGTACAAGCAGCATAATATCATTTCTGTTATGTAAGATATGAGAAATTAGAGGGGCAGTTAAAAAGGAACTAAAGACAACTATATGTGATATACCGCACGATTCGGGATGTATGCTTGGCCAACAAATAATTACTTTCCACCTTAAAGTGGTCCAAGTCCAAGTCATTCATGACCACCAACGTTTTTCAAATTGCAACTATGATCAGCGATACGTACGTACATGTAGATCTGTCGCTTTCAAGCCACCATTGATCATCAACACACACCGCTCCCCTCCCCCATCTTTCTATCCCACGGCCAGCGCGTGAACTCCACGTGCCATATCACTAGCGCGAGTCTCTCGATGAATGGCAACAAATCTGTCATTTGGATTCTGTATTTTATTCTATATTACTGTTTTCCCTAAACGGTGATTTTGAATAAGAGATCAAGGATCTCTCCAAAAATCACTTAAAGATAACAAATAACAGTGCATCCACCACCATCACCGCTTCCAGTAGAAGTTCAACCACTTTTTGAAGTAGTTCTATTGTTGCGAACACCTTATTTTTGACTTTTAAGACGGCATCCTCTTCATAGGATTATGGGTGAGGATCAAGAAATTGATCTCAAAAATATATTTTTTTCTTTTTTTTTCCACTACTTCGCATGGTTGTTTTTTGCTTTGGGGTGTTTGTTAGAGATCCCATCCTCACCCCATCCTCATGTATCATTTTTACAGTTTAATAAAGTTAACTAGCTTAGGGGAAAAAAAGCTGCCTGCAACCAAGAGGCAACCCGTATTAATTATATCTAGTTGGAGAGTTCATCCAGCCAATTAACACCAATATTACTTCACAGCAGTAATTAATTATATTTAATAATATTTTAATTTTTATAATATTTTTATTCAACTTTTATAGTCTCATAATTGTCTAAAATTTCATTAAACATTTGAACACAAACTATGTAGTACTATTTACAAACTTTTTTACTACAATTCATAGATCATTTCACTACTATTTATAAATTTTTCATCACATCCCATATTAACTTAACATCCAAATGGGATTTAAGTTCATTGAAAACAAGTAATAATATCAAATATGATTAGAAAGCAAACAATATTTTGCCACTACACTAAGCATATGTGTTGCCCAGATGACTAACACAAGAGGGGGGGTGAATTGAGTTGTATTTAAAAAAATAACAATTATAAATCAAATATATAATATAAAATATAAACAAAATATGAAACAACAATAAATATAAAGAGTAAGGGTAAGAGAGAAGCAAACTCAGTATGTTAACGAGGTTCGGCCCCACTGCCTATGTTCTCGCCCAAGCTATCCCTTGAGGATCCCCAAATCCACTATTCAATCTCCTTTAGGTGGAGATAGAAAACTATTACACCTTTGAGCAGCACCGCTCCAAAGAATCCGTGTAGAACACCCTCTACACTTCCAATCACCTCACACTTGGTGATTTAACTATTCTCCGTGTAAAACACCTTCTACACTTCCAATCACCTTATACTTGATGATTTAACTATTCCCCGTATAGAACACCTTCTACACACACAAAGGTTATACGCACCCTCTTATAAATACAAGAGTTGATAGTAGGTAGACTATCAAAATACACTCCTCAATGAGTGAGATAGAAATAATACAGCGCAAACTATATCTTTCAAAATGAACAAGGGTTAAGGCTCAATACTTAGAGAAGAGAGAATGAAAACTTTGAATGAATGTTGTACGCTCTTGGTGTTATTAATGTGAAACTCTCAAATGATCTATTTATAGGCATATGAGACTTCATATTCAAATTTAAAAAGATTCACATGTCAAAGACATCATCATTCACTTTTCAAAAATTTCAAATCTAATCTTTTTACTTTTTACATGTGACAAAAGGAGCACACTTTACTTTTCAAAAATTTCAAATCTAATCTTTTACTTTTTGCATATGACAAAAGGAGCACACTTTACTTTTCAAAATTTTCAAACAAAGACATCTACCTTTTGCATAAGTCAAGAAAAGCATCCATCACTTTTGAAAATATTTTAATAAAACATGCACATGTGAAAGATGACAATCAATCATCTTAATATTTTCAAAATTCAAACCTTTAATTATGTCATGTACATGTGAAATATGACAATCAATCATCTTAATATTTTCAAAATTCAAACCTTTAATCATGTCATGCACATGTGAAAGATGACAATCAATCATTTTTCAAAATTTTCAAAATTCAAGTATTTAATTATGTCATGCACATGTGAAAGATGACAATCAATCATCTTTCAAAATTTTTAAATTTAATTTTCAAAATATTCATGCACATGTAAAAAATGTATTTTAATACTTTATGATAAAATATTAATTTTGAGCCTTAATCCTAATTTCGAATTTTTAAAAGATTTATAAAATTACTCTATGATTTTAATGTGAATTTGTTCCCTTCTTGCTCATGTTTACTTACTTGATGTGTTTGATTCTATTGTGTGGACAACTTGAGTTTGAGACTCCTTTATTTTTTGAATTCATTTGTTATCATCAAAATCCATGTGTAGATTTACACGAAACTTGAAACCTTAAGTTCAACAATCTCCCCCTTTTTGATGATGACAAATGCTTGATAGAACTTAAAACCTGTATGAATACTTAAGCTCTCCCTGAGAATGTGCGTTAGTTTTTCAACCAAAAATATAAATATAATTCCAAGTATATATAACAAGTTTAGCAATTTAAACAATGTTAATGTTCTAGTCTAAAACTTCTCCCCCTTTTAGCATCATTAAAAAGGAATCATAATTAGTTCAATAAGATATATTCCTACAATAACCAATAGACAAATAAAACGTTGCGTTAGTAGAGACTGTAGAAGTTAGAACCACCCGTGTTCGACAAAACCTGCAAACATTGAAGCCGAATTTTATCATCTCGGTGCAGAAAAAGATTTAAATCCGCTTGATGTTATTGACGAATTAGATGTTCCAGAGATTTGAAGTTGAATAATTAAAATTATTCGTGTCCGATAATGACAGCAAAAGCTGCAGGCCTAGCTCTGGCAATGCGGTGCGGAGTCATGCATGTCCGACAAAACCTGCAAATGTTGGAAGTCTACCTCTGGCAATTCAGTGCGGAGCCACGCGTGTCTGACAAAACCTGCAAAGGTTGGAGGCCTAGCTCTAGCAGTCGGTGCGAAAGCAGATTTAAAAAGACCGTTTTCACCTGTCGGATACTCAAATAAATTTTCACCTCATTCATTGATCCAGTTTCTGTTTATTCAAAACGATAGAATTGCGGAAAAAATTTCGTCTGATAATCTTCCGGATTTGAATCAGGAACCGTCTCAACCAGTCATTTTATCTCATAAGGTTGTCAATACCATGATAGAAGCAGAAATGCATTTTTCAAATAGAACTGATTCTGAGGTTGTTGCAGCATCAAGAACTCTCAGTGCTCAATATGCTGCCTCTGTTACGACCATGTCTCGGAGATTACTAGCGAGGGCAAATGATGTTGATCGACTTAACAATCAAATATCTGTTCTGCATCAAAAGCTTACAAATAAAGGCAGAAAGAATAAGAGGTTAAAGCAAGAAAATAAAGATTGGACAGAATTAGCTCGTGTTTTGAAACTTCAAATAGAGGAATCGGAATGAGTAAGAGTTCAAGCACAGAGTTAACATCAGCAGATAATGGCAGCGTTTCACGAGAGAAACAGGGACAATTATAATTAATCTCGTTAGCTTAGTTCTGTAACTTTTGACAATATGCATCCGGCATATTTTGTAAGCTTGACTAAGTAAGATTTGAAGAGATGACAGTTTGTCTTCTACTTATTTCCATCTTTATAAAAGCAATCCTTAGCTTTATCTAATCCGCATCAAATCTTCTTTTCATTGTTGTAGTTCATCTTCATTCTCACTTTACAAAATCTTAATGGCTCATCAATTCTCTTTTAGTGCTTCTCGTGATCAATCTATTTTCTGCATCTGTCGTAAGTGCCATGAAGCAGCAAAACACTGATTTGGCTAATAAATCAGATCATGATGCCATTTACGAGCTTGTGGGTCTCGGGACTCGATACTCATCTTCCATTGTTGCTTTTTCCGCTCGGTTGCAGTCCAAAACCTGCGAGATAAAGAAGTTTAATGAGAAGATCGATATTCTTCAACGACTTGTTTAAGAGTCTAACAAAAAAATAGTAGACTTAAAACAACAAAATAAGGATTTAAAATCCTTACTTGCCTCCGCATTTCGATTGTCTAATCCTTTAGACAAGGATGGCATGATGATTTATGAGGAGTAAATGCATTTGAATGATGAGGCTAAACGTCTCAAGTTTCTGTAGGTCATTTGAGATAATGGAATAAAAGTATCTAGCAGATATTCATGACATGTATAATTCCTATTTATCTTCTAATCATGCATAGTTTATTTTCTGGTAGGGGTTTTGTGAAAATTTCTGTCAATTAATCATGTGTACTAGTGAATTCTAATACAATATCGCTCTTCTGCACATGATCTCTAAGAAAATGATATTTAATTTCAATATGTTTGGTCTGAAAATGTTGTATTGGATTCTTCGAAAAATTTATAGCACTTATATTTATCACATTTGATTAGAATGTGATTGTACATAAGTTTAAAATCTTCAAGTTGTTGCTTCATGTAAAGAACTTGAGCACAACAACTGCCTACAACAACATACTCTGCCTCAGTAATAGATAATGCAACAGAATTTTCTTTTTACTAAATCATGAAATAAGTGAATGACCTAAGAAATGACATGTTCTACTAAAACTTTTTCAATCATCTTTGCAACCAGTATAATCGGTACCTGAATAACTAATAAGATCGAAAGAAGTGTGTTTAGGATAACATAACTCTAAGTCAATGGTACTGGCAAAATATCTAAAAATCCGCTTGACTTCAATCAAATGAGATTGTTTTGAAAATGATTGAAAACGTCCACATAAACATACACTGAACATAATATCAGGTCTACTAGTTATCAAATATAATAAACTACTAATCATACCTCGATATACATTTGAGTCAATTGGCTTACCGCTTTCATCATTATCAAGTTTAGTGATTGGATTCATTGATGTTCCAATTACCTTTGCATGTTCTATTTCAAATTTTGAGTAACTCTTTGATATATTTTGACTGATTAATAAATGTTCCACTTTTTGCTTGCTTGATTTGCAATCCGAGAAAAAAATTAAGTTCTCTCATCATGCTCATTTCAAATTCTTCCTGCATATTCTTAACAAAATCTTGATACATATTCATTAGTAGTACCAAATATTATATCATCTACATAAATTTGAATTAGAAGAATATCATTCTATTCATACTTGATGAAAAGAGTCATATCGATCTTTCCTCTTGAAAAACATTTTTCAATAAAAAAACTATTTAAGAAAACACTTTTAACATCCATTTGAAAAAGTTTGAAATCTTTATAACAAGCATATGTAAGTAGCATTCGAATAGTTTCTAATCTTGCGACTGGTGCATATGTCTCATCATAATCGATTCCTTCTTCTTGATTGAAACCTTAGGCCACTAGTCGAGCCTTATTTCTAGTAATGACTCCGGACTCATCTTTCTTGTTTCTAAAAACCCATTTTGTTCCAATAATAGTATAATTTTTGGGTCTAGGAACAAGTGTCCAAACATCATTTCTTTCAAATTGATTAATCTCTTCTTGCATAGCTAGAATCCAAGATTTATCAAGAAGTGCTTTATCAATATTTTTAGGTTCAATCTGAGATAGAAAAGCAATATGATTGCAAATTTTTTTAAGAGATGATCGAGTGCTTACACCTCGTGAAGGTTCTCCCAGAATTTGTTCTATTGGATGATCTTTCACATGCTTTCACTGTTTGGTTGCATCTTGTACTAAGTCTTGATGATATTTCCTTCTATTTCCATGATCTTCCCTTTTGAATTGTCTCCAAATATCACGCATCCTTCTTCTTTAAAGTGAAGTCAATGAATTTAGCTTTGTCTCATGTCACGTATCTTGAGCATCCGTTGTCTAAAAATCATTTACTTTTACCTGTAAAAGACTTCATGCATACCTACAAAAATAATTAAAACAAATTCTTGGTACCCAAGTTCTTTGGGTCCTTTATATATTAGTATTAAAGAAACAAGATTCTTAGGTACCCATATGGCCCTAATAGTCATTGTATGTTTTCTTCTAATAGGACAAGCAAGATAATTATGACCATTTCTATTACAAAAATTACAAATAGCATGTGACATATATGAAGAACTTGAGTGATTATAATAGTATCCTTTTTTAACAAAATTATTTTTGTGAAAAGAATTTTGAATATTGGATTTTGATGTAGAAGGATTATCAAAGAAATTTTTATAAGGTTTGTATTTTTGTTTTGACATATATCCCAAGCCTGCCTTGTCAAAAACACATCTTTGACTACCAAGAAGTTTTTCAAAATTTCTTTTTCCATTCGTAAAGTTTTCAATAATATTTTCTAAATCAGTTTTCTTTTTCTTCAACTCAAGATTTTCATCTTTCAAAATAATACTTTCTTTTCTTAAAATATCAATTTCGTTTGTTAAAGAAGAATTTTTCTTTTTCAAAGCAATATACTTGATACCCAGTTTTTCAAATCCCTCATATACCTCTTCTAAAACATTTGCAATTCTTCATATGAAGGATCTTCAATATTATCAAAATTTGTTACCTTAATGTCATCTTTAGCCATAAGACAAAGATTTGCTGATTCTCCATTGCTTACTTCACTATCTGAGCTACTTAAATCATCATCCCATGTAGTTTTCATTGCTTTTTTACCTTTGTTTCGATCTTTCTTTAGTAGAGGATAATCTGACTTGATATGACCAGACTTATTACATTTATAACAAATTAAAGTATCATTTTTACCTGAATCTTTCTTGGAAAACTTTTTGAAAGATTTCCTTGGAGGAGTTTTATTTTTCTTTAAGAACCTCTGAATTCTTCTTGTTATCATCGCAACTTCTTCATCTTTGTCGTCATTTTCCTCATTTTCATCACTTTCACTTTCATGTAGAACAGCTTTAAGTGCCAAACTCTTCTTTGAATTTCCTTCTTCTTCTTCTCTTTTCAATGTGTACTCATGGGTGATAAGTGACCCGATGAGTTCATTCACTTTGAGTTTCTTGAGGTCTTTAGCTTCAAGAATCGCTGTCACTTTTGACTCCCAACATTTTGGTAGAGAGTTGAGAATTTTTCTTACTATCTCCACTTTGGAATAAATTTTGCCAAGAGCTGTCAAGCTGTTTATGATGTTAGTAAAACGAATGTGCATACTAGAAATAGATTCATCATCATTCATCTTAAACATTTCATATTCATGAGTAAGAATATAAATTTTTGATTCCTTGACTTGAGAAGTTCCTTCATAAGTAACTTCCAAATTATCCCAAATTTCCTTTGCTGTAGTACAAGTCATTACTCTATTAAACTCAGTACCATTAAGAGCATTATATAATAAATTCATAGCAGTTAAATTCAAAGTATAAAGTCTATCGTCTTCACGATCAAACTCTTCTTCTTCCTTTTTGACTTTTACTCCATCAATCACTTTTGTTGGAATATAAGATCCATTTACAATGCATTTCCAGATTTCTCAACCTTGAGCCTGAAGGAATATTCTCATTCTAACTTTCCAGAATGAGTAATTGTCTCCGCAAAAGAGTGGAGGTCGACTGCTGGATTGACTTTCACCAAATGAAGCTGCAATGTTAGCCATAAGATTTTAACTCAAAAGATAGTTAATCTTATAATAGAGCTCTAGCTCTGATACCAATTGTTGCCCAGATGACTAACACAAGAGGGGGGGTGAATTGAGTTGTATTTAAAAAAATAACAATTATAAATCAAATATATAATATAAAATATAAACAAAATATGAAACAACAATAAATATAAAGAGTAAGGGTAAGAGAGAAGCAAACTCAGTATGTTAACGATGTTCGGCCCCACTGCCTACGTCCTCGCCTCAAGCTACCCCTTGAGGATCCCCAAATCCACTATTCAATCTCCTTTAGGTGGAGATAGAAACCTATTACACCTTTGAGCAGCACCGCTCCAAAAAATCCGTGTAGAATACCCTACACTTCCAATCACCTCACATTTGGTGATTTAACTATTCTCCGTGTAGAACACCTTCTACACTTCCAATCACCTTACATTTGGTGATTTAACTATTCTCCGTGTAAAACACTTTCTACACACACAAGGGTTATACGCACCCTCTTATAAATACAAGAGTTGATAGTGGGTAGATTATCAAAATACACTCCTCAATGAGTGAGATAGAAACAATACAGTGCAAACTATATCTCTCAAAATGAACAAGGGTTAAGGCTCAATGCTTAGAGAAGAGAGAACGAAAGATTTGAATGAATGTTGTATGCTCTTGGTGTTATTAATGTGAAGCTCTCAAATGATCTATTTATAGGCATATGAGACTTCATATTCAAATTTAAAAAGATTCACATGTCAAAGACATCATCATTTACTTTTCAAAAATTTCAAATCTAATCTTTTTACTTTTTGCATGTGACAAAAGGAGCACACTTTACTTTTCAAAAATTTCAAATCTAATCTTTTACTTTTTGCATATGACAAAAGGAGCACACTTTACTTTTCAAAATTTTCAAACAAAGACATCTACCTTTTGCATAAGTCAAGAAAAACATCCATCACTTTTGAAAATATTCAAATAAAACATGCACATGTGAAAGATGACAATCAATCATCTTAATATTTTCAAAGTTCAAACCTTTAATCATGTCATGCACATGTGAAAAATGAGAATCAATCATCTTAATATTTTCAAAATTCAAACTTTTAATCATGTCATGCACATGTGAAAGATGACAATCAACCATCTTTCAAAATTCAAACCTTTAATCATGTCATGCACATGTGAAAGATAACAATCAATCATCTTTCAAAATTTTCAAATTTAATTTTCAAAATATTCATTCACATGTGGAAAATGTATTTTAATACTTTATGATAAAATATTAATTTTGAGCCTTAATCCTAATTTCGAATTTTTAAGAGATTTACAAAATTACCCTATGAAACAACCAAGAAATCCATGGTCGGATGGTCCAAAATACATTACACAATGTCCGATTCAACCCGGAACAAATTTCACATATATGGTTATATTTTCTGAGGAAGAGGGAACACTCTGGTGGCATGCACATAGTGACTGGACACGAGCAAGTGTTCATGGTGCCATAGTTATTCAGCCATGTATTGGATCCACCTACCCATTTCCCAAGCCATACGATGAAGAAATCATTGTGCTCAGTATGTATATATCATCTCTCTATTACCTGCATGAGGTAAATAATTAACATGCTAGACCTTACATGGGAGCTATAAATTTTTACTCTTAATATATTACTATCATTTATTCCACAAATTCAAACAGTGCGAGTCTTTTATATGTATAAATAAATATATATAGATATACATATATATATATATATGTATATATGTATATATATTTATACATATAGAAGCTCTATTAATCATTGCCCCCTCGTATCGTATCAAATGATTGGTGATTGGTAATAAATGATAAATATACATATAAATTATAAATGATTAGGATGATGACAAAAATATGGAATAATACTGAACATGAAACATACATACATACATACATACAAATATGAATGCATGTTATATAATTGTACATAACATTATATATACATGATATCTACGCCAATTAAGGTTTTGAACATGCAGGGGCTTGGTACAATGGAAATTTGAAGGCATTGGTAGACGAGTCCATGGAGGAAGGTAGTGACCACCCACATACTAATTCTAATACCATAAACGGGGAGCCAGGAGATTTTTGTGCTTGCTCTCGAGGTATTACTTCTTTTAATTAGCTACTCATTCTGAATTTATTCTTCAGATGTTGTGTTTTGCAAAATAAAGCCATAGCAATTTCATCTTTCAAATTATTGACATAATGGACTCAAAATATTCAACCATGCACGATCTTATTGATGTTGCAGACAGACATATCGTTGGATGATTAATTATGGCAAAGTCTATCTTCTTCGAGTAGTTAATGCTCTCACGAATGCAGATCTCTTCTTCACAGTATCTCAACACAATTTCACACTTGTTGGGATGGATGGACATTACACCAAACCGATGGTAACAAGTTATATCATGATTAGCCCAGGAAAAACAATGGACCTTTTACTCACATCAATCCAATCTCTTGGCCATTATTACATGGCTGCTCGACAATTCTCAAGCGAGGATAGCACCATTATTGGATTTGACCATGTTAATACAACAGCAATTCTCCAATACAGTGGCAATTATACTGCCCCATCTTCTCCTTCATTTCCAAGTACACTCCCTATGTACTTGGACTTCTATGCCGCCTTGAAATTCACCAAAAGTATAAGGAGCTTAGCAAGCCAAGACTATCCGATAAGCGTCCCCCTAAACATAACCACTAGAATGCTTATTACAGCTTCGATGAATTCGATGATCTTGAAAAGCTCTCCTGGAGGGGATGCTGAAATCATAGCTACAAGCTTGAATAACATAAGTTGGATCCACCATAGCATTGATGTATTACAAACCTACTACAGGTACTTTTGGCTTTCCTTTTCTTTGAAGATTGTATGCATATATGTTGGAGGTTTTCCTGATCTTGTTTTTTCTATATTATAAGATTTTAAAGAGTGTTATATCTACAAAATGATTATATAAAAGTAATCTCACAAATTAACGTGACTCTATAAAAACTGTCAAAATAAAAATAAATTTATAATCTGACAGACCATCAAGACACATTATTTTGTGAGATTATTTTTATATAATCACTTTGTAATTAAATTATTTCTCATAAGCTCCTATATATGACTAAGTTCAATCCATAATTTTACGTAGGAAAATGAGTGGGGCGTATACCACAGACTTCCCAGACTTCCCGCCTCTATTTTTCAACTTTATTGCTGATGAATTTCCAGGTAACATGGCTCTAACAACTAGAGGGATCAAGGTGAAGGTGTTGGATTATAACGAATCAGTGAAGATAGTTTTTACAGGGACTAACCTATTAACAGGCTCGATGAATCATCAAATGCATTTGCACAGCCATAGCTTCTATGTTGTAGGAACAGGTGTTGCTAACTTCAACAATGAAACTGACCCAAAAGAGTTTAACTTGGTAGATCCTCCCGAGGTGACTACCTTTGCAGTTCCTAAGAGTGGGTGGGTTGCCCTCCGATTTGTGGTGAAAAATCCAGGTACAATTAATATTCTACCTGCCTTTGCTGTCGTATTTTATGATTTGCCAAGAAAAATAAGGATGGTAGTCACTATTTTTGTTTTGTAACTGTATTCATTTGTTTATCCCACATGGAGAGAGAAAGAGAGAGAGAGAGAGAGAGAGAGGAAATCTAATTTATTGAAGCACAAAATTATCTAACCACAGTTCACTTATGTTCTGGTATATAACTATTATATGTGTCGAGCTCTAGCATCAGGAACATGATATAATTGAGCAATAAAAATGTGGTCGGTATATATATAATATTGAAGATACTAATTATTAACATTCGACAATTTTTGGCAGGTGTGTGGTTTTGGCATTGTCACTATGATTGACATTTGAGTTGGGGTATGAACATAGTCTTTATAGTTAAAAATGGTGGCTCTTCTTAGACATGCATGCTTCAACCCCCTGCCTACATGCCATCTTGTGATGTTCCGTTCAAATCTTGGCTAAAATATAACGCTAGTTTGGACGGTAAAGCAAATCAATCTAGCATGCTACCTTGATCTCATTTGCTTCAAATTAGCATATATGTAGTAGCTATTTGCATGTTGGAAGCTAGGCATGATTGGTCGACTTTCCTCGATCTTTTATAACTCATTTGAACCAATTTCCACCTGAGCTCCATAATATTAGATACTAATGATTGGATGGTTTTATTTCCTTTCTGTTAGTTGTTAAGAATTTATCAAACTCGTATGTTAGTTATATTTTTCCTCGCGATCTATTAGTCTTATCATCCTTATTTCGATATGAATTTTTGGTTGGAACAATCTGATATATTCAAACTAATTCTTTTATGAGCTATAATAGAAAAGATCATGTGGACCACATCTGATCTTAATTAATGAAGTCATTTGAAAAAGGAAAGTTATAGGTGAAAATTATGACTGTAAGAGATGAATGGTTAATGTTATAATTAAATATGAATTTCTTGATATATGTTATGTATGTGTATTGTTTAATTTTATCTGTTGGGGAATGAGAAGGTCAAGTTTTCTTCTCTATGCGCAATACTTCATTATCTTCCCCAACTCATGATGATCTCCATCCCTTCCACATGTAGATCATAAATAATTTGTGACAAATACAATCTTCTTCGGTCACTACAAAAATAAAAAATAAAAATAAAAAAATGAGTATTTATATTAACGAAATATTTACGACAAAAATAATGATTTGTTATGAGAATTGATTTATTTTATTATGAAATAAGCATTGCCATAATTCTTTATTGAAAAAAAAGAATACAAGGTCCAAATTAAGACCAGGCAGCAAGCTGCTAGCTAGCTAGCTCTATAATCTATTATCTTGACATGAGATATAACCAAATAGTTTAGCCATTGGCATACAAAAAACTAATCTTAAAAGCACTCTGCCCTCTGGCCTCGAAATGAACTAGTCTTAAGGATTTGATTAGAAAAAAACAAGTCTTAAGGGGAACAAATTAATTCTAATCGAATTGGATAGGATAATGCTGATCAGCATTATAGTGCTTTCGTCATGATTATTTCAAAGCATATATTTATAAGCAAAAGGTATATTGGAATTAATTTGTTCCCCGCTTGGATTCAGAGATGAGATGAGTTGAGATGAGTTTAGATGAATTTAGTTTATTTTTTAATATTATTATTATTTTGAGATTTGAAAAAGGTATATTGGAAATTGAAAAAGGTGTATTGGAAATTGAAAAAGGTGTATAGGAATTTGTGTTTTATATAAAAAATTATAAAAATATAATAATAAAATGAAGATGAGTTAAGATGAGTTGAGATGAGCTGAGCTCACCTCTGAATCCAAGCGGAGCCTTAAATAACTCACACGATCTTATATTTAAAAAGCCGTATAGATCCTAATTTAAGCTGGCATGGATGTGTAAGCAAGAGGCTGCGTGCGTATATTTTGCAGCTGCATGCATATATAATATAACCGATCAAAAGCTTTTTTATTTTCAAAATATTGCTGACTGTAACAAAAGAATGAAAAGGAGTTTAAGATTAGACATAAAGATCAATGCAATCTGATTCGCTAAAAGCCCTGAAAACGATGGCATACATATCATGATATATATATATAATATTTGCAGAAAGCTTTGAAGATTATAAGTGTACATGCATTTTTTTATTTTTTATTTTTATTTTTATTTTAAATATTTTTTATATATATTTATATATTTTTAAAAATAAAAATTAATAATCCATCGTTTTTATCGGTCAAATTTATCAATTTCATCTTTATCTGTAAAGAGATGCGCTGCAGTCTGAAGTACTGATTCCACTGTTTTATTTTAGCTTTTCCACTGTTTGTGGCTTTCTTTGAAGTCCAGTGGGTTTGGTTAATGGGACGGTCTTGTCGCGCGCTGTCTATCCTTATAAGTGGCAACCGTCCAAACCAACCAATATTAATAAAGAAATACTTTCACACGGTTGCTTGTTTCCATTAAATAGGTATATTTAACTAATTAAGCAACGACTTTTTGCTGAAAAAAAGAAATTAAGACAAGACAAAGGAAATGACTAATGATCCATTATTGAATACAGACATCCTCGATTTCACGTCATTCTTTTATGTAGTACTACTTAATTCCGTGATAAATAATTGAGTAATACTTCATTTCATGAACATGATCATTATCATTGGCAATCACATATAGTGATCTATCTGGCTTGAAATTAACCCAATTTAAATAAGTAACTGAAAAAATATTTAAAATATTAGTTGGAATAGTAGCATACTTCTAAATAAATTTTCAATTATTTGTATGGAAAAGAATGATAACATGAATAGGTGCATAGTAACAAATTTGAAACCCTATTTGTGTCTATATAACTAACCCATTAATTTTCATTTTACTGAAAACTTCGGGAGAAATGATACAAATTATGTTCCTTAATTATATATAGCTCTATAATTTTCTAAATTATTGGTTTGGGTCATTTTCAGATTCTGAGTTTTCATATGCATGAAGAAACTGGACATACTTTGGTGTGCCGAATCTTGATCATGAGAAGGGGAACTTCATCACGCATTCATTGATTTATCCATTTATAACTAATTAATCATAGCTGCATTACAGGTCAAAACGCTTCTTCATTTTATGACAAATCATTGACAAATCATTTTGGGTATCTCAGAATTTTGAAATTCTCTCTCACTCAAAATTTCACTTTTTCAAAACTTATTAAAATTTTTATTTTTCGATATAACAAATTTCTAATTTTTTGATTGGATAACAAAATTTAAGAGTATTCAAAGTCTTATTTTGTTTGTGTATAACGTAGGTAAACAAACAAACTTATTCTAGGTTTCATTGTATTTTGAAGGTAAATTTAGTTGTAACCTGTGTTCATACCAATTACTATTATTGGTGACAGCGAATATTGTTTTAAAGAAAGCGATATTTATAATGTATTATGAAGCAAATTTTTGTCTCACTATTTTCTATTTTGCAACCCTATTGTACCAACAAAAATCATGAAAGTCTCCAGTGAGACAAACTCAGTAATAATAATTATATAATAAATAATAGTAAAAAAAAAAGAGTATATGAAAAATAATAATAAAATAATAAAAAATTAGAAAATACTTTAAAAAATACCTGAAGTATTTTTAATTGTCATATGAGCAACCAGTTTTTGCTTTCAAAAAAATGGGATAAGACAGATCAGAGGAGATGACTAATCATATTATTGAATAAAGACAGCCACGATTTCACGTCATTCTCTTATGTAGCATTATATAATTCCATGATAAACAATTGAGTAATACTTAATTTCTTCAACATCATTATCATTGGCAATCGCATATAGTGATCTCTATAACATGAAATGAATGCAAATATTCTTTTATCTAACACACACACACACACACACACATATATATAATTCCATGATAAATAATTGAGTATTAATTTTTTTATAGGAAAATAATTGAGTATTAAAAAAATTACTTATTTGTAGCTAACTATTTTATACCAAAATGATTATTTTTTATTAAGATGAGTATGTTTTCATAATAAATAGTTATCTTCATCACAAATAATTCGTTACAAGTATTTATTTTTTTTGTATTGATACTTTCAGCTTCAACATCAGTATCATTGGCAATAACATGATATAGTATTGATCTATCTGACTTGAAATGAATGCAATTGAGAAAATTATTTAAAATATAAGTTGGAATGGCCGTAGCATACTTCTAAATAAATTTTCAATTATTTATCTTACATTAGAGAATGGAGAAGAATGATAACAATTGGTGAACAGTTACAAATTTGAAACCCTATTTGTGTCTATATATATAACTAACCCAATTTTAAGTCTGCTCTGAAAACTTCGTGAGAAATGATACAAATTATATTCCTTAATTATTGGAGCAACTTATATATATAACTCGTTGGCGTGGATCATTTTCAGATTCTGAGTTTTCATATATATCATCAAGAAACTGAGGACATGCTTTGGCGTGCCGAGTCTTGATCTAAAGGAGAATTTCATCACGCATTCATTGATCCATATATATATATATATATATATATATATAACTAATTATAGCTGCATTACGGATCAAAAAAGCTTCTTCATTTTATGACTTGTCAATCAGCTTCTGAACTGACCTATAAATACCTCATCAGCTCCTCTTTCTGGCATCACACAAATTAAAGAAGAGTAGTGAAAAGGATCTCGAAATCAGTTGAATGCTAAAGATCATTAATGTCTCCAGTGAAGACAAACTCAGTAGTACTGCTGCAAATAATGCTGTGGCTTTTTATATTTGCCGGCATGGTCCTCCATTGCCAGGGCTTATCACGTCACACTTTCGTGGTAATTATTAACTATTTATGTTTGTCTTGGAACTGTTATTATATCTTTGGCTATATCATGAATATCGCTGATCATCTTAATTAGAAGTAAAAGTCCACGCTATATTACATGATATTATTTATATGTAGTCGGCCATAGATATATATATATATATATATAGTAACAGTCACTACAAGAAATATGAGCTATTGTGACAAATGAATAGCAAAAAAAATATTATTTGTGACTAATTTTAGCTATAAATAGTTATTTGGCTGAAATTAACTAGTTATAAAAGGGCAATTTTCTTGTAGTGAGTCGGGAGACATAGGGGCGCTGGTTAAGGCCGGAAAGTTGAAGATAACGTATAACTTATCTTGGCAGCCGGCCATTTGCATATGTCCCAAGCTTGCCAACATGCATCAGGCCGTAGACATGTAGCAAAATCATATTGGCTCAGTTTTGTTAAGATATAAATATAAATATCTAATAAAATATATCTCTTTTATATCTATTTAAGCTTTTAAAATAAGTGATGATTTTGTATGACATTGGAGCAGAGATCTTGATCAGTTCAAATTTGCTCAGTCTAAATTTAGAAATAAGATGAAATAAAATAATTTTAGATGAAAGTTGAGTAAATTATTATTATTTTTTAATAATATTATTATATTTTGTATGAAAATTTGATAAAATTATAATAATGAGATAATTAACATGAAAAGTATTCCAAATCCAAACCGAAACTAACTTTATACTCTTTCCCATTTAATTAAATATTCAACATATTGAGCCATCTCATTGCAGGGAAATCTCTCACATACATGAGAGGAGTGTTAACATATAAATATAAATATTAATAAAATCTATGACCTCTTTCCATCCGTTTATAATTAATATCCTCCAACACATATATACGTTTAATTACCAGCTTGTATGTGGTTATCTAGAGATCAGTTAATCTAGCTAGCTAAATATATATATATATATAAATATTGAATATATATTGTTGTGTTCGATCGCTTTGCAGGTGAAGGAGGCTCCATACACAAGACTCTGCAGCACAAAAAACATCATGATCATCAACGGACAATTTCCTGGACCAACAATACAAGTTACGAAAGGAGAAACTATCGTTGTTGATGTTTATAACAAAGGCGATTATAACATCACCATTCACTGGTAATTATATTAATTGCCATGTCCGTGTGCGTTAAGTACATTACGTACTGCATGTTATGCCTTAATTTGTGTTTAATTACGTGAAATTAGATGGCATGAAAGTGAGAAACAATATTTATTATTAAATAAGTAATTAATTATAATTATTAATTATTGCAGGCATGGAGTAAAGCAACCAAGATATCCATGGTCCGATGGCCCTGAATATATCACACAATGTCCAATCCAACCAGGACAAAAGTTCAGTCAGAAGATCGTATTTTCCAATGAAGAAGGAACTCTTTGGTGGCACGCGCACAGTGATTACACAAGAGCCACTGTTTATGGGGCCATAATCATCTATCCAAAGAAGGGAACTCATTACCCTTTTCCCAAGCCTCATGCAGAATTCCCATTATATTAGGTAACAATTATTATTAGTGTTGCCACTCATGAAAAGTAGGGCTGTGCAGAGAAGCTTGAAACTAGAGAAGCTTGAAAACCAAACATCGACTGTGATTAGATGCAGCTGCATCAGTTGGTCCTAGTCTCTGCCAGTGTCCTAATAGACTGGTGAGAGAGGGAAAGAGAGGACAAAGACGAAGAAGAAGAAAGAAGGAAAAAAAAAGAAAGAAAATGAACGAAGAAGAGGCAGTCGGGTCATCGGGAAACTCGACAAAAGGAGTCGGGCATCGTTTGGAGTAACATGTGGGTCGGGTCGGCCCATCGATCGGGCCAGTCGGTTTGCATTAATCCTAATCAAAAGATCAAAAAATTACATTTTTTTTTGTATATATCTGCGGGTGTCTGATTTGTATATACATATGAGCCTTTTCTTTGAAGTTATACTTCTACTTAATTGCTAAACCGTCGATCCTTAATAATTAATTCTGATAGTCGATCGATGTGTTGGGATTGCTTCTTTTCCTTGTCCCACATGGGTTGGGAGTGAAGGAAGAGTAAGGTCTCAAAGGTTATAAAAGGAGGCCTAACCTCTTTAGTTAATTATACCAGTCAGAAACTTATCTAGTAACTTTTGACTTTAGTAAAATTCATCTATTGTCCTTTTTTGTATGTAAAAGGAAGAGAGGTGAAAGTTAGAGTTTTACTAGTGGGAGAAGTTTTTGTAGGTGTCGTTGGGGTGAGGTGAAAAATTGTGTGATTGTAACAATTTTTCACATAGTGTATTTTCTTTTCTGGGTCTGGTGGTTTTTCTCCTGTTTTGGAGTTTTTCACGAAAATTCTTGTGTTGTGTTTATTTCTCTATTTTTCTTATTATTCTGTCAAAAGTAGATCCTGGTAGGGGGAAATTTGAATGCCCAGATTCCCAACAGTGGTATCAGAGCCACTAGGTTCTTTTTGCAGGGTGGAGCTTTGGTGTGGTAGTGTGAATACGTACGGTCTAAGCAGGTTCTGTCTAGGAGATTTGAAATTTTAAGTGTGTCCGTTGTGACCCTCTAATATTTCCTAGGAACCTTGAAGTTCTGTCTAGAAAAGATCAGTCTTTCCTGAGAATTTACTTAGTGGGTACTATTCATTTCTACTGTAAAATTCATTGAAGTTATGTCAGGAGGTAGAGTTTCAAATCCTATCAGATTTGATGTGGAGAAATTTGATGGGAGAATCAATTTTGGCTTGTGGCAAGTGCAAGTCAAGGATATCTTGATTCAATCAGGATTACACAAGGCATTGAAATGTAGATCAGTCCCTGAAGTCAGTAGCGGTGCAAGTCAAGGATACTTCTACTGGTAAAACAAAGAGCAGATTTGGAATGAGCGATGAAGATTGGAAGGATTTGGATTTGAGAGCGGCAAGTGCAATTCGTCTGTGCCTAGCCAAGAATGTTCTTGTAAATGTGCATAGAATATTCACGACAAAGGGATTCTGGGAAAAGCTCGAAGAGTTGTATCAGACGAAGGGTGTCTCGAATCGAGTGTACCTGAAGGAGTAGTTTCATACACTGCAGATGAGTGGAGGTACGACTATTTCAGATCATTTAAGTGTTCTCAATGGCATTGTCTCTGAGCTGGAATCTATTGGAGTTAAAATTGATGATGAGGATCAAGCCTTGAGGCTGATCTGGTCTCTTCCATCTTCCTATGAGCATATGAAGCCTGTTTTGATACATGGGAAGGAGAAAATAATTTTTTCAGAGTTTACCAGTAAACTTTTTTCTGAAGAAAGAAGGCTAAGTAGTGGAAGTAATGGTTCACTTGAGAACTTAGCAATGGTGACAGCTAGTGATTGGAAGAGAAAAAACTCCATGAAGAAGAAAGTAGTCTGCTGGGTGTGTGGACAACCTGGGCACGTCAGAAAAAATTGTCCAAGAGGTGGAGCAGGTTCAGTAAGAGACTCCAAATCAGTAAATGGAGATACTGATAATGAAACTAATATCGTGTCTCTCTTTACAGAAGATGATGTCTGTTAAAAGGAAACATGTACATCCTCATGGCATGTCGCTAATCTCAAAGTTGCCATGATAGAGGATGTGTTAATGTTAGTTGTTCCACAAATTTACACACGGGCATTGGTTTGACATTGATGCAAGGTGTGTGGTGGAAATTCATGTCGATGGCTGATGAACTTCTAGGAAAGCCAAACATGGGAGTTGCACCATAATTTTTCAGCAAGGTTATTTTCAACATGGACTGAAGTGAAATGCTTGAAATTGGTTTATTCTGAGTGAGTATGCTTTTATGGTGGAGCGTGATTGTGGGATCAGTCAAAGTCGCAACGTGGAGATTGTTGGGATTGCTTCTTTTCCTTGTCCCACATGGGTTGGGAGTGAAGGAAGAGTAAGGTCTCAAAAGTTATAAAAAGAGGCCTAGCCTCCTTAGTTAATTACACCAGTCAGAAACTTATCTAGTAACTTTTGACTTTAGTAAAATTCCTCTATTGTCCTTTTTTGTATGTAAAAGGAAGAGAGGTGAAAGTTAGAGTTTTACTAGCGGGAGAAGTTTTTGTGGGTGTCGTTGGGGTGAGGAGAAAAATTGTGTGATTGTAACAATTTTTCACATAGTGTATTTTCTTCTCTGGGTCTGGTGGTTTTTCTCCTGTTTTGGAGTTTTCTACGTAAATTCTTGTGTTGTGTTTATTTCTCTATTTTTCTTATTATTCTGTCAAAAGTAGATCCTGGTGGGGGGAATTTGGAAGCCCAAATTCCCAACACGATGAACATTAATAAGAATCATAATATAAATATAAATATCAAGATCTCCATTGATGAGGTTGAAATATATGCAGGAGAGTGGTGGAAGCAAGGTATAATGGAGCTTTACGAAACATTTCTTCTAAGCGGAGGAGATCCCAATGTTTCCGATGCATATACTATCAACGGTCAACCTGGAGATCTATTCCCATGCTCAAAACCTGGTATTTTTGTTTACAAATGAATTAGCTTCAGCTACCCCTTATTCTCTTCTTAATTAAATGTTCAAATCATTTGAATCTTCCATGCATTTTTTAATTAACTTTTTTAATCAAGAGTACTAGTACCTAAATATTGGCTGGTCTAATCTACATGATATTCAACAACAATACCATGACTGCTGGTCATTTTAAATTGTGAATCTTTCATTTATATCTCACAATTTAAAATTACCAACACGCAATCATGATTGATTATTTTATTATTTTATTATTGCAAATTAACCATGCTTTTTTTGACAAATAGGCTTACAAATGTGACCAACCAAAATTGAGAAAACTCAGTATACAAGTAAACTAATATCAGTTGGGGCTCAAATTTCTAATTTTCTTAGACACAAGCTGAGAGACCACTTACTGCCTCTAAAATGAGGCCTTTTCTAAAATTTATCATCCAAAAGAGGAGAATACTATAATTCTATAGATAATCCGAGAGACTATTTCTAAAATATGAAAATTTCACTATACAAACAAACCAAAAACAAGAAACAACTAAACAACATAACAAACAAACAACCAAAAAAAACAATCTAGCTATAGTGGTGCATGGATAACATGCACCACATTAGGAGTGAAATCTACAGGTTTGAGTAGTACAGAGGCTTTGGATCTAAGAAGTATCGCATACGGTGAAATCTACCTAGGCGCGTCACATAAAGATCCTGTGCGGTCGGAACACGCGTTGCTCTGTTCAACAAAACCTCCAATTAACTGTAAGATTGGCGGGCAGAGAGAGTGGTGGTGAAGTGCGTGGTGGGCTTAGACCACCGGAGCTACCTCAACTTATATTAAGCTGATTCATAAACAAAACACCCAACTCCCACCATCAAAATTGTATAGAATACGGTGGTCGGAAAACTAGAAGGGGAGGAACGGAGGAAGGGACGGAGCCGAAGCTCCTCCCCCCCTCAAGCATGGGACGATGATGAGGGTTTATCGCAAAGAGAATGGAGAAACCCGCAAATTAATCATGCTATTTGTTAGAGAAATGCTATATCAATAAAATGATTATATAAAAATAATTTTACAAACTGGCGTGATTTTATATGATTTATTATATCTGATATAAATGTAATTTTACAATTTTACAAATCACATTAACCTATATTAATTTGTAAAATTATTTTATATAATCAATTTATGACTAGAGTATTTCTATTTTGACAATTTATCAATCACATAACATCCATCTCCTGTAATATTATAGGAACCGTCCAATTAATGGTGGACCATGGGGAGACCTATCTCCTCCGCATAATCAATGCTGCACTTCAGGATATTCTCTTCTTTGCCATTGGAAAACATAACATTACAGTCGTGGGAACGGACGCAAGCTACACCAAGCGCTGACAACAGACTACATGGCAATATCTCCTGGACAAACTATCGATGTCTTGTTGAAAGCAAATCAACAGCACGGTGACTATTACATGGCTGCCAGTGTCTATTCTAGTGCCTCCGGCGTCGCCTACGATAACAGCACCACCATTGCAATTCTACACTACAACGGAAGTTACAACACTAACCCATCTTCAACACCCTATTTGCCAAATCTTCCTTCCTATAATGACACTGATGCATCTGTTTCCTTTACGGGTAAACTCAGAAGTTTAGCAAATGAAGATCATCCAGTTAATGTGCCAATAAACATAAGCACAAAACTAATCTATGCTGCTTCTGTAAATACATTTCCATGCAACAATAGAACTTCATATTGTGAGGGTCCCAATGGCACTCGACTCTCTGCAAGTTTGAATAACATTAGCTTTCAATTGCCATCCATTGACATATTAAAAGCCTATTATAACCATATTGGTGGCGTTTATGGCGACCAGTTTCCGAGTGTGCCACCTCTGCTATATAATTTTACTGCAGATTATCTGCCCTTGTATCTAGAAATGCCGAAAAAAGGGACAAAAGTGAAGGTACTCGAGTATAACTCAACGGTGGAGCTTGTTTTCGAAGGAACAAACCTGCCTGCAGGGACAGATCACCCCATGCACCTACATGGATATAGCTTTTACGTCGTTGGTTGGGGATTTGGGAATTTCGACAAAGATAAGGATCCCTTGGGATATAATCTTGTAGACCCCCCGCTTCAGAATACCATTGCTGTCCCAAAGAATGGCTGGGCAGCCATAAGATTCAAAGCAAACAACCCAGGTAATTAAACTGCACATTGTAATATTTATGATGAGTACCGTACGTACGTAAATATTATGCTGTATATATCATAAACATCATAATCATGATGGCGAATGGCGATCACAAGCTATCATCTCTATCTCACATTAATGGAACGTTGATTTTTCTGCAGGTGTATGGTTCATGCATTGCCATTTAGAACGTCACCTATCTTGGGGCATGGATACGGCATTCATTGTCAAGAATGGAGACTACCTAGAGGCACAATTGATGTCCCCACCACCAGACATGCCACCATGTTGACGAATTTGTTGTGATATCTATCAATTACTTAGTTTATTAATGTATAATGTGTGATTCTTGGGTTGCATTTTTGTTCGCATCTTCAGGACGTAGGGTGAAGATGCAGTACGGAGGAGGTTTACTTTTGGTTTTTGAAGCATGAATGTACACAATTAAAATGACTGCAACAGTTTTCAATTGTGATATTATAGGAAATTATACGTACGTACCATATGATTTCTGAATTCTAGTCTAGCTTGGACGTCGATCGATCTCGATCGATCAACGGTGGAGCTTGTTTTCTCAAAGTGTAGTTATTAATTATTTCTTGTTAGTTTCATTCATTTCAATCGTGTGTACGTAGGTGATCATCTCTAGGTACTATTGCTTATGATCTTCTCATGTTTTGGATTCGCATACGAATTTGTTTCTTTTGTAATTAAAATATATTTGGTCCGGAAACAGAATATATATTTGAAGAAATTTTCCTTTTTATTAATTAGTCATGTTAATTTCAAAGTTTAAAAACGTATGTAATTGATTAATTCAACATTTAATGAGTATTATATATATATATAAATATATATTTTGATAGGAAACTAAACATTTCATTTATATAAATGAAATGTTTGGTTTCCATACTTTTTAAGCGCTAGTAAATTTATTCTGCAGATTGAATGTAAAGAAGATTGCGATATTCTCCAAAACATGCACCTTGCTGTCACACAAACCTGCAGTTCAGATCGAGTAATTAATTATGAAACACATCATCGATCCAACACGATCGACTACTTTTATTCCTCACGTACAAAACCAGCGACGTTTCCTTGACCTTAAATTATTTGAGCGATGCTTGAATTCCTCAACGATTGTATTTCATTTCTCTGATATTACAAAGGTTATAACCTATATTTATATACAAGAGCAGACAAAGAATATTCTGGAATCACTAGAAATTACAGCTAGAACTAGACTGCAAAGCATGGTTTGTGGCAAACAAGTAAGTGAGTGCACAAGATCCTGTCGAGTGCAGCGTTTGTGTTTGATCCTCTGCTGCAGTGCTTTTGTTTTGGTGTGCTTGCTCCTCTGTTCGATCCTCTGCTGTAGTGCTTTTGTTTTGTTGTGCTTGCTCCTCTGGCTTGGATGTATCATGGGTTGTGTGCTCTGCAAGAGCACGTATGCCTTTAACAGACCCCTTCAAGTCAAGCGACAATTGCTTCGAGCGCATACTTGCAAACAATTGAGCAAACCTAGCAGTAGAGTGGCTTGGTGAGAGCATCGGTGAGTTGATCTTTGCCTGAGATAAATGACAGGTTGAGGGACTTGTGAAGCATCCGATTTCTGACAAACTGGAAATCAATTTCCACATGCTTTGTCCTAGCATGAAATATTGGATTTGAAAATATGTATTTGGCCCCCAAATTGTCATAATTAAGGTGAGCGGCTTGAGTAAGTATGAGGCCAAGATCACGGCAAAGAAGTTGAACCCAAATGATTTCGATGGTTGCATTTGCAATGGCTTTAAATTCGGCTTCAATAGATGACCTTGCTTGTTAAAATATGAAGAATAAAGATGAAGAGAAACGATCAAAGTATGAAGAAGGAAAATGAAGAGAAACCTTGTCTCTGTTTCTCTCATTACCTTTAACTCATTACACTGTTGTCATATATATATATATATATACAAGAGGAAGAGTATTGGTTTATACTAGAAATCTACAAACACTGAAATAAATCTTTGTATACTGCATTAACAATCTAGATTGCTTTGTACAGGGCATGGCTCCAAAAGCATGGTGCAGCTGCCTACCTTTAGCATATTGTACATGTGACTTTAGAAGCAGTGCAGGTTGTGTTTGACTTTGGCTTACTTTGACATGTTGCGTTTGACTTTGGCTTAACTTTGAGACTCCCCCTCAATATAGGTATAGATATTGAGAATACCCATATTGGATAATAGGAAATAAAAGGAGAGGGCAGATACCGCTTTAGTGAGATTATCTACTAACTGAAATTTAGAAGACATATGAACCATAGTTATGGCTCCATCCAATACCTTTTCACGAATAAAGTGACAATCCAATTCAACGTGCTTAGTTCTTTCATGGAAGATGGAATTCTTGGTCAAATGGATTGCTGACTGGCTATCACAGTAGAAAATGGCTGGTTTCTCTTGATGTATGTTGAAATCCCTCAACAAATAAGTGAGCCAAACAATCTCACAACTAGTCTGAGCTAATGCTCGATATTCTACTTCAGCCAATGATCTGGACACAGTAAGTTATTTCTTGGACTTTCAACTTATCAAAAAAATCTCCAAGAAATACACAAAAATCTGTGAACTTCGTGTCTCAAGACAAGCTACCCCATCTGAGTCACTATAAGCTTTGAGATACAATTTTGATTTGGAAGAGTAGAAGATGCCTTATCTAATGGAACCTTTCAAGTATCTAAGCACTCTATGGGCTATGTGTAGATGTTCTTGAGTTGGCTTGTCCATAAATTGATTCAAAACATTGACTGCATATGTAATATCAGACCAAGTAATGGATATATAGATAAGCCTTCCAATCAACCTTTGATAGCTTGTAACATCATTCAAGGTCCATGGAGAAGTGAGATAACTTGTGATTTTACTCCATTGTAGTGTTGATTCACTTGCTTCCAAGTAACCCAACATTCTCTAGAATTTCTAGAGTGTACTTCCTTTGACAAACATGAATGTTTATACAACTTCCAGCCTAAGAAAGTATTTGAGAACCCCTAAATCTCGAATTTTGAATTAAGTGTGCATTTGACCTTTAATGGAATCAATGATTGCCAAGTTGCTACTGTTCAATATGATATCATCCACATACACAAGGAGAGCCACAAAATCAGATTTGTCATGTCTTGTAAACAATGAATAGTCAAATTTTGATTGATGAAATCTGATGACAATGAGAGAGGAGGTGAATTTTGAGTTCTATTGTCTAGAAGCTTGTTTTAATCTATAGAGGGACTTATACAATTTGCACACAAGTTTCTTTTTTGTTTGGCTTGAGACTCCCTCTTGAGTTGAAAACCCTGGAGTAAGGTCCATACATATCTCTTCATCAAGATCACTATGGAGGAATGTTGTGGACATCAAGTTGGTGCAAGTGTCAATTATGGACAGCGACAAGAGTGAAAAATAATCCTATTGTGGTGAGTTTAGCAATCGGGCCAAATGTCTCTTAATAGTTAAATCATTCTCTTTGAGTGTATCATTTAGCAACCAAGCGTGCCTTGTGTTTATCAATGCTTTCATCAGATTTAAACTTAGTTTTAAACTCATACCTACAACTAAGACTTTTCTATCCAGGTGGTAAGGAGGTGATGGTCCAAATACCATTTGCTTCAAGGGGTGAAAGTTCAGATTGAATGGCTTATTTCCAATGATTTGACATAACAGCTTTATCATAGTTTTTTGGCTCATGAATGAGAGAGAGGGATAATGCATAGGATTTATGAGAAAGTGATAAGTGAGTGTATGAGAAGTGAGAGGCAAGAGGCAAGGAGGTGGATGGTTGAAGAGTTATATGCAAGATTCTGTGATGAGGCGGCAGCACAGTGATAATCATCTAAGTGAGAGGGTGCATACTTGACTTGATCAGATCTTCTAACAGGAATAACATGTGTAGAAGTGTGGGGAAGATTTGGATTTCACTTGAGCGAGATTTGAGCGATATCACTGCCTAGCCTTCGCTCGAGGGACAGGTCGAGCAAGTGTTGAGAGAGATCACTGTCTGAATTTCGCTTCGACATGTTGAGCGAGGGTTGAGCGAGATCACTACCTAACCTTTGCTTGAGCGACATGTCGAGCGAAGGTTGAGCAAGATCACTGGAAGTGAAAAAAAGGAAGGAAATGTTTGGTAGGGCTGGTGGTAAGGTGAGACTGGGAGAGTTGTGGTCTAAAATTAAGATGGAATCAGATTGTTTGAAGGGAAATGTGGACTCTAGGAAAGTGACATCCCGAGAAATTGAAGTGGAGTGAGTGTGCAAGTCATAGACCTTATAGCCTTTTATCCCAGTTGGATAATCAATGAATATGCATAGCTTAACTCTCGGATCAAGTTTGGTTCTTATATGTTTGAGGGTGAACACATAGCACAAATAATATAAGACTGTCAAATTTTCATATGAAGGCATGGACCCAAACAAAAGCTCGTATTAGGTTTTATTTTTCATAATAGGAGTGGAAATCCTATTGATTAAGTAAATGACTGTCAGAACAGCATCCCTTTAAAATTTAGTGGAAGATTGGCTTGGAAAATGAGGGCTTTAGTCACATTGAGTAAGTGTTTGTGTTTTCTCTCCACAACCCTGTTTTGTTGTGGGGAATAAACACATATTTTTTAGTGTAAAATGCCATTGGTATGGAAAAAATCTGGCGAACAAAATTTTATCCCATTGTCGGTTCTCACTGGTTTAACTTTCGAGTTAAATTGGGTTCCTACCATCTTAATGAAAGACTGAAAATTTTGTTTTGCTTCTGATTTGAACTTCATTAAGTTGGCCCAAGTGACTCTACTATGATTATCAACAGTAGTCAGAAAGTATTGGTGTCCTTGCAAAGAGAGTTGAGAATAGGGACCCAAAATATCACAATGTATTAAGTCATAAGTTGAGTGAGAACAACTAGTTCTAGTAGGAAATGGAGCTTTCTTTTGTTTAGCCAAATGACAAATGATGCATTCATTTTAGTCTCCACATTTTACATTGGGAAAGGATGATTGGATTAAGTTCATCCTTTGGCTTGACAAATACTCTAATCTAAAATGCCATAAATCAAAATCTTGCTTCATTGCATGGCAGACTTAAGGCTTGGGGTTGAAACTGGAAAGCTTGGATCCGAGAAAGCTAGGTTGAAGGTAATAAAGACCATGAATATTTTTAGCAAGTCCAATCATCATCCATGAAGAAAGGACCTGTATAAAGTAGTGATCGTGCAAGAAAACAACGCATAGAGGAGAGTTGTGAGTGAGTTTACTGATGGAAATCAAATTGATAGTAAATAAGGGAACACATAGAACATTTGTGAGTGTGATTGCCTATGTGTGTGACAATGACCCGAGTGCTATTGGATAATTGAACATGTGCTTGAGTGGCACAAGTGACAGTAATGAATAATGAGGGTGAGCAGACCATATGATCCGTAGCGCCAGTATCCACTATCCAATGTGTACAATGAGGCAATGAGGTAGAATGACTATGAATAAAACTTGAAAAAATGGAAGAGTTGGAGGGTGATATACCTGTCATGTTTGAGTGATGCTTGTGAGAAGGAATGGGTTGCTCGAGTGTAGGGGAAGCAAGAGACTGACTATGATTAAGCTACAGTGTCTCACTATTAACAAGTGTCATTAGTCTCTGAACTTGGTCTTGAAGCAATTATAGTTATGACGCTTCACCATTCGGTTGAATTTGAGAAATGACTTGGTTGGCTGAGTGGTTTGAAGTTGGACCATTGCTGCCGAGATACCCTGGTTTGGATTTTGTGAATTTGAAATTTGGTGGAAAACCAACAAGCCTATAGCATTTGTCTTGGAGATGCTCACCTTTCTCACAATGTTGACACATAACCTTAGTCTTTTCTCTCCTTTTAAGTTGATGTTTGAGCACTGCTAGTGCTGATGGTTCGACAACAGGAAGCATTAGAGTTCTCACTTGTCTTTGCCTTTCTTCTTGAAAAATCATGGAAAAGATCTTGTCCAAGGAAAGGATTGGGCTCATAAGAATTATTTGCCCTCTAATACCTTCATAAGAGTCTTTCAAACCCAATAAAAACTTGAAAACATAATTTGAAATGTGTACCTTACCAATGGAATCGAGAGCTTTGCATGTGCAAAATCCACAAGTACAACAAGGCAGTGGCATGTAGTTACGTAACTCCTCCCGAATGGTGTTGAGCTGTGTAAAATATTCATTGACTGATTGGGTTCCTTGAATCACGGTGCCGAGTTGTTGTTGTAGCTGGTAGATCCTGGTGTACTTCTCTCATGCATGCACGCACACCCCCAACTAGTCATGCCATTACTGAAGCAGCACAGAATACATGTATTTGGATTTTTATTTCTTTATTTTTTTTCTCAGGATTACATAAAGTCTAGGGTTACTTACACCATGAGATATATTTGTTACTCACTGGGTTGTTTCACTTCTCTGGCTTGATGTAGCGTTTTTACTAGGTTGATAAATGCCGGTGTACCACAATATATTAATTAGTTGTATATAATTTCCCTACTCACTCATGCATGCAAAACTCATTTTACACAAGCTAACTATAAACTCTCATTTCTGATAAGACAAATGTCACATGTTACCCTATTTTTAACTAATGAAAACAGGGGAATATGAATGATAACTTAGATACATTTTATTATTTTGTAGGACAGACGTTGGCTGCAGGGACAATGGTGAGATAGGTAAGAGAAAGACTCCCTGGATGTTTCGAACGTGGTGTGCATGGTTCTGCTCTAGTTCCACCCGGAAGGTATCATCATGGTCTACCACATTTGCATGATGCAGGGGATACGGAGTCGGACACAACAATATATGATTGGGCTCAACCATCAAACGAGAGTGTACTAGTGAAGGCTAGGGAAGAAGACATGGAGGAGATCAAGCCAACTAGCTATGAACGTAAGCTAATTATACAAGCTATTTGTATAGATTGTTCCACTTATAATATAGGTTCAAAGAGTTCAAACTGCTTTGATGATTTAGGTGGCAAAGAAAGTACAGATTTGTCTACTCAAAAATGTGGTGGGAGACCAGTGAAGGACACATTATTTGAACACGTCTATAAATTTGATTAGATACCCTTGAACATTAAGGAGGGATAAAAAGGTTCATTGTATGAGAATTACAACCTATTTTCTGGATGGGTGATCACGATTGTGCGACTTTATAAAAATATGCGACATGCAAACTGAAAATTAGTTCCAAAAAAGTAGAAAGATGGGCTCATCGACCGTGTTAAAGTAAGAATTTTAAAACCCTTATATTTTTTCAACCTATGTCTAAATTAAACAAACGTATCAAGCGAAATGTATTGACATGAATTTGTTATTGTAGGCTGACTTTTTATTTGATTTGAACAAAAGTTCCCACCATGAATGTGTGACCAATGCAATTAGTCGAAAATATCGTGCTTTGCACTACTTATTATGGAAGCAATATCTAAGATATGAAACGCACGAAGTGGCACTATCTAGTGGGACAATCTGGGTAAAGAAGCCCGTATGAAAATACCTATGTCAAATGTGGTCAAGTGACAGCTTCAAGGTATATCATATAATCTTATCTAAGTAATAACCTTTTGGCATGGAAGAAAACTAAGTCAGTTCAGGTTTTTAATTTCTATTGAGGTCGTGTGTATTTAAGGTTGCCTAATATTAATCTTTACATTCATTACCCCCACTAAATTAGTCAAAGAGAAACAAGACAAATAGGATGAAACAAAACTAAGTTATAAAAAAATTTCTGCATTGCTAGTGCAGTTGTATATGTTTAAATCTTGCATAATATTAACTTTGCATTCATTACCCATTGCAAATGTCAAAGAGGAACAGAAAAAATAGGAACAAAAACAAGACCTAGTTCATATTTTTTTTTATTGCTAGTTAGGTTGTGTGTACTTAAATTTTGCCTAATATTAGTCTTTGCATTCATTACCCACTCAATTAGGTGAAGAAAAACTGGAAAAATTAAGAAGAAAAAAAGCCAAGAATAGTTCTGAATTTTCTTTACCAATGCAGTTGTGTGTATTTAATGGGATTTGATTTTTTTTTTCCATACTCACACATGCATGGAAATTAAGTCATATCAACAAATAGATGGGTAAATAATGTACTATTCTACCATTGGCGGACATGAGTTATAATCTAAACTTCACAACTTTAGCTTTGGGGGCTAAAAGTAGACATCCTCTAGGATTTTGGTGACTGTTTACCATTATTAGTGCATTGAACTAAAGTACATGTTTCATTGATAGTGCAGTTGTTGTGTGTTTGAATCCTATAGCCATTTTAATCTTTGCATTTTTTTTACCCACCGAAAATAGTAATATAGAAATAGAAAATATAGGAAGAATCAAAACCAAGTCAGTTCTGATTTTTCATTGCTAGTCCAATTTGTTACTAATTAAATCGTGCCAGTAATGGTAATCCTTGCATTCAATACCCCCAAGATAATGTCAAAGACCTCAAAGAAAAATAGAAAGAGATAGAAGCAACTCATGTTCATATTTATCATTGGAAGTTCATAACTGTTTATAGTTAAATCTTGCCTAATTTTAATATTTGCATTTATTATCCCACAAAAGATGTCAAATAGAAATATAAAAAGTAGGAAGAAAAGACGGGTGAACCTACGTCGGAGTTATGAAGGAGATGGTAAGCTCATAGTTCTTTCCAATTCATATATCAAATAGCTTTATTTCTTATGAATGTGTCTAGTGGAAAATTAACGGTTATGCAATGGTAAAGAATGAACAAGGCCCGGATTTTTATAGAGTTCTATAGGAAAGTGCATTGGTCAAGAAAGAAAATGGACGTTTATCACCGACACAGCTGAAACAAATTACGAAAGTCACAAATCCATTATGTTGAGATTTTTTCTACCTGTTGCCAGCTTTTAAACTACTGCATTAATGGTCATTCAACATTATGTGGATGTAGAAACTTATACTTGAGCGTATGGAAGAGATAGAGGTGAATATATAAAATGCAGATGACGTTAGTAATGCAATGTTCAAGGAAGTTTTAGGACATCGATCAGGCTATGCAATCGGACTAGGTCACCCAGTTATACCTGAACCTTTCATTGCATTGCACAAGAATATGGATTATCTCCGAATTGTTGAGGAGAACAAGAGGAACAAAAATTATGCAAACTTCTACAAGAGCTAGGTAGATGTATTGAGAGTTGAATTACTAGAATTTAATAATCAATTAAAGACTATCAGACGGGGATGAACAATCGCTTGAATAACTTGGAATGTCGGAGAGAGTCTTGTCAGGAGACTCATGTTGATGCGTAGGCATCTTGTTTTCAAGCTGAAGAAGAATCCAAGTGATGATTTTTTGAAATGGGTCATTGAAAACCACTAACGAATTAAGAGATTGGGCCTTTTTGGAGAATATTTTGATCATTTTTTTGTGCTTTTGAAATTGTCCACAAATGGCTTGGTAGGAAAGTGCTAGGGTATGCTTTGTAGTACTCAGTCTTGCTCTTATATATGGTTGGTGTGTGCGAAGAGGCCATACTGGTGCAAAATTGGCTAATAAGGTATGCAATTAGGCATCTTTATATTTTAACTATGAGCCCAGAGTTGTTTAATTTATATTTTTAAATGCTATGATATTAGATTTATGTTGCATTAGTAAGTAATTACCAGTGCAATATGGTTCCTGCTTTATGTAAATAGTTAATAGGCTAATTGGAAATTGACATTGCTGACGATTGGTGGCTGAAAGTGCTATTTTGATGCTGACTATTGTTTGTAAAACTATGATATGCAGTTTATGTTGCATTGCTGCATCTTCCAACTATTCCTACAGTTTCATTTAAATAACACATAGACTGATTGGATACATACCAACTAGTACTAATTCAGAAAAAGTCATTAGGTTGCTTTGGTTGATTATCTAAATTGATATTTGATTTATGTAAATAAGTCATAGGCTGATTACATTTACATACCAACTAGTAATTGATGGCAAAGAGTAAACTAAATTGCATAGATCTACATGAGGTAGTTTGTTAGTGTTGATGAGGTATGATCATTAGGTAAACATAAGCTAAAAAACATCAGACACTCAAAGTCATTTCTTTAAACCTACCCTTCTCGGTTTATATCAAAGTTTGACTTATCTTCCAACTGACCCAACTTTAAATAAAACAGTTAAAAGTGTGATTGCATACTTACCTAGTAATTAGTGGCTAAGAGTGATATCACATGCATGATAAGCTAGGGTAGTTAAAGTCAATGCTAAGATTGTCTTAATGGTTGAATTCATTGTCAGATTGACTGTATTGCAGCAAGTAGCTAGGTAAAAATCTAAATTTTTTGAAAACTAACTCAATAATATATGTTTAGTAGCATCATATATACTTGGCATGTAGCGAGCTAGAGACTTTTGAAGGGATTGCACTGCTAAGGACAGATTAAATGAGGCCATTTGACATGGACTGAGTTGGAACAGGTGTGTTTTTTGAGATCAAATAACCACAAGTTTGACATGAATAGGCTACAATGACTAGTCACTAGGAAATTTATTTAAATAATCAAATGCCTCTACTTTATTTCCTTTATGTAAATGGTCCCCATTACCTATCCACTATATTTTGTTTATGTTAGCTAGACAAGTCATGTTGCACAAACTGCTGTACATTAAAAACGTGCATGTTTAATGAAAACTTTAATGTGATATTTTGATTATATGTGTTCATTTGTAGTGGGTTGTTTTGGGTTTTGGTTTGCTAATATTCCATTTTACCAATGGTTGCATTGGTTTTAAATTTGACATGTCTCTAGAAGGTGTATTGGGAACATGATCCATTGCAGATATTTAATTTGCAATTAGTTATACAATATAAGCAGCAAACTGTAATTAGTTTGCTTTGGAATAATATATTCCCTCATTCAGGAAAATAGATCTTCTTGAGGTCAATGCAATCAACTAATAACATGTATTTGAGATAGGCCGTGTAGACTTGGAATTGATGGTAGATTATCATTAATTGCAGTTCAAAATTGTGAAGTAGTGGACTGGATGGCAGATTATATAAACAATTTGAAGCAGAATGTGTGGTAGTACTGGCAAAATAATGAACCACCAATGTGGATGAACTACTCTTTTCTCTGCGTCATGTAATTATGGAAAATAGACATAATTGATCATATGATTATTTTTTCAACAATTTGTTTATAATATTGTTTTGTAAAAATGGTAGTTTAGCGGCAACTACTAAGCGCCAAGAAACATATATATCAAATTCAGACTAGATTTCTTTTTCAATGGATTCAGGCCAATACTAGTCTTTTGCCACAAAAAGTAATCGTAGACCTTAGTTACTTTGGGACACAATTCATCAGCAAGAATAATGTGATTGGGGCAAAAATTAGTTGTCGAAAATACATGTATATGGAGGATGCAACATTGTCATTATTACTCATTTTCCACAATAGACATTTGCGGCAAAAATGCATTTACAATGAAACATAAGGTTGCACCACACTCATAACCATTGTTAGCAGCTTTACTACAAGAAAAACAGGTATTTGTAACATTTTAATTGTAGTCAGAATGACTGTTTTTGCTGAAAATATTTTTTTACGACATTTTTTTCTACTTTTTACGATGAAATCTAATATCGCAAAAGATCAATTTTCTTGTAGTGCTCGTAAACTTAATTCTAAAGCCACGAAATGTTCCATTAATAGTGCCCAAACGTGAGGCGTCTGAAATGTCAAAAACTTTTTATTGTTATAGCATAAGTTGCCGTAATACATACTTTATCTATAATATGTATTTGTGGCATGAAAACAATACTCACATAAATAATTGATGAAATTATACTTTTGTGGCCATATAGCAGCTTCGATATTGAGCATCTTGTTCTACACACGAGCCCCTTGGTTGAGGTATTTTTGGCCAAAATAATGGATGTTAGTAGCGATACCAATGGCCAAAATAAGAAGCTTAATTTCCACATACCAGATTTTTGCCGAATTTCTTGTTAAATTAGCACTTTTTTATCTACAACCCAGCGACAACGGATGTTTGCTCGAATTTGAGCATTTGCAGCAACATTTTTTGTCATTTGTGGCAAAAGTTTTTGCGGCAATAGACTAAAAATGTTGTAGTAAGAGGATCCACATTAATCTTGGCAGAAAAGAATTACACTCAGTCAACACTACAAAAGAAAATGGTTATTTGTAACATTTTAATTGTAACCAGAAGGATTATTTAAAACAAAAACAGTCTATTTTTATCATAAATAATTCTTCTAATTGCTATTAAAGAGTCACAAATACATATTTTTCTTGTAGTTCGAGAGATGAGAGATGGGATTCAGGAGATGTAACAGCACTCTTGACAACAATACTAGTACAACAAAGAAAAAGTCTACAGGATGCCATATTATTAATTCCTTAAAAAGAAGTTATTGTTAGTTATAATGACTCCAATAAGATTTTATCAATTTTTTACCATACATTAGCTATAGTTCTTCAGGAATAGAGGCTTTGATGTGGCTTGAGCATTTCCTTGGAAAGGTAAAAATTATATAGAAGTTTATTTGAATTAGAAAGGTGAGATTTGAAGTTTGTCGCCTATAATCGAATATTGGTCTGTAAATGGCATGGGCGCCCTTCCCCTAGAGTACTACATTGTAGCTTTTTTTATTCAGATATATTTAAATTCATTTTAGATAGATTTTATAAAACTCATTCCATCAACTTATGTCAATTTAACTCGATATCCAAATAAAAATTAAGAATTTTAAATATTGAAGCATCCGCATGCACGATTGTTGTTTTGAATGCCAGTTAAACAGTTCGCGTGATAAGATCTCTCAAAATGATCTAGCCCGCTCCCAGCCTTCTATTTTTCTTTTTATAATTTATTTTTAGGTGTGCTAAAATTTAGAGAAGACAGCCTCTTTCATAAATAATTTGTATACAGGCGGCCATTTGACTTGTATTTCGCGCTCGTTCGCCAGCAAACATTCCCAAATAGACTCACGGAAAATGAGGAATGTTAGGTTTCTCGTGATCAGCATTCGTGGGTGACTAGCTTTAAAACGGCCAGGTTAACCGCGGCCGCCTCGAGTTAAGAATTTTAGTTGGAAATCTGACCAACAAGTTTTCTATTTCGTTTTTAATCCAAATAGTCATTAACATCATATATAGCAGATTATATATGAGACGTAGCTAAACAGTTTGTGCAACACACATTGGAACATCTTCCAACTACCTCTCAATATCTTCTACTTTCCAAGCATAGTCTGCAAGTTGATGAACAGCTCCATTTTCCATTCGTTGAACCATAAAATCTGTAAAGAAATACAACATATTCTTCGCTTCTGTGACAAGATTTCCAAGACTGAAAAATGAAACACCAGGGGCGACTCAAAGGTTTGGCAACTTAGACGCCTGCCTAATGCCCCCTAACACAAGAAGGCCTCTTATATATATACATATAAGATCATTATTTGAAAAATGATTATCTTGATCTTGAAAACTATTTTAAAGGTAGTGTGTATATTTTTCATTGATCATCGAAATTTACTTTTAGAACTAACATTATTATCATCAACTATGTCACAATAAATATTATATAAAGTAGCCACATTATCTATAAAAAAAATATATTAACAGATTTGAATATAAATTCTAAGGAGTAACTTTGTCTCTATAAAGTTAAAATGATAATTTTGGATAACTTTTCAATATACTGGGCTTAATGTAGAGATTTTTATAACTATATAAAATTAAGCAAGCCTCATTTTTAAATGCCTTAGGCCACACTTTGTACTGAGCCACCCCTGCGAAACACCTATCCTCTTTTACAGCCCTTACCATAACTAGCATTCTCTCACTTTTAAACACTAATGTTGAAAAACCCCAAAAATGCACAAAGCTCTCATTTTCAAATAATATTGCAAGTACCTCAATGATGTCAAGAGAGTATTGTTTGTGATATTTTCCACGTGCATGTTTTAACAACAATACTACATATAGTCGTAGAAAATAAAAGGAATCTAAGATCCATTCCCCCTGCTAGTTCTTGCAAAATGAAAATAAAAAGAAAAGGGAAAATAATTATTAGAAACCCATCATATGACTTAAATAATAATAGAAGGGAAATTAACATAATTTCCCCATGCCAGTGGCTTTATATATAATCATGTATTTTCCTTTATGAAACCTAGCTTGTTTCTTATTTTGATTCCAATGTATTTTTACACTGGCCTGAATGTGGATGATTTCAGTACCATGCATGCACACGTACACAAATTATCTTAAATTGATGGTAATGCTATATACAATCTTAGAGCTAATATGCAATTTCAACCTAATCTATTAGAAAAAACATACCATGTCTACAATTATAAAATAATTTTTTTATATTAATTTCATATAATTTATCGACTTTCTCAAAAAAAGTACGTACATATATATATAGAGAGAGAGAGACTGCGCCACATGACATTCCCCAAATATCAATTTTTCTAAATTGATATTGATTGTACAAGTTTGCAAATATTTTCTCATATAGAAAGTTTCTTACTTATTTCTATATAAAAAATCAACTAATTGACTTCAATGGTCCCTAGTATTAATCAAATCACGTGCCCACCAACCTTCGAATGTGCTTTATATATTGCTGGTATTTTTTTTAGTTAAAGGTTGGTGGGTTCTCGTTCTTTTAATTGCTTGATCGTTCTATATATAGAGAGAGAGAACTTATAAAAACAAGCTGCAAAAAAAAACATAAAACTAGAAATCTCAAAGTACGGTGCTAAAGGGGATCGGAAGAATCAGAAGATCAATTTTAGGTGGGGCAAATGAGTCTCAACTACTCCATGATGATGTTAGAGATTCTGGGCATTATGCTTCTTGCTGGACAGTTTTTCTGCATGGTTCAAGCTGTTAATGTGCATTACTATGACTTCGTTGTAAGTAGTGCTTTTCCTACCTGTGTGATCGGCCGGTAGTACTTCATAAACCTTGCCAATTGGGAACTATTTTTCTTTCTTCTTTTTGTAGCTTAGGGAGAAGAACTTCACGAGGCTGTGTAGCACAAAGAGCATGCTGGTTGTAAATGACAGTTTTCCAGGGCCAGTAATCCGTGTTCACAAAGGGGATACTGTCTTTGTTAACGTCCACAACCAAGGATATTATGGCGTAACCCTCCACTGGTAATCTCTTATCTGTCTCTTCCTCGATCTCTCATATATCAACATGACCGCCCCTCATGCCCTCTATGATGCCTAGTCGCAGGACTCAATTTGCTGCTTTTCTGGTCATCCCGTATGTATATCATGAGAATACTATATTCAGCCGTGAGTGTATAGGTGTCGTATAAAAAAAATAGAATCTATTATTATAAATTAGTTTCTATTTATTTATATGAGTTTTGTAGTTGCTCAATTTTTTTAAGGTGATTCACTGATACTTATTCACCCACAAGTTCACAACTACATTTATGATTGGTCTATAATATTATATATAGATCTTCTGCTCGCATGGCGGCCACGAATTGAATCACCACATGATGCCCACATCTGGTCCTGGGGTATCCATTTTGTTCTTATCACAATTACTAGATTATTTTGGACTTTTATCAGGGCGCGGCTCAGTACAAAGTGTGGACTAACGCATTTAAAATAGGGAGACGCGGTCAGGCTGCATCCTGCTGTCATTGCAGCCTACCTTTTAAATTCTTATAATTTTTATAAAAATATAATAAAAAATATTAAAAAATATAATAAAATAAAAATAAAAATAAAAATAAAAATAAAAATAAAAATAAAAAACACAATAAAAAAATAAAATAAAAATAAATTTTTAAAAGAGATTCGACCTTAACTCAGCCCCCTCAACCATTGGTAGCGATAGGCAACACTACTTGGACCCATTTCGAGTTTAAGGCTGCCGGGGATCGCTGTTGCAGGGGTGAGGTCACCGGCTCCCTCCGATCCCGATGGGATGGGCGGTGTCGCCCACTTTTGTCAGGGACAGCGAGGGCTGCATTTTGAAAAAAGTTTGGTCCGACCGAACCCCAAAAAATCTTTTTAAAATAAGGATTGCTTAATTTTATATAATTATAGAAATCTCTATATTAAGCCCAGCATATTGAAAAGTTATCCAAAAATTATCATTTTTACTTTATAGAGACAAAGTTACTTTTTAGAATTTATTTTCAAATATGTTAATATTTTTTTTTTATAGGTAGTGTGGCTAATTTATATAATATTTGTTGTGACATAGTTGATGATAATAGTGTTAGTTCTAAAAGTAAATTACGATGATCAATGAAAAATATACACACTACTTTTAAAATAGTTTTCAAGATCAAGATAATCCCTTTCCAAATAATGATCTTAAAGTTTTATTCAGTTTCTTTAGCATTATGCCCCCCCGCTTCTACTTGTTATTAAACTATGTCAAACAGATACTGGTTTTCTGTCATTCAAGCCTTCTTTGATAGGCTATTTATTTGAACTTTAAAAGAAAATAAAAATAAAAATAAAGTAGACGTATTTATTAAAACGCTAATTTTTTCTTTTGACATATACACTATAAGATTTTGGCCTTTATGCTACTAATTTCTTTTTCGCGACATACGTTCGTGGAAAAAAGTAGCCTATTAACACCACATTGTTTAGAGATATAAAATACTAGTTATTGCCACAATATATTAGTGGTGGCTAAAATTTGGTGGGAAAAAAGATATTTGTCACAAGAAAACAAGTTATTCCCACAAGATTATTTGGTGGAATGTAAAAAGGAGTAGACATTATGATATTCTTGGAAAAAAAAGTTTTTCCCATGAGTTGAACTTATTTTTGCAATAGATAGTTTTAGTAACATAACCCATTTATTTGTTTCTATTTTATTCTATGACATATTTCACTAATAGCAGCAAATAGTTTGGCTGCAAAAAGGCTCTTATTATTTTTAAATAGCTTTATCGTGCCTAAAGTTACGCCGTTTTGCTACACAATTGAAATAAACCCACTCCCAATTCGAAATCAGACTTCACCAGTTCGTCCAAATTCTCGATACTCTCTCACGTCTTCCTCTATTCTCCTTCGGCCACACCCATATGCCAGCCATCACGGTGGTGCTGCGCCACCCCAAAAGACTAGGCCATTTTTGCTGCTTCTGCTACATCTAGGTTCTTTCCCATCCTCTCTCTTAACTAGGTCTGATATCTCACTGTTTCTAGGCCACTCATATGAAAAAGAAGAATTGTCGATGTTCTTTTTGTTCTTTGTGAATTTATATACAATATTTGTTCTTTGATTTAATATATACGAGGAATATGCACGAGAATCCGATAATCTGCGTCTTGGAATATTTTTGTTGTTATTTTTATTTTATTTTTTGGATTTATTTTGGTGGGAAATTATTTTTGTTCATGGATTATATGCCACCAACATTTCACCGACAAAATTGGTGGAAAAAAATATTTTCCATTTAACATATACTTTTTTTCACCATATAGCTTTGTGGTAAATAACATATTATTTTATTTTATTTTTTATTTCCAACATTTTTAACAATTTAAAATAAAAACACCCCCACACATGACTAATATATAACGTCATTTTTTTAATAATTAAATAAAACAAAATAAAATATATAAGTGGTCAAATTGAATAGACAAATACAAGCAGCATACATTTCCATTATGTAAAATATGAGAAATTAGAGAGGAGGTGGGGAATAAGAATTAAAGAAGACAAATACAAGCAGCATGCATTTCCATTTTGTAAAATATGCAGCATAAAGTTTGCTTGACCAGCAAACTGTCCACCTCAAAGTGGCAGCAACAAGAGGCCAAGTCCACGTAGTATACTATGATCATCGTTACGTACATGCATTTATTAAATAATTAATTAAGCTGCAACAAGAGGAAATCCATATTAATTATGGAAAAATATACGCTACAGCAACATACTGAGAGAGAAAAAATAAATAAATGCATGTGTCATGCCATTGCGCCGATGCGGTGTGCTGGTGTGCTGATGCAGCACACCGGCTGCAGGAAAGCACGCCCCATTAATTATATCTAGAAGGACAGTACTTCATCCAACGAACACCAGTACTTCACAGCAGTAATGAATTATATTTAATAATATTTTTATTCAATTTTTACACTCATTTTCTAAAATTTCATCAAACATTTGAACACAAATTATGTACTATTTACAAAAAATTTCACTGCAATTCATAAATAATTTTACTAATTATTCATAGAATTTTCATCACATCTCATGTCAACTCAACATCTAAACAAGATCAAAATTTATTAAAAACAAGTAGTAATATCATATATTATTAGAAAGCAAACAATATTTTGCCACTATCTTCACGAATTAGGATTCAATTACTTTCTCTCTCTCCTTCTTTTCACTCTACCAAAAGCTCTCTTCAATGATTTTCTTGCCTTTACTAGGCAGAGAGGGTTTGAAACTTCGGCTCTGACCACCTCCTTCCCTAGTCAGTCCTAGCAACTTTTTTGTTTTTAAACTTTTTCGTTTGTCTATTTTCTCTAGATTTTTCCTTTGTTTCTCTTCCTTAGTGCAGACCACCACCTATATTCTATTTTCCAGCATCATTCGACCAACACACATTGGCTTCCCAACCTCTACAAATGCTGATCTTCATGTTCACGGAAGAACTTCATGATTCTCTTTGGCACGTTTACCCCACCCACGACCCCTGCCGTGCACGTTGTCGATGCTCAACCGCATTCTAGAGTGCCTTAGGAGGCCACATGCAGCCCCATTGGCTTCAAAGGCCTCAAGTCCTCCGGATCTGCTTGCTCATTCAGTTGTTCCTCGGGTGGCATGACACGCCGTCACCGTTTGTGTTGGTCTTATACCGGCAACTCAACTCCACTTCCAGCTGCTACTTTATATTACTGATTTCTCTAATCCGTAATCTTAAAAGAGCGATCGTAGAACTCTCCAAGAATCATCCCAAGACAATAAGTGATATTGCACCCGCTATCCTCATCACTTCCAACATAACTTTGATCATTGCAATCAACAGTGGTTTCATTATTCACATTCTTGCGAATACTTTATTTCCATCTTTTTATAAGACAATGTCAGATTGTAAGACATAAGTAGAGACCAACAAATTTGTCTCAAACAAATCCGTTTTTTCTTTTTCTTTTTATCCACCTCTTTGCACTGTTGTTTATTTTTTTTTTTTTTGAGCATTTATTGGGAAATTCACCCCGTCTTCATATATCATCTTTTAGTTTAGGCTTAGTTTGCTTTCACAAATAATCATATCTCATGACCACATTTCATTTCATTATTATTATTTTTTCAAATTTTTATATAAAATAAAATATAAATTCAACTTATTCAAATTCTAAAACTAATTTTTTAAATTTCAAAATAAAACTAATATTAAAAAAATATATTATAATAATATTTTATTCAATTTTTAACTTTTATTTTATCTAATATCATCTTATCTATAAAAAATAAACCAAACCTTAATGTAATAAACTCACTTAAAAAAAAAAAAACAAGATTTTGCCACTACACTAAGCATATGAAACAGGCCCAAGTTAGGTTGACGTTTGCGTTAGTTTATTTTTTTGGATATTAGCTTGGTTTCGGCTTGATGTAGGTTCACACGGTTGGTTTTCATTTTGGTGTAATTAAGATAGTTTGAATTGAGAGATGAGATGAGATAAGTTTTAAAAATTGAATAAAATATTATTTTTTTAATATTATTATTATTTTGAAATTTGAAAAATATATATTGAAATTTGTGTTTTGTATGAAAATATGAAAAAGTGAAATAATGAATTTGGGATAAGTTTAGATCATCTCAACTCCCAATCCAAATTTAGCCTAAATTGATTTGTTTTTTCAGATATTAGGCATTTTACCTTGTTTGAATTGTATAGTGATTTTTTTTTTCTTTTAGAATTATATTGGTTTGGATTTATTGAATAATTGTTACCTCCAGGTGTTTGTTTGTTATCATGCCGATATTTTTCCGTCATAAGTGAGGAAAATTAATAAAATTATTGAGGTACCATCCTCTTTCCTTTAAAAAAAAAAAAACGAGGCCTAAGTTAGAAAGCAAAGAATATTTTGCCACCGCACTAAGCATATGCTAATTAATAATTTACATATTATTAATTAATTAATTAAAACATGATTAGTGCTAACATTAGAATAATACAAACAATCAAAAGTTTGGAAATGAAATACATGTTACTTAATAATTTAAAAATTATTAATTAACATATAATTAGAGCTAACAATATATATATTAATGTAAACAATTAAAAGTTTGAAATGAGTTTAATCTGTGAACAGTATCTAGCTAGTTTGGATTTTCCTTTCTATTTACTGTAGTTTAGAGTTTCACTTAAAGGAATACTAATTTAGCTAGTCCAATGCAACTCATTTAAGTAGATTTAACTATATTTTAGTCTTTACTAATTGCATTTGATTAGTGCAATTGCCATTAATGCTCTTATAGGGCATAAGGATTGACTTTTAATTTGCGCGCTTGTTTTGGATTTACATTTAAAGACTTTTTTTTTTTTGTTAACGTGACATGTACATTAGGCATGGTGTGAAACAACCGAGAAATCCATGGTCAGATGGTCCAGAATACATTACACAATGTCCAATTCAACCCGGAACAAATTTCACATATGAGGTTATATTTTCTGAGGAAGAGGGAACACTTTGGTGGCATGCACATAGCGACTGGACACGAGCCAGTGTTCATGGTGCCATAGTTGTCCAACCTCCTATTGGATCCACCTATCCATTTCCCAAGCCAGACAATGAAGAAATCATTGTGCTCGGTATGTAATTTGATTTCTATATTACCATGATCAGATAAATAATTAACATGCTAGACCTTACGTGTGAGCTGCAAATTAAAGAAGTATAAAGATAGTGTTCAAACTCAAAACTTTTATTCTGAATATAGTACTACCAATTATTCTAAAGGTTTTAACCAATAGATCATAGAATTTGATTAATTATTTATTTAAATCATATCTTATCAATGTGAGTCTTATATATATATATATAAGTTCTATTTAGTGTCCGCTTATGTCGCATTAAATGATTGGTGATTGGTAACAATTGATAAATATACATACATATATATATATATGCATGTATATATGTATAATTGTACAGAACATGATATATACATGCATATTTAAGCCAATTAGAGTTTTGAACATGCAGGGGCTTGGTACAAAGGAAATTTGAGGGAGTTGGTAGAGGAGGCCATGGAAGAAGGTAGTGACCCGCCACATACTGATGCTGATACCATAAACGGAGAGCCAGGAGATTTTTGTGCTTGCTCCCGAGGTACAACTTCTTTTAATTAGCTTCTCATCTAATTAATATATTTGCAATATATATATGTTGTGTTTTGCCACATAAAGTCATGTATAGCAATTTTATCTTCAAGATTCTTGACATATTGGACTCAGAATACTCAACCATGCACGATCTTATTGATGTTGCAGACACGACATATCGTTGGACGGTTGATTATGGCAAAACCTATTTTCTTCGAGTAGTTAATGCTCTCACAAATGCAGATCTCTTCTTCGCAGTTTCTCAACACAATTTCACACTTGTTGGGATGGATGGACATTACACCAAACCAATGGCAACGAGTTATATCATGATAAGCCCAGGACAAACGATGGACCTTTTACTCATAGCAAACCAATCTCTTGGCCATTATTACATGGCTGCTCGACAATTCTCAAGCGAGGACAGCACCGTTACTGGATTTGACCATATTAATTCAACTGCTATTCTCCAATATAGTGGCAATTATACTACCCCATCTTCTCCTTCCTTCCCAACTACACTCCCTATGTATTTGGACTTCTACTCTGCCTTGAAATTCACCAAAAGTATAAGGAGCTTAGCAAGTCAAAACCATCCAGTAAATGTCCCTCTGAACATAACCACAAGAATGTTTATTACAGCTTCGATGAATACAATAATCTGCACAACTTGTTCGGGAGGGATAGATGATGAAATCGTAGCTTCAAGCTTGAATAACATAAGTTGGGTCAACCCAAGAATTGATGTATTACAAGCCTACTACAAGTAATACTTCTAGCTTTCTTTCTCTTTTTCTAATTTTCTTACGCTTCATTCCTGGAATGTTGGAGATGGTATGCATGCAAAATAATGCTATATACAGTCATAGAGTATATAAGCGATTTACAATTGTTTTAAAAAAATTGGGATCCAATATTTAAAAACTAACTCTTTTTCTTGTAAAACCCGTATTATTCACTTTTTTTCAAAATGATTGCTCATCTCGCATATTCAACTGCAGCTATCATTTCTCGTGCATATACGCTAAAGGTTTTTCTTTTGTTCTTCCTATAATCTAAGATCCTACATATGACTAAGTTCAATCCTTAATTTTACGCAGGAATATTAGTAGGGTGTATACCACAGACTTCCCGGACTTCCCGCCTTCATTTTTCAACTTTACTGCTGATGAATTTCCAGATAACATGGCTCTAACAGCTATAGGAACCAAGGTGAAGGTGTTGGATTATAACGAATCAGTAGAGATAGTTTTTCAGGGGACTAACCTGTTAAAAGGCTCAATGAATCATCCAATGCATTTGCACGGCCATAGCTTCTATGTTGTAGGAACAGGTGTTACTAACTTCAACAATGAAACTGACCCAAAAGAGTTTAATTTGGTAAATCCTCCCGAGGTGACCACCTTTGCAGTTCCCAAGAGTGGGTGGGTTGCCCTCCGATTTGTGGCGAAAAATCCAGGTACAATTAATATTCTTTTCGCCTTTGTTCTCGCATTTTATGATTTACTAACCTAGGAAAATTAGGATGGCAATCACAGTTTTTGTTTTGTAACTGAAGCACAGAATCATCTAATGTGTGGTTCACTTATCATGTTCTAGTATATAATTATTATATGTGTACTCAAACTCTAGCATCAGGAACATGATATAATTGAACAATTAAAATGTAGTTGGTATATATATATATATACATACATATATATAATATCCAAGAAACTAATTATTAACATTCGACGATTTTTGGCAGGTGTGTGGTTTTGGCATTGTCACTATGATCGACATTTGAGTTGGGGTATGAATACAGTCTTTATAGTTAAAAATGGTGGCTCTTCTGAGACAAGCATCCTTCAACCCCCTACCTACATGCCATCTTGTGATGTTCCTTTCAAATCTTGGCTAAAATATAATGCTAGTTTGGACAGTAAAGCAAGTCAATCTGGCTAGCTAGCTTGATCTCATTTGCTTCAAATTAGCATATATGTAATAGCTATCTGTATGTTGGAAGCTAGGCATGATTGGTCGACTCTATGTTGGAAGCTAGGCATAATTAATAAAGCTAGCTTCTAACTTATTTGAACCAATTTTTGCATAATCTCCAAGCCCTTAAATATAAATTATACTCCATAATATTAGGTACTAATGATTAGATGGTTTTATTTCCTTCCTGTTAATTAGTTCCTTCCTATTAATTAGTTGTTAGGAATTTATCAAATGTGTATGTTAATTAATTTTTTTCCTCGCGATCTTTTAGTCTTGTCCATCCTTATTTTCATATGAATTTTTGGTTAGAACAATCAACAAGATATACCACTATTTCCGGCGACATTAATTTGCCACAAAAGGTCTCTATTTTGTCGCAAATACTATTTTCCGGTTTAGTTGGCGTCGCCGGTATGGCGCAGTAATAGTTGAGTCAGGAAAAAAAAATTGCCAGCGCAACTTCAAATCGCCAGGAAAAAGGATCGCAAATACATGTAGTAAGCACTTTTGCGGCAACACTAAGTCACCCAAATACATGTAGTAAGCATCGCAAATAGTTAATGCTGGCAAAAAGCCTTTGATGCCAAATAATTATGCTAGTGCAGCGATGTAGATGTCGATATTGTTTTACAGAATTGATATTTTTCTACTTTTTTCTTGTAGTAGCCGAAATTGATTTTTTTTTTTAAATAAATGCTATACCTGCTTTTCTAATATTAGTTTAATCCATGATACATCAAACCAATTATATTTCGTTATAAGAATACAATATAATGAATTCATCATTAAAATTTATATATAGATATGGTTAAAACAACCCCAAAATCATTATACATTAATGAAAAGTGCTCAAATTGAAATTCATAAGTTTAGTCTAAGTTAACATCACACATATATTGATATTGTTTTACGGATGTCCTCCCATCTTCAATATAGGGTAATTAAGATTTTCTAAGCAAGATCTCTGTTCTTTATTACACCAACACGGCCCTATTCCTTCTACCAATCACCATGACCACATTCCCCACGTCAAACTTGATGAATCCAGTAATCTTGTTGCTCTCCAAGTCGAGCTTCATGGTATCAGTGGCCATGGTGAGAGGGTCTGGGTGGCAGATGGTTCGCCTATCGTAGGTGTTTAGATATGGGATGCCCGAACTGCACAAACCTGACTTTGCAGAGCTTAAACTGCAAAGTAGATGCTTTCGATCAGAAAAATCCTAATAGGAAACGTTTTAATCCCATCTTCACCCCCCTAATAGTTTAGATAAGGTTATGATGCACATAACCATAAAACCCGCATTCATTTCAAATCACTACCAATACTCTAACAGAAAATTGAATAAGAGATTAAATAACTTAAAAAATGGAGAAGATAACCAAGGGAAAAAAGATATGCACAAAAAATGAAGTAAATTGTTTACTAATGACTAGACTATTAGGATAAGAGTTTTTATACATCAGAATTCCAAATGCAAACTAATCATACCGGATTGAGGAAGCTTTTATTGCTCTATGTGAAGTGTAGTAGAGATCCAGTCTGAGGCAACTATTAGAATGTCCCTCTCAATATACAGAGAAACAATAAGAGGAGTAATTGCAACCTGCCCCACCAAGGAGACACAATAATCAAAAACCAAGATAATGGTAACAACGAAAAAAGACAAAAACGCATATAAATCAATTCATTTATCCAAAACCAATGAAGAATATGGCAACAATATAGCACTTCGATCATTTTAATCCTTGCACTCATAAATTTGAAGAGAAGTCATGATCAAAAACTCATATCCTTAAAATGAAAAAAAAAAATCATTTATCCAAAACCAACGAAGAATATGGCAACATTATAATTTATAGCACTTCGGTTATTTTGATCCTTGGACTCCATAAACCTAAAAAGAAGTCATGATCAAAACTCATATCCTTAACATAATTTCTAATTGATTCGCATTGAGTTGCAAGGAATTTAGAGAATATATTGATGCAAACACATTATTTGCATATGATGGTAATCTACAAAGTGAGTGGTGAAGAAAAGTGGAATAAAAATAGGGAAAAATGAAACCATGATTAATTAAATTCCTGAATCATGGAACATAGACTGTATGATACCATGAAATGGCACTGATCCTGCAAAACCTGTAGTAGAACTACAACAAAGAGAAGGCACCCAAGCAAACTTAAGCCCAAAAGAAAAAATAAAACCATTTAAGCTGCTAAAAGGGAAGTAGGAACTCTAATTAAAAAGCCAGATTCATTAAACTTATTTATCTTGTGATCTAAATTACTACTTGCCATAGCTGTACTACTCAGTACCTAAATGATATAGAGCAAACACATACTCACCATAAAAAAAAAAAAAAAAAAAAAAAAAAAAAACATTCAGTGTAACACTGACTTAACATAAAACGGGGCTCAAAATAATATCAAGTGAACATCAACTATGATCATAACAATACTTAGACATGCATTATTATCATGATAAACTGTAAATTACTTAAAAATCTACCCTGAAAAATGGCATTACAAAAGTTTTTCCTTTTAACCTCCATTTATTTAAATTGGACACCAAGTGTGATCTGAATAGTATTATACTTATATAAAAGAAAATGAGTATGTGCATATCTATCAAAGTGCACATTTTGCACTATAAAAATTAACTCGTCCCTAGTTTATAAGGAAACAAAGCATAATCAGATTCTATTTCTAAAATAAATAAATTAACATCCAAACTTCCCTAAATAAAATTTCTGCAACGATAATTTGAAGGAAAAATAGAAAAATGGCGTAAAATTTGTGAAATGATGTATTATACTTAGCACTTTATGTTTGTTTGGTGACTTGGGGGGCGGGGAGCTGATTTTTTTATACTTAAGTTTATATGTGTTTACCTCAACTCTCTCTCGTATGACCCAAAAAAATATGATAAAAAGGGAATGGAAGTACTTCCAAATGATAATCCTAAATAGTGAGCACATTGTCTATAATAGATGTTTCATATTATTTTCTAAAACAGAAACAGAAAATACTAATGCATATTTCATATTATTAATTTGGCGCATCAAACTACTAATTATTTAATTTTTACTGCTTTTCTCTCCATTTTGGTACATTAAAAAAGATTAATTTTGGTAAAATAGATGGAATATTCAATAACACATATAGCATAACCGTTCAATAATGAAACAAAATCTTGAAAGATAAATACCTTGACAGTATCAATTATCTGAAGAAAAAAAATCCCCAAGAACATGAAATCTCTCAGTCCTAGCTTGTGGTTCTCTTGGAACCCAAGATTGTAATTGTACCGTAAACTAGTTTCTAGCATCCATCCACACTTTCCAAATCTCCAAATTTTTCAAAAGAATCTCATTAAGCTGCATCCAAACACAGACTCTCATTAAGCTGCAACCAATAGGCAAAACTTAAGCATAAGAGAAATTATATCATAGATATGCACCTTTTTCATTTCCTGATTCACTCCTAGCCAACAAATGAATGAGGTGAGAAAATAGATCCAGTGCTCACCTAAAATACCACTATGGGGAGACCTTCGATCACTTTTGTTTCAAGTCAAACCGGAATTCTACAAATAATACTGTCATTCTTCATAGTTCATCCCAATAAATAAACAAATAAAAAGATTAAGTATATAAAAAAATGCAAACAGAAACACAAACTTCAACCCTACAATTTAAAGTTCTATTTTGTCTTTGTTTTGTCCCTCTTAAAATAATGAAATGGTAGGAGAACCAAACAAGGCATATGATACGAGAATCAGGTAGAAACAAAAGGTTCAAATGCTCCCAAATGTGCGTGGCTACTTTTGTCAACTGTAGCAGACATTATCGTATACTCTACACTGAATTTAAGAAGGTCTTTACTTGGCCTCAAAATCACCTCTCCCGACTCTGAAACATGTGAAATGAAACTAATGAGAAAAAATAGAGGAAAAATCACATGAATGGAATCCTTTAGCAAGTACCTCAACTCAACACAAACAACAACTACTACACCGGTGCCAACCGTAAGTTTTTCCCTCCCTTTCTTCAACTTTCTCACCAGCCAAACACATTACAAAAACCTAAAATTAAGATTTAACCTATTTCTTTGTGTGTGAGAGAAGATAACTACATTTAGGTTCAAGGATTTCAGATTGTAAAAGATAAATGTAACATGCCCTTAATAAGAGAGAAAAAACAAGAGATGAAAGGAGGGACTCACCAGCGTCGAGGGGAGGTGAGACGGCACTTGGGCTGAACAGACAGCATCGACGACGAAAAATGGCCAGCCAATGATGGAGAAGAGATGTAGAGGGTATCGGGAAGAAAGTGGGAAAAATTAGATGCGGGCACTGATTTTAGGGTTTTTCTTGTCTTATCAGATATTAAAACTTATTGAGGCGACATACAAGTCGCCGCAATAAGTTATTTAAATAAATCAGTTGCCATAATAAAATTCTATTGCAGTAGATGTATTTATGACGCATAAAGTTGCCTTAACAAGTCTTTTTTTTTTTTTGGCCCTTTTTCATTTTGGACAGATGATTTATGGGCATAAGTTTAAAATTACTATTTCTAGCATTTTTTTGGCCCACAGGAAATATAAGAGCCATAAAAACGTCTTTCTTTTTGTAGTGAGTTTGATATATTCAAACTTCTTTTATAAGCTTATAATAAAAGAAGGATCATGTGGACCATGTAGAGCTCTTAATTAATGAAGTCATTTGAAAAAGAAAAGTTATAGGTGAAAATTATGACGATAAGAAATGAATGTTAACGTTAACACTAAATATAAATTTCTTGATATATATTATGCATGTGTACTGTTTAATTTTATTTGTTGAGGAATGAGAAGTCAAAGTTTTCTTCCATGCACAATACTTCGTTACCTTCCCCAATTCATGGCTTGAAGGTTCTTCATGGCAACAAAATAAGTTAGGAATTTTGTGACAAAATTTTCATTGAGACTTTTAAAAAAAAAAATTATTATTATTTTTATTTCAATTTTTATAGTATTTTAAAATAATTCTTATAATTTGTCAAATAAAATATTATTTAAGATTCTATACTACTATTTCAATTAATATTTTAATTAACAATAATATATATAATATCTATTTTTAATTTTTAATTTTTAATATTTTTTTATTGGGTTAAATAATATTTTTAATTAGATATTTTTTTAAATTACTTTAAATATTTTTAGAGGGTCTTCTAAATCTTAGACAATTGTCTTTCCAGAGAAAAGTCTTAGACAATTGTCCAAGGAATCTATGAAAGAGCCGCCCTGTCAGCATGATGCTATTGATACGTACAGATTTATCGTCTAAAGTCATACTGACAATACAACTGGTACCAGCCGTCGTGCGGTCCACCACATTGGCTTTGAACCTTAATCATCTTGCCAGTTGGACCACATCGGACTCATGATCTCCATCCCTTGTAGATCATAAATAATTTATGATAAATACAATATTCTTCGTTCACTATAAAAAATAAAAGTAATTATTTTTTATGAGAATTGATTTATTTTATTAAGAAATAAGCATTTTAATTGCATAAAACAGATCACAAATACACAATTTTTTTTTTAGTAAGTGCGTGCATGTCAAATATATCTAGAAGGCGAGCATTGAAACATACTGATACTAGTTTACCGTGCATAAGAAAAAATCCACTCAATCTTTTATTATTTACATAATTTTTATGTATTATATTATATTTTATTTTATTTTTAATTAAATATTTAACATATAAAAATAAATAAACATTTAAATTAGTTTTTTTAAAAATTCAAAATTAAAATATTAAAAAATTAAAAAAAATTAAAAAAATAAATAAAAAATAATAGTATATAAAGGATGAGAAATTATGTAGAAATCTTCCGTGCATAATATATACAAAAGAGTGACATATGGGATTTTAAATATGTGTAACAACTACAAATTAATATAAGGTCCAAATTAATAAATTTAAAGAGAGATTATTTTTGGATATGTGATCCTAACATCTCTTTACTAAAAAATATACAAAATATAAAGTCCAAGGTAGCAAGCTGCTAGCTAGCTTGCTCTAATATCTTGATAAGAGATATAACCAAATAGTTTAGGCATTGGCATACAAATAAATAAATATCTTTAAAGCACTCTGGCCTCGAAATGAACTAGTCTTAAGGATTTGATTAGAAAGAAAACAAGTCTTAATTAAGGAGAACAAATGATTCATTCTAGTCGAATTAGCCGATAGGATAATGCTGATCAGCATTATAGTGCTTTCGTCATGATTATTTCAGAGCATATATTTATGAGCAAAATCCATTTAAATAGCTCACACGATCTTATATTTGAAAAGTCCTAATTAAAGCTGCATGGATTTGTCAGCAAGAGGTTGCGTGCGTATATTTTGCAGCTGCATGCATATTGTTATTTCCAAAATAATGCTGACTGTAACAAAAGAAGGAAAGTAGTTTAAAATTAGACATAAAGATCAATGCATGAATCTGATTGGCAGGCTAGAAGCCTTGAAAACTATGACATACATCTCATATATGTGTGTATATATATATACATATATATATATATAATATTTAAATATATATAATATTTAAAATAAAATTAATATATATGTGTATATATATATATAAATATATTATATAAATTTTTAAATATTTTTAAAAAATAAAAAATAATCCATCATTTTTATACGTCAAATTAATTATCATTTTCATTTTTGTCGGTAAAGACATGCGTTGCAGTCTGAATCGGATAGTTGGATTGGGAGACCCATAGTATTCGATTTTAGTTTTTCCTCTGTTTGTTGCTTTCTGAACTTTGGAGTCCAGTGGACGGTGGGTTCGGTATTGGGACAGTCTTCTCGCCGTCGTTATCATGATTCTATGATTTCTATCCTCATAGAAAATCTCCAAACTAACCAATAATATTAATAAAGAAATACTTTCACGCGGTTGTTTGTTTCCCTATAATTTTTTTGTTTTTTTTTTCGGATAAAAATATAAATTTCATTAATCAAAACAAAAGAAATGATTAAGCAACCAGCTTCTGCTTTAAGAAAATTGGGACAAAACAGATCAGAGGAGATGACTAATCATCATTGAGTAAAGACAGGCTCGATTTCACGTCATTCTTTGACGTAGCATTATATGATATTGACTGCAGCTAGTAGCCACATGGATGTGAAATTGCATTTTCCACCCACTAATAGTAATATCACTATAATACATAAAAAAAAAAATTTACTACGATTAATAAGTTATCACAAAATATTTTAAAATTATCGTAAAAAATTTTAAAATTGTCATAAAAATCTTAAAATTACAGTAAAAAAATATTTTTCACTTTTTGAAGGTTACGAGTTAATCGCGATTATTTAGACGTGATAATAAGTCTAATTTTTTGTGATAAATATCTAATTTTTTGTTATAATGCTACAATTTGTAACAAAAAAATGTAATAAATGTTATTATTTACGATAAAATTTAATTCTCAACTAAATAAAACGTAGCAAAAAATCTTATTTATTATAGTGTATAACACTTAATTCTCTACCAAAATGAAAAATGGACTTGCATCATGTAGTGACTATGTCTCTTCCACTAAATCTGATCTCGTAGTCTTCCTCCTCATCTTTTCTCCTCCATTGCACTAACTCTCAAAAGTCCAACTTCTCTCTCTCTCTCTCTCAAAAGTCCAATCGGATTTAGGATGAGATATAATCGGATTTAGGAGAGAGCATTTTTGCAGATAGAATTGGGTTTAGGATAGAGCGTATTATACGGAGGAGTTTTTTACAGCTATTGAGATTAGTTACGTGTCTCTTAATCTTCATATAATTCCATGATAAACACTTGAGTAATACCTAATTTCTTCGACATTATCATTGACAAAATCACATAGAGTGATCTCTATAACATGAAATGAATGCAATTCATCTAGCATATATGAGCAATGCTAGGGATTTCTATTTTGGAATCTTTATTTGGGATATGTTTTTTAAAATTTTATTTTACACGATTTTTATATAAGTGTTTTAAAATAATATTGTGATTTTTTTATATTTTTTTAAAATATTTTAAGATATTAAAAAAATCATGTAAATAAAAAATACATCTTTTAACATCTATTTTATTTACATGATTTTTTTTAATATCTTAAAACATTTTTTAAAAATATAAAGAAATCACAATATTATTTTAAAACATTTATATAAAAATCAAGTAAAATAAAAAACAAAACAAAAAATATCCCAAGTAGAAATCTCTAAGTAGGATCCCTAGCATTTTTTAGCATATATATAATTTCATGATAAATAACTGAGTATTAATATATTATAAGAAAATTGATTATTTGTGATCAATTATTTTATAGTAAAATGACTATTTTCTCTGTTAAAATAAGTCTATCTTCACATATATATTTATCATATGCTCTTTTTATTTTTTAGTGATACGTTCAGCTTTAACATCAGTATCATTGGCAATCACATGTATTCCTTAATTATACAAATTATATTCCTTAATTATTGGGGCAACTTATATATATATATATATCTATCATTTTCTAAATCGTTGGTGGATCATTTTCAGATTCAGAGTTTTCATATATATCATCAAGAAAATGAGGACATGCTTTGGCGTGCCGAGTCTTGATCTAAAGGAGAATTTCATCACGCATTCACGATTGATTGATCCATATGCACAGCTAGCTGCATTACGGGTCAAAAAAGCATCTTCCTTTTATGACTTGTCAATCAGCTTCTGAACTCTATAAATACCTTATCAGCTCCTCTTTCTTACATCACACAAATTAAAGAAAAGTAGTGAAAAGGATCTCGAAATCAGTTGAACGCTAAAGATCATTAATGCCTCCAGTGAAGGCAAACTCAGTAGTACTCATGCTGCAAATAATGTTGGGGCTTTTGATATTTGCCGGCATGGTCCTCCATTGCCAGGGCTTATCTCGTCACACTTTCGTGGTAATTATTAACTATTTTTGTTTGTTTTGGATATGTTATTATATCTTTGTATCACTGATCATCTTAATTAGAAGTAAAAGTCCACGCTATTACATGATATCATTTATATGTAGTCTATATATATATATATATACATATATATATATAGTAACTGTCGGAAGACATGCAGCAAAATCATATCGTCTCGGTTTTTTTAAGATACAAATATAAAAATCTAAAAAAATAAATATCTTTTTTTTTATTAGTTTAAGCTTTTAAAATAAGTGACGATTTTATATGGTATTGGAACATAAATCTTAATCTGTTCAAATTTGCTCAGTCTAAATTTAGAGATGAGATGATTTTAGACAAAAGATGAAAATTAAATAAAATTTTGTTGGAATATTATCTTTTAATATTATTATTATTTTGAGATTTGAAAAATTAAATTATTTATTATATTTTGTATAAAATTTTGATAAAATTATAATAATGAGAAAAGATGAAAAGCTTTTCAAATCCAAACGGGTGCCGACTCTACATTCTTTCTTAATTAATTAAATATTTTATATATTGGGCTTACTTATTGAGAAAAATCTCTCATATATCTAATGGGAGTTTTAAGATATAAATATAAATATTAATAAAATTTACCAACTCTTCCCATAAGTTTATAATTAATATCCTCCAGCATCCATATATGCATTTACTAGCTAGTTAAATATTAAATATATATATTATTGAGTTCGATCACTTTGCAGGTGAAGGAGGCTCCATACACAAGACTCTGCAGCACAAAAAACATCTTGACCATCAACGGACAATTTCCTGGACCAACACTAAAAGTTAGGAAAGGAGAAACTATCGTTGTTGATGTTTATAACAAAGGCGATTATAACGTCACCATTCACTGGTAATTATATTAATTGTTTGTGATGAAAGTGAGAAACAATATTTATTATTAGTTAACTATGTAATTAATTATAATTATTAATTATTGCAGGCATGGAGTAAAGCAACCAAGATATCCATGGTCCGACGGTCCTGAATATATCACACAATGTCCAATCCAACCAGGACAAAAGTTCAGTCAGAAGATCATATTTTCCACCGAAGAAGGAACTCTTTGGTGGCACGCGCACAGTGATTTCACAAGAGCCACTGTTTATGGGGCCATAATCATCTATCCAAAGAAGGGAACTCATTACCCTTTTCCCAAGCCTCATGCAGAATTTCCCATCATATTAGGTAACAATTAATGTAAGTGTTGCAATACATCAAAAGTAGGGCTGTGCAGAGAGGCTTGAAAAATCGATCCACATGAGAAACCCAACCAGACCCGACCCACAAAGGTTTGGAATGCTTTACGGATCGAATCCCCTAGATGCAGAACTGACCGACAAAACCGACGTGCGTCGGTGATGGGAGAATCGGAAGTAGAGAAGGAGTCTTCAACATTGCAAATCACACCTCGACTGTGATTAGATACAGCTGCAAACAGTTGGTCGTGGTCTCCACCAGCGTCCTAACAGACTGGTGCCAGAGAGAGAAGACGAAGAAGAAGAAGGGGAAAAAAGAACTAAAAAAAGGGGAACGAAGTAGTAGTCAGGTCATCGGGTGACTTGAAAAAAGGAGTTCGGCGGGTCCGTTAGGAGTAAATTGTGCATCAGGTCGGGTCGGGTCGGTTCAGGTCAAAAATACCCATGAATTGGGTTGCAGCCCTAATCAAAAGATGGGCTTTTTCTGCAGGCATCTGATCTGTATATACATATGGGCTTTTTCTTTGAATTTATACTTCTACTTAATTGCTATACCCTCAATCCTTAATTAATTCTGAAAGTCGATCGATGAACATTAATAATTAGAATCATAATATGAATATAAATATCAAAATCTCCCTTGATGAGGTTGAAATATGTGCAGGAGAGTGGTGGAAGCAAGGTATAACGGAGCTTTACGAAACTTTTCTTCTAAGCGGAGGAGATCCCAATGTTTCCGATGCATATACTATCAACGGTCAACCTGGAGATCTATACCCATGCTCAAAATCTGGTATTTTTGTGTGCAAATTAATTAGCTTCAGCTACCCGTAATTCTCTTCTCAATTAATGGTTCAAATCATGCATTTTTTAATTAACTTTTTTAATATAGAGTACTAGTACTTAGGAGTGTAAATGGTCCGAACTAGTTTGACAAATTTGTGAATTGCTTCTATTCGATTTAAGAATTTCTCACTCTGGACCGGACTGAACTCTTATTCGGTCCATACCAATTTGGTCAAATTCAATCTAAGGATGGTCCAGTCTAGGGATACCCCATATGATTTAATAGGCTAAATTCAATTTAAAATTCTGCAATAATCAATTTTTTTTTGCTCAAATTTAATTATTTTCAGTCCAATTTAATATTATAAGAGTATATATTATATACTAAGTATGTTAATAAAGTACTATAACTAATAACAATATTACACTAGTATATTATATATTTATATGTTAGTAAATAGTAATAAATTAGTAATAATATATTAAAGAATAATACATTTGTTACTTATAAATTATTACTAATACTCTATATAGATATACTATAATTTATATTTTTAAACTACAACTAGTCAACTACTATAAATTATAATATGTTAATATTATAAGAGTATATATTATATATTAATATGTTATTATATTAATCTATATTAATATTATAATTTATATACTATTATTTATATATACATATATATATATATATGGTAAAAGTCTAGTCCGGTCCAGTCCGGAGGAAGAATTTCCCTAGACCAAGACTGAACCAAAATTATTCGGTCCATATATAAATTGGATTCTACCGGTCCACTTCAATTTTATTAGAGTTCTACTAGTACTTAAATATTGGCTAGTGTAATCTCAACATTGAACAACAATACCATGACTTCTGGTCATTTTAAATCTTTTATTTATATCTCACAATTTAAAATTACCGACACACAATCATGATTGCAAATTAACCGTGCTAATTTGGTAGAGAAATGCTACCTCAATAAAAATATTGTATAAAAATAATTTCATAAATTAATATTATTTTATGTGATTTATCATATCTAATATAAAAGTAATTTACAATCTAAAAAATCACGTTAACGCACATTAATTTATAAAATTATTTTAATTAATTAGAGTATTTCTATTTTAACAATATATCAATGACATAGCATGCGTCTCCTGTACTCAAATTATAGGAACCGTCAAATTAATGGTGGACCATGGGAAGACCTATCTCCTCCGCATAATCAATGCTGCACTTCAGGATATCCTCTTCTTTGCCATTGGAAAACATAACATCACAGTCGTGGGAACGGACGCAAGCTACACCAAGCCGCTGACAACAGATTACATGGCAATATCTCCTGGACAAACTATCGATGTCTTGTTGAAAGCAAATCAACCACACGGTGACTATTACATGGCTGCCAGTGTCTATTCTAGTGCCGCCGGCGTCGCCTACGATAACACCACCACCACTGCAATTCTACACTACAATGGAAGTTACAACACTAACCCATCTTCAAAACCCTATTTGCCAAAACTTCCTTCCTTTAATGACACTGATGCATCTGCTTCGTTCACGGGTAAACTCAGAAGTTTAGCTGATAAAGATCATCCAGTTAATGTGCCAATAAACATAAGCACAAAACTAATCTATACTGCTTCTGTAAATACATTTCCATGCAACAATAGAACTTCATATTGTGAGGGTCCTAATGGAACAACTCGACTGTCTGCAAGTTTGAATAACATCAGCTTTCAATTGCCATCCATTGACATATTAAAAGCCTATTATAATCATATTGGTGGCGTTTATGGCGACCAGTTTCCGAGTGTGCCACCTTTGCTATATAATTTTACTGCAGATGATCTGCCATTGTTTCTAGAGACGCCGAAAAAAGGGACAGAAGTGAAGGTACTCGAGTATAACTCAACAGTGGAGCTTGTTTTCCAGGGAACAAACTTGGTTGCAGGGACAGATCACCCCATGCACTTACATGGATATAGCTTTTATGTTGTTGGTTGGGGATTTGGGAATTTCGACAAAGATAAGGATCCTTTGGGATATAATCTTGTTGACCCCCCGCTTCAGAATACCATTGCTGTCCCTAAGAATGGCTGGGCAACCGTAAGATTCAAAGCAAACAACCCAGGTAATTAAACTGCACATTATAATATTTATGATGAGTACCGTACGTACGTAAATATTATGCTATTTATATCATAATCATCATAATCATGAATCCATGATGGTGATCACTAGCGCCTATGATCTCTATCTCACATTAATGGAACGTTGATTTTTCTGTAGGTGTATGGTTCATGCATTGCCATTTAGAACGTCACCTATCTTGGGGCATGGATACGGCATTCATTGTCAAGAATGGAGACTACCCAAAGGCACGATTGACATCCCCACCACCAGACATGCCACCATGTTGACGAATTTGTTGTGATATCTATCAATTACTAAGTTTATTATGTTAAATATTTTAACATAATATTAATAAATGAATCTTTGATTTTCTATAATCCACAATAATCTTTGTCTCTATCTGATTGATGAAGAATTGATCTAATTATGAGAGAATGATCACTCTAACAACTTTACTTCATAAGTGTCTCTCAATGACTAGAAGCACTCTAATATTATAGGTGAGAACTATTAAATCTCCCAGTACTATTTATAGACTTCCGACCATCAAGAAATCTAAGAGTTCGTGTCTGACTATAATTAGAAATATAGAATTTTAATCTTATCTTTTAAGAGTAATTCTTATCCCATCATAACTCAAATATTAACTAATAAGTCTTGAGTTATTTTAAATCATATTAAGATGGGTGTGTGGAACACAAAATTTAAATAAAACTCTTACATATGGATGTATAATGTGTGATTCTTGGGTTGCATTTTTGTTCTCTTCTTCGGGAGGCAAGGTGAAGACACGGTACGAAGGAGGTTTACTTTTGATTTTTGAAGCATGAATGTACACAATTAAAATGAGTGCACAACAGTACTCAATTGTGATATTATAGGGAATTATACGTACGTACCATATGATCTATGAATTCTAGTAGTCTACCTTGGACGTCGATCAATCTCAATCGACAAGTTATAAACTATCACGATTTGTTTCAAAAATTAAGTCAATAAGAAAGTGCAGTTATTAATTATTTCTTATTAGTTTCATTAATTTCAATCGTGTGTACGTAGGTGATCTCTAGTATTGCTAGCTGTTATGATCTTGATCTCATGTTTTTCGATTCGAATTTCGCATTATATGAATTTGTTTCTTTGGTAAAAAGATATTTGGTCCGGAAATAGAATATATATTTGAAGAAATTTTCCTTTTTATTAGCTAGTTATATTAATTTCAAAGTTTAAAAATGTATATTGTAATTTATCAATTCAACATTTAATTAGTATTATATTAAGAATTTTAGATATACATTATAAGGGATTTTTTTATCTCAAAAAAATACACCGAAGTATTAATAAACACGCCGTCACGTTCATTATATATGTATATATATATATATTTATATATAAATTCTTGTATTTTCTTCAGTTTAAGTTTTTTAGAAAAATAATAATCCATAGTACTGCTACTAATTAGTTGATTCAATTTAAGGGTAAATTATCCATTGTATGGATGGTTAATCAAAGAAGCAAAATAATAAAAAATTATTAATTTTATATACAATCGTGAGATGCATAAATATCGCATAATTATTTTGAAAAAGAATCAAATTTATTATTAAAAATTTCTTTTTTCGTATGAATCTAATATTTTTTTTATTTTTTTTAAATAATTACGCAGCAGTTGTAATTTGCACAATTCTTAGTGCATGTATATTTTCTGATCAGTCGTAGTTTTGTTGCTTTCCAGGTTTTTCGCATCCAGCCGCAAATTAAAACGGTACTTAATAGAACAAACTTTCATGTACGCTCCTACTTTGCAGGTCAACTTCGAATATGTGTAAGTACTAGCTACTGCATGCGAAGGAAAGAAAAATACAAATATAATATGCACCGGGCCGCTAGCTAATAATAATGGGCTAATAAAATATTATATGAATCGTGACGAACAATAATATATATTACACAGTAACTAGTTACAAGTAGTACACGACGATTAATAGACACACCATGTTTATTGATCAGTATTTAGCTTTATCACATAGAAATAAAAGTTGAAATATTACCTGAACCATTAACACACAATTAACACAATTAAATTGATTCCGCAGGTTGAATGTAAAGAAGATTACGATATTCTCCAAAACATGCACTCTCCTGTCACACAAACCTGCAGTAGGTACTTCAGATCCGAGTAATTAATTATGAAACACATCATCGATCCAACACGATCGACTACTTTTATTCTTCACGTACAAACCTGCAGGCGGTTCCTTGACCTTAAATTATTTGAGCGGTATTCCTAGGAATAGCTATGGCACGCAGAGGATTCTTCATTTCACAAGAGAGATTGAGAATCTCTGTTAGGTCAATCGGGTTAGCCATATCTTGAACCCATATGAAGTTATTGACCAACTTAGCCACCCAAAGGCTCACGGTCACGAGGGCTAGGTTCCTTCCCGGACATACCCTCCGACCAGCCCCGAAAGGTGCAAGCCTGAGGTCCCCTCCGCCGACGTCAAAGTCAACCCCACCTTCATTGATCAAGAACCTTTCGGGTTTGAACACCAAAGGGTCCTCCCACACGTTTGGGTCATGGGCAATTGCCCACATGTTCACCATTGCTGTAGTGTTGGCGGGAATCACCATCTTGTTGCTGAGGTGGACATCCGATGTGGATAATCGGGCCCACGAGAGTAGTGGCCCAGGAGGGTGGACACGTAGGCTTTCTTTTACTACAGATTGCAAATAGGGTAATTTAGCCACTTCGGCCTCGGTGACAGTTTTGTTTCCAACAAGAAAGTCAAGCTCTTGGCGAAGTTTATCTTGCACGTCCTGGTTCAAAACCATCTCGGCCATTATCCATTCAGTTAAAAGTGCAGTGGTATCAGTACCACGGAAGATCATCTCCTGCACACAGAAGATAATAATATTGAAAGTGTGAAATAATCACTTGTCTCAAAAATCAAAAACTTAAGTTTATAAGAAGAAGTAAATTTTCTTATTTATATCTTAACAACCAGAATGAAACAAAATTAAGCAGATAAGATGAAATTACAGGAAGATTAAAAAAAACTCCATTACAAACCCATAAGACCGCAATCATGTCATCTTCTTCAAGTTTCTCATCTCCTTCCAAAGAGAGGAGAACATGAACAAAATCTGAGTTATCAGAGAGCTTGCTCGAGTCAACATGCTTATGCTCATCAATTAGTTTCTTCACAAGCTTTCTGACACGGGGAACAAGTGCTGAGCACCTTTCCTTGATATGAAAAGGGTCGTAAATGTAGTTGAGCCATGGGAGATAATCAGACCAGTTAAAAGCACCTAAGAGCTCAAACCCTTCTCTAACAATCTCGTGCAGTTCTCTAGCCTCAGCGCTATTGCATGTCAGATTGTATCTTTTTCCAAACACGGTGCTCATAATATTGTCAAGCGCCGCATCTTGAAGGTAGTTTCGCAACAAAACAACACCTTGAAGTGATTGCTCTTTGGCGATGGCACGCAACATGTTGTCGCAATCCACTTGGCGTCCAACTTCATGGGCAGCAATCCTCTTTGATGAAAAGAGGTGGGCTGAAGAAATCCTCCTAAGGAGACGCCAATATTCTCCGTTTGGTGCAAACCCTATGGCACGGTTGAACATCAGGGCTTTTGCGGATTGCTTAATAGGGCGGTTGGCAAAATGGGAAGAAGTCAAGATTTCACGAGCAATTTTGTGGTCGCAGGTGATGACTGCAGGTGTTGAGCCCAGGCTGAACGCCATAAGCTGAGTGGCGTCATGGTTTGAAGCAATGCGAGAAAGAGTTCGATGAGCCAAACCATGGCTCAAGCTGAACAAACTCCCAAATAGAGGAAGACCTCGAGGTCCAGGAATGGGGACCTCACCCAGTTGGTTCTTGCCGTTTGTCCAAGCTAGGCCTCCGTTACTGGAGAAAGCCCACGTTAGAAAGGGAACAGAAAAAAGGGCTATTAGGATGGAAAAGGAAACCAAACCATCACACAAGTTAAGGCTTTCTATAAAAGCTGGGACTCTAAACAGATACCAACCCCAGTCTGTAGAAGAAGTTAACTCCATAGCAGAGAGAGAGGGAGAGAGAGAGAGAGAGGATGATGAAGGGTGGAGGGGAATTGGGTAGTAAGGGGTTTAAATAGGAGTTCATGCCTGCATGGACAGGAACTTAAAGAGTTTTTTTTTCGTACTTTTTTCCTCTTCTCGTGCATACCTATCGATCATTCAGGAGTAAATGAGAGAGATTTTTCTCCTTAATTCATTGGTAATTGCGAAGCGGGTCATCAGCCAATTAGCTAGGATTATATATATTAGAAAGATGAATCAAGTTAACTTCGGAATCATGTATATATATATATATATAATCAAATATTCAATGTATAAAATTAAAGTCTTTTTACTGATATTATATAAAATGATCATAAATAATACAGCATTTGAAATTAATGTGCATGTTAATTTTGTACGTACTCATGCAGCACGGCGTCCCTAGGGAAAATGAATCACACTTGATCAAAAATAATATTCAATATTTGAAAAGGCAAGAAATTAAATGAAGGGCGGGCATGAATGACTCCCTGTAGTTTTGAATGGCTGCAGATCACATATATAAAAGGAGGATATTAGGGATCCCGATTTTGGGATCACTACTTCATCTCGGTAGATTTTTTTTATTTTTTTTTTTCATTTTTCACATGATTTTTAAATAAGTGTTTTTAAACATTGTTGTAATTTTTTTGTATTTTAAAAAAATATTTTAAGATGTTAAAAAAATTATGTGAAGAAACATATTAATACATTTTATAAACATACAAAAAAAACAACATTATTTAAAAATACTTATTTAAAAATCATATATAAAAATAATAAAAAAATTCGTTAGGTTGCAGTAGGGACTTGGGATCCCTAGAATTTTCCTCTATAAAATATCAATTGATGAATTGGAAACAATTAAATGTTGAAGTTTCCACCTGGGTAAATATTTATGTGAATATATATACTTATTATAATTCATTAATATACTTAATTATAATTCATATATATAAATATATATTTATGTGTAAAAAGTACTGTGTTTATCATTTTCTTATCTTTATATATATATATATATATATATATATAAGCTAGCTAGCCATAAATTTTCTTCGGAATTGTGGCCCTTTTATATATAGGGTCCTAGCTAGGGAAGTGTAACATATGGCGTTGTGCTAGGAATAACATTCTCCTAGGAAGTTGCTGATCATTTTCATTATATTTTTCTAATTTTAATTGGCATTTCAAATCTTCCAGATTAAACCTAACCGGCCTAAATCAAACCTAGATTATACATGATCAGTGTAGGTTTAGCCAACATATTTCAAGTAAGACAGATCATGGCCGAAGACTTTACTTAAGTTATGTTTGCTTGTCAAACTCATCTTAATCTATCTCAAATCATTTAATAATAGGATTCAATATTTATCTTTTTAACTTCATATAAAAAGCTAAACATATTTCAACTTATCAGTTCCTCTTACGAACCGGGGATCCATTATAGTGAGTTTATCATAAACCCATAAGGAGGTGACGCATCAGTGTGATTCCTATATCTAATTTAAACCACATCATACCGTAACGATAGCCAAAACAAAACGAAAACCCCAAACGCAAAGCTCAAGAAAGAATCCATTCGCCCCTTCTTCATCGACTAGAAGGGCAAGCCCAAAACCAGTGCAACTCACTTCGTCGTACGACCTCCGACACTATTGAAGAAGGTCCAAACCAGACCGGCACAACACTAGGCCACTAAATCTGGAAATTACATACCTCCGACATTATTAAACAAAACTACTTGCTCATAAATCATATTTAACCATCTTCATCTATTCATGAATCCATTCATTAAAAAATATTGGATAATAAGTGCTTGCTAACCACGCAATAATAAATCGGTGACTTCATGAATATAATCTGTTGCAGGTTGCGTGATGGGTCCATAGAATAAAAGCTTCATGTGGTACTGAGGGCAAAGTAAAGCAGCAACTAGAAAATGCTTCAAAGAGAGGAGGGAAGCAGAGACTAGGCGAGGACAGCTCGGAATAGCAGAGACTGGGTGAGGGTAAAGCTCGAATTTTGTTTGGGTGTGAGCTCTACGTGGCACTCTATCATTAGACTCTAATATTGTTTGTGAGAAAATGGACATTCCTGTATAAAGTTTTTCTATCAACCTATTTCACACATTCAAACACATTTCAATATAATTCACAAAACAATACTACTATTCTCAAATCACCTAAGATATTTCAGCAACCAAACACGGCCTTATAGTCATGTAAGCTTGCAAAAACTTTTGTGTAGGAATGCTGTAAAAATCATTGGTTAAAGGAACATAAATTAATTATATTTAATTAGTGCTTAATATAATGATTGGATTTTAGTATTCAAATCAACTCTTCCACAAGAAAACATATTTTTATATATTATTATGATAATACTGAATACAATTTATAGAATGTTCAAGTTTTGTGTATTCTTTTTTAATAAAAAATAGGATTCATTATTAAAAGAAATTATTTTTTCAAGTGAATCTTGTATTTACTGACTTTTTTTAAAAGAAACTAGTGCACAATTTTGCACTCCATAAGTATGTAAATATCATTTCCCATAGAGTAATGCTATATATTACATTCTAATTTCATTTGTATCATATTATGAAAGATGTGATATATTTAATCATTATTAAAAGATAATTTAATGATGATAAATGTATCATATCTTACTTATAATAAAATGGTAGAATGATGTATAGAATATTCCTTTCTCATATTCTTAGTATGATCTATAGAATATTCCTTGAGAGTCTATATTGGAAAAATAACTGCCTAGTTGACAATAATATGAGTCACAACATTTAGAATAATATTATGTACAAGTTGAAATAAGCAAATTCGAACTTGGCCAAAGATGAGAGGATTGCTAAAGAGAGAAGCTCTCTTCTTTCTCTAAAAACCCTAACATTATCGTCGAGTAGGGAGGGTGGAGCCTTTGGCTCTGCCCTCCCTCCTCTTCCCCCAGCCTGCTCACTTGCATTTTTTTTTTTTAGTTTATTCTTAAGTTTTTGTTTTCCACTCTCCTCCCGTTGGCATCTCGATCTCAAAAGGAGGGGTTTCTCTGATGACCTGTGGGCCACCATTTTTTTCCTCTGCAGATCCATGTACAACGGGTGGTCTTCGTTTTTATTTTTTTGTTCCTTTTCAAGTCCAGCTTGAGGGTAGCGTCTTCGTGGTTTTCCAGCAGCCTGCTGCCACCATGCGCCCCACGAGAAGGTTCCTTAGCTGCCGATCTCCCAGCCTACTGGAGGGTTCGCTAGAAGACATGGAGCGTTCCCCACACACACAAATCGAAATTTTGGCATGGTGTCCACGTGCTCCCACCCTTAAGGCACCTCTAGGCTCAACAACGACAGCGACTTCAGCAAGGCAGTTTGGTCTATCCTTGAGTGGCGACACACGCCACTACAATCAAGCCAGTGATAGTTTTTTCCGTGTTTTAGTTTTCCTTTCGTTGGACTATTTTTTTTTTCAGACTATATTGTTGTTTCTATTTAGCTTTGTTGGTGATATTTTGTTTTGCAGTTTGGTAAAATAAAAAAGGAAGTGTAATCCTTCTAGTTATCCTTCTCCTCTTTGGAGGGTTTTGGTCTCTCTCTTCCTTCGAAGGATGAAGGTGTTGTTCCCCACTCCCTTACGTGAGTGGGGTTTAGTTATTTTAGATTATCTTTCTTTGACAAAGTACCTTCTCTCTAATAAATTGATATTGATAATCTGTATGGTTATGTCACATGAGAGTGCATAAAAATTTAAGACAATGTCCGTTATAAATTTTATTTGTGTGTGGAAGTGTCCCAATCGACAATTAAGTTTGGTTGTAATTTGAATTTTTTTTATAATTCAGTCACAACTATAAATTTATTTTTATAAAATATAATAAAATCCTTCCTTTCAAAAAAAAAAAAAGCAAATCTCATATAGATCTTTGATAAAAAAATTTGATCCCAATAAAATAATAAGAACTTTTTTATACTTTTTGTGGTGGGGTTTATTTTATTATAAAAATAATTATGTAAAAATTATTTATTTAAAATTTATACATAATATTTTTTAAAAATTTATACAATCGAGATGATTGAACTTTCCATGCATTGATGATTGGGAAATAATGCCCAATTGAAGCACACAATATGTAAGATAGGACTTTAATTTAAAGAGATTAATATGAAAGCAGGGATGAATGCACACATGTCTGGATCCGTGTGCACTAGGGAAGTGTGCTGGCACACATGCATGGAATATGAACGTGAGTAGGACCTCGGATAAGGGTCCAAACTAGGGGAGTTTCCTTGCTTCCCGCCCTAACACACGCAAGCATCGATTGTGGCAAAACTCTAACCTCTATCGGTTCCTCGTATTTGGAGCCAAGGATCCGACATTCGTGGGCACAAGCTGGGTGCGCTTCTTGCTCTTTGAATGGTAGACTAGCTATCCTATTCAACTGACAATTTAGAGCATCACGTTAAGTTATGTTAATACAAATTTAATAACCCGTTTGACTAAAAAAAGTCTTTACACATGGTGTATTAATTTTATATTAAAGAGAAATAATATTTATAATTATGAGATATATAAGAATAATCATTTTTAAAAAATTAAGTAAAATATGAGATTTATATAAAAAAAAATTAATAATAGATTATATTTATTTTTAAAGAAATTATACAATATTTATACACTTTACGAATATATAGTATTACTCTATAAATTATGCAAATATAAAGTAGAGAACTTTTTTATTGTATTTAATTAGTTATTTGGATCAAATTTGATAGTCACTATAACATGATCAAAAATAATAATAAAAAATCTTTTTTTTTTCACGTTACGTTATGTATTCTTTTCTAATAGGGTGTACTTTTGTGCAGCTTGCCTATATTATGTGTTATTTTCCGATTAATGGTAGAATATTAATATTTCCCTCTAGAGCCTCTTAATTTAGAAAAAAAAAATTAATAGCAAGAATAATTTAGAAAAAAATTATTATTAAATGGAAACAAATAGAAAGCATTATGGGTTAAATCTAATCCCGAATTGGAAATGTTTCTGCACAGTCTTGAGTATTTTTCCCATATCTTTCTCGTTCGATATCATATTAAGTTGATCCAAGAGGAGTTAGAAAGCTAGTTCAACGAGCTATAATTGTTCCAGAAATACAATTTTCGTAATTCTAACGTTTTCCAAGTAAAAGATGGCCCGCAATCTAAGCCCAAAAATCTATAGGATTTACAATTCGGATTTGGGAATTATTTTCTTTCCTTGTGAGGATGACTCCGATGAAGGAAAGCATGAAGAGTCCATCACAAGGGAGGGAGTCAGACGCCATGGGCTCGTTTTGCGGTTCCTTTTCTGGGGATTCGAGGGCAACAGCCGACATCAAGGATGAGACTAGTTTCTAAGTTTTTTTTCCTTTATTCTCAATTTTTTTCAATTTCTTGATGATAAACTCTCTGATTATGTTTTTATTCAGTTCTATTATGAACTAATCTCCATTTTCTAGAGATATGACGGAGCGTAATTTTGATTATATGAATCTTTCTTTAATTGAACTAATTTAGTAGTTGTTTCATAGTATTGAGTATTTTATTCTGGAAGTAATGCTTGTAAATAATTAATCAACATTTAGATAATTTAGAATTTAATTTGAAACTAAGAAATGACAATTGTTTTAGTTTATGATTAAGATACCATAAGAAATCTATAAGATAAAAATATCTATGGACTTGTATAATTTGTATAAGGTTTCTGGATTTTAGTAAATTTTGACAAATTTGAAGTTTTTATAGAGATGTAGAAAATTTGCTTGTTAGGATATTTATTACTGCTTGAGAAAGATTAATGAATATATTGGAGATCTGATTATCAACAATATAAAGTAATTGCAATTGGTTCAAGTAGAAGATTCGCATAAAATTTAGTTATGATGAATCAGAATAGAATATTGTTTCCTTGATCTCAACTTGCTTATTTAAGTTCGTTATTTTAAATTCTCTAGTTCAACAATTCATTTTTATTCAAATTATCAAATAGATTATTATTTAATAAGTTTTGATACTTATCAATAATTTTTCATTGTTCGTGGGACAATACACTTACTCATTATCTTTATTACATTTTACAATTCATGCACTTGCGATTTCAACAACAAAGACCTCATCTGGGTTCCTCCTCACCCAATCATGAACGATCTTGACTCTCCGCATTTCCCCAGGGGAGAGAGTCGAACAAGAAACCCTATCATCGCTCGTTGGCTCCTAAATGGATTAAACAGAAAAGGGGCAATTAAGGGTCTGATCACGTGGGAATTCTTATCCATGACCCGACAAAAAGAAAAAGTGATGCTCCCACTTCTTCACTTTATTAATACATGTTCTCCAACCATACGAACACACCAAGCACCTTGAAGCTATAGATGTAATCGCTTCTTTGCAAGACATTTTGTATATGAAGAAATTCATTCGACATAAGATAGGGATACTCGACGCTGACCTCCTACAGTGACCAACGCCAAATAAAGCAACATGACACCCAAATCCTCCAAACGTGCAGGTGGAGCTCCATTGGAGACAGCCAAAGGTGATCCCTCAGCTCTCCAACAGGGCGACAAAAGTGGAGACGAAATTCATGCGAGAACATGGTACAGTACACTGTGACATGAGAGGTAAAACCCTATGAATCCACTGTCTCTTTGTTAGGGGTAGGTATTACTAGCCACATTGAATGGGGAAATTGATGCTCTAACCTCAACATTTCCAAATGCACAAAAGTCATCTTTGACCTCCAAAAAAAACCCAAGGGAGGACTAGGACCGACATTCCCCCAGTCGCCTATGACAAAAAGGATCTTTGACAGTGCGGTACATTTTATCGAATGAGCATAAACCTTGGGGGCCATTCACGGTGGCAAGATAAAGGGAACTAAAAAGAACGAAACAATACCAAGAAAGGAGCGAGAGCAAAATGAAACCAATAAGTAGGAGTCATCAAAATTGTGAAGAAGATAAGACAAAACACCATCAACAGAGGGCAATCCTTTTATGAAAGAATGCAATAATGGAAAGAGACTATTGGGACCCACACGCCTTTTCTATCACATTTCCTATACCAGAACTAGGACACACGTAGCCTAAGTTAAATCCCCAATGGACCAGTCCAATGGGAATATACGAGATAATCATAAGGAAATTTTTCACTCAGGCCATCAAATCTCAATTGGCATCATCTATCCCAGTTGATGAGGTGAGAGGACCTGGCGTCATTTGACAGCGAGCATCCATAAAGAGAGACAACAAACATGATTGATGAGATGAGAGGACCTGATGTCATCTGACCACTGCATATCCTTGGGGAACAATGCAAGACAATTACACAAAAAAAATGGGTTGTAGATCTACTAGTGAGGAGACATCAACAGATGTCTCGAAAAATTTGGTAGGGAAGCCAGATTGGAAGAAACACTGAATTAATGATATGCTGCTATCTGGGTTTCACATCGCATTAATTGTGCCTCTATGGAAGCCGTCTCGCATTTAAATAGATCATGACAAATGAATGGTGGGAGGACAGGAATCCCACAGGACAGGTACAGTCTACCCACTATGTTAGGACTCGTACTTTTACTCCCTATGTAATTTAAGATTTTAAATATTAAATATATATTAATTGTAATTATAATATTGAATGTTATAAATTAGTAGATATTAATATTATTTTATTGTGTTTGTGTTTAAATATTTGAATATATTTCATTTGCATTTGAAAGTATTATTTCTATGATTTAATTGTAAGCTAATTATTTATCTTATTATGTTGTTGTGATGTATTTAATTTAATGCTTGAATTTAATATCATTACTCTATTTTATTATGTTGGTATTTAAATTAACTTGGAGTACAGTTTTATTTTAATTCAATGTGTTTTATTTATTTTATTTAGATGGTTTTTCGGATGGGCTAGTTTTGTAAGTGTTACTGACTTTAATTGGTATAAGTTTCTGGTTTCGAACCTTTTAATTAGTCTAGCCCAAACACCTTTGAAACCCAACCCATGACCAATCAGCCCAGTACCCTTATGAGCAGCTCTCCATCCTCACCGAAACGGCGTCGTTTGGTTTAATGCAGGGGCTTATCTTGGTGGTCTTCTTCTTTTTCGCTGCACGTTTTTCTCAATTGGCTTATTTCCTTCTTCTTCCTCTGTTTTTTCGTCGTTGTTCACCCGTGAGTTTCAGCCAATTTCTGCAGCTTTATTCTTCCTCTTTGCAGTCACGTATGCCTCCTTCCGAAGCCTATCATCTAGTCGAATCCATACCTACAAATTTAGCCCCGATATCTGGGGTACGCGCCCAGGAAATCACTGCAAGCAGCAGTCGACCAGCTCATTTTTGCCCATGTTTTTCCCGTGAAAACTGAGCTTTTCCCCTTCCATTTCAGATCAGATGTCTTTGTTTGGTTGTTGTGGACTTCACGTGAGTCTTTCCCGTCTCTTTTCCGCTCTATATTGTTTGGGTTCATGCCTATATAAGGCATTGGCGTCCATTGCTTAAAAACCATATTTTCAGCTCTCGGTTTCACCCTTAATCCGACCTTTCACCACTTCGGTTGTTCATTTCTTCTCTCTCTTCAAACGGAAACATCTCTTCTTTAAAACTTGTATAATTCCGAAAATTATAGTGGAGTTTTTAGTGGATAATTTATCGCGGTAAGATCACCGTATTTCAACGTTTACGATATTCTCGATAAACTTTTTTCACTGATTTAATTGATTAAATTGGTTTTGTGTTAATTTTAATTTATTTTTGTGGTATGATTTTATTTATGATTAAGTGTTTAATTTAGTTCGATGATAATTGTTTTTACTTATTTATTTGCATTGAGTTGATTAATTTAATTGGTTGTAATATTCGAAATACTTATTTGAGTTGGTTAGATATATATAAATATTGTTTTGTTTATGTTATTTGTTTAATTAAATTGTTAGGTTTATTATTGTTTTTATTGATGTTATTATATTTTATCGGTATTTTATTTGTGCCTAGATTTCAATCATTTTTATTTGTAATGATTTTATACGTTGGCGCTTTGAGTTTGATTATAGCGGCAAGTACATGGTTGGAAGCTCGGAATCACTATATAGCATTTTTGAAAATTATTAGCGAACGTATTGTAAGTATTTTCCAAATAAACTTTAAGATTTAAATATATTTTTTGCATCAACAGATATTGTGTTTGGTCATTGTTGAAAATTATCAATTGTTAGCTATTTTGTGCATGGTCGTTTGCATTGTATATTTATACACATGTTTATGGCTATATTTGGAAACTGGATTTTAGCATGATTTCGGATATTCATGTGTTGGATTTGAAAATGGGATTTTCAAATGTGTTTATGGTTTTCAGATGCGTGTGTATCACGACCCCAAGCCGAGATGGGGCATTATCTCGGTGGAGCTCCTCTGGTCACTCGGGAGCGGAATATACTGAGTGACATCACCTGGGTTTTCACCAGGCGACGACGGGATTGGACAAGATGGTAATGCTTTCATGCCGACTCTATGGCTCCTCTGCTGGTAGGGGCTAGGGGATGCATGATCATAGTACGTATTGAGTGCGATTAGTTAGGCATTGCCCTCCGAAGTCACATATATGGTCGTTACTTTCAGTGTGATGATGAAAACCAAAGTGTGCAGATGGTACCTAGAGGAGATTATGGTGCACACGGTTAACAAAATAGATATTTAGATCATTTTCTGGGAAAGTGTCGAGTTTTAGTTATTAATTTTAAGTGAACCATTTTCTGAGAAAATGGTTGTGGTTTTAATGAATTCACGGACATCATTTCTGGGAAAATGATGGATGATTTTATGGAAGTTTTAATTTGGGCCAAATTGGGATTTTGGTATGTGTAGTTATTTTATCTATTTTGAGATAGATAATTTTAAGACTTATGCATATGATATTTTGTTTATGTTTTTTTTGTTGTTGCATAAATTTATTTATTATTTTGGGTTTGTTTGAGATTTTACTTACTTGCATTACCATTTTTCAATATCATAGATTTTGTTGCAGAGGACGAGGAGTTGAACCTAAGAAGGCAACTCCGCCGTTGGAGTAACTTGATCTAGTTGTATATTGGAAGATGTTTTCCCTGTTTATTAATTATGTAATTGTATCTTTGGGCCTTAGGATGACTGTGTTAAATTTCTTGCTAGAGAATATATGTTAAACTGGTTTGTAAAATAAATCTAAGAATTCAGGTACTCAGCTAATGACTTAATTTATCCGTTGTTTTTATTTATGTATGTCATGTGTTCACATACTTAGCACTTGACGTTGGGGGTACGTGACCCATGTTGTCAGCATCTCGACCTCTCGATTCCCGTATTTATTTTAAGGGAAATTTGGAAGCGTCACACACTACAAGCAAGGGGTATAAATAATGAACTTCCAAGTATGAAAGTTTTCTGGACCCCTCTTCTTTAAGAAATAACTATTGAAGTACTTACTGATTTGAGTGTTAGAAACTCCTCGATTACCCTTTGAGCCCGCTCCTCCCTCATTCTTTCTACATTATTTTGCAGCCCAGTCCAACATCCCGCGTCACTAGAATATGGCCCATAAATGTGTAAAATATGACATTAATAATATTATTTTTATATAAAGAATAAATGGATAATCTAATTCTATTGGTTGTGAATATAATAGATAAAAGTAAATTTATGTCATATTTGTTAAAACTTGAGTTTGACTTTGACCTTTCCAATGAAATTATCTAATGATCTTAAATTTTTACCAAAATCGAAAAATTAAGTCAAAAAACAGTTATTGGATGAATCTCCTCCGGATGTCCCAATCGTTTTTGACAAGTTTAATTAGTCCATACTAAAGGAGGGTGAAAATGTAGGAGACTTGTAAAGGATGGTGCATGCAGTAAGGTTTAAGTTATGGCAGATCCTGGGGGGCAGACGGGCTGCCCCCCTAACAAAAGCAGCCCGCCGCCGCCCCCATACGGGTCCGAAACAGGTTGAAAGCTGCCGGGGACACACCAGAGCTCGTCGGAGCTCACCGTCGTAGGGGTGAGGTCGCCTGAGTCCGCCGGTCCCGATGGCGTGGGCGGTGTCGCCCACTGCCACCGGCGGTGGCTCCATTTGCTCTATGGCCGAATCCCCTCTTAAATTCATCTCTATTTTATTTTTTTATTATGTTTTTTATTGTGTTTTTTATTATATTTTGTTCATTTTATTTTTTTAATATATTTTTAATCTTTATTTTTTTATTTTATTTTCATGTATTTTTCATCATCAAGCCGCCCAACGTTAGTTGGGCTGCTTGGGACGCTGGGGACAGCCGGACCGGTCCCCAGCGTCACTCTTAAGTTATTGAGCTTTTCATTAATCGAGTAGGGAAAACAAATATTGAATCAATTATTTTGGATTAAATGGTAAGGATGATAAGATGTTTGAACTCTATTTAAGCTTGATTTAAGCTCACTCATAAATATTTGCATAAAAAAAAGTGTTTAAGTTTTTATAAGGAAAAAGAAAAGTGACAAGCATAATTTACTAAGTATATTTAGTTATTGTGCCAAGGCCTGTAGGCCTGATCTCAAAAAAAAAAAAGTCTGTGGGCCTGGTGACACGATAACCACTTCTCCAAAATAGAGAACTTGAATTCGATCACCCTCTCCCACTAAAAAAAAAAAAAAAAAGTTCTTTTAAAAGCAACAATTACTTGCTTTTCTGAATAAGATTACTGTTATAAACAAAACGTCGGCCGCCGTCCCTATGGCCCACCACTAAATTATGTGAATGACCCCACCACTATTATTTTAAATCTGCATAGTGACTTGCATAGTAACTTGCATAGTAACTTGCATAGTAATTTCAACGCCTATAAATATGGGTTTCAGTTGTAATGAAATTCATAAGAAAATATAGAGAGAAAGAAAGTTTCAGTTCTTAAGAGTTTCAGAGAGAGTTTCTTATTTCTCTTTTACAATAGTAGTTCCTTTCTTTAAGTTTCATAACACGTTATCAGCACGAGGTTCTACCGATACTGAAGCTAATGGCCTTCTATTTCAAGTAAGTTTTTCAATATATTATTTGCAGTCCTTGAGATAAATATTAAAGGTAATATTTCTGAATATTACTTAATAAAAATTTATTTTTATTCTCATGATAATGTGAATATATTTATTAAATTCACAGATTTATTTTTGTAATATAATGTCAAATATTGAGATTTATTACTATTGACATTTCTGAAAAATGTTATTTATCCAGATCCTTGATGAGATCTATTTGGATATGATGATGAACTTGAAAGATACAATCATAGAAGGAATTCATGTGTCCCTGAAGGACCGTGCTGTGTATCTCATGATGAAAGATCATCATACTGTGTGAAATAAATTAAGAGATTGATATAAGCACCAGAAGATGTAATCCTCTCAAAAGATCATTATGATTTATTGCACTTGAAGTTGCAAGATTTTAAGAGTGGTATTGAATATTCTACACTCTTTAAAATCAGCTCAATATTAAAATTATACAGTGAAAATGTCACTGATGATGATATATAAAAGAAGACATTATTTTTCATACCTCGAATGTGCTCCTGCAGTAGCAATATCGAGAGTGAAAGTTCAACAAATATTCTGAACTTTTGTTTTGTCTTCCAGTGATTGAGCTAAATAATGAGTTTTTGTTACACCAGTTACGTCCTATTAATGATATCGAATTTACACAATTCCCAGAAGTGAATGGAAACTAAGGGCGTAGACGTGGTAGAAAAATTATAGAAGTGTTGGTCCCAAAAGCGACAACACTAAAAATGATAAAAATATATCGTATCACCAGAAGTGATCAAACTCAGAGAAGGGTAAAGGCCCTCAGAATAATTCTTCATAAAAAGATGAAGATGTTTGTCATAGATGTAATATGACTAAACAGTAGTCACGTACCTGTTGTACGGCCAAGTACTTGATTTATTTATATTAAGTTTTTATATATATATAAGCTTATTAATATTTCATCATGTTTTGAAATAATGAAATATCGGTGCCTGAAGCACGACAAGAAATTACTTGGGATAATAAAGTCCTGTTTAAATTTGATCCTCTTACAAATAAATGTGAACCAGAAGTTCAGAGGATTATTTATCTGCAAAGTGTTGCAAATCAATTACATGATGTATTTACTGACACTAAAGGTGTTGTAAAATCATATATTACTGCTGTTAATGCTTAAGCAGGAATTGAAGTCCCTGAAGGACGAGTTGTTAAAACAGAAATAAATGAGTCTAAGATACACCTGAAGCGTTGAAGACCTATTGGTGCACAAGAAAAATAAAAATCGGTGCTCATGAAGAGACCGTATTTTCTGTACAAAATATAATCCTCCTGAAGAGAAAACCTCCTGAAGAGGTAATTCCTGAAGAGGTAACTCCTGAAGAGTGTAACTCCTGAAGAGTATAACTCCTGAAGAGAAAACTCCTGAAGAGTATAAACCTCCTGAAGAGGAACCTCCTGAAGAGGAACCTCCTGTAGAGGTGTTTCATGAAATGTTTTCCCCTGGAGAGGAACAATGAGATCTCAATACATTTCATGAGTACTGGAAAATTTATGGATAGAAATAAAACTGTTGTCGACAACATATATGATAACACTTGATATTACCAGAAGTAATGAGCCAAAAACCGTCGAAGAATGTCGACGTAGAAATGATTGGCCAAAATGGAAAGTAGTTATTAAAACTGAATTAAACTCGCTAGTGAAGCGAGATGCATTTGGACCTGTTGTCCAAACACCAAATGGTGTAATATTTGTCAGATATAAGTGAGTATTTATACGAAAGCGTAATGCGAAATGAAATTATGCGGTATAATTTGTCGCACAAGGTTTCCTGTAGAAACCCGAGAGCAATTATGAGGAAACATATTTCCTTGTTATGAATGCAATCACATTCATATTTTTAATCGATTTGGTTATTACAAAAGGATTAGATATGCAGTTAATGAATGTGGTCACTGCATATTTATAAGCATCATTAGATTATTACGATACTTGAAGCATCTAATCCAAGTACATTTAGGAGTATGTACTTTATAAAGCTTCAAAGATCTTTATATGGGTTAAAGCAATCCGGACACATGATGTATAATTGAATCAACGAGTATCTATTGAAAGAAGGATTTAATAATAATCCTATATGTTCATGTGTTTTATCAGAATCTGGATTCGTCATTATTGCAGTTTACGTTGATGATTTACCTTGTTAGAACTCTTGAAAAGATCACAAGGGTTGCTATAAATTCAAGGAATGCATTTGAAAAGGAAAAATCTTATTATTCAATTCATAGATGAGTTACAAGAATTTGAGACTTCTAGCCTCATCTCTCAAATGCATTTGCTTTTCATAAAGCAACGTACCATCCTTATCTAAAGGATTAGGCAGTCGAAATGAAGAGGCAAGTAAGGATTTTAAATCCTTATTCTCCTGCTTTAAGTCTGCAATTTTTTTGTCAGACTCTTGAACGAGTCGTTGAAGTACAGAAACCTTCTCGTTAAGCTTCTCAATCTCACGATTTTTGGATTGTAATCGGTTGGAAAATCCAACAATAGAGGAGGAGTATCGGGTGCCGAGAGTCACCAGCTCATAAACAGCTTCACGATCTGACTTATTAGCCAGATCATTTGCTTGCTGCAGCATTGCACTTGCGGAAGATGAAGGATCAACTTGTAATTGAGGTGAAGGATACCTCATATGTTGATTGTGAGAAATAGTAAAAGGAAATTGATGAGCCATTGGAAATTTGTAGAATAAGAATACAAATACAGATGAATTATAGATATGAGAAGAAGATTTGATGCGTACTAAATGAAGCTAAAGACGGTTCTTATAGAAATGGAAATAAGAACAAGACAAACTATCATCTCTTCAAATCTCACTTTACAAGATATGCTGGATGCATAATTTCAAAAGCCAGCGAGATTAATTACAGCTATCCCTATTTTCTTGTAAACGTTGAACCTCTGCCGTTAGCTGCTGTTGTTGACTTTGTATCTGAGCTCTCTCTCGTTCCAGCTCTTCTACTCGTGTTTTCAGGTCACAAGAATACCAGTCTACAAGTTTCTTCAGCTCCTTGTTTTCTTGTCTTAAATTTTTATTTTTTCTATCTTTAGTTGCAAGCGTTTGATGCAACTCAGATATTTGATTTTTAAGATGATCAACCTCACTCGTTCTCGCCAATAGCCTCTGAGACATGGTTGTAAGAGAGGCAGCATATTGAGCACTGAGGGTTCTTGATGCTGCAACAATTTCAGGATCAGATTTACTAGATAGATATATCTCTGCTCCTATCATGGTGTTTACAGCCTCAGGAGAAAATATAAGTGGTTGAGGTATAAAAGGTTCATGGTTTAAATCTGGGACATTAGAATTTCTATCAGACATAATATTGTTCTGGATGAACAACAACTGAATCTATGAGAAATGCGAGATCTTTTTGCTGGAGTAAACCAATGGTAAAATTGGTTATATTTAAAACAACAACACGAAGCCTTCAAATCTCTTCAAGATCTCGTTTGTCTACAATGTCAAGCGGATTTGATTTTCCGCCGAACCGATAATATTAAATCTCAAAGCTTTTACAGCTTTTATCATACATAGATGGTTTCCAATATTATTTCCGCCGTATATAAACAAGTTCTTCCTAATAACGCCGAATGAGGGGGAGAAAATTTTAGATGAAAATATTATCATACTCTCTCTAATGCATTATTTAGTTGGAGATCATGTTTGAATTCTTAACTTGTTATATATACTGAAATCATATTTGCTTATTACTTGAAACACTAACGCATATTATCAAGGGGGAATTTAAGTATTACTGCAGGTATCAGATTTCTATTAAGTTTGTCAACCAGATATTATTTTTCATCTTCAAATCACTCAGAGATTATTGCAATTCATGAAACAAGTCAAGAGTATATTTGGCTGAGATCAATGACTCAACAATTTTATATGAAGATAATGCTACTTGTATCGCTCAAATCAAAGGAGGATATATCAAATATACGATCAAGTGATAATCTGGCAGATTTATTCATGAAGACATCACCAACTGCGACATTCAAGAAAATTGTGCAGAATATTAAAATGTGAAGACTCAAAAACTATTGTCATGCACTTTCCAGGGGGAGTAAAAGTCCTGAAGACTTGTGCTGATTGTACTCTTTTTCCTTCGCTAAGGTTTTATCCCATTGGGTTTTCCTTTGCAAGGTTTTAATGAGGCAATCTTAAAGCACTTGTGGATACATAAAGAGACTGTACTCTTTTTCCTTCGCCATTGGTTTTTCTTCCCACTGGGTTTTTCTTTGGCAAGGTTTTAACGAGGCAGATTCTTTATGGGTGGTCATTCAAGGGGGAGTGTTATAAACAAAACGTCGGCCGCCGCCCCTATGGCCCACCACTAAATTATGTGAATGACCCCACCACTATTATTTTAAATCTGCATAGTGACTTGCATAGTAACTTGCATAGTAACTTGCATAGTAATTTCAACGCCTATAAATATGGGCTTCAGTTGTAATGAAATTCATAAGAAAATATAGAGAGAAAGAAAGTTTCAGTTCTTAAGAGTTTCAGAGAGAGTTTCTTATTTCTCTTTTACAATAGTAGTTCATTTCTTTAAGTTTCATAACAATTACATGATTAAAATCAGAAACACGAATTAATGCAAGACGTCGGAACCACACAAGTCATATTATAATTTGTGTTCTACTATGGATAAGTCATGTGATCATCATCATATTGTGATCTGCTGCTTCTCAGCAACATGATGAAGATAGATGATTAGACACATATATCAACGTCACATATTGTTGGGTAGGACAAGACGAGAATTGTGGTATATATAAATATATATATATATATATTACTTGATAATGTGAGCCTCATGCATTTGTACTGGAAATTAACCATGGTCATTTATGGCTTGTTTGTGGAAGAATATTGACAAGAGATGAGGAGTTTAATATTGATATATGGGTGGATGACGGTGTCATGATCTCGTCGGTGAGGAATTCTAGAAGATGGAGAAGGATTGGAGGAGACAAAGGGTTTCTGCCGAACTCAGTGGAAGTGTGTATAACTGAAATGTGTAACTAGAGAAGAGAAGACGACCTCGTGTGGAACCAGTGTGTGTGAAGTGAAGGCTAAATTAACAAACGGTACTGTGTGTGTGAGCTATGTGCGTGAGTCACTTAAGTGAAACAGTGTGTGGGTTCCTGGAGCTTATACGCAATGTTTCGTGCTTGGGGATGGATTAATAAGCTTGTAACACACCGTTTGGGAATTAAGGACTACAAACGATACGCTTTGTGGCTATCTGAGTAGTTTATAACTACATCAAAACGCAACATTTGGTTTTGATAACCCAAACGGTGCATTTCATATTTGTTTTCTGTTGTTTGCATTTTAGTTGCCTCTTTATTTATTCTTGTTAAACTAAAAAAATTATTTTACTCATCTTCTATATACTATGTATTTGATTAAAAACAAAAAATCATATATGATGTGTAGTGTAAGAATGATCAATAAAGTTCTTCTTTAGAAATAATGAATCACTGATCTTGTATCCTACGTGTAGCTAGCTTGTTAGTAATGGATGAATTTTCTAAAACTCAGTCATTTTTCCTTTAGGGCATGTTTAGAATTTGGATTGGAGTGAGATCAATTCAGTTTAATCTAGTTTGAAGCCAACTTTAATATCTAAACACATAACTTTCAAATTATTAAACATTACTCAACTCAAAACTCATTTATCTCGCAACATTTTTCAACTCAATACCTTTTTACAATCGGGATGCACAACTTTTTTCAATTTTCTATAAATACATCTAAATTTGTCTTCACATCTAAACACATCAAAACTTATCTTAGGCACATAAAACTAACTTTATTTCAACTCACTACTATTCATAAAAAAAACTTAAAACACATCTCAATTCAACATCCAAACAAATCTAGAATCGTTTGTCTTAATTTAGAAGGTTTGATTTCCTTGTGTAGGAAGGAAAATGAACCTGCCAACTGCCAAGTCCAAGCTCGAGCTAACCGGTTATTAATTTGGAACGCTAGTTAGTTTTTATTAAATCTCAAGCAAAAGATGTTTTTATTAAAACATGAAGCATGCCAAGGCCAATTTCTTCAAACATGTACTTAGTTCAACTGCCGGGAGAAATAATTACGAGAAAGAATGACTTGGATCGATGTCGCAAACTTGGGGTCATAAAAGAAAGGCATTTCAGTCAAGCTTTCAGTTCGTGAAATTATTTTGAGAGCACGGCATATAACGGTCGGTACAAATAAGCATAAACCAGAAGATAAAGGAACATAGATCATGTCAAGTAGAAACAGCACAATGACAATTATGGCCTTATTACACAAGCAATTAACATGACAAACCACTCAGTACAAAGATAACATTATTTCGCTCAACTCCCGAGTTCAACAGGCTCAAAACCTCTCTCAATCGATGTCTTGACTGCATCCAGTACCAGTTGTGTCTTCCTACTGATGGTTGGCCACTTCTTCTCAGGTCTCGAACCCTTCACTTTAATGGCTTCTACCAAACTGGCAAATTCCCTCACCATCAGAGCCTCCTGAGGAAGATGTGTGGTGACAGTGTGCTTAGTTGGCTGTGTTGCCCATGCTGTCACGAGGTCATTGAATCCTAACTCTGTCCCGGCCGAAAACGAGGCTTCGTGCTCTTGAAACGGGATAACAAAATCATGAAGATGTAAAGTACCCTTAGTCCCAATAGCGGTTATATCCATAGCCATATTTGACAAGAAAGAGGCATAAAAGGTTGCTATTTGCCCATCTTCCCAATATAGAGAACCACCACAAGCCAGAGTCACTCCTGCTTCATTAAATACAGGCCCTCGCAAGGCTGTTACCGTTTTCGGCAACTCATAGTCAGCAACCCACAGGATTGACCTGATGGCATACCAGCCAACATCTCCAAGAGCACCATGGGCGTCAAGATCTGGCTTGACACGAATGTCATTCTTAAGAAATTCAGAATTGACGGAGAATGTAAAGCAGGTGTGTATCTGTGGCCAACAGAAGCAGTTATCTTAGAACAACTCATTGAATTTACTGTCAACAGCTGCATTAATGGTTTTGATTATTTCCCACATATGTAGCACAGGAATCATGTCTACGTGAATCATCCACAATCACATTTAATACAACAGTTCTCAGATGCTATCTAACACTTCACAAACATACCCAATTGAAATTAACTAGCATTGAAATGTATCATATGCATCCCGGATACTATCGGATATGCTTTTAACAGTAGGAAACCACATTTTAACAAATAGAAGAGGAATTTAATCTGTAAGTAAAGAATAAAGAAATAAAACATGCTTTAATTAAATTATAAGACAAATGAATCAATATGCGATGCTAGCATAAATTAATTGTTATATATATTCAAACTGAAAAATATATTATAAGCATATCCCCACCCTGTTTTTCTACGATCAGATAAATTTGTATTTTGATAGGTTTATTTGCATCCTTCTATAAATTTCACAAGCTTCCACATAAAATCACTATGATATATACAATTTCATATTAGCTAATGCTGAAAACTATTTTTTTAAGAAGTAATACCGATAACTTATTATGTTTCTCTCTTTTACCTTATTTTAATTGTATCAGAAATAGTATCATTACTCCGAAAGAGTGGCCGGTGAAATACAGCATCAGAACATTATGTATATAACTCTAGCAAATTCCATCAACAAGAAGGCCAGAGATTCAGCCCCATGCATAAAAGGATATCAAACATCTCACCCAAGCTCTCTGCACATATGTCCAACATTTCCATGCGACAGCAAGGACAAAGGCAGAAATCTTTGCAGCAACCTCAATACCAAAGTTCCAATACAAAAATATAAATAAAGGATAAAGGTAAGTCGGCACAATTTTTCCATCTAGGTCAGAAAGTTCCACGTTCTACTGCTAGAAGTTCAGTAACAGGCATGATGAGATACCGGATAGCAAATGTATGAATAGTGAAAACCAAATCACTGCCTTAGACAACCCAAGAATGAATTACATTCTTTTCATGAAGCATATTCTCTCACTTGCTTATAAACTTTCCTTTTAGCATATGCCAGAATGTTTCTCGACAAAACATATAGAAAATGAAAAGACCAAGGTCATCTCACATCATACTAGAATCCTTACAACGATAAATTAGCCTCTTCCATATGCATTCATATGCATTTATCAAAACCTGATACCTTCAGACAAACCCATCAAGAAAAAAAAGAAAAAGATCTAAAGCTTACACTCATAGTGAGAGGAAGCATCCATAGGTACTTGGAAATTATCATCACAAGCTAACAGACAAAAGCATGGCCTAATTACCCAATCTCTACAGCATGCACCAAACAACTACAGAGAAAGACAGCTATGTAAATTTCCTGAATTTGATGTGAATAGATGAAGGACGGGAATCAACAAAATGATCAACAAGTTCTCATTTTTGCTCCAATGCAAAGAAATGAGCAGCAAAAGCTTCCTTGTCTTGGAGGGAAACTAATCTTCGTCATTTTTTGCCATAGCACCAAGATATGGCACTCGCTATCTCTTAAAGGCATTTTTTAGATGAACAAGAAGAATTATTCTAATAAAAAAAGTCCAACCAAAATTTACAAGGAATCAGTGAACCAGCTTCCCTTCCTCTAGAAGTGACGGAGCCAGAGAGGCGGGGATGAACTTCCATATCCATTTCTACAAACTCAATATATGTTTTTTCCCCCATCTAGATTCTAGAATAACCGATCAAGTCAACAAAACTCTTTCTCATACTTCACCTCCGTTCTCAGTAAATAGAACAATGACCATGACCCATAGGAGGCAACACTCAAGGACAGTAGCTAGATTGTTTTTTATGTTCCATTAATAAGTGTTATGTTTGATGGGTCAAGTTCACTTTCCTAAATAGACCAGATTGGACTTTCCAAATAGAACCAATGATAGGAAAGGACGGAAGGGTGTCAACTTCTTATTCACAGAAATTTGAAAAATAATTCACCTAATTTGTTGAAATATAGAGATAATTTTGGAAAAATCGTATATGGTGTTATGAAACTTAAAGAAATGAACTACTATTGCAAAAAAGAAATAAGAAATTCTCTTGAAACTCTTAAGAACTGAAGTTTTCTTTCTCTCTCTATTTTTTCTTATGAATTTCATTACAACTGAAGCTCATATTTATAGGCGTTGAAATTACTATGCAAGTTACTATGCAAGTCACTATACAGATTTAAAATAATAGTGGTGGGGTCATTCACATAATTTAGTGGTGGGCCAAGGGGGGCGGCTGCCGACTCCGTTTATAACACTCCCCCTTGAATGACCACCCATAAAGAATCTGCCTCGTTAAAACCTTGCCAAATAAAAACCCAGTGGGAAGAAAAACCAATGGCGAAGGAAAAAGAGTACAGTCTTCTTATGTATCCACAAGTGCTTTAGGATTGCCTCATTAAAACCTTGCAGAGGAAAACCCAGTGGGACAAAACCTCAGCGAAGGAAAAAAAGTACAATCAGCACATTTACTCCCCCTGAAAAGTGCATGACAAAAGATCTTTGAGTTTTCGCATTCCAATGTTATGCACAATCTTCTTGAATGTGGAAGTTGGTAACGCCTTTGTGAATAAATCTGCCAGATTATCACTAGATCGTATCTGCTTGACATCAATTTCACCTTTTTCTTGAAGTTCATGAGTATAAAAGAATTTTGGTGAAATATGTTTGGTTCTGTCACCTTTGATATATCCTCCTCTGATTTGAGTGATACAAGCAGTATTATCTTCATATAAGATTGTTGGGCTATTATTGATCATGAGAAGTCCACACTTTTCATGGATATGTTGAATAACTGATCTCAACCAAATACACTCTCGACTTACTTCATGAATAGCAATGATTTCTGAGTGATTTGAAGAAGTAGCAGATAGTGTCTGCTTAACAGATCTCCATGATATGGCAGTATCTCCATAAGTAAATAAATATCCAGTTTGAGATCTACCTCTATGTGGATCTGAAAGATAACCTGCATCTGCATACCCAATCAATTCTGAACTTGAACCACGTTGATAAAATAATCTCATATCAACCGTACCATGAAGGTAACGAAGGACATGTTTAATGCCATTCCAATGCCTTCGAGTTGGTGCAGAACTATATCTTGCAAGCAGATTAACTGAGAATGTAATATCTGGTCGAATGCAATTTGCAAGATACATCAAAGCTCCAATTGCACTGAGATATGGTACTTCAGGACCAAGAATTTCTTCATCGTCATCATAAGGACGGAATGGATCTTTCTTCACATCAAGTGTTCGAACAATCATTGGAGTACTCAGGGGATGAGATTTGTCCATATAGAAATGCTTTAGGACTTTCTCAGTATACATGGACTGATGATTAAAAATTCCATTTGGCAAGTGCTCAAGCTGCAGGCCGAGACAAAGTTTTGTTTTGCCAAGATCTTTCATTTCAAATTCATTCTTTAAATATATAGCGGTTTTGAGATCTCTTCAGGAGTTCCCACAATATTTAAATCATCAACATAAACCGCAATAATGACAAATCCGGATTCTGATTTCTTAATAAAAACACATGGGCATATAAGATTATTCTCAAATCCTTCTTTCAATAGATATTCGCTTAAGCGATTATACCACATGCGTCCGGATTGCTTCAACCCATATAAAGATCTTTGTAGTCTGATTGAGTACATATTTCTAGATGTATTTGTAGATGCTTCAGGCATCTTATATCCTTCAGGGATTTTCATATATATGTCATGGTCTAAGAATCCATATAAATATGCAGTGACCACATCCATCAACCGCATTTCTAATCCTTTCGTAACAACCAGACTAATCAAAAATCTAAATGTGATTGCATCCATAACGGGAGAGTATGTTTCTTCATAATCAATCCCGGGTTTCTGCAGGAAACCTTGTGCAACAAGCCGTGCTTTGTATCGCACAATTTCATTTTTCTCATTACGTTTTCGTACAAATACCCACTTATATCCAACAGGCATTACACCCTTTGGTGTTTGGACAACAGGTCCAAATACTTCTCGTTTCGCTAGCGAATTTAATTCAGCTTCAATAGCTGTTTTCCATTTTGGCCAATCATTTCTACGTCGACATTCTTCGACGCTTTTTGGCTCACTTTCTTCATTACTTCTGGTAATGTCAAGGGCCATTTTATATGAAAATATGTTGTCGACAACAGTTTTATTTCTATTCAGAATTTCTCCAGTTTTCATGAAATGTATTGAGATCTCATTATTTTCAGGTACCTGTTCCTCTTCAGGGGAAAACATTTCATGACACACCTCTTCAGAAGGTCCATTTTTAGAAGATTTATACTCTTCAAGATTTTCCTCTTCAGGAGGTTCTGGAATAGAAGATTTAAGCTCTTTAGGAGCATCAATTATATTTGTGGCCTGTATTGTGGGTACGTGTTCTTCAGGAACACCAAATTCATTTTGTATTCTTTTCCTTCTGGGAATTTTATCTTTTGCACCAATAGGTCTTCCACGCTTCAGGCGTATTTTAGATTCACCTATTGCTGCTTTGACAATTTGTCCTTCAGGGACTTCAATCCTTGCTGGAGTATTAACAGCAGGAATATAAGATTTTACTACACCTTTAGTGTCAGTAAATACATCCGGTAACTGATTTGCAACATTTTGCAAATGAATAATCCTTTGAACTTCCCGTTTACATTCATTTGTAGGATGATCAAAATGAGACAGGGTCTTATTATCCCAAGTAATATCTTGTCGTGCTTCAGGCACCGACTTTTCTTTACCCATTAACGGAAAATTTGATTCGTCAAAATGACAATCCTCAAAACGTGCTTTAAACATATCCCCTGTAAGGGGTTCAAGGTATCTAATAATGGATGGAGAATCAAAACCAACATATATCCCAAGTCTACGTTGAGGGCCCATTTTTGTACGTTGTGGAGGTGCAATTGGAACATATACAGCACATCCAAAAGTACGAAGATGAGAAATATTTGGTTGTTGACCATATGCAAGCTGTAATGGAGAATATTTATGATATGCAGATGGTCTAATGCGAATTAGAGATGTTGCATGAAGTATAGCATGTCCCCAAACAGAAATAGGTAGTCTTGATTTCATAAGTAAAGGTCTAGCGATTAGTTGAAGCCTTTTGATCAAAGACTCAACTAAACCGTTTTGTGTGTGTGTATGGGCAACAGGATGTTCAACATCTATTCCTATTGACATGCAATAATCATCAAAAACTTGAGATGAAAATTCACCTGCATTATCCAATCGAATGGTCTTAATTGGATACTCAGGAAATTGTGCTCGTAGTTTAATTATCTGAGCAAGAAGTCTAGCAAATGCAACATTTCTAGTGGAAAGAAGACAAACATGTGACCATCGACTAGATGCATCAATTAGAACCATAAAATATCTAAATGGTCCACTTGATGGATGAATAGGCCCACATATATCTCCGTGAATCTTTTGTAAAAAGGATGGAGATTCAACAATGATTTTTGAGGGAGATGGTCTAATAATTAACTTACCTTGAGAACATGCAGAGCACGGAGATTCATTGGGTAGAAATATCTTTTGATTTTTTAAGGGATGCCCATGCGAATTTTCAATAATTCGTCTCATCATTATAGAACCCGGATGTCCAAGGCGATCATGCCAAGTCATAAATACTTTAGGGTCAATGCACTTCTGGTGCATTACCACATATGATTCAATTGTTCTCATTTTTGTATAATACAATCCAGAACATAGAGCAGACAGTTTTTCTAATACGAGCTTCTGGCCCGATACTGTTTTAGTAATAAGAAGATGCTCTTTACTGCCTTCATTGGTCGTTTCAATATGGTAATTATTACGACGTATATCTTTTAAACTCAATAAATTTCTTCTGGATTGTGAAGAGAATAGAGTATCATCAATACAAAATTTGGTGCCATTAGGTAACACAATATAAGCTCTTCCGGAGCCCTCAATTAAATCCGATGAACCTAATATGGTATGGACATAGGCTTTACTTAGTGTTAAATTTTGAAAATATTTCTTTTCTTTGAGAATTGTGTGAGTTGTAGCACTGTCAGCCAGACATATATCTTTATCATTCAACTCAAAGATAAAAAGCTCATCAATGTGATCCATGATTCTACAAAATATACAAAACTTTTATTACTGATAGAAAGAAAATACATTAATTGAGTGGAACACTTCCATCTCCAATTTAGTGTTCAATACTACCATCAGGATGATTAAAGAAATCAGATACATCAAGATGAGTAACGTCTACATCTACTGAATCTAATAAATCATCTGATGGTTCTACTAAATTTGTTTCATGCACTTTATTCTTTCCTTTAATAGAAGCTTGATATAAATCAGCTAAGTGCCTGGCCGTACGACAGGTACGTGACCAATGTCCAGTCATTCCACATCTATGGCACACCTCTTCACTTTTCTTTGAAGAATTATTCTGAGGATTTTTACCCCTCTCTGAATTGTACCACTTCTGGTGATATGGTATATTATAATCCCTTTTAATGTTGTCACTCCTGGGACCAACATTTCTATAATTTCTCCTACCACGTCCACGCCTCCGATTTCTTCTAAAGGATGCACCATTCACTTCTGGGAATGATGCAAACCTATTACCATTCACTTCAGGGAATGATATTGAGCCAGTAGGGCGTGTATGGTGGCTTTCTAATAAGAGCTCATTATTCTGCTCAGCTACTAGAAGACATGATATAAGTTCAGAATATTTCTTGAACTTTCTCTCTCGATACTGCTGCTGCAGGAGCACATTCGAGGCATGAAATGTAGTAAAAGTCTTCTCTAGCATATCTTCATCGGTGATTTTCTCACCGCATAATTTTAATACTGAACTTATTTTAAAAAGTACGGAATTATACTCACTAACACTTTGATAATCTTGCAACCTCAGGTGCATCCATTGAGAACGAGCTCTTGGGAGGATGACAATCTTCTGGTGTTCATACCTCTCCCTTAAATTATTCCACAAAATATAGGGATCTTTTACAGTGAGATATTCAGTTTTCAATTCTTCATGAAGATGGTGGCGAAGGAAAATCATTGGTTTAGCACGTTCCTGCAGGGATGCTTGATTTCCTTCTTTAATAGTTTCTCCCAGGTTCATTGCATCAAGATGTATTTCAGTATCAAGTATCCAGGATAAATAATTTTTCCCAGATATATCAAGAGCAACAAATTTCAATTTTGTAAGATTTGTCATTTTCTACACATATAAATAATAAATATGCGTATCTCAGAAAATATATTTATAAATTTACACAGATAATCATCAATAAAATATATCAAAGATTTCAAATAATATATTGAAAAACTTACAGAGGAATAAGGCCACTAGCTTCAGAATTGGCAGAACCGTCGTACTGATAACGTGTTATGAAACTTAAAGAAAGGAACTACTATTGCAAAAGAGAAATAAGAAATTCTCTTGAAACTCTTAAGAACTGAAACTTTCTTTCTCTCTCTATTTTTTCTTATGAATTTCATTACAACTGAAGCCCATATTTATAGGCGTTGAAATTACTATGCAAGTTACTATGCAAGTCACTATACAGATTTAAAATAATAGTGGTGGAGTCATTCACATAATTTAGTAGTGGGTCAAGGGGGCGGCTACCGGCTCCGTTTATAACATATGGTATATTTTAACCTGATATCATAGAGATTTTAATTTCTTAACAGAAATTTTAATTCAAATATTGACTCTATATTCTATTTTATTTAAATAATAAATTCTACACCTTATCTTATTTAAATAATAATTTCACTTATTAGAATTATTTATTGAAAGAAAAGTTTCACTCACGAGTGAGAGGAGTGCTACAAAATCTCTTCTTTTTTTTTTTTTATCTTTTTGGGATAAATAATGATTGGACATAATTGAAGAATGACAAACTACAAAAAAAAAAAAAAAAAACCATAAAGAAATCGAAGCGAAACCCAAAGAAGTGAACTTTCATACCGATTTGAGCTGACCAAAACGCTCTTTATCGGAGAGGAACTCCCTCATCTTGGCGGTCCGAGGGTGGTGCATCCACATGGTGCCATCCATGAACTGCACCCCATTAGATTCGCAAGCCTCGATGATGGTATCGAACTCGGCAGCGTTAAGGGCGACGGGCTTCTCGAGCAGCAGATGCTTCTTCTTCTGGGCGGCGAGGACGCCCCACCGGGCGTGCAGGCTGGTGGGCAAGGGGACGTATACGGCGTCGACGTCCGGATCTTCGAGGACGGCCTCGTAGGAGCTGTAGATCTTGGCGTCGGTGGGCAAGTTGTTGGCGGACGCGAAGGCCTTGGCCTTGTCGAGAGAACGGCTACCGATGGCGATGACTGTGGCGTTGGGAGCGAGTGCTATGGCCCGCGAGACCTTGCGCGCTATATCGGCGCAGCCTAGTATTCCGAATCGAACCTGCCTTTGAGCCATCTGTAGAGGGAAGAGCGGAACCAGAGCACTGTGGGCAGCTGGGAGCCTGGGATGATCGTGGAAAGGACATTGGAGTAGTGATATTCGTACAACGGGTTTTTTATAATTTTATATGAATTTAGGTTCTTCTGTTTTTTTATTTTTTTAAAGTATTTTTTTAATATTTTTAATTATTAAGAAAAAATAAATGATAATAATAATTTTATTAATATTTATATTCTTAATTATTAAATAAAATTAAATATTATAAAAATTAAATATTATAAAATATTTTTAAAAATTTTTAAAATTATAATATAAGTATCATTTTCCAATGGTCAATGCTAAATATGTGAATACCACACATTCCGCAAGTAATTTTTTTCTTTTCAATATTTTTTAAACATTTTTAATCTATAAAAAATTCAAAAACATATATGTAATTTATTAATAATTAATTTTTTTATTATTAAAAATTAAAATTTTAAAAATCAAAATATATGAATAGATACCTTTAATAGACACATGTAGTCTGTAGAAATCATAGTAAATTCATAATATTTTTTAAAAAATGAACTTCCGTTCTGTCGTTTATAATTTTTATTTTAGAATTCCAAAGCTTCGCAACAACCAGACAGTCCCGGACTTACCAAATTTAATTTTTGTATGGTCCTCTTATCCAAACTTTCATATATCATTATTTTGGATAGTACTCCAATCCAATTCTAACGAAAAATTCGATTAATGATTGAGATTTGGATGGTCCAAATTTCTTTTTTTTTTTAAACCTTTGGCTTGCTGAGTGGGGATTAGGGTTGGGTGTCGAGCCTCCAGAATCAGGCCCGCCTGCCCTGCCGGCAGGGATTACTGGCAAAAAGTCGGCCCATTATCCTGTACTGGTGAGCAAGTTTCGTAAAGAATTGAAACCAAATGGATGGAGGACGGAAGGCGGGTTGGGCTTTATGGTTACATATTAATACACTGCAAAGTAGTATATAGAATAAGATAATTACGTGTAATGTTTTCATTAGTTCATAAAAGAGTTAGTTAATACAGTTACATTCATCTCTATATTCTGTACTATAAATACGGATTCTCACTCATAAATATACAAAATACTTTTTGAATGAGAATATCGATTCACGACTCAACTTTCTCTCTACAGACTTATTCTCTCCTCTCTTCATTGCTCTATTTCATTACACACACATGTATTGAAGCCCTAACTCTTCTTCCTGCCTATGCCGCCTCTCTATCCTTCTCTTCTACATTTTCATCCACTTCTTCTTTTTCTTTCTTAATTTTTTTTTAATTTATTTACTTTTTGAAGTTTTTCCTAAGAGCACTCTCGTTAGATTGTTTAAAACTAAAATACATTTTTAGTCAATTTAATCTTTATTTTAACTTTTGGCCATTCCATTTATCTAATCCTCACATTGGAATAGTTATTTTTTCAAAATATAACAATAAAATAATGTAACTAACTTTTAGCTTTAGCTATTTACGCTTAAATCTTCACATTAGATTGTTTATTTATAAAGATACATAATAATGAGTAATTAATAATTAAATATTTTATATTATTTGTAATTATTAAATTAATTAATCTTATCATATGTGACTATTATATCTATTATATTTTAATTAATAATTATATTTTAATTAAATTATACGTTTACAAAAATTATTAGTAAACACATTAGGGATCCTCAGCCTAATTTTAGATTCATTACCAACATTATACGTATATCCACATAAATATAAACATAATCCAGTGACACTTGTGAAAAAAATTTACAGCAAAACTTAAGAGAAAAAATAAATATAAACATAATCTAGTGACACCTGTGAAATAATTCAGGTTTAAAACAAATACATTATAGTACATAACAAGCTGGGATTTTACCCAAGTAATCCAAGTAATACAATTGATGTTCAATGTTCATCTTGGCTGAATACAATTCATGTTCAAGTAGGCAATTAGTTTCAAAAGGCTAACCAAAATACATCCACAAAATCTAGTGGTCTACTATCCTGCATGCAACCCAGTATTACACAGTGAATCCCAACAATAATCCATACCTAGTCACGATCAAACAGTGATGCAAGGTTTAATCCTTGAGATAGAATGATCAAGTCAAATGCATTAAGAACAGAGGACTCAAGCAATGATGAAACTAGACTGCTTCAATAAAGCATTGATGTCCACTAAAATATTCTACATGAAGAAAAGAAGAACTAGCATACCTGCTAGAGTCTGACCAATCCAAAATCTGTGAGGTCCTTAACACATTAACAAGGAGCATGTGGCTGCAGTAATAAACAAAGATAGGATTACTTGAGTGAAAAAACCAGACAACAATTATATATTTTTTTTTGATAAGTAGACAATAATGATATATAGGCTGAACGTGTGCTTATTTCCAATATTGTTTTCATTTTTCATCTGTAATTGATATAACAATGAAATGAAGGCGTTTCTGTATAAAGTGCAGAAAATATGAAGTTAATCCAGTATTTGGCACAAGGTCTAAATCAACAAATATGAAGTTACTACGTAAGAAATTACTTCGCCTTCATGATATCAACTGCACGTATATAAAGTCTGAAAATAAACTGAAGTCTTCCTAAACTAAATGGATCATATATAAATTATCATATATATATATATATATATAACTGTAACTGCATGTATTTTGAAGTATTTGTCACCAAAAATAACTTTGGGAGTCTGTGGAGGACATCAACAAAACCTCTTCTAAGATTTCCAATGAAAATTTAAAAGAACAAAATTACCAATAAAAGGATGTTAAAAGGAAGAAAATTAGCAATTTTTAAATGACCAAAAATAGGAATGGACAAACCTTTCCCTCCATCACTGAAACACATGAATTTGTAGTACCCAAGTCAATACCAATAGCATCATTGCCAATGGGTCTAGAGCTGTATATCATAACCAAAAAAAAAAAAAAAACATCAACAAACAAAAAGCAAAGAACCTAAAAGGCCTCAACCGAAAATACTGGCATAAGAACATATATACCTAAAAGGTCTTGACAATGATGCCCATTTGTTAACAAAAGGAGAAGCAGCAAATGGTTTCTTTGCACTGCCACCAATCAACTGCAGGAGTAGCAACGAACAAGTAAGCTTTTATATGCAATTATGCTTTTTCTGAACTAAACAGTTACATAATTAAAGGTACATGAGACTGACCAAAAAATGGCAGGGGTAGCAGGGAACGGGTAAGCTTTTAAACATGCAGTATGCTTGAAAAATATAACAAGAATATAAAATAGACTCCCATTCATCAATGACTTAATGGTTTTAGCCGATGACCCTTTACCTGATTACTTACTAAGAGTTTGATATCATCTGACTCAGGCAACAATCAAAGAGAACCACACCAGAAACAATAATCTACTGCATAACTCTTCCTTCCTCGGGTTCTTTTACAATATAATTAGGAACAGTAGACTTGGAGAGCATAAAACTTTTAGACATTTATGCAAAACACCACGCCCATAATAAACATTTCCCTCAAGTATTTCTAGTAACAGGTTGTCTTAATAAGAAAAAGTCAAACGGAATGGCAAACCAATATGAGCTTTTAGAAAAAAGTCATCCTCAGATTGAGCAATAATGGAATCCACAAATCCGCAGATTGAACTTAACACAGAGATTACGAGCATAAAAAAACAAATCCACCAACATTATTACTAGACGTCGGTTTTCCCAACCACACCACTAAAGTAATGAAAGCTAAAATAGAGTTAGACCCAAAACCCAGAAATACACATACAACGCATCCATCACAACTTCATTTCAATTTATTGTACTATGCTACACACTAAACAATTTTTTATTCCTTTCAATTTTTTAGATTGAGTTATGTTAAAAAAAAAATTCGCAGCGGAAAATACCTCAGGCTTAACTTAAAAAATTGCTCCACAAGTTTCTCTAGCACGACAAAAACAAGCGTTTTCTCTTAGTGGTGAAGTGTACTACGTAGTTATAAAACTAGAGTATCACTTAATAATCCACAACCTAAAAACCGTTTTAAGAGAGAACAAATGAGAGAGAGATTTTCACTTTTCAGATTGGTCACTAAAACCAAACTAGTGGGGGACTATTTATAGTCAACCCACATATGGCTGGCATTTAATGCCAGCCATTACTCTGCAATTAAAATTGCAGTTACAAAATATTTATTTTGTAACGTATGGCATTTAAGCCTAACGTTACAAACTATGTAACGTATGGCATTTAATGCCATACGTTACTAACAAAGGGAGGGAGGCAGCCCACTTGGGCGCCCCACCAGTCTACATCTCTCACTCGCACACAGTGGGCATGACCCTAGGTCAGCATCTCTCTTATGTTCTCAACCTTGTTCATACAAGTAAATAGGTCGTGCGACCACCAAGCACATCTACAAAAAAATGAGAGTACATACACTAAATCTCTCCCAGAGAAGACCAGCATAGTAACATCCCCGAAGTGTATGGTCATGTCCTAGACTTATTCGATCGCATCAAAGTCAAGTATTTTCAAACCCTCTTGAGTTTAATAAACTCAGAACAATGCTTGACTTTTTCCAAATCATTTCAATGTGTTCACAAATTTAGCCGCTACCAATATGCAGTGTCATAGTTTGACGTCAGCAAACACTATCGAAGATACGATATCGAAAAAATCTTCCTTTTGCACTCATATCATTCAACTTTGGTTAAACCGCTTTCCTAGCAATACCTCTTTAGACTGAATCAATCATGGCCATAGACAGCAAGCCAAAGTAGCAGACGTTTTAACCTCTATCTTGTGACATAGTCAAAAGTAAAGGACACCTAAAAAATGAGACTCACACAGTGAGAAAGAGGGGAACCATTTACTCACTTACTCATATGGTCGAATAAGCACATGTAGTATGAAACACATGCTACGGTGGATTTCTCTTTCTCAAAGAGCATATGTCTATATCAACACCGTACAGATCTTTAGTCTAGGCGCTCATTAAGCGTCTAACTCAAGTTTCTCTATTTGCACGCCTCCAAGGCGTCAAAGAGAATCTCGCATTTGGCTAATCTCAGGCTACATGGATGGTGGGTAATCCATTCACAGTCTTCTCAAAAGACCTCATCTTAGCTCCCACTAAGGCGACATATCTTTGTGTTAACTAACTTATCCCTTTGGACAAGTACTTAGGGACACAATGTCTCATCTCTTCTCGCTACTTAAGCGCTAGAGGCGATTGCTCGTGTGAGTGAGCCAATCTTAGCCTGTTGACATATCTTGTGTGTGTGTATTAGTAAAAGACAATACGATAAAGACAAGAACTGAATCATATTGTATTAATATCCCAAAGGAAATGTTACATCTCAATGTTATTTGTAAATCAAATTACATTTACAATCTACGTAGTCCTAGATTCTTAACATGAGCCTCATATACATCTCGTGCAATAGGTTTTGTTAAGGGATCAGCAACCATACGACTCGTAGAAAGATGTTTCAGAACCACTTCCTTTTGCGCTACCATATCTCTTATGTAGTGATATCTGATATTTATGTGCTTGGTTCTTCCATGATATTTTGAATCCTTAGCATATGCGAGAGCTGCCATGCTATCACAGAATATTGTCACCGGATCTGAAGTATCTGTGCCAATGTCTAAATGCTTGAGGAACCTCCGTAACCAAACAGCTTCTTGAACTGCTGCAGAACAAGCTATGTATTCTGCCTCCATGGTGGATAAAGCTATACAGAGTTGTTTCTTGCTGCTCCATGTAATGGCGCCATTGTTGAGCAGAAAGACATACCCAGTGGTTGATTTACGCTCATCTAGGTCACTGCCCCAGTCGGCATCGCTGTAACCTCTTAGCTGCAAATCTGAACCTTGATAGCACAGCACATAGTCTGCAGTTCCCTTCAGATATCGCATAATCCTCTTGACTGCTTTCCAGTGAACCAGTCCGGGGTTAGATTGGAATCTACTTACTAAGCCAACTGCATAGCATATGTCAGGTCGAGTACACATCATTGCGTACATCAAACTACCCACAGCATTAGCATAAGGGATACGGGCCATCTTTTCCTTTTCTTTTTGAGTCTTAGGACACAACTCTTTAGACAAGTTCTCGCTTCTTGCAATAGGGGTGTCAATGGGCTTACATTCACTCATTAGGAAACGCTCAAGAACTTTATTTATGTAAGTCTGTTGGGACAAACACAAAAGTCTCTTAGAGCAATCTCTATAGATCTTAACTCCCAGAATGTATTCTGCCTCACCCATATCCTTCATCTCAAAATTGAAGGATAACCACTCTTTTGTGGCGACTATCAACCCTTTATCATTTCCAGCTAGTAGTATGTCGTCAACATATAATGACAACATAATGAAACTCTTCTTAGATCTTTTGACATAGACACAATGATCCTCTGTGATCATCGTAAACCCATTCGTGAGAATGGCTCGATGGAATCTGAGATATCATTGTCTAGATGATTGTTTTAGGCCATATATAGATCGTTTGAGCCTGCACACTTTGCGCTCTTGACCTTTGACCACAAAATCAGTGGATTGATCCATATAGATCTCCTCATCTAGTTCTCTATTGAGAAATGCTGTCTTAACGTCCATCTGGTAGAGTTCCAAATCCATTTTTGCTACTATAGCGATAACTAGGCGAATTGAGGCAAACCTCACCACTGGTGAAAATGTTTCCTCATAGTCTATACCCTCTTGTTGGGTATATCCTTTCGCCACTAAGCGAGCTTTGTACCTATCTATTGATCCGTCCGACTTGCGTTTGATCTTAAGAACCCATTTGTTCCCAATAGGTTTACGCCCTGTCGGTAGATCAACTACACCCTTTTAAGAGCTTTCATCCACTCATCTTTAGTAGAAGATGAGAGAGCCTCATGAATTGTCCTAGGCTCATCATCATCATGTGGAGCTACCATAAAAGCTTCCCCTTCAATCTCAAAACGACGACGGGGAATACTTTCACGTGTACTTCTACGCGGCTGAGGTTGTTGTGATTGATTGACAAGTGGTGTACTCCCACTCGGATTTAATTTCTTATTTGTAGGAGCTTGAAGAATTTCTTCCTCATTCTCAACTAAATTCCTTGGAGCACTTTCTTCTTGTTCCATAATCTCATGAAGTTCTAAACTCCTATCAACCTCACCTCTACTTGGAAATTCATTTTCAATGAAGTCCACATCTCGTGATTCAATTTCAGTCATACTTCCATCAGTTTGTTCACCTATTAACACATACCCTTTAGAGTGTTCTGAGTACCTTATAAAGATACACTTCTTCCCTCTAGGGCCTAACTTTCCATACTTATGAGAAAGATCATGAACAAAACCCGTTGAACCCCATGGCCGCAAGTTACTCAAATTGGGTTTCTCGCCGGTCCATAGTTCATATGGGGTGGAAGTTACTGATTTGGAGGGAACTCGGTTAAGAATGTAGGCAACAGTCAAAAGAGCATCCCCCCAAAAAGAAATTGGTAGGTTTGCTTGCGCCATCATTGACCTAACCATCTCAAGCAGTGTTCGATTTCTCCTTTCCGCCACTCCATTTTGTTGTGGCGTACTTGGCATCGTCAACTGTCTTTTGATTCCTTTTTCATCGCAGAGCCTTTTAAATTGCTCATAAAGATATTCTCGTCCTCGGTCAGTTCTCAGAGTTTTTAAACTCTTGTCTAACTGATTCTCAACCATTCTTAAATATCGCCTAAAACACTCCAATGCTTCAGACTTATGGGAGATTAAGTAGACATGACCATAACATGAAAAATCATCTATAAATGTGATGAAATAAACACCTCCGTGTCTCGCCTTTATAGACATTGGACCACAGATGTCAGAATGGACTAATTGCAGTGGAAAAGATGCCCTATTGGCTTTTCCAAACGGTTTTCTCTTAGCTTTTCCCATTAGACAATGTTCACATGTGGGCAAGATGACCTTAGCGAGATTACCCATTAGGCCTTCTCTAGCTAATCGAGTCATTCTATCTTGCCCTATATGGCCAAGCCTAGCATGCCATTTATATGAATCCAAATTATCAGATGCAGAAAGAAAAGCAATAGATTCATTCATATTTGAATAATCCAAATTCATTATCATAAAACCGTCTTGAAGAAAAGCATTGCCATAAAACACATGGCCCAAATAAAAAGAAACGTGATTGTTTTCAAATTCAATCCGAAAACCAAGTCTTAAAAGAGTAACTACAGAAAGTAAATTTCGTCGGATTTCGGGAGCGTATAACACATTGTGGAGGAAAAGAGTGCGGCCACCCCGCAAGTCCAGCTTGTAGGTACCAAGTCCTAGCACCTCCCCGCTAGCTCCATTCCCCACCTTGATATCACGACTCCCAGCTGGAATCCGGCGATATTCCACAAATCCGACTCTATCTCGCGCTATGTGCTCGGTCGCTCCTGAATCAACAGTCCACACAGGATAGGAGTGAGCAACCATCACATGGCTAGTTACAAAAACAATACGAGAAAAATTAAAGTATACCTTGTTCGGCTCAGTGTAGTCACGAGCGAAGTGGCCTTTCTTTCCGCAGTTATAACACTCTAATTTTGACTTATTCTTCCCACGCTTGCCCCTTTTGCTGCGTTGAAAAGTTCCTGACACTTTCTTAACTTGTCTAGCAGCTACCCCATTCTTGGACTTCCAACGCTTAGGCCTTAATGCCTTGCGTGAACCAGAATTAGCCACATAGGCCGAATGATTGGGCTTAGCAGCCTCTAGGCGCTCAGCCTCCAATTCTAAGTCACGCGAAACATCATCAAAATTTTTTATATTCTCATTATGCGTCCGATTCTGGCTCATGTTCTCCCAAGAATTTGGTAGTGATCTTATCACTGCCTAGACTTATTGTTCATCAGTCAGGTCGTTTCCTGCCGTCTTAAGTTCTCGGATCATGGTTGACATAGCCCTAAGATGCTGCTTCATCGTATGGTCAGAGCGCATCTTATAGGAGTCAAACCTCATGGTTAATCCACGTAACCTAGTGGCCGAAGTTCCACCAAACTTCAACTTCAAAGCCTCCCACATGCTTTGGGCAGTGTCATAGGTCTCAAACTCACACATTAGATCATTGTGCATGCTGCTTAACATTATTATGCGCGCGCACCGATTTTTCTTAGCCCATTCAGAATAGGCTAATTCATCTAATCTGTATTGTTCTGAGTCCCCTTCCTTGGGCTTAGTCAGGGAGTGAGATAATGCCTCTACGACTTCTTGCTCATCTAAGACATATTGGATCTTGTGATGCCATATGTCATAGTTCTCCCCATCCAATTTCTCCCATTTATTTAAATCGGCAACAATACTCTTGGATGCCATTTCACTACAAAACGCAAAGGAGGGATATTACACACACACCTAAGAAATCTGCCGCGTCCATTCAAGCTAGAAAAAAAATTAATTTAGACATGTCGCAAGATCGAAAAATCGCTAGGCTTCAGAATCACCTCTTACGCCACAATATCCAATTATTAAATTTCTAACCTAATTCCTGCGCAAATTTAAAAAAATATGGGAGATTTAATCATAAATCTCAACCATACTCCCACTATCTAAAGTAGTCACCTAGTCCTAGTCACGCGTAGAGACAGATCCTACTAAAATCGCAGTAACCTGTTGGGCCAGTCTACAAAGACAGCTACAACAACCACAGCAGCCTGTTGGGCCAGTCTACAAAGATGGTTCATATAAGACTATTACAGTCCATTTTTCTTATTCCATCAGTGCATTTACAGTTTTTACTGGGGCTACCATGGTGTTGTCGCTATACAGTGCATTTACAGTTCTTACTGGGGTCACTGCAATTCTTTCAGCCTATCAATCTACACTGACAACTCTAACTAAGACTACTTAGTGGGAATTTCCTATTTTATCACTAGAATAAATAAAGGCTAATGTTTAATCATACAAGCTTAACATTTATATATGATAAAATAATAACACATACACATGTTATATACATACATGTTATCACATTTAATCAAAAAATTAAACATAATATCACATGTAATTTATCAAAAAAAAAAACAAATATCCACATGTAATCATATTTAATCTAAAGAATTAAATAAAATATCACATGTTATGACAAGATATATATCTAAGCATATATTAAAACATGTTTTTTTTAAATCATTATTAAAAGAAATATATATATATAAAAAAAAAAAAACACACAATATCACCACATGACCCTCACGGTCCAGTGGTGGGTGGACTAAAGAATTAGTCATCCGGCCTGGGTTCGAAACCCACGGCCGGACTTAACATCCTTTTTTTTTTTAAATAATTGGGGCTGGGCCGTATATAAAAAACCAGCCCAGCCCTAAAATCGGACCCAAAAACCACATGGGCCGCAAGGCCCAAGCCCGGCCCAGGAAAATTAGAAGCCCGGCCCATCGCCGGAAACTGCTGCCCCATCACCGGAAACAACCTCCGGAGGAGGCTGGGTGCTGCCGCAGCACCTAGGGAGGTGCTTGCAGCACCTGGGTGGTGCGCGCAGCGCCTTGCTGGTGCGCGCAGCACCACGGTGGTGCTGGCAGCACCCCTCTGGTGCGCGCAGCACCGTCCTGGTGAGCGCAGCACCAAGGCGGTGCTTGCAGCACCGCTGGGTGCCCCACGATGCACCATGCACCATGGGCTCCAGGTGGTGCATGCGGCACCGTGGTGCGCACAGCACCATTTCAGCGGTGCTGCGCAGCACCCTACGGTGTGCGCTACACCACCATGCTCAGGTGGTGCGCGCTACACCACCGCGCTCAGGTGGTGCACGCTGCACCACTGCACCGGCTTCGGCCAAAAAATTTTTTTTTTTTTTTTTAACACAGCAGCATTCAGCAAAAAAAAAAGGCACATTTATAATTTGCATGCATATGCAAAATAAAAAAAATTGGAAGCAATTACGACTGCTCTGATACCAATGTTAAAAAAAAAATTGCAGCGGAAAATACCTCAGGCTTAGCTTAAAGAATTGCTCCACAAGTTTCTCCAGCACGACAAAAACAAGCGTTTTCTCTTAGTGATGAAGTGTACTACGTAGTTATAAAACTAGAGTATCACTTAACAATCTACAACCTAAAAACCGTTTTAAGATAAAACAAATGAGAGAGAGATTTTCACTTTTCAGATTGGTCACTAAAACCAAACTAGTGGGGGACTATTTATAGTCAACCCACATATGGCTGGCATTTAATGCCAGCCATTACTCTGCAATTAAAATTGCAGTTACAAAATATTTATTTTGTAACGTATGGCATTTAAGCCTAACGTTACAAAATATTTATTTTATAACGTATGGCATTTAAGCCAAACGTTACAAACTATGTAACGTATGGCATTAAATGCCATACATTACTAACAAAGGGAGGGGGGCAGCCCACTTGGGCGCCCCACCAGTCTACAAGTTACCTATAGAAAACATTACCATAAATCATTAACCAAAAATTACTAAACAAAAAGTATAATTTCTCACCAGAAATCATAAACCAGAAAATAATAAAGAGAATAATTTCTCGTTAGATTTTCTACGGATAATCCTAGAGAAACCCACAAGCAAGATTAGGGTTTGGATAGATTCTGGCATACAAATTTTGTTGTGATATATATGGATAGATTCTGGCATGCAAGATTAGGGTTTGGAGAAAGAGAGTACCTGCAAGTTGGGAGGAGAGAATCGGCGAGAGAAAGAGGGATTTAGGAATCTGCCGACGAGACCTCGAGTTTGGTGGCTCTCTTGCCGACGATACTTCCAGTGGTGGTGCGGTTGTGATTCGTTGATGTTGATTCGGTGGTGATTTCAACCCTTTCGTTCGCTGCTTGTGGTTCCGCTTGTGGATCGATTTCGCTTCGGTTAATTTTTGAGGGAAAGAAATCGAAAAGGAAAGGAAATGGATGAAAGAGAAAATAAGATAAGAAAACGAGGGGAGAGAAAATATTAAAATATACATTTCGCCAATGTTCAGACCGGCCAAATTTTGCTTTTAATTTAGTTTTACCGTTTACCACTTGACTTATAGCCAATTCAATCTAGAGATAAAATAAGATTTATTATCTAAAATCTAATTGAATTTAATTTTTAATTAATTTAATAAGAGTGCTCTAAGACACAACACTACGAGATAAAAATCCACAATGGTGGGTCTCTTGTGAGCCTTTACTCATGACTTGGTCATGGTCTGCAATGAACATAGACATTTGGCTTAGTTGTGGCTAGTAGATCTGTCTTGAGCACTGTCATCTTTTGTTTCAATCTAGTGCAGTTTGTTTGATTTGAGAGTAGTTGTCTTTGTTTGAGGTAATAACTTTTTTAGTGTGATTTATGCCTTATTTAGATCTAGAGCTAAAAGTTGACTATCGACCTATAATATGTATAGATCTTGTAATTTTACAGTTAGTTGGACTATAAGATATGCTACCTACCTACCTAGCTAGCAGATGTGGTCTTGATGGAGGCAGAGGCAGGGAGGTCTTGATGTGGTTGCTCACTTGGTCTATTCACTTTTTGCTTGTTTTTCTATGTTAATTCTCTTTATTAGGTGTGTGGCTTTAGAGGCTGATGTTGCATACCATCCATGCATTTTATCAAAGTGATACTAATTGACATCGATATGTCAGATGAATGGCTCTAGTATTGCAATCGCGACTTGCTTGCCTTAGAATGGATGTAGATGGAAGGACGCGTTTTCCCTTTTGCAGCTCAAGCCCATCCCGATTACTAAAAGTAAAGGCCCAACATCAAAAGGCACCCGCGCTGATGGGGGAAGAGGCCCAGACAAGGTTAAGAAAAGACAAGATAGTCCCTACTAGGGTACATACCCCTCCACCTCTAATGTATGGGTCGATAACTCATCTTTGAGAAGAAGCGTCACATTAAATGCATGATGACACGATCTTAAAACACAAAAACTCGACAGAAACAAGAGTCCCTTCAAGAGGGGACATTGCATTAAATGCGATTAGATGTTGTCCCCAAACACAAAGTCTCGGCATGGGTCAAGACATTTTACAGGGGTGAGGCTCAGTTTAAATAGTGATATAAGATGAGATGAGATAATTTTATATGAAAGTTAAAAGTTAAATAAAATATTATTATAATATTATTTTCTAATATTATTATTATTTTAGAATTTAAAAAAATTGAATTAGAATTTAAAAAAATTGAATTATTTACTATATTTTATGTGTAAATTTAAAAAAATTATAATGATAAGATGAGATGAGTTTAAATGAGGTGGTTTTTCAAACCAAACAAGGCCTAAAAGCAACAACACACTATCTAGCATGCAAAGACACTCCAAACACCTGGAGAGTAGTACCGACCTACCGAGCCAGAAGGGTATAAAAGCCTCGCTACAAGTGTGATTCAAATCTCATTCAACTCATCTATCTCATTTTTTCACCCTAAACACCCATTGATTCAGTCATCATGGCACACTAGACCCATCTAGCTTCCTTGCCTTAGGTAGCTAGCAAAGTAAGGTGGGGTGTGAAACCAGTGTTTTAAATATCGCGCCGTACCGGCCAGTCGGCCGGTACAAAAAAACTGACATTTCTTTTAGGCCAATTTTTCGACCGTACCTGGCCGTACCGGATTTCAGCCTTTGAAGTTTTTTTTTTAAATTTTTTTAAATTTTTTTAAATTTTTTACTATGTTTAACCTCAATTTAGACTAAATTAATTACATATATATATATTTATCTATATAATTTATTTATATATTGACTATTATTTTTAAATATAATTTATAATTGTATTTATATATATAATTTATTTATGTATAAATTATTCCGAAACGGTACACGAAACGGTACCGGTACCGAAATATTTCGTTTCAGCGACTTGACCGGTACTAGTACCGGTACGATATTCAAAACATTGTGTGAAACACGTCCTTAACAATATACATATATAAATAAGGTTGTCAAAATAAATCAGAAAATTGACCCGGATTGGACCAAACCATGGTCTGGTTCTGGATCAATTCAGTGTCGAATTGGTTTCTTTCTTTTAAAAATCAGTCATATTTGGTCCGAAATCAGTTTTACAGGTTTTAAGACTGGACTGGACTGGACTGGATCGATTTACATATTTATATATATTTTTAATTAGCTTTTAATATTATATATAATATTTTTAATATTATATATATAATTTTTTTAATATTACATATAATTTTATATATAATATGAATTATAATTATATTATAATTTATAAAATAAATTCTATCCTTAAACATATAAATTTATTTGATCATTTGTTTTAGATATAAAACATATATAGTCTATTAATTATATTTTTTTGTCTAGTATATTTTCAACATTTTCCTTTTTATAAATTGATATTTTATTAAAATCAAAAATTGGATTGAACCGATAAAATCGAAGTACCAGTTTAGGAGGGACGTACCCGGTGCGAGATCGTTTCTTGAAAATGTAAAACTAATATATAACTAATTTTATCCCAAAATTAGTCTAAAATGGACCAAACCAAACCGATTACACCTCTATATATAAATTAATGAAAGATAATTAAATATTGAAGTTTCCACCAAGCTATACAAAGTCAATGCATGATATCTTACAAATTTTCCATTGCGAGGTTGATGCTCTAGCTAGATATAAGTGAGGGATCTCGTGTGTGATTATAATTCATATATATAGCTAGCTAGCTATGATTTTTCTTTGGGGTAATGGCCCTTGTATAGGAAACTGTAACATAAGGCATTGTGCTTGGAATAACATAGCCGAAATTACAATTTTTCACATTTTACGAATCAGAGGAAAAAAAAATGCCAACATGTCATGAAGAATTTTCTCTCTTAACTTTTGGGTGGGGCGATTAGGGTTAGCATGGCCTTCGCTGCTGGCCCCTCGTCTTCAACGGTAGGTCAGGACGGTGGCTGAGAGCGTTTGATTCATAATGGTGAGGGGAAGTCGATAGTGACATCTAGGAGAGTTTCTGGGTCATCATCTGCATTGCGTTTTGTCGAGATTGTAGCCACACATCCTCAACTGCTTCCAGATGTGAGTATTCTGCTATGTGAATCGAGATTTAACAATGGTGAGATGTTTTTGTTATTTTTGAAGGGTAAAATCAAGCAATCTATTGAGACATTTCATTTCTCAGTGGTCCTAAAGTTTATACACCAAAGACCTTCGTTGGACCACATTCAAGGATATATAAAAAATAGGTGGGGACTACGATCGATGCATATGATCGATCAATTGAAAACTCCGTGAAACATTGTTGATGGCTAGGATAAATTCTTATATTTAGGGAGTGCAATATCGGATGTTTCATTGGACATCAGAGCATATGGAAGATGAAGATTATGCTTGGGTCTCGGTATGGTTGACATTGTTGGGATTGCCTCCGAACTTGTTTCAAGAGTCTATGTTAAAAAATATTGGAGGAGGATTCGGTCGATTCTTGAAAAGGAAAAATAATGCAACTGCATGTATGACTAGACTGGAGGCAGCGAAAATTTGCGTTGAAATGGATGTTTTACGACCTTTGTGGCATTCATTTTGGTTGGGTACCCTGAGTCTAGCGAATAGTCATTTTCAAGAAGTGATTTACGAATCCATTCCAACATTTTGTGTGCATTGTAGAAAATAAGGACATCATGAGAAAGATTATTTAAGAAATGAACAAATACAAAAAAAAAAACTATAAATTTTGAGAAAAGAAAAAAATAAATTCAGAAAAAAGTGTGGAAGGTGGTGGGATTTCATGACCAAGTGGTATTGATAGGTGCACAATAGTATACTCTAAATATTCTATTATTGGATTAAAATGTCATATTGTGAATAGAAATAATAAGATATAATTTATTTTATTGAGTTTAATTTCTATTTATTGAGATGCCTTAATTATTAATTGTTATCTTGTATTTTTATTCTTTATTTTCTTTATTTTTTTTTCTTTATTTTTTTCTTTATTTTTTTTTGTTGGTATTTGAAGGAGTGAAAGAGATCACGTGGCCCACAACATCACAAGACAATTTAATTCGGCAAGAGCATCAACTTGGGCCCACAATCCACTCATTGATCCACACCTTGTTCTACACTTCAACAAATGAAAGAGGTCGCAGGACTTCAAGTTGAACAAGGCAATACATGGGTCCACTAAAATTTGAACAACACTTAACTTTACTCTTTTGGGCCCACCTCATCTCTTGGCATCTCAACATACACGCATCAATTGAAGTCAAATGGCCCATTAACTCACATAATGCATGGCATCTCAAGGGAGAGATTTAATTGAACACAGCATAAGAGATCAACGGAAGAGTGGATTTTCAATATGACACGGCAGCAACATATATATATACATAATTAAGTGAGCAGCGCCGTTTTTGGAAAGCTACGGACGGGGATGCAGAGGAGAAATATATATATCATGGCTGCCGGTTGCTTTCTTTTTTTTGGAGATTTATGTTCTCTATTTTTTTTTTTTCATGGATAACTAAATTTTCAAGTAGAATTAGGGATGAATTTACATATTAAATGATATTTTTAATTTATTTTTAATTCATGTATTTAATTTTCAATTATTAAAACTTTTTGTTTTATCATTCTCAATTTATTATTAGTATTTTTTTTTCCAAATAATCATAGAGTTTATTCCGTTTATAGATTTATTTATACTTTTTCTATTGAATGATTAGATCTTTGATTATATTTGGATCAATTGAATATCTGTATTGATTTAATTCTCTGCTGCAATATCACTTCTTGAGCATATTGTTGTCGTTGAATTTTCTCAATATGGATAATAATTTATGTGATTTAAAAGTGATGAATAATTTTTCAAATGGTTACATTTGGTTTAATCTTGATTTATAATTTTATATCTTCCGATTGAGAATTACAGAATTGAATTCTCAATTGAGTTATCATTGAATTAAAAATAATTAAAATATCATATATGTGCAAAAGATTCTCAAAACTCTACTATTCGTCAACTTTGATTCCTTTTTTTGTTAATCACTTTGTTTAATTTTAATTTTCATTTGAAACCAATTTTTATTCTTTCATTAATCATTTAATATTTTTTTTAGTTTCTTTGTTTTTCCTACTATTCTTTTAATTTGTCTCCCTGTGGAATCGACACTTCAAAGTTACACTACAATTACCGCGTTATTCTTTAGATGTAATCAAATTTTGACACCGTTGCCGGAGAGACACTAGAAGAATTGTTAGATAGTTTTTTTCAGCAGTTTATAAAGGCGGTAACTTGGTTCCCTCTTTTACTTGCTACATTATTATTATTTTTTTTTCTCTTTCGTAGTTTACTTTTTATTGTTGCATTTTTTTTATTCTTTTATTTTTACTTTTTATCGTATCTTGCATGCATAATAGGTACAGGGACGCATTAGGTCAATTTGCTTGTAGACCTGTACTAAAGTCAGATTCATAGTCTAATTTCTCTATTCATTTGTTTGATGGTCCATCTGCTTATGAAAATATGAGTGAATATAAGGATCAACCCACTAGGACTCTTCAGGATTACCTCCACCTTACACTCACAACCACACTATCATGCATCATGTTTTCAACTAATGCTCGTCAACTTGATGTTAAAACGGGAGTGATACAGTTACTCTCCACTTTTCATGGGTTGGAAAATGAAAATCTATATGTGCACATTAGAGAGTTTGAGGAGGTAATTGCGACTTTTCATAGTCAAAATGCAACTGATGATATTGTGAGACTCAAGTTTTTTCCTTCCTCTTTGAAGGATAGAGTTAAGAGTTGGCTATACTCACTGAGACCACGATATATTGGGTTATGGAATGAGATGACTCAAACTTTCTTTAATAAATATTTTCTCTAACATAAGACCAATACTTTGAAAAGACAGATTTCTACCTTTGCACAAAAAGACAACAAGACTTTGTATATGTCTTGGGAGAGATTTAAGGAGTTATTGAGTATGTGCCCTCACCATGAGTATGAGAGTTGGCATCTAGTGAGTTACTTCTATGAGGGACTTACACCTAGAAAGCGTCAATTTGTGGAAATGATGTGTAATGGTGAATTCTTACAGAAAAATCCTGATGAGGCCATAGAGTACCTCAATGAGCTTGCTGAAGAAGCTCAGGATTAGACCTAATGCTACTAAGGGCATAAATAGGTCACGACCTGCAGAAAATCGGAATGGTGGTGGAATTTACAATCTTAGGGAGGAGGAGGACTTGAAAGCTAAGGTTGAGGTGCTTACTAGAGAGTTAGAGTAGTTAAAGGCCAAGAACTTAAAGTCAACACATTTGGCTAATCATGTAGAATCTTCTAGACCATGTTTTGTATGTGTCGGGGTAAATCACTTCGCCCAAGAGTGTCTCACATTTGCTGAGATGAGAGGTTTGTATAAGGAACAATGTAATGTCTTAGGTATGTACAAGAAGCCTTTTACACATTTTTCTGAGACATATAATCTAGGGTGGCGCAATCATCACAATTTTAGCTGGAAGTCTGAAAACCAGTCACCTACACAGCTTGCACAACCCACTAGATCATATCCTGCACCATATTATGCACCTCTATCTTCTAAGAGTCCTTTAGAAGATAATTTGCAGGCCTTTATTGAGGCATAGGGCAAGACTAAACAAAAGTTTGAATATTTGATGAGCTCCTTGAGTGTGACTGAGCTAGGTAAGCTTTCCTTTCAAGCTCAGTCCATACCCCATGGTCAACACATGGCATAAGAGAATTTGAAAAATGTGAACGTCATTGTGACTCGTAATGGTAAGTCATTACACATCCCAATAATGGACAAATCAAAAGATGTGAAGAAGGATCAAGACAATAGTGATATCGAGCTACCCAAGGAACCAGATGTGACAAAAAGCTCTGTTAAGGTATTGTTCCCTCAAGCTCTAAAATCAAGCAAGCTAATTTTAGATCCTAACAATGAGATCCTTGAGAATCCCACGCAGGTAAAAGTCAATCTTCCTTTTTTGCATGTAATTAAACAAGTTTTTACTTATGCAAAAATGCTCAAGGATTTGTGTACAGTTAAGAGGAAGCATCACGTGAAAAAGATGGTGTTCCTAACAGAGCAAGTTAGTACTCTAATTGAACAACGAATTCCTCTCATGTACAAGGATCCTGCGTGTCCAACCATCGCATGCAACATTGGAAATCAAGAATTTGGGCAAACTTTGTTAGATTTAGGAGCCAGTGTTAATTTAATATCTTATTCTATTTATTTGCAGCTTGGGATGGGAGAAATCCAACCAACCACTGTGGTATTGTAATTAGCTGACCGTTTGATCAAAGTACCCCGGGCTGTGGTAGAGAATGTTCTAATTCAAATTGATAAATTTTATTATCCTGTTGATACATAATCCTAATACTAGCTCTGTTGTTGATACTACATTTAAAGTTCTTTTGATTTTAGGTAAGCCGTTCCTTGCCATTGCTAATGCTCTTATTAATTGTATGAATGGACTCATGAATCTGTCTTTTGGAAACATGACTCTCGAGGTGAATGTCTTCCATATTGCAAAATAGCCAGAAGAGAACGATAGATGCCATCAGACATATATGATTGATTCACTCATGGATATGAGAGTTTTGGAAACTCATGATTTTGATCCCCTTGAGTATTTTCTTGTTAATTCTGAGTTTGATTCCATTACTAATTCATCTGATATAGTTATATTTGTTCTATTTTTTTTACAGAACTCAAGATTATGGCACACAGACCTAGCAACAGAAGTTTGAAGAGTTGCCTGAGAAAAGTGAAAGATAGATTCCTTCATGTGTAGAAGCACCCAAAGTTGAATTGAAGCATCTACCTAAGGGTTTGAAGCATGTTTTCCTTGGTCCAAGTGATACTTTTCTTATTATTATCTCATCTGAATTGTCTAAATCTCAATGTGAGAAATTAATTCGGGTCCTAAGTAAGCATAAGTCAGCCTTATGTTGGAGCATTGCTGATATAAAATGTATTAGTCCCTTGGTTCATTCTCATAAAATTAATTTGGAGGAAGAAGCTAATACTCGTAGAGACTCCTAGCGTAAACTTAATCCCACCATAAAAGAAGTGGTGAAAAATTAGGTGTTAAGATTGTTAGATATAGAAATCATATATCATATTGCTGATAGTAAATGGGTTAGTCCTACACAAGTTGTTCCTAAAAAGTCAAGTGTTACTGTAGTGAAGAATGACCTAAGAGAGTTAGTCCCTACAAACCTTGTAACTGGGTGGCGGATGTGCATTGATTACAGAAAATTGAATGCTGCTACCCAAAAAGACCATTTTCCCCTCCCTTCTGTTAATTAAATTCTTGAACGTGTGGTTGGTCTTCATTTCTATTATTTCTTGGATAGTTATTCTAGTTATTATCAAATTGAAGTTGCATTAGAAAATCAGAATAAAATCACTTTTATTTGTATTTTTGGTACTTATGTTTTTCGTAGAATGTTATTTAGATTGTGTAATGCACATGCTACTTTTTAACGTTGCATGATGAATATCTTTAGTGACATGGTTGAAATTTGCATGAAAGTTTTTATGGATGACTTGACTATTTTTGGATCTTTTTTTGATGCATGCTTATTGAATTTAAAGAAAGTGTTGACTCATTGTGAGAAGAAGAAACTAGTCTTAAATTAAAAAAAATGCGACTTTATGATACCGCTAGGTATTATCTTAGGACATATTATTTATTCTAGAGGGATAGAGGTTGATCAATCTAAGATTGAATTCATCTCTAAGTTGCCTAAACCTAAGACAGTACAGAATGTGAGATATTTTCTTGGTCATGCGGGCTTTTATAGGAGGTTCATACATAATTTTTCTATTATATCCAGACTACTATGTGATCTCCTAGTTAAATATGCCCTATTTGAGTGGATACAAGCTTGTTAAGATGCCTTTAAAATGCTAATTGATAAGCTTACCTCAGCACCCATAAGGCAGTCACTTGATTGGACTCTACCTTTTGAGATTATGTGTGATGCCAGTGATTATGCTGTAGGTGTTATTCTTAAACAGTGAAAGGAGGAAAAATCCTTTGTCATTTACTATGCTAGTAGGACTCTAAATAATACTCAGATGAATTACTCCACTACTGAAAAAAGTTACTAATTGTAGTGTTTGCTTTGGATAAGTTTCTTACTTATTTGATTGGTTCTCCTATTATTATTTTCACAGATCATGCATCCCTTAAATACCTTCTCACAAATAAGGATACTAATGTGTGCCTGATATGATGAAATTTACTTTTGCAACAATTTTACATCACCATCAAAGACAAGAAATGAGTAGAGAACGTAATGACTGACCATTTCTTAAGACTCACATTTGAGGACACATCTGACCAACTGCCAATCAGGAATGATTTCCCGATGGGCATTTACATTCTATTACTTGTCTACCATGATTTGCTCATATTGTGAATTATTTGGCTGCAGGTGAGATACCAGTGGATTGGAGTGCTCAGGATAAAAGGAAGTTCATGATTGAGGTACGCAATTTTTATTGGGATGACCATTTTCTTTTCAAATACTGCCCTGACCAAATTTTAAGGCGTTGGATCCCTGATGAAAAGATTGCTAGCGTTTTGAAATTTTGTCACTCTTAAGCTTATGGAGGCCACTTTTCAATAAAGAAAACCACTGCAAAAATTCCGCAGTGTGGATTTTATTGGCCTATCTTGTTTAAGGATGCAAATATTTATTGTCGCTCATGTGAAATGTGTAAAAAGTTAGAAGTTATGTCCCATCGCAATATGATGCCCTTAAACCCAATTCTAGTGATTGAAATTTTTTACTGTTGGGGCACTGATTTTATGGGACCATTCCCTCATTCTTTTGGATATCAATATCTTATTGTGGCAGTAGATTATGTATCAAAATGGGTAGAGGCAACAGCTTGTAGGAATAATGATAATAAGACGGTAATTAAATTTCTCATAGATAATGTGTTATCTCGGTTCGGTACACCACGTGTTATCATTAGTGACCGAGGTATACATTTTTGCAACCGTTCTTTTGAGACTCTGATGAAAAAATATGGGGTGGTACATAAAATTTCTATTGCATACCACCCCTAGATAAGTGAACAGGTAGAACTTACAAATAGGAAAATTAAGCAAATTTTAGAAAAAAAGTTAAACAATGATCGCAAACATTGATCTTTGAGACTAGTTAATGCGTTTTGGATCTATCGTACAATTTTCAAAACTCCCTTAGGCATATCATCTTATAGACTTATTTTTGGAAAACTTTGTCATTTACCTATAGAGCTTGAGCATCGAGCCTATTAGACTATCAAACATTTCAATTTTGACATGGGAGAAGCATGTAAGTTTAGAAAATTTTAGTTAACCGAGTTAGAAAAGTTGAGAAATGATGCCTATTAGAATTTTAGAATCCATAAAGCTAAAATGAAAGCATTTCATAATAAAAATATTTTAAAAAACATTTAAGCCTAGTGATCGAGTATGCTTATGGAGTCTAGTGTTCTTATATGATTGTAGACTCCATAAGCACATCCTAAAATTGTTTTAATATGTGAATTCAAAAAGTGTGAGTTGGCGACATCTGTGTGTGATTTTCTTTGATCTCTTTCGTTGTTTTGGCATGAGAATTGTTAGGGACTAGCAATAAATAAATTTATGGGTGTAATAAGTGTACGAAAGTGCATTCTAAATACCTTATTATTGGATTAAAATGTCAAATTGTGAATAAAAATAATGGGATATAGTTTATTTTATTGAGTTTAATTTCTATTTACATTGAGATACCTTAACTATTTAAGTATTAATTGTTGTCTTTTATTTTTATTCTTAATTTTATTTTTTTATTTTTTTTATTTTTTTTCTTTGTTGGTGTTTGAAAGAGTGAAAGAGACGTGGCCCACAACATCACAAGACAATTTAATTCGGCAAGAGCATCAACTTGGGCCCACAATCTAATCATTGATCCACACCTTGTTCTGCACTTCAACAAATAAAAGAGGCCGCATGATATGTTTTGGGACTTCAAGTTGAACAAGGCAATACATGGGTCCACTAGAATTTGAACAACACTTAACTTTACTCTCTTGGGCCCGCCTCATCTCTTGACATCTCAACATACATTCATCAGTTGAAGTCAAATGGCCCATTAGCTTACATATAATGCACGACATCGCAAGGGAGGGATTTAATTGAACACGACACAAGAGATAAACGAAAGAGTGGACTTTCAATAGGACACGACAGCAATATATATATATCTTGCTACTATAATATAAGTGTCTACAACGGATGAACAGTAATAAACAGTAAATTCAGCTTTTTCCACTTCCAATATTATCCCTTATTTTTAGCTTCCATTTGTGTCCCTTTTCAAATCTTTTATAGACTTTTCTGCAATGTTTTTAATTTCGTACCGTACCGGCCGGTACGGCCGGTACATACCGTACCGGAGCAGTGGCCGGTACAGAAATGGAGTCTGTTTCATACCGGCCGGTATTTCGGCCGTACTGGCCATGTGTACCGACCGATACCGAATTTGAGATTTTTTTTTTATTTCTTTCTATTTTTTTATCCTAATTTAGACTAGATTATTTACATATATATTAATATATAATTAAGACTATTATTTTGAAATATAATTTATATATTTTTTTATATATTTAAAATTTTTTTTATATATAGACTATTCCGAAACGATACACGAAACGGTACCGGTACCGAAATATTTCGTTCTAGTGTCTTGACCGATACGCTCACCAGTACGGTATTCAAAACATTACTTCTCTGTCCCTTTATTCTCTGCACTTGTTGGTTTTGCGTTTGGTTGTTTCAGTCATTTACTCTTCTGCTTTACAGCCTGAACATATCAGACCACAGGTCTTTTCGGTCTCAACTTTCTCTCTGTGTTCTCTTCATCTCCTTCTTAGCTCTCTCTCTCTCTCTTGCTTTTGTTCTCGGTTTCTTTCATCTCTCTCTTGAAGCTTTTTGCTTTCTTCACCGTTTGTATGCTCGGAAAGCGAAAGGTAAGAGTTTTTTTCCTCTCTATTTAAAAACTTTTCGTTTTCTTCCCCGTTTGTTTCGAATTTGGTTGTTCTTTGTTTTCATTAGTTTTATGATTTGTTTGGCTGGATTTTTTTTTACGATTTTGGTTTTTTTTTATCTGTGCTTTTCGCTTTCTTCCCCATTTGTTTGTTTGTGTTTAAATTTCAGAAAAAATAGATTTATTGAGATGTTTGTCTGGTCGATGGGATACTTTGAGCATTTGTGCAGGCAAGACAGACGTGAGGTGCGAAAGGATCGGGACAAGAGAAAAATCACTTGCTGCGTTTCGATTTTTTTTGTGTCTTTCGATTTTGTCTGTGTTTTTTGCAAGGATTAATAGAGGTATTGTTTGGATTTCTGTGTTCTCTATTTTCGTTGTGTTTTTGAGATTGAATGTGTTTCGGTTCTGTCTTTAGGTAACGTTGTGTTTGGATTGTATTTTTTGAATTATTGGTTTGTTTGTTGGATTATTCGCGGCTAGGGTTTACGAGTGTTGCTCTGTTTATTTGGGTTTCGGTCGTAGTGTGTGGATGTTTGGGAGAGGGAAGAAGGAAGGACCTAAGGTGAGGGGATGTTTTGGTGGGAAAAAGGCTTTGGATTGCAGCCCTGAGAAGCCGAGCTCGAGGTTGAAGATGATTCGTGCTGTGCATTTTGGTTGGGGAAGAAATGCAAAACGTTGCGTTTTGGGTGGTGCAGTTAAGGATGGGTCTGAAAACGGTGTGTTTTAGAGTGCTTGTAATAAAATAAAAAAATATAAAAACTATAATATATATATATATATAAATATAATATATAATAAAATAAATTTTAAAATAAACTAAACTAAACTATCAAATAAAATAAAATAGTAAAAAAAAATACAATAAAAAAAAATAAAAAATTAATAAAATAAAACAAATATGTAATAAAATAAAAGTAAAAGTAAAATGAAATAAAAATTATAATAAAGTAAACTATGAAATAAAATAAAATAAAATAAAATAGGAAAATAAAATATATATAATATAATATAATAAAATAACTATATAATAAATTATAAAATAGAAAAAATAAAATAAAAATAAAAAGAAATAAAATAGAAAAATTAAATACGATAAAATTAAATATAAAATAAAAGAAAATAAGTACATAAAACGGATATATATTAAAATCAAATCAAATAAAATAAAGTACTAAAGCAAAATTCAATAAAGTTAAATAAAATAAGTAAATACAATATAATAATATAGAAAACTTGAATAATAAAATAAAATATAATAAAGTAGAGTAATAAAATAAAATAAAAAGTTAAATAAAATAAATAAAAAAGAATATAATAATATAAAAAATTTGATAAGAGAATAAAATATAATAAAGTAGAGTAATATAACAGTATATTTTATTATTTTACATAAAATAGATTAAAATATAGATTAATAAAATAATAAAATATAAAATAAAATGAAATAACAAAATAAGAAATTGAACTAAATAAAATATAATAAAATAAAATAAATAATAAATGAAATAAATAAATATAATATGATATACAAATAGAATAAAAAAAATAGAATAAAATATAATGAAATAATAAATTAATAAATTAAACTAGACTAAAACTTCCTGTTTTCTTATAGTTTATATTATATTCTATTTATTTATTAAAAAATTAATTAAATTTGTTGAACCCAAGGTTTCAAGTCTCGTATTTACGTATAAATTTTGATGATAACAAATAATATTGAAAACTCAAGCTCAAGTTGTCTATGCATGAAGGGAGTTAAACACATCAAGAAATCAAGCATGAGCAAGAAAGATATCAAGTCTACAAATGAAGCTCATAGATTATTTTTGTACATCTCTTGATAAAATTAGAAATTGGATTAAGGCTCCAAATTACTCTTTTTTCTCATAAAACATCAAATTATTTTTTCCACATATGCAAGACATTTTTAAATGTCTTAGTTTTGAAAATTATGTTTTTCACATGTGCATAACACCATCAAACAAAATAATTTCGAAAATTATATTTTTTTTATAAAAACTTGATTTTATAAGATGATTGATTATCATATTTGACATGTGCATATTTTGTTTGAAAGTCTTGAAGGGAGGTGGTGTGTTTTTTTGACTAATGCAAAAGGTAGATGATTTTGTTTGAGAATCTTAAAGGGTGGTTGTGTGTTTTTTTGACAAATATAAAAGATAGATGATTTGTTTGAAAATCTTAAAGGGTGGTTGTGTGTTTTTTTGACATATGCAAAAAGAAGATGATTTGGTTTGAAAAATAAATCATGCTCATTTTGTCTTGTATGAAAAGCAAAAGATTAGGTTTGATTTCTTTGAAAAATGAATGGAGTTGTCTTTGACAAATGCAAAAGGGAAATGTTTTTATTTGAATTTTTTGAAAAGTGAATAGTGCTCTTATTTGACATGGGAATCTTTTCAAATTTGAAATTGAAGACTCATTTACCTATAAATAGCTCACTTGAGTTTTGCAAAAATCACAACAAGAGCTTACACATCTATTGCTAAATTTTGCATCATTCTTTCAAAGCTCTCATTCTCTCTTTTCTAAAGTTTTGAGCCTTAATTCTTGTTCTTGTTGAGAGAGATATAGTTTGTGCTGTATTGTTCTTATTTCACTAATTGAGGAGTGTTTTCTGATAGCCTACCCACTATCAATTCTTGTATCAGTAAGAGGGTGTGTATAACCCTTGTGTGTGTAGAAGGTGTTCTACACGGGGAATAGTTAAATCACCAAGTGTGAGGTGATTGGAAGTAAGAGGGTGTGTATAACCCTTGTGTGTGTAGAAGGTGTTCTACACAGGGAATAGTTGAATCACCAAGTGTGAGGTGATTGGAAGTGTAGAGGGTGTTCTACACGGAATCTTTGGAGTGGTGCTGCTCAAAGGTGTAATAGGTTTCTATCTCCACCTAAAGGAGATTGAATAGTGGATTTGGGAATCCTCAAGGGGTAGCTTGAGGCGAGGACGTAGGCAGTGGGGCTGAACCTCGTAAAAATACTGAGTTTGCTTTCTCTTACCCTACTCTTTATATTTCCTACTGCTTTATATTTTGGTTATATTTTATATTGTATATTTAGTTTATAAGTATTAATTTTTTAATATAACCCAATTCACCCCCCCTCTTGTGTTAGTCATCTGGGCAACAAGTGGTATCAGAGCTAGAGCTCTATTATAAGATTAACTATCTTTTGAGTTAAGATCTTATGGCTAACATTGCAGCTTCATTTGGTGAAGGTCAATCTAGCAGTCGGCCTCCACTCTTTTGTGGAGACAATTACTCATTCTGGAAAGTTAGAATGAGAATATTCCTTCAGGCTCAAGGTCGAGAAATCTGGAAATGTATTGTAAATGGACCTTATATTCCAACAAAAGTAGTTGATGGAGTAAAGGTCAAAAAGGAAGAAGAAGAGTTTAATCGTGAAGACGATAGACTTTATACTTTGAATTTAACTGCTATGAATTTATTATATAATGCTCTCAATGGTAATGAATTTAATAGAGTAATGACTTGTGCTACAGCAAAGGAAATTTGGGATAACTTGGAAGTTACTTATGAAGGAACTTCTCAAGTCAAGGAATCAAAAATTTATATTCTTACTCATGAATATGAAATGTTTAAGATGAATGATGATGAATCTATTTCTAGTATGTACACTCGTTTTACTAACATCATAAATAGCTTGACAGCTCTTGGCAAAGTTTATTCCAAAGTGGAGATAGTAAGAAAAATTCTCAACTCTCTACCAAAACGTTGGGAATCAAAAGTGACAGCGATTCTTGAAGCTAGAGACCTCAAGAAGCTCGAAGTGAATGAACTCATCGGGTCACTTATCACCCATGAGTACACATTGAAAAGAGGAGAAGAAGAAGAAAAGTCAAAGAAGAGCTTGGCACTTAAAGCTGTTCCACATGAAAGTGAAAGTGATGAAGATGAGGAAAATGACGACAAAGATGAAGAAGTTGCGATGATAACAAGAAGAATTCAGAGGTTCTTAAAGAAAAATAAAACTCCTCCAAGGAAATCCTTCAATAAGTTTTCCAAGAAAGATTCAGGTAAAAATGACACTTTAATTTGTTATAAATGCAATAAATCCGGTCATATCAAGCCAGATTGTCCTCTGCTAAAAAAAGATCGAAACAAAGGCAAAAAAGCAATGAAAGCTACGTGGAATGATGATTCAAGTAGCTCAGATAGTGAAGCAAGCAATGGAGAATCAGGAAATCTTTGTCTTATGGCTAAAGATGACATTGAGGTAACAAATTTTGATAATATTGAAGATCCTTCATATGAAGAATTGCAAAATGTTTTAGAAGAAGTATATAAGGAATTTGAAAAATTGGGTATCAAGTATACTGTTTTGAAAAAGAAAAATTCTTCTTTAACAAACGAAATTGATATTTTAAGAAAAGAAAATATTGTTTTGAAAGATGAAAATTTTGAATTGAAGAAAAAGAAAACTGATTTAGAAAATATTATTGAAAACTTTACGAATGGAAAAAGAAATTTTGAAAAACTTCTTGGTAGTCAAAGATGTGTTTTTGATAAGGCAGGCTTGGGATATATGCCAAAACAAAAATACAAACCTTATAAAAACTTCTTTGATAATCCTTCTACATCAAAGTCCAATATTCAAAATTCTTTTCATAAAAATAATTTTGTTAAAAAAAGATACTATTATAATCACTCAAGTTCTTCATATATGTCACATGCTATTTGCAATTTTTGTAATAGAAATGGTCATAATTATTTTGCTTGTCCTATTAGAAGAAAACATACAATGACTATTAGGGCCATATGGGTACCTAAAAATCTTATTTCTTCTAATATTAATAAATAAAGGACCCAAAGAACTTGGGTACCAGGAATTGTTTTTAATTGCTTTTGTAGGTATGCATGAAGTATTCTACAGGTAAAAATAAATGATTTTTAGATAACGGATGCTCAAGATACGTGACAGAAGACAAAACTAAATTCATTGACTTCACTTCTAAAGAAAAATGATGTGTGATATTTGGAGACAATTCAAAAGGGAAGATCATGGAAATAGAAGGAAAGATCATCAAGACTTAGTACAAGATGCAACCAAATAGTGGAAACATGTGAAAGATCATCCAGCGGAATAAATTCTAGGAGAACCTTCACGAGGTGTAAGTACTCGATCATCTCTTAGAAATATTTGTAATCACACACTTTTTCTATCTCAAATTGAATCCAAAATATTTATGAAACTCTTATTGATAAATCATGGATTCTATTTGTGCAAGAAGAACTAAATCAATTTGAAAGAAATGATGTTTGAACACTTGTTCCTAAACCCAAAAATCATACTATTATTGGAACAAAATGGGTTTTTAGAAACAAGAAACATGAGGCCGGAGTCATTACTAGAAATGAGGCTCGACTAGTGGTCCAAGGTTTCAATCAAGAAGAATGAATCAATTATGATGAGACATATGCACCAGTCGCAAGATTAAAAGCTATTCGAATGCTACTTACATATGCTTGTTATAAAGTCTTCAAACTTTTTCAAATGGATGTTAAAAGTGCTTTCTCAAACGGTTTTATAAATGAAGAAGTATATGCTGAGCAACCTCCAGGTTTTGAAAATCATATTTCTCTAAATCATGTTTTCAAACTCACAAAAGTACTATTTGGACTCAAACAAGCTCCTAAAGCGCGGTACGAGAGATTCAGTAGTTTCTTGATTGAAAATGGCTTTTTAAGAGGAAAAATTGATACAACTCTTTTCATTATATACGAAAATGATGATATTCTTTTGATTCAAATTTATGTTGATGATATAATATTCGGTGCTACTAATGAAAATATGTGCCAAGTTTTTGCTAAGACTATGCAGGAAGAATTTGAAATGAGTATGATGGGAGAGTTTATATTCTTTCTCGGATTGCAAATTAAGCAAGCAAAAAGTGGGATATTCATCAATCAAAATATATTAAAAAATTGCTGAAGAAGTTTGGGATGGAAGGTGCTAAGGAAACTGGAACACCAATGAGCTCATCCACTAAACTTGATAAAGATGAATCCGGTAAACTAGTTGATTCGAAGGTATATCGAGGTATGATTGGTAGCTTATTATATTTGACAACCGGTAGACCAGATATTATGTTCAATGTATGTTTATATGCACGTTTTCAATCATTTCCGAAACAATCTCATTTGATTGCAGTCAAGCGGATTTTTAGATATTTTGCCAGTACCATTGACTTAGAGTTATGGTATCCTAAACACACTTCTTTCGATCTTATTAGTTATTCAGGTACCGATTATACTAGTTGCAAAGATGATCGAAAAAGTTTTAGTAGAACATGTCATTTCTTAGGTCATGCACTAGTTTCCTGGTTTAGTAAAAAATAAAATTCTGTTACACTATCTACTGCTGAGGCAGAATATGTTGCTGCGGGTAGTTGTTGTGCCCAAGTTCTTTACATGAAGCAACAACTTGAGGATTTTAAACGTATGTACAATCACATTCCAATCAAATGTGATAATACAAGTACTATAAATCTTTCAAAGAATCCAATACAACAATCTCGGACCAAAGTGCAGAAGGGCGATATTGCATTAGAATTCACTAGTACACATGATCATTTGGCAGACATTTTTACAAAACCCCTACCAGAAGATAGACTACGCATGATTAGAAAAGAAATAGGAATTATGCATGCCATCAATATCTGCTAGATACTTTTATTCCATTAACTCAAATGACCTACAGAAACTTGAGACGTTTAGCCTCATCATTCAAATGCATTTGCTCCTCATAAATCATCATGCCATCCTTATCTAAAGGATTAGGCAATCGAAATGCAGAGGCAAGTAAGGATTTTAAATCCTTATTCTGTTGTTTTAAGTCTACTATTTTTTTATTAGACTCTTGAACAATTCGTTGAAGAATATCAATCTTCTCATTAAGCTTCTCTATCTCGCGGGTTTTGGACTGCAACCGAGCGGAAAAAGAAACTATGGAAGATGAGTATCGAGTCCCGAGACCCACAAGCTCGTAAATGGCGTCATGGTCTGATTTATTAGCTAAATCAGTATCTTGTTGCTTCATGGCACCTACGACAGATGCAGAAATAGATTGAGACTGAGGTGAAGGATACCTCAAATCTTGATGAAGAGAATCACTGAAGGGAAATCTACGAGCCATTGAAAATTTGTAAAGTGAGAATGAAGATGAACTACAACAATGAGAAGAAGATTTGATGCGGATTAGATAAAACTAAGGATTGCTTTTATAAAGATGGAAATAAGTAAAAGACAAACTAACATCTCTTCAAATCTTACTTAGTCAAGCTTACAAGATATGCCGGATGCATATTGTCAAAAGTTACCGAACTTAGCTAGCGAGATTAATTATAATTGTCCCCGTTTCTCTCGTGAAACGCTGCCATTATCTGCTGATGTTGACTCTGTGCTTGAACTCTTACTCGTTCCGATTCCTCTATTTGAAGTTTCAGAATACGAGCCAATTCCGTCAAATCTTTATTTTCTTGCTTTAACCTCTTATTCTTTCTGCCTTTATTTACAAGCTTTTGATGCAGAACAGATATTTGATTGTTAAGTCGATCAACCTCATTTGCCCTCGCTAGTAATCTCCGAGACATAGTCGTAACAGAGGCAGCATATTGAGCACTGAGAGTTCTTGATGCTGCAACAACCTCAGAATCAGTTTTATTTGAAAAATGCATCTCTGCTTCTATCATGGTATTGACAACCTCATGAGATAAAATGACTGGTTGAGACGGTTCCTGATTCAAATCCGGAAGATTATTAGATGAAATTTTCTCCGCCATTCTATCGTTTTGAATAAACAGAAACCGAATCAATGAGTGGGGTGAAAATTTATTTGAGTATCCAACAGGTGAAAACGGTCTTTTAAACGACAACTTTCAAATCTCGATAATATTTAATTTTTCAACAATATCACGCGGATTTGAATCTGCTTTCGCACCGACTGCTAGAGCTAGGCCACCTTTGTAGGTTTTATCAGACACGCGTGGCTCCGCACCGAACTGTCAGAGTTAGACTTCCAACATTTGCAGGTTTTGTCGGACATGCATGGCTCTGCACCGCATTGCCAAAGCTAGGCTTGCAGCTTTTGCTATCTTTGTCGGACACGGATAATTTTAATTATTCAACTTCAAATCTCTGGAATATCTAATTCGTCAATAACATCAAGCGGATTTAAATCTTCTTCCGCACCGAGATGATAAAATTCGGCTTCAACCTTTGCAGGTTTTGTCGAGCACGGGTGGTTCCAACTTCTACTCTCTAACGTACCGTTTTATTTGATTATTGCTTATTACGAAAAAAAAAAAAAAAATTATTGAAACTAATTACGGTTCCTTTTTAATGATGCCAAAAGGGGGAGAAGTCTTATACTAGTATTATACTACCCTGTTATATATGCTAGAATCATGTTTATATTTTTCTTGAAATACTAACGCATATTTTCAGGGGGAGCTTAAGTATTACTGCAGGTCGCAGATTTCTACTAAGTATTTGTCATCATCAAAAAGGGGGAGATTGTTGAACCCAAGGTTTCAAGTCTCGTATTTACGTATAAATTTTGATGATAACAAATAATATTGAAAACTCAAGCTCAAGTTGTCTATGCATGAAGGGAGTTAAACACATCAAGAAATCAAGCATGAGCAAGAAAGATATCAAGTCTACAAATGAAGCTCATAGATTATTTTTGTACATCTCTTGATAAAATTAGAAATTGGATTAAGGCTCCAAATTACTCTTTTTTCTCATAAAACATCAAATTATTTTTTCCACATATGCAAGACATTTTTAAATGTCTTAGTTTTGAAAATTATGTTTTTCACATGTGCATAACACCATCAAACAAAATAATTTCGAAAATTATATTTTTTTTATAAAAACTTGATTTTATAAGATGATTGATTATCATATTTGACATGTGCATATTTTGTTTGAAAGTCTTGAAGGGAGGTGGTGTGTTTTTTTGACTAATGCAAAAGGTAGATGATTTTGTTTGAGAATCTTAAAGGGTGGTTGTGTGTTTTTTTGACAAATATAAAAGATAGATGATTTGTTTGAAAATCTTAAAGGGTGGTTGTGTGTTTTTTTGACATATGCAAAAAGAAGATGATTTGGTTTGAAAAATAAATCATGCTCATTTTGTCTTGTATGAAAAGCAAAAGATTAGGTTTGATTTCTTTGAAAAATGAATGGAGTTGTCTTTGACAAATGCAAAAGGGAAATGTTTTTATTTGAATTTTTTGAAAAGTGAATAGTGCTCTTATTTGACATGGGAATCTTTTCAAATTTGAAATTGAAGACTCATTTACCTATAAATAGCTCACTTGAGTTTTGCAAAAATCACAACAAGAGCTTACACATCTATTGCTAAATTTTGCATCATTCTTTCAAAGCTCTCATTCTCTCTTTTCTAAAGTTTTGAGCCTTAATTCTTGTTCTTGTTGAGAGAGATATAGTTTGTGCTGTATTGTTCTTATTTCACTAATTGAGGAGTGTTTTCTGATAGCCTACCCACTATCAATTCTTGTATCAGTAAGAGGGTGTGTATAACCCTTGTGTGTGTAGAAGGTGTTCTACACGGGGAATAGTTAAATCACCAAGTGTGAGGTGATTGGAAGTAAGAGGGTGTGTATAACCCTTGTGTGTGTAGAAGGTGTTCTACACAGGGAATAGTTGAATCACCAAGTGTGAGGTGATTGGAAGTGTAGAGGGTGTTCTACACGGAATCTTTGGAGCGGTGCTGCTCAAAGGTGTAATAGGTTTCTATCTCCACCTAAAGGAGATTGAATAGTGGATTTGGGAATCCTCAAGGGGTAGCTTGAGGCGAGGACGTAGGCAGTGGGGCTGAACCTCGTAAAAATACTGAGTTTGCTTTCTCTTACCCTACTCTTTATATTTCCTACTGCTTTATATTTTGGTTATATTTTATATTGTATATTTAGTTTATAAGTATTAATTTTTTAATATAACCCAATTCACCCCCCCTCTTGTGTTAGTCATCTGGGCAACAAAATTAAACAAATATTTAATAAAATTAAATTAAAATTAAAAATAAAATAAAGTAAAATAAAGTAAACTAAGAAATAGAATAAAATAAAATAAATGTATAATAAAATAAAATAAAATAAACAAACAAATAAATTATAAAAATAGAAAAAATAAAACTAAAAAATTTAATAAAATAAATATGTAATAAAACAAAATAAAATATAAATAGAACAAAATAAAATAGAAAAATAAAATACGATAAAAGTAAATAAAAAATAAAATCAAATAAGTAAATAAAACGAATATATAATAAAATAAAATGAAGAAAGCTTTAAAATAAAGTAAAATAAAATACTAAAACAAAATACAATGAAGTCAAATAAAAAGTTAAATAAAATAAGTAAATACAATATAATAATATAGAAAACTTGAATAATAAAATATAATATAATAAAGTAGAGTAATAAAATAAAATAAAAAGTTAAATAAAGTAAATGAAAAGAATATAATAATATAAAAAATTTGACAATAGAATAAAATATAATAAAGTAGAGTAATAAAATAGTATGTTTTATTATTTTATTTAAAATAGATTAAAATATAGATTAATAAAATAACAAAATATAAAATAAAATGAAATAACAAGATAATAAATTGAACTAAATAAAATAAAATATAATAAAAATAAAAACAAATGAAATAAATAAATAGAATATAATAAAAAAAATAAACTATAAAATATAATAAAATATAATGAAATAATAAATTGATAAATTAAACTAGACTAAAACTTCTTGTTTTCTTTACTTCTTAAAATATGCTATTCTTAGTACATAACATTTTTAAATGCAAATGATAGAATTTAATTTTTTTGTGTAACATATGATGATTTATGTGCTCCTTTATATTATATAAATAGGCATCTTTTCTTTCAAGTCAATATCATATTCTTTTCCTGCTTTACATTATATAGATAGTCATAATTTTTTTATTGTCTAACATATGATATTTTTTTAGATAATTTTTCCTTCGAATTAGACAAACTTGCATTGTATTTTGCCCTCCCCACTATATCTAACTACAATAATATAAAATAATTAATTTATTCAATTAAATAATATATTAATAATAGTAATGAAGTAAAATAATAATTTAAGATTTATTTAAGAATTTTAATAAAATTAAAAAAAATTAAAAAAATTATAAACATTACTAAAATAATAAATTAAAATTATGTTATTAAAAATATAATAAAATATATTAAATAATTATGAGTTAAAATAAAATACAAATTAATTAAGTAAAGTAATAAAATAAAAATTATTTAAATAAAATAATAAATTAAATTATATAAATTACAAAAATAATACATTAAAATTTAATTAAATAAAATAATAAATTAAAATTAAGTCATATAAATTATAAATATTAATTTAAATATTTTTGATTAATTATAAGTATCTTAATTAAATTAAATATCTTTGATGATATTAAATATATTTAAATAAAATAATGAAATAAAATAATATATTAAAATAAATTTTGTTAGAATTATTATAGCTTAGAGTAAAATAAAAATTAATGAACTAAAATAATGAAATACAAATTAATTTAATAAAATAAAATAAATTATAAATATTTATAAGTCTTGTTATTGAAGTACTTAATCAACAGATTATAAGTATCTTAATTAAGTTAAATATCTGTGATGAAATTAAATAAAAATTATATTATATTAAATTAAATATAATTAAATATCATCTGTGATGGTGCCTTTTCATTTTAATTAACAATTTTTTTGTATAGGTTCTTGACTTTGGAGAAAAGATTGACCTTCTGGTAGATAAAACATAGAACCTTCATTCTCAGGTTAGTGACTTTGTCTTATTATTCGTTTTTTGTTTTCTCCTTATTCTTTAACCTCCCTATCTTGGAATGATGGTGGTATATAAATTATAGAAAAAGAATGATGAACCCATAATAATTATTGAGGACATACCGAATGATGATGAACTATTGTAAATTTATAACCACGAGAATTCAAAGATTATTTAGTATTCTTATACCTAATATTTTTTTTATCAGTGTTCTTATATCTATTTAGATTTATTTGATGGATGGTTCAAGTGAGAAAGGTATTTTTTTGCAAATAACTTTTAAGATAGTATTAAATCTCTAATAAATATTATAATAATCTCACTTGGTATGCTAACAAGATATTTCTTAATTGCAGATCTTGTTGATAATTAAAATAAAATAAATATTATAATTGCACTTGCATGGAATGCTTCCAAGAGATTTCTCAATGATAGATTTGGTTGAAAATGCTTGAAAATAAAATTCACAATGGGCCCAGGCTAAAATAGAATATAAGCATATATATATATATATAATATAATCATATATATAATCATAATTTGCAACATCTGACTGCAATATAAATGTTTGGACCTAACAAACTATATTTTTATGCTTTAGTCTTGCTGCTTGAGTAGCCTTTTGGAGTTACTGTTGTTTATTCTCAATTATAGTTTGTATTTTAGATTACCTTTATGTATATTCTAAATTATATCTATAAAAAAAATCTAAATGATGATATTTCTTCTCTCTAGGAACTTCTTGCCTTCTTACTAGATGAGCTGCCCGAAGTCTTATATTAAGTCAAACAAAATCCTTATATTGAAACAAAGGATTCAAATGGTCGACCATATGAGAAAGTTGCAGATGAGTGCTGAAAGTATCATGAGGCTCGAAATGAAGTAGTAATTGTTGATGTTTCTCGAGTAAGTAATTCTTTTAGTGTGTATTGGTTTTTCTTATGATTAAATATTCAATTCCTGTGATAAAATCCATTTCATGGCTAATATGGTCTATGGCATTTGAAAATTGTGCTTTTATCATGTTTGTGTTCGGATTTGTTGTTTTGGATTTCTAGATTTGTGGAATTGAAGATGTAATGACTCATTTATTCGTTGCATTTTCTTCTTGGGTTGCTCATTTCGATATGATAGTCAGCTCCAATTTTTCTATTACATCACTATTTTTTTACGATAAGTGATGTAAATGTTGTAATTTTATTATAGTTATTATTCGTCATTCTCATGCTAATAATGCTTGATGAGAATAACCTCATGAATCCTTAAAAAATAGTAGGGATCTCATTAAGTATAGATCAGTACTACAAATAATCTTATATATATATATATATATATGCCTGATGACAGGATAGAGTTTTGAGTTTCTTTATAAGTTTTTTTTAGGATTTATTTTAGGATTCTCTTTTTAATGTGTAGCATATGATTATTTTTATCCTCTTTTATATTGTGTAGGTAGGCACAACTTAATATGATATTTTGATTATTTAAAGTGGAAGTAACTTTTTTTATCAAATTTTTTTCGGATTAGAAAAACGTGCATTGCACGTTGCGGTCCAACTAGTATATATATATACACGTAATTAAATGAGCAGCGCCGTTTTTGGAAAGCTATGGATGGGGACGCATAGGAGAAAAATATATCATGGCCGCCGGTTGCTTTATTTTTCTAGAGATTTATGTTGTCCTAAATGTTTATGGGTAACTAAATTTTCAAGTAAGGTTAGGGATGAACTTGCATACTAGATGGTATTTTTAATTAATATATTTGATTTTCAATTATTAAAACTTTTTATTTTATCATTCTCAATATATTATTAGTATTTTCATTTTCGAATAATCATAGAATTTACTCCGTGTATAGATTCAATCATACTTTTTCTATTAAATGGTTAGATATTTGATTATATTTGAATCAATTAATTATCTGCATTGATTTAATTTTCTACTGCAATATCGCTCTCTGAGTATATTTTCGTCGTTGGATTTTCTCAATGTAGATAACAATTTATGTGATTTAAAAGTGATGAATGATTTTTCAAATAGTTATATTTGATTTAATCTTGCTTTATAATTCTATATCTTCTGATTGAATTACGAAATTAAGTTCTCAATTGAGTTATCAGTGAATTAAAAATAATTAAATTATTAGATATGTGCAAGAGATTTCTGAAACTCTACTGTTTGTCAACTTTAATTACTTTTTCTGTTAATCACTTTGTTTAATCTTAATTTTCGTTTAAAACCAATTTTTTATTCTTTTATTAATCATTTAATATTTTTTTTAGTTTTTTTGTTCCTTCTACTATTCTTTTAATTTCTCCCTGTGGAAACGATACCCCAAAACCATACTACAATTATCGCGTTATTTTTTGGGCATAATTAGGTCTCAGTGCCAAATAAAAAGTTGGAGGTGGGTGAGCAGTTGAAGTCTAAAAGGAAAATTATTGTAGAAGTAATTCAGGATAAAAAGGAAAAAGATGAAGGGGTGTTGCATGGACTTTTCTTTGTTTCAATGAATCGGGAGGTGCACGAAATCACAAGTGTGAAGTGTACACTGGTTAGGGCTAGTACAGATGAAAAGATTCCGATTGATGTCCAAGACCGTGTGCATGAAATAGTGAATATTCATTCGAGTCCTCATCCGAACCATAAGCGAGATAGTTTGTTTGAATTAACTGAGGAAAAATCTTTATAAAAAGTAGGGAACTAGGACAACGTGGTAAGAGTCTCAGAAGCTCGCTACAACTGGTAGATGAACCACTGGTTTTTAAGCTAGGGGGAATGGCATATCAAGGTCCTTTAGGACTTGCTGAATTTGAAGTTGGAGGATTGCAGGATCGACCACTCTCTGATATTGAACCTGATGAGAAATTAAATGAACTGTCGATAAAAGGATTTGACTCGGATCCAAATATGAATGTTCCTCTAAAAAAGTTGAAGGGGTTAAGGAATTAAAAGTCCAGTGTGGTGCTAGAGCGATATACTTGCTCTAAAAAATTTATTTGATTTATGATGAATATTATTGTGTGGAATATTAGGAGAAACTTTTTATCAAAAAGTAGGCTTTAACGTATATTAAATAATAGTCACCCGTCTGTGGTGACCCTTTTAAAGCCTTTTGTTAATATTAATAAATGTAGCAAATGGGCAAGATGAATGAAGTTGCCTAATTATTTCAATAATTATGAGGTTGGGGGGAAAATCTAGATTTTTTGGGATATTGATGTTGATTTTAATTTTGAGTTGTTATCAATGTCGGATCAAGCGATTAATGGCTACTTGTTCATGGAGATTGTCGAGTGCCAATGACTTTTGTAAATGCAAGTTTTTTTGGTCGAAAATGAATGGAGTATTGGGATCTTTTAAAGATGCAAGACCTCTGTGGACATCTATTGTTCATAGGGGGACTTTAATAGTACTCGGAATGATTAGGAAAATGTAGGTGGTATTTTACCAGCTTCTCAAGCTAAAGCTGAATTTAATGATTGTATTCATTATTGTAGTTTGGTGGATTTACCTAGTGAGGGACAAAAGTTATCTTGGTGTAATGGAAGATTCGGTGGTAGATGAATATGAGCAAAATTGGATAGAATTTTGGTTAACACGAATTTGCTTTTTTCTTTTTGGTGATGTGCATGAGGTTTATCTTCCAAGAACCTCTTCAGATCGTTGTCCAATGTTGGTTGATTCATTTACTCAATGAAACAAGTTCAGTGGCTAGACCCTTTTGGTTCCAAAGAATGTGGGGATCTCATGGGCTTTCTTCCCTTGGTATAAGGGGTATGGAATGTCAGAATTGAAGGATGTGCAATGGTCAGAGTGTGTAGAAAATTGAAGCTATTGAAAAATGTTTTCAGAAATGGAATATTGAGGTCGATGAGTAGAAATTGAACTAAAAGATCTTGAGGATTGCATTATGTGATTGGAACAATAACTTAGTAGTAATTATTCCTCTTAGATTGAAATAGAGCTATTAATGTGCATGCAAAACCATTTGAATTGGATTCATCAAAGGAAGTGTTGGCTTGTCAAAAGTCTTGCATTCAATGGTTAAAGGAAGTTGATGGTTTTTTCCATGCGAGCATGAGAACTAAAAAGAAGAATAAAAAGATTGATTGAATGGTGTTTGAAGATGGGAATGTGTGTGGGATCTTCACATGGAGTGCATGAGGGGACTATGATTTTTTTTCTAGCAATTGTTGACGACATCATAGGTGGAATTTGATTATTCAACTATGAACTTATTGATGCTGACGGTTTCTGTACAAGAAAACAAAATGTTATGTGCCATGCTGACCATTAAAGAGATTAAAAAGGCCTTATGGTTGATTCCTCCAAATAGTAATCTGGGTCCTCAACAAGTTTTTTCATTTTAGCATGGAAAATTGTTAAAGGAAATATCCTTGAGATGGCCAAAGAATTTTTTTAGGGGAAGCCATTAAACACATTTTATGGTGCTACAAATTTGGTTCTAATTTCGAAAGTGGATGAGCCTATGGGTTTTGGTCAATTTTGACCTATCATCCTTTGTTCGATTGTATACAAGATTGTGTCAAAAATAATGGTTTTCTGGTTGGCTCTGATTCTTGCTCGTATTATTTTTCCAGAGTAGGCAGCTTTCATTCGGTGTTGAAGTATGTTCTAAAATATCTCATTGGTTTAGAAACTGGTGCATGAGGTTGGTTGTAAAGTAAGGAGTGGAAATATGATGTCAAAATTGGATATCGAAAAGGCATATGATCGAGTAAATAGGCGGAATCTTTTGGAGGTTTTATGTCTGCTGGGATTCTAAAAAAAAAATTGCATAATCTCATTTTTAATGTTATGTTTTCTCCATCTTATTCTGTGATGCTGAATGGGTGTTCAAAGAGTTTCTTCAAGGCTTCTTATGGACTTCGACAATCTGACTCTCTTTCACCTTATCTATTTATTTTATTTGAAGAAAGTCTTTCACGATTGACAAATCAGGAATTTTTATTGAGAAGAATTAAGTCTTTTCATTCCAGTGGAGGTATGTTGGTTACACATTTATTATATGCGGATGACTTGTTGATTTTTTCCAATAAAAGAAAGGCATCGATGCAGAAACTCAGGAGTTGTTCCGGTGTTATGAGGAGATAACGGGGTAGTTGATTAATTCTTACAAATCCTCAATATTTGTTTCCACTTCTATTTTGGCTCAGTAGAAAAATGGGTTGAAGCAAAGCACTGGATTTGAGGAAGGTGGTTGGCCATGCACTTATTTGAGAGTTCATTTGTATGTGGGGAGAATGACAATCCGAATGTTCGATCCCTTTGGAGACAAACTAGCTAATTTAAAACTGATAGCATATGAATCGACATATTATTCAGAACATGTTTAATGAGAATAATTTTATCTCCAAAGGAAATCAACTTACTTTTCTACTTTGCTAGTTTCTTTTGAAGTTGATTTTCTTTGGAGATAAAATTATTCTCATTAAACATGTAATGAATAATATATCGATTCATATGCTATTAGTTTTAAGTTTGCCAAAAGGAGTGTTGTCGACACTTAAGGGGATCTTTTCCAATTTCTTATGAGGATCTACTTTAGACAATATGAAGAAGTGGGTTTCGTGGTGACAAATTTGTTTATCAGTGAATGAAAGTGGACTTAGAGTTTGGGATCTTGCAGAGGTTCAAAACTCTTTATTGATGAAGTTTGCATGGAAATTAATAAAATTAGGCACAATGTGTCCTAATTTCTTTACTTCTAAATATGTTGGTAACTCGCATATTTATTCTGTAATGTCTTTAGGAAATAGCTCTCATGTATGGAAGGATATCATGCAAATTATGCCAAGTGTTATTCGCAATTCACGTTGGCTTATCAGAGGCAGAAAAGTGAGCTATTGGATGAATAATTGGTTAGGAGACGGGCCATTGACAGAGATATTTTCAATGATTAGGGATGTCGACTTGAAGGTCAAGGAAATAGTAGATGAAATGGGTCCAAAAACTTATGTACATCGTGACATTGTTCATGATGTAGTGTTGGAAAAAATCAGGAAAAATGGTTGCCGCTTGCGTCAAGGTGAGATATCTGTGTATGGTAACATTCGGCTAATGAAAAATTCACCAAAAAATTAGCTGGGCAAATGACCAAATATCGTGGTCTAATTTGTTTATGGAAGATATGGTTACAGAAGGAACATGTGCCAAAAAAATATCATTTTTCTGTTGGAGAGCACAAACATAAAGCTCTACTAGTATATGAGTTATTCGGAAGTTCGACATTACATTGGTCTCAAAATGTAATTGTTGTGAACATCCTACGGCAAAGACTTTGCACCATATTTTGTGTAAGGGAGATGGAGCTAAAAAATAGTGTGACAATTTTTTGAGGATGTTTGTCGAATCAAGGTACCTTAAATCAAAACTTGGGAAGGTATGATGAATTTTTGGGTGGCAACATGCGAGGGATACTTCTCAAGTTGCCTGGTCTCGCGAAACTCTCCCAATTATCATATAATGGTGTTGGTGGCATGCTCAGCTCGAACGGAGAACCTGAAGTTTGATACGAGCATAATTACTCGGAACATAAAAGCTGCTCTAAGAGACTGCTTCAAAGCTGAATAAGTTTTGATCCATGGGGAAACATGATAAAGAGGTGCTATGGGATCTAGTATGTCTGATACTTCCAGTGGTTAATAAGCTTCCAAAATTGATTGCATGGAGTCCACTACTGATAGAAACTCTAAAACTAAATGTCGATGGGGGATCTTGTGGAAATTCAGGAGTGTCTGGTGAGGGAGATATTATTTGAGATTCCAAAGATAGAGTAATAGCTAGTTTTGCTCATTTTTATGGTGAAATTATCAATATAATTGCAGATTGGAGAGCCTTACTTGATGGACTTCAATTGTGTCAATCATTGAGATTGAAAGATTTAATTGTAGAGAATCTAATTCTAGAGTGATGGTTTGTTAGCATCTAGGATATGCATGTACTAGTTTTTATGAGATTTTTGGGAAGAAGTTTAGGAGCTTGCCTATCTTCTTCATGTGCGATTTCGACATAGTTTTAGAGAAGTAAATATAGTTGCGAATTTTTTGGCAAAAGAAGGTACTAAAGGAAGAGTTTTAGATTTTTCAAACCAAGGTATGTTAAAAGGTCGTCTTCAAGGATTGGTTCGAATGGACAAATTGGGTATTCTTTATACCCAAAATTGATGTAATTTTTTATGTTATTAGTTTTTATGCATTTTTTCTTTTAATATTTGTGAATCTCTAATGTCCTGCTTGTTACTAAGTATTCTTTTGTCATAAGTGATGACAATTAATAAATTGAAGATGGTCACTCATGGATATGTGACCCCATCTCTTTCTTTAAAAAAAATGTACTAGGAATAACCTCTTGTAAGGAGCTGATTTTTATTATTATTATTATTTTCTAATTTTTATGGGCGTTTCATATCTTCAAAATTAAATTTAGAAGACCTAAATCTAGTTTGGATTGAGAGATTAAATGAGCTGAGATTAATTTATTTTATTTTTTAATATTATTATTGTTTTGAGATTTAAAAAAGTTGAATTGAAATTTGAAAAATATGTATAGTAATTTGAAAAAACTGTATTGAGATTTGTGTTTTGTATAAAAATTAAAAAAAAAATATAATGATGAATTTGAGATAAATTAAGACGAGCTCGTCTTGTCTACGAATCCAAACTGACCCTAAAACAAAACCCAGATACATGCGGTCCAGTACTTTTGAATAAGACAGATCATGGATGACTTTTATTTTAAGCGAAAACATCAATTCATTATAAATGGGCATTACAAGCAAACTTGAATCAACAATTACAAGTTAACTAATTGATGATTTGAGTTCCCCAGTCCATTAAGATGACTGACCAATTCTAACCCTAACTCTATACAAGATAAATTTACCAACAACCAAACACCAAAAACAAAGAAACAACCCCCATAATTGGGACAACTCTAGGGACCAAAGGTCATAAAGACTAATTTTTTTATTTTTATAATAAACAACAAACAAAAACATAAACTAATCTAAATGGGAGAACCGATTCCCGGGTCTCAACCTTAGGGAAAATAAATGGCAATGAGGAATCGCTGCAGATGGTGGTGTGTGGAGACCACGCACCGCCTAATTAGAGAACCCTCCGACGAAGGCGCACAGAAAGCTACACTATCTATGAGAGGCATGTGTGATGCACTCGCCTCTCTGATCGTCATGCTCCCGACGCGTCTGATAGATTACCACCTTAGGAGTAAAACAGCGGCCCGCATGCAAAGTCCAAACCGGCGGAGGCCATCACAATCGACGCACACCGCCCCACCCACATGCGGTTCCTACAACAACCAAAATCAAAAACAAAAACTAATGAAAAAAAGAAAAATGAAGGAGAATGATGGAAAGGGGATGAGGAATGAGTGGGTATCAATAGGTTGGGGAAACCGAAATGAGGGATGGAGGGAAATGAGGTAGGAAAACCTCCAAAAGAGATGAAAAATGGGGAAACAGAAGAGAGAATGATGGAGAAGTGGAGAATATGAAGGAAATAAGATAGAAGGGAGGGAAGGGGGAGGTCCCCCCCAAAAGGGGTCATATCCAAGTGAAAAAACTAGGGTTAGGTTTATGAGAGAGAGAGAGAGAGACGAGAGCCTGACCACCTCACTTGCCTAAAAAACAACCCGATCATAGATGACTTGAGTGCTTATAGTATACATACGCGTGTAAAATCTCTTTGTCAAGAAATGCTTTAAAGGAACATTAAATACTCTTTTAAATTTATATTATAAGTGTGAGTGCTTATAGTATATGTCATACGCGTGAAAATCCCTTAGTCAAGAAATGCTTTAAAGGAACATTAAATACTCTTTTAAATTTATATTATAAGTGCATAAATTAATGTGTTGAATTTGGCCTTTGGGTAGTCGAATCTACTCTTCGCAAATAATCAATACCGGAAGGCAATAGTACTCACTAATAAGATATGTTTAAATACTATGAAACAGGAGAATATTATTAGTCAACATGATTGTGTATATATATATATAAGAAATACGGATGGCGTTCTTCACCTAACACTTACAGAGGCATTATATACATGTATTGATGATAATTAAAAAAAAAAAAAGGTAGCTGAAGATGAGAAGATAGATTTTGAATAGAGAAGTATTAATAATATTAAAAAAAATAATCTTACATATTCATATAATTTCATATAATTTATTTAATTAATTTATACTAAAAATAATTTTATAATCTGTCAATGTAATATATATAATTGCAAGTAGTTGACAATCATACTGGGCCACTGGCCACAATTTTTTTTTTTATTTGAGCTACTGGCCACAAAATTTATAGTCTATAAATAATCCAAACCGGAAAGCAACTTCTGACGGCCTGGTTGGATGAAAATTGAATTTTTTTTTTTTTTTTTTATAGTAATAATGATCTTGCAACTTAATACTCTTATTCACGTGCAACCTTGCCAGTGGAGGACTTTATAGAGTCACGCACGCTTATAATTTTTAATGTACGCGTCGGTATATTATAAATAAGAGTAATAGTATATATAATTTTGGAGTTATAAACAGTATATAATTGCTTTAGTAAAAAGTGAAATTTATTATTAAAAAATTTAATTTTTTAAGTGGATTTTATATGTATTTATTTTTTTTCAAAGTAATTATATATCGTTTACAAATCTACATTTATATTTATCATTTTTTTAAAAATAAAATAAATATTTATGATAAATTATTTATTATAAGAAAATTATAGATAAATTATTTATTCTAAGAAAATTATAATTTTCTTATAATGATAATGATAGGATACAGTTTGTTTTGATTTAAATTTTGTTTGGATTTATAAGATTTATTTAATTGTAAAAGAAGGAAAATGATCGAACCTGCCAAGCACGAGCTAGCTGGTTCGTTCCGACACATGATGAGCACAATGACAATTATGGCCTTATTACACAAGAAATTAACATGAGAAACCACACAGTACAAAAGATCACATTATTTGGCCCAATAATTACCGAGCTCAACAGGCTCAAAACCTCTCGCAATCGATGTCTTGACTGCATCCATTACCAATTGTGTCTTCCTACTAATGGTTGGCCACTTCTTCTCAGGTCTCGAACCCTTCACTTTAATGGCTTCTACCAAACTGGCAAATTCCCTCACCATCAAAGCCTCCTGAGGAAGATGTGTGGTGACAGTGTGCTCACTTGGCTTTGGGGCCCATGCTGTCACCAGCTCATTGAATCCCAGCTCTGTCCCTACATAAAATGAGGCTTCGTGCTCTTCAAAAGGGGCAACAAAATCATGAAGACGTAAAGTACCCTTAGTGCCAATAGCTGTTAAATCCATAGTCAAATGTGACAAGAAACAGCAGTAAAAGTTTGCAATTTGCCCATCTTCCCAATGTAGAGTAGCACCACAAGACAGAATAACTCCTGCTTCGTTAAGTACAGGCCCGCGCAAGGCTATTACTTTTTTTGGCAATTCATAGTCAGTAGCCCACAAGATGCCCCTGATGGCATACCAACCAACATCTCCAAGAGCACCTTGCGCGTCAAGATCTGGCTTCACACGAATGTCATTCTTAAGAAATTCAGGATCCATTCCGAGTGTAAACCAGCTGTTTATCTGTGGCCAAACAGAAATAAGCATTTATCTTATAACAATAATAAACTTCATTTGAAAACTTAGTTTACTGTCGACGTGAATCATCCACATTCATATTTAATATATATAAGAGAAATGTTTTAGTTACGTTATTTTTAATATAATAAAGTAACTAAATTTTTATATAAAATATAATAAATAATATAATTTTTTAAATTTTAAAATAATAATAATATCAAAAATTAATATTTAAGTAATTTTTTATTTAATTTTTTTATCTTTTATCTAAATTTATATCATCTTATTTATCTCTAAATCCGAACGGGCAATCGGATATGCTTTTAAAAGTAAGAAGTGAACTATCGTACAAGCAGTAAATGATCAAACAGTAAATTATTTGACGAATGAATAATCGGTACAAACAGTAAATAAATGATCAATAGAAGCGAAATCCAAAGGAGTGAACTTTCGTACTAATTTGAGCTTCCCGAAACGCTGTTTATCGGAAAGGAACTCTCTCATCTTGGCGGTCCGAGGGTGGTGCATCCACATGGTGCCGTCCATGAACTGCACGCCATTAGAGTCGCAAGCCTCGATGATGGTGTCGAACTCGGCAACGTTAAGGGCGACGGGCTTCTCGAGCAACACGTGCTTCTTCTTCTGGGCGGCCAGGACGGCCCACCGGACGTGCAGACTGGTGGGTAAGGGTACGTATACGGCGTCGACGTTCGGGTCGTCGAGGACGGCCTCGTAGGAGCCGTAGATCTTGGCGTCATGGGGCAAGTTGTTGGCGGACGCAAAGGCCTTGGCCTTGTCGAGAGAGCGGCTACCAATGGCGGCGACTGTAGCGTTGGGAGCGAGCGAAATGGCCCGCGAGACCTTTCGGGATATATCGGCGCATCCGAGTATTCCGATTTGAACCTTCGTTTCAGCCATCTGTAGAGAGGGAGAGTGTAAGAAGAGCTTGGGATGATAATGGATATATATTTAGAGCGCCTATTGGGTTATTTATATTGTTTTTTTATTTTAGAAGGGTAGTTGGGAAGAGACTATTTATAAAGCATTTATCTTCTAAGATTCGACACGACAAAAGAACGAAATAAAACAAAACAAGCCTTACCAAATTCTATTTTTTATTGGATATATCATGATTTTGTAAATTCCTCCTTCCAACAATCTTGACTAATAGGTGAAAAACTATTCTTCTCAATTTCATCTCTTCTAGTTTTTGTGTGCACGTCACTACGAAAAGAATTGATATCTATAATCAATTAATTATAATTAAAAAGATCATTTACATAGAAATAATACTTCTTTTTTTATATAGTACATCAATTCAAGAAGAAAATGTTTTTCATCACCTAGATCCCCTATTTACAATCCTTGAGGGCTCATCAAATAAAAAACAATCTCATAATTTAACCAAACATGAAAGTCTCGAAGTAAATACTTAAAGAACCAAGAAGATAGAACCTTCTTCTTGTTTAGACTCCTATTCTATCCATGATAAATCAATGGAAAAGTTCATCCCCTAACCTATAATTATACTTGATGGAAATTTAGACTTCTTAATAACAACACAAGAATTTACATAAAAAATTTTAAAAATAGAAAAAAATTCACCAGACCTAGAAAAGAAAATTTACTATGTAAAAAATTATTACAATTATACAATTTTTTTTCATACTCCCAAAGACACCTACAAAACTTTCCTATTAGTAAAACATTAACTTTTACCTCTTTCCCTTTTACAAACAAAGGTTAATAGAAAAATTTTACTAAAATCAAAAGTTATTAGTTAAGTTTTGATTGGTGCACTTAGTTAAGAAAGTTAAGTCTCTTTTTATAGGTCTTAGGCCTTACTCCTTCTTCACTCTTTACCCATGTAAGACTAAAGATAAAAGAGCAAAATTCAACAATTTCTACCTTGAGACTTTGGCTGATTCCACAATCACACTCTACCACAATGGAGATCTTCATAACTTCCGCTATCATATTCCAACATAAAAGCATACCTACTTAGAATAAATCAATTTCAAGCATTTAATTTTGACTCATGTTGAAAACAACTTTGCTGAAAATTATGATGTAACCCCTACGTTTGGTTTTCCTGAAAGTTCATCAACCATCGACATAAATTTCTACCACACGCTCTACATCAATGTCAAACCAATACTTGTGTGCAAACTTGTAAACCTGCTAATAGTAACACATCTTCTGTCATAATAACTTTAAAACTAACGGAATATCATGAGAATGTATATGTCCCTTTTCGAAAGAGAACGTCTTCCATAGAGAGAGACACGATGTTAGTTTCATACCAATATCTCTATTTATTGACTTGAAACCATTTGTCGAACTTGTTCAACCTCTTTGACAACTTTTCTTAATGTGCCCAAATTTTCTACATCTCTACTAAACTGCTAACTTCATGGGTTGGTCTGCGTTTCAATGTTTTGTGTAATCCTAATAAATTCAAAACGTCCTTGACTTACACTTGCAACAAGCCAAAATTGATTATCCCATCAAATTTTTCTACCTCAAATCTAATAGGATTTAAAACCCTACTTCCTGACATTACCTCGATGAAATTTACTGTAAAAATGAATATTACTTACTAAGTAAGTTCCTAAGAAAGATTTAATCTTTTCTAAATAGAAATTCAAGATTTCCAAAAAATATTGGAGGGTTACACTAGACACAGTTAAATATCAATCTCTTAGACAGAACCTCTTTACACCGTACGTATTTACACTACCACATTGAATCTCCACCTCGCCAAAAGAACCTGATTTTGATACCACTTGTTAGGAATCTGGATCTCTTAAATTCACCCACTAGAATTTACTTTTGACAAAATATTAAGAAAAATAGAGAAAAAAATAACAACATAAGAATTTATGCAGAAATTTTCAAAAATAAGAAAAAAACCACCAGGCTCACAAAAAAATCGACTATGTAAAAAATTATTACAATCACAATTTTTCTCCTCACCCCTAAAGACACTCACAAAATTTTTTCACTAGCAAAATTTTAACTTTTACCTCTTCCTTTTTTAAAAGCAAATGCCAACAAATAAATTTTACTAAAATTAAAATTTACTAGCTAAGTTTTGAGTAGTACACTCGGCCAAGAAGGTTAAGCTTCCTTTTATAGATCTTAGGCCTTACATCCTCTTCACTCTTTACCTAAGTGGGACTAAAGGCAAAAGAGCAAAACCTAATAATACTTCCATTGGACATAGGCTTAAGTAGACACCATTCTTATTCTACTAAGAATTTCTTTATTAAATCTGCTTATGCTACCTAAACTTTCGTAATTCTAAATCAATGCAACATTGACCTGAAACATGGAGAAAACTTCAAGATAGATTAAAACTCTTCTTTTGTAAGGTCTTTAATTAATAACATTCTCCCAACTAGATCACTTCTAAAACTAATTCCATCCATAGAAGATGACCAGATTATCTCTCCACTTTGTCAAATAGAAGAAGAAAATCTTTTCCACTTGTTTTTTAACTGTAACTTTTCCAGCATTCTAAATGGCCCATCAATAATATCTCTCACTTTGCTTTCAAACTATTTCAAAATAGAACTCAGTCATTCTTCATCCTTCAATGTAGGATTGTTAGTACTTGAAGAAGACATTCATTCTTTCCAGTGATTTGCCAGTACCATAGCCATGGATAACATTTGGATTTTAAGAAACTAGCCTAACTAGATAACCACAACTCTCCTTGTCCATCACCAAATTGGTTTGTGTCAAAAGTTTCCAAAACCTTCAAGGAAAACCAAATTGGTTTGTGTCAAAAGTTATCCATGGCTATGGTACTGGCAAACCCCCCCTCCCCCCCTCCCACTCCCCTCCTCTCCTCTCCTCTCCTCTCTTTGGACCCTCTAAATAAAAAGTTTTTCTTCACTTTCATTTAATGTGTTAATAAGAAGCAACCCCCCCCTCTCTTTGGACCCTCTAAATAAAAAGTTTTTCTTCGCTTTCATTTAATGTGGTAATAAGAGGCAACCCCCCCCCCCCTCTCCCCTTTGGACCCTCTAAATAAAAAGTTTTTCTTCACTTTCATTTAATGTGGTAATAAGAAGCAACCCCCCCTTGGACCCTCTAAATAAAAAGTTTTTCTTCACTTTCATTTAATGTTGTAAAAAGAAGCAACCCCCTCCCCCCCTTTGGACCCTCTAAATAAAAAGTTTTTCTTCACTTTCATTTAATGTGGTAATAAGAAGCAATAGAAATACAATAGTAGCAGCTTGCAAATTGGATATTGGCACGCCTCTTTTTGTTCGCACAAGCTCCAGTACAAATAGTATCAATCCAAATATTGAAGAAGCCATAACAACATTAATGGCTATTCAAGAGAGTAAATACAACAGCGGAACCAACAATTTTTTTTAGGGGATCAACTTTTTTATCACACGATGTTTATATAAAATGTAAAAAATATTACAAAATCATAAAGTATATATGCCAAATAACATAAACACACAAATTAATGTTTATTTTAGAAAGTAATATTCATCCATTATTATTTTTGTAAATTTAAAATATTTAAAAATTATTTTCTTCCAAGAAATTATCAAATGATCTTTTAAAATGTCATTTTTAATTCTAATATCTAAGTTAGTTGATTAAATTTAATATAAAATCTATCTATTTTGATATCACATTAAGTATAGAATACTACAAATTAGACTTTAAATAATTTCTTCTTTACTCAATGAAGTTTAGAGGGTAAATTACCTCTACTATTTTTCATATATTAAATCATGATCAATCTTAAATGATTTTTCTGATATTTTCATTTTAGAGTTTATATTAAGAAACTCAGTAGTGTATAAAATAAAATTGGGATGAATGTTAATAGTTATTATGTAATTTAATTTTAGTGTGGCCACATTCTATAAAATAGATAATATATAGAAATTATATAAAATCTAAGGGTTATTGGAAAAATAAATAAATTTTTCGAGAGGGCCAATTTTTATATATAGAAATTATCCGTACTCTCTGATCTCTATTAAATTTTCATATTATGAATAATCCACTATTTGTATATTTAACTTTCTTTTGTAATCGTACTGTTTCATCAATGAAACTTACTTAAAAATAAAGAAAATTGTGACCCAATTGTTTGTTGAAATGTCTCACACAACATGAGAGTCTATTGAGACTCTTCTAATATATATTATATTAGAAGACCGTATAGATTTTCTCATATATAATATGTAGTCCCCGTACAGAAAGTAGTGAACTTTACAGAGAATGATTTACGGGATATAAAATTATAAATGCAATACAAGAAGATTCGGATTGAGCTTAAGATGAAGTTGGCGTACTTTGCATTTGTAGCCGTTGGACATGTGTTGTATTGTTTATTTAAATAGCTTTACACTATAAAAAAAATAAAAATATTTAACTAATTAATTGTAATTAAAAAGATTATTTATAATAAAAACAATCATTTTAATTACAGTTAATTGATTATATATCCTTTTTTTTTTTCTTATAGTGACATCAACGTTTGTATTAAAAACAACCAAGTTTATATTAAAAACAACCAAGTTGATCTCCTTACAAAGGTTTTAGTCATCTCCACCAAGCATATTAGTCTTGCAGAGGCAATTGGGAGTGGGGATTCCTGAGATGCTAGTAGGATAACTAGTTATGTGGTTGATATCTGTCTCTCATTCTCTTTGCCAAGCGTTGTGGCTTAGGACCAGTTTGAAAATCTAATTATATAATATTCTCAAATATTTTTAGATTATTTGATTACTATTTATTATAAATAGTTCAATATTATTCACAATTAGTTCACTACCATTTTACTACTTTTCATAAATGACTACTAGCATCCAAAAGCAACCTTAAAGTCTAATACATGTTATCATACCATATTATACCATCCATACTTGCTGCCGAAGCAAGTACTTCGGCAACAATAGCTGCTAGTATATCAATCTGTCCGATGAGTGTCTCTAGTATAGCAATAGCTGATCATTGCTTGTATATGTTGGAATAAATTTTAATGCAAGAGAATTCGAGTCAGATGAGATTGGACTGTCAGATTGCACGTTGATGGCACTGAGTTATCATGAGTCGGCAAATCAATGCAAATGCGAGAATTGATCATGATATTTTCTTAATTGAGATGGTTTTGGGTGCGTTTTATTATTTTGACCATAACTTTAATTACGGGTATTGGAATCGCACATAAGATCCCAATTCAGAAAGTTTTTTTTGACGTGCACGCCATAGCCATCCAACTCTCCTTGGTGTGCATCATTTTTTACATCAAATTCCACTATTTTTCCTTCCGAATCACTATTTTTAGTTTTTTTTTTCTATTTTAATAATATTTCGTTTGTCAATTAAGAAGTGATTCTGAATTCAATTTGGACTAGATTTTTGGCAGATTACTTATTTTATCTCGTATTTCATTTGGGCATGATTTTCAAGATTTTGTTATTTTTTGCAAAATTCCGATGCAGACTATTTTTTGCTAGATAATATGGCTTGCAAGCTAATTTTTGACATTGCTTGATTTCATAATATTTAGTTGAACTTCGGAGACGTTCTTTTTATGTTTTGGATGATTTTCTTGTATTCTTTCTTGTAAATCGTCCCATTGAATTAATTTACAGAATAATTATTATTTTGTCTGACATCATAATTCCATTACATGACTCATTTGCTGCTTTGAGTTGTTTTGGCCATGGTACTCTGATTACCAGCCTTCCCTTGATATCATCAATTTTGAAGGTGATTCTAGTACAGTTATTTAAGTTATTTTTTATTCTTCCTTCATACAAGACTAGATTATTGCACCTGTCATTTGAGACATAAAGTACCTGCTCACATATTTCAAGTCTTGGATAGCAAAAAAGATTTATCGATTCAATAATTGATACGCGTATGATTTAACGCAATGGATAGCAACAACGCAAGTCCTTAAAAACATCTCTTTTATCCAAATTCTTTTCAGTTTACTAAAATTGTGACAAAAATTCACCTTATATTAGTCAACTTGTATTTAAATTTTGTATTGAATTTCAGTAATTTACTTTACCTTTGCTAAAAGAGAAAAAAAAAAACAGGTGTAGGTGCTATATGCCTAGCTTGATCTAGCCAGTTCTTTGTTAGGCTGTTTCACATAAAAATAAAAATAAATAAAAAAATTTCTTGTAGGCTGTCTTTTTATTTTAGTCAAGGCTTTTGTAAGGCTGATGTAACATCTGTTTGGCAGGAATGATTGGTATATTCTTTTTTAAACTATACTGATAATTATTTCTTCTTAGAAAAAGTGATTTTGTACTTTGCAGGTTGATGTGCATGCCAATCAATTTTCCTTTGAGTTTAATTTAACTTTTGTCAAGTGAGCGTATAATTTTACCTTTTGTTAAAAATCAGTATAAACGTAGCAGTTCTCCTTCTCTCAAAATAGAGACTTTCTGAATGAAAACTAAGAAGTTAAGGTTGAAACTCACTTGAAAAATGCAGATAAGAAAAAATTATTCTCTCCTATTATTATTATTATTATTATTAACATATCTATGGATTCAAGCCTTAATTTATGACAATTAGTTGTTATTGGCCTTAAAATTAAAATAGGAATTATTGCTCTTTGGAGTTTGGATAGAGACAATTATTTTTTAAAATAAATTAATAACATATAATAAAGAAGTAGGAATATAATACAAGATTAATTTTAGGAATAAATTTTAAATATATAAGTTTTATATAAATTTTTTGTAAAAAAGTTGAATTAAATAAATGAACTTTTCATATTTTTTCATGATAGAATATTTTTGTTTAAAATATTTGTACAAAACTTATATATTAGCGCTTATATATATTATTAATAATATTTGACAGTCTTCATTATTTGGAGACAGTCAGAACATTCTATTCACATAAATAATATTTTTATTGTTCATATAAATAATAAAAATATTATTTATAAGAGTGGAATGTTCTGTACTATCCATCACTGCTCATATATTATTTGTATAATACAATAACGAAAATAACAAATGGAGGAGAAAAAAGAAAAAAAAAAAGGTGGTGGATAAAAATTACAACTACAAGGACCACAAAAAGAGACGTTGGCTTGTACGTTTCTTTTCCCAAAAGAAGAAGAAAAAAAACGGGTACATGTTTTCTTCTGCCAAGTTTGCAACGGCCAATTTACCGTCTTTCCCACCATACCAGAGCAACAATGCTACTACTGCACCCATCCTCCCCGGCCATTAATTCTCTCACTCCCAATCGATCCAAAACATTACTTCACCGTCATCGGACCATTGTGCCACGCCGTACACTCCGATGCGCTGCCGGCAATGATGACGTCGACGCATTCACCAAGCGCTCCGGTTACCTCTTTAAGCTCACCGCCATCGAGGCTGATTCCTTGGCTGACTACAACGTCTCGAAGATTGCCGCGGTATACAAGAGGAAACCGCTGGTTCTCTTTCGCCGCCTCTTTCAGATTGGGACCACTTTCGGAAAATGGTTCGCCCTCCGGTACCTCGACCGGGTCATGGAGAAGTCCGACTTGATGTTCGAGGCGAGTCTAATTCTGTTGAAACTAAGGTCATTTGTTTGTACTTCCAGTTGTCTTCTAGTTCCTTGACCGTAATCTCAATGGTTTTCTGATGCAGGTTAGGGCCGCAGAGCTTCGGAAAATACTGGTGGAACTTGGTCCGGTGCGTCTTGGTTGTTAGACATAAATTTACTCCTTTTGAACTTGCTCTGCTCTGTCTTGCGTACTTTCTCGATGTGTTTTTGACAGTTTTATATGGAACGCTTGAATTTCCTTGTCAATTATTTTTGTAGGTGATATATTTCAACTAGCTTGTTTGTTAATTAACTATCACAATTGTTTCAAATTGGTATGTATAAGGTGCGTTATGGTAAGAAATTCACGAAACTACTGAGGTTAAGATGACTCTAATTTCACCAGCCGAAAATAATTAGATATAATATCTTCGACCTCTGTCAGTGGAGAGTGAGAGAGAACAAACTTCGGATAGAGCAAACCTAATATTCAGTTTTTAATTGTAAGTGAGACTTTCTTAGCTCAAATGAAAGACGGTCTTTAAAGGTTAGTACAAGGTTCTAAATCTGGCACTTTACGATGTCAAATCTAAGCTATACGTAAATGAAATTTGATAAAAATGGGAAGAACCGATATAAATTCAACGTTATGCATTTCTATTCCTTATACATTTACTGTTATAAAACTCATTTGACATCTATTAAGATCTAAAATACCAAGGATTTGTGGTTTTGTATAGTTGCTTCCTTCTTATTTTGTGTCCTTCCAGTGATTTATTATTTTCATAACCTTTTCCCTGTAGGCATATATCAAAGTTGCTCAGGCTATCTCATCCAGACCTGTAAGTTGACATTTGCTCCATGAAAGGGCTTTCTACTGCCCCTTTCTTTTTCTCATCTCAGAAATTCATTATTTCTTAGCTATTAGAGTGCACTTGCAAGTGAGTCTGCTTGCTGTATTCTTAGTTGCTATCACTTGAGATTTTAGTCCAAAGGCTTTTGTATCATGATATGTTAAACACACGTGTTCTTTTTTAGTGGTGATGTAGCTTTCTCATTTGAAGGCCTCTGTCATATAATTCAACTATACTTACAATACAAACACCAAAGAACTTCACAGCTCTGCAAGTTCTTATTTATTATGTTGATTCTACTTTTTCATGTTGGGGCTTGACTTATACACATACAAACCATGTGAGTGCAGTGAACCCTTTTGAATTCTTGTAAACTTCTTGGCATTCCCTTTGAAGAGTTGATAGAAATGTTCTGTTCAAGTTTCTCATAGTTTCTTGGTGTCAAGTCCCCATATGAAATGCTATTTGGAGGCGCCTGTAAGTCAAGGATGCAACATTTGCAATAGAGACTATTCTTCTCTCTAATATGTAGGATTTCGAAAGATGTTTTTTTCTTCATGATAGATTTTGTTCTGAAAGCTTTAAAGGAATGATGGGAGAAATATTGAGGACTATTGCTTCAATTAGCTTCTACCCCACAGAAATGTTACTCCATAATTTAACAAAAAAAAAAGGAAGAGGAAGAAAATTTGGTGACAAAACAAATAGGTGGATGATTCTTTGACTGTGATACATCAGTTGTGGCCTAACACAGACCTTGGATCACCGAAGTTTGAAAGAAATTATGATTAGGACAGTTATGTCATGAACTAAGGTCACAGTAGGCTAGAAATGAGTGAAGCTAATATTCAGCTTCTAAAGGCTTATGTCCAGCATGGGGATGGTGATTTGTAACCTAAATCGATGCTTTTATTCGAGATTTGTAACGTAGCATCTTTCGAGACATTATGTCGTAACTGTTTATAGATGATGCTATATATGATGTCTTTTGGTAGGATTTGATACCTCCCTCGTATTTGGATGAGCTCTCACTGTTGCAAGATCAAATTAGTCCATTTTCCACTGAAGTTGCGTTCAACACAATAGAACGAGAACTTGGTTTACCTTTAGATGACATTTTTTCAGAAATCTCACCAGAGCCTATAGCTGCAGCCTCCCTTGGGCAGGTATGTATTTGGACATGTTCACAATCTTTGACATTTTTGGTCGTCTCTTTTACATATTTAAGCTCTGATTTTGTATTTAGCCTCATAATTCAAACTTTCTTCAGTCTCTCTCTTCTCTCAAATATTAGGTTTATCAAGCTAGACTTCGTCGTAGGGGAGAGGTTGTTGCTGTTAAAGTGCAAAGACCAGGGGTTCAAGCTGTGATATCCCTAGACATTCTAATATTGCATTTTCTAGCGGGAATACTTAGGAGAGCAGGAAAATTTAACACTGATCTTCAGGTATGCTGCAACATGAAACTTGGATTAGAGCAACCTTGACATCTATTGCGTTGGAAATGAGGAGTTGGGCATAATATGATGTTGTTAACCGTATTGAATTTGTCTGACGAGTGTTTTGATAAATTCCATTGATTTTGAGAGCATCTTTTATGAAAAAAATATTGTCCTGATTTCGATTAACTATCAAACAACTTTTGTATATGCTTCCTTCTCAGGCTGGATTGTTATAACTGAGATACATGTCCTTTAATATGCAGGCAGTTGTTGATGAATGGGCATCAAGTCTTTTTCGGGTATTTCTTTATAGTGTTTTATGACTTTTTATTTTATTTTATTTAGCCAAGTATATCATGACAGGAAGGAATGTAGGAAAGGAGTGCTAGACCACACACACACACATATATGCTGCTAGTCCATTAATAAATTCTGCTTTTCTTGCTTAGAGCTTAACTGAGTCTACTACATACCATAACTGAAAGAGACCTCATACTACTGGAATCATAAATCTTAACATCAAGAAACTTTTGTTGCGTTCCTGGTCAAAGATTATGTAAGTACTGCTTTTCTTAGAGACTTATGCAAAAGATTTCTTTTTGTTATCTATGTGTTTGTACCAAATTATTGGTCCATTTGCATAAGGAACACCTTACGCGTGTCATCAGATACTTATTTTCAAGAGACCAGTTAACTTCATTCACTTATTCTATGGGTCCATTTCATCTGTTGGTAGCTAAAACGCATGCGTGCACACACACAGAGAAAGAGGGAACTCACAAAATTAAGTAGTTGACGCAGTCTCGCTGTTGGTAAAGCATATGGGAACGTTTTACATTAATATTTTTTCTGCACAAGGAATATTCTTAGAGCTTCAAATTGAATACAGGGAACGTTTTACACACACATATGGGAACGTTTTACATAAATATTTTTTCTGCACAAGGAATATTCTTAGAGCTTCAAATTGAATACAGGTAAATCACATTGAATGCAGGAGATGGATTACATGAAAGAAGCAAACAATGGTCTCAAATTTAGGTAAGAGCATGATTTTAATGACCGAAAATTTTCCATGTTAAAAACTTATTGTGAATTTAAAATCCTTCAAGTAAGATCAGTGATATCTTTAATGTTTCATGAACATATGGTTTTCAGCATAAGGAGGTACCCGGCAACTGTTTCAACTAATTAATATGGATGCATAAATTAAAGACTCCAGCTTATAAGCTTACAACCTTGATATTGTCAAGGCACTTTCTATGTGTTTCTTTATCGAATGTTTCATCTGAACATAGTTGTTGATTGGAGTTTGTTGAAATGGTCATTTATAGGTGGTAAAAAGCATATTGACATTCCCTCATCATTACTTTCGACACTTATAAAATCTTTCTTATCTGGGTTTTATTCTTCATCGGGCATCCAAATTTACCTATTGATAAGTTACATGGATTAGAGCATTAGTACCATTTTAACCATGGCCAATGCTGAATATAAAATTTCTGAAAATGCCCAGTCATTCCGAATGTGCAAATTCTTAAATTCTTGCATCCAAACTGTACCCCAATGAACAGATGTATTTTCTCGGTAAGCTTGTAAAGAGGTGCCCACTGTTCCCTGAGCCACTTCCTTATTTATTTCTCTGACTGCTACAGATATGTACTTCAGCAATAACCCTGAAAGAGTTGTAGCTTTCTTTACTTTTCATTTTTTTTCCTTATATTAAAATTTTTTTTTTTTTAATTCAATCAGGGCCTGTTGGCCTCCTTTCTGGCTCCAGCTGTAATTTATATGATCGGAGCCATTGAAATATATGGTTGCAAAAGTTGCACTCTTTTCTTCTGGTGTACTTTGTTAATGTCCTTATTTCAATAAATTTTACTTTTACCTATCAAAGAAGGTTGCACTTTTTTTTCCTTCGGGCATGTTATCATAGAACTAGACAGATTCCACTCTTCATCCTTGGCCATATCTTTGGTAGTTTAGTTTCCAGGATGATGGCCTATCTTAGAAATTAAGTCTCTGGATAAAGATCTTCTAACTCTAGAGACCAGAAAGTAATTTACAATTTGGATATCCAGACATGTTTTCTACTTGTAATGTTGTAGGCATTTTGATTGTAATTGTATGCTAGTTATTATAAGTCACCATAGTATCTAGCTGTGAATATTTTTTATTTTGCTAAGTTTCATTTATCAATTTTAGATTAAATCTTACATGATAGAAGCTCTTAAGTATGGTCCAATATATGCTTGAACAGAGAGTTATATGGTGCACTACCAGATGTTTTGGTCCCAAAAATGTATGTGGAGCATACAACTCGTAAGGTCCTTGTTATGGAATGGGTGGAGGTATTGCTTTTCATCTTTGTTTTCTTTATTCAGTATTAAGTTATACACCTAATTTTGACATGGCTTCTAACTGCTAGTTGTTTGTAAAGTTTCATATTGGACCACTTGATGCTCATGAGGTTGTTTGTAAAGTTTCCCTGTCTTATTTTTACAGAGATGGTTTTCCGCTGTGGATTTTTTAAGTATTGAAAATCTCATTAGAACTTATTCTATAAATTTGTTTACTTATGTCCCGTATACTTGGGCTCTTGTGTACTCTTTTGATCAATAAAATCTTGTTTACCAATAAAAAAAAAATTTAAAACTTATTCTTTGTGAAAATAGAAGCCAAGTGAAATATAGAATACAAGTGGCTGGCTCCTCTACATTGTTTTCATTGATACATATATCTTGTGATCCTACCCCTTGAACTGGAAATGAAGAATGATTCTTCCTCAAGGCCTTAGTGAAAATATCCCCCAACCAATCTTGTAAACTAGCATATGTTGCTGTTAATGTGCTTCTTGATAAGGTGATAATTTTGCTCAAAGTGACAATTGACCTCAATTTGTTTGGTTTGCTCATGGAAGTGGAAAGTTGGATTGATTGTATATCCATTGATGCTGTTTATCATAAAACATTTTCATGGCCTTTCTATTGGATAAGCCTCCCAATTAGAAAAGAGTTCCATTCTAAGTCATGATTCTTTTTTATTGGATGCGTAGCTTAAATTATAAAAATAAAAAAGGAGGATATCTTTTGAAGTTGGTCTCCCTACTTTATGCAAATTTGAGTTGGAACAATGTTTTGGAGTCAAAATTACTTGCAATTCATCAGGAAAATATCAGTCATAGAGTAGCATGGCATGCCTTGATTGTAGCTTCATAATATTTGGGGGTATGTGCTTTCAAAAATCATTCAAAGGGTTGGTAGAAGTCCTTTTCTTCTTTATAAACATAAGCTTCCACAAAAGCTTATGCATATACTCCAGATACTATGCTGATGTTTTCTCTTTTCTCGGCTTTGTAGGGGCGAAAGTTGTCAGAAGTGAAGGATCTTTACTTGGTTGAGGTCATTTTTAAAACTAATTGCAATGATGTGGTTATTAAATTATAACTCTATGTAGCATTGTGATAAATAAATAGCTTTGTTGTTTTTTACCAAAATCAGATCTCTGTTTCTTGTTGCCGAATAGGTTGGAGTCTATTGCTCATTCAATCAACTTCTGGAATATGGCTTCTATCATGCAGACCCGCACCCTGGAAACCTTCTCCGGACATCTGATGGGAAACTAGCTTATTTAGGTATATGTTACAAGTTTGAACATTTCAGTCCATAAAATCAGACAAGTTATTTTGTCCATAACTAAATTATTGACTCACTTTCTTTCCCTTTACACCAAGTGTTTCTACTTAACAATTGATTCAGTCGGCTCATTCAATACATTACCATTCATTTATATCAATCAGTACCAATTTCAAATTGATGTCATAGCCAAGTTGTAGTTTTTCTATTTGTGTGTATTGCTTTGTGCATTGGGTCAACGTGGGCATAGACTGTGGACAAAAAAATGGAAGCTTGATTGATCGCTATTGTCTCTTGCATTGGTTGTAGTTTGGATTAACTTTTTTTTTAATATAAATAAGTGAAAATTTTATTGATAATCAAAATAGTATTTTCTATGTACACAAGTGTATACAAGATAAGATAAGTTAGTGGTAGTATACGAGAAAAGCACCTAATCAGAAAATGAGAACAACAATAAAAATTTCTGAAAATTACAACCCAGAAAAAACAGTGGGCATCCATCCATTGGTATAGGGTTTTAAAGAAGAGTTCCTTGACTTTTGCCACCATATTCTCACAATTCTGAAAGAACTGATCATTCCTTTCTCTCCACAAGCACCATTAGGCACAACAGAATCAGCTTCCACAGCAAACTGTTTTTTCCAACATGCCAAGAGATCCCCAATCTATAAAGCATAACCCAACCGAGCTTTTTTTGGCCTAATTCCTATACTTCAAGTAAATTTGACTTGTTTGTCACATGATCTGATTGTAGGCTAACCGTTGCAGCAAAGATTTTATTGTGTTTAATTTACTCTTTCAGCTTAGCCTGTTTGCATTGCATCTTTTTTTGGCTTATATCTGTTGTATGTATCTATCCATGTAAAAATATAATTTTGCCATATAACAAGCCAAATTAAATATATGGTACAACCTCTAGCAAAGAAAAAGTGTTAACTTGTAACATTTTCCCAAGCAGATTTTGGTATGATGGGTGAATTTAAGCAAGAACTCCGTGATGGATTTATTGAAGCCTGTCTCCACCTTGTGAACCGTGATTTTGATGCATTGTCAAAGGACTTCGTCACTCTTGGGTATCATAATTTTCTGTCATTCCAGTAGAGATTACTCATTATTTTGGTATTTAGAAGGCTTGTTAACACAAACTCTACAGGCTTCTTCCAGCAACGGCAGACAGGGATGCTGTTACAAAGGCTTTAACAGGTTTTTCTCTCTATTTTCATGAACCTAGGTGTCCCTGTAGCTGCGTTTATTTAAGTTGATGGTGTTGACTTCTTTCTGTGGAGGATGTCACCTGCATTTTTTGTTTTTAGGTGTATTCCAGGATGCTGTTGCTAAAGGAGTTCGGAATATTAGCTTTGGAGACCTGTTAGGAAATTTAGGAACAACCATGTAAGGAGCTGTCTTACCACTATCATCTATTTCCAGGATATGCATTAGTTTTGCATATGCGTAATTGTTGTTGTTACTCTTTCCAAAGGGCTTTATTCGATATAAATTGTGCTGAATGTTTCTAATAGATCCGGTGTCTTTTTCCATTTGGCACATCTGAAATACCACATCTAGAATGAAATGTCATATCAGACCCGATACTATATATCTGTATATTGAGTATAGTATAATGATATGGGAAACTCACACATATAGCACCATACCATGGACTTGTAGCAGTGCTGTATGCATATAGAATGCACAACCTAGCTGGGAGAATATATATATATATTTATGCCTAATGAGCTTCAATCAAATTCATGAGTGTTCAATGTTTTCTCTTATAATTATCTCATATCTAATTTTTTTATATTTGATATAGAATTGGATAGGAGCTTAGCTGTAAAGATAATTTCCCTTTATTGATCCGAAGTTCAATTATCTGTGCACTGTTCTGCCAGACTAGCTAAGAAATTGTGTGGATGGGTCCCTCTGACCCAATCTGTAAATTGCATTTCAACAAATATACTGCATATAATGGACTGCTTTTGTTGTCATTTTAAGTTTTATTTATGCTCTTTTTCAAGCCACCTCCTAAATACTTGACTGCTTTATGGACAATGAAATGTTTATTAATGTTTGTGTGTAGTACATACAGTATTCTTTTGTTGGAACATGTAGCGGAATGGATGGACACCTATGCTCATGCATTGTTTTGTTTGTGCTCCTTAAGATTGCCACATTGATTTGTCTGTGCTCATTGTTTCATCCATTCAAGTTATTGTGTTACTTGCCCATGTCTTCAACTGATCTTTTTTCTATTCCTTCTTTTTATATCTCTTTTGCAGGTATAAGTTCAAATTTCAAATACCTTCATATTTTTCTCTCGTCATTCGGAGGTAGTCATATTTTTTGGCAGAGATACTCTGTATCGCTTTCTTGTGCATTATATTCGATACTGTTTGTGAAAGTTCATAAGGTTCTTGAGGTTAATGAGTAGTTGAATGACATTGGTTGCTCAACCTTTGCATGATTATTATTATTATTATTCTGCTTTATGCTGTTTAACGTTTTTTTTTATTTTTTTGCTCTCAGCCTTGCCGTATTGGAGGGAATTGCAATTAGCTTTGACCCAGATTACAAAGTTTTGGGTAGTACATACCCTTGGATTGCTAGAAAAGTACTAACTGACAGCTCACCAAAGCTAAAGGCTTCTTTGCAAACTCTTCTTTACAAGGTAAGCTGACTTTTATTTTTACTTCTTCTCATCAGCCTGCCTAGTGGTTCTGCACTTATCCCTGGCAGAAGAGACATTATACATGTTATGCATTCTTTGTCAACCATAACCCTGATTCCTAAATCATTTCTTCTCAGGATGGTGTCTTCAGAATTGATCGTCTAGAGTCTCTGCTAACCGAGGTTAGGTTTTCTATCTTACTCCTCTTTCTTTCTAAAACATCACATGTAGATCAGTTTATCTTATGTTTAACACATTGACCTTTTGTGGAAGCTATATTACAAATATTGCATCATAGTCAATTTACACTTCCTTTTAGTTACGCGTACATGTCTTGTTGTTGAAGTTGTAAACTAGATAATATGTTAGTACGAATTAAAAAAAAACCTGACTGCTGAAGAGAATTAATAGAATCAATTCTGATCCAGTTTTTATGGTTGAAACCAGTGTCATTTTTAGTGAATGAATATATACCTCTTGGGTATGCCAAAATATCCCTCTCATGCTGAGACAGAAATGTTTTCTGCATGGCCTGCAAACATATGGATTCTATAACATTGTTGGGATAGGAACCCCATGAGTTTAGCAGTCATAATATCATGAGAGACCAATACATCTATCCTTAGTATTTTTGCATGACTGTCTAACATTGTTGCTGCTTTCAGGACTTGAACCCCACTGATGTGCTTCAAATCCTAATGTTAGCACTATCTTAATATTATGTTACATCACAAATCAATTAGTTAACAGCTGCTTTCTCCCTACTGGCATCTTTGAGACCCAGGCATAGCACTCTACCGGCAATCCATCCCCATTCTTTGCCAAGTGTAACAGAAGTCTAGGCTGAGCTCAGCTTCACTGCAAGAACAGTCCCTTTTTGCGCTTATTATTAAAGAATTATTACTCATGAAAAAAATCGTGTTAGACCAAAAAACCAAGTCTTTCAGTGTTTTTGCATGATGTGCACCCACAGGACTTGAACCCCACACGTTTGGATCCCCCAGAGTGCCTAACACTGTCTAAATATTATGTCAGACGAGTAAGGGCACAAAGTCCTAAATTGTTTCTTTTCCAGCTGCGAAAGCTTAGTATCATTGGGTTAATTTATTCAGAGACTAAAATAACTCTTTATGGCAGTCCCTCCGTGCCAAAACAGAGAAGGCCTTGGTCAGAAAACAAGCAGAGGAAACTGATTCCAGGGTTGTTATTAAGGAAGTCCTTTCTTTTACTTTAACTGAGAAGGTATTTCAAATTTGCATGTAATCTTTAATTTTTCGACCTAAACTGAATCATGTGAACATTGCAGATACTTGTGAGATTTTTATTTTTTTGTTCTCAGGGTGCCTTTGTGAGGGATATGCTTCTTCAAGAAATTGCCAAGGTAGGATTTTGGACTAATACGTGTGTCGTTCCTCTGTACTGATGGCTATTTGTAACAAATACTTTTTGAGGAAAGGTTTTATACAATAACCATCCATTCATGTGCCTTCCACCCTTCCCATTTTGTTGACAGCACTGATCATCACCCTACCCTGTGTTTGCTAGAATAAAAAGAACAGAGAAAGAAGGGAAAAGGAAAAGAAATCCATCAAAAATTTCCCAGTGTATTCAGAGAATAGATAAACATAATTTCTAGATTTTGGGGAGTTTCCTTAGCTTTTCTGATGGCATTGCATGTGTGGAAACCTTCTGCCAGCATGTAAAAGTTGGTTGAGTTCAGTTGCACATGAGGGGAAGCATCTTTGTTAACCCATTCCTTGTCATTCCCTCTGTCCCAGTGAAAATGTTGCCTTGGTCAGTATGACAGTACCCACGGTTCTGTTGATTAGCTGTGATCATGAATGAAAGGTTCATATATAGAATTTTGCTGGTTTGTTTCAAATTTTTGAACAAATTCGTGGATATCTAACTTGTTGAATGGTCACTTTGCATGTATTTCTTACAAACTGTTTCATCGTCTTTTAATTACATGCTTATGTCCAATCATTTTGAGCAATTAACTGCAGGGTTTGGATGCTCTTGGACTAGCAACACTGAATTCTATAATCTCTACAGTCATACCCTTCATGTCTTTGGTTCCACTCTCATCGATGACTAATGAGGACATGGCCAACTTGAGAACCTTGAGGCGTCTTCTGCTGCTGTTGTCAGGGTATCAACAGACTGAAATTTCAGTTGGGGTAAGAGCTTTTGCTTCTACATTGCAAGGACCAGTTATATAGTGTTAAAAGACAAGGGGGGAGAGAGAGAGAGAGAGAGAGAGAGAGAGAGAGAGAATTCAATGCACATGCACATTTGAGGCCATAAGTTTATAGTAACCTAATGTTACTATCAACTTTTATTTTTGGAACTTAGTAATTTATTATAAAAAAAAAATGTGCTTTCTGCACTGACTAGTGAAGTAACTTTTCTGCAGTTGGTCTGTCACAAGCATATTAGATGGTTCATACAAAATGACATTAACCATTGCCTTTTTTTGGCAACTAGTGGAGTGGCTTTTCCGTAGTGTCTATAGCGTCCCAATCAACACATTTAGCTGAAATTGAGCTCTATATATGAGTTCAAAAGTTGTTACTTTTCTAACTTTTCAAAGATTCCTTCAGCTAATCTTGATAGGTGTTAACGGGTAATATATTCTGTTTTCAGTTTTGTTATTTCTTTTTGTATATGCTTGTGCTATTCTATTGAAACAAGCATTAGCTTTTGAAAAACAAGAGAGATGAAAAATATATATGTATAAATATTTGGGCTTGCAATCCCTTGACTTGAGCCCAAAATGCTCAAGCTTGAGTTTGTTCACTAATCAAGCCCACTTTCAGGTTAAGCCTACTTGTTAATAAGTGACTGAGTCAAGGAGAGCCGAGCCAAGTCCAAACATAAGCTATTCATGATCAGCATGCAAGTGCGTCTTGCTCATTTGCAACCTCACCCATTTTATTATGTACTATCACTAGTACACTAACTGAAAATTACTAGTGGCAAACAAAAGAATGCTGGAATACAAAGTTATATAGTGGTTTGAATTAACATATTTATATTTTGGTGGTTAAAATAACCTGAGCCGACGCAACATAATTTCTTGTGGGAACTTTGCCTCCATTTAGGCCTTCAGAAATCTAAAATTTCAGCGGTTTGACCCATTTAAAGTTTTGTGCCAATTGTGGACCTTATCTCTAAAGGTGAAATATTTAGACATTTATTTTCATAAAATTGTAAAAGAGTTGAAATATGAGTGAGAAATTTTGTTAAGCAGGAAAGCAATTTTCAAAGGAATTGTACTATTCCAGTTATAAGATGTTTCCACAATTAGTAGATAGGGTTGAGTACAGAGAAAATTGTTTCTAATTCTTGCCCATTTGTATTTTATACTAGGAAAGATAAAAAAGAAAATGGACTAATTAACTTTACTTTAGAAAGTGGATCATATGTTTGATAATCTTTTCAATCTGTATTTAAAGTGCTGTAAATTACACATGGTGTCTACCGAGAAATTTGAATACTGAAATTTGTAATAGAGTGACTGTCCCGATAATGCATTAATTCCTTCTGTAGGGACTCGGAGGTGGTGTCAGCCCAGACAAGAATCAAAAACTGTATCCAGAGGAAGCATCATCGGTCTTTAATCAACTTGCATCTGTTCAAGAAATCCTACCCATTCTCTCTGTTATTTCTGAGGTAAGAATCATGCATGTGCCTGCTTAAAACGCATATCACATGACATTTACATGTAGGTTGCAAACACATTCAATACTGCATTTGAGAAATCATTTGAGTCATATTTGGCAGCTCCCACCTGAATCCCAGCAGCAGTTACTTGGTCTACCTGCTGATCTCGCTGGACGGTTGAGCTCCCGTGTTGCTGCGAGGACACTCCGGAGAATGTTCTTATGAAACATTTACATTCTGGATTTGAATAAGACATGATGCATTGGTAAAGAATGAAAGGTTTTGTTGGGTAAGATATGTATATACTTTTTTGAATATCCTTCCTGCCAGTTAGGAATTACTTGAGAGGGGTTATTCTGAAATTTGAATTCACTACTGTGCGTTGTAGATTGATGGGTTTGGGAAGGATTTAGATTTGGGCGTTTAAAACACAATTCCCGTGTTGTTTATATTTAAAATCTGAACTTGGTTTGCACCAAATCCATACAAATGCTTTTAAGTTTTTCCATCATGGTTGGAAATCAAATTCCAAATAAATAGGTTTGACTTGGGTGTTAGTGCTCGCTAGAAATTCTCGTTGGCTATTATTGAATTTCTATTTAGAACCATCGACAAGAAGATCTGGTTTAGATTGGCAGATGAGATAAATTGACTTTATATTTTAATATTATTAATGTTTTGAGATTTAAAAAAGTTGAATTAAGATTTAAAAAAAAGTATATTAAAATTTGAAAATTTTGTATTAGGATTTGTATTTTGTATGAAACTTAGAAAAAATATAATGATAAATTTGAGATGAGTTAACACGAGCTCGTCTCATTTACGAATCCAAACCGGCCCTAAAGCTCGAGTTTGACAATCTACAAAATTAATTTTTACAGATATCCAATCTGCACATGCCACTTGTAGCATTACTTTAGCAACAACTACATCTCAGAAATATAAATTAATAATTTGTAAGTTTTTTTTTTTATAAAATCTCTTTATAGCTGTACTACTTGATATAATACAGCTTTATAACCTGATATTATCTCACAAGCTTGTAATGTTTGCCATAGATTCCTTTATTTCATCTGTACATCAGATAGGACAACCCTACCCATTGAACCGTTTGTTTCTCACCGAAGAGTACAGAACTACAATTATTTTATGTAATGAAAAGAATAACTTATGTTTTTTTTTTTTTTTTCTTATTTGCATCAACTGCACAAAAAGGACTGCTACTTGTGACAGTGATACACGTGAAAACTTTGGAAGACAAAAACCATGTTATTCGATTATTTAAGGATACACTCGTAGGGACCTACCATTCTCCCCCCGTAGAAATTCCTCAATTTGTACGAGTACCTGCCAAGATTCAACAAGAAGTTTAGGAATAAACTCGGGGTTTTGGGGGGAGGGATGAGCTACTTTTCAGAATTGGGTTCAGAGGGACCTCAATTGCTATGGCAGTTGGCGTTATATCAGACACATCTTCCAGATGCAGGTTGGCTGCAAGATCTGAAGAACAAAAAAGAATTCGAAGTTTCAATAATTAGGATTCCTGTATAATCATGAGACTAGAAGAACATTGTCTGATAATAATTGATCCAATCAAAGGCTTTATTTAACTCCTATTTATCATTGGTGACCAAGATATTGCTCAGTGGCATGCCCATAGGGCATCCTGTTGCCCTAAATATTATGCACTTGTCTATTGCATAATTTACACAGCATGAGTAATGCTACATACGGATGCCGTGCAGTCATTTTGAAAAAGAACGGGATTCATTATTAAAAATTTAATTCTTTTTATGTGAGTTCCGTATTTATTCATTGGTGTTTGTGCACTAGTATCATTTTTCATATGTTTAATATTGTTCAAGACATTGTGGTATCATATTAATTATTACTGCAGCTTCATGACTTCCAACAGTAGATTGGAGCATAAAACAAGTGGGCTATGACCCAACACTAGCTTACATGCCCCAATTATCTCAATCTGTGCATATAGATCTAGTTGCAACTCGAACGTGAGAGCAGTTCTTGTGGAAGTGAAAGATGCAACCATGTCTTCCAACATTCAATTGAATGAAAAGATAAAGAGGATAGGAAACTTATTAGTGGATATAAGAAGACATACCTAGAAGCGAAACTCTAGTATCAGCATCGGAATATGCCTCGGATCTCTTTTTGCTAAGAGTAAACAGTCCCACAAAAGCCTGCAGGGAAGTTGAGGATGTCACACATCCAATCCTTTTGCTAAACCAACTCTAAAATATAAATCTAGTGAAAGGGTTTTAGATGGGTGGAAATGATAGCCACCGTTGTGTAAGCATCTCCAGAATCAAAATGCAAAAGAGGGCGTGAATCAGTTCCCACTGCAGCAATTCTCCTGGCCAAGGCATCAAGGGGTACATCTAAGAAGACAGTGATCCCCTGCCTCATAAATTTCCTTGGAGAAAATAGAGTCAAAGGAAAATAAATAGTAAGGTCATAAGTAACAAGAGAGGATGGTAAATTTGAATATATATTCATGACCCCAGTATACCAATTGATAGGGCGAACAACTACACCACCTCCAGTGGCAACAACTTGCCTGGGCACCAAGGATAATTTCCGCAATGCCTCACTCTGAAGAAAAGTGAGAAACAACTCATTTTTCTTTCAAACATAGAAATAACACAAAAAGGAAAGAAGAAAAAAATGAAGAAACCCCTTGTAAATGTATTGGCACTAACCAAACGGAAATGAATCTAGTGGCAGCCCCGGAAGATGTGTTTAATCACTCTACCATAAAGCATAAAGTAGCGTAGTATCTATAGTGCCTTTCTTTTTTCTCTTATCCAGAGCAAACAAACAGCAGATTTATGCTATTTTTAGTTCATGAACTTTTATTGTAATTCAATGTTTCACAAATAGACAGCAGCTGATATTAGAAGATTCCAAGTATACATCACCCAATATGGATTTTGATTCATTGAATCCTGATAATAAATTAGTGAAGTGTCGAAGGACAGGGGTATGGTAAACTAAAACTGAGATCTCTTAAGTTCTTAACACCAAGTGAACTAAAACAAATCATGATAATGGTAAATCGTGGAGTGGTAGAATGATGATTATGACAATGACAATGAAGAAACACTGGGATGATCTAGGGGAGTAGAGAGAAAGAGAGAAGCTTCAGCAGTTCATAAACATGTACTATGTTCCAACAGACCTCGTGATCTCTGAAGAAACTCTCCCCACGCTGTTTAAATATTTGTGCAACAGAAGTTCCACTCATAGCCTGTTCCACATGCGCATCACTGGTACTTACAAACAACATACATCTTTCTTAGTGAAGAGTTCTCAACACATAGTATGGAATGCAACAGTACACAGGTGTTAAATCGAGTCCATTCATTCTCTTCCCTTACATTGTAATCAGCTCAGAGGTGTCGTATATGTTCCCCAGGGAAAATGTAAACTCTAGGCCATTAAATGGTGGCCTAACGAATATGCCACTGATGTAATATGTTCCCAAGGGAAAATGTGAACTCTAGGCCATTAAATCTAACGAATAAGCCACTGATGTGACTTCTTTGAGCTGTTACATGATCCACCAGATTACCTGGGAATCAACTTCATAATCGTTTTCCAATTAAAACATACAAGTTCCATGAAAATATAGAGATATTCAAATCACAAACCTGTCAACAAAGGAATAACCTAATGCTTCTGACAGAACTCGGCCCACTGTTGTTTTGCCAGAGCCCATCATTCCTGAGTTTGACACTCCATAGAATTCAATTTCAAGAATAGCTAGTATTGCTATCACAAAGATGGAGATAAAAAAGCAACTGACCCAAAAGAAATATTGATCGTCCATTTAAGCATGAAGCGACCTCTTGTGCCTTGTTCTGCAGAGTCCAATCGGGAGTACAACATCAACCAAAGATAATCATAAAGCCTTGGACTCTTAGTTTCAGAAAGACTTAACCAGACATGAAACACCAAAATCGAGTCAAAAGGCCATATGTGAACACAAAACTACTATAAACAAGGTTCACGACACGGTGCAGCGCTCTTTTGGGCTGTAGCGTGTATAAAATGAAAGATATTATACCTTTAACAACCAGTCCTCGTCGAAAGATGCACAAAGATTTCCAGATTCGAACACTGTAATAGCAACAAAACAAATACAACATGATCACAAAAGTCAATGATAAGAATTTTTGAACCCCAAAAAAAATGAAAAATCCATTAAACTTGATCCGGAAGACATTAGCATGAACTTCTTCGTATATGCAAAAACAAATAAATGCAGGCTTCGATTCAACGAATAGCCAGTAAACCACTATTACGCACTTCCAAGTTTTCAGCCTTGCCATTGTCCTCACAAGACAAATGATGTCGTTGTACATCTTTTGCGAGAAGAATGAATCTAAGATCTACTCGTCAACTGGTTTTATTCTATAAAAAAAAAAAAAAAAGATCTACTCATTAACTCATTACTTTTGAATACAAATTCCATTTCTAGATCCTACCTTGTAATTACGTGTTCTTCCTGTGTACATTTACTTAATCAAATACAATCTTATTTTACCTATAAAAAAATAAAAATAAAACTCAAATTTCACATCTAAAATTGCAAAGAATCGAAAGAATCATTGGCACCAAATTCGGTCTTTCCTTTTTATCAAATAGATCAGCTAGATTCAATGATGATCTCAACTCCAAAAGGTAAGTCTATGACACCACAAAAAGATCAGTCTCAACATTTAAAACCTCTAGAGGGCGTGTAAATTATTTTTTATTCATTATTTAACATGTCGCAATAAGTTGAGGTGGTGAATTTTGAATCTTTAATCAAGATAATGGTTAGGATTATGCAAAAATATTATTTCAATTCAAGATGAAGAATAAGGTATGTATATAAATACCTTGTGAATGGTTAGAAGAGTGCGAAAGCCGGAAATCGAACCGTCTCTGCTGCCTACACATGCCTTTCCGGCGCAAATCACATTTTTTTATCACACATTCATTTACCTCTCTCTGATTTAACGGCACCACGGCCACATTCGGCTTCCTTCTGATGCTCTTCGAACCGATTATGAGAGCAGAGAATTGAGGCGCTGCACCACACGTTACCTCCATGCCCTCGAAAATCCTTATATTCCAAAACGCCCGTCTCCGATTAAGAAACTCAGGAACCCTCGCTAATCAGGATCCAAAACTTCAATCATCCAGAATAGTCTAAAAACTTAAAGAGATGCGAGAAATAAGAGAAGGCCTTTGAAAGCACGGAACAAAAGGATAACCGAATGCACAAACTGTCAGAACTTCCAATATAACATGCTATCACTCCAAGACTTCAGTTTTTTGCTGAGTTACTCACTGGATTTCCAAGGAACCAAACAGAGCGGTAAAGCAGAGTAAGCTTCTTTCTCCTCTCAAAAATAAAAGTTTCCTAAGAAACAAACAAGCTGAAAGACAATGAGGAGACAGATAACAAGCAGTAGAAACGAAAATGTCGTACCAGAAAGGAGGAGGTGCGCATGATAACAGAGAGTCAGGGGAGCGAGTATGGTGGTACTGGTGAACAAAGCAGAGAGGAGAAAATATAGAATAATTCATTTGGTGAACAGGGACACGCATTGGCGGGGAGTAATAGGGTTGGAAATTACGCAATCACCCTCCCCTTCTGATATTAACTCTTTTATTTTTTTACGCTGGTATTAACTCATTTACTATTTAGGTTTCGTTTAGATTTAAAGATGAGATGAGTTGAGATAAGTTTAGTTTATTTTTTAATATTATTATTATTTTAAGATTTGAAAAATATGTGTTAGAATTTAAAAAATGTGTATTGAAATTTGAAAAATGTATATAAGAATTTATGTTTTATATAAAAAAAATTATAAAAATATAATAATAAAATGAAAATGAGTTAAGATGAGTTGAACTCGTCTTCGAATACAAACGAAGCCTTGATATGCAAACCCATAGATCAAATAAAAGGAAAAAAAATTGCAAACCTAATATAAAAAATTCTATTAAAAAAGTGTGAATGAAGATAAGATTTAGGATAAGTAGCAATATTGGTCGATTATTCATTTAATAAAGTTTTTCTTTTTAAGAAATTCATTTTATATAGTTATGAGTATATACATTTGTTCGGGGCTCCAACATTTATGTAGAAGCTCTTTTTCTTCTTCTTTTTTTTTTTTTTTATATAAACCATTTAAGTATGTGTATATATATATATGTGCATGCAGTTTAGCGTTTTAATCAATTCAATTCAAGATTAAAGGGTTTAATATTGGTAAGTAATTAATTCTTTCTTCATAGGGCGCTATTGATATTATAAATGACGAAGTAATAAATATTACTTCATAAAGATCATGTGGACAATTTTCAAAAAAATCTTCAAGTACCATTCTTTCTTTGATCACACACACACTATTATTAGAAAATTATTTATTTTACAGTCAATTTTAACGAAACAATTATTTACAATTCGTAAATAATCTTTTTATCATAATTAATTGATCACAATTTTTTTTTTTTTGTAATGTACACACACACACACACATATATATATATATAATATGCTAACCAGTTCTTCACATGCATGCTATTAATTTATTTTATTGCTAATTCCCACGTTGGAATATTCTCCAATGTTTCTACCAGAAGTACTGAATAACTTACAATTATTTTTACCATTGTTTTAATTAAGTTCAATTTTTGTTTGGATGTACAATACTACAAGTAAACAGCAAGTCTCTAATTACTTAACATGAAAATAACCATCAGATCATATTTGAGGAATCACATGGAGAAAATATTGGAAGAATAATTTAAATATTTTAATGTTGGAGAGAGTATTTTGATCTTTTATTGAAGTTCTCGTGAATATGGCTAGCTCATGGATACTACGTACTATAATGAGCTCAGATCGAACTGTTTGATTATCGGAAGTATAGGGGATGGGTTTATAAAAGTGATGCCGCAAAAGATGTAATTAATTAGCTTCCAAAAGGTGGGGGGATGAGTTTATAAAAATGGTTCACATTCTCCCGCGTGCAGATAGTTTGATATCTATACAAATAAGTAAAACAAATAGAGAAATAATAGAAGCAGTCATGAAGTTATAAGCGGTGTGCAATAGTTTTGAAAAAAAAGTGAATATATATAAGATCCACATAAAAGAAGTTAATTTTTTTCTAAAGTGACTGTATACCGTTTGCAACTCTACAATTATATATAGCATTATTTAAACAAGTATAATAACAATAAATTAACATAAAAAATCATAATAAACATCTTAGCAATATATAAAGGATCACCTTTTAAACATGCAGGTCTTCCATAATACTGTCTTCTTGTTTTTGCCGTGGTGTTTGACAAATATTTAATATTTATCCTAAAAAAGAAAATAATACATTATAAAAAGATTGTTTATTTGTAATCAGATACTTCTTATTAAAATAACTATTTTCTATTAAAATGAATATATATATTTTTTTATCACAAATAATCATTTTCATCATAAATACGACTATCAAATAAATAACAAAACACATAGTCACTTGCTTTGAGACATACTATTAAAATCAAAATCAAAATTTTGATATGTTTTTTAAGTTAATTAATGTGAATTCTTTTGCAGTATATGTAATTAGATAATTCTATACATCATACTTTCATCTCAATAAGTAAAATATAGCACATTTATCATCATTGAATTTCTATTTATTATATAGTCTTTATAATCTAATAGTAATGAAATATATCACATCTTAATTATTTAATACAATGAAAATAGGATGAGAATATGGGCCTATGGACCTATGGTGTATAATTACTCCATTATTACTACTTGTCCAGCTTGCGCTTGATTTAATGATGATCTACGTACTAATTACAATCTCTGAGAGTATTTGGCATGCAAGCCAAAGATTAGCAGGAAGGAGTTCACGACTGGCCATGATTACAATATTTCAGTAATATTAACAAACAGATCACATGCAAACAAATAGATCATATTCTGACGTATTTACCTAATTAAGGTAACGTAAATCATTAATCTCTCGCATGCAAGCCAAAAGTTAGTAGGCAGGAGATCACGACTGACCATGATTAGTGCAATCTTTCAGTAGTATTAACAAACAGATCATCACATGCAAACAAATAGATCATATTCTTTCGTATTTACTCAAAAAGGACGCAACCGCGTAAACCATTGATTTCGTATTATGTATTTGGTAGGACAAGGACTAAGAGGAAGAAGACGCGGGGCCTGGAGGGCATACAACTTTTGTCAAACAAATGGAGGATGTTAGATAAGGATGATGATATCCATACAATATTTTTACAATACTTTCACAACTTTTAGTGTTATATAGTTTTTTTATATTTTCTTTTAAGCATTTTTTTAACATTTTTAATCATTAAAATAAAATAAAATAAAATAAAAATAAATATTTATTAATATTCACATTCTTAATCATTAAGTAAAATTAAAAATTAAATAAAATAATTTATAAAATAATTATAATTTAATTGTAATTGTATCATTTTTGATTAGGTAATGGAGGAAAAAAGGAAATCAATTACTTGATAGCTAGCCAGCTCACCAACCCACAAAGCAAGCATGCCATGCCACCAACCACGCAGGTACTTGATCCAATGCATTGTCAACCAAACTCTCGCGGAGGTTGGTAAGCACTGGGCTAGGTACGCGCGCGCGGAGATTGATCATACTCTTGAATGCATGATGGCCGGGGTTTGGTGGGTTATAATATTGAGAATAAAGTCCGGTACTTTGAATAGCAAACTCTCTTCAAACATCTCACTCCATCAATATCCAAATATCATTAATATAAACTCTTATCAAAAAAATATATAACATTAATATAAACATTTTTTTAATTTCAAATCTTCAAAATTTTCATCTCCGAGTTTTGCTAATCATCATCGACTCAGATTTCCCACACTATATATACACCACACTTTTTTTGGTCTTTAATTTTTATTTTTCTGCTTTTATTCTTGTTAAACTATATTGATTTTTTCTACTAATCAACTATATACCACAGATTTGATAAGAGAAAAGATAAATAAATAAATAAAGTATAATCATGTAGTGTGTGGGAGATAAAATGATAAATGGAATTAATATTCTTTTCTAAAATCTCATAAAACATATTATAAATTCAAATCATTTTATTATCATTCATAAATTCTTTCACTATCATTTACGAATCATTACATTTCATCTCGCTATCCAAATGAGCATCAGGTTATTTTGTTTAATATGTTTTATATAGATAATTATAAACTTTAAAAGATTAGAAATATTAATCTATGTATAGTACTGATTATTATATTCTAATTTAATTTATTGAAATTTAAAAAAAAAATGTACCTGCCATAACATTTTAAGTGTGACCAAATTCCAATTTGATGATAAATAAGAAAGATCTATTAAAAAAAATTTGACATGAATTTACAGGTCACCCTTTAGTACTGTTTTTTAAAAGCATTGCCTAGAGTAGGTTTGAATTGTGAACGAGAACAAACTAGAACAGAAGTCTTAAAAAAGAGAGAGATTCAAACTAGACCATATATATTATCAAAAATGATGGGAAGAAATAATATTTAAAAACTCACTCACATGAATAATAATATAAATAATAAATCATTCATGTGTGTGAGTAAATGTTCTTAAATGTAATTTCTCCCTGCCATTTTTCATTATATTATAGCTTTGGGAGGCAGGAAAAGAGTAGAACTAATTGTGTACTTATAGCAAATAATATACGATCAAGTTCTTGGTCTTTTGTCTTTTTTGTCTTTTTTTTTTTTCAAACTAAACCTTATTCAAGTTTCACCCACCCCGACCAGGCATCAGGTTGAATTGTTTAATTTGATTAGACCAAAAAAAAAAAAACAATTTCACGGTCAAAGTTTCAACAGGACCACCATGTTAAGTCTTAAGAGTCTTATATACATATTTTATATAAAGAAGTAATTGGCAACCCTTACTGTTTGGGAATAATTAAAATATTTCGTACACATGAACAATAATTTTATTATTTATGTGAATGGTAAAATCATTGTTTAGTTTATGTGAATGAGATGTTCCGACTGCTCTCAAATAGTAAGGACTGCTAAATATTATATATATATATATATAAGTGCACCCACGCAAAAGGAAACCAAGTATTTGAATAAAATGTATGGTATGCATTTGAGTGATATATATATATAGAATAATATATAAATTTTATGTGTAATTATTTTTATGTACTTTTTTGCATTCTATTAATGTAATTGGTTGTCTCAATTTTTTAATATAAAATAATTATTAAGACCAGTCATAATAGAGTCCGAAAGCAAAAAATTATGCAAAAGTGAATGTATAAAGCAAATTGATCTTTGCAATTTTTACACATTAATATAGAGATCTAATTTATTAAAAGATAGAAAGTATTAATTTTACAAAGAAATTTGATAAAACTAATTTATAAATTGATATGATTTTATGTGATAAGTTAAATTTATTTTATAATATAAACAGCTTTACCATTCATAAACATATCAAAGTATACCAATTTATAAATTTAAATTTAGGTAAGGTTTGAATAGTGAGTTAAGATGAGATAAATTAGATAAAAATTAAAATTGAATAAAATCTTATTAAAATACTATTTTTATTTTCAGATTTTAAGAAGTTAAATTAATTATTTTATTTTATGTTAAAGTTTAAAAAATAATAATAATTAAATAAGATAGATTAAAATAAGATAAATTGAGAGACTATCTCAATCCAAAATCCCAGCTTATAAAAATTTTCAAGAGTATTTAAATTTGGATGGTATTATTTTAGATATTCTGTAAATAATAATGAAAAATAATAATAAAATATTAAATAATAAAAAATAAATAATAGTGCGAGAATATTAGAATATTATATTAGAATATTAGAAAAAAAATTAAAATATTAGAATATAATGAGGAAGAAATTCCGTTTGACTGTCTGTACAGTAATGGAGAGGATGGTATGGTAGGTGTTGATTGGATGGAGAGTAGGTATACAACTCATTCATGCAAACACGTGCACAGTCAGATGGTCCGAATTGAGGCATCAATTTAAGTGACTTGGATTGTCCCTTCGAAATACTGGCCAAATTTATCTCTTAAAAAATATATTCAGATAAGACAAAAATTAAGATCCGATTTATTTTATAAACTGAATTTTATTATTTATAATTTATTTTATACTTTTAACTTATTTTAATTATTTATTTTAAATTTTAATTCATCTCAATCACTCATTTTATTATTATTTATAACTCATTTTATCTTATCTTTAAATCCAAACGAATCCTTAAATTAAAAAAAAATTGTAAATAGTCACAAAATAATTCATAAATAATAATAGAATTTTAAAATAATAAACTAAAATTTTTATTAAATTAAAAAAAAACTCAATTAAAATATTATTAGCTTAAAAAAATATTTATTTAAGTAATATTTGAAAGTTGAGATACCATATTGTATCAGCTAAGAATTGTCATTTCCAAGAGGGTGAAACTTGTTAATTGCTCATGTTCATGGGCGGTGGGTAATTTGCCATCCTAATCGGTTTCTTTTGTCCTTACATGTCATAGCTCATTCTCTGTTTTATACAAAACCTACCATTTTTATAGAAATATAACTCTCGTTTTTATGTAATTATAATTTATGGGGATTGGGTCATTGTGTAGATTCAACCCAGATGTCACGCATCGTCCCATATATATTTTTGGACCACCTGGACTTGCCATACTGTATGCACAAATGTTGCATAAAGAGAAAATTATCCTGATCTTATCAAAACTTATTTTTAATTATTCATATTTCAAAATATATATATATATATATACAACTCCTGTTCGGATATTAACGCTTAAAATGTTTAATAAATATTGTAGAATGGACCAATGCACGACCGCTTCTGGAGGTGGCAGACTTCTGTCACGGTAAAGTTGGTGAAAATCATTAATGAAATTTAAAGAAAAATAATCTAGTCATAAAAAAATTATATAAAAATAATATTATAAAATAATATAATTTAATATAATTTATTAAATTATTAAATTATTTTTATTATAAAATATATTTAATAAATCATATAAAATTATATTTATTTATTTTTTACTTTAGCACTCTTCAGTGTTCAATCCTCATTGCACATCATGATAAATGCATTGACATTGTCTTTTGAGAAGTCTGTCTTTGCAAGAATACCAAGCCCTTCCGAAAGGGAAAACAAATGAGCCCAAACATGTAAGAGTGCTAGACATAAATGGGATTTAATCATTCATGTGAGGTTTTGTAGAGAGAGGAGCTAATAATAATGTAGGTAGTGGTGGATAGATAAGTGGTGCACCAATGAGACATGTGACCTCTTTTCAAATGAATGAAAAGAGAAAAATGAGAATATCTCCAATGTAATGAAAAGATAAATGGGATTTAATCATTCATGTGAGGTTTTGTAGAGAGAGGAGCTAATAATAATGTAGGTAGTGGTGGATAGATAAGTGGTGCACCAATGAGACATGTGACCTCTTTTCAAATGAATGAAAAGAGAAAAATGAGAATATCTCCACTGTAATGAAAAGTGGAACTCCAGTCATGTTTGTATTTTTTTTTTCTTTTAATTCTTAAGAATTAGCTTAAGTGGTAAAGGTATTGGGTTTAGGAGTATGCTCCACAATCTAAAGTTCAAATCCCATTGAGTATTGAGTATAAGCAATCTCTAAGGACCATCAAATTGAAAATTTTTTTCCTTAAATTAATCAAAATGCACTTGGAAGAAACTCTTTATTGAGAGACTGTGCCCCCTAAAATTAGTTAGAACATTGTTCTAAACACCCCGTGCCACCGCATTTAGTAGCAACACAAGAAAGTGAAGAAAATGTGAGAGTACAACCAAAAGTTGAGGAAGCGTTGCAACAATTTAGGTCACCTCCACCTCGAATCTTTGATCATCAAATTGTACTAAAAAATGGCACTACCCCAGTTGCAATGAGGCCCTATAGGTACCCCATTACCAGAAACCAGAGATTAAAAATATTGTATAAGATTTTTTGAGTAATGGAGTGATTAAACCTAGCCAAAGTCCATTCTCGTCACATGTTCTCCTCATAAAGAAAGCAGACGGAATATGAAGAATGCATATTGATTATAGAGCTCTCAACTAATAAATCATAAAAAAACAAGTTTCTCATTCTTGTCATTGATGAACTACTCAATGAGTTGCACAAGGCATTTCCCTTTTTACTTGATTTAAGGTCAAGTTTTTATCAAATAAGGATAAGTGAGGAAGACATTCTAAAACATCATTTAGAACTGATGAGGGTGTCTATGAATTCTTGGTAATGCTATTTGGGCTTACTAATACACCTGCCACTTTTCAAGGTTTAATGAGTTATATTTTCAAACCTAATTTCAGAATATATGTATTAGTTTTCTTTGATGATTTCTTTTTTTATAGTCAAGATTTGAGTGACACCTTGCACATTTGACAATTGTTTTATCTATTTTAAAGCGACATACTCTATTTGCCAAGAGATCTAAATATCATTTTGGAGTGACTAAGATAGACTATCTAGGTCATATTCATTTTGTGAAAGGGGTGAAGGTTGACTTTACAAAAGTAGCTGCTATGCTTGACTAGCTAGGTCCAAAAACTGTGAAAGCATTAATAGTCCTTTTGGGCCTTACTGGATATTATAGAAAGCCCATATGAAATTATGGTTCTACAGCAACCCCATTGACAATTTTGCTGAAAATGAATTCCTCCATGTGGTTTAAAGAAGCTAAATAGGTCTTTGAGAACTTAAAGAATGTTAACTACAACCTTCAGTTTTAAAGTTACCAAATTTCTCTAAAGGCTTCACCATTAAATGTGATGCATCACGAGTAGGGTTAGAAGTTTTATTGATGCAAGATGGGCATCCAATGGCCTTCTTTAGCAAAGTTTTAAAGGGAAAAGCTTTACTTTTGTCTACTTATGAAAGAGTTCATGGCTCTAATTTGTGCAATGGGGAAATAGAGGCCTTAAATTCTTGGTTAGACCTTCAAGATCAAAACTAGGAGTATCACTGGTCCGATTTAGTCCATTTTGGACAAAATTTAGGATTAAATCAATAATATCGATTTTGCATTTTTTAAAATCGATTACGCATCGATTATCCGCTAGTACTTTTGATTTTATCGATTCTAGTATGGATCAGTTCGATTCTTCGGCTTTAATATATTAAGTATATTAATATTAATAATGTATTTACTAAAATAAATATGTTGAGAATTTATTAGGCAATAAAAATATTTAATATATATTATATATAAAATATATGATCAAATAAATATTCATGTTTAAGATTAACATGTTATGTCATAAATTATAATATATTATTTCATACATAATTTATCTATTATATATATACATAATTATATATAATATTAAATATATAGTATATAATATTAAATTTTCATAATATATACATAGAATATGTAAACTAGTCTGATTCGGTCCAGTCGGTGTTGGAAAACAAAATTGATTCCTGACCGAATTTGACCAGTTTTTAAAATGAAGGAATTGATTCTGGACCTAGTCGAAAACTAGACCAAACCAACCAATCTGGTTTAGTCTAGTTTTTCGATTTGTCGGTTTATTTTACACCCCTAATCAAAACTACCAAGCATTCAAGATATTCAAGACCAAAACTGACCAGCAGGCTTTAAAGTTTTTATTAGAGCATAAGGTTGCTACTAAAGCTCTCCAAAAATGGATTTTAAAGCTCATGGATATGATTTTTGAGTTGAATGCAAGAGGGGTAGATATAAAAATGTAATTGATGCACTTTCAAGGAAGATGGAGAAGGACTTAGCTATTTGGCCCTTATTTCTTTTTATTTCATTTCCTACACCATTTTGTTTAGATGATTTGAAATAAAGCTATTCATTTTATATTGAAGTTACTAATCTGATTGATTTTTGCATCAAGGAAACCAAGTTTCTAAAGAGTTTTCCTTGTAGTAGGGACTTCTCAAAAAGGGTAAGCTGGTAATAGTACCTAGTTCACGATTTTAGTAAAGGGTGTTACAACATATTCATCACAACCTAGAGATGGACCATGTGGAGTATCATAAGACCCTACAAAAAGCTACATTAGATTTCTAGTGACCAGGTAAGAGGAAAGACATCAAAAAACTAGTGAAGGTGTGCCAACCTACCAAGTTAACAAGAATGAAAATGTTTGTATAGCTGGGTTACTTCAACCCTTGCCCATTGAAAAGCTTCCAAGCTTGAAGGGTATGACAATAATCTTAACTGTGGTGGACATGTTGATCAAGTTTGGACATTTCTTTCTTATGGCCCACCTTATATGACAAGCAAGATTGTAGATGTTTTCTTTTATGGAGTGTTCAAAAGTCCATGACTTATCCAAGCGAGATGTGGTGTTCACTAGCTTATTTTGGAGAAAGAGTTATTCAAATGCTAGGAAATACTCTAAACTTTAGCTCAGTTTACCATCTTCAATCAAATGGTCAAGCTAATGCTTTAAACAAATGCGTTAAAGCATATATTTGAGAGTATACATTGGCTCTAAACCAATAAGTTGTTGTAATTGGTTACCCATGACTAAGTGGTTTTATATCACCATTGTCTCAACTACACTTTCACCATTCCAAGCTTTGTATGGAATTCCACCCCAAAATTTGCTTACTTATGTGCCTGCACCACTACCAATGTAGCACTAGATCAACAATTGAAGTTCAGAGAGGAATTATTGTGTTTTTTTAAAAAAAGAATTGAAGAAAGCTCAAAATAGAATGAAGACTTATGTGGATAGGAGGAGATTTGAAAGAAGCTTCGAAATTGGAAGTTGGGTTTTTCTTAAGTTGCAATCCTATAAACAAAAATCAGTGGCTATGAGGCATAACATGAAATTATGCCCTAGATACTATAGACCATTCCAGGTTCTTGAAAGAATTGGTATTGTTGCCTGTAGGTTGAATTGGCCAGTATCATAAAAAATTCATCACGTTTTTTCATCTTTTATGTTTAAACAAATAGCTTGGTGATCAAATCTCTCATTTACCCATTTTATTCCTAGTTAATAATGAAGTTCAACTTGAAATTGAGAAGATCCTTGAGAAAATAATGAAAAAGGTGGGTAATCGTGCTTGCATTGAGGCTTTAATTAAGTGGGTTCGTTCTTCTATGAAAGACAATGCTTGAGAATTGCTATGGAAACTCAGAAATTTATATTCTCACTTATGGAGACAGTTTTGTGAATTTTGTAGCCTGAACCTTAGAATATCCTTGATTAAAGAATGAAAAATGTGGGATCCTATTTGCATTGAGGTTTTAATTAAATGGGTTGGTGCTTCTATCATCTATGGAAGACAATTCTTGGAAATTGCGAGGGAAGCTCGAGAATTTATACTCTCACTTAGTGGTCAGTTGCCAGTGGGTGTAGTGTGGCTGTGAAGGAAGGAAGACTTGGTTGAGAGGAATCAATGAGAATAACATAATGAAATAAGGCAGTTATTCATACGAGGAGTTTTAGGTTATGTATAAGTGACTGGTGTTTACGACATGTATTTTTAGTTTAAGTGAAATGGTGAGTTTGATTGAAGAAGAATGTAAACTATGTCGTTGTAGTGTGAGTTAGGAAGAGAAGTGTTAAGTGAAATGTGGAGTTTTGATTTTATAAGCTAAAAATTGTGTTTTATGTTTTAAAAGTTGCATTTGTTTTTTCTTTTTCATCTTGCAAGTATAAGCAATGAGGATCATTCTTCTAAGTCACTTTTAGATCTTTGAAATTTCTAATTCTTCGAGGTTGGAAATTCTTCAAAACTCCTACACTAAGATTCATAATGAAATCTTGTTCAATAGTGTTCTTTATCAAGAACATTACATGCATGCATGTGATGTCACCATTTCAAATGGTGGAGAAATAGATGGGTTATAGATTTTTTAGTTGAGAATATGTCAAGTCAAAAATTTACTCAATTCTCACTCAATAAGACGCTCAAGTGAAACTCGAGCAGTAAGTTTGCTTGAGGTAGGCTCGATATTTAGTTCGAGCGAATATTAGACAAAGAATTCACTCAAGGCTCGCTCGACACACCGCTCAAGCCAATATTGAATTGAGTGTTTGTTCACAGTGCGCTCAACACATGCTAGAGCAAAGAATCCTGATTTTTCCGGATTGAAATTCCTAGCATCGTTTGTTATATATATGTTATGTTTATATTCATAAGGTATCATATTGAATTGAGAGGAGCAAAAATGGTTTATAGTAATATTGTAAAAGAGAAAAAGTCCTAGAGAGAGTTGAGATCTATATGAGTATAGTAAAGTTCTTGTAATTCACTATATGTGATTGTAATCTCCTTTGAGATAAACTTTCCTACAATTTTGTGGATATAGGCAAGTTATTGAACTACGTTATATATTGTTGGTCATATTTGTGTGATTGAGTTATATGTTTTCACATTTGTTTCACTATTTTTTTCATTATGTGTGGGTGTGATGTTTTCACAACAATAAAAAACAATTAAAGTAATGAAAAAATTGAATCCAAAGCAACTGCAACCAACTTTTGGATTAACGACAAGAAGTAGATTAGACAAAATATTTTATTATCTTCCAACTAGTCTTTCTCAGGCATGTTAATCGCAACCCCTTTAAACTTTATATGAATGGATGCTCACACATGATCCCTCAAGAGCAATAATTTTACAAGCAATTAGAATTTGATTGAATGGACAGCAAGCTCTTGTCCTTCATGCGATGTGCCAGGACAGGCTTACTACATTGATGACTCATTTATGTGCACACCCTCGCCTAAGATGGCTGAATTGGATCTTTCTGAAGAACCTATTGGAGTCGAATAACTTCTCGCTGTTGTTTTGGAGGCAATGAACTCCGCTACTCTAGTTTTAGATTTAACACATATTGCAGTAAGATAGACTCCACCTCAGGTAACTCAAGTGGAAGTTGAGACTAATGAATATGATAACAAAGTCAGTAAGCAGGAGCATTTTTTCAGTCTAACATGAAATCAATTAATACCATTCCAAAATAACTAATTATTTACATAAAAAAGTTTCAAAAATACTAGGAAAATACTCTTCTTCACAATTGGACTTTTAACACTTGTAAAAAGCAATTGGGATGTTAAAACTTCCTAATTTGGAAAAGTTATGCCAAACAAAAGTATCATGAAATTATAATAGGCACTCAATAGGAGCAATAGTGTAAATATGTGGTTGATATCAGACAGAACTTCAACATGGAATAATTTACTAGAAATGCATATTGATTTTTAGGTTTTTCAATTGAAAGAAGCATTGAATGCAATAACATGTCATAATCAAACCTTAGAAGGAAATGCTTTTTAAGTCCTAAAAAACTTCATTATAAGCTCTAAACACTTACTGTCGAGTAATGTTGTACAAATCTCAAATAGACAAGACTCATACAAATTTTTTATAAAAAATTGAGTCTCAAGAATAAAGAATAGTTTTTTTTTCCTCACTTTTTTTAGATGGAATCTAGGACTTTTTGTCACTTGATAGTTTTTCTCTCCTACAAGTGCCTCACCCTTTCCTTCTATTACGGAACTATTCTCTACCAGACTACCTGTTGTTGACTTCGACATCGAGACATACGAGACATATTTGATCGAGGGAGACCTTCCCACTATCTTTCCATCAACAAATTTTCTTTTGTTTGCTTACTTCATAGCAACATCTTTGGACCCAATGATGCTTTGAATGGAATGCAGAAAACCTTTCCACCTGATGTCATTTGCACATTCCAGGATCACCAACAAGCATTTCCTCCTTCCATTTCACATCCTCATTCCATTCTAAAAATCTAAGAGTGGCAAAAAATCGTCCCTTGCATTAAATCCCTAAAGAATTCTTCAAGACATATGAGTTCTAAACAATCCTATCCCCTTAGCTACCCATGAAACTATCATCCCACACTGACATATGAACTTAGCCATCATTTTTCCTCATTTAGAGATGTGAAAAATATTTCATCATTTTTTCATAAAAATGAAAGTTTTATATTCCACCTCTCACCATCCATCTCCAGGTCGCACATCATCATCCTCCAATCCCAAATCACAGGATATCTCTTGGGATCATCTTGCTTTGTTATCTCAAGGAGAGAATATGTTCTACGAGAATAAAATGCATATTTGAGATACTATACAAGAAAAGAGTTTTAGAATAACTCTGGATCTGTGCTGACAAACCAAAGGAGTGGAAAATCTCCCTTATTAAAGTATAAGTATTTCTTATTATTGTAATTTATACCAAGTTTAATAGAAACAAAAGTAAATTTTAGAACCGATGCTATTGTTTTAACAATAAACCAATTAACTAAAACTAAGTAAGTTGCCCGATTAAAAAAAATAACAATTCAATTTGCTTCCTTTTTTATTTTTAAAAGTATATGCACAATTGAGATTGTATTTTTAGGATAGTGCAAACAAGTACAAATATCTATATTTATGTCTTCAATAGTTCATTCATTGCATCACATGGCAGAATACTTGTAATTGGAAGTTAAAGATTACAATTTCTACGAAATCTCACCTCAAAAAATTACTCAACTTATCAAAGGGATCACATAAATTTTGAATTATAATACATGAAGTTTATGATTTTTCTAACTTACCTAAAAGACACAATTAGACCAACCTCGTGATAGATATCTATAAGTTGCTTCTTAGTTCCATCATATAGTATATTCCTAACTGTTAAAGAAATTCCAAAACAATTGATAAAAAAATAAAAAAACCCAAAACCTCAAGTTCACTCAACCCCATTCAACTGTCGCCAAAGCAGTATAACAGAATATTAAAAATCTTAAATATTGAAAATCGTTTTGAATTGAGTTGCTATTTGAATATTCCAAAATTTTTTCTTTTATAGTGGTTTCTTGGACCAACCTCATGGAATATGAATAAGAGTAGGCTCTGTGCGCCGCGGGCGGGGGGGACCAAAGACGTGACGATGCTGAAAAGAGGCCATGAATTAAAAACATAAGAAGAAGGCATGACCTTATTCCTTCTAAGCATCCTTCTTCTTCTTCTTCTACTACTACTACTTGTTTAGCACTACTTGTGCTCTATAAATATATGTGTATAAGAGTATAAATTCCGACTAGCATTTGAGTTGCTATATATCTACAAATCAAAAGGTTGAAATTTGTTGTACATGTTTGAGAATGTAGAAAGAAAAAAATATCTGGATAGAATGATGGAGATCATAAGCTGAGGCTCAACATCTTCAGGGTTTGAAAGAGATACAATATCTTGATTTTTTCTCACGACTACTCTTCATCCTAAAATTAAAAAGTATAAGAATGTTACTTTTATGAGTTATATATGACTTACTCATGAGAGATTATAATTATAATAAAATTTACAAAATGTTTATTTTTTTTATTATTGAATGTTAATAGAAGTCTTTGTGATCTATATTTCTCCAATATAATTACCCAGAATAATATTTAGAAAATATAATATGATAAGTATTTAGTGGAAGAATTGAGTTTAAAGACAAAGAGAGTTACATATAAAGTCCATCTCATGTTTTATATCTTATGAATTGTAAAATATGTTGATCTAATTAATTGAAATATTAATTTAGTCATGACATAGTATTTATAAGAAGTCAAATTCGAATAAATTCTTCTAGGTTCATTTGTTAGACGAAGACTTTATGCAATCTTTGTTGATGTAGTGATTTTCCATATCAAATTTGTTATTTTATAATAAAATAATAAAAAAATATAAGAAGAAGAAAATGAGATTTCAGTTCGGCACGCATAGAAGAACAACTCCACTGCTATAGAGCATTTTGGGACCAAACCCAAACTTCGGCAATTCAAAAAAATTGAGGATTCTATTTCAGTTTATGTTGTCTTACCCACAAGATTTTTTCTATATTTTTGCAGAATTATGTTATTATTTTCTTATTGTTATAAAACTAAAGAAAAAACTACTATTATAAGAGAAAAATATATAAGAAATTCTTAAGAACTCTTAAGAACTGAAACTTTCTTCTCTCTCTATATTTTCTTATGAATTTTATAACTGAAATCCATATTTTTAGGCTTTGAAATTACTATGCAAGTTATTATGCAAGTCACTATGTAAGATTTAAAATAATAGTGGTGGGGTCATTCACATAATTTTGGTAGTGAGACAGGGGGCGGCAGCCGTCCCTACACTCTCATTCGTTTCATTACACTCCCCCTTGAATGACAACTCATAAAGAATCTACCTCATTAAAATCTTGCCAAGGAAAAATCTAGTGGGAAGAAAAACCAATGGTGAAAGAAAAAGAGTGCAGTCTTCTTATGTATCCACAAATGTTTTAAGATTGCCTCATTAAAACCTTGCAGAGGAAAACCCAATGGGACAAAATCTCAGCGAAGGAAAAAGAGTACAATCAGTACAAGTTTTCATGACATTTACCCCCCCTAAACAGTGCATGATGATAGATTTTTGAGTTTTCGCATTCCAATATTATGCGCAATCTTCTTTAATATCGCAGTTGGTAATGCCTTTGAAATAAATCTGTCAAATTATCACTAGATCGTATTTGCTTAACATCAATTTCACATTTCTCTTGAAATTCATGAGTATAAAAGAATTTAGGTGAAATATGTTTGGTTCTATCACTTTTGATATATCCTCCTCTAATTTGAGTGATATAAACAGTATTATTTTCATATAAAATTGTTGGGCTATTATTGATCATGGGAAGTCCACACTTTTCCTGAATATGTTGAATTACTAATCTCAGCTAAATACACTCTCGACTTATTTCATAAATAGCAATGATCTCTGAGTGATTTGAAGAAGTAGCAGATAGTGTCTGCTTAACAGATCTCCATGATATAGCAGTATCTCCATAAGTAAATAAATATCCAATTTGAGATCTACTTTTGTGTGGGTTTGAAAGATAATCTGTATCTGCATACCCAATCAATTGTGGACTTGATCCACGTTGATAAAATAATCTCATATCAACCGTACCATGAAAGTAACGAAGAACATGTTTAATATCATTCTAATACTTTTGAGTTGGTGTAAAACTATATCTTGCAAGCAGATTAACTGTGAATGTAATATTTGGTCGAGTATAATTTGCAAGATATATCAAAACTTCAATTGCACTGAGATATGGTACTTCAGGACAAAAAATTTATTCATTGTCATCACAAGGACAGAATTGATCATTGTTCACATCAAGTGTTCGAACAATCATTGGAATACTCAGGGGATAAGCTTTGACCATATAAAAATGCTTTAGGACTTTTTCAGTATGTATGGACTAATGAATAAAAATTTCATTTAGCAAGTACTTGAACTACAGGCCGAGACAATGTTTTGTTTTGCGAAGATTTTTCATTTCAAATTCATTCTTTAAATATGTAGCGGTTCTTGAAACATCTTCAAGAGTTCCAACAATATTTAAATCATCAACATAAACCGCAATAATGACAAATCTGAATTCTGATTTCTTAATGAAAAAACATGGGCATATAGGATTATTCTCAAATCCTTCTTTCAATAGATATTCGCTTAAGCGATTATACCACATGCGTCCGGAATGCTTCAACCCATATAAAGATTTTTGTAGTCTGATAGAGTACATATTTCTAGATGTACTTGTAGATACTTCAAGCATTTTATATCCTTCAAGGATTTTCATATATATGTTATAGTCTAAGGATCCATATAAATATGTAGTAACCACATCCATCAATTGCATTTTTAATCCTTTTGTAACAATCAGACTAATCAAAAATCTAAATGTGATTACATCCATAACGGGAGAATATATTTCTTCATAATTAATTCCAGATTTCTGCAGAAAACCTTGTGCGACAAGCCATGCTTTGTATCAGACAATTTTATTTTTCTCATTACGTTTTCGTACAAATACCCACTTATATCCAATAGGCATTACACCCTTTGGTGTTTGGACAACGGGTATAAATATTTCTCGCTTTGCTAACGAATTTAATTTAATTTCAATAGCTGCTTTCCATTTTGGCCAATTATTTCTACGCCGACATTCTTCGACGGTTTTTTACTCACTTTCTTCATTACTTCTGGTAATGTCAATGGCTATTTTTTATGAAAATATGTTATCGACAACAGTTTTATTTCTATCCAGAATTTCTCCAGTATTCATGAAATATATTGAGATCTCATTATTTTCAAGTACTTGTTTCTCTTTAAGGAAAAATATTTTATGAAACACCTTTTCAGGAGGTCCTTTTTCAAGAGATTTATACTCTTCAGGAGTTTTCTCTTCAGGAGGTTTTTGAATAGAAGATTTGAACTCTTTATGAGCACCAATTGTAGTCTGTATTGTGGATACGTGTTCTTCAGGAACACCAATTTCATTTTGTATTCTTTTCCTTATAGAAATTTTATCTTTTGCATCAATAGGTCTTCCACGCTTCAAAAGTATCTTAGACTCACCTATTGCTGTTTTGATAATTTGTCCTTCAGGGACTTCAATCCTTGCTGGAGTATTAACAGCAGGAATATAAGATTTTACTACACCTTTAGTATCAGTAAATACATCCTGTAATTAATTTACAACATTTTGTAAATGAATAATCTTCTAAACTTCCAGTTTACATTCATTTGTAGAAAGATCAAATTAAGACAGGATCTTATTATCCCAAGTAATATCTTGTCGTACTTCAGGAACCGATTTTTCTTTCCTCATTAATGGAAAAGTGGATTCCTCAAAATGACAATCCTCAAAATGTGCTTTAAACATATCCTCTATAAGGGGTTCAAGGTATCTAATAATAGATAAAGAATCAAAACTAATATATATCCCAAGTCTACGTTTAGGACCCGTTTTTGTACGCTGTGGAGGTACAATTAGAGCATATACAGTACATCCAAAAGTACGAAGATGAGAAATATTTGGTTGTTGACCAAATACAAGTTATAATGGAGAATATTTATGATATGCAGATGGTCTAATGTGAATTAAAGATACTGCATGAAGAATAGCATGTCCTCAAGCAGAAACAAGTAGTCTTGATTTCATAAGTAAAGGTCTAGCGATTAGTTGAAGCATTTTGATAAAAAATTTAGCTAAACTATTTTTTGTGTGTGTATGGACAACAGGATATTCAACATCTATTCCTATTGACATGTAATAATTATCAAAAGTTTAAGATGAAAATTCATCTGCATTATCCAATCGAATGATCTTAATTGGATACTTAGGAAATGGTGCTCGTAATTTGATTATCTGAGCAAAAAGTCTAGCAAATACAACATTTCTAATGGAAAGCAAACAAACATGTGACCATTTACTAGATGCATCAATCAAAACCATAAAGAATCTAAATGGTCTACTTGATGGATAAATAGGCCTACATATATCTCCGTGAATATTTTGTAAAAAAGATAGAGATTTAACAATAACTTTTGAGGGAGATGGTCTGATAATCAACTTATCTTGAAAACATGCAGAACATGGAGATTCATTGGGTAGAAATATCTTTTGATTCTTTAAGAGATGTCCATGCGAATTTTCAATAATTCATCTCATTATTATAGATCCCGGATGTCTAAGGCGATCATGCAAAATCATAAATATTTTGGGATCAATGCACTTCTGATGCATTACCATATATGATTCAATTGTTTTCATTTTTGTATAATACAATCCAGAATATAGAACAGACAATTTTTCTAATACGAGCTTTTAGCCCGATATTGTTTTAATAATAAGAAAATGTTTTTTACTGCCTTCATTGATTGTTTTAATATGGTAATTATTACGACTTATATCTTTGAGATTCAATAAATTTCTTCTGAATTGTGAAGAGAATAGAATATCATCAATATAAAATTTGGTGTCATTAGGCAACATAATATAAGCTCTTCCGGAGCTCTCAATTAAATTTGATGAACCTAATATGGTGTGGACATAAGCTTTACTTAGTATTAGATTTTGAAAATATTTCTTTTCTTTGAGAATTGTGTGAGTTGTAGTACTGTCAACCAAACATATATATTTATCATTTAATTCAGAGATAAAAAACTTATCAATGTGATCCATGATTCTACAAAAATATACAAAATTTTTATTACAGATAATAGAAAGAAAATACATTAATTGAGTGAAACACTTCCATCTCCAATTAAGTGGTTAATTCTACCTTCAGGATGATTAAAAAAATCAGAGACATCAAGATGAGTAACATCTACATCTACTGAATCTAATAAATTATTTGATGGTTCTACTAAATTTGTTTCATGCATTTTATTCTTTCCTTTAATAGATACTTGTTATAAATCAGTTAAGTGCCTGGTCATACGACAAGTACGTGACCAATTTTCAGTCATTCCACATCTTTGGCACACTTCTTCACTTCTCTTTGAAGAATTATTCTGGAGACTTTTACTAATTTCTAAATTGTATCACTTCTGGTGATACGATATATTATTGTTATCTCTTTTATTATGGTCACTTCTGAAACCAATATTTCTATAATTTCTCCTACCATATCTACCCACCGATTTCTTCTAAATGATGCACCATTCACTTCTGAGAATGATGCAAACCTATTACCATTCACTTCAGGGAATGATATTGAACCAGTAGGGCATAACTAGTAGTTTTTTAATAAGAACTCATTGTTCTACTCAGCTACTAGAAGACATAATATAAGTTCAAAATAATTCTTAAATTTTCTCTCTCGATACTACTGCTGCAGGAGTACATTCGAGACATGAAATATAGTATAAGTTTTCTCTAACATATCATCATTGGTAATTTTCTCACCGCATAATTTTAGTACTGAACTTATTTTAAAAAGTGCAGAATTATACTCACTGACACTTTTATAATCTTGCAATCTCAAGTGCAAACATTCAAAACGAGTTCTTGGGAGGATGACAGTCTTCTGGTATTCATATCTCTCCCTTAAACTGTTCCACAAAAATATAGGGATATTTTATTGTAAGATATTCAGTTTTTATTTTTTTATGAAGATGGTGACGAAGGAAAATTATTGTTTTAGCACGGTCCTGCAAAGACGTTTGATTTTCTTCTTTAATTGTTTCACTCAGGTTCATCGCATCAAGATGGATTTCAACATCAAATATCCAGGATAAATAATTTTTTCCAGATATGTCAAGAGTAACAAATTTCAATTTTGTAAGATTTGCTATTTTCTACACATATAAATAATGAATTAAATATATGTATCACAAAAGATATATTTATAAATTCACATAGATTTTAAATAATAATTATCAATAAAATATATCAAAGACTGCAAATAATATATTGAAAAACTTACAAAGAAATAAGACCACTAGTTTCAAAATTGGTAAAACCGTCGTGTTGATAACGTGTTTAAAACTAAAAAAGAAACTACTATTGCAAGAGAAAAATATATAAGAAACTCTTAAGAACTCTCAAGAATTGAAATTTTATTTTCTCTCTATATTTGTTTATGAATTTCATAATAACTAAAACCCATATTTATAGGCCTTGAAATTATTATGTAAGTCAATATGCAAGTCACTATGCAAATCACTATACAAGATTTAAAATAATAGTGGTGAAGTCATTCACATAATTTTGGTGGTGAGACAGGGGGCGACAACCGTCTTTCCACTCTCATTCGTTTAATTACACTTATACATTTTTTTTTTTACATTTTTCTTGGTTCTTATCTTATCATTACTTTCAATATTCCTCATTGATCTTCAAAAACATTGTTAAAGAAAAGTGGCAGAGTATCACAGTTGAACTTTTCTATAGAATAACTATTAACATTTTTGTTATTTGAGGTATTTTTTCCATTTTTATGCTAGGTTAGAAATTATTTGCAAGAAAATGGATGTCTCTTTTTTTAAACTTGGTTCCCACACTAAGAGAGAGAAAGTAGAGAGAGCATAACTTTTTTCAATAAATGTAATAATTTTCTTCCAGTTGATAGAGTTGGTGGTTTTCTACTATTATAAGTAGATAACAAATTATTAGAATAGCATTAAAGGAAATTCATGGGATTGGTGATTTCTTTTAGGTATATTTGTGTCCTTTTTTTTCTTTCTTATTTGAAGTGAGTCTACATTTAATTATTATACTATTTGTGTATCTAATTTTATTGAGATTGTCTGGATGGAGAAAGGAAAAGAGCACTCATCTCCTAACTCCTTCTGTCTCAAATCCATCAAGTTAGGTGTTGCAACATTGTTTCTAATCTCTATGTTGAATAATGTATATTCTATGAAAGCAACCTTGTGTTCATTACAATTTTGTTTATATGTTAAGATATGTCAAGACCACTTTATTCAAACATCACAAACTACATGCACAATTATTATAGACCAATGTTACACTCGTGGTTACCACCTTTTGTTCCTCATCCATATGCTCAAGTTCCAAGCCATAGCTAGTTGTGATTTCGAATATTTTGATGTGGTTATTATTTTGTGATGTTGCTTCTTGTTGTGACTTGCAACAAAACTACCCAGTCCACAAAAAAGAAGTTCACTCGTTGCCTAGTTCCTTTTTACCACATTTAGTGTCTCACCTAGATTTCAACCCACATATATTGGCCCAAACTCCCCTCAGTATACTTTATTTTAAACTCACTTCATCATCCAAACACACAAATTTAACTTAGTTCAAGAAAATTCGATAAGATACTATAGCAACTTACTTTTAGGTTTACGTCAAATCATTCGGCCATAGGTCATGCAGGTTACGACACTGTAGCAATAGTATCTTACTCGATCAAATCATTCTATTTATTTTTTCCACTTTCTCTTTGTTAGACTCTCGATTTTTTTAATAACTCTCTGCTATGAATAATGTGCATGGAACAAAAAAGTACAAAAAATGGTTGTGGGTCTCACAAAATTTATATCTCCTCATAAATATATTTAAACTCATTCTAACATCCAAACACATTTTAAACTCATCTAAGTGGATCTCACAAAACTCACTCAATCATCTCAAATCATTACTATTCATAAATAATTCAGTTCAACTCAACTCAAGAAATGCGGTCTACTTGAGTATGATTCCACTTTAGTTTTGAACAATGAAGTTATTTGGTTAATTCATATTTATGTTCTTATTCATTACAATCAAATACGGTTTACCCATTTTAATATGTAAATAATCCTCCAACTGCGCTCAATGTTACAATGCTTGGCTACAAGCTTAAGAGTTATGGAAGAAATTAACAGATCAAAATAGAATTTAAAGAAGCTGAATCGATGTGTGATTCCTCTTTTGATAATACTAGTGACACCAAGAATGATGATGGTAGTTCTAGGGTATCGCAGATAATGCATATCAATAAAGGTGAGAGCATCGAGAAGCCAAAGTCGATGATGAAATTTATTTTTGAGGAAGAATTAATCGCTTATTATAAACGATATGCTAAGAAATGTGGATTTGAGGTAATGACACAAAAGAGTATCAGAGAAGATGATGGAAGTGTCAAATATATCACCATTGGTTGTGCTCGTAAAGGTAAAACACGAAACAAGGTATCGAATGTCACCAAGCCATGTTCGACAACAACGATAGATTAAATGAAAAAAATAAATGCACTAAAAATTGAGGGATGCTGCCATTGACAAAAATCATGCCCTAAGTCCACAAAAAATCAAGAATTTTTTTTTATTAGAAATTTGATTGATTTTGTAAAGAGAATTTTGGATAAAAATGACTAGGCTAGTATCCGAATGAACAAGAGTTTTGGCGATCTTGTTCAAGAAGTTAATGGGTTCAATAAACTACTATTCTTAGAGAAATATTGCCATAATTATATTGACAAGACTATACACCTACGACTTGAAAAAGATGAAACTTTTCGTGAATATTTTTGTAGGATGCAATACAAAAATGATGGATTTTTTGTACTAATTGATCTAGATGGTGATGGCAATTTGAGAAATGCATTTTGGGCTGATGCACAATGTAGGACTACCTACAAATATTTCATTATTGTTGTAACATTCGATACAACATATTTGACAAACAAATAGGGGATGCCTTTTGTACCTTTTGTTGGTGTAAACCATCATAACTAGTCAATTCTTTTGAAAGCAAGTTTAATTTATAGTAAATATACAAAAACATTTGCTTGGTTATTTCATACTTGATTGCATTGTATGGATGGTAATATCTCGAAAGTTGATATTACAGATCAAAACAAAACGATAAAAAAAAAATTTCATGTGTATTTCCAGAGACCTTACATAAATTTTGCTTGTGGCACATATTGAAAAAAGTGTCTGAGAAGCTTGGTTTACACGGTGCATACAAAAGTGAGTTGAAAAGTTAATTGATGAAGTGTGTGTACGACTTTTAGACTGTTGAAGAGCCTGAGAGATGTTGGGAAATGTTGATTACCACGTACAACTTGCAAGAGAATGTCTACTTACAAAGTTTATATATTAAGCGTGGGTATTAGTCCTTGTAATCTTGAAAGGACTCTTTTGGATGGGTACAAGTACAACTTAGCGCAACAAGAGTATGAAGGCTTTCTTCGACAAGTATATTCATGTTTGGACAAATCTAAAAGAGTTTGTCGATCCGTTTGACAATACTTTGAGGAAAAAGAATGAGAATGAAAATAGAGCGGACATCCATTAATTCAATGTCACAATCCCATGTCTCTCTTGTTTTCCACTTGAAAAAAGGTTTCAAGAGTTGTACACAAACGCTAATTTAGAAAAGTTCAACAAGAAGTTATATGGAGGCTCAATTGTGTCAATTCTATATCAAAGTGACAGTGTAAATAGAACATATCTAGTAGAAGATAAAGTTCGTGTTGATGATTTCATCAAGGAGGTTACCCATTCTATGTACTATATTGAGGCAAAGTACGAGGCTGTTTGTTCATGCAGATTGTTTGAGATGCGATGGACACTATGTAGATATGTTCTAATTGTTATCATAGGTACTGAACTAATATCATTTTGAGATAAGTACATTTTGGATTGATGGAGGAAGAACATCAAAAGGAGATACACTCTTATCTCTAGTAACTATAACATAGCTGATTAAACGCTAGATGCTTGCAGATATTCGCGTCTATTGAATATATTTTACAAAGTGATAATAAATGCATTGTCATGCAATAGGCATACTGAGGATATGATTGAGAAGTTATATTCAATAAACGATGTCTATCACACCAACAAGTTCCCCAGCTGAACGAGTTCCAACATTAGAGTGACAACTATTGAACCAACACAGCTAGAAGTTCAAAAAAAGTATTGAATCCCTTAGTTATAAGAGGCAAAAGTAGACCCTCATCATTGGGGAGACTATCGATGATGGAGAAATTGAACAAGAAAGTAAAAATCATAAAGAAGTTATTATTATTATTTACTTTCTTTCACGTTTGGGATGTTAAATATATATTGAATTATATTCATAGATGCAATTTGAGTTAGATAGAACACAGTTGGAGAGCGTGTTGGATGAGACACAACTAGAGTGCTTATTTTAAAAGTTTATTTTTTATACCCTGAAAAAAAATTATTATTTATTTTCTATAAGAGTTAAGATAATTCAAGTTTATGTTTCTTGGATTGTTTGCATTTTGCTCAAATTGCTTGAGGATTATGTTGAAAATGTTGTTAGAGCATCCGTAATGGGGGTATCAAATGCCCCCAATGCTCATATTATAAAGGGTGTTTTGGGAGATTTTTTACCCCAAAACACCCCTACATCCGGTCCCCTATTTTGAGGGGATCATCCTCAAATAACTGTTTATGCATTTATTTATTATGTTTTATTGGAAATAATATTATGATGTAAAATAAAGTAGTTGAAAAATAATAAAGAAAGAATAGAATAAAATTATTATAATAGATGAAAAAAATGAAATGTAGAAGATTTTTTTGAAGATGAATAAAATTTAGGAAAAGTTTATAGGAAGTGAGGTTTTTAGTTAAAATTTGAGAAAAATTTTGAAGATCTAGATGTTGATACTCTTAGATATGCATGAAAATTCATTTGGAGATATTTTGGCAAAATATAATAGATGAGATATTTTTGGCCTATTGTAATTCAAGAGACATTTTGGTAAAATGTAATAGATGAGACCTTTTTGATCTATTGCAATACATAAGACATTTTGCCATGTTATAATTGTGGAGACATTTTGGCCTGTTGTAACTATGGAGATATTTTAGCTTCTTGTAATAATTAAGATATTTTGACTTATTGTACTTGGGGAGATATTTTGTGTCGACGTCCTCGCTTACGCTTAGGATCATACGTAAGTTGAGACGTCAGGGATGAGTAACACAAGAAAGTTCACCCATTGTTCTTACTTAAACTCGAGCGTACCTTTTAAAACTAAAAGGCAATGATTAGGAGATCTCACAACGAAAAAGGTCAAGCCGTTCTAAAATTAGATAAAGACTTAAAATTTTTGCTTTACGTCATATGGTATAACAAGAATTAAGATCCCAAAATAAACTTCAATTTAATTACATTGTCAATTGTCTCAGTTTCCACAAAATAAGCATGTCCCAAAACATCGGGACCTGTCCAAAATATAATAATATAAACATGCAACAAAAACCATAGGCTGACCATACCACAGTCCTTTATTTCAAGGTTCGTTCTTAACCTCTTTAATCTCAGGACCGTATAGGAATTATCCCAGGCCCATCCGACCACAACACAGGAGACCTATCCCTTCCTCTGAGGTATAAACGCAGTCCATGAATATAGACATGTTGGACCCCAAAGGAGACAGCACCCAGTGCATTGCCGTCCGGCAGCCTCGTGGAGCACCTTCCATCACATGTCTTCTATAAACTAGCTGTTCAAGATAAGGGTCACCACATCAGAAGGTGGAAAGATCACTAGGCCATCAGTGGTATGGGGAGTCTCCCTGGTCATCACTGTCTCCGACACCATCGTCTCCTGTAACTACTTCTATCGTCCCCCAATAAGGAACGATAGTGAGAATATAAAGGGATGAGATTTCGAAAAATCCCAATAAGTACATAGTTATTTCAACGAAAACATTTCAAGCGTTAAGCAAATAACAAACAACTATACGTACATTATGCATTATGAGACTCATGACTTAACTGATACACATGCTCATGTCAGCTTTCATCAACTTGTCTTTCTTTGACTTAGTTCATACATTTGCTTATAAAATCATGTAACAAAACCTCTTGACTCATATTTTCAAAAGACATCATTTTCATATATTATTCATTATTTCTTATCTTAAGCGCCAATAACATATTCATATCTTTCTTAGGACTCGAAAGCCTTTCTTGTCATGATTTTTTATTGGACACCTCACGGTTTCCCTATACACCTTATGTTCCCTGCTAGTTACCGTATTACCCGACATTGACTCAAGCCTAAGTAACACGTTACGCGATTTTACGTGTCACCCGACGACCACTAAAGCTAAGCGACTATGTCAACCGCTCTTCATCACTCGGTGACCACTTAAACCAAGCGACTACAACCTTATTTTTATAACGGTAAGGCAAAAGCCAACACCGTTCTTGGGCACCCACTAGTTTTAAGTGCAACCACACTCCAAACGCTTTTTAGAATCATACATGGTCCGCCGATTATTCTTCGTCAACCCAGGGGGTTTCACTTGACTTTAAACACTCATAAATGAACAGAGAGTTTTACTAGGACACTACCCCGTCCCAGCCTTTGGGATTCTTATAAAACAATATTTTTTCTCTTTTCTTTTAAAATCATGTTTGACTTAAAAACATGATTTTCGTGCTTCATGCATGAGACATGCAAACTCTTAATACTTAACATGCGAAACGTGAGACGAGTTCAAGTGCACAAGGTGCTATGCTCATTCACAAGTTAAACACCATATGATTTTAATTCTTTATCATCTAAAAGCACACAAATGGGTTTAGTACACAAAAGGGGGTGCTCGACCTTCCCCAACTAGGGTTAGGTTGAGACCCTCCTTAGCCACTCCCTAGAGTTTTCTTCTTCTATCCTCCTCCATGTACTCACTAAACCTTAATAAGATCATTTAGATATCTTTATCACTACTAAGTGAGGTTGACCGAACCCTATAGTCCTTAGATTTGATATTTTAATCACTTCTCTCCCAACCAAATAGCACACTTAATCATCTATGGGAAAGCCGAAAATCATACCATTGTATTCTCCTATTTTTTATACTTTTAAGCTCTCTAAACATTTAAAACTTAAACATTACATGAAAGAATAGTTAATTAGGGAAAATCTAAACCCTAAAAGTTCCCAAGTCCGAAACCCATGTGTGCATCAACTCAATCTTTTTTTTTTTTTGAAAAAGTATCTACACCCAATAATATAATAATAGTATTTAATCTAACATGATACATCAACCAAGCATGGATTTTGCTACTAAAATAAACAAAGTATTTCCTCAAGTAACCTAACATACATCATCCAATATCCAACAAGTTTAACCTTAGTCATGCATGTATTACATCAATCCATATATCATGTAGATTTCTTTGCAACAAATTAGCTAAATCCACCAATTATATTAAAATTTCAAACCTAAAAGGATCATAGATGGATTCATAACTAGCTAAGCATAGCATTTCACTAAAGAAATTTATCTTAGCATAATCAAGCAACAAATCAAACAATACAATCACTTTCACCTAAAAATATACTAAAAATGCTAAAAGCAAAATAAAGAAATACTTACAACACTCCTAGTTAGATTAGATTAAATCTGAAAATATATAAAATATTTCATTAGACCAAACTATATTCATAGTTTTTAAAGAGAAGACTTTTAAGAATAAAAACATAGGTGTGGTGTGTGATCTACCTTGGATTTCTATGCTTAAATTAGCTTAAGATTTAACTTACCTCGTCAAAAGCACTTTTACTCAAGAATGCTTGCTCCTAACTCTACTAGACTTAGAGTATTTTGAGATTTATGAGATAGGAGAAAGCAAAACAAATAAGAGCAGAAAGAAATGCTCAAGGCCATGAGGTAGGGAGTGAGAAGGTATGTGTGCAAGTGGAGCAAACTATGTGAAGAAGACCAAAGCAATAGGTCATTCGGCCATGAGGGTTTCTTAGGCTCATAGGTACTCATTTCCCTACTTATAGGGTTGACATTTAATGGGTTGAAAGACCCTTTGATTAACTTCCATCACTTGATCACTTCATGCTTAAATCTAGCTTACACTTAGATTGGAAGCTCTCTTCCTTTTTCCTTCCTATGGCCGGCGCACATCAAGGGGTTCAAGCCCTCCATTTCTTTCACATCACTCCTCACACACTCACCCATCATCTCATATTTTATTCCACATGATAGCAAGATCCAACTTTGGGGAATGGAGCAAGCAACTTTCAGCTAAACCTTCCCCTAACCCAACCGAAACCCATCCTTATCTTCCATGGGTTTTCTTCTCCTCACTTGTTCCATCACTTACTCAATCACTCATGCTCTCACATGTCTTCTCAATATCTCTCAATGGTTATTCATTTAGATTTGAAAATGATTACATGGGAAACACCCCAAAGGGGTTCGGCACTCCCTATTTCCCAATTGCTCGAATATGCTTCCCCCTCCACACTTGCATTCTTCCCCTTCTCTATTCACCAAATCTAACTTGTATCCTTTGACTAGATTTGGTATGATCCTAAGTAGACTAAAATGGAAGATTTCTCTCTGTGAAGCCCCAAATTTACGTTCGTATTTCAACGCAAATTGAAGTGTCAGGGTCAGTAACACTTGGTTACTCACCCCCGTACTTATTGAAATGTGAGGCAAATCGCAGCGAAAGAGTAAAAATAAAAATTCTAGAGATCACATGGTTACACAAAACCTTAGTATTTATATCATCCATTCTTAAAATATTATTGTATCATTACATGCATAACCCAGTTAGTTTTCTTAGTCGAAATATAAATTTATCAAAACTTTTGTCTTAGAGTAGCCTAGGCTTCTTCTTCTTCACTTCGAGAAATTCTTTCTTCATGCCCGCGCTGGTCCTTATTACTACCAACTGGTCATACACTTTTATGGAGAGAGTACTCCGGGGAACCCTCAGGGTTTCTCCAGGTCTCTCGAGTAACTAGGGTCTAGTCCATGACCATCATCCAATCCTGCAGTGAAAATTGTATTCCAAAAGAAAAGGAACCATACAAGAATGAGATTTCTAGGGAAATCTCAGTAAGTACACATTTAACTTAATAAAAGTACAGACATCGTGAAATAGTCACATATAATAATCAAAGTATATGTTTATGATATGATCCATGTGACTCATGTATGAATTAAACTTATCTCTTATGTGGTCTTACATAAATTTGTATCATACATAGACTTTTCATTCTTAACCATATCATTTTCATATCTTTTTATCATAATCCACTATTATTACCCGTGGTTGGGCCATGCCACTATTATTACTCGTGGTCGGGCCTTGCTACTCTTATTACCCGTGGAAGGGCCACGCCACTATTATTACTCGTGGAAGGACCATGCCACTATTATTACCCGTGATTGGGCCATACCATTATTATTACCCATGGAAGGGTCATGCCTTATCTTTTCTTATTTTATTTCTCATATCTTTAACCTTATCATCATCTCATAGTGTCATAACATAACAAATAATACTTGAATAACAAATTATCATAAAATCATGGATAACCAATCACTTTATAAATTCAACATCTTTTTTTCTTTTACTTGAATAATAAACTCTTCAATTAATAAAAATCTCAAAATCAAACATAATAGGGTATTTCGCTCGAGCCAAACGTTGATCAAGGGTCGAGCTAAATTTCTGCCTAAATCTCATTCTGCCAACTAAATCCAAATTTTGTCCTTTATTTATTTCTTATATCATAAAACTTAAAACATAAAAATTATATATATATGTCTTAGCTTTCCATAACCTCTTGAATTATTCAATTCCAATATCACATTAACAAATTATGACCATTTTACCATAGGATGTTAAATCTGTCAACTTAACCCCTTTTAAGTCCGAAAGTTGCTAGGGTTGATCTATCAATTTTTTCCAAATCAAGACCTCATATTTTCACATAATCCTCTTAATATATCATCATAGAATATGTTTCTAAGATCTCATAATTTTCCTAACATTTTATCATAGCCAAAACCACTTCAAAACTCAATAGGTTTCAATTTAACACATAAACAAAGATTAAGCTCAAATAAATACTAAACATAATCCAATCACCAAACCACTTATTCTATGCCAAGACTAAGTTAATATATGCACTTACAAATTTTTCCAAAACTAAATGATTAGTCTTGAGTTGGTTTTGCACCACACTTCTCTCCAAGATCCTTACTTAGCTCTTTTTTTACACTTAAGTGATGTGAGTGGGTTTTTGTGTATTTCTTTTGGGTATTTTTCACTATGGCCAACTGGTATCTCTTATGGGGAAAGAATAGAAGCCCATGCATCTATTTATAGGCATAATAGGCGTGGGGTGCAAGGGAAGAGGGCTTGGGCATTTCAGCAACTCCATTTGGCTGCATAGGTGAGGTGTCCTCTACTTGTGGTTTCATGATCACCCCTAATCCTATGGGGATTTGTTGATATTTTAATCCCATGGTTGAGATTAATAAACCTATAAAATGATCTTGATCAAGGTCTCAAAGAGTTCCAACACATGGGGGTGAAGATAAAACACCATCATAGGAAATCTTCTAAGGGGTGCATCTGGCCACTTGGCCTCTCCAAGAGATTAGCCACGTTCCAGCCCTAATACGTCAATGATAACATTTGATTCTTCTAAAGCTCAAAACATGAAAATTTAAGATAATCTTCTTAGAGTTCTACAGGATTTTGAATCACCTTATTCCGATATAATATGAAAGAGATATGATTAGTTTACTGAAACACGTCAAACGTTACTCGAGAATATCCAATCCGAATTCTCCATTTGTTTTCTTACCCCCCAAGGCTTCTAGATGAATTCTTATCAACTTGCTACATGTTCCCACACATATCAAGACTTCAGAAAATATGGTAGCTAATCTTAATTTTTGTCACATGGTTGAACCTAAGACAACACATCTAAGTCGGTTACTAGTTGACTCCTATCTCTGTCCGTCCACTTCACACTAGATTTAGTCTTTGATAAATTCCTTATCTTCAAAAACCCAAAACATATAAGTTTTAGATCTCTCTCTTATAGTTCTATAAGAATTAGAATTACCTTATTTGGACCTCATATGAAAATGTTATGATTATTACACAAAACTTCTACGGTCCAGTCCGAGAATCCGTGTTGGCACACCAAGTGTTTGATGTTTTGTTTTTTCACTTCCCTTTGAATTTATTTCTCAAATTTTGAAAATTTATCTCTTTTTAGGTCAAAATTGAATTTTTCTAATTGATACATTGCTAAAATTCCCAAAAGTTCATTCAACAATTACCTTAGAATGCATCTAAGTCTCATATTCTTTTTCTATGAAATATTATTTCCAACAAATTTCAAGGAAATATTATATCCTAAAAATTTGGGCTATTACACCATCTCCCTTACACGCCTCCCTAGCAAAACGAATGATGAGAAGAAATCTCATCTTGGCTTCCACACTATCTTCAAGAAAACTAGTCAATTTCTCAATTACTAGTATTTTCTTCCTTATACATACTAATCTTGAAAGACTTGTCAAAGCTCTCCTAAAGTGACATGTGTCTCCATGCATGAGTTTGGTTGACTAATGGATCCAACCTATAGGCCTTTGGGCTTACACAATACTTTAGGCCAATATTCTAATCCATACTCCCAAAACTCAATTCTAAACCCAAGTCTTCATTCTTACCAACTTAAATTATCAATATTATTATTTAAATAATTAATTAATTAAGATAATGAGAAATTAAAATTCATGATCGTCACGTTTTGGCTTCTTGTACTTCTTGAGCCATAACTTAAAATTCACAAACAAATACTAGACAAATTTTGATTTTTATGAACGGGTCATAAGAGACCTTTCAAATAATAAAGTATAACATTAATGGGTCATAAGGTACATTACAAAATGTCTTAACAACATTTGAACATCATAAAATCTTCATCAATATTCACAAAAGATTATTATAAATAACCTAATAACCATAAATGAGTATTGGGTGATATACATTATTTTTTCTTAGATACAAAAATGTCTTCATAATATTAGAACATCATAACACTTTAACATTCACAAAAGATGATTACAAACAACCTACATATATCATATAAAAACATCATTTCGTTCCTTTGTTGAGCTAACTCTAGCATTAATCTTGCAACAAGTCTTTTGTTCCATCTCTTAAACCATTTTCGTCTTTTGCTTTTGCAGTCCAAGAACTTGAACTAAAATAACTTTATGTGCCTTTCATATTGCTTGATTCTGGCTGCGGAACTGCAACAACAATATGAAGAACAAAACAATTTGTAAGTACTATTTGTATGCTTCTAAATAAAAACTAAAAGGAAGATAAGAGAAAAATGAAGCAACTGGTAACTTGCCCATATGAGATACAACAACCGTCAATGATATTAAAATAAATAGCAACCAATGATATTAAAATAGAACAATAGCCAACGAGAAAGCTTTTCATGATAATTCTTTCTATGTAAATTAATATAGAACGATAGTTAAATGTCAAGTTGAAGCTGGACAGATTTTTGGGAACTATTCCTACAATACGACTTAGTATGTATAAAATATTTCTGGACAAATTGGACAATCTGAAGCATGGCTTTTTAAATAGCATATATGGTGCATGTATATTCATTAGGTGAGAAGAAATTCTAAAAATAACTTTGAGGCCAACTAAATGATGAGTTGTATCCCCATGCATTTGTTTGCCATGTGGATTATTTCTACGGTCATAGCTGGTAATCATGCCACATGCACACAATAAGATTCAGATGTTATCCTATATACTTTTTCAAATCAGAGAGTAGATGAATTATGAACTCAAACCAAAACAACTAATAACACTTGCAGAATGTTAAACGAAACAACGTGTGTGTGTTACACAAGCATATTAAACTATGCGTGAAATCCACGTGCTGCTACATCAAGGAGTGCTTCTTGCCGCCACGCACAGCAATTTCAGGACCAACGACCTTGGTTCCTTCAAATCCGACCAAGCTCCATTCTCTTAGAGTAACTGTGACGCTCCCAAATTCTCCTTAAAATAAATATGGGAATCGAAGCGTCGAGATGCTGACAACACAGATCACGCACCCCCAATATCAAGTGCTAAATATGTGAACACGTGACATACATAAATAAAATAAGCGAATAATTAAAGTCAATATCTAAGTACCAAAACTTTTTTTTAGAAATATTTTACAAACCAATTTAATATGAATTCTCCAATAGAAGATTTAATACAGTCATCCGAAAATCAAAACATAAAATACTTACATCAAAAGGGAATATTTCCTAAGATAATAAATTATAACATAATTACTTTAACAGTGGAGCTGTTTCCTCAGACTCAACTTCCTCGATCTTTGCATTTAAAATCTACGACGCCAAAAATGGCATCACAGGTAAGTACAACCCAAACAAACCACAAGATATAAAATATATTCATGCAACAACAAAACGCATAAACACAATACCATATGCATAAAACTCAAAATCATCTTCCTCAAAATAAATAAAAGAAACACATGCCAAAATCTCATTTTAGCTCAAGATAAATTCCAATAAAAAATATATCATTTTCCAAAAAAAGATATCTGTAAATCCATTAAAACCACAACTATTTTTCCAGAAAATTGTCCACGTAAAACCAATTAACACAATAGACAGGTTTCACAGACGGGACTCTACTACCATCCCTGCTTATCCCATATTCATACCAATCATACGAGTATTACGTATCGTCATCCCCGTAATGATACAAACACTCCAATTATATCAGGCGTTACGTATCGTCGTCCCCAATATAACATATATACCAATCATAATGACGTTACGTATCGTCATCCTCATTATGACATCCACACACTAATCATATTGGGCGTTACGTACCGCCATGCCCAATATGACATACATACAACATCAATCATAGCGAGCGTTACGTATCGCCAATTCCGATATAAAATACACACACAATGACCATAACGAACGTTACGTATTGTCATCCTTATTATGTCATTCATACTTACTGATCATAATGGGCATTACATATCGACGTTCCCGTTATGACTCAATCAAAAACCACTAACATCCATAAACCCAATAACCACATCTCATATTAAAATTCAAACACCAAATATACATATGATCAAGTATATAATTACATAATGTAAACCACAACACACAAAATAACCAACAATTAATAAATTCTAACATCAACCAATAAATCACAACGTCAAACAAATACAATATTTGTCGAAACAAAAATATATTTAAATCTTAAAAATCATTTAGAAAATACTTACAGCGGATAAAAACATGGATCCTTGAGCAAGCGTCAGTCCACAGCGCTCGTAGCAGTCACTTTGTACGTTAGGCTAGAGTGCTCGGTTTGACACCAAAATTTAGAAAAATACTCAATGAAGGGTGGAGAATCTCATGAAGGTGGTGCTGTGGCGGTGCAACCACCGAAAAGTGGCGGATCGGGCACAAAATAGGTGGAAACCCATTTTCAGATTTGGGGTTGTACAGGGAAGGTGAGGCTGTGTATGAGGAAACTAAGTTAGGGGGATGGTCGGCTGAGGTAAGAGAGTGTTTTGGTGGTGATGGTGAGGCTTATGGTGGCCAGACGGCGGCACGACAAAAAATAACTCATTTAAGGACCTATTTCGGGTGGAGGAGCAAGTGGCGGAACTAGGTGGTTCGTGGCGGAACTAGGTGGTTCTAGGCGGTAGGTTATGCTCGCCGGAGTGAGGGGAGATTGCTGGTAGGTCATCGGCGTCATGGGTGGTCGGCGGTGGTCAAAAAATGAGAGAAAAGTCAAGATAACCCATTTCGGATCTGAGACTCACGCGTCGGCTAGGGGACGCCGTGAGGTGTACTGCCGGTGGGGCTATGCTCGCCGGCAGCAGGGGGTCCAAGTAAGACCGGCGGTGAGGCAAGACGGTCGACGGTGGAGTCCGACTGGGCTTAGGGTCGAACGAGAAAAACAGAGTGGACGAGGGGGGGCGGGTCGCACACGGGGCTGGGGGAAACTGGGGAGAAAAGAAAAGAAAAAGAAATAAGAAATAAAGAAGAAAAAGAAAAAGGAATGGAAAGAAAAGAAATAAAGACTAACTAGAAAATGAGCATAATAAATAAAATAAAAGCCAACTGAAAAGCTACAAATCAATATCAATAAAATAAAATATTTAAAACCCAGCAATAAAATAAATTAAACTCAATCACAATTTAATTATAAAACGATAATTAATATAACGAAAGCACATCAAATAAACTTACATAATAAAATAAAAGAAATTAAATTCCAATCATTAAAATAATTACCTCACATTAAAATTAATAAGAAAAATAACGTAAAACTAATATTAACTAATTAATAGCTCAAAAAATTATTTTAAACAAATAAAACACAACCGATAATATTATTATAATAAACTAAAATAATCAACAATAAGAATAAAACAATATATAAAAATGCACGTAATCCAGGATGTCACATTCTCTCTCCCTTCAAATAAATTTCGTCCTCAAAATTTACTCTGCTGTAACTAATAGAAACTCCAATAGTTTACCTACCACATAACTCAATACTCACTCCATACATTTACACAATCACATATTTTTCTCAATTACAAATGGATGTTATTCTATCATAATTGTATAGCGTCCAAATAACATTACATCTCTAAGATCTCTAAGGTAGTAAAGTAGTCTGAAATCTCTATATGTATAAGGACTTTAGTACAATCTCTCAAAATCTTAATATTCAAAAACTCCATACAACAAATCATGCCACCCTAAAAAACACTCCCAAGTTTAGCTTCCCAACTTAACTATCAATAAGCATAATTTATTCAACCAAAAGATAAATCTTCACTCACAAGTATTATTCCAAATTTCAAATCACTACTAATCCCTCAAAAATACATATAACTTGAACTTTTAACTACATCGTGAGATATCACGCTTTTGCACGTACTCTGATAACTCACTAAATGTATAAAATTAAGTCCTCATAAATTATCACCATGAGTAAGAGCTGGCTCAACACCTATTAACAAAAAATCCTATACCACTTCCAAATCCTAAAATTTTAATATCTCATAATTTTAATTATACCACTATGATTGATACCTAAACTTCAATGTACATCAAATAAAAATCATATCAACTCTACTCAAATCAATTAGCAAGGTAATCAAGATACACATAATTCTCTTACTCAACTGGACCTTCAATACCCAAGAGAAAGAATAGTCTCAAATATTCAAATTCCTATGTAATCTCAAGTCACAATTAAATTTTTAAGATACCTCGACAAAGGTAACCATTAAATTCATCAAGCAACAAGCCTAAATTGTCCACCCCAAATCAACTCCCCCAAATGCTTAAAATTTAGATCCCTTGAATTTAATACCATCACATCAAATCAACATCTATCACATAACAAAACTTCTTTCAAGTCAAACACAAATCAAAGACAAGTGCTCTCCAAAATTTGTACACTCAAAACTATTACACATCAATCTCTAAGTATCCACAAACAAAGCCAAAACTTTATCAAAGAATTAGCTGATCGCCTTCTATCATAAGTATTCCTAAAACGGATTTCATAACAGTATATCAATTGACAAATATTCACACTCACAAGAAGAGTCTACCTAGAGTACAATTCTAACGATCTTCTAGAAATAACATTAGAACTTAGAAATTCAAACACTCAATGAGACCCAAGAAATACACATAAAAAGCATATAAAATATCAATGAAGAAACACACTTATGTAAATACCAATAATTTATCAAAACAAACTGCATCACAAAGATATACTAATATACTTAGACACTAAGTGAAACCCAAATAATTCACATAAATATCATATAAAAACAGGAAGGGGGAAAAACTTCAAATAAACAAGTAAATAAAAAAATACTTAACAAAATCCAAATCCATAAGATAAATGTACAAAAGTTTAATAAAATAAAATAACCCACAACTGAAATAATAATCTTTAAAATAAGAGATCCCATAACACAATTATTTAAAATAATAAATTCAATAAAATGAATGATATAAAATAATAACTTAATCCAAAAGACCCAAATTTCCAATTAAACAAAATTAAGGCATATATAAAATAAATGCTCCACAACTTAATTAAATAAAATCAAATAATTAAAATCTTAACTACTACCCAAAATTACTTTTGATGAACAACTATTAAAATGAAACAAATCCAAACATACCAACCATCCATAGTTAAGATAAATATGAAAATAATAATCAAAAGATACATTAAAATAAAATAAAATAAAATAAAATAAAACACCACACAATGAAATAAATATATAAAATCTTAAAACATAATTTAGTAGGAATAAACCAGAGAACAATTAAAACAAAAATAAATTAAACTAATCATCAATAAAACAAAAAAAAAATTTAAACAACAAAATTTTTTGGTACAATTCCTAAGTAACGTGTGGATTTACCCGGAGTTGAACTGCTTTAATACCACCTGTGACGTCCCCAAATTCTCCTTAAAATAAATACAAGAATCGAGGTGTCGAGATGCTAAGCGTATGAACACGTGACATGCATAAATAAAAGCAGCGGATAATTAAAGTAAATATCTAAGAATCAAAATTTTTTTTTAGAAATATTTTACAAACCAGTTTAATATAAATTCTCCACCAGGAGATTTAATACAGTTTTCCAAAAATCAAAACATAAAATACTTACATCAAAAGAGAACATTTTCTAAGATAATAAATTATAACATAATTAATTTAACAGTTGAGCAGTTTCCTCAAACTCAACTTTCTCGATCTCTGTATCCAAAATCTATAACGCCAAAAATGACGTTGTAGGTAAGTACAATCCAAACAAACCACAAGATATAAAATATATTCATGCAACAACAAAATGCATAAACACGATACCATATGCATGGAACTCAAAATCATCTTCCTCAAAATAAATAAAATAAACACACGCTAAAATCCAATTTTAGCTCAAGATAAATTTCAATAAAAACATCCATCATTTCCCAGAAAAAATATCTGTAAATCTATTAAAACCACAACCATTTTCCCAGAAAATGGTCTACATAAAACCAATTAACACAATAAACGGGTATCACAGGCGGGACTCTATCACCATCCCTACTTACCCCTATATTCATACCAGTCATACGGGCATTACGTATCGCCGTCCTCATAATGACATAAACACTCCAATCATATCGGGTGTTACGTATCGCCGTCCCTGATATGATATACATACCAATCATAATAGGCATTATGTATCGCCGTCCCCATTGTGACATTCACACACTAATTATATTGGGCGTTATTTATTACCGTCTCCAATATGACATACACACAACATCAATCATAATGGGTATTACGTACCGCCGTCCCCGATATGAAATACACACATAATGACCATAACGGGTGTTACGTATCACCGTCCCTATTATGTCATTCATACTCACTAATCATAACGGGCATTACGTATCGCCGTCCCCGTTATGACTCAGTCAAAAATCATTAAAATTCATAAACCCAATAACCACATCTCATATTAAAATCCAAACATCAAATATACACATGATCAAGCACGTAATTACACAATGTAAACCACAAAACACAAAATAACCAACAATTAATAAATTCTAACATCAACCAATAAATCTCAACGTCAAACAAATACAATATTTGTCGATACAAAAATATATTTAAATATTAAAGTTCATTTGGAAAATACTTACAGCGGGTAAAAACATAGATCCTTGAGCAAGCGCCAGTCCATAGCACTCGTAGCGGTCACTTTGTACGTTGGGCTAGAATGCTCGGTTTGACACCAAAATTTAGAAAAATATTCAATGAAGGGTGGGGAATCTCATGAAAGTGGTGGTGTGGCGGTACAACCACCAAAAGGTGACAGATTGGGCTCAAAATGGGTGGAAACCCATTTTCGAATTTGGAATTGTACAGGAAAGGTGGGGCCGTGTAAGGGAAAACTGAGCTATGGGGATGGTTGGCTGAAGTAGGAGAGTGTTTTGGTGGTGGTTGTGGTAAGGCTTACGGTGGCCGGACGGCGGCGCGGCGAAAAACAACTCATTTAAGGACCCATTTCAAGTAGGGGAGCAAGTGGCAGAACTGGGCGGTTCTAAGCGTTAGATTATGCTCGCCGGAGTGAAGGGAGGTTGCTAGTAGGTCACCGACGTCATGGGTGGTCAGCGGTGGCCGAAAAATGAGAGAAAAGTCAAGATAACCTTAGGTCTGAGACTCACGCGCCAGCTAGGGGCCATCATGAGGTGCACTGCCGGTGGGGCTATGCTCGCCGGCAGGCAAGACCAGCGGTGAGGCAAGATGGTCGGCGGTGGAGTCCAACTGGGCTTAGGGCCGAACGGGAAAAACACGAGGGACAAGGGGGGGGGGGGGGGGTTGTGCACGGGGCTGGGGGAAATTGGGGAGAAAAGAAAAGAAAAAGATAGAAGAAAAAGAGAAGGAAAAAAAAAAAGAAATGAAGACTAACTAGAAATGGAGTACAATAAATGAAATAAATGCCAACTGAAAAGCTATAAATCAATATCAATAAAATAAAATATTTAAAACCCAGTAATAAAATAAACTAAATCCAAGCGCAATTTAATTATAAAACGATAATTAATATAATGAAAGCACATCAAATAAATTTACATAATAAAATAAAGGAAATTAAATTTCAATCATTAAAATAATTACCTCACATTAAAATTAATAAGGAAAATAACGTAAAACTAATATTAACTAATTAATAGCTCAAACAATTATTTTAAATAAATAAAACACAATCGATAATATTATTAAAATAAATTAAAATAATCAACAATAAAAATAAAATAATATATAAAAATACATGTAATCCGGAATCTCACAGTAGTACGTGGCTTTCACATGCAGCTATAGCCCCTAATAATCGTCCTCTAACGATTCGACGCATCTCCTATTTATTATTTTTTTATATTTTTACTTCTCTTAATCAAGGATCGTGAGAAAGAGATAGCAAGTATCCTATAATTAGTCCAGACGAATAAAGTACAGTACAACTCACTTCACTACGATTTTCGATCGTAGTGTTATAGTCTATTTACCAAATTATACCAAAATTATTTCAAGAGGCTTTCCTTTATGGGAAATGAGAGGGAGCCAAGTTATTGGCCCCATATATCATTTTCTTTATATTTATTTCTAGTATTGTTTTTACTAATTTGGAATAAATATTGCGGTCAACCACACTATTGCTATTGTATCTTGCATCGTTAATTATATTTATAAAATAATTCTACTTATCATTTCCACACACCACATATTATATTTTTTTTATATTTATTTTTTTTCTATAATAAATACGAAGTGTATAAATAATAAATAGAATAATTCAATTAGTTTAACAAGAATAAAATAAAATAAATAAATGTTTTTTAAATATGTAAATGTGGCGTGGAATTAAAGTATTATGAAGTGCATTCCTCCTATCTATAATATGATTGCTTAGAAAAATATTAATAAAATTTGTATTTATTTTATTTTATTTTAAATTTATGACAGAAGCAACAATTTGTTATTAATTTCTAGTTAAAGAAATAATGTTTGCAGTCATGAAATGCGTAAATATCACGCAATATCTTTAAAAGAAAAATAAATAAATACAAGACTCATTAAAAATAATAATAGTAAACCCCACTATTTTTAAAATGATTATACGACGATAACACACTTTACGATTATATATTATTACTCATATTTCTAACACAAATAACTTATACCCCTCTATTACCACATTTTTTCCAATCCACAACCCTTGTAAAATCCTAGATTTTTTTTCAAATAAATTGATAGAAATATCTTCACTGTATGTAAAAACAAAACCACGTGGTTATTTAACAACAATAAAATTACTAGAAATTACAATAAATAACCAAAACATTAAGTGAAAGGTAACAAAAGAGAGGAGAAAATTGGGAACCACAAGTATGCGCAGTCCTTCTGGGATGAGATGTAAGGTATAAAATAAAAAATCCGCAGTCCTTCTGGGATGGGATGTAAGGTATAAAATAAAAAGAGAATATTGGATACTGTTTATGTAAATGTGTACTAGATGCTCTCTAACATTATTCTAAAATAAATAAAAAACGGTGGCTAGTTGTGGATTTTAGTAGCTTGAACTGTAAATTGACAAAAACATGATAATTTGAAGGGCAGAGCAATACTTGTTAGTTTTGAGATGAAATCTGAAAAGAAAAAAGCATTATTGTTTGGGAATGAGAAATGAAATTTCCACAAACATTAGAAATTCATAGATATATGAACTCATCAGTTAATATGTTGAGCATTTCTACTATTCCGGCAATATTTGGAATAAATACAGTAGAAAGCTTCATGTTATTATATGTACTCAGGAGGATATACGTGCCCCCAGCACTCTCACAGTACCGATCAGCGCCCACAAGATGGCACAGACCACACCAATAACTGAAATGTAGAACAATCCCTTGCTAGTAGTACCTGTTCTTATAGTTTCAGCACCACTTCCAGCAGAAACATTTGTGTTTTTGAGATTAACTCTAACCCGACTAAAGCTAGACATTCGCTCGAAAGCTCGATTTACCAAAGCATTCTCTGCAGCGGATGCAGGAGTAGTAGGTATTGACTCCACAAATGCCCACAGTGCAGAAGAGAACCGACCACGAGCACCACCATCCTCATAGCCTATTTGATTTTGATTTTCTTGAGTATGTATGTTTGTAGATTCATCAGGATCGCCTAAACAAACCGAAAATCACAATATTAACAGATGTCTAAATCATAACATAGACACATCCCTTAAAACATAATAAAACTTCAATTTTTTCCCCAAAAGGAAATAGAAAAAGTTAATCTGGTTAGGTTTATGATGCACAACAAAAATACTTCGTTTAGAAGAGCCCTTGAAGCTGGCTCTCTATTTCACATCAGTTCTTGCCATGCGTATGATGGCGCATCTGAACAAGAGCTCTGCTTGAATGGGCAAATGAAGCCAGCAACTTGTCCAAATCAAAGACAGTTTCGTAAGAAAAGGAAAAGTGATAGCCAAGCAAAAAAGAGCAGGCGCTGAATCCCATTTCATGTTTTTTACTTACCGGAGGGTGGTAGAGAAAAGGAACCCAGAGTTGATTCCGCATAAGTACGGACGTTTCTTCTTTGATCATGTATCCATAGCTGATTGTCAATCTGAGTAGTACCTTCTAGATTGTATTGAAGCTGAAAATCAGATTGGTTTATTGTGTTATTCTCCATGATATTTATATGTGGATCTGCAACTATTTCCTGATTAAATGGCCCCATTTCATGAATAAGTGTGGGCGCATCATAGAACAGGTCAAACTCGCTCAATCCATCAGCCTCCTCAATCAGGAAGTTCTCCATAGCTTTGTTGTCAAAAGACTCAAATTGAGGTTGGGGACCACTGAGATCATCAATTTCCAGAAATTCCTCCAGATTTATGAAAGGTTCATCTTGTTGAAGAATAGGAGCTGATGTAACATCCGATGTCTCGGGCAATTGCAATTGAGAAGTAGTTGACTGTGAGTAGCCAAAGCTGGCCTGGATATCATGCAGCTGACCACTTGGGTGCAATGCTCGGCTATGTTCAGGAGTTATAACTTCCCTGGAGGATGGATCCACCATAGCACTCTGTGTTTCTTCTTCGCCAACCTATATAATGAAATCATAAAAATCAGTATGTGTTCCATAACACATAAGCTCAGAAAATACAGTGAAATGATACAGTTCACACAAAATTTGGTGGGTTTTTTTTTGGTTGGGGGGGGGGGGTGTTTGAAGTAAATGCCATTTGCTCGAGATCAGTTGCCACAGAATATAACAAAATGCAAGAAGGAACATAAAAAAGTATGATGTTTCTCGCTCAAAAACTCTATTGGGCAGGTTTCTCTAGGAGTTAATAAATATTGTTTGTAAATGGGGGCAATGAATACTACTAGTGTTAAATTTACACAATTTGTTGATGCCAAGCAGACTGAACATATACATTTACTTCTAGACCCTTATATCTAACAAATCAGATGCAATTCACCTAGTTGTGAAATAATTCCACGTCAGAATACAACGATTATAACAAGCAGTGATGTCACCTTTGAATAAAGATCCAGAGGGAAAAAATTATAATGAAGAATACAACTACAGCAAAGAGAGAATGTCGAAAGAGAAAGGACAGTAGAGCATATACCTGGGATAGGGTGTGAGCATGATCATTGATTTGTGGCTGGTGGAACTCAGTCTCATTTTCAATTAGCTTCATAATCTCCTCAATGTCGTCTAATGTAAGCTGGACTTGACCATTGACTCTCACATCAGCAACAGAATTAACCTCGTTTAGTTGCTTTACCGAGATATCCCTAGCAGTAGCAGCAGAGTTGCTAAAATCTGGGCAGTCATCATCAGCCCATTCTTCTTCCTTAAATGGCGCCCCATATTGCTCCCCATTTTTAGGACCAGGTCCACTTTTTTTATAAAGCTTGTAGAGTGCATAATACTCCTGAAATATAGAAAGTGTCCAATTTCAGTTAAAATAAGTCAAAGAGGAGAAACTTATTGAGGTTATGTTACTCAAGGTAATACCTGTACATTCTGGCATCTCTTAAGCTCCTCCTCGTCAATGGTATACTCATGCATCACCCAGTCGGTGCGCTCCCCATTAGGTGCACGCCCTCCGTAGAAAACTAGCGTCTTCTTCACTCCAACTGTCCGAGAGTTGCATGTAATGTTACGATCCTTTCCTGTTGCTTTCCAATATCCATGTCTGGTTGCCCTATTTGACCTTCCTCCATTCGGGTACTTCCTATCTCTTGGACTGAAAAAGAACCACTGCCTATCTCCAGTGTTCAGTTTACATTGCCCTGCAAATCATGTTCAATCAGAAACCTGGAATTCAATCAACCCAAAGAGACAAAGCTAGAAAGTAGAAAGTAGTTAAACCCAACGTCTAAAACTTTCAAGTCCACTTTCTAGCATCTCGAAAGAGTAGTTTCAAGAATCAACAATTACAGGCATAAAAACAAAAGACCTGTAAAATTCAACACCAATTTCCTTGCATCGACTATTTAGATAAACTAAATCAAATTATTTTAAAATTGAGCTTAGATTATTCTATTTATTAAAAAACGATATTATGGTACACCCAAAAAAGAAGCAAAGAGTAACTCGATGTATCTAAACGAATTCTGGTAAAAAAAAAGAAACATGTTGCCACGGTAAGCAAGACTATAGCACCCCCAAGACAATTTTATCAACAAACCCTTCTGACACTAATCCTAACAAAGAATTAAATTTTAAAATCTTCTACATTTAGCTGCCAAAAAATAAAAAATACAACCCACTAACGTCTTCCAACCATAGTTGCAAGCCCATCGATACAAAACGTCAAACAGCCAAAACACAGATATAGATCAGCCCGAATCAGATATTTGCTAACAAATCCAGGAAAAGTTTTAATTGATTTATTAGAATTAGTATCAGATATAAGCAAACTAAAAAGGAATAATAGCATAACAAATCCAGGAAAACAAGATTAGTCAACCAAACAACATTCGTGTCAAACCAAAACCAATAAACCAACGAAACTTCGAACGAAACCCAACCAAAACCAAGCTTCAAAATTGAACCCAGATAAATTCTAAGCAGCAAACCAGTTTTACAAAAATTACTAACACCAAAGCGAAGCTTTGACCTAAACCCCAACCCACCTCTATCGACTCTAACTCATCAAGCCCAATCAATCAAACCAAACAAGACCTTGACTTGAATCCAGTTATCCACACAGTCCAATCGAACCTAATAAAACCCAAAAAAAGATCCAATTCTGCAACATACGAGGTCAACGTTTCAAAAAAAAAAAAACCCAAAAACCCCCAAACGAGATTAAAGAAAACAGAAAAACAGAAGCGATACCAGGCAGTTCCTCAGGGTCCCATTTGTAGACGTCAATCGCGGCAATGATATCGAGCTTGAGCCTTCTTCCACAGATCTTCCTCTTCAGATAGTACAGGACAAGCTCCTCGTCCGTTGGGTGAAACCGAAACCCCGGAGGCCACACATCGTCCCTCAAACACAACTCCGCTTGCATCTTCATCGCTTCCCAGAAAACAAAAACCCTCGCTCCTTAAACACCCAAAGCAAAACCTTAAAAAAAAAAGATCTTTACCGTATTTCTGGAATGAATGAGAATTGGGATCTCGTAAAAGAGAAACAAATTCTATATTATAGGATTTCGGATGAGAGAGAGAGAGAGAGCGCGCGACACTGCGAGTGGTGCTTGGTCAAAGAAAAAAGTGATCTAGGAGTTGTGGTAGTGCTGTCAGCTGTGGCGGGCGCTTTATGTGAAGTTGAAGGGGACTCGGAAGTTTCCTTGCAACTCAAGTCATTCGAGAAAATTCTGTTTTTATTTTTCCTGGATTGATTTTGGTGCGTTGAGGAGCATTGGTTCTTGAGTAATGCTAGAGAGCATCCACTATTTGAGAATATCCATCACACTCATGAGTAATGTTAAAGAATAAATTAGTAAATTTATCCTAAACATTACCTATGAGTGCAATAGATGCTCTCAATAGTAGATGCTCTAAAGATTTTTTCTATCCTCATTTTATAGGAAAAGTTTACATTGATGTGTTTGGTTTCAAAAGAAATTTGAAATTTTGTACAAATATAAGAAAACCATTAAATTTCTATCAAAAGATATTTGTCTCTAGTCTAACAGATTAATTCTAATAAAAACTAATTTTAAAGTAAATTTAAAATTGAATGCTAAAGTGAAGAGACTAAAATTTTACTATAGAATAATGATATGGTTACAATAATTTTTAGAATCTTTTATGATTTGTTATAGTTTATATTTTTACGTTTAAATGCATGTTTATATGGTTCTAGTCGTTAAACAATGTAATTATTCTTTAACTTGGCCTCACTACATCTCAAGACGAGTTGATCCAAATATATTCAGTAATAAATAATAATAATAATTAAATAATTGCTCCAAATAGAATTCTATGTTTTGTGTTTGTCAAAGACTTGCAAGAAACTAACTCCCTTTGCTGGTCTTGAGTTGTTGGGACAACTGCTTAAACGATATGGCCGCATGCAAAGAAATATAAAAGACGGGTCTCTCACTCTTCTCATGAACAATTATATTGGGAAGAAGGTAAGCCGATGAATACCCTAAGAACCTAGCAGCCCACCCAAGAGGTTGGCCTCATTCCGGATCAACATTAATGCAGTTCATAGAGACGACAGAGTACTTAAGAGTTCTAAAATTTAAGTTTGGTAACTCTATTTGATTACCATTTGTATTTACAGAGGAAAATGATTTGAAACTGAAGAATTCCACTAGATACAAGTCCTCGAGAAGAATTATAAAAGTCTTCAAATACACTATTACCAATGCTATGATAGGTGAATAATGTTATATATAGTCTTATGTTAGATTAGGTTAACGGTGATTAAAAGAAAAAAAGAGTTTGGCTAACATAATATTCTCGAATATTTTATAGAATTCAAATGTTAGATTAGGTTAACGGTGATTAAAAAAAAAAAGTTTGGCTAACATAATATTCCTTATATTAAAAAAAAAAGTAGGTTCACTATTAAAAAACAATTTTTGTATATGAATTCAAATGTACTTACTCTTTTAAAATAGATTACAGAAAGTTACATATTCTAAATTTAAAAGTATCATTTTTCATTGCATAATGCATTTTATAAAAAAAAAAAAATCAATTACAAAATTATATCACCTCAATTCAAAACACAACACATCTTCAACATATATAGAAGCACAAACACATATCTTCACAAGACATGAGATTTTTCAATGTAATGTTGGATTCCTCTTTTTAGCATAACAAACACTAGTAACTTAGCTGCAAATGATACTTCAAATTCTTTCTATTTTCTATTTTTGGTAAGGAAAAATAAAATCAATTTTCAAACTACACTAATGCTTTTATTATCCGAGGCTACATGTTAATCTAATTCACAAATAAGTCATTCATCTTGTTATTATTAAGGTAATAGTTTAATTGGTACGAGTTAGTATATCATGATCTTGAGATTAAGAATTATAGCAAGACATAAATTAAAATTACTTGTGGAAGTAGAACTTGATTTTTGGATCACGAGATAAGCTTTGAGCCAATTGACATTTTGATGGTGCTATAGTGACGAGTTCGCCATTAGACAATAGTTATGGTTTAAATTAGACATTTTACAACGGGAATTGACTCTTATGATCACGTCCAATGAGAGTATCTACAATATTTACGCTAATCACTCTCACCTCCACTTATTCTTAAGAAAAAAAAAAGTCATTCACCTTGCCAAATTTTGAAATCTAAGATATGTACTTTCTCAACTCATTTTCCTCTTATCTCACATAGTCTTGTTTGGATACGAAGTTGAAATGAGATGAGTTGAGATGAGATGAGATGAATTTTGAAAGTTGAATAAAATATTATTATTATTATTTTGAGATTTGAAAAAGTTGAATTGTGATTTCAAAAAAAAATTATATTGATATTTGTACTTTATATGAAAATTTAAAAAAAATGTAATAATGAATTTGAGATAAGTTGAAATCGTCTTAACTCGTTTCCGAATCCAAACAGGACCTAATCTCATAATCATCTATGACTTCATCTTTTTCCATTTGTTATAAAAATGGTTAGAGAATAGAACTCACAACCTAATAAACCATGAAAATATCAGTTGAATCATGTCATCTAAAGACAAAAAATCATCAAAGTAGTGGGTTCAAATTGATGAAGCAGTGGCTCAAGATTCGTTGTTTTCTTTTGCCAATGAGTTGTTGGCTCAAGGTTGGATGAACATCTAAGAATCTCATTCATGGTCAATTTAGAAAAATTAGTACATTATCATTGGAAGCTTGACAACTTGGACATTATTTTTCTGTTCTTTTTTGGTTGGAAAAGGATTAATACAACGGAAGATAAAGCGTTTTAGAATCATTTTTTCAAACTTACACTAGACTTTGCGAGCCATAAGAAAGAACGAACTATTCATTTTCTTGTCTCCCAAATAACTCGAGGCTTTTGAAAAAGCAAAACTTTTTATTTTTTAAAATCGAACTATCACCTTTGTGGCCAGCATTTTCGACCGTTTATTCCAATTCAGTCCTAGATCTGAATCCGAAACAAACGCATTTGCACCTTCGCGTACAAACTTCAGAGGATAACAGCATTTTCATCGACCCGGATCTCGGTAAGACACTACGTGGTTTATAGGTTGGGTTTTTGTTTGCTGTATATTATTTTGTGATAAAATTTGATTTGCCTTTTGTTTGGTTCCCGAGAAAACGATAGAGCTAGAAAAAAGAAAATTTTGAAATTTTGGTTCTACATTTTCAACTATGCTAACGCAATTTCTTTTGGGCTTCGGGCCAAACTCAAGTGGCATTTCATTGCGCATTCCTTCTTCTCTTTTTGAAAATTTGTGCAGCATAAGATTCAAAATCACAGTTGTACTTTATTTTCCTCCTTTTTCTTGAGAACTAATCATATTAATTTTGGATATTTAATTGCGCTATGTAATTTTCTTTTTCCGATAGGTTACAGGGTTTCAAGAAGCAGGTGGAATTCTAGATCTTGAGCTGTAATGTACCTTGGGATTCAGTTTCCTTGAGTTAATTTAAGCTTGAATTTTTTCTGCTTCGCTTGTGAATCCGAGAATCCGCCATGGTTTTCTGGGAAGGATATGTGAGCGACGAGGCTATGGGCACGTTTGCCCCAATCGTGGTATACTGGTTGTACGCGGGGTTTTATCAGCTGCTGCCGACTTTGGACAGCTACCGTTTACATACAAAGAAAGAGGAGGAATTGAAAAATTCAGTGCCGCTCTCGTCCGTGGTTAAGGGCGTCTTGCTTCAGCAGCTCGTCCAGGCGACCGTGGCTGAGGCGCTCTTCCTGGTTAGTTGTTGAGCTCATTCTATTTATTTGTTTCTCTTTGCAGGATGTGGTGTTTGGACTCTCTTTGAAAATGTGGCTCCTTTTATGTTTAGATGCATAGAACATGCGTGGTTGCTTATTGAACTTCATGTATGGTATGAAGGACATAGCAATCTGTTTTGGAATCTTAGTTCTCGGTATCAACTTTCTTTTTTCTCTTGCTATCTATTACTCTCTTTTTTTTTTAATATAAGTAAAAGATTAATTTTATTAACAGGAATGAAGGTGTAGCCCGTGTATATAATAAATATACAAACAAACGCCTAATTACATTCTAGGACTAGTAAAGAAAGACAATAAATCGTGAACATTAAGAACATTAGCTGAAAACCGTAACTGTAAAGTTTGAACAAAAACATCCTGCAGTTCCGCCATTGTGTGCTTCTTGTCTTCAAAGTAACGATCATTTCATTCCGACCAAATGCACCATATGAGGCACAAAATAATTATTTTCCACACTGCCACCACTTAAGGATAGTCTTGTAGCTTCTTCCAACAAATAAACTAACCTTACTGGCATGACCCAAGGAACATCCATCCTACGAAAAGTCTCATCCCACACCCCCTTACCACATCAAAGTGCAAAAGAAGATGGCCTACTAATTCATCATTCTTCTTGCACATGTAGCACCATCACTATGCATTCCCTCATCCTCAAGTTTTCTGTGATCAAGATCTTCCTCAGAGCAGCAGTTCACACAAAGAACGCTACTTTCGTAAGCACTTGAAACCTCCAAATACTCTTCCAAGGAAAGGGAACATTATCATGCGTTGTCAAGAGTTTGTAGTAGGCCTTAACCGTAAATCCTTTTGATCATTAGACCGCCGCTTCAATCTATCCATTTGTGTCGAAGGCCTTCCCATGGAGTATAACAAGCTGCAGAAATCTGAGACAGTGGATAATTCTCAATCACGGAAAATCCCTATTAAAAAGGAGGTTCCACTAATAAGAGCCATGTGAAAATATCCACAGGCCTGCCATAGAAGCCTCCTTATTACTTGCAATACTATATAGAGTTGGGAAGACCCTCTCCAAGGCATGCTTACCACACCAAACATCCTGCCAAAAGCTAACTCTAGAAACCTCGCTGACTACAAAACGAATATGTTTCTCAAAACAAGGTCAACCCTTCCATATATACTTCCATAAACCCACACCATACCTTCCCTCACTTCTTTAGAACGCCCCCTCCCCCCGAGTACTATCATGCCTAGCATCTTTGATTTCCTTTCACAAAGACTCCCCCTCCAAGTAATATTTCCATAACCATTTCTCCAATAAGGCTTAATTAAACATTTTCAAGTTACACACTCCCAAGCTTCCGTTCGCCATAGGAGAGCAAACGGTATTCTAATTGACCAGGTGAAATTTTTGTCCTCACCCAGGCCCTCCCATAAAAACGCTTGGAAGAGTTTTTCAATTTTCTTCACCACCCCTGCAGGCATAGGAAATAAGGATATATAATACATGGGGAGGTTGGTCAAGGTGCTTTTGATAAGAGTAGTTGACCCCTTTTCAATAAGTGTATCCGCTTCCAACCAGTCAATTTTGTCTCAATCTTTTCCACAACCCCATCCCAAATGGTTTTCGTCTTGAACATTGCTTCCAACGGAAGGCCCAAATATTTCATGGGTAGCAAAGACACCTTACAATTCAAAAGCCTTGCTAGGCGGTTGATGTTTGGCACCACACCCACCGCAACTATCACCATTTCTCCAATAAGAGCACTGACATTGGATTAACCAAAAATTTTCTTCAAAATGTACAAGTTTTGCATACAAATCAAAAAAACTTCATCATATTTGATCAATTGTGGCCAAAAAAAGTACATAAAGGGAATAAAAGTATATTTCTTATTCAAAAATAAATTGTATCTTCAAAAGTTTCTTCAACTTTTTGAAGAAAACTTTTGGCTAATCCAATGCCAGTGCTCTAAGGCTTTTATCAGGCTTTTTTCAAGTTGTAGACTCCCAAGCCTCCGTTCGCCATAGGAGAGCAAACGGTATTCTAATTGACCAGGTAAATTTTTTTTCTCACCCAGGCCCTCCTAGAAGAACGCCTGGAAGAGTTTTTCAATTCTCTTCACCGTCCCTGCAGGCATAGGAAATAAGGATATATAATACGTGGGGAGGTTGGTCAAGGTACTCTTGATAAGAGTGAGTTAAGCCCCTTTCAATAAGTATACCTGCTTCCAACCAGTCAATCTTGTCACAATCTTTTCCACAACCCCATCCCAAATGGCTCTAGCCTTGGACGTTACTCCTAACAGAAGACCTAAATATTTCATGGATAGCAAAGACACCTTACAATCCAAAAGCCTTGCTAGGCGGTTGATGTTTGGCACCACACCCACCGCAACTATCTCAAACTTTCCTAAAATTATCCTTCAACCGCGACACTACCTCAAAGCAAAGTAATAGAGCTCTAAGCGTTTGGATCTGACTAACATCCGCATCACAACTCTATTAATCTGTTTGGATTATTTGTTGGAGTTCCCCTCCTCTTCTGTATTCTTCTTTAGTTAATATAATTATTATCATTTTATCATCCACACCATTGTCATCCTTTCCATTGTTGTCGTCACTATTTACTATCTAACACAAAATAAAGAGTTACTGCCTTCTTTAGAGATACGAAAGCTGGAAAAATTATATGGTTGGTTTGAGATCTCCCCTTTGGAATTTTCATATGCTATAGCCTATTATTTGCCTTACCTCTCAAAGTGAGTATATATATATATATATGACAGTTTTTAATAGGTTGCCTAAGATAACTGGATTGCTGAGCTGTGTAATTTTAAGCCACTAATAAATTCAGATGGGACTCCGTCTTTGCCAAATTCATTGTTGGATTAGACATCATTAAATTGAGGTCACAGCTAAGATATTTTTCCCTAAAATAATGTGTGAATACATATATATATGTGTGTGTATAACATGAGATGGTCCTAAAAGGTGTTACGTGTTTGTAAATAAGTTCAAAAACCCAGAGTCCGGACCACTCTCACATGCAGTGGCACAAAGAACCAATGCTCCTCAACCCACCAAAATGAATCAAGGAAAAAAAGAGAATGTAATTAGGTGTCTCTTTTGTATACTTCCTGTGTATATGGGCTGAGCATAGTTTCATTCAATCAATAGTTTCTTACTTATCAAAAAAGAAAATATATATATATATATATAACATGAAATTATGCATATGCTTGTCTTAGAGAGTTGGACGTGCTAAAAAATTCATGCCACCGTTTGAGTATATTGTAATACTTAAGTAGTGTCTAGTTCAAATTTATAGTCTCCAAGTTTTCCTTTGGCTCAACCTTTAAGGAGAATTTCTTTACTGCTTTTCCTGATACGGCACTAATAGAACATTCTGTGTCTGTCGCCTACTAAAATAATTGTCATTCCAGCGGAAATAAGAGTTTGTTTTAAAGGAAATGGGCATTGAGAATGTGCTTGGTGATGCCAAATTATCTCTCCTCTTGCATTGAAAAACTTTGCTTTTCTTATTATTGGACTTGTGCATGTGGTAAAGGTTAAGACCCAGATTCCTGCTTAAGACGTTATCTTGATGCATTGAACCACTATTAGCATAGATGGTAAACAGGTATAATTGGTTCCATTTTCTGTGAAAATGGAGTAGACATAGCAGTGTTGGGGATATTGGAGCTGAACTTAGATCGATATAAGTTCCATCTGTTACTTAAGGTAATTTCAGTAGTTTTCTTGCCCGGAGAAGTGGCCAGCATGTTTATTTAGAGTTGCTTAATGATCCTACATTGTTGGTCATAGACTTATAGTTTCTTCTTCTTTCAACCAATCAATGTCATTTATGCTGAGTCAAAATCTCAAAGGAAGCTTTATACTTCAGAATCTATTTTAATTTCCGGCATCCTGGACTTAGTGAACATTCTATTAACTGGTTGGGAGGAAAAAAAATTTCCGAAGGAACCTGTAATACTATTGTTCTTCCCAACAGCAATTGATATAGGGAAATTCTGGATAATATGGTGAATATGTTGGATCTAGGCTTGAAAAGGTGGAACTCATAGAAAAGAAGGCTATCTAGATTCAATACAATTCCATTTCTTCATAAATAAAAGAATAGGGAATAATTAATTCCCCAAAAAACAGTATATTTACCATGTAGGCTTTAAGGACATTTTAGCATAACAGCTGAGGCAAAATGGGGTTCAAGTAAATGATTATGGCTTTTGGGGTCAACTATGTGTAGAGTAAGCTAATTGGGGAAGTTGTGAACAATGCTACAGAAGCATGACGCATAAAATAATTGAGGTTAGGCTTTAGCCTTTTTGGGGGTTCTAGGCCGTTAGATTGGTTGACAGAGGGGAATAAGCTTGTCGGTGAGATCCTTAAGGCAAGATGCTGACTGGACAGATGTATCGTACCATTTAGTGCCATGGGTGGAGAGGTCTGATAGTTTCTAATGTGCCATTTTGATAGGCACTGTGGACTTTGTAATTGGCTTGTGCCCATTCTTTGATTATTAATACAATTATACCTATCAAAAAAAAAAAGGTGGAGAGGTCTGATATGCTTTTACAGTCAAGATGGACATTAGTTATCCAAAAAGAGAAAGGTTGACATGGGCATTGTGGAGAGCACATAGTTGGCTTAATCTTGATGCGATTTGAGATGGTTCTCTGTTTTTTCTTTTGACACTGAGAGTTGGTACCTTCAAATTTTTTGTATATGAACTGGTATTTATAGACTTAATATCACTTAGACTTATAGAAGTATCCCAACAAAAGACTTTGAATGTTTTTGTCCTTAGTACTAGTTCCCATTTTTCAGTATATTTACTTTCTTAGATTTGACTAATGCTCTTAGCATTTTTACTACAGTTGACCTCAAAGGCAAATGCATCAGGGATTACAATTCAGCCCTCCATTCCTGTCCAAATTGTGCAGATTGCTGTTGCAATGTTTGTCATGGATACATGGCAGTACTTTGTGCATCGTTACATGCATCAGAACAAGTTTCTGTACCGCCATGTCCACTCCCAGCATCACAGGCTGGTTGTCCCCTATGCAATTGGGGCCCTTTATAATCACCCGCTTGAAGGTCTCTTGCTTGACACTTTGGGCGGGGCCATCTCCTTTCTGGTCTCTGGAATGACTGCACGAACAGCTGTAATTTTCTTCTGCTTCGCTGTGGTTAAAACCGTTGATGATCACTGTGGCCTTTGGTTGCCTGGCAATATCTTACATATTATCTTCCAAAACAACAGTGCTTATCATGACATCCATCATCAACTTCAAGGCTTGAAGTATAACTATTCTCAGCCTTTCTTTCCCATATGGGATAAACTACTTGGAACCTACATGCCTTACAATCTTGTAAAGCGACCAGAAGGGGGTCTTGAGGCAAGGCCAATGAAAGACTAAATGTTCACTAACAATTTCTGTGTGTTACTTCGAGCTCTCACCCGGATGGAGACATTTTTTGGTCAAGATAGCTGTGCTATTTATGGTGAATATGAAAGAGTCATTATTCATTGATTTGAAGCTTTATTGCAGGCATCTAGCAGCAGTTGATTTGAGTTCATTCCTTTTTTGATTGCTTGAAAGTGTGTTGGCTCTTTTGTTGTTGCCTCACCAACCTCTCTTAAGAAATTGTAATTGTGTTATTATGAGGTGACTATTTGTGTAGCATACTTGGTTTCCTCATCATGCACCAATTAGGATATTCAGGACTATTGAGATTGGTGTACTTGGGCTTGTATGTTGCTTTTGGGGGCTAGAAATCATTTGCAAGTTATGAATTTGTAATATGAAATGCTCAATAGCCTGGGACTGATGTTTTCTTCTTGTTTTCCCACCACGTGGAAAAGAATTTATTCATGTCAATGTCATCTCATCATCTCCTGAAATACACACACATGCTCTTATGGTCTTACCCTTTGGGTCTTTTATTTTCAACCAAATTTGGCTTGGATAAAAAAGAAAAAGAAAGTACTTCCTAATGCCAATGTTGAGGAATGAGAAGTGGAAAAATCCTTCTCCTTTCAAAAGCATCAAAGTTTTCATTTTATCTAACCCCTAAAATGGGATGTGACTTAATATATCTAACTTCATTTTTATAGTAAAAAAGTAGCATTCAACAAGATTCAACCCATAAATCTTGCTGATAGGCTTTTCATATTTTCCATGACTAAATTTAACCTTAAACAGTGACTAAACCATTAGATTACTTGAGATCAGTTCTAAACCGTGTTCAGGTTGCAGGGCATCTGAATGCTTTTCGCAAAAGGCTCAAGTCACTGTGCCTCGTTTCAATCGCTTTGCATGGCAAACTGGCAAGCGCCGTGCTCGTGATATTCTGTTTAACGAGACACTTTCTAAAGCGCCTATTCTGAAGTGCATTACAAACTTGGACGCTCATGCGTAACTTCTCTTCCCTCCCATGACATACTGGCGAATCTTTTCGACTTGAATTCCGTTACAAAAACTGATTTGTTTTGAGAGAAAATCGAAATTTTCAAATTCGTTATTATATTTTTTTTCAAATTTTCATATAAAATATAATAAAATTTTCAATTTTTTCAAATTTCAAAACTATTTTTTCAAATTACAAAACAAAACTAATATTATAAAAATATTTTATAAAAATATTTTATTCATTTTTTAACTTTTACTTCATCTCACCTTATTTCATTTATAAAAACAAACTGGGCTAGCCAAAATAATTATTTTATATTTAAAAAAATACACAATCAATCACATTAGTGAAATGAGCCTGTACGCAAAAATATTTTCTTTTGTTTCAAACATTGAGAGAGAGTTTCAAGAAAAGTGGTTTTTTGGGCTTTGAAGTTTCAACCCTCTACCCACATTTTGTTTAAGTTACAATTTTACTGGGTTGGCTTTGGAAAGTCAACCCGATATTTTCACAAGGCAATCTCTTTGTCTATAACAATTCTCGTCATCAAAAGGGCGACCACTCTATGGCATCAAATAATTTTTCCATCTTCTGTCACTTTATAATGACGAAGAAAATAAAACCAAAATTCCAAAGGAGTTCCAAATTCAATGAGCATCAATCTTCTCTCAATCTCGCAGCACCAAACTTTTTATTTTTTTGAAGTCTACTACAGGTTTAAGAATGCTGCACAAGTTTATCTAAAATAATACTCAAAATAAATAAAAACATGTATGAACTACATAATAATTGCTAGGAAAAACAAACAGCTAATCAAGTTTGGGAAATATAAAGAATTTTCACTATCCCAATAGTCCATGCCACAGAATCTTGCATCAGCAATCAGGCAATCTCATCACAATTTCAGTTGGTGGTCGTAAGGTGCAAACCATCTCTTTTGTCTTCCCGAAATATACCTGCAATATGTGATTGTGGAACTCATTAACCCAATAAATTATTTCATGTTTCCTAGTAGTATTTAATCATTCAAAGTACAGCACACAATAGTGAAAAATATTATCATTGAATATATGTTCAGATCTGTATATCAATATCCTGAGCAAAACTCAGAAAATATTTAAAAGGACAGACGTTACCTGATCCAGTGAGTTCCTCAACTTACTCTCCATTTCTTCTATCATCCTTCCCATGTTACAAATATGACCGTCTGCAACTGAGAGATTCATATCCATCTAGAAGATAAATGGATTGAAAAACAAACAAACAAACAAATCAATAAATGTAACCCTCCCAAAGTATATATATTCCAAAGAAATGTTTCAACATGAAAACTCTGAGGTAAAGATTGAACTGCTCAATATAAAATAAATCAAGTACCTGTCGCCTAATTGATCCAGACAAGCTAAATGTGCCTGATGACTCATTATCCGTAGTTAAAGATAGCATCACAGTACTGGTTAAACGGTAATGAGCCATTCCTTCATCCTCTAACCCCACCTAGATAAGAATGAGACTCAGCCTGACTATAGGAACGAATGACATAAAAATATACAATGAGGGAAAGGAGACAGAGAGAGGGAAAATTACAAGGAGATCCTACGTGGGCATCCCCACATCTATACTGCAGTCAAATGGAAAATTAACTTCACCTCAATGACATGTATAGCATCCCATGCTCCCTCCTGCAAGTAACCCCTTCGACCCTGCCCAGTCTTTGAGCCATCTGCCCCACAAAAATAGTAGCAAATCAGTAAAAGATACAAAGTCTGCTGACCGACAGTCCAGGTAAAAAGATTACCTTTCTTTATTAGAAAGCATGCTACAAAACCTTCATTATCATCTTCCCACATATAAACTGATGAAATGCCACCTTCATAATACCTACCAAATTATTGGTTAATCAAACTACAAGATTTTTCAGATGCAATAGTTAAGCAAACGAGAAAATTTGCACATAATAAATTGTATAGAAGATACACCTGAATATAGTTTTGTTTAAAATTGAAAAAAAAAATAAGTAGAGTTACCAAGAAAGAGTTTTTTTCAAACACAAATCAAATAAAAAAGAAACTCAAGGACGAGGTGCAAGTAAAGGACCTCACTGGTCACGATAAATTGCAAAGATGTCGTTTGCTTCAACTTCAAGTTTCCTCAACTCCAGTGATGGGAGTGCCCCATCCTCCAAAGGTGGATGGTATTTATTTGTCCAGGGTGATCTGCATGGAAATGAAAGGGTAAAAAAAATATATATATATCCTTAAAGAACATTTTTTGGGTCTTCTGATAAAGCTTTTCCAATAGATTACAAATAATTAAAGGGGTAAAACCAGCTAACCAATCAACTAATATGGAAGCTACTCCCCATAACAGAATATGTAAAACACTTAAAACAAGGTTTGCTGAGCATCTGACATGCCTGATTACCAGAGCACAAGAGAGCAGTTTCATACTTCATTCAAAGGTTCAAAGGACCAGTCAACGCAAATAGTTGAAAAATAATAAGTACATCCACTTAAAATAGCTTCTACACAAATAAATCTATAAGATTAATTATATGCCCATAAGAACCAAAAAGGTACACATGCATAAAAAAAAGTTCTGGTAGTAACCAGTGCTTTAGACTAGAATTCAATAACGTGCTTCTCTCAGTGAAAACCATTCAACTCCTTTCAATGGATTTTTACAATGCCCTGTGCGCCAAATATCCAAATCCACAAATCAAGGGCATACATCTTGAAATTCCAATAGCACGCAAGCAGATATAGTCATGTATGCAGATTCAGATTACTAATCTACTATGCTATAACCTACACCAGAACTTTAAGTAAAAGTAGTTGAGCATCTACCTATAGGAGTCAGCATCTCTGTTGTATTCACACAGAATAAACTCCTTACCACTCTCTATGTCGCATAAAACCTGTATTACAAAATGTTATTCCAAAAGAAGCAATAGGTTAAGAAATACTCATAGATAAGGAAGTCAATACATCATCAAAAACTCGCTCCAGTAAAGTTGTTCGTGGCAAGTTAGCACGGTACATCATTTGATATAGGGACAATTGAAAAAGAGGGACGGAAGAGCAAAATTCGAATTATGGAGAACAATGCAATGCATAAGCCCGAAAGAAAAAGTATTATTTCGCTCAATTGAAGACTTTCCAAAATAGAGCACATATCTTCCGGATCACAAAATACAGATGTAAATCATAGCCATAGCAACACTGACCCACCTACATATAACAAAATCAAAGTTTGATCTCCAGCTCCTCCATTATCTCATAAACCAACCACGGATTAACAAAGAAAACCACCCCAAACCCTAACGAAAACACAACAATTCAATGTTCATGCTCCCAAAAAAAAAGAAAAAAACCTAAAATGCATAAAAAGAATCCTCCGATAGATAAATTCAGACACGTGTATGCATGTACTGGAACGTGTGTGTGTGTGTGTGTGTGAGAGAGAGAGAGAGAGATAGAGAGAGAGAGAGGGGGGGACCTGGAGGGGCTGATCGACTTGAGCGAGGAGATCGGAGGAGTGGTGGGGCAAGAGGCTGAGGAGTGCAGAGAGAGCAGTGTCGGTATGCTTTGGAGGGATTCTTCTCATCAATCCCATGGCCGCCTCCATTTTTCTTCCTCTGTTTGTACTAAAGATTTGCACAGCTACTGTAACAAGAAGAAGAAGAAGAAGACGACGATGAAATGAAAAGAAAAAATAGAGGAATGGACCTCTAGTACTATCTTTAGCCTTGTAGATTTCTGTCGACCCTGTGTGTTTGTGTGAGAGAGAAAAGGCTCCCTCCGCCTTGTTTGATCCGAGTTTCCCTCGCGGGAACCCACTGTCCCCCTATTTTGGATTTATATTACGTAACGCCACCCTGCTGAGAATATTAAAAATTCATAAATATAGAATTTCCAATTTTGTAGAAAAATAGTTATTATTATATGCTTCTCTGCTAAAAAAAAGTTATTATTATATGCCTAAATAGAATACTTTTTATTTTGTTGATGGAAAATGAGCTTAAATAGAAAATAGTCCTGATTTTTTTTAGAAATGAGATAAAATAAAAGTTAAAAAAAATAATAAATATTATTATAATATATTATTTTAATATTAATTTTATATGAAAATTTTAAAAAATAATTTAAAATTTTAAAAAAATAAGATTTTTTATTATATTTTATATGAAAATTTAAAATATGTAATAATAAATTTAAAATAAATTTTTAATTTTTAATTTCATCTCCCCAAACTTTTGTTAACGCCGTGCCCTTATGTATGTACAATATAGTAATATTATATATAACCTCCTATGGGTTTTGGTAGGCTAAGGTCTCATTTAAATTTGGAGATGAAATAAAATAATTTTAGATAAATTAAAATAAATTTATTTTTTAATAATATTATTATTTTGAGATATAAAAAGATTATCTTAAAAATTAAAAAAACTATATTAGAATTTAAAAAAAATTATATTGAGATTTATATTTTATATAAAAATACAAAAAAAATAATAATAATAAATTTAAAATAAATTTAACTCACTCACCAGACCTAAGTTTGTAGATTCATTCATGCCTCTTTGTAGATACCCAATGCAAAGAAGATAGTACTACTCTGGTGAGTAAGTTCACCGCCCAGCCTTATTGCTAATTTAAATTTTTTATTTTTTATTTTTTATTCATAACTTTTTGTCACGTTAAAATATTTTTTAAAAATATTAATATATTAATAATGAATTCCTTAATCATTAAGTAAAAAATAAATTAAAATGTATGAAATTTCAAAAAATGTAAACAAACTAGCCTTTTCCATGCAGAAGATATTTCTATGATTGTGCCCAAATGAGCTTCCCATTTTTTGGCCGAGAAAGGAATGTGCTTCACAAACTTCAAATGAATAATAATACACGGACAATTATTTATACAACTAAATCTTACAACCATTTATATTTATCTATTCAGATTATATCGTGTCACTTATATTTCATCCACATTAATGGTTAGAATTGTTTGGGTTGTAGCATGATAATTTTCATAGTTTAAATATAAAGTAAAATTCATGATAATTTAAGGGTTAAAGTATATTTTTCTGAATAATAACCGGACACCACTTTTATAAAAGGGATTGTCCACAGTTCCAAGAATTCAAAAAATCCCATTTGAAGAGAAAATGTACAGCTTGCTTTAAGCAAAAAACAAAGAGTGGGGCCTAGTGCATGGTGAGGCACCTCACAGTCATCATTTGTATGGCATACAATATTCGGAATTGGTTGGAGCGTAATGTTTTGTGATGCATGCATGTTATCTCCACTCATTGCCCCTCATTGACCCCAACACAGAGAGGGCCGTATAGAAAAAGGATGATGTTTGGGACCTTGTGCTTCTACTTTTTCAAAGCCATTATTGACAAAATTAGGGGTGAATTTGAAGTTAATACAAATACAGAAAATGATAAAGACACCGGTGATTGAGTCCGCTCCGAGTCCCGCTCATGTGATTTTTTTTTTTTTTTTTGCTTTTAATTAATGATTAAGAAAATATTATTTAATAATATTATAATATTTTTCTTTTTTTTAAATGTTTAAAAGTATTAAAAAAATATGTTAAAAAAACAAAATATATATTTATAACTATCGGGACCCAGAACGGGCCCCAAATAGTGGGGGCTGTAGCAGCCTACATATACATAGCCATGGGAACTAGCTTTTGTCTGTGTAGTGATCTTGCATAAGGGACACGCGGTACCAAATAGCTGGTAAAAAATGATTGGGGAATGGGAATAATTTGGCCCTGTGGCTGTTAGGATAAAAACAGCCTCAGATATTATGAAATCCAATAACAAAGATTCTCTTTTTATTTTAAAGAAAAATAATATTTGCAACCATGAAATATACAATTTACGTGAATACTTCTTTTGAAATAAAATAAAAAAAAAAGGGATAAATATGGACCTACATGACGAAATTATATTTTTAATAATGATCCTCACTTTTTCAAATGGACTATGCACGAGAACTGCACATTCCAAGACTATATATAGCATTACCTTTAAAGAGCCTGAAAGTTTCAGGAAGAAAACAAATTGCCGACCAGCATACGAGAGGAGAAAGTGAAACGTACCTTGTAAGGATAAATATTTTCTCCTATTGAAGAACATCAGCTGCCAACTACTAAAATTCATTGCTTGAAAATTACATCACTTGCAAAAATAACCTTGCGATGCAATAAAGCGTGGTTGATCTGCATGGCAGTGCATACTCTTCAAGAGGATTTGGATAGACCAGATGGTTTGGATTTCAATTTCGTGCGTCGTTCTTCATATGATGCTGCAATTTGTTCAAGTGTTAGGAAGAAACTACACCATGTCAATAAGAATTTAGCAGATAATTGATTTAGAAGGAAAATAGAAATAGTATCTGCAGAGTTTTAAACACTTGTTATATATATCAGCGGACTCTTGGAATTTCAACCATATCTCAAAGCACGGTTGATAAAAGCACTAGTAAGGATTAACTACCAAGTGAAAGAAGCAAAAAAATGGCCAATAATTATATGGAACTGATAAAAAGCTAGAGCTGATATTCTGTTTTGATTCTACGTGAATTCGCGGCTCTCACATTGCACGTCATCTCTCATGTAAAGCCAGAAGAGTCATAACTAAGGGAAAGATTCCTCAGAATTGAAGAGATTGAGCATACTATTTAAATAACCCAGAATCTCAATCAAATCAAAATTCAAGCATGATAGATGAATAAATTATCTTCAAGACTGACACTTCAATGTGTTTTGTTTTTTTTTTGTTGCCGGCGGGGGCGGGGGGACATTGACCATTCAACCATATAAAAAATAAACAATTCCAGGCCAAAAATTGTGAATGGTTAAGGGACAATGTAACTGACGCTCAGTTGGCCGTGACATAAGCGGAACATGGGAAGCTTTTTTCTTGGTAGTTCCCTTTAATGATCTCTGACCTGAAAGCACAAAGGGCAGTCTCAGCAATACAGATACATAAGTAAACAGAAGAAAGCAATGGTGCCTCATGGTAATGGAGTGAATAATATTTCTTCTCACCGCTTGATATCGGCAAACAGCTAAGCAGAGCATCATCAAATATTGCGGCATGGAACTGGTAATTGCGGCATTGATTTGCCAAATGCATACGTAGGGCTTGTCCGGCATCTACAGAGAATAGCAACTCAAACAATAAAACAAAATTCACTAATGTAGGAAAGGACATGATATATGATAAAAGAGTAAAAGAGAGGTAACAGAAGTGCCCGATTGCTACAGAGATGCAATTTGTAGAGTTTTCATTGCTACAGAGATGCATTGTACACAGCCTACATTCATACTTTGTAAATACCTGCTGAACAAATAAACTCGATACCCTCAAATTCACAGGAATGAAGAACCAATGGAAGCTCTGGAGCCATGGCATACTGAGGTTTCCTTGGTGTCTTCTCAGTATCCAATAACGTATCTATCACCTACATATTTAAGCATTCAAATTGAGTTTCTTTCTGATTGTAAAACAAAATATGGAACAGAGTGACAACTTCCGAGATGAGACCAAATCTAAGCTCCTGTATCCATTGAGGCTCATTTCAGAAGGGCTGCAAATGGTGATCATGAGCAAGAAGCTGGGTCTTATCCTTGGAACAGAGTGACAACTTCCAAGAGGTTGCAGATAGAGCAAAAAGAACAAAGCCAAAAAAAGACACGAGTAGAAGTTACAAATTATAAGGAAATACGTAAAGAGAGGTAACTAGAAACATGACACAAGGCAGGGCAGAGTGGCATAAAAAGACCCACGGGATCTTAATCAGTTGGGACTAGGGCCTAGTTGATTCAAGTGCATTATTGGATAAAATTCAGCCAGATAAATTTTACAGTAAGATAGATGAAATTCATTAAAAATAGAAGGTGTGTGCACATGCCTTGAAAGATAAGTGTCGTGTATTGGCCAACCATTAATGCTGGCCACCAATCTGGTATGTAAGGTACGTACATCAGGGGATTCAAGACCTTGGCCGATCATTAACATTACAGCAACCATGCAACGGACTTGGTGCCATAAGAAAGCACTACCTTTAATTTTAAATGCCAGAAGTTGATTGCCATCATACCTGCAGGGATTCAGAAAAGTCTGAAAGTATTTACTTTTTTTTTTTTTTTGATAGGTAATCAAAAGGAATTCATTAATAAAAAAGCTAAGCCCAGGTATACTGGAGGTATACTTGAGAAAACTTAGCAAGTGTTACAAAGAAGAAAGAAGACCGTGGATACTAAGTCCGTTAGGATCCTGCCCAAGAAAGCGAAGTCTTATAAAAGAAAATTATGAGTTCCTCCATAGGTCTCTCACAATCTTCGAAATTCCTAGCATTTCTCTCTCCATAAGCACCAACATATACAAATAGGAACCATAGGCCATATAGCCGCCACTTGTGGGTTACCTCGGAGACCTGTCCAACTGACTAAAAAATCCACCAAGAAAAAAGGCATGACCCATGATAAGCCAAGTTTTGTGAAAAACTCATTCCACAATTTCTTGGCCACCTCGCAGTGGAGGAGTAAATGATCTATTGATTCCGCATATTTTTTGCACATACAACACCAATCTATCACAATTATACCACATTTCTTCATGTTGTCCATGGTAAGAATCTTGTCCAGGGTTGCTGTCCACACAAAAAAAAGCCGCTCTCGATGGCGCTTTCGTCTACCAAATGTTCCTCCAAGGGAAAATGGGTAAACCAGGAGTAGAAATGACATGATAGTAAGACCTTACTGAGAAGATACCCTTCTTTGAGTGTCTCCACTTCAACTTATCTCCTGTACCTCCAGGGATGTTGATTGAGTATAATGCCGCAAAAAACTCCAAAAAAATTTTCATCTCTCAATCTTGGACATCCCTCACAAACTCAATATTCCATTGAGGGGTACAAGTTGAAAGAACCACAAGATCTACAATCGATGCATCATTGTCTCTAGCGAGATCAAAAATAATAGGGAAAGAGGCTTTGAGGGTTGTGCCTCCACACCAAATGTCATGCAAAAATCTACCCTGTGAACCATCCCCTACCAATAAATATTCTTGGTCCCTGAAAGACTCTCATTGTTTCCTTATGAACTTCCACAAACCCATCCCATGTATGCCATGGACCTCATTCGAACACCAACCACCCCAAGACATACCATATTTAGAATCTATTACCGACTTCCAAAGTGTCTCCCCTTCATTTTGGTACCTCCACAACCATTTACCCAAGAGAGATTGATTAAATTTCACCAAATTATGAATCCCCAAGCCTCCCCCAAATATAGAAGTGCATATTGCTGGACACTTAACTAAATGAAATTTGAACTCCTCCCCCATTCCACTCTACAAAAAGTCTCTCTGTAGCTTTTCAATGCGCTTGGCTACCTTTGTAAGAAGTGGAAATAGAGACAAAAAGTAGGTGGGGAGGTTTGAGAGTGTGCTTTTAATCAACGTCAGCTTTCCCCCTTTAGATAAATATAACCTATTCCAAGTAGCCAGTCTACGTTCTACCTTCTCAATCACCCCATTCCAAATCCTTTCGGTTTTAAAAGTGGCTCCCCATGGTAGACCAAGGTAAGTGAGAGGTAAAGAGGATACCTGACAACCCAAGAGAGTAGCAAAAAATTTTGTATCCCGAACGACCCCAACTAGCATTAATGTAGATTTCGAAAGATTGACTCTCAGACTTGATACGACTTCGAAGCTAAGTAGAAGCCCCCTCAAGGCTTGAAGTAATCTCGCATCCACCAGTCTCTTGATCATCTTACTTAGGGCTTTCATAATAAATAAGAAGAGAAGCGGAAATAGCGAGTCTCCCTGTCTCAAACCACGAGAGGAATTGAAGAAACCCACTAGTGATCCATTTACCAAAATAGAGAAACGAATTGACGAAACACATAATTCTACCCATTTCTGCCATTTGCCCCCAAAACTGCATCTTGAAAGAAGATCTAGCAAGAATCGTCAATTGACATGGTCATAGGCTTTTTCCATGTCCAATTTGCATATCAAACCAGGTTCACTAGATTTGAGGCGACCGTCCACAATTTCATTGGCAATGAGGACTGAATCTAGGATTTGTCTACCTTTAACAAAGGCTGAGAACTTTGATTTATGGAAGGCATTCATACTCTATTGTAATCTCTCTTTCTTATCTTTCTTCTTTCCAATTCTCTCACATATCGTTCACACCAACTGTTTGAACAACTTCAAACATCAACCATTTCCTTCCTTTTCATCTCTAAATCACATCCCCTCTTTTATACCTTTCGAACCCTTGAGCCCTAGATAATTCTCAACCTTCTGATGAAAACAACCCTTCCAAACCAACATTGGAAGCCTAATTTGTTGCAACCAGGAAATTTCAAATATGCAGTTTTCTTTAAAACCACAAGCCGCAACCTTGTTGTGACAGCTATAAAATGCATTATACATAGGTTGCCCTACATCTCTGTACACCTATTGCCTTGAAAAGACTACCCCTTCTTACAAGCATGGTTGTATAGCACCATAGCCATCATAACAGAACCCAGTTTCATCTATCAGGGAAAGAAAATGTAAAGTAACCAATTCAAAAAACATAAATGGCTAAGAAGATTTCTCTACCGATACTAACCTCACATCAGAAGGACAAATTTCGAACAGAGCAATATTCCGCTTATAGTTGTGCACATTTACTGCATCCATTTTACAAAAATTTCTGAAGTCATGTTCCCCAAGAAACTTTTTTCCTGCCTCCTCCATAGCCTGTTCAAACATGGACCAAACAGAAGGAAGTTTCTCAGTTCTATGAGTGGTACCAAATTCAATTCACAACACATCGCAAATGTAATCTGCATACCAAGAAATTCAGGTTATTACTCCAAAAGAAATATTTATACTCCCTGCTCAAACAACTAAACCTGCAAGGAAAAGAAAACAGATTATCTTAGCACATAAGAAGGTGAATATAGGGTGACTAGAAAAGCATTTTTTATACGTAGTCACCAAATGAACCCAAAACCATTGTGAATTGCAAATAAGCAACATTTATGCTTTTGCAACTGAGGGACTCTATAAAAAAAAAAGTAATGGGACTCGATCCCAATCTCTAGCTCACTGCACAGCAGACCACATTCAGAATGTCTTATTAATTATGCTGATTCACAAAGATTCTTACTGGCCAGAAGATGACATGGCCAATTCCTCTCATCGGCCAGAATGGCCTTCAAACAGGGCCTTGATTTTTGCAGTACTTACAATAGTTCACTTTAAATAAGAAACACAATAAAATGAATCGACTCCTTTTGCAACTAGGAAATTTATTGTACACTTGCACAATAAAAAGCCAGAGAGACCGTTTCCATGAAGGTGTATACAAACCTTGCACTGAAGCCAACTGGAACTGGACACCAGCCTAAAACCCGAATATCATCAGGAAGGACTCGATTCAGCACCCCAACATAATCTATTTCTCGTTCTGTAGAAAACACTTAAAAATTTGAAAAAATAATACCACAGTTCAGATGAAAGAAAGAAATAAATTAATAAAGTTTCAGCCATAATTTAAATTCTTTACATGCTAGATCATATGCATCTTGTAAGAGTAGCATAAGAATGAGATGTTTTAGTAGTACTGGTGAACCACACAGTTGCAGTGATGGAATCTTTACAGGGATCATTATGACCTCATTGAAATGCTAGCTTAGGCTAATAAATAGCATTACCTCCCATCAACCAAATCAATATGCTTTTTAATAAATTCAGGGCAACATCCTTCAATTAAGAGATTAACTCAGACAAGCAAGGCTGGTCATAGATCAGCTAGCATTCTCATTTAGCTGACTTTTTTTGTCTCCACTCCCTGATTCTTGGTTTTTTCACTCCCCCCCCCCCCCCCCTCTTTTCTAGTGTGGGAACCAAAAAACAAATATCCACCCATATCTCCAATGAATTTAATGTTGAAAACAAGATGCCATTTATCATTTAAAGAATGCAAGATTTCACCCACAAGAAGTAACATTGTGGAAGGATGACAAAAAAGGATAGTTTGGCTCACCATGTTGCTCTTTGAAAACAAAATTTTCGGAGTTTTCATTGCTTGCATCAGTTTCCTCGAGGCTTGATCGTAAAAGGAGAGCAATCACCTGCATTGAGCAGTTGCCATCTTCTCAATCATTCCCGTAACAGGGTAGTGAACAATGTTACAGAATACTAGTATAATAAAATCAACCATGAAAAACATGTTCACGGCTTATAGATTTAAGTAGGATGACAGCATCGGAAGCTCTGTCCACTAGCATAGCATTTGGATTTGGGACTCCATGGAAATGAAATCATCGGTTCTTACATTTGTTTTATTTTGAGCACCAAGTTTATAATGACTTTTCTTTCTGACGAGCAAAGGTCATAATAAAAAGTGATGTCACCAAATCAACATACTGAAATTCAAGGAAAGACTTTTCCAAAGCATAAAAAACAAACAAAAATACTTGAATGATTATAACAACTTGAGAAATCCTAATTTTTCTTTTTTTTTAGTAACTTGAGAAATCCTAAAATATCTCAGCAAAATACACAGAAATTAATCTTTTTGCATAAACTTACTTGTCCAACTGAGGAAACCCCTTTATCTGTCCTACCACACCTTGAGTACTGTACCTCCTTCTTGTCACCAACTAGTAGCCTTGTTTTCTTGAAAGCACTGAAAATTTCTGACTGGAATAATTTGATACCAGAAAGAAGTTAAAGTGTGACACTGACTCATCTTCTTATGCAATTAGGTGTTTATATTTTATAGACTTGTATCTCCCTTTTTTCAAGTGTTAATTGACCATTCATCTTCTTGTTTTCTTAAAAATGCAAGTTTAAGTGCAAAAAAAAGTCAAATATTGGTAATTCTCTACCAAATACACCACAAAATATGGAACATTAGACATCTACGAAACCAGGAAAAACAGTTGCTGTCTTCCATCATATTTATGAGGTTTTTGCAAGAAGAGAACTTATTCGTCCATGAAACCAGGAAAAACAGTTGCTATCTTCCATCACATTTATGTGTTTTTTGCAAAAAGAGTACTTCAGTACCCAAAAACAGCTGCAACTTTTCTTTCCACATCTAGCTTCATTTCCAAATAAGGATGGTGATTCTTTTCTTGTCTATCTCTAATGAAGAACCAACACTCAGAAGAAAATATTTTTTTACTTTTCTCACATGTTCTCTTGGATGAATAAAAAAAGCTCAAGCGTAGCATGCAGAAGAGAAACTCTATCTAGAATCTAAATTTCAACTGCTAGTCTGCTACTGATACAAAACTTGACAGCACTTACTACAGCTTCTCTTTTTTTAACTTTTCTCACATGTTCTCTAGGATGAATAAAAAAGCTCAAGCGTAGCATGCAGAAGAGAAACTCTGTCTAGAATCTAAATTTCAACTGCTAGTCAGCAACTGATACAAAACTTGACAGCAATTAATACAACTTTTAGCAACACTATTGTTCAAAGATTTGAAAGCCAACCAAATGCACGATTATGCAGGGTTAATGATCATCTTGGAACTTTCAACCCATGAAGTAGTTAAATGATAAAAGTAGCTCAATCACAAATCTTCTGCTGTTTATATTATCCAGATGTTTATATTATTGTATGACTTAGTACGGAAATATCAATCTTTTACATTCAATTGCATCACTTAAGACCAGTCAGGCTATGAAGAGTCAAAGACGTTAATTAAAAATTAAAAAACTTTCTAGAGAAGATTTTGCTCATCAATAATTTCAAACAGTATCTATTCAAATATGTCTTTTGTGCATTACTAGTTCATAACTCGGAACATGAAAATAATAAAAGTAAAAATAAAAACTATACCTCAATAGTTGGATCCATTTGTGCCTCCGAAGCAAAACCATAGAACCTGTAATGTAGCACATAAGTTACATTTGAATATATAGTCCATTGCCATAACAAAGACTGAGTATTTCTAACCTAACAATTATGATCATGATGAAAACTCACAATGAAGAAGACACTGCACAAAAGAGGAATAAGCTTTAGTTCAAGCCAAACCTTTTCACCTTTACCCAGCTAGCAAGTTTTTTTTTTTGGTAAGTACACAGCTAGCAAGTTTAAAGCCCTAAAACCTAAAGATATGGAATAATGTTTAGAAATACAACTTCTATGTTATTATTAGTGCACTTGGAGTCAGTTCAACAATAATCCAGCAGTATTTCCACAATAACATTTTCATTTTTGCGCCCCCCCCCCCCTCTTTCTCTTCTCCCTTTCCCACAAAAAAGAAAATAATAGCATGAGTAAGCATTGTACCTTTTCCCGAAGTACATGATTTTCAGAGCTACATATCTCTTGCAATGGTGATTTATGGTATGGTTGTTAGAAGCTGCACCCAAAGTTACATTCAACCAAATTTCATATCTTAATCAGTGTTCATCAAGGTAGAATTGTTTCTTATAGTTAAGAGATTCATCAAATGACATTTTATCCATTTTGTGGTTCAAGCGTTAAACTCTCTTTTCTGATCCCATCTTTCTACAGGTTTCAGAAAATCTAAGTCGCAATATATATGCAATATTTTTTAATCAATGGATCGGTAGAGACAATACCTGAAATTTTCTCTATAACTTTCTCCTTTGTGGTCGTATTACCACCTGTTTTTGATTCCCTTCTTTCAGCAAGAAGATCATTACAATCTACAACAACTCTGTCACATGCTTCCTCTATCTGCATAATAATTACTTGGTAAGTTCCAGTGCACATGCTCAGCTTCAGATGCGCTAAAGGGAAATACAACATAAGAACCAAAATACTAAAAGTTTAGACTAGCAAACCTTATGACAGCAACAAATTGAAAGTCGAGACAATAGCTTTGCATTCTCTTCCTCTAATTCCTAATTTATGGTTTCCAAATCAGTAACTAAAAGCATAAAAAGAAAAAACCCACAGTAACAAGGCAATAAGGATTTAACATTTAGCTCCAGAGAGGTAAGGCTTCTAGTTGAGTTAGTTTTCCTAAAACTTAAATGAAAATAGATTTATGAAGTTCAGTTCCGAGGGCATTTCACTTGCTTGTGAAAGCAAATACTACGTTTTCAAAATTCCAGCGCTCGTAGAAGAAACGAAAGCAGTTCTGGAATGATAATCAAAACAGTTGCTTCTTATTTTCTCAACCAGTTTTTCGGCACGATAACCAAACTAGTCCAAGTAGAAGGCACAGAGAGAGAGAGAGAGAGAGAGTACCTTAACTCTGCTTTGGAGAGAGTCTACCTGGGATTGAAGACTGGAGATGAGGTTTCTATCGGGCAGGAGAGGATCCCTCACTTCATTCGACATAGTTGAATTTGCTAATGGTCTGGTTCTCTGCGAAAGTCGCCCGATGCGAATGCTACTGTTACCGGCGGCCTCGAGTCGAGGGTGAAACAAAATGTGGCGTCGAAGCAAACGACGGCGTTTGGGGTTCGCAAGCACTTGAAAATCCAAGATTTCCAACCTTTTTCTGAACTAAATTTTTTTATAATTCGGATATTAAAAATATTTTAATTACAAATAGATTTTATAAAAGTGAAAAACCAAGATTTCCAACCTTTTTTTTCTAATCACAAGATTTCCTACCTTCAATCTATGATCAATTCGTTGTAGCTAAATCAACTGATTTATGTTTAATCTGTGATATCTCGATAAGAGTAAGTAATATATAAAATCTCATATTATTTAGAAATAAGAAATTTTTATTTTTTATAAAATTTTAATAAGACTCTAATTATATCATTTATTAATGTTTTTAACATAGAGATAGAGATGATATGATTTGAATTTTTCATTATATCGTTACAAAATCTTTAAAAATTTGAAAACTTTGAGTACTTTAAATCAATGGCTCTATTTGTCTAATTACTTTACAAGCCTCTTTTTTTTTTTTTTTTTGTATGATTGAGTGACGATCTCTGATTTGATTATTATGGTCGATTCTAGTTGATTTGATTAATATGGTTGTTTCTATAGACTATTAAACTTGGAAGGGGGTCATATAATTGATTTGAGTAATATGGTTGATTCTATCAAAGGACAATGATATAATTATTACCTTCTATTACCTCTATATTACTTCTTTTATTTTTATTGTTTTAAAAAAAAACTTTTACTTAATAAAATAACCATTAATAAAATTGTATAATTTTTTAATTTTTTTTATAATGAAAGATATTAAAAAAATATTTAATTATGGAGGGCAAAAAAAGGATATCATGTATTGAATGATACAAGTAGCACTCTTAATAATTAGTGCTAGATGTACTTCCTCCTTGAGTCCTTTTGTACAATTCTATTCTTAAAGGGAGCTAGCCGCCCATGCAACGATTAGGAGGAGTCAACTGCCACGTGGCAAGTATTTGTCCAAAGTTCCAACACGAGTACGAACAATTTAGTTCCCATGTTGATCACATATCCTTTTTTCTTTTCATATTTAGCTTAATTTGATGAGTGATGTTAGGGTCAGTTGGGCTGGTATTTGTTAGAAAAATAGCTTATCAATTATGGTTGACACGTATTAAGCCCTTAATATGCATATGAAGTTGCCTGCATCTGATCCCCTCTTTATTTCATGTCTTCGAATCTTTCACATCACTTTCTCTGTTCTACGAAATTGTCCCAGTCCGACTCTTGTTCCTCCACGCATATTTTGATCCCGGGTGAGTATATTCATGCCTGCATCTGATCCCCTCTTTATTTCATGTCTTCAAATCTTTCACATCACTTTCTCTGTTCTACGAAATTGCCTCAGTCCGACTCTTGTTCCTCCACGCATATTTTGATCTCGGGTGAGTATATTTCATGCCTGCATCTGATCCCCTCTTTATTTCATGTCTTCAAATCTTTCACATCACTTTCTCTGTTCTATGAAATTGCCCCAGTCCGACTCTTGTTCCTCCACGCATATTTTGATCCCGGGTGAGTATATTTCATGCCTGCATCTGATCCCCTCTTTATTTCATGTCTTTAAATCTTTCACATCACTTTCTCTGTTCTACGAAATTGCCCCAGTCCGACTCTTGTTCCTCCACGTATATTTTGATCCCGGGTGAGTATATTTCAACGTCGATTAAATTGAGCAATTCCGACGCTGACATCAAACCAAAATCAACCCACGATCAACTAAAATCAAACCAAAATCAACCGTCATCATCAAGATGGATGCACATCCCCTCCGGCAATCACCACAGAAATCATATCCCCTTCGGCGATGGGAACTCCCATGCCCGATCACCACAGAAATCACATGAGGCCATTAAACATCACAAACACTAAATATCATTTTATTAAATTTGCAGAAATCCTAAGAAATCACAAATCGACACTAGGAAGAACAACCAGACCGCTCCGTGCGAGAGGGAGGCTCCGTGCGAACTCTGCAAGAGCAAACCCAGGGGCAGGGGTGTGCCGTCGATGAGGTTTGTTGATGCCGATCCATGATTGCCTCCATTATTAATGCCGAAATTCGTGGGAGAGGACATCGGTGTTGTTGCATAGGAATGGGGGGAAAATATTTATTGGACTTCAACGGAAAGGACGCCAAAAGCTCAACGAAAATGATGGGCTGAGTTTGACGGCGATGGAATAGGGATTTTGTGGGTGACAACAATTTTGGTTTTTTTATTTTTTATTTTATTCTTTTAGCAAAAATGCATATTCATATTCATATAAATATGTATTAAAATAACAACATCAACTATATTCGGCTAACATTTAATAGTTATAACTTATTTTGTACTAACTACTATAATATATAGTACTACTATATATATAGTATAGTATCTATAATAATATCTAGTACTCTATAACTATAAATTTGTAAATATATAACTATTTTTTTAACTATAAATATAGTGATATATAATTATTTATTATTCAGTATGAAATTGTTATAATAATATTATAACACAATTTTTAATTATTTATATATATTATTTAGTATCATAGTATTATTTAGTATATAATTATTAACCATAATATATAGTTACTACTATTATATTAATATATTAAAGACTTTGGGAAATTTTTAATAGTTATAGTACTACTATAACTTATAGTATGGTAACTATAAGATATAGTAGCGATGTCATATTATAGTAGTGGCAAATTAATATAAAACCATTAATTTATAAAATAATATTTTATAACTATTATTTTATAAAATATATTTTGCCTTTTTTATATGTTAATAATCTATAATTATTATCTATAATATATAGTACTTCTATAACTTATAGTACTACTATAACATATAGTAGTGGCAAATTTATAACCATTAATTTATAAAATAATATGTTATAACTATTATTTTATAAAATATATATCGTCTTTTTCATAAATTAATAATCTATAACTATTATCTATAATATATAGTACTACTATGACTTATAGTACTACTATAACTTATAGTATAGTAATTACAACATATAGTCGCGATAACATATAGTAGTGGCAAATTAATTTATGACCATTAATTTATAAATAATGTTTAATAACTATTATTTTATAAAATATATATCACCTTTTTTAATTACTATATAGTTCTACTATAGTAAAATCATATGTATAGCTATTAAATATAGTATATAGTACTAGTATGTATTTTACTACTAATAGTTACTAAATAGTATTAATTATAGTAGTATTAATTATATATAGATTAATCACTATATAGTTCTACTATAGTAAAATCATATTTATAGCTATTAACTATACTAGTAAAAATAATAATATACTAGTAACTATTAGCTTATAGTTAATAGCTATAAATATAATTATAGTTCTACTATTATAAAAGTTCTACTATAATTATAATATTATTAATTATATTAGTACATTACTATATAGTTCTACTATCATTACAACAAAAGTCCTTTTTTGCTGTGTTTTGTTTACTTGCGATGGATATTGGCTGAAAAATATCAAGATATTCCCTTCCATTCATTATCTTTGCGGCAGCTACGAAAATTACAGTGAATCTTGATCTTTTTGCGGCAAGCTTGAATCTTAGCAAAAATACATGTTGAAAACATCTCCCAATAGACCACGATTTGTGAATTCTCCGTAAATAAACATATTTTCTGTGAGTTGTGCTCACCGAAATAAGTGTAATAAAAAATAATTTATTTTTTAAATTTTTTCTTAATAATTAAAGATATTAAAAAAATAATAAATAAATAAATAAATATATTATAAATAATATATTAATAATAAATAAGAGTAAGTATATTATTACTTTTGTAGTATATAAATAATAAAATAAGAAGTAAGTATATAAATAATAAAATAAGTATATCATTACTTTTTTAGACATCATTATGCATAGGTGTAGACCGTTGCATGAACGTGCTTAATATAGTTATATAAATATATAATTGCACTTGTACACTGTGAATGGGATGAGCCATACACGTGTATTCAAAACTGCCAAATATTATGTAATAATGTATAAAAATATGGTTCAGCCAAGACTTATGTTTGTCTTGTAGGCAGTATAGGTCATCATTAAACAAGACTAGCCATCGGCTCATCATGACATTGCTTTTTCAGATCAAACAAAAGCGTACCTGCACGGGATAAGGTTCAAGCTAGCTAGGCGAGAATTTTTAGGAAAATATCTATATAATATCCAAGTTATCGATAAAGTACTCTTATTTTTCATCAAGAGCTGAATATTTTCTGCTAACAAGCAGGAGCAAAATCAAAATTTTATATTTGATTATTTGAGAGGGCGATTGATAAAAATATGTGTTATATATAAATTTCAAAAGAATATGATAGAAGTATCACATTTTTTTGTTATTGAACTCTCTAAATATATTACTCGTCGAATTATCTAGGTCATTTTAAAAAAAAAATCAATTTTTTTACTTGCTCATATTATTTTTTGATTTAAAAAAAATATAGATCAGGAATAAACATAAAAAATTTCTAATAACTACTGATATACCGATGTTAGATTTTTAACAAATTATATCTCATAATCATACAATCAAGTTAGAGTTAAACTATATAAGTAAGTATAATTAATCAATTTTAACAATCATATAAATTTATAAACACATTTTTGTTAGAATTAGATTGTTAAAATAATTATGAGATTATGTGAGTTGAAATTTGAATTTAATAGAATTAAAAGTTAGAATAAAATTATATGTGTATTGACATTTGAAAGAATAATTTTAATAAAAATTTGGGGGGTAATTTTTAATTTTTTTTTATAATTTGAGAGATAATTTAATATTATATATGTAAGTATATATACTTATATATTATATATGAATTTTTAGAAAAAATTTGGGGGGGGGGGGGGGGGGGGGGCTGTAGCCCCCCAACCTCCCAAGTAGGTCCGCCCCTGCTAGCAAGTCTTTCTTCTTCATACCAAAGCATTCGAGGATGTGTTTTCTCAAGATTAACTGGGAGTCCATAACATTTTCTTGGTGGGTCTTTTTATTGTTTTATGGTTTTCACAATTTCAATTCCTTTCATCTCTGGCAAGGTTTAAAACTAGTGGATGTTTTTAATATTAGGCTTTTTGTTTGGTTTACAATTGTTCAACCTCACAACTGCATAAATTAATCATGAACAATATATGCAAACTGTTCTTAATTTTATTATGTACATGGACAAAGAGATGAGCCAGTCAAAGAAAAGGAGAAATCAAGGAATAGCTGGAGGAACAGGGAGACAAGTCCTGCCTCCATCCTTAAGACATCCACATTTATAACGTTTTCATTCTAGACCTTAAGACAGCCGCATCTATAACCTTCAGTCACATCTACAATATTTTTGTGACAATTTTTGATAAATTGCTTGCTCCGACGACATCAGGGAACTCCATAAAATGATTTCATCGTTGTCGATGTCTAGGTTCTTTTACGCGACAAGAGTCCATATGCAGCTAATGTGGTAGGCAACAAAAGCAAATCAAACAGCGAGTAGGAGAACGCCATAAAAAGTCACCATCCATCGTTGGATGAAGTAGAGGTCTGGCGAGCCTAGTATTGCTGAGAACTGAAGCTGCGGTTGTGAGAGTGCAAAAGCTTCTTCTTTTCGCGACAAGTAGTAACTCGCAGGTCTAATAGCTCACTAGCGGTGCTGAAATTCACTTGGTGTGAACATTATAGCGGCAGTTATTGCCAGCGGCTTTCTCGGTAGCAAGATCGTGACAAAAACCAATATTTCATCGACGAACTATAACGACGAGAAATAGAGAATTTGTCATGCTTATTTTCCTGCGTTTCATCTGCGAGTTAAAAATTGTGGCAGTTGAATTTTTGTCACGATTTATAAGATTTTTGTTGCGATTTTTAGACACCACAAAAACTATCAAATGTTGTAGTGTATATAGTATTAATATAGTATTAATTAATTCTAATAAATTAGTATTAATTAATAACTATTCCAACATATAGTACTATTATAATTAAATTATATTAATTGTAATGAACGAAGCAGAACGAAGCAACGGCAGCCGCCCCCTGTCCCACCACTAAAATTATGTGAATAACCCCACAACTATTATTTTAAATTTTGCATAGTGACTTGCATAGTAACTTGCATAGTAACTTCAAAGCCTATAAATAGCTTCAGTTGTAATGAAATTCATGAGAAAATAGAGAGAGAGAGAGAAAGAAAGTTTCAGTTCTTAAGAGTTTCAGAAAGAGTTTCTTATTTCTCTTTTGCAATAGTAGTTTCTTTTTTTAGTTTTATAACACGTTATCAGCACGACGGTTCTACCAATGCTGAAGCTAGTAGCCTTATTCCTCTGTAAGTTTTTCAATATATTATTTGAAGTCTTTAATATATTTTATTGATGATTATCTGTATGAATTTATAAATATATTTTCTGAGATACACATATTTATTTCATTATTTATATGTGTAGAAAATGACAAATATTACAAAATTGGAATTTGTTGCTCTTGATATATCTGGAAAAAATTATTTATCCTGAATACTTGATACTGAAATTCATCTTGATGCAATGAACCTGGGAGAAACTATTAAAGAAGGAAATCAAACATCCCTGCAGGACCGTGCTAAAGTAATGATTTTCTTTCGCCACAATTTTCATGAAGAATTGAAAACTGAATATCTCACAGTAAAAGATCCCTATATTTTGTGGAACAATTTAAGGGAGAGGTATGAACACCAGAAGACTGTCATACTCCCAAGAGCTCGTTCTCAATGGTTGCACCTGAGGTTGCAAGATTATAAAAGTGTTAATGAGTATAATTCCGCACTTTTTAAAATAAGCTCAGTATTAAAATTATGCGGTGAGAAAATCACCGATGATGATATGCTAGAGAAGACTTATACTACATTTCATGCCTCGAATGTGCTCCTGCAGCAACAGTATCGAGAGAGAAAGTTCAAAAAATATTCTGAACTTATATCATGTCTTCTAGTAGCTGAGCAGAACAATGAGATCTTATTAGAAAGCCACCAGTCACGCCCTACTGGCTCAATATCATTTCCTGAAGTGAATGGTAATAGGTTTGCATCATTCCCAGAAGTGAATGATGCATCCTTTAGAAGAAATCGGGGGCGGGGGCGTGAACGTGGACGTGGTAGGAGAAATTATAGAAATGTTGGTTCCAGAAATGACAACATTAAAAGGGATAATAATATACCATATCACCAAAAGTGGTACAATTCAGAAAGGAGTAAAAATTCTCAAAATAATTCTTCAAAGAAAAGTGAAGAGGTGTGCCATAGATGTGGAATGACTGGACATTGGTCACGTACCTGTCGTACAGCCAGGCACTTAGCTGATTTATATCAAACTTCTATTAAAGGAAAGAATAAAGTGCATTAAACAAATTTAGTAGAACCATCAGATGATTTATTAGATTCAGTAGATGTAGACGTTACTCATCTTGATGTATCTGATTTCTTTAATCATCCTGAAGGTAGTATTGAACACTTAATTGGAGATGGAAGTGTTCCACTCAATTAATGTATTTTCTTTCTATCTGTAATAAAAGTTTTGTATATTTTGTAGAACCATGGATTACATTGATGAGCTTTTTATCTTTGAGTTGAATGATAAAGATATATGTCTGGCTGACAATGCTACAACTCACATAATTCTCAAAGAAAAAAATATTTTCAAAATTTAACACTAAGTAAAGCATATGTCCATACCATATCAGGTTCATCGGATTTAATTGAGGGTTCCGGAAGAGTTTATATTGTGTTACCTAATGGCACCAAATTTTGTATTGATGATACTCTATTCTCTTCACAATCCAGAAGAAATTTATTGAGTTTCAAAGATATACGTCGTAATGATTACCATATTGAAACGACCAATGAAGACAATAAAGAGCATCTTCTTATTACTAAAACAATATCGGGCCAGAAGCTCGTATTAGAAAAACTGTCTGCTCTATGTTCTGGATTGTATTATACAAAAATGAGAACAATTGAATCATATGTAGTAATGCACCAGAAGTGCATTGATCCTAAAGTATTTATGACTTGACATGATCGCCTTGGACATCCGGGTTCTATAATGATGAGACGAATTATTGAAAATTCGCATGGGCATCCCTTAAAGAATCAAAAGATATTTCTACCCAATGAATCTTCGTATTCTGCATGTTCTTAAGGTAAGTTAATTATTAGACCATCTCCCTCAAAAGTCATTGTTGAATTTCCATCCTTTTTACAAAGGATTCACCGAGATATATGTGGGCCTATCCATCCATCAAGTGGACCATTTAGATATTTTATGGTTCTAATTGATGCATCTAGTCGATGGTCACATGTTTGTCTTCTTTCCACTAGAAATGTTGAATTTGCTAGACTTCTTGCTCAGATAATTAAACTACGAGCACAATTTCCTGAGTATCCAATTAAGACCATTCGATTGGATAATGCAGATGAATTTTCATATCAAGTTTTGATGATTATTGCATATCAATAGGAATAGATGTTGAACATCCTGTTACCCACATACACACACAAAACAGTTTAGCTGAGTCTTTGATCAAAAGGCTTCAACTAATCGCTAGACCTTTACTTATGAAATTAAGACTACCTGTTTCTGCTTGGGGACATGCTATACTTCATGCAGCATCTCTAATTCACATTAGACCATCTGCACATCATAAATATTCTCCATTACAGTTTGCATTTGGTCAACAACCAAATATTTCTCATTTTCGTACTTTTGGAGGTGTTGTATATGTTCCAATTGCACCTCCACAACGTATAAAAATGGGCCCTCAACGTAGACTTGGGATATATGTTGGTTTTGATTCTCCATCTATTATTAGATACCTTGAACCCCTTACAGGAGATATGTTTAAAGCACGTTTTGAGGATTGTCATTTTGACGAATCCAATTTTCCGTTAATAGGTAAAGAAAAGTCGGTGCCTAAAGTACGACAAGATATTACTTGGGATAATAAGACCCTGTCTCATTTTGATCCTCCTACAAATGAATGTAAACGGAAAGTTCAAAGGATTATTCATTTGCAAAATGTTGCAAATCAGTTACCGGATGTATTTACTGACACTAAAGGTGTAGTAAAATCTTATATTCCTGCTGTTAATACTCCAGTAAGGATTGAATTGTCAAAACAGCAATAAGTGAATCTAAAACACGCTTGAAGCGTGGAAGACCTATTGGTGCAAAAGACAAAATTTCCAGAAGAAAAAAATACAAAATGAATTTGGTATTCTTGAAAAACACGTATCCACAATACAAGCTACAAATATAATTGGTGCTCCTAAAGAACTCAAATCTTCTATTCCAGAACCTCCTTAAGAGTATAAATCTCTTAAAAAATGACCTCCTAAATAAGTGTGTCATGAAATGTTTTTCCCTGAAAAGAAACAGGTACCTGAAAATAATGAGATCTCAATAAATTTCATGAAAACTGGAGAAATTCTGGATAGAAATAAAACTGTTGTCGACAACATATTTTCATATAAAATGGCCTTTGACATTACCAGAAGTAATGAAGAAAGTGAGCCAAAAAGCATCGAAGACTGTCGACGTAAAAATGATTGGCCAAAATGGAAAATAGCTATTGAAGCTGAATTAAATTCGCTAGCAAAACGAAAAGTATTTGGACCTGTTGTCCAAACACCAAAGGGTGTGATGCCTGTTGGATAAAGTGGGTATTTGTACGAAAACGTAATGAGAAAAATGAAATTGTGCGGTACAAAGAATGGTTTGTCGTACAAGGTTTCCTGCAGAAACTCGGGATTGATTATGAAGAAATATACTCTCCCGTTATGGATGCAATCACATTTAGATTTTTGATTAGTCTGGTTGTTACAAAAGGATTAGAAATGCGGTTGATGGATGTGGTCACTGCATATTTATATGGATCCTTAGACCATGACATATATATGAAAATCCCTGAAAGATATAAGATGCTTGAAGCATCTACAAGTACATCTAGAAATATGTACTCAATCAGACTACAAAGATCTTTATATGGGTTGAAGCAATCCGGACGTGTAACGTCCCGGTACCGCGAGGGTCGGAGAGTTACTTCCTATTACAAAACTCACATTTCAACAGAATAATTAAAGACTTAAAGTTCTCCAATATTATATAAAGTTTGATTCCAAAATCACTTTCCTCAATATCATCAATTATGGAACTACTACGTCACAAAAATACAATAATACTTCCTTACTAAATCTTGTCAATACTCATTTAAACTCTTTATGATTAATCTATCATTCCTAAAATCATCTCACCCAATGCTTCATAATCTGATCCTCCACTGAAATATCCAAACTCATCTGAAAAATATTCAGAGATAAGGGGTGAGTTTAACCACAACTCAGTAAGCAGAGGACATATACAAGAGTGCAAACATGAGTATTTTTAAAAGAAACTTCATATGCATGAATCAGAAATAATTTAATTTTCATATATAAATTTCCAAAATATTATCAATAAAATAGAGCGACTTTTCAATCCTTTTACATTTAGAAAATTACTATTCATTATCAAAAACGCTTTGGCACAAATAACTATACAATCTCATCTTATCCTCATATCCGAACATGTACCATGTTTAACCCCCGTGGTAGGGTTGTGCTATCCCCGGTGGCCAAACCAGGCAGTATCATATTGTGAGACTTTTCTTTATTCGTTCTCGGAGCCCCGAGTGTGCACACAGGAAAGAAACACATACAGAACTACTTTGTTTCCAAAGTAGTTGCACTCCTATCATATCATATCATGGTGGTACCAACCATATCACGTGAACCCATATCATCATATCAGAGCCATATTCCAAAGCAGATCAAACAGATAAGAATGCCAAAGATTTTCATATCCGTATCATATCATGTACCAAACCTGTTCATGTCATTTTTAAATACTTTAAACATTTCACATCACATAAATAAAACATCATTTTTCATACTCGCTCTTTTATGCATTTCAGAAACATGTCAATATTGCTCATGTCTACACTATGCATGATATAAACAATTTTCTCTTTTTTTTATATACATTGTATGTGTAATGCAAATAATTGACCGAGGTTGTTTTTCCCAGGTTTTCATTTATAATAAAATCATGCAAAGTTTTCAGAAAGTCAACCTCGATTTCAGAGTTGGTATAAAGCCAAGTGTAGGAACCCCGCTTACCTGGATTTCCTAACCTTTCTTAACATTTCTTAACTTTTTCCTAAGAATGCCGAATCAAATCATCCGTCACCTATAAAATATTCACATAGTTCATTAAATCCAGCTGAACACATACTTTGCATTTAAACTTGAGATATGAAAATTCGTCATCTTCCCTTAACATCTAAACGTCATCTTGAAACCAAACCTCCCAAAATGTTTCAGATTTACTAAATTCTTCCAAAGTCCTAAAATATTATAAAATCTCTAAAACCTCGATTTCATTTTTTTTTTAATCCAAACCCCTTAATATCCCAAAATCTCCGGCTAAAACATTAAAAGTCCCACTTATAAGCAATTGAAATCCGACTATAAATTATAAAACTATAACATAATTATTTCAAATCTATTAAAAATAAGAAAGCATTATTTTGTTTAATAGAAAAAAAAATAAACTTAACTAGTTCCTTTTAAAGGGTTTTTGAAAACATAAATTTGCATTTATTATTCACTACCAGAACTCATATTTTAAAACAATATATTATTACTAAAATAATATAGTTCAAATCTCTGTCTTCTTTTTAGGTTATAAATAAATCTTTTCCATAAAACCAAATTGTGAGTGATATAAAAACCAACTTACCGTTCGGGTGTTTTAGTAAAACTATAAAACGCATGATTGAAGTAATTGTACAGCACAAAACTGATACAAAGCCATAAAACCATGAGATCGAAAATAACTCACCGAAGGAAGGCGAGCTTGCGACATGGAGGGGTATATCGACATTGGTTGGCTATGGCGGAATGTCTACGGCGGCGTGGCTAAGAGCAACGGCAAGTTCTATGGAAGAGAGAGATGAGCGAAAGGGAGAGGAAGTGAGCGAATGATCCGGGATCAAGGCTCTGGTCCTGGGTGGTCGGCGACGTGGAAAAGCATTGGGAGAGAGAGATTGATGAGAGAGAAACCATGAAATGAGAGGATGGGAGAGTTTACGAAGAGGAGACTGTGGGGAAAAACACTGGTGGAGGGTGGTTAACGGCTATGCCATGGTGCCTGGAAGGTGAGTGGCTGGACAACCCGTTGAGGGAAGAGTCATGCTCTGTTTTCGTGAATGCAAAACAGAGTAATGTTTGCAATGCTTCTCGGTGGCTGGGCACGGCGTTTCAGGGTGGCTATGGATATTTTCCATCGTGCAGAGGATGGATCGTTTTGTGGGGTTGCAACTTGGAAGCTTGGCAGTGGAGCTCCCCTTCGATGGTAGTTTTTGTTTTACACGTTGCCGTGTCCGTGATTGTTTCCTGGAGAGGGGGATGCAATGGTTTGAGCAGTTTATATGGGTGATGCAAAAAGCCTAGATAATATGAGAAGGGGAATCCGAGTATGTTAAGTAGGAGATTTTGTGTGTGGAACTAAAAGGAAAACCGCTTAAATCGTGAGAGGGTCGATTCAAATGGAGAGAAAAATCCGAATAAAGGTATGTGGTAGTTTAATATGGTTAGTGGCACGTTGAAAACTCTGATAGAGACTAGGTCACGCGAGTATATTGGAAAAGAAGTTGAATCATGCATACGTGGGAAACGTAGAGGACCACAAGCCAGTTTGAAAGCTAAAAGATCATTTTACAGATATTAGTTGTAAATGTTTCACATATCCAAATCATCGGAGCTAGGTGTTACAGGACGCATGTGGTATAATCGCTTAAGCGAATATCTATTGAAAGAAAGATTTGAGAATAATCTTATATGCCCATGTGTTTTTATTAAGAAATCAGATACCAGATTTGTCATTATTGCGGTTTATGTTGATGATTTAAATATTGTGGGAACTCCTGAAGAGATCTTAAAAACTGCTATATATTTAAAGAATGAATTTGAAATGAAAGATCTTGGCAAAACAAAACTTTGTCTCGGCCTGCAGCTCGAGCACTTGCCAAATAGAATTTTTATTCATCAGTCCATGTATACTGAGAAAGTCCTAAAACATTTTTATATGGACAAATCTCATCCCCTGAGTACTCCAATGATTGTTCGAACACTTGATGTGAAGAATGATCCATTCCGTCCTTGTGATGAAGATGAAGAAATTCTTGGTCCTGAAGTACCATATCTCAGTACAATTGGAGATTTGATGTATCTTTCAAATTGCACTCGACCAGATATTACATTCCCAGTTAATCTGCTTGCAAGATATAGTTCTGCATCAACTCGAAGGCATTGGAATGACATTAAACATGTCCTTCGTTACCTTCATGGTACGATTGATATAGGATTATTTTATCAACGTAGTTCAAGTCCAGAATTGATTGGGTATACAGATGCAGGTTATCTTTCAGACCCGCACAGAGGTAGATCTCAAACTGGATATTTATTTACTTATGGAGATACTGACATATCATGGAGATCTGTTAAGCAGACACTATCTGCTACTTCTTCAAATCACTCAGAGATCATTGCTATTCATGAAGCAAGTCGAGAGTGTATTTGGTTGAGATCAGTTATTCAACATATTCAGGAAAAGTGTGAACTTCCCATGATCAATAATAGCCCAACAATCTTATATGAATATAATACTGCTTGTATCACTCAAATCAGAGGAGGATATATCAAAGGTGACAGAACCAAACATATTTCACCTAAATTCTTTTATACTCATGAATTTCAAGAGAAAGGTGAAATTGACGTCAAGCAGATACGATCTAGTGATAATTTGGCAGATTTATTCACAAAAGCATTACCAACTTCCACATTCAAGAAGATTATGTATAACATTGGAATGCGAAAACTCAAAGATCTTTTGTTATGCACTTTTTAGGGGGAGTAAATGTGCTGATTGTACTCTTTTTCCTTCACTGAGGTTTTGTCCTACTAGGTTTTCCTCTGCAAGGTTTTAATGAGGCAATCTTAAAGCACTTGTGGATACATAAGAAGACTGTACTCTTTTTCCTTCGCCATTGACTTTTCTTCCCACTGGGTTTTTACTTAATAACGTTTTAACGGGGCATATTCCTTATGAGTGGTCATTCAATGGGGAGTGTAATGAAAGAAGTAGAACGGAACAACGGCAGCCGCCCCCTGTCCCACTACTAAAATTATGTGAATAACCCCACAACTATTATTTTAAATTCTGTATAGTGACTTGTATAGTAACTTGCATAGTAACTTCAAAGCCTATAAATAGGAATTTCAGTTGTAATGAAATTCATAAGAAAATAGAAAGAGAGAAAGAAAATATCAGTTCTTAAGAATTCCATAGAGAGTTTCTTATTTCTCTTTTGCAATAGTAGTTTCTTTCTTTAGTTTTATAACATTAATGAAATATTTACTAATTATATTTTCACAGGCCCGACTAAAAAATAACATGTATTCCAACATATAATACTATTACATATATTATTATATAGTTAAGTTAAATATATTAATATATAGTACTATATTATATTAATATATACGACTATTATATAGTACTAGTATATAGTTCTATATTAGTACATTAATATATAATACTATTATAGTTAAATTTTATTTATAGCTATTAACTATAGTATATAGTATATAGTGGTAGTATATATATTACTACTAACTATTAGTATTTGGTATTTAGCTATTAACTATAATATATAGTACTATTAGTACTATAAATTAAATTAATGATTAATGTTTACTAAAATATATCATACTAGTATATATATTAGTAATAACTAATATTAATATAGAACTATATAATTAAATTAATGTATAGCTATGAAGTATATTATATTACTATAACATTAGCGCTATATTGTACTAGTATACTATATAGTATTATATAGTACTATATGATATTACTATATAGTAATATTATAAGTAAATTAATGTGTAGCTATTAACAATAGTATATATTACTAGTATATATATTAGTATTAATTAATAACTATATAATATTTACTATATTATACTATTATAATTAAATTTATGATTAATGTTTATTATAGTATATAGTACTAGTATATTCATTAGTATTAATTAATACTATATTATATTATTATATAGTACTATTCTAATTAAAATAATGATTAATGCTTACTATAGTATATAGTATTAATATATATTACTATATTATAGTATTAATATTAGTTAAATTAATGTAATTATATTAGTATATAGTATATAGTACTAGTATATATACTGTATTGTATTAGTATTATAGTGATTATATATCTATTTGTATTTATATAAAACATTACAACTGGATTTGAAAACAAGTCAAATAAATATTGAAATTTGGCTCTCCAGCACCCTAAAGGCTACTACAATTCTTTAAAGGAGACTACAACCCTCTGAAAGAGATTGACTTAGTCTGGCTCCTGAAATATGAAAAAAAATTCTTACATTATTAAATAGTACTAATATAATTAAATTAATTAATAATGTTTACTATAGTATATAGTATTAGTATATACATTAGCATTAATTAATACTATATAATACTTACTTTACTATATTAGTATATACTACTATTATAATTAACTTATATTTATAGCTATTAACTATAGTTAAATTATATTTATAACTATTGACTATTTATATTATAACTATTAAATGATATTATATTTATAAATTATATCTATAGTTATTTATAAATTATATTAACTATAGTTAAAAAAAGGATCACGCTTTTTTGCGCGCGAAAGCATGCTTCTCGTCCCTCTCAGCAACTTACTTAGATAAGGTTTGGAAGCTTTCTTGCTATTTTTGATGAAGTCACGTGCGTGTTAAATTGTAATTGGCTAAAATAAATGGGCTGCTCTTTGGGGCTTAATAGACGGACCGGTCTCCAAGTTCCTCTAATTTGATATGGTCTAGTATTGTCTCATACTTTAATATAATAGGTTTTATATAATATTTGGTTTTACATAAACTTAGGCTTGATTAGTTTTGGAAGAAAAAATTAAAAATTTTAAAAAATTTTTAAATTTATTATTATATTTTTTAAATCTTTATATAAAATATAATAAAAAATTCAATTTTTTCAAATTCTAAAAGTATTTTTTCAAATCTTAAAACAAAATTAATATTTTAAAATTATATTATAATATTTTATTTTATTTTTAACTTTTATCTCATTCAATTTCTGAAAAGGACCTTAGTTTTTTAGTTGTTTTTTTTTTCAACCCATGCTAGAAAACCTTCACAACAGATCGATCATCATCAATTCTCATTGAGCAGTGCTTCATTGAGCAGTGCTTTGGTGTAGACTATAAATGTCTTCAACTTCTTTTCTCCCATTTTTTTAGCCCTTTCTGTTGTGCAATATAATCACTTGCTAAAAGTAAATCTACTATCTAAGCAAATAACTAGAAAAATTAAACAAGTAAAACAATAACAAAAAAATAAAAAATCAAAACACAATAAATTTTTACTGGAAAAAATCTCCAATATAAAGAAAAAAAACTATAGGACAACTTTGATCAAATCTACTATAATAATATAGAGTTTACAACACTTAAATTTATACTCAAAACTTGAGTTTTCAATAAATTAGGAAATACAAATGATTAATCTCTAAGAAAATAATAATCTCGCCCTAAATCGCAAGTTTGATAATGTCTATCCACTTTGAATACTACAACTCTATGGAGTATCCAAAATATCACTACTTTGAGAAATTTTGAATTTATACTGTGTAGAGAAATACATGTGTGAAATCTATAAGATTTTCTTTTGCCTTCCAACTTGCTGCGCGCCTCACATACACTTTTCTCTTACTTTTTCTTCTTGTTTTGTTGTTTTTTACCATATCCCACGTAAATGGGCTAGGGTTGCAAATAAAAAAAACAGTTCGAGAATAATTTGGCTTTATTTATTTTTAGAGATGAGATGAGATGAGATAAAAGTTAAAAAAAGAATAAAATATTATTGTAAGATATGTTTTTAATATTAATTTTGTATGGAAATTTGAAAAAGTGGCATGAAAATTTAAAAAAGTTAAATTTCTTATTATATTTTATATAGAGATTTAAAAAGATATAATAATGAGTTTGAGATGTATTTGAATTTTTTGTCTCATTCTTATAAGCAAAACATGGCCTTAAACTCGACTCGTATAAACTTAGTCTAGTTGTTTATATCCTTCAGTTGCTTGAACTTCAATATAAGATTTATATATTAATTAAAATTTTCATTAGATTTAATATTTTGTTTTGTAATTTGATATTTTTAATTATTCAATTCACTTCAAAGATATATATACACGAGTACAAATAAAGTTTGAGTAATAACTCGATTCAGTTTGAATCGGTTTGTGCGGCTTGTTTAAGAGTAAAAACAAATATCGATAAATAATTCGATTCGGCTCAAGCTCATCTTTAATTAGCTCAAATTCAAGTTATTTAAGTCCAACTTAACTCGATAAATGAAAAGCTCGATTCAGTTTAGGTCCTTTACAGCCCTCGGTAAACCCCTTCAAATTCCTTTTTATAATAGCAACTAGAAGTCCTAATGGGCTGCCACATGTGGCTTGGACCCGCTCAACACTTTATATAAACATGACCTAAATTTTCCTATCAAAGTTTTGAGATGATTTAATTAATTGTATGAACATCAAGAATCTATGAACGTTAATAAGTTATAACCATGAATGCATGCATTATAACGTAAGTAGTAGTCTTAAAACAAATTATACAGTACTTACATATAATTAACAACTAAATAATTATTGAAAGTATTAAAGAATAAATTTTACATTATCTGTGAATAAGATCTTAGACATGTTTATAAGTAATGTGCAAATTTCTCTTGTAGAATTGTAGAAAAATTACTGGCCTGCACGTGAGAAAGGATGTGGAAGAATAAATTCTACATTGTCTATAGACAAGATCTTAAATATATTTATAAGTAATGTGCAAACCTCTATTATAAAACCGATTTTATTAAAATGAAGTAGGTCCATAAATTTCTATAATTATCACATCAAGCAAATATATTCTCGTTCGAGTTGTCAAAGTTTAGGAGCCTAATGGGCGATGAAGCCTCACAAGAAGGCATGTAAGTAGGGGGTTCGCGGATGCTAGTCTCAGGAGTGTCGCCATTTTTCACTATGAAGACCGTGTTCATTCCCCAACTTAGATGTCGATCCAAATGGCAGTGCCATAGCCATACTCCTGAAACAATTTTTCATTAAAAATAATCAAACTAATTCTTTAATCAATTAATTAAGAGAAAACTATACTCATTCTGCTCATCCAGACTTCTTCTAGAATAATTCCTATATATGTTTTTCCTTTAATTTCTTGAAAATGCAGTACCAGTGCAAGAATTAATGTAGTTTGGAATTAGAATATATGTACCTGGATTACTAGCTTTGAATCTAAGGGCAACCCATCCTCTCTTGGGCAGGGATACAGTAGTCATCTTAGGCGGATCGACCAAATTGTAGCTATTTGGGTCAGTCTCATTATCGAAGTTGCCAGGTCCTGAGCCAACCACGTAAAAGTTGTAGCCATGCAGGTGCATTGGATGATCCTCCGATGCATCAAGCACAGTAGTACCCTGAAACACTATCTCCACCTCTTCATTATAATCAAGCACCTTCACCCTCGTTCCTTGTGATGTGTCAGTTGCATAATCAGGAGCAGTGTCTGCTGTGAAATTGTATAAAGTTGGCGGATAGTCTGGAAAATCTGTGGTGTAAAATCCACTCATGTTCCTGCGCTCATTCATTAAAGGTTTTGGCATAAAGATATGCTTTAAGTGGTGTTATGATATAAACTAAGGTCTGTCTGTATTCGAAATTGATCTTAACTCATCTTCATTTCATTATTATATTTTTATAATTTTTCATACAAAACATAAATTTCTATACATATTTTTCAAATCTCAATATATAATTTTTGAATTCTAATACACTTTTTTGAAATATTAAAATAATAATAATATTAAAAAATAAATTAAATTTATCTCAACTCATCTTATCTTTAAATTCAAATGAAGCCTAAATGACCCAGAATAATACTAGCTAGTTAGAAGTCTCAAATGGACAAGTCCTATAAATATTCGTGGTAAAAAAATGAATTTACTAATAAAAAATATATATTTACAATCTTTAGGTAAGAGTCACCTTTTTTATGAAGGTTTGCATAATACTGTATATTTGAAACTTGTATAAATCATATCATGAGATCAAAGATGATTGAAAAAAAAGAAATACCTGTAGTAGGCCTGTAGTACGTCTGTGGTGGGGTTAACCCAACTGACATTGTTTAAGCTCGAAGAAAGAGAACTTTCTGAGGTTCCCTCATAGTCAAACGTAATACTATTCATGGAAACTGAAATATACATCTTGGTGGTTAAGTTTTTGGGGACATTAACCGGGTGGTCTCGGTCGGCCAAACTCCTAAGACGATTTGTGAAGTAGATTGCAGACTTGATGTCTTGGTAGGTTGGAAGACTGCTAGGAAAAATGGGTGAAGATGTTGGAGTATAATTGCCTGATCTATATTCAAGAATTGCTGTGACATTTTTTTGGTCATAGTCTGTGTCATCCGGCCTAACACTATCAAACTGTCTGGTAGCCATGTAATATCGGCTAAGATATGTCTGGTTTGCTGTCACCAAAATGTCCATAGTCTGTCCTGGGGAGATCATGACATAGTCGGTGACAACAGGTTTAAGGTATGACCCATCCATTCCTACAACGGTGAGAACATGTTGAGCAATCGCAAAATAAAGCTCTGCGTTCATGGCTGCATTGACTAACCGAAGAAGGTATGTTTTCCCATAATCCACTTGCCACCTGTATGTATTTTCTGCAACGCGTACAACAATGATGAATCATGACTACTGCACGCATTTATAAAATATGCTTTATATATATATATATATATATATATATATATATTTCCTCCATACACACAAGCTGTCACACATGAATATGGTACTAAAACCAATCCGATACATTACGACATAGATCAATTGAAATGATCCCATCTTCTCTTAAAACATCATATGCACGCTCACACATGATATAAAATAAAATATACTCTTTTTATTATTAGTTTAAGTTTTAAAAACAAGTAGTAATTTCAGTCTATAGTATTAGAATCGAAGTTCTAAATTCAAATCGTAACTAATCTATACTCTATCCTATTTAATTAAATATTTATTGTGTTGGATTTAGTGGTGAAATCAAAAATTTGGTTTAAGGGGCTAAGTAAAATTAAAAGTATAACAAAATATTTTTATTTTATTTTATATAATTTTTTCTTACAATATAAAATAACTAAGTATTAAATCTAAATTAAAATTCTTAATTATTTTTCTTTTAATATAAAGAAATATATTATTTATTTGAAATTCATCTTCAATTTTGTTACGAAGTCTTGATTTTACAATTTTTAATATGTTATCATGTTATTAAATTATTTTATTTTATGTGAATTATATTTTATTTTTAAATGAGATTAATTTTTTTAAATAATTAGACTTGTAAGTAATTAATATATAAAATTAAAATAATTTTATAGAAGAAGAACTAAAATAGTATTTTAAAAAAAGCCCAACACAAAATAATATTAATATCATCTTATTAAATCATAAAAAAATAATATATATTTTTTCAAAACTAATATATATATATATATATTAAAACTAATATATGTATATTTTTTAAATTCAAAGAGCCATGGCCCCCTATCCCTATTTAGGGCCATCATTGCCCTCCTACACCTAGTTCTGTCGGTTGTTGGCCCACTCATTAAAAAAAAAATTAGCTCATTTATGATGATAGAGGGGTTAAAATATAAAATAAAATATATATTTTTTTTTTATAAATTTAAACTTTTAAAGATAAGTAGTCAATATTTCACATTAACATACAACGAGTTAACTATTTGAGCCAGGAAGAAATTATTAAGTTCTTAAACAAAAGTAATACTATGATATATCTGTACTCTTAATTAGTATGTATCGAATCGACGTACGTACCGGCAGAGCAAGGGAGGAAATCACCAGGTTGTCCATTGATGATATAAGAATCTGAGCGAGGAGTGTCAGAACCTTCTTCGAGATCCTCAGCAACTTCCGCATTTACGTCGCCTTTATACCAAGATCCTGCAATATAACAATTAAACAATATTATAATTTCTTAGGAATCGAACATTATTAATAATTATAAGTAAGAATATTTTAATGGATATAAATACAGACCGAGTACGAGAATTTCTTCTCCATCGGGCTGGGGAAATGGAAAACCAGTGTCGTTGTTGGGCATAACAACAATAGCACCATGAACACTAGCACGTGTCCAGTCACTGTGGGCATGCCACCAAAGGGTTCCTTCCTCATCCGAAAATATGACCTCGTATGTGAAGTTTGATCCTGCCTCTATAGGGCACTGTGTTACGTACTCTGGACCATCCGACCATGGATTCCTCGGTTGATGCACTCCATGCCTATCAAATTTTAATAATTATCTCCATCTTTAGTAGAAAAAATCTTTAAAGCATCCACTATTAAAAATATCCATTGCACTCATAAATAATGCTTAAGATAAATTTACTAATTTATTTATAAACATTATTCATGAGTGTGATGGATATTCTTAAATAATGGATGTTCTCTAGCATTATTCTCTTTAATAATATATATATATATAAATATATATATATATATATACTCTTGAGCCATATAATATTCAGTACTGCATGCACTCCAAGGGCAAGTATATGTATATATATATTATATATATATATATATATAGGTCAGGCTTTTATTTTGGCTATATATGGTTCATATCAATAAATAATTCTCATCTTGCTCAGAAAAGAAAAAAAAATAATACTAGAAAGCTGTGCAAGCATGCAGGATATTGCTTCAAGTTTCAAAGTAATTACTTTTCTAATTAAAAAGCAACCTACATGAATGAAAAATGGTAGCTCCTATTTTTGGTTCCTTACTTTTAAATCTTTATTTAAAAATTTTTATTTGAGATTTTTCTTTTTAATTTTAATTTTACATAAATTTTATATAAGTGTTTTAAAATAATATTGTAATTTTTTTATATTTTTAAAAAATATTTTAAGATGTTAAAAAAATTATGTAAAAAAATTAAAAATTTAAGTGTTTTAAAATGTATGTTTAATTTACATGATTTTTTTAATATTTTTAATCATTTTTTAAAAATATAAAAAAATCACAAAATTATTTTAAAATACTTATATAAAAATTATGTAAAATAAAAAACTAAAAAAAAAACATTCCAAATAAAAATCTCTAAAGAGAGATCTAAAATAAAAATCTCTAGTATTACTCTACATGAACTACAGTTAGACCTAATAGTCAATAGATCTCACGAATTTTCAACTGTTGTTATAATGGACAAATATTGGGGGCCGGCTGTCTTGATTGCCTGGCCATTAATGGTAGAGAAATGATCCAATTACTATCATTTTATAATTATTTTTTATAATTTATAATTTCATTTAGTGATTAAAAAGATGAATATTAATAAAATAATTTTTTTAATAATTAAGAAGGTTAGAAAAATACTTAAAATAAAATGATCATAAAAAATTAAAAAATCCAAATACACTAATAATTATAAAATTATTATAAATTGATAATATGTGGATTATTGCTTAATGGTAGGGGTGCAAATACTATCTAATTGATCACTAGGCGGCGCTATATATACTAAGAAAGAGAGAGAAACCTGCATGCGTATGCAGTACCATTCATGACTGTGTTATTAATGTATACATTAATGTCGGACAAAGTTCTCCTTTACTAGTAAATTGATAATCCCCTAACACTCATGAATATCATTTTGGTCCAATTATTATTTCGACAAAAATAAAATAGAAGCGTTTAATTTACAAGGTTTTATTTGGTGTTTGAAGCAATATTATAAATATTTGTGATAGATGCAAATGCATTTTCAATGAGATCATTGAGATCAGAGAAAGAGAGTATCCCTTGATTACGTACCAATGAATAGTAACACCATAGTCTCCTTGATTGTGGACGTTTACAAAGACAGTATCCCCTTTGGTGACACGAATCACTGGGCCTGGCAAACTTTCATTTACAACCAACATGCTCTTGCTGCTGCACAGCCTTGTAAAGTTGGTCTCCTTCAGCTACAAAATACATCATTTAAACCAACAAAATATCAACCCAAAAACAAAATGGATGAACTTTAAAGGAAGTTCAATGAGGCAGCAGACAAAGAACAAAAAGTTCTACTGATCTGTTAACTAAGGCATGGAAGACGAATTTCAGTGGGAATCACGTGCATGAATCATCAACATTGTCCTCTGCTTCCCTTATTATAGTCATTATGTTTCAAATTAAATGCATTTCTCACGTATAAGTACTTGAAATAAGGGTCACAGCCATGCAAGAATGCCACAATTAATTGTACCTACTGGTTATTCCAGTGGTTTCCAAAATTAAACACCCGACCATTAACAAAATGAGAGAGAGAGAGAGAGAGAGAGAGAGAGAGAGAGAGAGAGAGAGAGAGAGAGAGAGAGTTACGACAAAGTCGTAAAAATGGACGTCGCCTTGAGCCAAACCAAAGAGCATCCCATGGAGAAGCAGAAGCAGAAGCAGAAGCCCAAGAAACCCTGAAGGCAAAGCCATCCCAAACTCCAGCTGCTTTGGTACCCGAACTTCGGAGCAGTAATCTTTATCTAACCTCGGTGAGTTTTGGCATTCTGAACTGTGTTAACGACATACCAATATGTATATATGTATATATGCATATATATATATGAAAGTCTCCTCGGAGTACTAGCTGTTGTAGTCCAATCGTTAGTTGTGGTGATATTGTTGAATGCTAGCTTGTCCCAATATTATCTTTGGACTAGAATGCTGGTTATAAGAATTTTAGGTGGGGAGTCAACTAAGTTTCTTTTCTTTCTCTTGTTTATGTATTGTTGATGTAATATATTTTAGGCCACTTCATGTGGTCAATGTTTTACTATTTATTACTTAAATAGAGAAGAATTTAAAAAAAATAAATATATACAAGTCTCAAATACATAAATTTTCGTGTATTTTATTAAAAAATAAATAAAAAAATTAACCCCATCCTAAAAAAGTGTGAACAACTCATTTTATATTAATGGAGCCTATATTATTACAAAACTTTTATATAAAATTTGTAAGACTTGCACCTAACATTATTCTTATATTAAAATAAGTGAAATCAACGTTTTTTATAAATAAAGATGCAGTTTAATTTATCTTAAAATTTGAAATGTCAAAGTTTAATTTGGAATCAGAGTTATAAAAAGTGACAAAAAGGGATTTTAGGCTAAAAGGCACTTATTAGCCGGATTCGTATGATAGTTTACTATAATAAAATATAGCTAGAAAACGATAAAATTGTGATTTGTAGACACACATATATAAAACGTGCAAGAAATAAAGTTGGAATTTTAGTTGAGGGAATTGTTGGGTTCGTTTGGGCCGTTGGACAAGAGAAGCCCACGTAGGTGAACAATAATTCTGGTTGCGTCGGAATTTCAATCTGGAATTGGTTCCTCTGGTCCCCCTTAACTAAACCCTTGATTTCAAATCCTCAAGATTTGGCGGCAAAATCCAAAAATCCCTCTGCAGATTACAAACGCAAAAGAGAGAGAGAGAGAGAGAGAGAGAGAGAGAGAGAGAGAGCGAGCACATCAAGGTCAGCAATGTCGACGATCTTCATTGCGGTTCAATGCTGCCAATGCTCCACAATGCAGGCAACTCTCTGTGTCTCTGTCTCTAGATCAAGATATGTATATAGGATATAAGTAGACTTGACAATTGATGGAATTTCTCTCAGGTGAAGCAGCAGAACAAGAAGAAGAGCAAAATCGTTAACAAGTGGACGTGCGTGGTGTGCAACCAGAGGCAGTCCATCCGGAAGGTGTTCGCTCAGGGCTTTATGGCCAAGGACCTTCGCCACTTCGTCCAGACCTTCAATATCTCCCGCAAGTTCTCCGATCACCAACCAACTAACCTCCACGGAACTCCTCTTCCGGAATCGCAACAAGTCGAAGAAGAAGAAGAAGAAGATATTACCAACGACGGATCTCCGTGCTGTCACAGGAAGAGACGAAGCGATTGGAGCGAGTATCTTGACTCGGAGCGCGACGATCGCATCAAAGGAGAATTAGAAGAAATAGCAGGTGGTGGTTTCGAGCCAAAGATCGTGACAGAATTGCCGGAGGGAATGTTCAATAAACCAAAATTGAATAACTCCTTTGCAGTGGTTGATGCTGGAGAAGGAGAAAGCGATGTCCTTTACAAGCCGGCTTTCTCGAAGAGAAAATCCAGCAGCAAAAGATTTATCTCCCAAGGTCATTTAAAGCTTGTTTTTTTCTTAGCTATTTTTGTGATTCATTGATATCACTCGTCACTTCAATTACTAGCAATTTAAGCTTAAGATGTATAAACAGTTTTTAAGACGTATTAACTAATTTTCTACGAAATGCAGACAAAGAGCTGAATTGTCGGCCATGGATGACTGGCAGTAGCTCTTCTGAGGGGAATGACTACATGAGACAGGATGAAGACAAGCCAAGGAAAAAGGTTCAGCTGCCAAAGGCAACTGCTGCGCGAGTTTCCAAATGGAACGACTACCTGACAACCCAAGACGACACCGAATTGGAACTCACCGGTGGTACGAATACAGAACATCATGGAGGTCAATGGAGCAATGATATCTTGGAGTTGGAGACCATAACCCATGATCAAAGAGTAGAAGATGATGTCCACCCTGATTTCATGTTCTGAAGCTCTGTTTTATCACCCATCTTGTGCTTCTTCCTCCATTGTATCTACACCTTTCAAGATGGATGAACAATCAAAATTGATGGCAGTTGATGTCCACCCTGATTTCATATTTCAAAATCGATGGCTATGCAGCTAAACTGCATATTTATTCACACACTTCATGCAGAGACTTTTGAGTGTTCACCACAGTTCTTAAACCAAATGGAGATGTAGATTTAAATAAATAGGTTCCCTAATACAAATGACAGAACAAAGAGATCAAAAAAAGGGTCTACCGAAATCCCAATTTAATTCCTAGAAGTTCATAACAAGAATAAAAATGATAATAATCTAAGTAAACTGGACAATGCTGACAAATCCTAATAAGACCAGGTCCTTAAATACTCTCCACTCCAATCTGTAGCCTTAACATGCCTTCAATCAAGTTGCAAAATGTAACCCAAGAAAATAAAGCAGTAATTTTGGAGACAATCCCAGAAAACAATTAACACCTCATTAAGCCCTGTAAAATATGGGCTCACAAACAGAAAAAAGAAAAAGAAAATCCATTTTGCTTCAATCATTCAGCCAATGAGCCTAGCTGATCACTAACACCAGACTCTGATGCAGCTTTACGGAGGACTTCCATTGCCTCGGCCACCTTCTGTTTCAGAGCATCTGGAGATTCAAGGAGATGGATTACCTCAGATTGGTCCATCTCCAGCAACATCCCGGTCACCTTTGAGGCATTATTGGACTCGAGCTTCTCCACATGGGGATAAAGTTGCTCACCGAGCATCTGTGATTTTTCAAGAAACATTAAGTACAACAATTGCTTTCCACAGTTTATTACTAATATTCTCTCTTAAGTGATTTCAATATCAAAGATCAATCTAGTTTAATATCTTAGTTGTTTTGCCCGATGTAGAAATAACCATTTCCTCAGAGATAACCTTGTTTGGATATCGGCAATTATGGCCTTTTTCTATAGAGTGACTAAACAATCTCTCTGCATTGCTTAAGATGAAAAATCATTGGATTCTCAAGATCTCTTAACCAAAAGGAAGGGCAAATCATAATACAAACGAACCATATATACAATATTAAATATACGGAAGAGATAAATAACATACTGCTCGCTGATTCTCTGGGGTAGCAGAAGCCAAAGCTGATAAAAGTGCTGAGATATGCACTTGTCCAGGTCTTTGGACATCAATAGAAGTCGCTGGCATTCCCGAACCATCAAAAGGCACTGGCATCACCGGACCCACAACACCTTGAGGAACCACAGATGTATCCATGCCATTTCGAGAATTTCCCATATATCTAGGGCCTTGGTGAGAGTTACGATGCATTAACTGAATTTGAGATGTGAATGAATAATATCAGAGACGAACAATGAATTATTACACCATAAAGCTTCTAAAAACTAGCCTATGGCATAATCTATTTATCCAGGACTACAACATCACCAAGACATAATAGCGAGTTAAAACTATATGCAAAACCAACAAAAAGTACATAACAGAAAATCTGGGCAATAAATACTGAACCCTCAAAATAATTGATCGGGAAAAGTTCAATTAAATAATAAATTGAGTCAAGAATCATAACCAAGTCATTTAATTCCTATAGTCATCCATGTAATATAGTTAGAGAGTCATGCAACCTCAGAGCCCCCGGTGAAAAGTTTTGGTATTTGAATGAAAAGAAATTGTTTGCTCATAATGGCGGCTGCATTAATGTTACCTTCAAATTACATGGATAACTGTACAATTAGTTGAACCCAAATAATGAGGGAATAATGAAAATAAAAAATATAAGTCATATCACCTGCTGCGGTAGAAGGTTTCCACCTCGCCTCACACCCATCCGCTGCCCTGGTTGTCCTTGCCGCTGAAGGTGGTATGGCATAATGAAGTTTGGAGAAACACCCGGTCGCATTCCAGGTAAAAGTTGCGGCTGGAAGCCATAACCCGCAGGCTGAGGGGGTATCAGACCAGGATTACCTTGACCAAAATACAACTGTTGTGAGGCAAATCTAGGCACCCCAGGATGAAATCCAGGAATTCCTGAAGGCAATGGTGCCATCCCACCATTGGCTTGGATTTGAGAAAAATGTGCCTAGAGGTTGGATAAACAGATTATTGCCCATCAGGTTTGACACATTTGAAAGAATGAGAATATAAGCAATCGCACCAACCCAATATGATAAAAATGATAAGAAAATTGCTTTTCCCCACCTTTTTTTCTAGTACACACAGCACCCATAGGTTGGGTCATGCACTTTATGACCTACCCTCCCATTCTTAAGGTCCTTTTATTTTGGGAGTGGGGGGACATTTAAGGCACAATGCCAAGCAGAATCTAAAAGTTTCAAGAACATTACAAATTTATATGTAGTTCAGAGGGAACAAATTAATCCAGAAAATCATTTGAAAGCACGTAAAAAGCAAAACATGCTGAAAGAAATGGGAACAATTTTGCTGGTGGATAGCTTTGAAAAAACAATTGCATAATAATTTCAATTTAAAAACTAAAATTACTTTTAAAAAAATAAAAAAATAAAAATTCAAATTTGTTGATTCAGCAAGTATATGTCCTCATCCAAAACATGACCCAAAAGTTTGGGAAAAATATCTCCACTCCTTAAATCTATGAGGCAACTAACAACTTGGCACTTGACATTTACAAAGAAACACAAACACACATACACACATACACATACACACTTTTGAAATATAACAAGAAGGCTATCTAAATTACCATCTTGCAGGCACTAATGCCATTTTCTCACATGTAACTTTTTTTTTTCCTTATATTTCTTTCAATTTTTCAGAAGGGAATGCTGAAGAGATTAAAAACATAATTTTCACGCAAGTGCTAAAAGATTCCAGCAAGTCCAGCACTACTTGTGCATAATAACAACAAAAAGCTGCTAGACATTAACTACGTAAGTAGGCACTTTTTTCAGCTAATCACTAAACTAGATTGGTAAAGACCCTCACTAAAAACATTAAAATCATCAAATGTTTCCACAAAATGAAGAGAGAAACAGCAGAATTTCAAAAAGAAGAACTAGGTTTCTATATAGATCATCAAAATGCAAAATGATAAATCACCTGGAGCTGAGCCTTTCTCTCTTCTTTACGCTGGGCAACAGCAACATACAGAGGTTTCCGTCCGATCATCTTTCCATTCATTTCATCCAGCTGAACAAGTGAGAATAATATTCAAGCATGCATGAGAGAATAATGGATGAGCAAAAAGTGTAAAAGCAGAGTCTGCCAAATGGCCCTAGAACAAAGAATTAATAACTTACAGCTTTAGCAGCTTCTTCTGGGGTAGAAAATGCCACAAAGCCAGATCCTTTGCTCTGACCTTGGGGACCAAGCATGATCTACAAAACCGTACAAAAACATAGCCAAACTAAAGGTCACTACTTCAAAACAACAGGTATAATTTACTCATAGACATGTCCCACTAAGGACCAGCAAAGAAAGAAGGGAAAAATTATTCCACTTGAAGAAGAGTATATATACCTTGCATGACGTTATTGTTCCAAACTCAGAGAATAACTCCTTCAGCTTGTCATCATTGATGCTGTCATCAAGATTTTTCAGATACAAATTAGCACCCTGTAATTTTTCATATCTACTAATTCTTTCCTGTTCAAATTTGGCCTTCAATTCTGCCTCCCTTTCTGCTTTACTCTGAGCCCTCCCTACAAATAAAACCTTATCATCAATGGCCGCAACGCCATTCAACTTATCAACCGCTGCAGCAGCAGCATCTGGGCTCTGGAAGTTTACAAAACCAAAACATCTGGACTTCCCATTTGAGTCCGTCATAACAACTGCACTGGTGATTGTACCATAGGTGCCAAAAAGTTTCTTGAGATCTTCGTCAGTAGTTTTTTCAGGCAGATTTTTCACATAAACATTAGTAAACTTTGGCGATCCATTTGCTTGAGACCTTTCTTGACGTCTAACAAAAAGTCCCACGTAAACCTTTTTGTCATTTATCAGCATGCCATTCAATTTTTTGATTGCATTTTGTGCTGATTCTTCATTTTCAAACTGTACATATCCATGACCCCTCGACTGACCATTGCTGTCAACAACCACCTTGGAAGAAAGGACAGTCCCAAAGGCAGCAAAAGTTTCATGCAATGCCTTGTTATCTATTGATGTGTCCAGGTTCTTAATGAAAATGTTGGCATATCCACTTTTCCGAATACTAGGATCTCGATGAGAATACATAATCCTGATAGGTTTGCCATTTATAGGAGTATAATTCAAAACCCCCATAGCAAGGGCAGCTGCAATTTAAGTAGATACTTATCAACACAAAGCTTGGCCAAAAAGTCAATTTTAAAACAATAAAGAGGAACAAAACAAGTACCATACTCATTGACTTTTTTATTTTCAAATCCATAGCAGGATTATTTATTTATTTATATTTTTGACAAGTAATAAGAGATTTTATTCCCAAGAATAGGCAAAAGCCCAAGTACACGGGACTATACAAAGGAAATACCTATACTTTCTAATACCAAAAGGAAATCTAAAACAACTTCTGCAAATTATCGACCATTACAAAAGTTTTAGCCCACAAACAAAGTACTAAAGAAAAAATCCCTAAGGTCTACTACTGAACGTTCTTTGTCTTTGAAGCATCTCCCATTCCTTTCAAGCCATAGACACCACATGAGACAAGAAGGAATCATCTTCAAAATATTAGCAGTGTTCTTGCTACCCTTTGATCTCTTCCACCCTATCAATACATCCACCACTTCCTTAGGCATTACCCAAAGAAGACCAAATCGATTCAAAACCTCATTCCACAAGAATCTGACCACTTCACAATGAAGAAAGAGATGATTAACAGATTCTCCATCCTTCTTGCACATGACCCATCAAAGTGTATATACCTCTCCTTCTAAGATTTTCAGTTGTCAACACTTTGCCCAGGGATACCACCCAACAGAAAAAAGCGACCTTGGAAGGAACTTTCACTTTTCATATGTTTTTCTAGGGGAATTCACAACTCCTGTGACTGTTAATATGCTGTAAAAAGAGGAAATGGAGAACATAGAATTTCCTGCAGGAACCCACAGCATGTTGTCCTCCCTACCTAGCATCAACTTTGAACTGTATAGTCTTTCTAGAAAAGCCTTAACACCATCCACTTCCCAGTCATTAACATCCTTAAATAAGTTAACATTCAACTGAATATTATTGTCAAGTGGTATCTCCAAAGCCATTTCCCAAGAAATGCTCTATTAAACAATATCAAGTTTTTTTATCCCCAACCCACCACAATCAATCGGTTGGCATACCTTCTTCAACTAACCAAATGGAGCTTCTTTTCTTCTCCTTTACCACCCCATAAAAATTCCGAAATAAACTCTCAATTCTTCTTTCTAGCCTTGCCGGCAACGGAAAAATAGATAAGAAATAAAGGAGAAAATAACCACTAGAAAAAATTGATTGTTGAAAAAAGAAACAGTTGAATTAGAAACAAATATAACTCCCTAGCCTTTCGTAACTCAAGCAACTCTACAGGTTTTCACTACACATAAAAATATAATTATAATATATTTAATCATATAACATACATGAATACACATATGTAGATGATTATACATAGATACTTGTTTTTATATGCATATTCTAAAAGAGGACACATGATAGTTTGCTCACATCACATTGGAAAATCACAAGCTCAGTGGTCAAAAGTCTGTTTCACAATTGCAGAAGTAATAGGAATGAAGAATGTTGGCACTTGACCGAAATTACTACAGAAAACAAAGTGAGCATAGAGTAGTAATATCACCATCATAGGATCTCAGAAGGTCATTCCAAAGCTCACAATTTTTTTCTTGATAGTTAATAAGAAATTTTATTGCAAGTAAATAGGCATAACCAAGTATACAGGAAGCATACAAAAGAAAATACCTATTTACAAACTAAAGAAAAACAAAACTAAAGCAAAACATTACGAGAATTCCCATCCCTTACAAGATTTTGCACCCAAAAACTCACAAATACAAATACAAGAATTCCAAAGCTCACAAATACCATGTATATACATATTCTGTTTTTAATTTTCACAATCTTAGGCTCATTTCTAAGAGAGGTCTAGAATATCAATATATTTACAGAAGAACATTCTTCTAAAGAGCTCTTGGTCATAAGAAAGCTATTAAAACAAATAATGTATTATATTTCTTTCCCTTGCTTAATTCTCAGCAAAAATTAACTACCTATTTAAAACAAATCACAAATATATAATATTTATATCATCCAGAACCCATCCGGCCATCCCAGAAAATACAAAATAGCCTCAATCCCACCTCTACGCCTAGGACATCACAGAGAGAGGGAGAGAATCTTCTTCATAGGACTAAAACCATCATCCTCTTAAAATGACACAAACATGGAATATACCCACAGAAGTGACTTTACACGGACACAAAAACTGAAATTTACATAATCAAAAACAAATTGCAATTGCGGCCACACGCAATCTCAGATACTTGCTATAAATATACCTCAAACGAAGAACAATAAAACCATACAAGAATATAAAATTCATATGATCCAGAACCCTATCTCCAAAAATACAGAATATCCTCCCCCCCCAACCCCACCACACACAGACAGAGAGAGGAGTTTTCTTCACAAGACTAAAACCATCATTCTCCTAAAATTACACTTAAACGATGCAATCATTGAATATCCCAAAAAAAGTACTTTAGTCAAACACACAGGAATTCCAAATTTACAAAATCAAAACAAACAGTGATCAATGCCATAGCACTATGCTCATATGGCATGCTTGGAATAACTATACCTAAAACGGGAGGGGAAAAAACCAAGAAACACGAAACCATTCATTGATATAAAAGGGCCCTAAATCATAAGGAGCTGTCTCCCGCACGCGCAAAGACACACTCAAACACAGCAGAACAGAAAAATCTACGAACACTCATGCACATACGCACATGCGTATACGTTCTCTATGTATGCGTGTCTATATCTATGTCTACATATACATGAACACACATAATTATATGACATTGCGATGGAAAGCAAAAGAATTGAGTCGGACAACAATGGCGACCAATGGCTCATCGAATAGCGTCGTAGTACGTACCGTCCTGAGCGTTGGCGTAATTGACATAGGCGTAGCCGAGAGAGGACCTCCGGGTCTGATCCCTACAAACCCTAATGGACACGACCTGAGCCACCTGGCCGAACACATCGAGGAGCTGCCCCTCGTCCACGCTCGGGTCGAGATCCCCCACATACAGAGACGGGTTCGCGAGCGCCACAGTCGCCACCTCCGACGCCGTCGCCGCATGCTGAGAAGTCACTGGAGCCGGAGCCTTCTGAGCCGATATCGCCGCCGCCATTGGTATCTCAGAAAATAATTTCGAAAAAGAAAACTTTTGGAAAATAAATCGAGAACTTTCAACTGAAAAACAACAGAAACAAAAGCCAAACAAAAAGGCAAGGAATCAAAGGATAAGCCGGGTCTGTGATCGAAGATATTAAGGAAGGACTTTCTTTTTCTTTTTCTTTTATTGGTTTTTAATTTTCTCCGAAAATATAGAGGAAGGGAGAGGGCTCACGGCTCAGACTTCAGAGGAGGAAGAAAGGTGATGAAGGCTTCCATTTATACGAGAGAGCGCGAGAGCGAGAGAGAGTGTAGTGTCGAATCGAAACGGTTCGTTTGGAGTTGTTAGCTTTTAAGAAAGCGAACGTGTCGGAGCGATGACGTTGACGCGACCGTTTCGACCAATGTACTTTGTGTCCCAAGTTGGGGCGATTTAAGGATTATTTTTGGCCCCACTTTTTCTGTTTGGTTGCATGCAAACAGAGTCTTCATAAAAAATTGATATACTTATTATTAATTTATAATTTTTTTAATTAATTTATAATTTTACTTAATAATTAAGAGAATGTGAATATTAATAAACTTCTATATTTTTTTATTTTCTTTTAATAATTAAAAATGTTAAAAAAATATTTTTAAAAAAATAATAAAAAAACTTATTTACACAATAAATTATAAAAATAATCGTACGGATAAAAATAATAAATTACACAATCACTCGAGTGTTCATATATGCTGTCAAATGATCTTTCATTTTTATCAAGAAAATGTTATATATTTTGCTCTTATTTTATTGATATCATACTCTTTCTTAATCTATGTATTTATCATTTTTAAAGATAAAAGTAATATTAAGACTAATTACATTACCATGATAAGATAATAATATTAATATATTTTTTTATTGTGGCCAAGTGTTCAAGAACTTAATTCCAACTAATTCTAAGGTGTACATTACATAATTTTAAATTTTGTATTGTATTGATTGGTATAGTCAAAATATGTCATATTAGTCAGTTGTCCAATACAAGATACCTACTTATTTCATACAGATCGAGATTTCGGCCAGAATTCTTATATTTCAGTCAAAATATCAATCGATACTATCGATTTATATGTTTTGACTGTACTGAATTTCGGTCTTTTATCTTTTTTATCTCAATTCAAATCAGACTATATACATATATATAAATATATGTTCATATATATAATTTGTTCATATATTAACTATTATTTTAAAATGTGTTTCTATATATAATTTATTCATATGTAAACTATTCTGAAACGGTACCCGAAACAATACCTATATTAAAATATTTTATTCCAATATCTTGATCGGAACATCCATTAATACATTATTCAAAACATTTGTGCAAGTTCACATAAGTTAATTAAAGAGGAGGTATTCCTAGTCCAATAGTCACTAGAATTAGTTATTTGCATTCAAGAAGATTTACATTTTAGATCTAGAGGGACAATACCACTTAGATCAAAACTTTAACCACTTGAGCTAATCTCTAAATAATATATATATATATATAATGAAGGTATTTTTAAAATTAATGTTGATGGATCAATCTTTTAAAATTAACATAGAGCAAGATTGGGAGTAATTTTAAGAGATCACAAAGAGGATGTGATTATGGTATCAAGCAAAAGGGAAGATCAAGTGTGTGACTCTTTTGAAATTGAATTATTGACAATGTTAAGAGGTTTCCAACTTTGTATTCTTCAAAATATACAAGATTTTATTCTGGAAAGTGACTCACTGACTATAGTTAATGAAATTGAAGTTGTCAGAGATTCTAAGTCTATATGAGAAAATTTCAATATAGAGATAGAGGAGTTGATGAAAAAGTTTAAGTGCTGCAATATACAACCTATTATACAAGATGGAAATGAGGTTGCCCGTAAGCTTATAAAATATACTTGACATGTGGATGATATTTATATAAGGTTTTGATAAAATGAATGTTTTGCTATTTAAATAAATCAAAATCTTAAAAGAGAATTCAGGATTTTCTATAATATTTTTACCAAAATACCTTATATAATTTGGAGCAGAATAGGTTGGAGATTCATTTTATTTAATGCCCTTGGTAAATAGCAATAAATACAGCATTGAATGCCGTAGAATTCAGGTACTCTTTCTATTTTCCATCCATATAGTAAATAGGAAAATCTTAAAAATTCTCATTAAAAAAAAAACGAATGACACAATAATGCAAAGAAAAAACATGAAATACAAATTAGTGTAATGCATACTCGCCAATTAATCTGTTTAAATCGGTATAAACAAGCTTAAAACATCGAGTTTTATCTTTATAAAAAAAAAATAAATAAGTTTTATCATTTTATGCAATTATTCAAATTGCTTTATCAAGTTTAATATTTGGTATAGCAATTACTTTCAACAGTCTTTTTGTCCCAATCCTTCCATAATTTTATCAAGCTTAACCGTTAATTATTTTGTTATATTAATAAGGGTACTGCTAGAGACATACAAAAATTTCACAAAAAAAATTCACCATGCACGTATTCCTTTTTCTCTCCCTCTTTCTAATCCCCACTCTCCATGCCTCTCCGCCTTCTCTCCTCGTCGGCATCCATGGATCCCAGCATGCCTTGAATTTCAAGAACCATATCATCGGATATATATGTTTGCATATACCCATAGGAAAGACCAAATCAACAATTACTCTAGAAATTCGAATGGAATTTTATTGGGCTACAATTTTTGCCCTAGAAATACTAGAACGATGTTTATTGGACTATTGTTGATGTCATAAAAATCGACTAATGGGTCTAGATAGGAGAAATAGTCATTTTTGGCCCACTAGTGCGAGTTGGGTTTCGTTCGGTGTCGTTTGCGACCCTCAGCGAGATTTCGGAGCAATTGTACGCAAATAAATAAATAGAAATAGACGCGATATTTACGTGATTCGACGTAATGCCTACGTCTACTAAGGTTTAGGGAAGGGGATCCATTATAATAAATATTTTTACAATCTCTCATGACTCACTCTGTACCAAAAAAATATATACGTATCTACTAGAGAAAGCTGAAGGCTGAAGAAGATTATGCCGATTTGTAGACAATGAGTTTGTCTAAGAGAGTGAGTCTTGGTCATCTGATCACTACTTTTATATAGGCTCCTAGATTGTGTGTAGCCATCAGTTTGTTATCATTTTCTTCATTTTTTTCCTTTGTCTGCGTGTCTATATGCCAGACAACTACTAATTTTGACCTATGCCCCTGACACTTTATATCTTCACATTAGCCCATGCTTGCCCACATTACGTCCTATTTTACTTTTGTCCTCTAGTACACTACAAAATAGGTCTAGCCCCTACTTGACAGATTTTTTCTTCACAAAATTTCGCAAATTCTTAATAAAGGTACTTTGATGGGAATTTTCATGAAGTACTTCTATTTGACATTTTTTCTTCTTTCTTACTTTTGTTTACCCTGCAAAATCTTACTACCAAGAATGTGGTGGGAATTCACTGTTGATATCCCCATCTCCGGATTTCGAGAATACAGAGGTTCATCTCCCGAGCCTGAGGTAAGAAAGATATAAAAACATATAACAAATACTTTATTAAGAGAAAGCTGGTATTCCAAAACTTTCAATGGAGTAAAGTGCAAGCACGGGGTTTGATTGAGCGGAAGATAGGCTCAACTACGGATGAAGGAGTAGGGGTATCAAAACGTGTTAACAGGTCGTGTCCGTATCGTGTCGAAGCATATACATTACGCTTAAAGGATCAACATGAACATGACCCGTTAAATAGATATAATAAATCGACACAATACGACACGACTTAACCTGTTTCAACCCACAAACCCGTTAGTGACCCGTTTACAAATTTAAATTGTATTTTACACTATTAAATTTTTTTTTTGATGGGATACACTATTACAATTTTAAATGGTTTGAACCTTGACATACAATACAACTAACCATATAGTACACAAATAATAAATACACCAGCAACACCATAAATAAACATATTAATATTACAATCTCAAATAGTTAATACAGTCCAAAGTTTGTAAACAATAAACAAAAAATATATTAATATTACAATCTAAAATTACAAATATGATAAAAACACTAATATAAATCAATTTATATCATTGTCCCTGTTAATGTTCAGCCCCATGATATCTCTGGTTAACTCATCAAAGTCAAGATCTTATTTTATTTCTATTAAAAAAGAAGTATCAGTAATGTACAAAATATAAAACCTCTACAAATTCACAATGCAGAAAATAATACTATTAGAAATCAACTAATGTAACAAGTAGCCCACTAAATAGTAAGTAAGCAGTCCAGCCATTCAAACTACCAGCCCAGTACAACTACTTTTTGTCCAATCATTTAAACTACCAACCATTCAAACTATTAGTCATTCAAACTGTTTTTTGTCCAACCATTCAAACTATCAACCATTCAAACTATTTTTTGTCCAGCCATTCAAACTATAGACATATAAGAACATGCTTTTAATTTCAAAGTTTTACCTTGTTCATCATCATATAACCAATCTCTTGTGTATACCAATGCTTCAAAAATATATGGTTTTAGTGCACTCTTAAATTAATCAATAATACATCCACCAACACTAAAAATAGATTCAGATGCAACAATAGAAACTAGAACATTCAAAATATCACGAGTCATTTTGGAAAGATCAGAATAACAACATTCATTTCCATTTCAAAAGGAAAGAATGTCAATTTTTGCAGTACTTCATGTCCTAGGTTCATCCAAGTAAAGATCCAATTGCCTTTTTTGCAAATGAACATTAGATTCATCATGTTCATATGTATCAAATTCCTACACAAAAAAAAAAAAAAAAAATTATTTCTTAATGATATGTGATATAAAATAACAATACAATTTAAATGAATAAACAAAATATTATGTGAGTTTACTTGTAAAAATTCTTTATTTTCGATTACCACACTTTAGCTTCACTAACTGTGTTTCCAGAAGTCATGGTAGAACATGTGGGAGCACTAGGAGAACTATATTCCATGAAAAGAGATTCCAATTTGGTCTGAACATTTATATACTCTAAGGAATAGTCGTCGTAAACCTTCTTATAAGAAAAATTAACAAAAGAAAACTTGTACCGAAGATCCAATACAACTGCTATAGCCATCAACACATTGAACTCAGACTAATATTTCTCAAATTTAGTAAGCATTTTCTTAGACATGTTCTTCATGTACTCATCATCACCCACAAAATGCCGCTTTAACTTAAAATAAATCATAAATATTGCTAGAAAGTACAAATTAACTGTAAAGTTTTTGATCCCATAAAAGTTACAAATGGTTTCATAAAAAACACTCAATAATGCTCGAATCTTCTCCACTTTTTCCTACTCAAATTTAGATAAACAATGCTTAAAATTAGAATCAATCAATGCCAAATAGCCAAATAGCCCAATGGCCAAAGGCACGACGATAATAAATAGCACTTTCTAACATGAGATAAGTATAATTTCATCTTGTAGAGACATCTTGTCTCAACCATTTTTTACTTCCAAAGGCATTTGGTTCGTTGAATTTAAAAATTTTATTTTCCTTGTTTGTGATCTTTTGACATACTTGACACTTTCACGAATTTTATGGATAGCATCATCAATCTCTTTTAACCCATATTGTACTACCAAATTTAGAATATGAAAACAACAACGAAGATGAAAGAAATCATTATTAGAAACAAGATATTTTTTAATGTTCAGTTGAGTTTTTAACATCTCTATAGAAACATCGTTAGAAGAAGTATTGTCTAAAGTCAAAGCAAAAATCTTGTTTTCAATTCCCCACTCACATAGCAAAGTATAAATTTTTTCAGACAAAGATATGCCATTATGTGGTGATGACATATAAGAAAAGTTCAAAATCTTTTTTTGTAGAGTCCAGTTCTTATCCAAAAAATGTGCGGTAATACACATATAACCATCAATGGTTATAGAAGTCCACAAGTCAGATGTTAGACTAATTATACCAAGAGTATCATTTAACATGCACTTAATCCATTTTTTTTCTCGTTAAAACATCTTAACCACATCTGCCTTAGCGGTATTCCTAGAAATAATCGGAACATCGGGACGCAAATATTGTAACAAAGTTCTCATCATCGAATACTCAACAAATCGAAAAGGCAAGTCATGCTTGACAATAGCAGTACTCAGTATTCCTCTATATTCTTCAACTTTAAATTTAGAATTGTTTACCAAAATGGATCCACTATTTTGTCCCAACAGCAACTGACTAATATCTCGTGAACTTCTCATAGGGCAATAATCAATGTGACGCTTTATACTTTCGGTTCCATATTTGCTCGATGCAATATAAGTTGTTCCATACAACTTGCACTTGACTTGTGACTTGTTATCACTTTGATTCTTAGAATCAAAAACCATTTAAAAAGCAGTCCATACATTTGATCATTTCCTTCGTTTTGTTTTAAATTTCGTATTTTGAAAACTTTCTTCTTCAATTTGCTCCAAATCAATAAATTGATTGTTTTCACCATCTGCCTCAGTCATGTAATAACAAACAACAAGAACAAAAAATATAGGTGTCATAATTCATAACAGATAAACTATACAAAATACAAACACAACTAAAAATAATCAAACACAGCTAAATTTTAAAATGAAGAAAAAAATTGTGCAAACCTCAAAAGGCAGAAAATCAACTACTCGATTATAATACTAATAGATTAATATAAGTTAATAAGCAGCCCACAACTACCCACTAAATAAGCAGCCCAGTAAATAAGTTAATAATAAGTTAATAAAAGGAATGGAGAACAAGTTAATAAAATATTAAAATGCCAACCTTGACCTAGCATCCAAAGGAAAGTTCAATTATACTTAGTAAAGCTAGCTTAAACTTACATAAGAAAGCCTATGTAGTTTACATAAGAAGCCCTACATTATTACACTACAATGACAAAAACTCCAAAATTATAAATTTGGATTTTCAATATTCAAACATATTAATTAGAAGGCATCACTCCAACAAGCATCCATTTTTTTTTTCAAAAAGTGGTGTCAAGAAGACTAATACAACAAATGGCAATTACACCAAATAACTAAACACATAGTAGTAGTATTAACTTGCATTCTCTATAGATTATACCATTGACTAGTAGTAATCTATTAACTGCTTCATCAACACAACCCAATCTCTTTCTGAACCAACTCAAAACAACAGACAAATATTTTTTTGTATTATAGAAAGGGTAGCTTGATATCAAACCAATATTTCATACTCAGAAATGACATCTCATAGTAAAAATGACCACAAATCTAAAATGGAAGGATGGCATTTCACGATCAAAGAAACTAGTTATATATATATTTAGCATTTCACCAAATCCTAACCCTAACAAAGATACAAAACTAGTTCTAGAACAACAAGGCACACGCACATGGAAGTGAGAACGTCGGAGACGAAGCTAACAAAACCAATCATACATTTATACCCTAACTAAATCAAAGCTACAAAACCAGTCATAGAAGAGCGAGTTGCAAAACCAATAGATAGAAAACCTAACTCTCGTGGGTGGTTGAGTTGATGAAGACGAAGAAGTTGGGAGAACCGAGAATGCCTTTGCATGTGAAGGCTTTTTGATGAGCTACACCGCTGCGAGCCTCCAGCTTGTCAATGATAGAGGGGGAGACATGCAACGTGAAGCACTGAGAGAGAACACGACATTCAATAGTCCACAAACCCTAGATCAGGAGTCCACATGACACTTGGCACTCGAAAGAGAGAAAGAGACGAGAGAGGGAGAAAATCATAAGAGGGGGCGGTAGGGCACGAAATCGGGAAATGTAGACTTGGGTCTTAAATTTAACTTAAGGGTATATATTTTAATTTAATTATTAACGGGTCTTAACAGGTTAAAGCGGGTTATAACAGGTTTGACTCGTTAATCAATTATGTCTTAACGGGGTGACCCGTTTTGACCCGCTATCCGTTAAGGCTAAATCCTAATCTGCTTTTATCGTGTCGTGTTCGTGTTGGATTAACGGGTCGTATTATATATTGTCACCCTTACGAGGGAGTGCGGAACTCAAAGGTAGTGGGAGATGAGCTCGATCACGAACGCCGGAGCGTGGATCTCAAATGTAGAGGGAGATGGGCTCGACTGCGTGAGACGAGAGCGTGAAGCTCGTATCGTTGATGAGAGAGAGTTCATGAGTATGCTCGGTTGGGGCCCTGGCCTAGAGCCTTGACCTTATGGTGCAACAGCATGTGACGGTTTATGAGTGGGTAGGGGCCTATGACTCGACCCCTTGATTCACTGGCTTTCCATGTATGATGAGAGCGAGGAGCTTGTACCGTCGCTGGAGATGGGCTCGATTGCATGTGACGAAAGCGCAGAGCTCGTACCTTCAATGAAAGAGGGTTTACAAGTATGCTTGGCTGGGGCCCTAACCTAGTGCCTTGGCCTCGTGTGACGAGAGCGTGTAGCCTGTACCGTCGCGAGAGATGGGCTCAACTATGTATGATGAGAGTGTGAAACTCATACCGTCGATGAGAGAGGGTTTACGAGTATGCTCGGCTGGGGCCCTAGCCTAGAGCCTTGACCTTGTGGTGCAGCGGCGTGCGAGGGTTCGAATGGGCAAGGGCTTAGGACTTGACCCCGCAATTTGCTAGCTTTCCATGTATGACGAGAGCGCAGAGCTTGTACTGTTGTGGGAGATCGGCTCGACCACGTGTGACGAGAGCGTGGAACTCATACCATCGTGGAAGATGGGTTTGACTGCGTGTCACGAGAGCACAAAACTCGTGCCATCGATGAGAGAGGGTTTACGAGTATGATCGACTGGGACCATAGCCAGAGTTTCGACCTCATGTGACGAGAGCGCGGAGCTCGTATCATCGCGGGAGATGGGCTCGATTGTGTGTGATAAAAGCTCATACCGTTGATGAGAGAGGGTTTACAAATATGCTCAGCTAGGGCCCTAGTTTAAAGCCTTGACCTCAAGGTGCAGCGGCGTGAGAGAATTTACGAGTGGGCAGGGGCCAAGGATTTAATCCCGCGATTTGCTAGTTTTTTGTGTATGACGAGAGCATAGAACCTGTACCGTCGTGGGAGATGGGTTCGATCACGTATGACGAGAGCGCGAAACTCGTACTGTCAATAAGAGACGATTTATAATTATGCTCCGCTTGGACCCTAGCCTAGAGCCTCGACCTCGTGGTTTAGCGGCGTGCGAGGGTTTACGAGTGGACAGTGGCGCATGACTCAACCCTACAATTTGCTGGCTTTCTGCATTTGATGAGAGCGCGAAGCTCGTATCGTCGTGGGAGGTATGTTGTCGCTTCACGCTGCATAAAATAATTTCATAAGTAGAAAACAAATTCAAATGCGGCGAGAGATACCGATTGGAAGTCTTGAGTTGCCATAGTTGTCTTTCGTGTTATTGAGTCCAGGTTAAGTGCGTTGCTTGTTCGAGTCTGTGCATGCATGGTCAGAGCATAAAGTTTGTCAATGATCAAGTCTGTGGAGTTGTCGAGTTTGATTTCCTTTGATCCAAGGTAGTGAGTGACCTTTCCAAACAAACAAAAGAGAAAAATAAGTGAGTCTCGAAGGGGAGACTTGCTTTATGGAAGTCTATGAGCATATGAGTATTTCCAAGCGGATGAGGCGGGCTATGTGAGTCTGTATGAGCCCGTGTGATGGGCGAGAGGTGTGTGAGTCCTTGTGAGCTTCCCGAAATGGTGGTCTGGGTGTGTCTCGTGCAGTGTGGCGAGGACGTGAGGCGAGTCCATGTGTGAGGTAAGCGTGGCAAGCTAGCGCGCGTTCCTAGCCTGTGTGTGGTGAGTCTCGAGCATGTGTGGTGTAGGGAGGCCATGCGAGGGGTGAGAGACGAGGACATGCAAGGGGCAGGAGGATGTGTGGTGAAGGGTGGTTTGTCTATGTGTAAGGCGGCAAGCTGGCGGGCTATGTGTGTGTGAGGTGGCGAGCTGGTGGGCATGGTACCCGTGGGTGAGCTGGGGGTGAGTTGGGCGAGAGGCCATGGGTAAGTCCCCAAAGTGGTGGACGAATCCCAAACGTCCTTAAAGGCAGGGGATGGACTCGCCGGGGACAGAGGACGCCAGCAGCCTCAACGGTGGCTGTCAGAAGTCTAGCTGAGTTGCGATGGCTCTGAGCTCATCACCTTGCCATGTGGAAGGACACGAAAATGGCTAAGCCGGTCCGGTAGGATGGCCGTTTGGCCCTTGGTCTGCCGAAGACAGGGCAGGCTTATGGAGCTCACTGCGGGGTGCGGGGTGGAGGGAGCTTGGTGAGGAGGCATGCCCAAGCCACCATTCACAGGCCCACCGTGGTGGCGAGGCCAAAAAGCGCCGTCAGTCCCAAGGGGAACACGCAACGGAGCGCCATGAATTTATGGGCGCTCACCCGCGTTTTATGGCTAGTACACGTGCCATGCAAGTGGTTGCTCTGTGCACTTAAGTGCACAGTGTTGTGCTCTCTACAAGCAAGGGGGACTAGTCCCGTGTAGGGTACTGTGCACGTAAGTGCATAGTACTCTGATGTCGAAGCACGTGTACAATGTACATGCTATTCTTGCAATGTAAAATAATAAATTGGGAAGTATAGGTGTCCGTGAGAAAATATGAAATTAATCTATGTGAAAAAGAGACAAGAAGAGTGACAGGTCTCTCTTCTAGTCGAGATATCTTCTCGCCTTCGCCTGATATTATATAAAAATAACAAAATTAAGAATACTTATTTGGGGACATTATTTGCATGTTTGGTAAGTCGCCCAGTATTCCATAAAATTATTATTTTCCCACTCCTAACTTAGAACGTGTTCAGATCTCACAGACGGTACCACTGTTGATACCATAAAAATCGGCCAATAGGCTAGGGTAGAAGAAATAGTAATTACCGGCCCACTGGTGCGAGTTGAGTTTCGTTCGGTGTTGTTTGCGGCCCCCAACGAGATTTTGATGCGGCTGTACATACATGGATAACAAATAAATAAATAGAGATAAATGCGATATTTATGTGACTCGGCATAAGGTCTATGTCCATGGGGATTTGGGAAAGGAGATCCATTATAATAGATATTTTTACAATCTCTCATGGTTTACTATGTATAAGGAAAAATATACACGTATCTACTGGTTTGAGCACTCGAGTCCATCTGAGAAGGCTGAAAAAGATGATACCAGTTTGTAGATAATGAGTTCATCTGAGAGAGAGAGAGTCTTGGTCATTTAATCACTGTCTTTATATAAGCTCTTAGATTGCGTGTATCCCTCAGTTTGTTCTCTTTTCTTTCATTTCTTTCTTTTGTCTATGTGCTTATGTGTCTGACAACTATTGATCTTGACCTGTCCCTGCTATTTTATACTTTCATGTTAGCCCATACTTGCCTTATCATGTCCCACTTTACTTTTGTTCTCTAGTACACTACAAAACAAGTTTAGCCCCTATTTAGCAAAGAGTTCTCCCTCACAGCTACAATCCCACAATCAGAATTATTGGTTTTGGCTCAATTCCATGATCCCAGGAAGAAATTGGAAAAAAAAAGGTTAGAAAAATAGAGAAATTATAAAGAATATGATGAAGGTCAGCAAGAATAGGACCCCATCATTCGTTGTTGTAACTGTAATCACCAATGAAAGAACTGTACAACACAAACTATAGTCTTGTTGGTCCAACCATTTTGATTCTCTCTCTGTGTGAATAACACGCATAGGCAATATCACAGTCTCTTTGAATAACACGCAGAGCACATAGGGAAGGAGAAAGAAAGAAAAAATGAAGAAAAAAAAAAGAAAGGGGATTGGGATCCCGATGAGAGTTTTTTTTATATAAATTTTATAAATAATTTTTAAATAAATATTTTTAAATAATGTTGTAATTTTTTTTAAATATTTTAAGATGTTAAACAAATCATGTAAAAAAAACATAGTTTTTTCTATATGATTTTTTTAACATCATTTTTTTTAAATGCAAAAAAATCACAATATTATTTAAAAACATTTATTTAAAAACCATGTAAAAAAATTAAAAAAAATCTCTCATCAAGATCTATCGAAATCCCAATAAGAGGGATCCCTAGCATTCTTCATTATTAATATACCACATTAATATGTGAGATTTTTTTTGTGTTTATAATATTTTTTTTTATTAATAATTGGTATAAACAAAATTATCAATTTCCAAATTGTTTATACTAATTTATAAATAAAAATACTGTTAAAAAATAAATATTCTATTTATAGTTCTACACCATTCATTTTTCTATATGAATGAAATTTAGTTCAATCCGGTCCAAATTTTACATTGACGGATTAATTCTGGTCCCGTCCCAGTCCAAAAGATTTCTCCCCCTAGACCGGATCGGACCGAACCCCACATATATATATATATTTATATATGTATATATAAAAATAGTATATAAATTATAATATTAATATTAATATAAATTAATATATTTATATATAATATATATTAACATATTAATATATAATATATACTAAAATATTAATATATAATATATACTCTTATAATATTAACAGATTATAATTTATAATAGTTAAATTTGGGCCAAAAAAATATTTGATCATTATAGAATTTTAGATTAAATTTGGCCGATTAAATCATATGGGACACTCCTGGACCAGACCGGACTGCCCATGGACCGAATTGGACCGGACCGGTATGGACCGAACTCCTGTTCGGTCCGGTCCAGGATGAGAAATTTTTTAGACCGAATAGAATCGGTTCACAAATTTTCGGACCGGACCAAACCATTTACACTCATAATTGTAATACTATCCTAAAAATAAAGAATATAATAAGCTGCTAAATAGAATTTTTCGTTAAAAAATTACTGCCGTCAGATCAAAAATCGTACTTCGCATCCCGATGCCCACCATCTAAAAGCTGAAAGAGTAAACATGGGATCCAAATGGGAGAAAAACGCATTTTTGCACAAGGCCTGTAATAAATCGCCACGTCAAGACTTAAGAAAATAAAATCCGGGGCAGCGGATTGAGAGAACCCCCAAAATCAACCTTTAAGTAATATAAAATTGTAATGAATTGTATCGTAAGTAGAGGGACGGCCGCCGCCGCCTGTCCCACCACTAAAATTATGTGAATGACCCCACCACTATTATTTTAAATCTTGCATAGTGACTTGCATAGTAACTTATATAATAACTTCAAAACCTATAAATAGGAGCTTCAGTTGTAATGAAATTCGTAAGAAAATATAGAGAGAGAAATAAAGTTTCAGTTCTTAAGAGTTTCAGAGAGTTTCTTATATATTTCTCTTTTGCAATAGTAGTTTTTTTCTTTAGTTTTATAACACGTTATCAGCACGACGGTTCTACCAATTCTGCAGCTAGTAGCCTTATTCCTCTGTAAATTTTTTAATATATTATTTGAAATCTTTAATATATTTTATTGATGATTATCTGTGTGAATTTATAAATATATTTTCTAAGATACACATATTTATTTCATTATTTATATGTGTAGAAAATGACAAATTTTACAAAATTAGAATTTGTTGTTCTTGATATATCTAGAAAAAATTATTTATCCTGAATACTTGATGCAATGAATCTGGGAGAACTATTAAAGAAGGAAATCAAGCGTCCCTGCAGGACCGTGCTAAAGTAATGATTTTCCTTCGCCACCATCTTCATGAAGAATTGAAAACTGAAAATCTTACAGTAAAATATCCCTATATTTTGTAAAACAGTTTAAGAGAGAGGTATGAACACCAAAAGACTGTCATCCTCCCAAGAGCTCGTTTTGATTGGTTGTACCTGAGGTTGCAAGATTATAAAAGTATTAGTGAGTATAATTCCACATTTTTTAAAATAAGTTCAGTATTAAAATTATGCGGTGAGAAAATTACCGATAATGATATACTAGAGAAGACTTATATTACATTTCATTCCTCGAATATACTCCTGCGACAGCAGTATCGAGAGAGAAAGTTCAAGAAATATTTCGAACTTATATCATATCTTCTAGTAGCTGAGTAGAATAATGAGCTCTTATTAGCAAACCACCAGTTACGCCCTACTGGCTCAATATCATTCACTGAAATGAATGATAATATGTATGCATCATTCCCAGAAGTGAATGGTGCATCCTTTAGAAGAAATCAGGGGCGTGAATGTGGCAGGAAAAATTATAGAAATGTTGGTCCGAGAAGTGACAACATTAAAAGGGATAATAATATGCTGTATCACCAGAAGTGGTACAATTCAAAAATGGGTGAAAATCCTCAGAATAATTCTTCAAAGAAAAGTGAAGAGGTGTGTCATAAATGTAGAATGACTGGACATTGGTCACGTACCTGTCATACGGCCAAACGCTTAGTTGATTTATATCAAGTTTCTATTAAAGGAAAGAATAAAGTGCATAAAACAAATTTAGAAGAACCATCAGATGATTTATTAGATTCAGTAGATGTAGATGTTACTCATCTTGATATTTCTAATTTCTTTAATCATCATGAAGGTAGTATTGAACACTTAATTGGAGATGGAAGTGTTCCACTCAATTAATATATTTTCTTTCTATCTGTAATAAAATTTTGTATATTTTGTAGAATTATGGATCATATTGATGAGTTTTTTTATCTTTGAGTTGAATGATGAAGATATATGTCTGGCTGACAGTGTTACAACTCACACAATTCTCAAAGAAAAGAAATATTTTCAAAATTTAACACTAAGTAAAACCTATATTCATACCATATCAGGTTCATCAGATTTAATTGAGGGCTCCGGAAGAGCTTATATTGTGTTGCCTAATGGCACCAAATTTTGTATTGATGATACTCTATTCTCTTCACAATCTAGAAGAAATTTATTAAGTTTCAAAGATATACGTCGTAATGATTACCATATTGAAACGACCAATATCGGGTCAGAAACTCGTATTAAAAAAATTATCTGCTCTGTGTTCTGGATTGTATTATACAAAGATGAGAACAATTGAATCATATGTGGTAATGCACCAGAAGTGCATTGACCCTAAAATATTTATAACTTGGCATGATCGCCTTGGACATCCGGGATCTATAATGATGAGACGAATTATTAAAAATTCGTATGGACATCCCTTAAAAATCAAAAGATATTTCTACCTAATGAATCTCCGTTCTCTACATGTTCTCAAGGTAAGTTGATTATCAGACCATCTCCCTCAAAAGTCATTGTTGAATCTCCATCCTTTTTACAAAAGATTTAAGGAGATATATGTGGGCCTATTCATCCATTAAGTGGACCATTTAGATATTTTATGGTTTTGATTGATGCATCTAGTCGATGGTCACATGTTTGTCTGCTTTCCACTAGAAATGTTGCATTTGCTAGATTTCTTGCTCAGATAATCAAATTTCGAGCACAATTTCCTGAGTATCCAATTAAAACCATTCGATTGGATAATGCAGGTGAATTTTCATTTCAAATTTTTGATGATTATTGCATGTCAATAGAAATAGATGTTGAATATTCTGTTACCCACACACACACAAAAAACGGTTTAGCTGAGTCTTTGATCAAAAGGCTTAAACTAATCGCTCGACCTTTACTTATGAAATCAAAACTACCTCTTTCTGCTTGGGGACATGCTATACTTCATGCAGCATCTCTAATTCGCATTAGACCATCTGCATATCATAAATATTCTCCATTACAGCTTGCATTTGGTCAACAACCAAATATTTCTCATCTTCGTACATTTGGATGTGCTGTATATGTTCCAATTGCACCTCCACAACGTACAAAAATGGGCCCTCAATATAGACTTGACATATATGTTGGTTTTGATTCTCCATCTATTATTAGATACCTTGAACCCTTTACATGGGATATGTTTATAGCACATTTTGAGGATTGTCATTTTGACGAATCCAATTTTCCATTAATGGGTAAAGAAAAATCGGTGCCTGAAGCACGACAAGATATTATTTGGGATAATAAGATCCTGTCTCATTTTGATCCTCTTACAAATGAATGTAAACTGGAAGTTCAGAGGATTATTCATTTACAAAATATTGCAAATCAATTACCTGATATATATACTGACACTAAAAATATAGGAAAATCTTATATTCCTGCTGTTAATACTCCAGTAAGGATTGAAGTCTCTGAAAGACAAATTGTCAAAATAGTAATAGGCGAATCTAAAGCACGCCTGAAGCGTGGAAGACCTATTGATGCAAAAGACAAAACTCCCAGAAGGAAAAGAATTCAAAATGAATTTGGTGTTCCTAAAGAACACGTACCCACAATACAGGCTACAAAAATAATTGATACTCCCAAAGAACTCAAATCTTCTATTCCAAAACCTCCTGAAAAGGAAACTTATAAAAAGTATAAATCTCCTGAAAATGGACTTCCTGAAGAGGTGTGTCATGAAATGTTTTCCCCTGAAGATGAACAGGTACCTGAAAATAATAAGATCTCAATACATTTCTTAAAAATTGGATAAATTCTGGATAGAAATAAAATTGTTGTCGATAACATATTTTCATATAAAATGGCCCTTGACATTACCATAAGTAATGAGGAAAGTGAGTCAAAAACCGTCAAACAATGTCGACGTAGAAATGATTGGCCAAAATAGAAAGCAGCTATTAAAGCTGAATTAAATTTGCTGGCAGAGCGAGAAGTATTTGGATCTGTTGTCCAAACACCAAAGGGTGTAATGCCTGTTAGATATAAGTGAGTATTTGTACGAAAGCATAATGAGAAAAATGAAATTGTGCGGTACAAAGCACGACTTGTCGCACAAGGTTTCCTGCAGAAATCCGAGATTGATTATGAAGAAACATATTCTCCTGTTATGGATGCAATCACATTTAGATTTTTGATTAGTTTGGTTGTCATAAAAGGATTAGAAATGCGATTGATGGATGTGGTCACTGCATATTTATATGGGTCCTTAGACCATGACATATATATGAAAATCCCTGAAGGATATAAATTGCCTGAAACATCTACAAGTACATCTAGAAATATGTATTCAATCAGACTACAAAGATCTTTATATGGGTTGAAGCAATCCGGACGCATGTGGTATAATTGCTTAAGCGAATATCTATTAAAAGTAGGATTTGAGAATAATCATATATGTCCATGTGTTTTTATTAAGAAATCAGAATCCGGATTTGTCATTATTGCGATTTATGTTGATGTTTAAATATTGTGGGAACTCCTGAAGAGATCTCAAAAACTGCTATATATTTAAAGAATAAATTTGAAATGAAAGATCTTGACAAAACAAAATTTTGTCTCGGCCTGTAGCTCGAGCATTTGTCAAATAGAATTTTTATTCATCAGTCCATGTATACTAAGAAAGTCCTAAAGCATTTTTATATGGACAAATTTCATCTCCTGAGTATTCCAATGATTGTTCGAACACTTGATGTGAAGAATGATCCATTCCGTCCTGGTGATGACGATGAAAAAATTCTTGGTCCTGACGTACCATATCTCAGTGCAATTGGAACTTTGATGTATCTTGCAAATTGCACTCGACCAGATATTACATTATCAGTTAATCTGCTTGTAAGATATAGTTCTGCACCAACTCGAAGACATTGAAATGACATTAAACATGTCCTTCGTTACCTTCATGGTACGGTTGATATGAGATTATTTTATCAACGTGGATCAAGTTCACAATTGATTGGATATGCAGATGTAGGTTATCTTTCAGACCCACACAGAGGTAGATCTCAAACTGGATATTTATTTACTTATGGAGATACTGACATATCATGGAGATCTGTTAAGTAGACACTATCTGCTACTTCTTCAAATCATTCAGAAATCATTGCTATTCATGAAGTAAGTCGAGAGTGTATTTAGCTGAGATCAGTTATTCAACATATCCAGGAAAAGTGTGGACTTTTCATGATCAATAATAGCCCAATAATTTTATATGAAGATAATACTGTTTGTATCACTCAAATCAGAGGAGGATATATCAAAAATGACAGAACCAAACATATTTCACCTAAATTATTTTATACTCATGAACTTCAAGAGAAATGTAAAATTGATGTCAAGTAGATACGATCTAGTGATAATCTGGTAGATTTATTCATAAAAGCGTTACCAACTTTGATATTCAAGAAGATTGTGCATAATATTGGAATGCGAAAACTCACAAATCTATAGTCATGTACTTTTCAGGGGAAGTAAATGTGCTGATTGTACTCTTTTTCCTTCGCTGACATTTTGTCCCACTGGATTTTCCTCTGCAAGGTTTTAATGAGATAATCTTAAAGCACTTGTAGATATATAAAGAAGACTGTACTCTTTTTCTTTCACCATTAGTTTTTCTTCCTATTGGATTTTTCCTTAACAAGATTTTAACGAGGCAGATTCTTTATGGGTGGTGATTCAATGGGAAGTGTAGTGAATTGTATCGTAAGTGGAGGGACGGCCGCTGCCACCTATCCCACCACTAAAATTATGTGAATGACCCTACCACTATTATTTTAAATTCTCCATAGTGACTTGTATAGTAACTTGCATAGTAACTTCAAAGTCTACAAATAGAAGTTTAAGTTGTAATGAAATTCATAAGAAAATATAGAGAGAGAAAGAAAGTTTCAGTTCTTAAGAGTTTCAGATAATTTCTTATATATTTATCTCTTGCAATAGTAGTTTCTTTTTTTAGTTTTATAACAAATATATATATTTTTAAATAAAAGAGGTTAAGTGCGTCCAAACTCCAAACCTTTAACTAGGATTATTTTGCAACACAATTTTTAATAATAATTTTAAAATATATAAAATAACATTAAATAAATTTTAAAATATATAAAATAATATTATATTTCATTTTAAAGTGTACGAATCTAATTAGTATAAAATAAAATTATATTTATTGTGCATGCAATTGAAAATGAGTTAAAAAATAATATTTATAATTTTAAGATATGCAGCACAATTTATATGATAAAATTTAATTTTAAAAATAAAGTTGAATTATTTTCAAAAGAATTTATACACCCTAAAATTATATATATTATTATTAAAAAAAATTATATAACCTAAAAAATTAAAAAAAAAATTTCGAATTGGCGAACCGAGTTCAACTACATTAACTCCAGACCCGACCACCATGTCAACACCATTTGATCTGTATGCATACTACACCTCTCCAACAAAATTTTGTTATATTTATATGTTTCATTTAGTCTAATTTTATCACTTAAAATTTTCTTCATTTGTAGGAATATACAATATCCAACACCTCCATATCCTTCCATTATGTCAATCCCATTTGATATTATGTAGTATTAATCTTATCTTACAAATTATTATTATATTTAAATGTTTGTTTTCATCTGATTGGGTCACTTAAATTTTTTTACTTCTGTAAGAATATGCAATATCCGACACCTTCATACCTTCCTGCTATATCAACGTCATTTGATATGTACGAGTACTAATCCTATCTTATAAATTGTTGTTATATTTAAATATTTAATTTCGTCTAATTGTATCTCTTAATTTTTTTATATATATAAATAGGAAATGCACCTAACACTTCAAGACCCGCCCATTATGTCAACACCATTGGATTTGTATGAATACTAATATTATTTTACTTATGTTTTATATTTAAGTATATATTTTCGTTACTTAAATTTTTTTCATTTTGTATGAATATACAATTTCTTATAATGTCGCAATATAATTTCATGTATGGAGCATCGTGAAATTTTGACTACTCAAAAGATAATTAGTTATAAGTAGCTGACGGATGACGACTTTTGTTACAATTGTTGTTTCCTAAGTCTATAATGATATTTAGGCATGATACTTTGGTAGATCATTCATTTTGCAGTGATATGCAATATTTTGAGTTATAATGATGAATCTGAACTTGTTCATTTTCAGGTGGAGATTGAATTATTGGCAGAGTTTTTTTTTTTTTGATTTTTCAAATGTTTATTTTCAGGTGGAGATTGAATTACTAGCAATTTTTTGTTTTTTTTAAATGTTCATTTTCAGATGGAGATTGAATTATTGACAGAGTTTTTTATTTTTTTTAAATGTTTATTTTAGGTGAGATTAAGTTATTAGCAGTTTTTTATTTTTTATTTTTTTTAATGTTTATTTTCAGGTAGAGATTGAATTATTGGCAGTATTTTATTTTTAATTTTGTTTTTAATGATCATTTTCAAGTGGAGATTGAATTATTGACAGTTTTGTAATTATAAATGCAAGTTGGTTTCACATTGAATAAAAACGTCATGTTAAAAAATCAGATTGAATGGGTCAATTAGTTAAACTTTTGTTATGGGACTAATAAATTAAATTATGCAGTAATTCGGCCAAAACAAATTGAAAAAATGCTTAAAAACAATAATAGATATAGTAATATTAATACTAATACTAATAAATATAGTAATACTATAAATTTAGTAATATTAAATTTAGTAATATAGTAATATAATAATATAATAATACTAATATTATAAATTTAGTAATTGTAATAGTAATACAATAATACTAATACTAATATTAAATTTAGTAATATAGTAATACTAATATTATAAATTTAGTAATATAGTAATACTAATACTAATACATTAGTAATAGAGTAATAGTAATACTACTACTAATAATACTAATATTATAAAATTAGTAATATAGTAATAGTAATAGTAATACAATAGTAATATAGTAATACTAATACTAATATTAAATTTAGTAATATAGTAAAATAATGATACTAATATTATAAATTTACTAATATAGTAATACTAACATTAATACTATACATTAGTAATATAGTAATACTAATAGTAATACATCAGTAATATAGTAATATTAATACTAATAAATATAGTAATACTATAGATTTAGTAATATAGTAATATAATAATACTATTATTATAAATTTAGTGATATAGTAATACTAATACTAATATACTAGCGTTATAGTTATATGTATATAATATAATTATGTAAATCACTATAACTAATAGTCTAATACTAAAGTTGTAACTTTTACTAATATAATTATAACCAAATCACTATAATTATATATATTTAGGTTAATGTATTAAATTTTTCATATTTTTTAATGTACAACTTTATTATATAGTCGATATATAATAATTTTAGTATGATATATGTTATATATGTACACCACCTTCTAAATTATAACATATATAAGAAATAATAGAATTTGTTTTTGATAGGTAAGAGAAATGTTAGAATTATTACTATTTTACCACTTATTTACTACTTTTTTGTATTTATTTATTTTTTATAATTTTTAATTTTACTTAATGATTAAGGATGTAAGTATAAACAAAGTTGTATAATTTTTTTTAATGATTAAAACAAGTAAAAAATGCTTAAAAGAAAATGATAAAAAAAAACTCAAATACACTATTTTTTTTACCACTCGATTAATAAAAATAATAAAGTATTTTACTTTTTATCTATTTATTAAACATTTATGGTTTGTTTATTGTGATTTTGTGATCTATCACTCTTTTTTTTAAGCAACCTCTATTTTTAAGTTTTAAGTAAAACTGATAGTATCTATATATATATATATATATATAATATAAATCATGAGGATTTAATTTGATCATTTAATATATTTACATAATGTAAATAATAATATTATATTTAAAAAATTTATGCAGAGTTACTTTCATATAATTTTTATACATTTCATAATTATGATTGACTACAATTTATATCATTTTTAATATAAAATTAATTATTTTAACCAATCTAAATACTAAAAAATAAATGCACTAATGGTACATGACATGACTCTTCTTTATTTTTTATTGCCTTTTATCATCTCTCCTTTCCTCAAGTTGCATGAATGACATGGGACGGTTTGGATATCAATTCAATTTTATTATTCACAATTTATTTTAACTCATTTAAATTAATCTCAACTTACACATCTCATTACTATTCTCAATTCATCTCATCTCATTTCCGAATTCAAACGAAATCTAAATATAGAGTATTTTGAGGTGCTCATTTCATTATGAGCTGTTATTGGTGCACGAGACACCATCCATTTATCTCTTTCTTATATTTTTTTTCTTAATTAGTAATTATTATTATTACTAAGATATAATTTAAATAATTACACTTATATTTTTTATATATCAAATTAAGTTGTTGAAATAAATAATAATAAATATAATATGATAAATTTATTCATTCATAATAGAAGTCAGAAGTGATTCATACTTTATTTCAAATCTTATTCTTCTTGTAGATGTTCTTCTATGATTAGAAGACAGAAAAAATTGCGACTATTGTATATACTAAAAAATGAAGATAAAAAAATGAATTTAACATAAAAAAAAGTGTAAAAAATTATTTTTTGTGAGTAAAATTCTTTTTCTATAAAAAATAAAAAATTGTGTAGAACTTATCTATTTAAATTTAGAGGGCTGCTACACGTTCATAAGGTTTTACGTACTGTTGTTTACGCATTATCGTGACATTTTGTTGTGTGTATAATTTCTACAGGAGTTTTTCAAAGATTTCTTATTTGCGGACATGAAATGTGTCCGTTTGTATATTGGCACGACACTTTGCCATTGATCTAAGTCTAACGCCAAGGACTTTGTCTCAAAGTTATTTTGCAGGTGGCCATATACCTAATTCTTTTTCTATTAATTCGATTTTATTTTTTATTTTTTCAGGTTATATAAATTTTTTTAATAATAATATATATAATTTTAGGGTGTATAAATTTCATATATTTTCTTTTGAAAATAATTCAACTTTATTTTTAAAATTAAATTTTATCATATAAATTGTGTTGCATATCTTAAAATTATAAATATTACTTTTTTTTTACTCATTTTAAATTGCATGCATAATAAATACAATTTTATTTTATATTAATTAGATTCGTACACTTTAAAATTATATATAATATTATTTTATACATTTAAAAATTTTATTTAATGTTATTTTATATATTTAAAAATTATATATAATATTATTATAAAAAATTGTGTTGCAAAAATATCCTAATTAAAGATTTGGAATTTGGACGTCCTTAACCTCTTTTATTTAAAAAAGAAAAATACATTACAATATAGTGCGTAAAATATAATGCATAAAATTATTCGTACGTTTGGTAGTTCCCTGGGCAGTCAACATCAACCGTCCCACATAAAATCTGGTACAGTTATTTACAAAATAAAACTGATACGTGTCAATTTATTATTAATTTGGTACAAAAACTGCTTTTTCTCCGAACAATACTGGGGAGTAGCATATTGAGGTCGCTTTCTCATATAAGAAAAATGAGGAAGAAAGTTACATTCAGTGCATTTTTCCTAACATCAACAATATTATAAACAGTATATTGTTTATATGATCTGAGTATTTTGAATATGTTACTTCCTAATATTACTCTTCGTATAAATAATATTATATATTATTTATAATATTATTAAAATTTACTTGAATTTAAAAAAAAAAATTAAAATGAGATAAGATAAGATGAATTATGAATAATAATAAAATAAATAATTAAGATAAATTAAAATTTAAAATAAATAATTAAAATAAATTGAAAGTAGGAAATAAGATAAATGAATTAATCTTAATTTATAAAACAAACCAAGCCTGTGTGTGGCTCCTCCACTCATTTTTCGTTTCTCCCATCCGAATGGCATCGCTCAAAGACGAAATCCAAAAGTCGTAACCAGAAGAACAAACATGGCGTTGTTCCACTCTCACATAGAGACAGTCTTATGGACCAAGGACGACATCTCCTGCCGAGTCAACGAGCTCGCCTCCGAAATATCTACCGATTTCGGCGCCGCCGATTCACCGGTTCTTATTGGCGTCGCCACCGGCGCCTTCATCTTCTTGGCCGACCTGGTCAGGAGCATCCAACTTCCCATTTCCGTCGATTTCGTTCGCGCCGAATCCTATGGCTGCGGAATCCTCTCCAGTGGTGTCCCCAAACTTTCTCTCGACTTAAAGGTTGATGTAAAGGGCAAGCACGTCATTCTGGTACCACTACCCTCTGTCTCTGCATCTACCCTCTGTCTCTGCATCTCTCTCTCTCTCTCTCTCTGTGGTATAGCAATTAGCAAGCAAGAAATTCGTTTTATTTTAAATTTATTTAAAAATTATATATTTTTATTTACCGATCTTTCTTTACGTTTAAATTTAAAGAAAATTCGTAAATTTACTTTTTTCACAATGATATGTAGAATCTAAAACGAATGTCTGATATTTAAGAGGAGTATTATGTGTAGAACTGAACTTGTTGTCTCAGGTTGAGGACATTGTTGACACGGGAAACACTCTGTCCTGTCTGATTGCGTATTTGGAATCAAAGGGAGCTTCCTCTATATCAGTGTGTGCCTTACTTGACAAACCAACAAGAAGAAAGGTTCATTTTCAGCTCGTGGGTGAAGGAAAGTTTTACCGGGGTTTTGAGGTAACGATCTCGATAACTCAAGATTGTATTATTTGGGTGATTTCTGATTAAAATGGAGATCTGGGTTAAATAAATGAGTGGCCTTTGTTAAATTTGAAATTGTTAATATATAATAGAGGAGTTATAGGAAGAACATGATATTGTTGAGATTTGAGGTCCTCAATTAAAAAATTAATTAAATTTTTTTTTAAAATTTTTTCGTGGATCTCATGTATTGTTCATTTTTTTTTCAAAATGGTTATGTGACCTTTGCACAATTCACGGTTGCAAATATCTTTTCTTTATCATTACTCACTTAGTAGTTTATAAATGGGATACTAACATGGTTGAAAGATAGAGGTCCAGGATACGTAAACTGAAATAAAATGAAGAATGGAGGAGTGAGTGTGGTTTGATGCATATGGGTGATAATACGGCACCGCATTAGTGACTGAATAAAATGCAGTAAAATGAGTGGTTCCATTTTTCATGTTTCTAGTCGACCTATAATGAAAACAAAATGTTTCTAGTCAGCGGCCCCCTTTTGTCAACAATTCTCATATAACTCAATTTTTAATAATTGGAATGGTAGTGAATAGTGATTGTAGATGCATTGATCTGCTTCCATGGAAACGATGCATTGCATGTTTAATGACTGACATTTCAAATTTGATGCCTAATTCAAAATCTTGGACCCTGGATTCCAAAATGGAAATGAACAAGATGACTCTCTGATTAGTTAGCAGCACTTGATAAATGCTAATTTGCCCCGCGGAACCCCAATAATCAGAGTAATGAAGTTTTAGTGACTGCAGATAGCATACTCTGAAAAAAAATATTTTAATTTGATTTTGGCTGCACGTTTGTTGCAACTTTTGCATTGTATTAATTGGCATAAACAAGTATTATTCTTGAATTCCTTGGTCTGATTGCCTACTAAACTGATCTTAATATATATATTTTTTTTTGCAGTGCCCAGATGATTTTGTAGTTGGTTATGGAATGGACTTTGCAGAGTTATATAGGAACCTGCCTTATGTTGGTGTCTTGAAGCCTGAATGTTACAAGTGATTACATAGGGAGCAGAAAATATACAATTTATCAGATTTTGGTATCTCATGTCATATTTTCTGAACATCTTATTCCACGAGATGAACCCAAAATAATTTCACATTTTTTAGATGATGGCCAAATACAGTTGGATTTTAGATATTATTCAATATTTATTTTTGCACTGCTTACAGCAGCAGCAGTACAGAAATATGGCCACTATATAAATACAATGTTTGTTCCTGTACATTAAGTACAATATTACTGTTTCTTGAATGTTTTTCGTTTTCCGCATATAAAGTGTCCCAGCTGATGAAATTAGTTGTGGGGTTTTCAGCATTCAAATCGACCACATCTTCCATTATTTAAAGCCATGGCTAATTGGTTTACCATCATTCGCTTTTGAATAACAATAACAAAACCAGGAGGGTTTTTCTTTTCTTTTAATCTGTCTCTGGCACCAAACTGTAAGATGGCACCAAACTGGAAAACTCTATTTCTCAATGTTTAATCCTCAAAGGCTAAGAGGTTTTATATACTTTGGATTGGAGCAAGCAATACAAATAGAGACATTTACAGAAGCTGTGTATTTTATCGTATGACGGATATGATGAAGAATCTTTCTTTTCTAGAGAGAAGGCATCAGTTTCATTTATGAAGTTTAGATCAAGTTTATTTCTATCTTGAAACATGTTACAAACACCCAGTTTTACATACAAGGAAGCTTTAAAACAACATGAAACATATGTTCCATTTCTATATTACAGCAGGCATTGCGTTTTACATATCCCTATTACTTCCAGGTGAGTAAAGGGCGAGGAGCTTTGGCAGGGACTACATTCCCATTAGAATCATAAATTATGACACCAGAAAAATCTGGTAACTGGCACTTCCCTCCCATAAGTATGCTCTTCTTCCAGACTGGGAACTCTCCGCTAAACATGCTTTCTCCGCCGTTTGATGTTCGGATTGTTGTTTCGGTGTCGAGCTCTATTACAGGGTCATTGCGGTCAGGAACATAGCATGCAACCCAACGACTACGCCATTTACGTGAATGAGAAGCACACATGAGCAGAGCAATGGCGCACACAAGAAGAGTCATTGCTGCTATGAAGAGTTGAAATGTGCTTGGAAGAGTAGGCATCAATAGAAGCTGGCGAGCCATTGGGAGAAAAGTCTGATGGTGGGTTATGCTTGAGATAGTGAGAGAAAGGGTTTATGTAATCTTCATGTTGGCCAAAATGGGGTGGTTTGGATTAGGAAGATTCGTTAAGATTGTAACTTTTGACCAAGTTGTATGGTTTTGGTGTGTGACCACTGCTCCATCTGATGTAACTTTTACGACCATGTTTCTTTTGTTCTCTTTTCGGCTCAAACGTTTTCTTTGTTTTAAGATAATGCAACTTCTACTACACTGTTCTTTTACAAACCAAATTGAATGTTGAATCAGCACTTAATGATATGTAAACATTGAATTCATTAATTGACTTTGACACCCACTTTTTTTTTGTGGGTTAGGCGACATCTTTTTGAAATAATAAGGGGCTCATGTAGGCCCAGAGGTTGCATCTATAGACCTCGACTCGTTGTTGAGATCGAGCCCAATTCCAAGTTATGATGCAATCTTAAAGTACTTTCAGAATACTACATCATGATTTTGAAAAACACATAGTAATATGAAAAAGTGATCTTTTGTTGTGTATATCCATTGTATTCATTTTGTAAATACTTTAACTGCAAAATAATTATATTAGCATAATCTTATAAATTGATGTGATTTAATATGATTTATTAAATTATTAAATTATTTTTATTATAAAACAAATATGACAAATCATTGTCAAGTTATTTTTGTATAATTCCTCTATAGCTGTAGCATTCCTCTTTTATTTTTAGATCCTCGTTATTAAGAAATGTAGGCGAGGTACTCACAGAAAGTATTGAATGCTACAATAGGAATGTTTTTGGAAGGGTTATCTACATTAGGCATTCTTTAGATGCAATGCTGTTGTCTCGGTCCTCAAAATGGATTGAAAAATGGATGTATAACTTTAAGACGATCATAAAGAAAACAACAGATTACATGCCCTGAAGTGAAAAACATCCTGTGGATATTGAAACTACCGGAAAAGTATGGATTATTATAAATTATCCGTATGGATAAATTCCCCATTTTCTGATTTCCACTTCCATGTTTTGCACGGGGAAAAAGCTAATTTTCTTGGGAAAACAAAGCCTATGAGAAGAACATTGGAAAGTGAGATGGTATGTCTTTATGAAAAGGTATAATTATGAAAAGGAAGCTTGTTTAGATATGTTTTTTAGTTCGTTTCTTTTGGCATTTTGACAAATAATGAAGAACATGTATACAGATACTTCTGGTTTCTTACTCAGAAAAAGGGAATTTGTTCTCTCTCTCTAATTTAGAATGAAATTATAAGTTTCTTCATATAATGTCTTAGTATCTCTGTTTGAGGAAATGTCTTTAAACCCATGTATTAAAAAGTTAGTTAATGTAAGTGATGACACAACAGGAAAATGATTTCTTAAAGTTTACATTCGAGTTCTAGAGCTAGAACGAGAGATAAACATACAAAATAGATCTTTCGAATAACATTAATAATTTGTAGGACTGCATTATGTATCTTATAGTCTAAATCATTGATTTTTTTTTTTAAACCAAAGAGAGTGTAGTTACATGTCCAATAGTGATCCCGCCCAAGTTTAGATCATTGAATTTATACACAAAATAGTTTGGGTTTTCTCTCTTTGGACTAGAAATTGACCAAAGGATGAGAAAAGAGAGACACATGATGCAGAGAATGAGACTGCTCTAGTTCATAGACCACAGAATGCGAAAAGTGAGACACTTGATGCAGAGGATGAGACTGCTTTGCTAAGGATAGGGGCAAGGTTCCTTTCTAGCATAAGTGACATGTCTAGGTCTTCTCCTTCACCACATGCCTTGCCCTTGTGGGGACGCTTATTATTGGGAGGCTCCAGAGCAAGTTGAATGTTTTCTTGCTTTTCGCTTTATCTTTTTGTGCCATGATATCATCTACTATCTAGCCAAGAGGGCAAGGCATGTGGTGAAGGAGAAGGGAGACATGGCCTTTTTCTGTCTTGTTCCCTTAAATCCTGCAGAACAGGGCCTACATGAAGTATGAGTAATAATACCATACTCTCTCATTTTGACTAATATATTTATTTTCTTTTATTTTTTGGTTTACTGGGAAAGAAAATGACTATTAATATATTCATGTTTTTTTTTTTAAATGTAAATGAAGGTGTCGCCCAGTATGCATGGGATGGTTAAATTGAAGTCCATTCAAATAGAGCCAGGCTTTTGTCTGAATTTTGGTTTAAAAAAAAAAAAGGTTTCCAGAAAGCACCAAAGTAGTCTTGGCCAAATTTGGGCAGAAATTCAAGGAACCTTAGAAAAACAGGATTGGATATTCAAATTGTACAAATTAAATGGAAATTCTACATTACTATTCATTGAAATTCGGCAAAATACTTCCCGGTTAAGAGCTAGTTGGATAGGCATATAGAAATGCCTGGAGGCTGGAAATTGCACATTAGAGACTGATTGATTATGAAGATTTTAAAAGAACAGGATGTGTGACACGAAACAGAATAAACCACCTTCATGCTTGCTGAACTGTACAATCCCAAGACCATCCAAACTCAAATAGAATAGATCCAAAACATCACTAACCTAAGCTGCCTCCTCATTTCGCACAATAACATCACTCATTTTTTCTCTTCTTGGGATACAAAAGAGATTCAAACATTGATACCCTTGGACTGAATTGAACCAAAAAAAGAGGAAAAATCAACATTGATTTGAGGACTGCTTTATTAGAGGCTGAGAAGTCTTTCCCCACTCCTCAGGTGGGCTCTTCACCTCCATTAATAGTGTCACCACTTCCTTCATGGTTGGCCTTTCTGCTGGTGAAGAGTTAACACAAAACATTGCAATTCCAAGTGTTTGAAGCATCTCTTGCACCATTTGATCTGGTAAGCCATGCAGCTTTGTATCTAGTACCGATATGGCTGGCTCAAAGCTTCCCATCTTCTTTTTCACCCACTCAACAATATGGAGTCCATCACCCAATCGGCTCTCAACTGCACTACGCCCACTTAAAATTTCCAGCAGCACCACACCATAGCTGTAAACATCACTCTTTTCTGTTATGTTCATGGTGTATCCATATTCTGTATTGAACATTGAAATATCATTAAGAATTAAATCAGAAATACACCAAATAAATGATAAATCTCTAACACTGCTGTGAAGGGTCTATGATGTCTCTATTCTTTCCAAATGACATACAAGATTAGTTCTGTGCTGAATGTGTTTTGGGTCACATAAGATATTTCATGGTGTGGGAAAAATAGACCTCCAAGACCTAAAAGAAACAAGGAATTTTCTATGAAATCGGATGATCAAAGTTGAACAAGATAGATATAATATCTTAAGACGTGGTGGTACAGTAATCTTACCAGATTAGCAATTTAAAAAAATATATATCTAAACAAGGACAAATAAGGCAAGCATTACTACAGATGTAAGAGAGAGTGAATATCAAGAATACTTGCCTGGGGCAATATAACCATATGACCCAGCTACTCTTGACATTGCATGATTGTAATTTGGAGAGTTCATCAATTTGGCGAGGCCAAAATCTGCCAGATAAGCTTCAAACTTGGAATCTAGAAGGATATTGTTGCACTTAACATCTCTGTGAAGAATTGTTGGCACACAATCATGATGAAGATAAGCAAGACCCTGAGCTGACCCAACTGCAATCTTGTATCTAGTTTCCCAATCCAAGTTTCTATTCCCCTGTAACAGCTGTTGTAAGTTACCATTTGAAATGTAGTTGTAGAGAAGTAGCTTGACGCTCCTATTAGAACAGTAACCTAGCAGCTTCACAATGTTCCTATGCCGAATGTGTCCAAGAATTTGAATTTCTGCAGCAAAAGAGTCCACTGGTTCTTCATCCTTTTTAGTTTTCCAGAGCTTTTTGACAGCAATCAACTCACCACTGGGCATTTCCGCCCTGTAGACAACCCCGGAACAACCTTTTCCAATAATATTTTCATCTTTCAGGCAGTCGAGGATGTTGTCAATGCTGAAGTTGAGCTTTTGAAACGGGATGAAAGTCCATGGATAAGAGAAATCTTCAGCCCCTGATGAAGAAGGGGATGTTCCTGAAGATTTTTCCACCATATACTTGTGATTACGCATTACTAGAATCCAGGATGCAAGAACTAGAATGGTTATTGAAGCAAGAATAACTGAAATCAAAGCCACAGTCTTGGAAGATTTTAATCCATTTCTCCTAATCATACTTTTAGAACACGTAGACCCATCAATGGACTCACAAAGTTTTGGGTTCTCAAGGTATGAGTTCAAAGATAGGGTTCTGAAGAATGGTGTCACCGGGATGGTACCAGAGAAATTGTTGCAGGAAATGTTAAGGGAGGTTAGACTAGTTAAGGAGCCCAAAACTTTTATTTTCCCATGAAGCATATTATGGGAAAGATCAAGTGATTGTAACTGTGTCAAACTGGCCATTGTCTCAGGGATTTCCCCTGTCAAGCCATTGGAGCTCAAGTCCAAACTGATCGTCAAGCTTTTTACATAACCAATTTCAGGTGGAATTGCACCAGAAAGGCTGTTGTAGCTCAAATCAAGTAAAGTTAGTTTCTGCAAGTTCCTTATGGATGTTGGAATTGAACCCGTCAGGAGATTATTGCTGAGAATTAGCTTGTTCAAGTAACTGAAGTTACCAAAGCTCCAAGGAATTTCTCCTGTGAAGCTGTTTCTGCTGAGATCAAGCAACTCTAAATTCACAAGCTCACCAAGCTGAAATGGAATTTCCCCAGTAATGTGGTTATTGTGCACATCAACCAGCTCAAGAACCATAATGTTAGCAATCTCAATCGGAAGGCCACCAGAGAATTGGTTCATGAACAAGTCAAGAAAGACAAGATTTTGCAGTTGTCCTATCTCCTTAGGAATCTGACCTGAAAGCTGGTTCTCCCCAAGCCTCAATCTCACTAAAGATGTACAATTGGCAACACTTCGAGGCAACCCTCCTGATAAAGAGTTCCCAAGAAGTAGAAGCTTGCTCAGCTTCTTCAAACTAAAAATCTCATCCGGGATAGACCCTGTAAGCTTGTTCCTCGAAAGGTCAAGCGCATAGAGTTCTGTACAGTTCCCAAATGAGTATGGTACAGTTCCCATCACCGAATTTCCCCACAAGAAAAAACTTTGCAAGAATTTCAAGTTACCAACCTGCAATGGAATCTCTCCTGATAACTGATTCTTATCGAGCTGAATTGCTGTCAGGCTTGTGCAATTGCATAACCGCGATGGAATTTTTCCACTCAGTGCATTGTCTGATAGATGAAGCTGTTCAAGAACCATTAACTTTCCCAAGTCACCGGGGATTTCTCCAGAAAGCTCATTGGCAGAGGCATCAAATATCACAAGCGATGAACAATTGGAAAGCGCGGCTGGGATTGGTCCAGATAATGCATTGCCCCAAAGAAGCAAGCTTGTGAGCTTTTGCAACTTACCCAGTTGAGGAGGGATTGAACCAGTGAGCTTGTTCATGTGCAAATACAAGTTCCTTAGTTCCGAACACAGCCCAATTTCAGATGGTATAGAACCAAATATATCAGTATCATAAAGTGCCAGCGTTTGTAAATTGATCAAGTTCCCAAATGTAGGCGGTATCACACCGGAAAGACCGGTGGCCGCGGCTCCAAATGTAGTGAGATTGGTGAGTAGTCCTAATTGAATAGGAATCACTCCACTTAGATATGGGTTACCCCCAACTCGAAACTGTTGAAGAGAAATCAAAGAGCCTAGCTGTGATGGTATTGACCCATTGAGGAGATTATCTTGGAGACAAAGAACTTCAAGCGAGGTAAGGTTAGCTAGTTGTTGAGGTATCATACCAGACAGTCTGTTGGAGTTCAAGAAAAGGAACTGGAGGAGAGAGAGAGTGCCGAGTTCTGGAGGAATGGGACCCGAGAGGGAATTGGAGGAAAGGTCAAGGAGTCGAAGATGAGTGAGTTGGCCAAAGGAAGGGGGTATGGTGCCGGAGACATTGGTGGAGGAAAGATTGAGAAGCTGAAGAGATGATAGGGAAGAAAGCTGTTGGGGTAAAGAGGAAAGATTGAGGAATGTGTTGGGCAGAGAGAGGGAGATGACTCTGTTTTGTGGGGAGCACGTGATGCCTTGCCATGTACATGGGGTTTGGCTTGATGGGTTCCATGTGGAAAGAATGGAGGAGGAAGATTTGGCAGAAGGGTCAGAAGCAGAAAGGAGGGAGAGAAGGGCCTGTCCATCAGGTGAGAGGGAAGTAACCATCAATACTTTGGTCAGGGTTAGGCAGAAGAAGAAGAGGAAAAATGTAACAACATGGACCATATTTCTCATTTTGGAAATGGAAAATGGCTGGGAACTGGTTTCTGCGATGGTGGTGGTGGTGGTGGTGGTGGTAAAAGTCCACTCAAGGAGAGAACGTGTATGTGAAGGAGGTCAGGGTCGTTGAGAATGCTTATACTCCACTCTAAGGTGTTGAAACCATGCATGTGAACAAAAAATATACCATTTTCATGCGTTTTGTGGTGGAAGATAAGGTTGAACACAATCAAAGTTGCTGTCTTTCTCACCGGAAAATGCCCATCTTTCCTAGTGTGCCTCTGAGGCACTTGAACTAGTAGTGGTGGTGGTGAAAGCTCAAGGCGCTCAAGGCCAAGCTATTCGAGCAACTGCTAACTCCATCAATGTGGCCATAACAGTACAGAAATGATGATTTCAGTGTGGTGTTGTTGGCGGCGACAGTGTTTGTTTGGTGGCTGGAGCTGCTTTGAGTTACAGGGACTCTTGGTTTTGTATATGTCAGTGAGTTTTTGAAGTCCTTTAAATATCAGCATTTTGTCTTGGTGCAATGATTTGGGCGCCACTGGATAAGGAATGAACAGTGAAACCCTTTTGCTTTTTGTATAGATTAGAACGTTAATATTGATTTGATCAAAATAAATTATTAAAATTTAATAAAAAAATATAAATTTATATATATATTAAATTTTTTTATCATATTTAATTAAAAATAAAAATGAAAAAAATAATTTAAAAATATTTTTTACTTAACTTCTAAATGATAACTCATCAAATTTGATGAGTTTTGATAAATTATTATTTAAAAGTTAAATAAAAAAATATTTTTATTCTATTCTTCTTTTTTTTTTTTTTTTGGATCAAATATAATAATAAAAAAATTAATGTATGTGTAAACGTATATTTTTTTATTAAATTTTAATAATTTATTTTAATGAGACGTGTACTAATGTTGATAATATTGACTTTTTGCAGTGGAGTTGCTCATATCACATTCCTTCTTAGTCATATACTTGTCTGTATAACCAGTGAAATCTCTTATCAATTATGACATCAATAATATTATATATAGTTATGAAATACACAAATATTATATAATCGATTTTTAAAAAATTATTAATAAAAATTATTTTATTTTTATATAAATCTCTAGTTTTTATTTACTTATTTTTAAAACGATTGCAAACTCACGACGGTAAGTACAAAGGGGCCAACTTTCTTTCCAAAAAAACAAATTGCATATATATTCCAAGTTCTTATATAATGAAGGCATGTAATCCAAAGCCAGTGTAAATCTCCCTCTGAAACTAAGTACATTTTGCAGCATAGTCATTAGCTGAGACGTGAATTCATTTACCGACATGTTTAAACTCGACCTGACTACTATAAGAAGTAACAAAAAAGAGAAAAACACCTAGACAAATTTATAGAATTCTCGAAAATCTTAAGGTAATTCAATCATTAATTTTTTTTTAGTTAAATGATTTGGTTTTATCACCAAAAATATATATGTTTATTTATCAATAATGAGAGGTACTTCATCAGATGCCTATACATTAAAATTGTAAGTTGTCAATCCAAGAAAACGCAAACTCTAATCTAATGAAACGACAAGGAGTACTAGGGTCAGATTTTCTTGAAAATGAGCTTGACAGTACCAAAGGATTCAGAGCTCCATGTCCATGGAGATGGAGTTGGAAAAGTGAGTGTGTCTACTTTGCCCAAGTGCCTAGGAAGGAGGAAAACTTGATGATAATATAGCAGTGAGGCAGCTTGGGGGATTGTGAAAGGTTAAAGGGTTTGGAGACTTGAAGTAAGCAAAATAATTTAAATGTCCTTTTTCTGGCATAAATTATGCTCCCCCAAACATGGCCTCAGAGTTATTTTAAAGGGTTAGGGTTCAAGGGTGGCGTGCATATTGAGAAAGTTTTAATTGGAGCATCTGGTTTTAAGCCAAAATTGGTGTATATATAACTGGTAAAATGACTCTTTTATGGTTTTTACTGCCTGATTTCTGTGGTAAGGTGAAGTCTAAAGAGATGGGTGACTTTGGTTACCGAGGAAGAAGTGGTGGGTTTGTTTGGGGAGTGGGGCAAAAGAAAATGTTTAGAGTCACATGAGAGATCAGGTTTTAAATATTTCTTGAATAATTTAGGGCACAAGTAACGATTAGGGTTTTTTTTTTTCTTTTTTGGGTTTAATAGGGCTTTTAGGTTTTGACTGTATTCTAACAGTTTAGCACCCCGAGACACTTCTCTCATTAATGTCACAAAATTTGCTCATTTTTAGCATCGATTTGAACGCTCAAGGTAGTGATCAAATTGAGCTATTTTTTCACTTTCAAAATACCTGTTTCGAATAATGTTACTTACATTCGTAAAATATATAAATATTATATAATTATTTACAGAAAATAATAAAATTTTTCATTAAAAAATTAATTTTATTTTAAATAAATCTTATATTTATTTATTTTAAAAAAATATTGAGCGACATTTACATATTTTATGAGCATCTTAGAATATGGTCTAAGATCCAATCTAAAGAAGTGTCCCATTGATCATGAGTGCTCAAACTAACTTAATTCCTTTTGAACATGAGCAAAACCCTAGTAGTACTTTTCTTTCTTGGTTTATCTTTTCATTGTTGTTGCTTGGTTCCTTCAAGTCAAAACAGTTAATAATTGAGCTCAAATACCCATTGAAGCCCAACTGATTTATTGGCCTTCGTTCAATATTTACTCATATAATAATGCATGTACGTATTGTTAGACCAAATTAAACATTTGTAACAGGAAACAACTTGTTAGTTTCTTTGAATTCATCCATGGTTTTACGCAATCCAAGCATGATATGATATATATATATACACACATATATATAGTTTTCTGTGCTCCATGATATGGTTGGACACTACTTAATTTCCTCATTTCAAAACTTGAAGCCAAATACTGAGGCAAGCAACAACAAGAATCTCCCGACACTGATAACATTCATATAGCATCCGAAGTGTTTTCATGGAAATACTACATTCTGCATAAGCTTGGTCATCATAAAATGAACCACAGAGAGAGAGAGAGAGAGAGAAAGAGAGAGGACCAAATTGGGTCAAGAAAATGCATGTTCCACTGTTACAAGGAAGCCAACTTTATGGTAATTTCTTAATTAAAAATCAATACAATCAACCCATATACTTGTTTTTTAGTACCAAGCTGTCATGCAAACGATGAGGTTATCTCAAATCAAAACCAGATCATGCATTTATGAGTAATACTTTTCAGTCAAAATCAGATCATAATTTACAGGTATTTGCAGAAAAGAAGATCATGGTTTCGCATTTCTTGAGGTTGACGTATATCCTTCATTAACTCCTCCATTCATTGAATATATAGTTTCATAAGATATTAACCAGCAATGTGCTAGTAACGTAGCCCGCTCGCATGTTTTTGCTGCATTAATAAACAAACATCCACAAAGTTATACGTATATATAGTTTATTAATAATAGTGTGATACCTCATGTGATAAAGATGAGATAGCTAGTACATATAATCTTATATTATTTGAGAAAGATAAATTCTTATTTTTTTATAAGATTTTAATAAGATTTCAATTATATCATTGATTAGTCTTTTTAGATTTAATAGGCTAATTGGGCCTTCATTAGTGCGTTACAAATAGTATCAGAATCTATCATAATTAAAAATATGAAATTTGAGTTGTATTGTCTTACCGAGGACGTCGAGAATTTAAGAATGGTAAATTTTGATAACTTTTATAATAAAGAAGGATATGCGATGTATGAGATTCTATATTACTTGAAAATAACTTCTTACTTTTTATAAAATTTTAATAGACTTCAAACTTCAAAGTGTTTTATAGACAGGTCATTCTGAAATATAGATCATATAGTTTAAACTCTTTTATTGAGGCGTTACAAGTAGTATGAGGAACTTGATCATGAATTCGACTTACAGCTGTATCAGACTAGCTAGTTTTTTAAAGGAGTATATATGATCTGATAATGGTAGCTAGAGAGGTCCAGCCGTCCAGATCATATTCCCACTGTCAAAGGGGAGCAAGACTCGTATAACAGGGCTCCCTTATATTAAAGTTTACGTTATTGCAACGCTACTTGTCTCCTAACTACATCTACAATAATTATGCTTTCCATTATAATATCTCGTCATATACCAGGTTTCTTGGGATTGACCTACCTCATCACCTAGCTATTTAGTTTTAGGGAATCAAGTCTGCAATATATATTTGTCTCATTTTTTGCCTCCTCTCTAATGTTAGATACTTGGCATGCTTTCATTGGCCCTATGACAGAGACACTGTTTGTTTGTCATTTATAAGGATAGAGAAACCTGCATTTGGACTCAAACATGCAGTAAAGATTCTGTGTAATCAAGGAGACGAAGCACTGATAATATGAAAGAAACAATCAAAACAGATCATCACAAGACAAGCTAGTCAGAGAAACATGCAAATCTGATCTCCTGTAAATTGTTAAGAGTAACATCCAAGTACATGAAAAGAATTAAAGTATGAGCAATGCTAAATACAGTCTCCATTCTGGAGACTGTAATACAAGCCTAGTATAAAAGAGTTCTGAAATTACAATCGTATCTTTTTTAAAATAATGTTGTTTCCTTTTTTACATTTACTAACGGAGCTGCAATACAATCGTCCACTCAAGACAACAATAAGAATTTTTCTTGAAGTATTGCAAGTTTTGCAGTCATGCTACCATATCAAGAAATACGTATTACCGTATAAATATATATATATATATATATAGGCCACATGGACTTACCTTCGGGTACTTTTCTTGGCTTATATATATTATGTCTTTAGACTATGTTCATAGAGCCCCAAACCCTATATACGTAGTTACAATGTGCCAACTTGACTTGGATTCTAGCTATCTTTACATGACTAATTGATATTTCTGGATTAAACAAAGACATTTTCAAGCACTAATGCATAAGAAAACATAAAGATGACAAAAGAGAGGAAGAAAAAAGAGAGAGAGGAGCCATTGCCTCTTAAGAGTTGGGCCGCCACGGCGTGGCCTAATTATTATTAAATGTCTGATAGCAGATGGGAAGGAAAGTGCATATATGTAGTGATGATCAGTTGGTAAGTAAAGGACTCAAACAAAGATTTCTGCCAAGCTTCCAAACTAGAAGGCAATGATCTCACCATACTCCTGCTTTGGAGTCAAGATGATAGAAGATTGTTTGCGGGGCATGAAGACATTTTCCCTAAATTTTCCCCAATACACACAGATTGATGGCAATTGAAGCCATGATCTAGACCTGTTCGACTAATTATCTAGCTCGCACATGATTGAAACCGGCTATATTGTTAGGAGAGAGAGAGAGAGAGAGAGAGAGAGATGGCCTTTGTCTCTCTATGGAGAGACAGACCACCAGCCACCATAGTCAAGAAAATGTGACAAAATAATCTGGACTGTTTGATTTTAATATAGAATATGCATGAGAATTATTTGTAGATTGGGTGGATATGATGCAAAATATACTCTCCTAAAAATATAAAGCATTAGCGAGACCATGGTTTGGCTTAAATCAAGGATGATTGAACTGATGCATGTAGAAATCACATTTACTCATCACTTTGTATTTTTCATCTCCATTGTGTAGAGCTACAAAGAAACCGTTGCTGACTTGCTTCTATATGCATAATAAATGCATAGCAACGGACTTGACTGTAAATAATCTTGAAGATTTGCAGAAAAAATTATATCAAACAATAATTTCAGTTTGACATAGCCCCATCTCAAGTTGATGTGAAAAATAAATTCTGCGTTCAAAAGAATATGTAGAACCTAATTCAAGTAGAAAGTGAAAAAATCATACATTGTTTGAGCACAAAAAATGCATTCTTTTCACTGTATATTGCTGATGAAAATTTTCAGCAACAAACTGAATCAAAAGAAAATGAATCATTCATTTCGATAGGGAAATAAAAAAACAAAAGTAACCAGAAAGTTTGCAACAACATGCAGTTGAGAGTATATTTAACACATCATTTTACACATTTGTAGGGATTAATAGGTGGAAAAACCAATTTGACACTCAGAACATCCCGAGATTTCACATGGCTTGTGATCTAGTTGCAATACCTGCCAAAGAACCTGATGTTGCGAACCCAAAAGGACAAAATGACTGATTGAAAGTTATTCCCTCTTTTCACGTTTCACGGTGGGGAGTGCAGCAAGGTGTCATGTCGAGCCCACGGTCTTTTAAAATTTGATCATGTCACATGGAAACCTTACGGAGCTGGACCATCTTCTCTTTCAAACTTGAACCACTTCCAATTTGCATACATACTTGCTTCGTTGTCAAAAGGTAAAACATTAGTTGAAGAAAGTTCTGGCTTATAAGGGGCTAAACCGGCAGGTAGCTTTTCCCTATACTTCTTTGCCATCACTGCAGCCTCAGCAAATACTTTCTGCAAAAAGGAAGAATTTTCTCAATTCAAAAAACTCGATAGAAGCAATATACACTACACTATACAGGCCACTGAAGAAATTTCAATTCTGAGAAAAATAATAACAATATTGCACCTCCTTGTTTGATACAAATAGCCCAGGCTCACTTTCAAGGTCAGCAATACTGCAAGCCACAAAAGCACAAATTTCCTATCAGAAGAATTTATAAGAGAACGAAAATAAAGGCATTAACTTGCTCATTAGAATGCAATGAGTTAGCACTAAAAGGCACTAAACTTTCATCAGGTAACTTGTCTTGAAATCTTCTGGAAGTTCATGCTTTTCACAATCATAGGTAAACTCAGTGGCCATAAAAATTATAAAGGAAATTGCAAAGCAACAAACAATGAACTTCAAGAGACCAAAACTGGTAGATAAATATTATAAGGACAGTTGTGAAATTAATTTCTAGCCTAGTTCACCAAAACTCAATGACGCAACTAGATACCGCTAAAGCACCACTCGACATTCTCACAATTATCAGTGTAAGTATGATACCGGATATATATTTTTTTGATCGGTAATCAAAAGGATTTCATTAAGGATATATTGAGCAAATATTAGGAAGTGCAGTTGTCTACTGTTGATGATATAAATAGACGTAATTGTGGAAAGGGAGCATGCAATTAAGCCGACAGAAAGGCAGGGGATCATGGCTGAAAATTAATAATAATAGGGATTCAGACCACTTACAATGCTAATAAAAAAGTTCTAGAAAGCAAGTGAAAAAGTAAATAATTATGTCACTGCATCAAACATGCATGAGTTTCCAACCTGTAATTCAATTTCAATTACCTTAGAGATATTTTGTCAGGAAACATCAACTTAGCAACAAGAACTTTAACCTTCTCATCAACTGCAAGTAAGTCGCTGACAGAAGTAATTCGACCACGGGTGATGTTTGAAATATGCAGTAGCCCACTGTGAAATGTGGAGAAAGCTTAGGACAATTCTCAATAATTGGTAAACACAAGAGAAAATGCACTGGTCGTCCTCTCACGGTGGAAGAACAGATAATAACTATTTATACTGGAACAAATGGTTATCTTGATTCAGTAGAAATTGGACGGGTAAGAAATTTCTCATTGAGTTACATACTTACTTAAAAACAAATAAACCTTAGTTCTAAGAAATCATATCTTCTACCAAGACATTCACTGAGGAAGCAGAAGCCCTTATGAAATAAGCTATTCAAGAAAAAATGGAATGCTTCGTACTTTAGGAACAAGTATAGAGAAATTTTTTAAAGAACCTTCTAATTTGTTAGAAATAATTATTTAGATATCTAATCTTTTTTTATTTTTTTATTTTTCTCTTATATATTCTTTAACGAACAAGCGTTTTAAACTTTGATCCCAAACCAACGATGCAGTGACACTACAATCTCAAACTACCAAAAAGTTACAACGTGCATTCTCCATTAAGATCCTACATCAAAATTGTGCTACATCACCTATTTTCACCTACTTTTTTATCCATTTCATAATCGGAGAATATTATATGTCAGTTTTTAGTAGTTTTGTGTCAAACCCCATATCTAGGATAGCACATAGAAGACTATTGTCCTCCTCCGTGATTAGGGGTATCATTTTTCCCTGGAGGTCCTGTGGAAATTGGGGGTCAGTAGAGGAGAATATCTGTTTAAAGTGCTCAACTATGTATATTATTCCCAATATCCTCTCCTGAATTCAGCCAAACCCCATCTGTGGTTTTTAGAAATTCAATGGAATTATGCTGTCAACAGATGATGGTCAATAAGTAAAAATATTTTGTATTAAGATCCTTCATTGTTAGCCAAGTAACTCTTGATCTGTGCTTCTATACCATTTCTTCTTGCTTGAGCTCCTCAGTTTTGGTAGTTTGACTCAAATCCCTAGGGGTTGACTTAAGCAAGGAAGCTAGTAAGTTCTACAAAAGTAACCCCTTCATTCTATATCTCCACTCATTGGAACAAAACCCACCATTATTTTTTTTATTGGCACTTCGTATCTAGAAACAAAGTCCCAACTAATCCCAAGGTTACACAAGCACTTGACAAGGAGCTTGCTACAAGTGCACCTCTAGTAATTCAAGGAGAAGTTCCTCCAGTCATGACGGCCCAGAGAGGGGATATGGAGTTTTAAACGTAGAATGTCTGGTTTATATAACTTATCCTAGGACCACCATGGCATCCCCAACCAGTACCTATAAAGACCACTCAAGTTCTTGAGACCAGAGAGGGGCACTCCCAGTGCAAGGCCAGTTAAGTGCCAGTTAGGGACCTGGTTTGAGATGCATATCTTGAAAGAGAGCCATCACCTTGCCCAACACCCCTTTCTTTTCAATGGTAAATTCAAGAGCCAAATATAAAAGCTTAAGAAGCAGTTGATCTTGATCCAGTTCCAGATGCATGGGGTGAATGCTGGTTGAAGGTTCAAAAACCACCATTATAAACAGGAAAATTGCTAATTCCCCTGCTTCCAAGAAATGCAACACTACTTTCTACTTATTTGAGCCCAATAACACTTTTGAAAGATAAATCTTAGTGCCATGTTTTATGTAAAAACTATAAACAGAAGCATTAAGCCACCGATTTGGATCACACCTAATTTACACCACTGTGGGCTGTCATATGCTCACTGATGAAACCTTTTTTTTTTATTGGTAATAAGAATTTTATTCATGCAAAAAGGCCAAACCAAGTACACAGGAAGTGTACAAGGGATAAAACCTAATTACAAGCTAGAAGAGAAAAACTAAGACAGGACATTACAAGAAATCCCTTCCCTTATAAGATTTTGCACCCAAAAACCAAGAGTACTAAGGAAAAAGACCCTAAAATTCCCCAAAGACAGCCTACCAAATGTACACTGAGAAACCTTGTACCAACCTACAGCAATGATATGCATGAAAGTTGAACCACCAAAGACAGCCTACCAGACAGCTCATAAAAGAAAATTCTCTCCTTTTTTTCTTCACCTTTATCTTTCTCTCAGTTTAAATATCAAAAACAAAATCTTTCTCTCAGTTTGAATATTATACTTTCCAGTCCTTTTGTCATCCAAAAGTTTTTCCTTTTTCTAAGATCCAAAAGAACAAGAAAAAAAATACATGAAAATAACATTTGCACTACAACATTTTGATGTTCGTTTCTTTTTTCGATAACCAATAAGAATTTCATAAAAAGCACAAAAGGTGCAACCCAAGTAATATACTCATAAACCTTGGCTATTTGTCTAACTAAACATGGCTTCCGTTACACTTTCACGGGGTTTTTTAATTGTACTGGAATCAGCAACTTTATTCACCAATCACCACGATGTCCTGAATTGTATAAGAAGTATGCCAGCTAGGACATAACAAAAACCACCCACTCTTGTTAGCTCTCAGAACCTTGATAACCTTCTTTTCTTTTTGTTAGAAAGCATGTAATTAGTGTAATCTCTAAGGGTATAAATGTCTATTGTATGTGTTGTATATATATAGTAATAGGTCAACGAATAATGTAAGAAAAACACTTTAGGTTATCTCTTGTAACATTGTATCAGAGCATCCTGTCTGTAGTGAGTGCCGTGTAGGCGAGTTCACTGTTGTGAGCTCGTCGGTGTGTTTTCCGGTGGAGCATTTGGTTGTTGTGGAGTATCCGGTTGTTGCGAGCTCGTCACTGTTGAGAGACCTAGTCCCCAGTGTTCGCCGTCATCTTCTGTTCAAGCCGGTGGTGTCTTGTCGTGATCGGCGCTACGTAGGTTACTGAAGAGGTGTTTCCGGCGAGTTTTCGGTGTCGCATCTGGTAGTGGGAACCAGGGTTGAAGTCGCCGGCAGTTTCTGTTGTTGCCGGCAGTTTCTCATCGCCATCGGCCGCCGGAAAACATCCTTGTCGCCAGCAACAGGTGAAGCGCCAGAGCGTTTGATTGCAAGTATAGGCTACCCTATCCTCAAGTGTGAATATACCAAACCTGGAATAAGAATCTATTCCTATCTGGAATACGGTTTGTTTGGTAACGGGAATAATCAAGCCTTATTCACGGTTAGGATAAACTCATCCGGGTTGTGATAATTTAAATTCCGGTACGATCCTAACCCGATACAGAGCCGATACCGGCTAATACAGAGCCGATACCGGCCGATACATACCAGTTCCGAGCCAATCCGAGTCTACTTTGACTGAATCAGTCCGATACAGGGCCGAAATTTGGCTATTCAGATTATTTTTTGGAGTATTTGAGTTGGATTTTAAGTTTTTTAGATCACATTTTCCTGTTTATGTGATATTTTACCTCGTAAGTGGAATTGTGATATTTATTTGCATCGATGGCAACTAAATTTGAGTCATTATCGGTTGCATCAAACTTCAATATGCCTATGACTTCTGCAAAACTGAATGGAAAGAACTATATGCTATGGTCAAAATCTGTTACCATATATTTGAAAGGCAAGGGACTTTCTAACCATCTGGTTGGTCCCAAACCTAATCCAAATGACTCTAAATTTGCTCAATGGGAGCAAGAGGATGCTCAAATCCTGTCTTTGATGTTGACTAGTATTGAGCCTAATATTGGCTTTAGTGTTATCCATTTTGACACTGTCCAAGAAGTATGGAACCATCTCAAACATATGTATTCCGGTGTTGAGAATACAACTCGTATTTATGAACTATGTAAGCAGTTCTTTGGATTGGAACAAAGTACTTTGGGCTTGGAAGAGTATTATTTTCAAGTGATGAGCATATGTGAAGAACTCAAGATGTATCAACCTATTACTTCTGATGTTTCATGTATGTTGAAATAACGTGAAGAGTTTAACGTTGTTCGATTCCTTGTTGGTTTAAAACCTGAATATGAGTCAGTTCGTTCTCAAATTTTGGCGGGTCCACAGCTTCCTTCATTTCCTGAGGTGTTCTCCCGACTTCAACGTGCCACCTTATTTGGGCATGAATCTCAGTTATCCTCTGATCTGATTAGTGAGAGGTCCACTTTGGTTGCCTCTTATGTTGCCTCTGGTGGGCGTGGAGGCCGAGGTGGTAGAAGTGTACATGGAGGACGTGATACCTGAGGTAATCGAACAAGAGGTTGAAAGTCTCGTAAGTGCACCCATTGTGGGCGCACTAACCATTCAGTAGACTATTGTTGGGATCTACATGGTAGACCATCTGAGTCAGCTAATCAGGCTATTTGTCAAGATGTTACACCACAATCGACGACCGCCAATGCTCCAGATATAATAAGTGTATCAAAAGATGAATATGAGCAATTTTTGAAGGGCACACGAGCTTCATCTTCCACAGCTACTCTTATCCACTCAGGTATAGCATCCGCATGCTTAGTCTCATCCGCTCAAGGTCCATGGATTATTGATTCAGGAGCTAATGAACATTTGACCGGTTTGTCTTCTGCCTTATCCAAGTTAAATACTGTCACATCTCTAAAAAGTGTCACTCTTGCTAATGGGTCTCTTGCTCCAGTTACAGGCATTGGATCCACTAAGCTCACTGACTCTATATCTTTGTCATCTGTTTTATATGCTCCGAGTTTTCCTTTTAGTTTGTTGTCTATAAGTCAGATCACTCAAAATCTTCAATGTTCAGTGACTTTTTATCCCTCTTCATGTGTTTTTCAGGATCTCAAGACGGGGATGAAGATTGGTACGGGGCATGAAGCTAGTGGCCTCTATTATCTTGATATCCAACAGTCACCCACTCGAGCTCATACATCTCCTGTATCATCTGCGTATGAATGGCATTGTCGCCTTGGTCACCCCCCTCTTTCCCTTTTAAAGTGTCAAGTTAATAACTTGGGAAATGTGTCTCCCTTTTCTTGTGAAGCATGTCAACTTAGTAAACACCATCGTGTGTCTTTTGTACCTTGGGTTTATAAACGAGCGTCGAGTTCTTTTGAATTGGTTCACTCTAATATATGGGGACCAATCAACATTGAATCAAATACGTTTCAGTATTTTGTTACATTTATTGATGATTACTCTCGTGTTACCTGGTTGTATTTGATGAAAGCAAGATCTGAACTTCTTTCCATATTCCAAGTATTCTGGAAAGAAATTAAAACTCAATTCAACAAAAAGATTCAAGTTTTGCGTTCTGATAATGCTAGAGAGTATCTATCTAGTGCCTTTACTACTTACTTAAGTAGCAAAGGAGTTGTTCATCAGACTTCGTGTTCTTATACACCTCAACAGAACGGTGTGGCTGAACGCAAAAATCATCATTTGTTAGATGTAACCCGAGCTCTATTACTGCACATGCATGTTCCTAAACGATTTTGGAGTGATGGTGTTCTTACTACTTGTTACCTTATTAACCGTATGCCTTCATCAGTTCTTGATGGTTCGTTTCCTTTCTCCATCTTGTTTCTTTCATCTCCCCATTTATTCTTCCTCCAAAAATCTTTGGGTGTGTGTGCTATGTTCATAACCTTGGCCCAGGTTGTGATAAGCTTGATCCTCGTTCTACTAAGTGTCTTTTTGTTGGTTATTCTCGGACTCAAAAAGGATATCGTTGTTATAGTCCTATTCTTAGACGCTACTTCATTAGTGCTGATGTTACCTTCTTCGAGTCCATACCTTATTTCTCTGAAACATCCTCGAGTGTTGAGTGTGATCCTCTACCATTACCTACTCTCACACTCTCTCCTCCTGTTGTCGGTCTTCCACCTATACGTCCACCCTTACAGATGTACTCACGTCGATCGAGGTTGCCGGCTCCCATGCCCCCACCAGCTGTGTCTCCATCTTTAGATCCTGAGTTGCCCATACATCAGACTCCTTACCTATTGCCCTCCGCAAAGGTACTCATTCTTGTGTTACTCAACATCCAATTAGCCAATTTGTTTCCTATCATGCCTTATCTCCTTCATTCTCATGTTTTACATCTCAACTTTCCAAACATTCTATTCCCAAGACAGTTTAGGATACTTTATCTGATTCGGGATGGAGGACAGCTATGGAAAATGAAATGAATACCCTTCACCATAATGGAACAAGGGATCTTGTTCCACTACCACTTGGTAAACAATTTGTTCGCTGTAAATAGGTATATACAATTAAATTCCATCCTGATGGGTCTGTGGAGTGTCTAAAAGCACGTTTGGTTGCAAAAGGCTACACGCAAACATATGACATTGATTACGAAGAGACCTTCTCCCCTGTTGCCAACATTTCTTCTGTTCAAGTATTGATCTCTCTTGCTGCTAATTTAGACTGGCCTTTATTTCAGCTGGATGTTAAAAATGCATTTCTTTATGGTGACTTACATGAAGAGGTTTATATGGAGCAACCACCTGGGTTTGTTGCTCAGGAGGAGTATCGAGGTATTGTATGTAAGTTAAAGAAGGCATTGTATGGTTTGAAACAATCTCCCCGAGCATGGTTTGGGAGGTTCTCAGATGTAGTATTGGCATTTAGTCTTCGTAGATGCCAAACAAATCATTCGGTATTTTACTTACATAGTGATGCAGGTCACATCTTACTGGTTGTATATGTGGATGACATTGTAATTACTGGAAGTGACTCTGCTGGGATTACGAGACTAAAACAGTTTCTACATGATCAATTTCAAACAAAAGACTTGGGAAAATTTAAATATTTCCTTGGAATTGAAGTTGGTAGATCTAAAAAGGGTATCAATCTGTCTCAGAGGAAATATGTTCTTGACCTTCTAGAAGAAACTGGCATGTTGGGTGCACGACCTATTGACACCCCTATGGATCCGAATCGTACATTCTTGAAAGAGGAAGGGGAGGTGTTTGGAGATCCAGGTAGGTATCGAAAACTTGTCGGAAAATTAAATTATCTCACTATCACTAGACCAGATATCTCTTATACAGTGAGTGTACTAAGTCAGTTCTTACAAATGCCACGAGTCGTACATTGGGAGGCTGTAATTCATATTCTTTGTTATCTTAAGCGAGCTCCTGGCCTTGGACTGTTGTATCGACCAAATAGGTATCTCAGAATGGAAGCCTTTTCAGATGCTGATTGGGCAGGATCTCCCTCAGATAGAAGATCTACTACTGGATATTGTACCTTTGTAGGAGGTAACTTGGTTACATGGAAGAGTAAGAAACAAGCAGTAGTAGCTCGATCTAGTGCCGAAATCGAATACAGAGCAATAACCCACACTACTAGTGAACTGACATGGCTGCAACATTTCCTCCAAGAGATTGGGTTCCCAACTCCTACTCCGCTTAAACTATTTTGTGATAATCAAGCTGCAGTGCATATTGCCTCTAATCCTGTGTTCCATGAGAGGACTAAACATATAGAAATTGATTGTCACTTCATTCCTGATAAGATACTAAGTGGTGACATTTCTACACTTTTTGTGAAATCTACTGATCAACTCGCAGATATGTTCACTAAGTCTTTGTGTTGTAATCGGTTGAAACTTATTTGTTACAAGTTAGGCTTATATGATATATATGCCTCAACTTGAGGGGGAGTGTTAGAAAGCATGTAATTAGTGTAATCTCTAAGGGTATAAATGTCTATTGTATGTGTTGTATATATATATTAATAGGTCAATGAATAATGTAAGAAAAACACTTTAGGTTATCTCTTGTAACACTTTTCATTTTAAAACCTAGTGTTTACATATATTTGTTTAATTTTTTACACATTTATGTTTAAATTCGTTGGAAACTCCACCACTAACTTTGTATTCATCTCCATATCTTGGTGCTATAACCCACACTCTCCCCACAGAATCTTAATTCTTCTTTTTTTTTTAGACTGATATAGAATCTTATTTCTTTCAACACGGAAAAACAAGAGATATATCCAACTTACTTCCAGGATATGTTTTCAAAGGCAAATAATTCCTTACCTTCTGTTAGTTTCACCTATCCTTATTTGAGCTCCATACGGGAATATTTTTTTAACAGTTCCTTCTAAAAGCGTTCCCTCACTAAGGTATAATTTTTCCTGCAAGAGTATGCATGAAGTTAGACCTTTTTAAATAATAGCAAAAGAAGAAAGTCAAACAAGAAAAATACAGAAAAGGTCTTTGCAAGCAACAAAAAGAGCAAGACTACACCAAATGCTATGAGAAAAACTAACCCAAGCTTCCTTCTCACTCAATATTAGGTCATTTTTAGTCTCATCTATACGAGTAATCTGCACATGTATCCGCCGTCCAACCTACACAAGCCAGAAGCAAATTTTGTCTAGAAGCATACAAGGATAGCATAGTACATAACTGAATATATACACACATAAAGAGAATAGCAGGAGTACATAGGAAGCTCCCAATTTTTTTTTTTTTGTAAAATCAAGGTGTCAACATCCAATACTTTTTCTGTTCCCAACTGGACCCTTTGCTCGTGCATTAGGACCTAGAATAAAATGGAAGCAAGGCAGTGAACACATGACCGCGGCCCCACCCCCTTTTTTACTTTCTCTTCTCTCCTCATTTCCAAGTGAACGTCAAAGTCACAAAAAGACAACTCCTTTTTGAAGGATATTTGAATGAAGAATCTAGCACAACTACTGCAGGGTCGTATTTATTTGTCTGGGCTTAATTGCCTCAATGTCGGACCTTGCCCAAACATGGGAGGTCCAGTTGGTCAGTTGTCAAGATTCCTAGACAATAGGCTATAGCATATAGCAGAAGCCAAAAGCATGCATATAGCTTCAAAATAAAGTGACTGCACCAACAGATAAAGTTTGGTTTTGACAAGGCCAACCAATATTAGCTCAGAAGGTCCTCCATCCAATATAAAGAGGCTGTAGTCGAGTCAATCCAGCATAGGCCTTCAAATCTTCAATGGCCAGTGACAATAATCAAATGTATGAAGCTTTCCTCAACAGGGCTTACATGCCATTGACGAACTTGCAATAATCAAATCTTCAATGTCGAACTTGCACAAAATCCCTGTATTGCCAGCAACAATATAGGCCATTGCCATGAACTTTAATGGCATAGATCTTCATGACTTCCTTGTTTCTAATGTGCCTACTTGATAGGACTTGGGTGCTTGTAATTGGCATTTATGCCCATTCTTTGATTAATAATAAATAATTACATACTTATAAAAAAAAAAATACACGTTTACTTATCAAAAAAAAAAATGAAGCTTTCCTCAACATTAAATAATTTTCCTATTCATAATCTGCATATTTGCTGAATCTCATGCATTTGACACATGTAAAACGTTTTGGCCATGTGACCATGTAAAACTAGGATTTCCTTCTTTACCTGCTTGGGAGGTATGGTTTTGGTGTCGGGTGAATCTCATGAATACACCATTGCATCTCCACCGCTCGGTTCTCAGTTCTAGTGAACAATACTTCTGCTGGCTTTTTTGATAGCACTTGGGGCTTGCATCAGGGGGATCCTCTATCTCCCCTTTTGTTTGTTATAGTGATGGAGGCGCTCAATCGGATGATAAAGGCCGTTGTGGATGGGGGATTCTTTTCTGGTTTCTAGGTGGGCAATGGCAATAGTAGTCCTATTATCATCGCACATATTTTATTTGTAGTTGATACAATACTCTTTTGTGAAGCGGACAATGGTCAGATCCAATCTCTATAAGCATTGTTACTATGTTTCAAAGCAGTGTCAGGACTCAAGGTGAACCTCAGCAAATCAGAGATGGTTCTGGTTGGTGAGGTCCAAATATCCTTAGTTTAGCAAGTTGGTTAAATTGTAAGGTGTCCTCTCTTCCGATAATTTATTTGGGTCTTCCGTTGGGAGCAACCTTCAAGGCTAGCCATATGGGATGGAGTCGTGGAGAAGATAGAGAAGAGATTGGCTAGTTGGAAGCAGGTGTATCTCTCAAAAGGGGGTCATCTTACCCTTATCAAGAGCACTCTTACTAATCTACCCACTTACTTTCTAACCGTGTTTCCTATGCCTACAAGGGTGGTCAACAGGATCGAGAAACTCTTTAGGGAGTTCTTATAGGGGGCATGGGGGAGGAGAATAAATACCATTTAGTTCGATAGAAGTATGGGGGGTTAGGAGTGTGTAATTTGAGAAACTTCAATAAAACTCTATTGGGAAAATGGCTATGGAGATAGTACTTGGAGGGGGCATTATGGAAGGAAATTATCGATGCTAAACATAGAGTTGCTTTTTGGGAGAGGGGGGGGTGCTCTAATGAAGTGAAGGGAGGATATGGGGTAGGTTTATGGAAGTATATAAGGAGGGGGTGGCCATGCTTTGTCCAACATATCCGCTTTGTAGCTGGTGAGGGGAATCGCATCAGCTTTTGGCAGGATGTGTGGTGCGGCGAGCAAGCATTGGAGAGAGCTTTTCTAGTCCTCTATCGTATTGCCTCCAGCAAGGACGCATCAGTGGCGGATTTGCGGCTAAGTTCCCATGGTACTCATCAGTGGAATATCCTCATCAGTGGCGGATTTACTATTTCCAATTTTCTCAAACTACTTTATGCCATGGGACCTCCTTTGACACAACATGATAGATTGAAGTGGCAATCTAACAATCACAGGAAATGTACAGTTAAGGAGTACTATAAAATTTTGACAACACAAGACCACCTTTGGCACTCCAATCCATTCCCCTCGAAGATCATTTCAAGGTCTAGCATTCCAACTAAAGTTGCTTTTTTGTTTGGTGTGTCGCCCTTGGGAAGATTTTGATTACAGCTAATTTGAGGAAAATGGGTTGTATAATCATGGATTGGTGTTATTTATGTAAAAGCAATGAAGAATCTCTAGATCACCTTTTACTACATTGTGAGGTAACAAGGCATTGTGGGATGAGATTTTTCAAAAGGTTGATGTTGCTTGGGTCATGCCTTCGAAGGTGGTGAATTTATTGGGTTGTTGGAGGGAGATGCAAGGTTGTTCTTAGGACTGCAAACGATCCGATCAACGACGAGTTCGAGTCGAATCGAGTCAAGCTGGACTCAAATAACTCGAGTTCGAGTTCGAGTCGAGCTGAGAGTTTGCCGAGTCGAGTCAAGTTCGAGCAGATCAAAGACGAGTTTGAGTCAAATCGAGTTATTTATCGATTTTTGTTTTTACTATTTAAAGCTCTGCGCGAACCGAGCCGAACTTGGTCGAGTAATTACTCGAGTTGCTTACTCTTTATAAATATTTAACTCAATAATTCTTTTATGAACTTAATACATTATAATTATAAAAAAATAAAATATGTTACTTATACATAAAGTAACAAAATATATTACTTATATAAAATATTAAAAATAGTATATATAACACATAATACATATACAATAAAAAAATATATATAAGAATGCATGTAAGTGCATATATATGTATATAGAAATGTTACGAACTCAAAACGAGTCGAATCGAGTTTATACGAATTTTGTTCACGAACTTAAACCGAATCGAGTCGAGATTCTACGAGTTAAGTTCGTTTAATATTCGAAACAATATTAGTGATCACAAGCAACTCATTTATTAAACAAATCAAGTTCGAATCGAGTTTATACGAGTCGAGTTCAAATTGTTTACGAGCAGCTCTATTCGTTTGCAGTCCTAGTTATTCTCAAGTGACAACCGTATGGAAGATGATTCCGTTGTGTCTATGTGATGCATTTGGTAGGAAAGGAATGCTCGATACTTTGAAGATAAGGAACGCACAATGGGGATTTGAAGCATTTTTTTCTCCACACATTACTTCTTTGGTTTTCAACAATTTTACTAAATGGGGATAATGCTCATGATTTCTTGTTTTTAATTCCTCACCTTTAGAATGTACTTAGGTGTTCTTTTGTCTACTCCTTGTGTATACGGGCAATGCCTACTTCATTCACATCAATAATAATTATCTCTTACTTATAAATTAAAAAAAAATGATATGGCCATGTGTTCTTTTTATTTCTGCCTATTATACGTGATATACTAATTGATTGAGGGGCTGAAGGCATCATGCACAGAGAAAGAATCAACCATGACCTAATAAGTTGATATCTTAGCTGAGAAAAAAAATTATATCCTGGAAAGACTACTCACATTTTCTTTCAACTCCGAGAAGTTGTTAACTCTATTCAATAACTCAGCTTTGGGAAGAAAAGCTCGTAATCCCTGAGAAGTAATCGTCAAAAGTTACAGACACCAATACAATGCATTGGCACGTACACACAAATCACAAGCAATTAAAAAACAAACCTCAATTCTTGTAAGAAGGCCCCCCATATTCCACTCTGTTATTTTCACCTCGATAGGTTCATTGAGTTGTTTTATCTGTTCAATAGAAACCAAGATTGATTCTCATTGTAAAATTGATTTTTCTATGACAAATTAAAAATGAAGTAGGAGCTTACATTGGCGGCAACAACATTGCAAAGAAGATGAAAATTATAGCTTTAGTGTGAAATCAATCATGGGTTATTTTGCAGATCATAAACATCAGGTTCATATTTTTTTAATTTTACTCAGTGTAACATCTTCAAAAGGCTATTATAGTGTTTTGAAAATATAGCACAACATATTTACAAAGAAAATCCCAAATTGCAGTCGCGTGCCAAGCTCTAGATTCTGCATGAAAGTTTCCATATCAACTAAATACAAAAGTAAAAGGCTAGAAAAGAACCTGCCTCACTCGGTGCCAAGAAATCCGCCGGAAGAATCGTCTAGTTGAAAGCAATGGCCTACCACTAAGAGTTCTTCCAAGAACCTCTGCGAATAAAACAGTTCCCGTCTCCACAACAGGTCCTCCCAGCGCCGATCCCCTGCCCAATGCTTCATCATTCTTCACAATGCCCATCTTCCCGCGAACCATAAATTCATTGGCATCCTTATCCATATCACATAACAAGTATTCCATCTCCTTGTCATACAAGGGGAGCACCTCCTTTGTCAACATTGTACCCAGCAAGTCCGCTCCCACATTCAAATCAAGCTTATTTTCATTACCAGAAACTACTACCCCCACCACAAAATCACCAGGTTTGGGCTCATAGTACTCAACCCCGACCATATTAGCCTCCTCATTTTTATCATCCACGCCAACTTTCTCCTCTAACACACCTGCCTCTTCTTTCACTTCAGCCTCATCATCTCTTCCCTTGAAAAACTTCAAGAAAGGCTCTAAGGCCTCCTCTTTACCAGGTTTTTCACATTCCTTGTCTAATTCTGAGGAAACCCCATTATTTATAGGCATTGGGGAAGGCTTATTTAGCAATTCAAGCTCCTCATTCCCTTTACCATCTCTACTCTCGGGCTTTAGGGGCAACTGGGTACTTGAAAAACCATCAAAAACCTCATTCCTAGAGCAAAAATCAACACGGGTACCTCTCCGGCTTGGAGAATGATTAGAAAATCCCAGATTTTGAAAGGACCCTAAAGTTGAAAAAGAGTGAAATTTGGATGGTTTTAGAGCTGGCCATTTTGGGATGCTTGGATATGCTTTGTTTTGGGCAGTGTTGCATGCAACAATGAAATTGTTTAACGGTAAACTGTAGTTGGGGGAACAAAGAGACTTACAAGGTTGAACTAGAATTGCCATCTTCTTAACCCGAACACCTCATGAGCACTCTCTGTTTCACAAAGCTTGGAGTTCGGAACTGATTTTTCTCCCAGATTCTTCCGCCTTTTCCCGGCTTCTTTTGTCCCGGCTTCTTTTATCCGTTCACTAGTTTTTCTTTTCTTTTTCCATTTTTTTTTTACCCGTCTCGGTATAGTACACGTTTAGCGACATCTATCGTGGACTTGTGGATTAGTGGGGCCGAATACGTGTGAATCTCAAGCCCTTAGGGCTAATATATTGGGTTGGCCCATTCTCCATCAAACTGGGCTTGGGTTTGGGAAAGGGCATGATCTTGGGCTTGAGCTGAGTTGGATAAATTGTGTATGGTCCACTCCCCAAATCTCAATCTCTCTCAATTTTCTCTTCTTAATTTTCCTTATTTTTGTTCAATTTTCTCGCACGTTCATCAGAATTTTCTAACATCATAGGGAAGCTTTGAAGATAAAGTTGGTAGTGACTCTAGTGAGTAATAAAATTAGGGGGAAAAATCATTTTTTTTGTTTTATTTTCCTTTCACATTAAATAACTAAAAATATTTCTTAGTTTTATTTTCCTTTCACTTCATATATATACTAACTAAACAAGAGAATAAAAAAATACAAACAAGAGAATAATGCAACTCTTTTTTCAGTTTCTTCTTTTATTTTTGGTATTGGGATTATTTTTACGTTAGAATTTGGAGTTTTGTTCACTAATTAGTCATAGAAGATCCAAATCTAGGATTAATTGGCATTCCTTGAAAGTTTTCAAGTACTAAAATTGTTTATAAGTGTGACTTTTAGAAAATAAATTAATGAAGATAGTCAATTAAGAATGTATTTGGACACATGGTCAAAAATTGCAACTTGGATATATAAACAGTACTACATGCTAAATGGAGTTTTCAAGTACTATTATATGATAAGCAATCTCCATGGACTAAAAAGAAAAAGGTGAATGCTATTCAAAATATTGAAAGAACACAATCTTAGCCATTTCAGCTACATATATACAAATATTCCCTATCATTCAAATCACTTTTTAGCTCCATTTTTGAATAGTTTGGAAAGAATATCAAAGGACAGATTGTAAACTCAGGTGCTGATCACGACTTGGGATCATGACCACCACCATTTGATCTGCACTAATTTGGAAGCATTCTCCTCAACCGTCTCTCCCCCACCAAAATTGACAATTGACAAAGAAAGGTCTCCATACTTATTGCCACATGTATTTTACAACACTTGAAAAAAATTAAGTACTAGTTAATAAAATTGGGCACAGACAAAAGCAAAATGACAAGTTTTTAAAGATCTTAAGCATACAAGAGATAGACTAGACAAATAAACTGAGATACTAATTTATAATATTTATTGTTATCTGAGTAGTTATAATTACTTGATCTGATCTTAGCCAAGCAATACTTCGCATAAAAATAAAAAAAAATAAGGCTTCATTAGGATTCAGAGTTAAGATGAGTTTTAAAAATTAAAGAAAATATTATTATTTTTATTTTGAGATTTAAAAAAAAAGATTAAATTGAAATTTTAAAAAGTCGTATTAAAATTTGAAGATGTTGTATTAAAATTTATATTTTATATGAAAATTTGAAAAAGTGTAATGATGAATTTGAAATGAGTTGAGACAAATTCAACTCGTTTTCAAATTTAAACAAAACCCAAATACTATGCGTAGTTGTTTAGCAAAAATTAGAGGAGTACTTGTATATATTAGGAGATAGAGAGAATTAAATGTTGGCAATGTTACAACTGAATATTGTCCAATATTGTATGTGGGAAGTTTGATTATAAATTAAGACGGATTGATCTTGAGCATATATATATACATCATTGCATGGGAGTCATATTCTTTAGGTGTTCGAGATAGCAAATATATAATATGATTCTAAGATTGCTAGCCATTAGATCGAACAAACCAAGTTTTCATTGATAGTAGGTAGATAAAACAAATTAGATTGAGACTACTGTCTACTGATGATCTCATGCCCATTAGAATTAAACTGATGTCGGTGCGGGTGCAATAAACAAGACGGCCAGAGAGACCACAGTACACACGCATATATAGTTATGAACTCAAACTCAGGCCCTATATATGACCCAAGACAAAATTGTACTTTTTTTCGTATTGTCATCATCAGTTATATACTAAATTATTATCTTACTTTTGCTAATTAACTTCGATCGGTACCATATCCATACATATTAGCCCTAGATTTTCTTTTTATAAAAATAAAATAAAAACCAAACTAATAATATTAGAGCGTGTTATTCTATTACTTGAGTAGCACCACTCAGTTTGACACTGTATAAATTTTAGGATTTTTTTTGTTATTTTTTTATTATGGTTTTTTTATCATTCAAAAGAAACTAAAAAATATGAAAAAATATCAATAAAATCACTTCTTTAATCATTAAATAAAAATAAATAAAACACATAAAATGTCAAACTTGGTGAGTAAAATAGCATTTTTCTAATATTTATATATGGCCACTACTACAACTGGTAAGAATGCGAGTCCCAATAAAAAGTCTAAGATACATCATTTATATTTCAAAAGGACTAATTGATATATAATACAATTTAGTCTCGGCCATTAAAATATTATAAATAACAAGAATTAATTTTTCCTCTCATTAAATATGAGATATCATACATGCAGACTACCTATCAATCCTAATGGAGTATCACATTAACATGGTATCAATTAAGCATTTTCTTTATATATTTCCCTTAATCATGATTAAGGTAGACATGGATGAATATACATAGAGAATCTTATGTGTGTGTATGTGTATGGAACAGACCAGGAACTTGTTATTACCCTCAAATCACATGGTACTGCTATGAATAATGATAGCTTTCCTTCTCTTTTACCATTCTTCTACTATCTTTTTTATTTTTTTAGAATTTTTTTTTACTTAATGATTAAGAAAATAATTATTAATAATATTGTATAATTTTTAAATTTTTTCTTGATGCTAAAAAGATATTTAGAAGAAAAAAAAGACATTAATAGTAGTAAAGAGGTAGTAAAATGATGGTAATTGTATCATCACTCTTCTAGTTATAATTATAAACAGACTATTTTTGTCACAAATAATCATTCTAATTAAAATATCATAAATACTTATTTTTCTTGTAATCTATTTTTATCACAAATAATCTTTTTAATTATAATTAAAATATCATAAATATCTATTTTTCTTATAATACTGAGAGACAAAAAAAAAAAAAAAAAACAATGTCCTGCAACGTCTAAATATGATTCTTAATTTTAAGTGCATGCCATGTCATTTGCAGATCAATCAGAAACCTAGCTTTTATGTATACGCATATGTCATGTTCGTTTTGTATAAACTATTTCATAATTATTGATCTGAGACTCGATAATTAATATTGGTCTAAGAATCGATACGCATGATATCCGATGTATGTTTTGTATAAACTACTTCATAAATATAATTGGTCTAAGAATCGAAAAAGAACAAGAAAAAACATATAAATTAAGTAACGACCTTAATTTATACACACCAAACATGCATGTATGGTACTACGTACCTCGCATATATACATGATCATCAGGAGTTACTCTTAATATATATTATGTTTATCAAATTGGAAACCTTAATTAGTGATGTGTGAGGACAAACACACATATATAAATTAAATATGGCCACTATATATCCATTATTTTCATGCATGCCACGCTACACTTTTGAGTATATGTTGGTGATGACACTACAAGAAATAGAGCCTTTTGTGGCCATTTTTTTTCCTACAATTAAATTATTGAAGTAAAAGGTGATTTTTATTCACAAGATGTATTTTTCCAGAAATACATAGCAAATTTGTCAATAAAAGCTTCCAATTTCTGCAACATAAAGTTGCCACAAATAATATTGACTCATCAAGACAATTATCGGCAATATCAATATTTGTTATGTCTAACAATAATTGTCGCTGCGGTAAATTTCATTATTATAATATTTACATTGTTTGGTGACAATGGGTAGTTGCCAGAATAGCTCATTAATCTCTTATAAACTAAAAATTAGATAAATTTTTACGTCTATTTTTTCCCTCTATCCAAATCTCTCGTGCTCCCTCCCTTTCTCTCTCTCTCTCTCATTTTCCCGATTTCCACCCTTCACTCTCTGAAAACCTAACATTATCTCTTCTCTCTCTCTCTCTCTTCACCTCACAGCCCTTGCCTCAGTCAGCAGCCATGGAGCACGGCAACCCCAAGCGACGTTGTGTGTCGCCTCCAGCCACCAGCCACCAGCCACCAGATGCAACTCCTCATCCCATAGCTTTCTCGACTTCTCTCATTTTCGCCGCTAGCCATGGTCGTGCGTCGCCTCCAACCACCAACTTAGCCACCACACAGCAATAGCGACGCCATATGCAACCCCCCAAACCATCGAAGCTGCGAGACCCGGCCGCAACGCCTCTCTCTCCCTTTGTTTCTCTGATCTCGGTCACAACCTATGCTTCCAGTCGATTTTTGGTAGGGATTCTTCCTGCAAGAGTTAATGCCATTTTAGGTTTTTTGAGTTTAATTTTTTTGATTTTATTAAATCATTTAAATCTTAATGCCGCTGCCATTTTAGAATAGACCATTTGTTGAATCATGTGTTGGGTGTAGTTCCCTGTGGACTTGGTCGGGAGGCGTGGCTTCAAGCTTTGCCCCGTGCGTTAGTTGCTGGATTTGTGAAGAATGACAAAGAATTCCAGAGCAGAGGCATGGAAAATGGCCTCTTTTTCTGGGTTTGTTTAGACCTGTGTCATGCGGGTCTGCCCCTCTTTTCCTTTCCTCTTTATTTTCCTTTCGCCACTCTTTGTTTCACATTTCTCCATTTCTCTATTTTTGTTGTATTGAAAACGGCTGAGTGTGAGGGTGTAGGGCTATTTGCTTTGATTATTTTGTTGGGTACATGATCCCAATTAGTTTGCGGTAAATCTATTTGATAGAAATATGGTCACTAATGGGAATGTGATCACTGGGATTAAAAGTTTAAAACAAGGCATTAGAGTCTTTTAGCGGAGCCTTTTTTAGTTGGTTTGAGCATTACTTGCCTACTTTTGTAACAAATATGTGGCTCAAATTTAGTAATATATTCTTATCCCATTGTCAGTTGTTTCTTTAGTTTCTAACTTGACATTATAAGAAAAGTATTGCCTTTGTTCAGAAAATCTGCTTCTAATAGCCATTGTATGTGAAAGAGTGTAGTAATATCTCTCGATATGTTATTCCATAATTATCTTAAAAGCGAGTATATCTACATTAGCGAAGCTGTCTGGGTCATTTTTCTGCCACTAAAATAATAAGAAAAGTATTGCCTCTATTCAAAAAATCTGCTTTTTAATGGTCATGGTATATGAAAGAGTGTAGTAATCTCTCTCGATGTGGTATAACTAGTATAAGCCTGCATATATATATATATATATATATATATATATACACGTCACTACAACATTTTCTCCCTTTTGCCATCATATTTTTTCTTGTGCTGAAAATATTATTGCAAATAGTGATTTTTATTCACAAAATTGAGATCTCCATATGCTTTGGCCAAAAATGTTGATTATTATCGGCAACAATTTCTCATCACAAATAAGATTGAAGATAACATATTTTTCTGTCCTTTTTTACATCTGTTGTAACCTTTTAGCTTGCCGCAATTGTTATTTCTAATTATATTGTTCACTACATTGTTATGTGATAAAAACTTTCGCCGTTATAACATGGATTATATATAAATAGGTTGAACATGAAATACCCTCGATTTTCTTCCTCATCAGTCGACTCTCTCTTGACATTATTTCCATTTGGGCGAACCCCAAACCCTTAGAACAACGGAACTTACATCTAAAATTACCGCTCGCTCTCTTCTCATAAAAAATCATTGTCTTGCAGCCGTAGTTTGGTTGAGAACTAGCAACCACAAAATCGATCTCTGGGTAGGGTTTTTGTGGCTAATTCGCGGCAATGAGGGAGATGCTAAATGCTGGTGGTCACCGTGCATGACGAAATCCTGGGTTTTTGTGAGGTTTGGTAAACGATCCATCATGTTTCACTGCTTGTGTGTTGATCAGCCAAGGGGAGTGGTAAGATTCGATGCAAAATGCCTAATTTTTACATTTTTTCTCAGTTCTGTTCCTATTTGTCCATGTTGAACTGTTTATTTTCAATTTTGCTGAGATGAATGATGAGGGGATGAGCCCAGGTTCTTATTCTTAGCTTTATCTCACCAATAAATGTGCATTTGCATATTGCACAAAAGCCATCCTCTTTTTTGGTCTTTTTAGCGGTGGGATATGTTGTAGTGGTCTATTGTGAGGAATGAGGAGTCTTATAATCTTATATACGCGTAATATATAATATTCCGAAATTCACATATATTGTTTCTATTACTTTTAATTTTAATCTTACTTGTAATCATGGCTTTGTAGTCTTCTCTTAATCTCTAGACTATATGTATTTCTTAATATATATTTTGCAGGATTTGATCCTCGAGGATAAAAGCTTTGGCTACCACAATATCATACCATCTCTAAGTAACCTTACATCCCTTGTGATATTAATTCTTGCAAATAATGATTTTTGGAGATATGGAGTAGTAGTAAATGTTTTGTTTGGTTAATGCAGTCCCCTGCAAGTGTTCATATATATTCTCTTTACTTCCTCCCTTGCATGTGTTCGTATTATTAATTCTTTGTCCTTGCTCTTAATCATTTTATTTTATACCATTTCGGAATGGTATATAATGCAGTCCCATTGATATCCTTGATTGTATGATGGATTCATGGAGAAAAGCATCAAGTTATTGCATGGACCTGGATCATTGTCTAAATTGATAAATAAAATTATTCATAATAGTACTTATTGTTATAGTTTGCATTTCTTTTTACATAGGAAAGATTGGGACTAAAGCAATTATGATACACTGGGAAATCTCAACCTTTGGCATGAAGAAGGTTTAAAAAAAAACATACATTCATGAAGAGTTTCCATTTCCAAGAAGAATTGCTTTGTTCACCTTGCATAGACTAATCTAATTATTGTGATGGGTCAGTTGAATGAGCCAATTACTATCTCTCACATTTTATTATTCTTTTTATTCAAAAGGATTCAGCTTTGCCTGATGAGAAGTTGGATGGATGTTTCTATTTTTTCCTGGTTCAAATTAGGATAAGAATATTTGTCAACTGTTGATTGAAGTTTGACATTTCATTTCATATTATGATTTTAAATATTAAGATTGGAGTTTTACTTTTTATGTGAAAGTTTAATGTAGATACTTGGAGATGAGATTGTGAAAGGAGCTTATGGTCGGGTTTACAAGGGTCTGGATTTGGATGATGGAGACTTTGTTGCAGTTAGACAATTTTCTTTGGAGAATATTGCTCAAGAGGATCTCAACATTATCATGGTTTGAACAAATCTCTTTTTCTAATATTGTACATATTTTTCTTTTTTTTTTAATTTTGTATTTTGTTTCCCTTGAGGTGCTTACTGAAGTTTTGCATTAATAGGCTATAGTTATCTTTTTGCTTCCTTCATGAGGATGTGCCATATTTTCTTTCTACATAAAATGATCCATGGGCTCGAGATTAAAGGATGTGGTGCATCATTATTAAAGTTGTTTGTTGCAAGATCTTTTAATTCAGTCGTGAGTTTTTCTGTCATTTGCTATTGGCTACTTCCCTAAGGCATGGTATATGTTTTTCGTTGCATCTGCTCATAGCTTCTTACTTTTATTAAAGGGTGCAACTACTTTATTGTGTACACAGCATCTGGAGAAGCTTTAGTACTTTTGGTATAATTTGGCTGATATGCCAAACTCTTTGGGTTGTTGACTGTAAGCAACTTCCACATTCAATGTCCCATCACCAAATCAATATAGGTGAGCAGTTTTTGATTATCCTCGTATTTTTTTTCCAACGAGTGAGGGTCACTTGTCTATGAGTGATCTCTCACCAAATTTATTGAGCACCCTCATTTATGACAGAGGAATACCGTAGTAACAACCTGACACTGATTATCTCACTGATTATTCATGTATTATTGATTGAACACTTATCTTTTCTATTAGTTGGTTTTAAGTTTTTTTAGTTTATGTTTTTTATTATCCAAAACAGTGTACCAATGATGGATACTTGTACATACAAAAGAGATGCGTTCCTCATGGATTTGCGAGCTTTCTTGCTCAATTAATATGTATTAACAAACTTTTCTATTTAGCAACAACCTGTTATGGCTTAATATCTATTCAATTTTCCTATATGCTGGTATCCAGCCCATCCTCCTCTGGTAGGTGGCACCCCAGAGAAAAATATGGACATTTAATGGCAATGCTTCATATTAAGAGTATAATACTTTGAGGTTCTTTATCATATATACTAAGTGTCAATATATATTCTTTGAGTTGGATATAAGGGCAAAGCTTTAGTACCTGCTACCTTGATCTTGGTATAATGCATTGCTAAAAGTTATTTGAATCGGTGCACCTTTTTTCTTTATATATATTTTTCTAAAAATGGATTGCTTCATCAACAATTGGAGCATTGAGAGAGAATAATAAAAAAAAAGTAATATTCTTTATTTGTGAATTACGATCTTCTGCACAGTATAAAAGTTAGTCATACTCAGAAAATCTTGCATGTGTTCTGTAGACAATTAACACCTACTGAGGTACAAAAGAATTATCAGCAAGTTGAGCGTGGAATTACTTATGCTCAATGTCTTCAATTGGTATTTCTGTATGCATTTTCTTTGATGTTAACCAACTTGTTCTCTAATCATATGCCATTACTTTTTCAATATTTAATGTGATGATGAGCTAGCAATTATCAGATGAGCCAGAACTGACTATAGAAGTGATATCACTTACAATAAAGCTTTCAATAGAATAGTTATACTTCGGTTTGGTTGCCCTTTTGTAAATTACTAGCAATAAATGCATGTCAGCGTGGGGATATATGGGTCATAACAGAAATATAGAATCTTGATTTTCTGCTGAAACACTAAATCGAATCTTTTCTTCTCTTTTTTGGGGGAAAAAAAACCAACCAAATTTTTTGCTTTATTAGAGTTGAAAAAAGGTAGAATCTAATTTCGACTTTGGTTTATTGATAACATGAACCTCTATCTACATCATAAGCTACCATTCCATCTCTTGTGTTAACTATATCCATGTAAATAATGTTATCGTTATTTTTGTTTATATGGACATCAGGTGAGGAGAATAATGGAAGGAAACCATCGGATGGGAATGGTAGAATATTGTCACTGGTCCTTTTCTTTCACTTTTCCTTCCTAAGATATATCTGATTAATCAAGAATTCCTCACTGTTACTGGGTTTGATTTGTCTATTAATCATGTAGGTTATCATTGATTCTACAACAGGTTCCATAGCTGATTTTTGCCTGTGAAGTAGAGATTACCAAGTAGGTGTTTGTTTGTTTTTTTTCCCTTATGACTTGGCTAGCATAAGTACCATCTAGTTTGTGTCTTCTAAACTGTACAATTACTTATGAGTTTATGTGGGTTTTTCCTTACGACTTGATGTGGATTTTTTCTCAAAATGCCAGGTAATAGAATATACTCAATTTCAAGCATGTGGGTTTGGCTTTTTTCATGTGTTTTTTAGTGCTGAAATAATGTAAATGGTGCATTTCTTTGTCCAGCACTGTTGTCTAATATTCTGCGGCATGTACTTTGACGTTTCGGGACAAGCCTTCTAAGACAGTTACGAGCTATTTTATTTTCCAGAGTGAAGGAAGTAGACTATAATCTGGAGAACCATTTTGTTTCTGTTCCTATTTGAGGCAATATGTTTACTTGTAAATATTTTTTTTTCTACCATAATGGATTATTTTTTGCGAAACTATTTGTAGAGAAAAACTATTTTTAACAATTAATTTTGCCAATATAAGTCTTTTGCCTCTATTAGTTATTTTCTGCAACAATATTTGGTAGGAAATTATGTATTTATGACCACTTTATTCATAACAAATAAGTATTTGTGATAGTAATTTTTAGTAGTAGATAACATTTATTGACTCAATTATTTATTTGTGACCATTTTATTCATAGTAAATAACTATTTGCCACAATAATTTTTATTACAAATAACATTATTTAACATAGAGGCATCACGTGAATTTTTGGCTACAAAACAATTAAGTTTTGCTGGGAAAAATTTTTGCTGCAAAAAAAAAAAAATTGTGGCCAACCTTATATTTTGCAGAAAAAAGACATAATTGAGATTTTATATTTTACAAATCCAACTACCAAAAACTTTTGTAAGAAAAATATATTTTGTGGCAAAAAACTGACTTTTTACTACAAACTGTTGGTGCTGCAAAAACTGAAATATGTTGTAGTGTGATATAAACAAGATCAATACGTGTCAACAATCCACAACAATGTCACTAATAAATTTGCCCTTTATTTTGGACCGATAAAGTTTTTTTTCTTTGGTCTTGATTTGATTCTATGTATCCATGCCTTGATTACATTTGAAGAGGATTAAGTATTTATTTTACTAAATCAAGAAAATTAATTAATAAGTAGCTAGCAGGTGTATACTTTTAGTTGGAGAACATGAATTAATAGATCAAAGAAACCTCACAAAACTAAATTCACAAATTAGTATGCATGGTTTCATATGATACATTATATAATTTATTTTACATGAATAAAAGAAGTTTTACATGAGTACTCTAATATATTATATCAATCTATGAAATAAATTCATAGGTTTATTTTTTTATAATATGCTATTTGTAAGTACTAAATCATTTCTCTATCTTAATTAAATCTAGGTTAATTAATTAAGTTTCATATATAAGTACTAATTTCAAATTTTAGTTGAATTTCGTGATTATTTTACACCTTTTTTTATCCTGTTTTGATCTTCCCGTGATGTTACTCCGGATGTGTATAATTAATTGGTCAATGGGTCCTATTCATAAAGTCCACCACTTGATCAAAAACAATAAAATATACAGATCCCTATTTTTGCCACAACAAATTTATAATTAAGTCGAATCAACTATGATCATAATTTAATCTATTAGTGAATTAAAAGGCACTTAATTAGTTGGGGACACCTGCATCATTTTTCATTAGAAAGCACTTAAAGGCGCCGATCAAATACTATAAAGCACTTAAAGCCTATCGATTGCTAAAAAGCACTTAGTGCATGTATGAGATTATGATGATAAATGTTACTTTGAGTTTAAAATTTATAACTTAAAATTTAATATAATAAATTTTATTATTAAAAAATTATTTATTGTTCTAAAGCGTTTTTGAGTTATTTACGATAGTTTTTTAAAAATATATAGTTATTTGTAAAAAATTTTTAATAAAAGTTTTAATTTAATACTTTTTAAATAATTTGATTTTTAATTTTTTTAATTAATTAAATTATTTTTTATAAAATTACCAAATATCTCAATTAACTTCTCAATAAGTAGCATTGATTAATATACCTTATATTGGCTGGTTCCAGCTACTAGGTATATAGTTTTGTTGAAATCATGATTAGAGGACTCTCCACTCCCTGCAAATGCACACTGCATGAGTACAAATGGCGACTCCAAAATATATTATTGAGAAGAACATTTTTTCGTTGCACATATAGTGAGCTGTCGTTATATTCTTTCATTCATTTTTGTCTTTTATTTATAAGTGAAAATGAAAGCATCATTCCGGCCTTCTGCTCTGTTTCTGATTTCTTATGCATATATCATCGTTATCAAGTTTCAAAATATATAAATGGCATAGAATTCTCGTATAATTATCACGTAATATCATATAATAATTAAAAATATCTATTCTATCATGATCATGACTAATTTTTCTTGATAAAAAGATCAGAAAATCGCGTGTCCATCTTTTAAAAATACCGAAGTACTACTCCATTATATATATCACAAAAGATATATCAATAAATTAAATATGTATCTTAAAAAAGAAAATTGATAAGAAAATTGAGTATCTGTGGCCAATTATTCTCTATCAACATGACTATTTGTTACGAAAATTAATAAGAAATAACCATTTTGACAGAGAATAATTGACTACAAATACTTAATTTTCTTGTAACGAAGTTTGTATCAATAAATGGGTAATATTATTTTAGTTTTGAATAGATTAATACTAGCTTGATTATTAGAATCCTTGAAACCGAAAACTAAGATCGATCGATCAAGGAATATTGTCAGACGAAATTAATTAATAATTTTGTCTGATATATGATTTTTAAAAATCTGGTAACTGCAAGTACCACGTAATATCTGTATATATTATATATATTATAATAAGATATATCATGTATCTTATTATATATATATATATATATATAACACAGTACATGATGATCACTTGAAAAACATTGAGGAAAAATACACATGATATTAATTATTATTAAACTGGAAAGGGACTGAAAATATTGATTGTCGAGATCATCAACCACGTGTAATGAGCATGTACGTTGGATCAAAGAATTAAGTAGTCGAAGAGAGGGACTTTTATTCCTTTATATGCATGCAACGGCCAGATCATAGCATCTATCTTCTTAAATATTTCCAGACACCCAAAATCTGATCAGAAAAATCTCTCTTTTTACTACTTTCAAAGCAAGATATCAATTATTCAGCTTTCTATTTACCAATAGCAGCTAGTTTTTGTTGGGTGTGTTCTTGTCATTTTTTTCTAAAAAAGCGATCGATCGAGCTGGTCCTACTTCCTAATTGCTTTTCTTACTAAATATTGGAAATTAAGCTTAAAAAATGTTGCTTTGAAGCAGATATATATATATATATATTTATATATATAAAAGATATCCATGCTCGTGCAGATCTCGTTGATGGTTGAAGCGCGCATCTACAGATACATAATATATACGTATTCATGTACTTGGACAAAGTTGTGTTAATTCCATGCATTTAATGATCTTAATTAATATATATAGTTGTGTTTTCTTCCTTTTTTTACTCTCTCTCTCTCTCTCTCTCTGATCTCTGATCTCTGATCTGTTGATCTGATATTTTTTGTTTTCATAATGATCCTCACGTACGTATATATAGTACTCATATATATTATATATACTGAAAATGAAAGCATCTGTTGAGATATGGATCGAGTTTTACATTTGGTCGTGTCGATTATTGTTTGGAGAAACTTTCAATTCTTTCCCACATTTTCCTCAATTGATGATGGATAAGATCATCACGAGTTTAGCTGACAAAAATGTCAAAAATATTGAGAATCAAACTATGGTAATTAATTCCTTTTTTTGTAAGATGAAAACCAGGAAAGAAGAAGATCATGTACTGAAATAAATAATTAAATAGCAAGTTGTCTTTTTTTAATCAAATTTGGTTAAAACTTTCGAAATTAAAACGTGCATGTCGAGAATATATATATATATATATATAATTAAGTGGATGATCAGTACTGAACTCTTTGAACCCTTTTCTTCATTCAAATTATATATCATCAGGTGTTTCCTTTGATTAACTGGTCTGAAACTGCATCCTTTGTTCCAACTTCCGGCCAATATTTAGGTTTAAGATCAAGTTGTTCAGGATCAAGAGAAACGTACCTTTAGAAGTTTATATATATAATGCATAATTAATGTAGGGAAAGAAAAAGAACAAATTATTAAAAATATTAATCGCATTTCACACGAGTACATCATTGGCCAGAATCCACCAATTAAATGATCATAGGAGCGGGCAGTAGGTAAACTTGGATTACCTGGCGGCCTATTAATGTTTATCTTTTTTTATTATATTTAATTATTACTAGTTAGTCCTTTACCTATAAATTATTATAAAAAAAAAAAGATTGGTGTAATACTTAATTAATTATTCATGACCTAACTAGCTAGCTTTATATATTAATAAACTATCATCTAGTTTTCTGGAAAATTAGGTATACATATATATAATGGCAATTTCAGCATATTGTAAAAGTCTAGAATCAGTATATATATAAAATTAAGAAGAGGAATTCTAAAAAAGTCTGAGTGAAATTTGAAGAAAGATCAGTATAATATGATGATGACTTGAGATCAAAATGGTGCATAAATCTTACTACATAGTATTCGGTATGAATCTATAATATTTAATGAAATTATGAGTTTTGCTGTAGAGATCAAGCCCCACATCTGACTCACCAAAAATTTTTAAGTATAAAATAAAAAATATATAAAATATAAAATTTTATTTTTAAGTAATTAGTGTGAGGCTTCTGTTTAAAAAATTTCAACATTTATGAGCTAACTCGTATAGATACGATGTACGATGTCATGTCATGGTTTTCCAAGCTATATGCATGCAGCATGTATACCACATGCATACATCATGATGTATGCTACTCAATGACTGATAGTTCTTTTTTTTTTTTTATGTAATTTGTAATATAAGGTTTTTTTCTTTTTTTGATATGTTGAGGGAGGGAGGGGAATAAAAATTATAGGCTACAGCCCAGCCCTTGTATGCTGCAGTCCGACAATATTCAAACTTAATTATTAACACGTCACATATTGCGTCACAGATCAGAATAAAGGATAATTACCTAATTTTATTCACACCCATGATGATAAAGTACTTAATCATTCAAGCTATATATAACTTTTTCTTGATCATTTTGTCGTGAGAAAAAATGTTGAACAAAGTCAAAAGGATATGACAAAAGTTGTCTCGGGTGGGTCACAATATTGAAAATCATATATTTCTAATTATAATGAATTATGATCAGGATGATCAATGAATTAAATGAATATAATATATATATATATGAAAATATTTTAATTATAAAAAAATTATATAAAAAAAATTCATAAATAATATTATAAAATTATATCAATTTATAATTTTTTTTTATTTAATCTCTTTATATTTATAACAGATTAACCGTTTTCATATATATATATGATGTTCATGGCCATCATGTGGCAATATAATAGTAGTGTAACACTGTGACCGGCCAGTTTCAGTACCCCATATTAATGTGTGGATCTTGTGGATCGAGGACCATGCATGAATGCGATTGAGAATAAGGTTTAAGGAGGCCACATGATACATGCAAATTTCTCATCTTCTAACAAGCCAACTTGATTCCCATAGACCCCACCATACATAAGACATAAGGCTCTGACATGAACTCATATTGGCTTGGAATATTCCATGCATTGATCAAAAGGCACCAAAACCCACATATTAGCTCGTTGAATTATGAGATGAGATGAGTTATGAATAGTAATAAAATAAGTGATTGAGATGAATTAAAATTTAAAATGAATAGTTGAAATGAGTTGAAAGTATAAAATGAGTTATAAATAGTAAAATCCAATTTGTAAAACAAACCAGACTGAAATCCACTTTTCTTGCCCAGCTTTCAATCCATTTTTCTTGCCCACGCTTTAAACATGCAAACATAATATATATGAATATATGTTAATCAATCACTTTAGAAAGAGACTCCAATTTGGACATTCAAGCAATTAACAATTTTTCACAAAGTCAAGATTGGATCATCACGGTAATTATAGATGATATCAAGACTCCCCTTAATACTTTTAATTTTTTGAATGTGAAAAAAATTCATCGATCGGCAAATTGATGTGCACGACCTGGTACAATGAATAGTGACAATGCAAGTCCTAGTAACGCTCCAATGGAACCTTATAAAGAGTAAGAATTTCTCATTCTCAAGCAATATGAAATCTCATATACCACACACCCTTATTCTTATCATATGGGATATCACAATCTACCCCCTTAAATGTCCGACGTCCTCATCAGACCTGTCCATTATAGGTGGCACGGCTTAAGTCACATATTTCTGATTGGGATAGACTCTGATACTATTTGTAACGCCCCAATAAAACATTATAAAGAGCAAGAACTTCTCATTTTTAAACAATGTGGGATTCCATACACCATACACCATCCACCCGTATTCTTATCATATAGGGTATCACACGAAATATTTTACTATCTAAGTTTCCTTCATATCTCTTGCAATTTTATAGTGAAAAGGATCCTCCGAGTTGATAATTTCTATTTGTATTTGAATTTGTATTAAATGGCCTGGATGCTTGTATCTCTATCTTTTTAATGAAAGTATTTACTTGCTCAAAAACAAAATGTTAATCAATCACTGATCTGATCATGACCAGTACAATATATAGCTAGAGTCAATTAATCATGCATTGGCGTTGGTAGTTGGATATATTTGTCTTTTTTGTGCATGAATTAGATAGTGATAGAAGGGGAATGATTCACAAGGTCTAGGGTTGGGTCCATTAATGGCTGTAGTTGATAATATTTAATAGTAATTAAGCAATATCACTACAAGAAAATTGGTCTTTTGTGACACTGATTTTGTCGCAAAAAATAGGAAAAAATATCGCAAAAGGTTATTTCCTGCAAAAACAACCATTTTAGTTGCATCAAATTTGTTATTTCTGACCATTTTTCTTGTAGTGTATTGAAGATAAGAACGTTGTTTTTTGTTTCTTATTATTACTAGCGGAACTCTCGCGCATATATATATATATATATATATATGTATAATGTACTCCAATATTTGCTTTAAAGAAATTAGACTTTATGATCCTCTATATTTGGAATAGAACGCCAAAGTCTAGACTTTTTCGAGTAAAATTATATAAGTAATGTTACATATATTTAATTATAGTTTACTTAGTACTTCTACTTATAACCCTCATTTTATTAGTTTTTTTCAAATTTAAATTTTAAATGTCATGATTTTCACAATATCAATAATTGATATGTGGAGAAGTAAATTTTTTTAAATTTTTCTTAAGTATATTTAGAATTCTTTAAATTATATAATTAAAAAAAACAAAATATATATAATTTTGTTTCACAACATATATATGAGAAGAATATATATATATATGTATTTTGTTTGAAGGGTTGATAAATTTTATGTGACATGTATTGATATTATAATGTCAGCTTCAAGAGTTATAATCTTTAATTAGTGAAACCTAATTGAGAACGGTAAATCTATGGGGGCCCCCGCGTTGGGGCCCCCAAGGGACTTTTTAAATAGAAAACAAAATTAAAAAAAATTATCTACATATATTTTTTTATTGATTTTGTCAAAAATAAAATAAATTGTAAAAAAAATGCAAAAACATTTTGCACTATGAGGGCACAAAGGGGCCCTAACGTCGGGGCCTCATAGGATTGCCCAATTGAGAATAATTAATCGGACGTTAAAGTCCTTTAAGATTCAATAACACAATAATAATAGAAACGTACAAACTGTTATGAAAGTCAAGGAAGCGGGGCAGCGTGTGCCCCCTTCTCCCCGCCCGCCTTTCTCCTTATCTCCCCAATAAGTGTGAATGACCATCCACTTCAATAATGGATGATCACAGACGCCTCAAGCTCTCTATAAATAGAGAGCTTGAAAACGTTTAAATACACAAGTATCAGAAAAGAAAATAAAATAAATAAAGAGGAAAGAAATGAAGAAATGAAGAAAAAAAAAAGAAAAGAGAAAATTCAGTTATTGAGAAAAAAAAAAAGAGTTTTAAATATTTTTTCTTATAGTAGTAGTTTTTATTTTAGTTTTATAATACGTTATCAGCACGAAATTCTACCGATACTGAAGCTAATGGTCTTCTACTTCAAGTAAGTTTTTTAATATATTATTTGCAGTCTTTGAGATGAATATAAAAAGTAATATTGTTAAATATTACTTGATAAAATTCTACATTTATTCTCATGATTATGTGAATATATTTTTTAATTCTACGTATTTATTTTTGCGATTCATATATATGAAAAATATCAAATCTTATAAAATTAAAATTTATTACTATTGACATTTTTAGAAAAAGTTATTTATCCAAGGTTCTTAATGAGATATATTTGGATATAATAAACTTAGGAGATACAATCAAAGAAAAAAATCACATGTCCTTGCAGGATCATGCTGTGTATCTCACGGTGAAAAATTTTCTTATTGTGTAAAATGATTAAAGGGAAAAATATGAGCACCAGAAGATGTAATCCTCCCAAAAGATCATTATGACTTATTACACCTGAAGTTACAAGATTTTAAGAGTGGTAGTGAATATAATTCTGCACTCTTTAAAATCAGCTCAATATTAAAATTATACAGTGAAAAGGTCACTAATGATGATATTTTTTAAAAGAAGATATATTATTTTTCATGTCTCAAATGTACTCCTGCAATAGCAATATCGAAAGAGAAAGTTCAACAAATATTCTGAATTTTTATTTTATCTTCTAATGATTGAGCTAAAGAATGAAAAATTGGTGTCTGAAGCATGACAAGAAATTACTTGGGATAATAAAATCATGTCTAAATTCGATCCTCTTACAAATGAATTTGAACCAAAAATTCAGAGAATTATTCATTTGTAAAAGTATTGCAAATCAATTACTGGATGTATTTACTGACACTAAAAGTGTGGTAAAATCATATATTACTGTTGTTAATACTTAAGCAAGAATTAAAGTTCCTGAAGGACAAGATGTTAAAACATCAATAGATGAATGTAAGACACACCTGAAGTGTTGAAAACCTATTGGTGCAAAAAGGAAATTAAATCGGTACTCCTGAAGAAACCGCACCCACAAAACAAACAATAAGATCTATCTAAACTTTTTATACAAAAAAAAAACTCCTGAAAAGTATAAATCTCATAAAGAGGAAACTCATGAAGAGTACCTCGTGAAAATGAGTTTCATGAAATGTTTTCTCCTAGAGAGGAACAGGTACCTAAAAATAATGAGATCTCAATACATTTCATAAATACTGGAAAAATTATGGATAAAAATAAAACTGTTATCGACAACATATTTTCATATATAATGGCCATTGACATTACCAGGAGTAATAAAGAAAGTGAGTTAAGAACTATCGAAAAATGTCGACGTAGAAATGTTGGCCAAAATGGAAATCAGTTATTGAAGCTGAATTAAGCTCACTAGCAAAAGGGAGAAGTATTTGGATCTGTTATCCAAATACCAAAGGGTGTAATACCCGTTGGATATAAGTGGGTATTTGTACGAAAACGTAATGAGAAAAATAAAATTGTGCGGTACAAAGCACAACTTGTCGCACAAGATTTCTTACGAAAACCTGGGATTGATTATGAATAAACATATTCTCCCGTTATGGATGCAATCATATTTAGATTTTTTATTAGTCTAGTTGTTACAAAAAGATTATAAATACGGTCAATGGATGTGGTCACTGCATATTAATATGGATCCTTAGAACATGATATATATATATATATATGAAGATCCCTGAAAGATATAAAAGGTCTGAAGTATCTACAAATACATTTAAAAGTATATACTCTATCAAATTCCAAAGATCTTTATATGGGTTAAAGTAATCTGGACGCATATGATATAATCGCTTAAGCGAATATCTATTGAAAAAAAGATTTGAAAATAATCATATATGCCCATATGTTTTTATTAAGAAATCAGAATCCGGGTTTGTCATTATTGTGATTTATGTTGATGATTTAAATATTGTGAGAACTCCTGAAAAGATCTCAATAACCACTACATATTTAAAGAATGAATTTGAAATGAAAGATTTAGACAAAACAAAATTTTGTCTCAGTCTGTAGCTCGAGTACTTACTAAATAGAATTTTTATTTATCAGTCCATGTATACAGAAAAAGTTTTGAAACACTTTTATATGGACAAAACTCATCTCCTGAGTACTCAAATGATTGTTTGATCACTTAATGTGAAGAATGATTCATTTCGTCCTTGTGAAGATGATGAAGTAATTCTTAGTCCTGAAGTGGCATATCTCAGTACAATTGGAGTTTTGATGTATCTTACAAATTGCACTCGATCTGATATTACATTTTCATTTAATCTGCTTGCAAGATATAATTCTGTACCAACTCGAAGGTATTGGAATGGTATTAAATATGTCCTTCGTTACCTTCATGGTACGGTTGATATAAGATTATTTTATCAATATGGATCAAGTCCACAATTGATTGGGTATGCAGATGCAGATTATCTTTCAGATCTACACAGAGGTAGATCTTAAACTGGATATTTATTTATTTATGGAAATACTGCTATATCATGGAGATTTGTCAAGCAGACACTATCTGCCACATCTTCAAAACACTCAAAGATCATTGCAATTTATGAAACAAGTCGAGAGTGTATTTGGCTGAGATCAGTAATTCAACATATCCAAAAAAAGTGTAGTCTTCCCATAATCAATGATAGCCCAATAATTTTATATGAAAATAATACTGCTTGTACCACTCAAATCAGAGGAGGATATATCAAAAGTGACAAAACCAAACATATTTCATCTAAATTATTTTATACTCACGAATTTCAAAAGAAATGTGAAATTGATGTCCAACAGATACGATCAAGTGATATCTGGCAAATTTATTTATGAAGGCATTACCAACTGTGACATTTAAGATAATTGTACAGAATATTGGAATACGAAAACTTAAAAATCTATATCATGCATTTTTCAGGGGAAATAAATACCTTGAAAATTTGTGCTGATTGTATTCTTTTTCCTTCACTGAGGTTTTATCCCACTGGATTTTCATTTGCAAGATTTTAATGAGGCAATCTTAAAGCATTAAAGGTACATAAAAATACTGTACTTTTTTTCCTTCACCATTGATTTTTCTTCCCACTGGATTTTTCCTTACAAAATTTTAACAAGACAGATTCTTTATGGAGAGTCATTCAAGGGGAAGTGTTATGAAAGTCAAGGAATGGGGAGTAACATGTGCACCCATTTTTCCTCGTTTCCCCAATAAGTGTAAATGACCATCCATTTCAATAATTGATGATCACAGATGTCTCAAGCTCTCTATAAATAGAGAGTTTGAGAATGTTTAAATACACAAGTATCAAAAAAGAAAAGAAAAAAAAAAGAAAAAAAAAAGAAGAAAGAAAGGAATAGAGAAAATTTAGTTTTTGAGAAATAAAAAGTTCTAAATATTTTCTCTTACAATAGTAGTTTTTATTTTAATTTTATAACACAAACTTCATTATATAATAATATCTATATAATGATTATTATTGGGAATCCATTAGAACTATTTTTTTTAAGCGAAAAATTTTCATTCACTAAAATACGGGCATTACAAGCTAACTTGAAAACAAGTTACCAATCAACAATTTGAGTTTCCCAATCCACTAAAGTGTACTGACCATTTCTGACCCTCCAAACAAACAAACACTAAGTAAACAAAATCCCATAATCGAGGACAAACTCTAAAGACCATAAAGGTAATAAGACCCAAAGTCATAGAGACTAACTATTTTTGAAAAATAGAAATAAGACAGCAGACATAAACTAAAGTAATTGGAAAAACCGACATCGGTTTTCAACCTTAGGAAAAGTAAACCAGCCATCCAGAGAACCACTCTGGATAGTGGCGCATGGTCTCCACCGCCACTATCCAGAGGGCGAAAATGATAGAGACCCAACTGCCGGAATCCTTGTCTCCTCCGCCCAAGCGCGTGGATGCGGATCCCTCCGATGAAGGCGCATAGGACACGATTGTGAGGCAAGGTTATAAATATCATTCCGTTCCGGCCGGAATTGTCAGAGAATTTCGTTCCAGAATAGTGGCCAGAATGCTGAAAGCTTATATTCCGTTCGGGCCCAAATTCCGGCCAATTTCAGCCCATTCAGGCCGAATACTGAATAAGCATTTTTTTTTAATTTTTTAATTTATATTTTTGAATTGCAAAATTATTTCAATATTTTTTTCCTCATTTATTTTTTGTTTTTTGAAACTTTTATCATTTATTTGGTTGTTTGTTGTTATTAATTCCAGATATTTATGTCAATCGAATTAGTTTTACTTTTTAATAATTATTTTTAATAAATCTAAAGTCTTAAATTTATTAAATTTATCAGGTATGTATGTTTTTAATTAAAGTTGTATTGGTTTGTTTTATAATATAATTATTATATATAATTTATTCATATAATATCTATCCCGAAATTATACCAGTATCAGAATTTTTCGTTCTAGTGTCTCAACCGGAATGGTCACCGGAACGGAATTCATAACTTTGTTGCAAGGGGCGCGTGTAAAGCACACGCTGCTCCGATCTTCACGCTTTCGATGTCTTTGAGAGATCGACACCTTAGGATAAGAATGGCAGCACGCATATGGAGTTCCAGCCGGCGAAGGCCTACCCAGTCGACAAATGTCTCCTCCACCCCGACTCGATTCTTGCAAAAATCAACGACAAAAAACAAACAAACAAACAACAACCAAACAACAAAGAAAGGAAGGGAAGAAGAGGACGGGAATGAGATCGAGAAAGGGGGTACGCCTGGGGAGATCGAAGAGGGGGGGAGGATGGGATGGAGAAAGCCCCAAAATAGAAGAAAAACAAAGAGAAACAGGAGATGAGAGATGAAGAAATGGGAGGAAATAAGAAAAGAGGGAGAGAGGGGGAGGCGCTACTCACCCCCCCCTCCCCAGGGGTCGAAATGAGAGTGAACGATCAAATCCATTAGAACTATAAATTATAAGTATGTATATATGAGCCTAGCTATCATATAAACCATATATACATGCATGCATGGAATATTTAAAGAATTGGCAGTAGTACTCGTAGTAGCTAGTAGCTAGTAGGCAGGTAGCTTGCAGTGTCTCCGTACCATTTTTGTTATAACAAGCACCTAGGGTTAATACTTACATGAAGTGGATAGTTGGTGATATGATCATACTAAAAGTATTATCATTGAATTGATTAAAATTTAAGATCAAAAAAGACAAATTTACACACATATTAAAAAAAATTTGTCATATTTAATACAAACTAAGGAGAAAAAAGTGGAAAAATAGAATAAAAGTATTTTTTATTTTTAAAAGTGAATAATATGTAACGCCCCAATAGAAGGTCCAAACCACATGACCCATATTCTAAAAGGACTAGTCAATGATACAATTGGAATCCTATTGGAATCTTATAAAGAGTAAGAACTTCTCATTCCCAAGTAATGTGGGATCTCATACACCACCCACCATTATCCATATCATATGGAGTATTACAATCTACCCCCTTAAATGTTCGACGTCCTCGTCGGGCCTGTTCCTCGTAGGTGGCACGGCTCAAGTCCCACATTTCTGGTTAGGATAGGCTCTGATACCAACAATGTGGGATCACATACACCACCCACCATTATCCATATTATATGGGGTATCACATAATAACTCTTCAAATTTAAACACTTTTAAAGGGATTGACCAAACTTTTAAAGATAAAAAATACTTTTATAATTATGTTCTTGAAGAGGACATGAAGATTATCTCTATCAAAAGTCGACTTCTTAGAATTATGTTGCTGATGATGGACTTGGAATTAATTGAGGTATTATAATTTGCTGCATTTCGACTCGAGAGAACGTCTCATGCAAACCTCTCACATTAATTTTTGTGACAGATGTCCCAAATATATTAGTATAATAGTATAGTTATAAGATGATTTCCATTCATATGAAAGAGTGAAATTTCAGTTTTTGATCATTGTGATTCTGTCTAAGAAGCTATATGATTGACCCTTGCTCTTAGATCAATTTTCCACGCCATTATGGAAAATAAGAAAAATAAAAAGGATGAAAGCATGCAAAAGTTGAAATGGGTTCTATAACATCCCGATTTTGAGAGGTCCTAAGAGTTATTCCAAATCATTTGATAATCAATATTTACCAACTAAAGAACTTTCCAGCATCAATCACTTAATACCAAAGTCTCCAAATATATAAAACATAACGTTTCCAAAATAAAACATTAATCAGATCACCAACATAATAAGACTAACAAAATAAACCAAATATCTCCATATGTCTAAACATAACTGCGGAAATAAAGTTTACAAAAGTCTTTGTAAACACCCAACACAATTTAGAACATCTATGAAAATAAAATAACACTTAGCTAGTCTTGCCCAAATCCTCTATCATTGATCACCCGCTGACCCATCAAACTCATATGAAACAAAATCAGGAAGATAAGGGGGTGAGTTACTAATAACTCAATAAGCAAGCACATATACTAGTGAATAAGAAAAGGCTTGAACATTTATATCATTACCATGCCGAACAAAACATTTTCTTTCAAAAAGAGTAAACATCAATTCTATTTTCGGAAAGCACAAATAAACTTGTTATAAAATATCAAAGTGAAAACCAAAAAAAAAAAGAAAGTATATATACATTTTCAAACACATCTCATCAAAACAGATACTATGTTTAACTTCTATGGTGGGGTTGTACCACATCATACTCGTGGTCAGGCCGTATGTCACTATCATACTCATGGCAGAGCCATATGACACTATTATATCCATAACAAAACCGTATGCCACTATTATATCCATAACAGGATCGTATGCTACTATTATATCCATAATAGGGCCGTATCAAAAACAGAACAAACATTATAATCACATTCCTCAAAAAACATATTCAAAACTCGTACCAAAGTTTTTAAGTTACCACCTTTTGTAAAAAGAAACAAAATATTCTAAACAACTTCTTATCATTTCGCATACTAAAAAAAAACAGAAGCAACAAACTCATTCATTTGCAATAAAACCACTTAGAACATTCTTAATTCATCAAAAGAAAGCTTTTCCAAAATTCTTTTTGCTCTTTTCCAATACAGAAACAAAATGCATAGAATTAAGATCATATCGACATGGTTCTTGCAGGAAAGTACTTTCCTTCTTACAACTTTTGTGCAAATGCTAAATAACTATGTGAGGTTGCTTTTCAACTTTCTTTTTAGAAACAAAATGCATATTTCATGTCAACCTCATTTCATAATCCAATCCAATCCAATCCAAAATGCCATTATCATAATAAAAACTCAAACCAGCCCCTATATGGTTTCCATACCCATCATAAATTTAAACTCAAACAAATATTTCCCAACCCAATAGCCACAATACCAATCAACTTCAAGTTCAGTGCACTTAGCCCAACATCACTCTCAAATCAAACCCAAACCGTCTATAAAACTCATTTTTACAACACTACCAAACATAAATAGCCAACTAAACCCGATACAGCCACCAATTGCATCCATCCATCCATCCATCCATCAAGAGAGGGAAGGACTGGTGACAAACTTACCGTGCGAAGAAAAATATTAAAATAAAAATCAACATTACATGATTTCGATTTGATGGGGAGAAAATAGAAGAAACCTAGGGTTCAAAATTAACACAAATCCACTATAAGAATTAGGGTTAAACTACCACACGAAAATAATAAAGAGAGTGGAAATTAAGAGAATGAGTGGAGAAACACTTACCAGCTGTGAGAATCATAAGCCAAACGAAACTGCAACAATTACTGTGAGTTGCACTAGAAATTTCGAGAAGGGAGAGACGTCTGAGTGCGTTTTCCACTGGATGAGGGGATTTTTGATGTGTGAAAATAAACCAACATAAACTGAATAGACGTGAGTGAAGGTGAAGATTATTATTAGAGACTTTCGGAGAACATGGATTTGAGGAAGAAGATCTGTTAGGCGGGATCATAAATGGAAAAGTAAGAAGCTTACCTCAAATGACACCGTGCCACCTTCATGGGCATTGGCGATTGTGACTGTGACCACAAATAAACAATTTTTGATTGTGATCAAACAATTTTTTAAACGGAAATTAATTGTGTAATATTGACATAGGTATCTGAGTTATAATGAGATACACTGCCATTTGGAAAGTAAATGACCAATATAATTTGAATGGCAGTGAGGCATGTGCAAATAATGAGAAGTTGGTCTTGAAAATATGTCGACGATTCATCTCTCCACACTTCCATTTTGAGCATATGAATATGAACACATGAGACGAATACCAAAATTTTGAAAAATTATTTATACAGGGAGCGAAATCGCTCCATCAATTTGCACATAGTGAAATATCCAAATATATTTACTAAAATCATGATTAAAGACTAAGCGATAGAACCGGCAACCAGCTGATGATAGGACTGATACCTGCGGGCCCCAAACATTAAGATCATATAACAACTCAAAAGTTTTCTTAGATCTAGAGGGATGTGGAAAAATAGACATGATATTAATTATTGATAAACTGGAAAGGAACCCAATTAAAATATTGATTGTGGAGATCATCAACCACGTGTAATGAGCATGTACATTGGATCAAAGTAGTCGAAGAAAGAGACTTGCAATATTGCTCCTTATAATTTCTTCTCACTTTATATATATGGAACGGCGCCCAGAGAAATCTCTGCTTAACTATTTTCAGACACCCAAAACCTGATCAGAAAGAATATTTTTACTATTTTCAAAACTAGATCAGATCAATTATTCAGCTTCCTATACCAATAGTAGCTAGTTTTGCTGGCCGGGTGTGTTCTTTTCATTTTTGCCTAAAAAAGCGATCGAGGTCCTAGACTCTTACTTCCTACTTGCTTTTCCTAGTAAATGAAAAGCTGAAAAAAGGTTGGTTTGAAGCAGATATATATCCATGTCGTGCAGATCTCTTTGATGGCTGAAGCAGGCCGCCGCTGAAGCGCGCGCGCACGTACGTACAGATACATAATATATATACATATTCATGTACTTATACAAAGGTATGTTAATTCCATGCATTTACTCTTTAATTCTCCAAGTCATCTTGTATATATATATATATATATAATATATATATATATGGTTGTGTGCTTTCTTCTTCTTTTTTTCACTCCTGATCTCTCTCTCTCTCTCTGATCTCTGCCATGTTGTTCTGATATTCTTTGTTTTCATAATGATCTGCACGTATAGTACTCATATATATGATATTGAAAATGAAAGCATATCATGATGAGATATGGATCCATCGAGCTTTGCATTTGGTCGATCGTGTCGATTGGTGTTTTGGAGAAACTTTTTCTTACCCACATTTTCCTCAATTTATGATGGATAAGATCACTAGTTTAGATGACACTATAAAAAAATGGGCTTCTGTAATTCTTTAATTGCGATTAAATAATATTTATAATTAATTTTAACTGTAAATTAATGTTTATCATTTTTTATTATATTTAATTATTACTAATTAGAGCTTTAGAAGTTATAAAACAAAAATTGGTGTAATACTTAATTAATTATTCACCTACCTAGCTTTATATATTAATTTACTATCATCTAGTTTTTCTGGGAAATTAGGTATAATATTTATATATATAGCAATTTTAGCATATTGCAAAAGTCTAGAGTAGCTAGTATATTCATGATTTAAATAGTGATTTGAGATGAGATAAATTTTTATAGTTGAGTAAAATATTATTAAAATATTATTTTTTAATATAATTATTATTTAGTATTATTAATATAATTATTATTTTAAGATTTGAAAATGTTGAATTATTTATTATATTATGTATGAAAATTTAAAAATATTGTAATGACCATATAGATGAGTTGAGATCAACTCCGGCCAATCCAAACATGGCTAGAAATTAAGGAGTGGAATTCTAGAAAAGTGAGTAAAATTTAAAGAAAGATCAGTAAATATGATGATGACTTGAGATCAAAATGGTACATAAATCTTACTATATTATAATATTATGTATGAATATTCTATCATCTAATGGAATTTTGAGGCTCTACCTGATAGCATTTATGATGTATGAGCTAATTACTAGTATAGATACGACGTACGATGTGTCATGGTTATCCAACCATGCATGCATATACATATATATATGTATATATATATATATCCACATACATACATATATACATGATCATGTGTTCTGCACAATATTGACTGGCCGGTCCTAAGCGATCAAACTCATCAACACGTCACACATTGCGGTACAGAGAATAAAGGGTAATTACCTAGCTAATTTAATCACACCCATGATGACAAACTTAATCATGCATGCTATAGTTAGCTCTTTCTTGATCCTTCGTCGTGAGAGAAAATGTTGAACAAATTAGTCACAAGGATGTGACAAAAGTTGCCACGGGTGGGCCGGGTCAAAATGATCATATATTTGTAATTATAATTGATGATAATCATGATAATTAGGGAATTATATTAATAAGAAATAATATATATAAACCTTAAAGTTTCATGCGAATCATTTATAAAAAAGTAGACCCACTAATAAAAAAAATAAAAAATTCACTTTTTTTTTTATAGAACCATACTTTTAAAATTTGTAGATTTAAAATTTTTACTTAATATTACTTATATATAATATATACATATTTATAGTACTTAACCTATATATATATATATGGGAAGAAATATACAATATATTTTACAACACTTATACAATATAAGTTATAAAATAAGAGTATTTTTATAAATTATCTTGTAAAATTAATATCACTTTATAAAAATATTCTTATTTTACAACACATATTAGATAAATTATTGTGAAAGGATAGTGATAAAGGTACTATCATTTTACTACTTATTAGTATTTTTTAATTTTTTTATATTTTTATCATTTTCTTTTAAGTATTTTTTTAACATGTTTAATCATTAAGATAAAATAAAAATAAAAATATACAACTTTACTAATATTCATTTTCTTAATCATCAAATAAAATTAAAACAATAAAAATTAAATACATAAAAAAAAAATTATAAATCAATAATAAAATAGTAATAATTATCATTATTAATTGTAAAAAGTGTTGTAATTTTATTAATTATATATATATATATATGCATTGGTCCAAGCCTGCACATCATCATGATGTACGTAACGTGATTTGTAGCTAGTGTGACCTGTTTCAGTACCCCATATTAATGATGTCTTGTACGTGGAGGACCATGAATGCGATCTGAGAAGGTTAAGGAAACCGACCCCATGATATTTGGAAATTTCTCATCAGCTTCCGCAAGCAGCCAACTTCCCCACAGACCCCACCATGCGACATAAGGCTCACATATGCACTCAGATTGGCTTGTCCCATCCCATGCATCGATCCAAAGGCATGCACCAAAACTCCTCACAAATTAATATACCAAACAAGAACGTACAAACATGGCCACCGACTATACACATATAAAGCCTAGCGCTCGATCATGGCCAAATTAGTCAAGTAATTTTCTTTTTCTTCCCGACATTCTAAATATGGAAAGAAGTGATCTTTATTTATACATGATGATCAGTGTTAAGATATATATATATATATATATATATAAATAATAAAATTTATTTCTTTTCATCATGTTTAATTTTTTAGATAAATGATAGTTTTACATGATACCAAAATAAATATTTTGAGTTTGATCTCTGATTTTATTCTCTTATCATTTTTAATTAAATATTTTACTTATTGGACCTACTAATTGAGGAAAAGTCTGATTGATAAATAAGAAATATTAAGATATAGAAGAATAAAATCTAACTATTTCCATCAACTTAAACTTTTAGGACATTTCACAATCAGTATTACATTGCATGCTTGATGAACACCAGACGACAGAACACCTTTGCACAGGGAAAAAAAATTAATGAAATATTGCATGCATGATATTATTGAGTAAATATTTGTTTTGTATGAATTTGGATTAAAACAGAACTAGTGTGTGGATCGAAGTAAGATTAATCGACGCTTTGGCCGGGTAGCACATATATACGTTTGTGTTAATGTTGGCAGTTTGTTCAAAGCCTTCACCGATGAATTTATCTAGATAGTCGGTACGTGTATATATATATATATATATATATTTATATTTATATTTATATATGTTAATTAAACCCCTGGTATGACCACAATAGCTAGAGCCTATTAATTTATTGGCGTTGGTAGTTGATAAATATTATATGGATGTCTTTGTGGATGAATTAGATAGTGATAGAAGGGAAATGATTCAGGAGGTCTGGTTGGGGTCCAACGCGGCTGTAGTGGATAATTATATATTAAGGTAATTAAGCAATATTAAGGAGAGGGATAATCACCTCCATGTTTTTTGTTTCTTAATACAAACGGAATTAACCCTCGTGCCACGCACTCCAATATTTACTTTTCTGGACAGGTTTGGGATCTAAGATACATAATTTTCATATGAAAAATATTAGTATGCCTACTAATTATGATTATTATTTAAGAAAATAATTATTAATATATTGATATTTTTTTATATTTAAAAAAAATAAAAATCTTTTAAAAAATTAGAAAAAATAAATAAAACATAATTTTACACCAACGGTAAGGATGAGCGGTGTTACTCAGGCGATAGAGTAGCACCGCTCTTTTCATATTATCTCATCTCATTTCATTTCATTTTATTCCCAAATATAATTTAAATACAAAATTTTCAAACTAAAAATACAATATTCTCAAACTAACCATTACAACTTTTTTTAACTTTCAAATGAAAAATAAAAATATATTATAACTTTATATATTATAACATTATTCTTACAATATTTTAACTTTATAATATTTTTTATTCAACTTTTTCACTTATTTTACAAAACTCAAAAAATATTCAACTCAAGATATATATCTCATTATTATTCACAAACTATCTTACTATTATTTATAATATTTTCATCTCATCTTAATACTCCCCCAACAACTCTAAAAAAAATAAGAAGAATAATATTTATGCATTAATTTGTTTGAAAGGTTGATAAATTTTACTTGACATTGATTATAATATAATGTCAGCTTCATGAGTTATCATCTTTAATTAATGAAATCTAATTTATAACAACAATCTGGACGTTAAATTAGTTTTTAAGATTCAATAACAACAAAAATAATAATAGAAACTATTTAGGACGTATTCTGCCGCTCAGTCCTCCACGATGGTCCAATCGATTTGAAACCTCCTATCCTTCCGACATCGACCCTCTAAAGAAGAAGTACAAGATTCCCTTCCAAATCAACTTGGAAGTGTCGAGGGAGAATGTGAGGGCCAACGACGTCGTGGGGAAAGCGTAGAAAGTTGCAATTTTTCCCATCATGTTCGCAAAGGGTTTCTGCTTCCCCTTCATCAGGCCCGTTCGGTAGGTCTTCCACTTTCTGGGCCTGGCCCCAGCCCAGATCCTGCCAAACGGCTGGCACCTATTACTGGCCAACTGTGTAGCCTTCTAAATAGTGCTCTCAGCATGAAATGATGTCTACCCCAACCTAACAGCTAGAAAGTTCTTTTTGTTGTACCGCCTAATATGTCGTGATGGAAACATCATGGGTTTCCAGATCAAAAGCAAGGACTGAAAGCTAATCCGAATGGAGGAAAGGCACTCGAGCGCAAAGGACTACTAGAGGAAGTTCTTGTTCGTCTAGGGCAACGACTGGAGTTTTTCGATAAAGATGTCGGGGGCGAGTTCCCCGTTCAGATGAATTAGGGTTTCCTTCCCTCGACAATGCATTTGGAAGTGGCCCTCACTCCTAGAGAGACAAAGAGGGTGGAGATCGTGCTGACCTGGGCTCGAGCGGACCCTGACCAACTGTGGTACTGATGTCCTCCTTGACGAGGAGAACATCCAAAAGTACCTAACCCAACCAGACAAGTTCTATGCCAAGTATCAAAACATCTTGGGAGTTCTCGACGACCTCCCCCCTCCATCTCGCAGACGCGCCTTGGACGAGGCGGTCAACAAGAGAGGAGGAAGAAGGGTCGTCATGATGGGGGCACAACTTCCTTGGGGCAATCTAGGCTTCCCAAGCAGTTTCAGACTTTGTCCCCGGCCTCCTCAACCGAGCTGCAGCCCTCCAAGGCTAAAGAGATCTGGCCTGAGACTCATAGGCCGGTCACCTAAGCCCAGGTGGAGGCACACCAGGCGATTGGGATATCTTCTTCCTCGAACGACAAGGATATTGATGTGGCTTTTTTGTGGCAATGACCAACACTGCCTCTCTTATCTTTCGGTGTCGCGGCCTTCTAGGATGCCTTCCACCAAGAATCAGAGAAGCGGGCTGTCAAGGCGAGTCAATTGCCCGACCCCCCGTCATCTTCCTCTGAGTACAACTTTGACTCCAAGGAAGATTTCGAGTCGAGAGGTCCTGACGGCGCCGAAGTCTATTTGAGTTGGGATGAAGAGGACCGAAACAGCAACCAAGACGACAATGGGGGTGAAGAGGGGGAAAGTTCCAGCTCTGAAAGGGAGGATTGGGAAGAGGACCGGACGGGGAAGACTTCTGAGGCCACTCGTTGCTTGGGGGACGTCGAGGGCAACCGCGAGGTGGGCGAGACTCCGGGCGAGGGAAAGGTCCCACTCATGATCCTTACTGACTAGTCGTCCCCGGAATAGGCTCCAGTCTTTGAGGTGGGGTTGATGTCGGCGGCTTGCCCTGAATCTCCTTGCCACCCTTCTTCCCCTTTCCGGCTCCGTAGCGAAGTTGCTTCCCTCAGGCAACTTTTTGATTTGGAGTCAGGCTAATAAGAGGGGCCAGAGGGTGGCTCAGGTTAAGGCCCAGACCCAGACTTAAGGCCCAGACAGAGACTTTGGCTCTTCTCCACGCTTCGAATGGGCCAAGGTCAACGCCACCGAATGGGTGGCTATGATGTTACAGCCCCTCCTAGCCCAAGTAAGGCTTTATTATTCATTCTTCTTGTACCTTGTCTTTTTCGTACTTGATTAACCTTTCTTTCTATGTTTAGGTTGCAAGTCAGGTGGCAAGGGCGATCAACTCCAAATTGGCAAAGCTTGGGAAGTTCAATCGGGAGATCGGGACGGTTTGCAGGTTCAGCTGCTTCAAACTAAAGCTAATCAAATGGCAGCTCGAGGTTTCTAAGTGCACTCGCAAAGGGTTGGTAAAAATTGTCAAGAAGCTGAAGACAGAGAAGGAAAGTTTGGAGGAGAGCAATATCTCCTTACAAACCGAACTGGATGATGCCCAAGCCTCTCTAGTTGCTGCTACTCGGAGATGTGCTCATCTCTCTGAAGCTCGATTTGCTGTTGCGTACGACCGAGTGTATGTAGAGAGAGAACTGGTTGCGCGAAGGTTAAAACTGGCTGCCTCTGCTCAAGAACTTGTCTCAAAGGGGAGCCTTGTAAGTTTCAGAACGCGCACAAGTCACTCGGGAAAAAGAGTTGGCTGCTTTCGAGTGTGAACGAGCCATTTAAGAAGCCGAGATGACGAGTACCTGCGCTGCCTTAGGTGATGCCAATTGGAGGTTGGAGGAACTTGAACTTCAAGCGTCCCAAACAACGATTGTTCATAATTCTGCTTGGGTTTACGGCTACTCGAAAAGTTTCCAAAGGTTGAGGGTTGAACTTTTGTTAGATCCGAGCTCAACATCGAAGCCCTCAACCTGAGGTCCCTTCGCCCAAATCCTATTGCGAAGAAGTTCGCCAAAAAGATCAGCAAACTCGGTTACCCCCCTTTTAGGACTCAACTCCCCCTCCTTCACCCTCGAGATGATTTTGTAAAAACTTTTTTGTAAATGATATATGAAATGAAGTTTCTTTCTGTTACTTTTTGCACTTGTCTTTCTTCATTTGTATACTTTGCTCTTTATTTTATTTCTTCCTTACTCCAGTACCCCTCAAATTCCTACCGATGGCACTTGGATAGGAATTGCTTAAGGCTTAAGACACTTTATGCTCGAGTAGTTCAGTTACTCGTTAGGCATGTTGAGGGTTCAAGTTTGGTGCACGGCCTATACTCCGCGAGAGTTGATATCACATGAGCATGTTAATGGCTCAGGTCTAGTACCCGACCTCTACCATGCGGGAGTTGACATCGCTTGGGTATGTTGAGAGTTCGGTCTGGTGCCCGACCTCTACCCCGCAGGAGTTGACATCGCGTAGGTATGTTGACCACCCGTAGGAGTTGACATTGCGTGGGTGTGTTGAGGGCTCGGGTCTGGCGCCTAGCCTCTATCCTGTGAGAGTTGACATCGCGTGGGAGCTTGCTTGGGAGTTTCAATACCTGATTTCATTGATAATTCTGGTGTACAAGATATAAGGTGAAATATATACATACAAGATGAAACATCACACGTAGTATTTCATCAGGTGTTCAACATTCCATGGGAGGGTAGTTTAGCTCCTTAACTATCCTTGAGTCGATACTAACCCAACTGGTTGTTGCTGTTACTAGGTAGGGTCCCTCCTAGCACGATCCCCATTTTCCTTATACTAGGGTGGTGACACTCGTCTGCCTTAGTACCAAATTCTCGTTTGTCAACTTCAAGAGTTATCATCTTTAATTAATGAAACCTAATTTATAACAACAATTCAGATGCTAAATTAGTCTTAAAGATCCAATAACAACAAAAATAATAATAATAACGGTTTAGGACGTATTTTTCCACTCAGCCCTCCATAGTGGTTTAATCAACTCAAAACTTGCAAATAAGGGAAGAATATGAGGTCGGGGTCCAGGATCTATCCAATTTTAAAGTTAGTTTCTAGGATGAAAGTTTAGAATAATATGAGAAAATGAGAGAGTGTAAAATGTAACCTGATTTCGGACTGGTTGAGTGCTATTTATAAGCGTTCTTACATCCAGCCTGTTGGTGGGGGTGGTTAGTGACACTCAGCGACACTGTGCGATAGTCACTCGACCAATTGCGTCAAAACGAACAGCCCTCCCTTAGGTAGCCCAACAAATGATAGCTTAGTCATTTCCATCTCATCTTAGCCATATTAATTTTCCTAATTACTGACTGGGCGAGACTTGGATTCCCAAGCGGTAATTAATGCAGTACACACCACCCATCTTCTGCAACTAATGCGTCACATCTTGCCCAATTTTCCACTTAATGTGGCACAACATTCGGCATAATCATGTCCCATTAGTTTTAATGTAGCGGCAGTACAGTTGGGGGGCTAAGTTGGATGCCTAACACTCCCTTCAAACTTCGCGGACGCCCAGCATTACCCGAATTCGTTCCCCTAGTCAGGTGGACGCTCAGGATTACCTGGGCTTGTCCCCTAGTTGAGTCTCTTTGCTTTTCCGACATAGGCTTGGGTCGATCACGAAGCCTCTAGGCTTTATGATCCCGATGGGCCTAGTTCACTCGAATCTTTCTCTCATAAACAAACCTCAAGAGTGGTATACTTCTCATATATGATTATAGATTTATTTTATGGACTTGGAATTTTGAGGTATTATTTGATGCATTTCGGCTCAAGAGAGACACCCTCACATTAATTTTCGTGATAGATGTCCCATATATATATATATATATTAATTATAAGGTGTAGATTAATTTACATTCTAAAAAAATTGTTTATTTATAATTAATTGTATTTTGTTAAAATGATTTTTTTTGTAATGTTAATGAGTTTTTCATATTGTGATAATTCTGTCAAAGAAGCATGATTTACCCTTGATCTTAATCAATTTTCCACGCCACTATGGAAGATTTAACCTAGAAAATATAAGGAAGAAAGCGAAAGTTGAAAAAGGGTTCAGATTAGACTCCCAAATTCTCACAAGGAAAAAAAATATAGAAATATAAAAAGGCCACGGTCCCACGTGAAAGGGTGGATCGGATGCCATTTGAAGCCAGCCTTTATCTCTATCTTATTTAATTAATCTTAGTAAATTAATCTCAAAGACTCAAAGTCAAAGCACCGAGGAAAGAAAAAACAATCCAAAACCTTCAACTACCGTTATTCGGGTCATTGGTACTTACCATTTTCCTTCAGTTGTTTCCTCTCTGGCTCTCTATTGCAAGCTCCACTTTCATTGTTCTTTTTCTTCTTTTGTTTTGTACCATTTGGTTATCAATCTGTATCTTCACAGATATGAAGCAACGTTCGAAGCACCACCCAGAGGTACTCCTGTTACTTTTCTTGCTCCGTGAATTTTCTTTTGTGATTTTCTTTTTATGGGCTTGGTTTTTGGATAAAATATATCGAGGGAAAACTTGCAGAGAAGTAGAGCTGAAATATGTTGTTTGGGTTGGTGCGTACAGCTCTTCTGGCCCAGAGTGGTGATGCGCAAATGGCTTAACATCAGCACCAAGAACTCCGATTTCAGCGCTGACGAAGACGACTTGGATATAGATTCCGGTTCCGACTCCGAGGATGAAGGTCACAATTCTCGCGTTAAAGCCTTCAACTTTTTTTTTCTTTTTTGAAAAGTTCTAGTTTTTCTCAATATCTTACTTCTGTATTTGAACTGGGTTGGTTTGTGCTGATTTGATGTTGTTGCCGATAGCCTGATAGTGCAAGAAAGTCTTGACGTCTGAGTTTGACGTCTGAAAAAACAAAATTGAGGAACTCATCAAGAGTTCTAACTTGGAAATGGCCCTATGGGGGAACACTGGAACTGTTTGCTTTTTAGTTTGTGTGGATATCTTGGAAATATGCTTTGGATGGTTTAGTTATATGCATGGATTTCATGGTGTCAATGGATTTTTTTAGCTGTCCCCGGATTCTCTGAAAAAAGGGTTTTAGATGGGATGGACAGAAGAGTTTGAAGCAGTACGGAACCCATTGAAGTGGGTCCTTGGGCAGATCTGAAGTTTATAATTCTTGCCTTTTTTTCTTTTTTCTTTTTTCTTTTTTCTTTTTTCTTTTTTCTTTTTTTGGCTTATGCGGATGTTATTGGTAGAACGGGATAGTGTTAGTTGGAGTGTTTTTTTTTTTCTCATCAAGTTTTAAAGAGTCCCTTTTGAGGTTTGAGTCAGACTATCAAATGTATGTTTGCAGGATTTGGTCAATGGGGAAGACAGTCGCGGTTGATGGGCAACAAAGGGGATGGTGCTCAGGTTGATCTTGAAGGTAATTCATTTGCTTTGTTCAACTTTCGTAATTTGCACATTGACATCAGTTTTTTTAGATATTCATACAGTTTCAGTGGCTTCTTCTTGAGATTGTACCAATTCTTGTTTTGGAGATGGAGGAAGTCGTTCAATATTGAGGGTGCTCTTGACAAGATAACTTCTTGAATAAACATCAGTAATCCTTTCATTGGTTAGACACAATTGGGTTTCATCAGACCATTCAATATTTGGGTAATTTGAAAGGTTTTCTTTCAATTGAAATTTCTCCGTGTCCCTGAAAATTGGCTCTCAAATGCTGACCAAAATTTAAGCAAATATAACTTGATATAATTAATCACCCCTGAATCTTGTATTGGCATCAATTTATTTCAGAGAATAATGCCTATTGTTGTTGGCCATTGGGACTATTTTTTTCTGGATGCTTGTTGTGGTTGCCATTCTGGCCCCTTCCTGTTCATGTATCAAGGTATATAATGAGGAGCTTATTGAAGGGTAGAGGGTGTGGGCTCGACATGAAAATTGAATAATTCTGTAACAATAGATATTAGTCATTCAAAATTAATTGCATTCTTTGGGCAAAATATCCAATTTACGCTACAATAATGTCTTATGCGTATTTTCAGTTCTGATACTATCCTTTCAGGCTTCATCACTTTGTAGGCTGATTTTTTATTTTTTATTTTTGGACTTCAGATGCTCTTCCAATGTTAAGAAGAAGAAGAAAATCAGAAACTTTTAGGGCACAATACATAAATAACGAGGAACTCAGGTATAGTGTGCCTAATCTGAAAATGAACACTTGTTGCACTCATTCTGGAAAGTATAAAAAGTGATGGTATCAGTTTGAGTTACTCAATTATTTTTATTCGGCTCTCCTTTTGTCCTAGAATATGCGTCGGGACTTGGAATGTTGGAGGGAAACTTCCACCTGATGACCTAGATATTGATGATTGGCTAAATCTCAATGAGCCAGCTGATATATATGTGCTTGGGTGAGTCTTTTCTGAAGTTTTGTGAATATGGGTAAATTATATGATATGTTAAATTTGGTGCTTTTATATTTGCTTTATGTTGCACTACTCTGTTCTATTATCTCATAATTGTTGATATTCTGCATTTAATCCTGATACATGTCAAAAAATCTGAGTGGTTCTTTCGTTACGAACAAATTTGTTCTATACCTTCTCTGTAATCTTAATCTGTTGTTTCTATCCGGTGGAGTCCTTGGAAGCATGACTTCTGCTCTTTGTTCACAGTCTTCAAGAGATTGTGCCACTAAATGCAGGGAATATCTTTGGTGCTGAAGATAGTCGCCCAGTTACAAGGTGGGAAAACATCATCCGTGAAACACTGAATCGAATCCGGCCCAAGGAAAAAAATGTAAAATCCTTTACTGATCCCCCCTCTCCATCAAAGTATAAGCCATCTGATGATATCCCAGATATAGAAGCGGAGATGTTTCTTGAAAGTGATAGTGATGTAGGTGATGAAGTTCACCCATTGGATGAAGAATCCAATGATTTTGATGAAGGTAAGGATAGATCAATCACAGAGCAAACCACATATGTGAATTCTGGAGTTTCAGACTGTCCTGGGAGTGCCAAATTAGGTTTTCCAGGAGAAGAAGAACTACAGAGGCAATTTTCTTCTCCAAAGAGGTTGGATAGGTTAAATTGTTTGATGACGGAACATTCAGAAAATGTGGAAACATCAGTTGCTCGACACTGTGGACAATTAACCAGAATTCTTAGTGGGTCAGAAAGGATTGGTTTGAGCTGGCCAGAGCCTCCATTAAACTTGCTATCTCAGCGTGTATTAGAGAGGCCTAATTCCTTCAGATCAGTTAAATCTTTTAAAGCATCCAAATCTTTCACGACAGATAAATATTCCTTCAAGTCAACTACAAATGAAGTGCCTCCACAGATAGCACTGCTTGCAGAAATTGACCTCAAATCTCTCTTGAAGAGGAAGCGAAGATCATCATTTGTAAGGATAGTAAGCAAGCAGATGGTTGGGATCTTCCTCACTATATGGGTCCGTAGGAGTTTGCGTAGACATATTCAGAACTTAAAAGTGTCTACAGTTGGTGTTGGCGTTATGGGCTACATTGGTAACAAGGTTTGCTTCTTTCCCTGATGTTTTCTTCATTATAGTGAATTCTTTTTGGCCGTAGTGCTTGTTTCTATAATAATTTCGTTGTGAGGAAACACATTATATTTTATTTTTATCGTTATTTGCAGTTCTCCTCTTAATTGCATTGCTTTCAATATGATGTTTTATGTCAGGGGCCACATGCAATAGTTTTATTTGGCATGCATTATAACTACAAATGTGTCATATTTTTGAAGCCAAGTATCTCATTCCTGAAGGCATAGGGATTAAAGTAATCAATGTATGTACTAGCATAACGTAGATATCCAGGAATTGCAAATTTTGAATTTTCCTGCAATAATGAGAAAGCCACCCATTGTTTTATGCTTAAAAGATGTAGTAGAGTTGGTTTAAAGTATAAAGTAAAAAGAAGTAGCTTCTTATCTAATTCATTCTGAGGAGTAACGTTAATTCTGTTTTTGTTTATTAATTGTTTTTTTCATTTTCAATATGCATCTATCACTTCACTTATTATATAGTAGTCTTTCAGATTTCAAGACAGTTCTTCAATCTTCCAGGGATCAATATCCGTCAGCATGTCCATACACCAGACCTTTTTTTGTTTTATATGTACTCACCTGACCTCGGGTGAAAAGGATGGAGATGAACTAAAAAGAAATGCTGATGTGCATGAAATACTTCGGAGAACTCGATTTCATTCATTTTCTGATACTGGACTTCCCAGGGGCATCCATAATCATGAGTGAGTATATCACATGCTATTGCAGAACCCTGAACCTATATCTCTCCCTCATGTCCCAGAAATGAGGTTTTCTTTTTTCCTTATGGTTTATTTGGTGCTATCATTATTTCTCGAGTTATGATGGAACTACAGTTGGTTCTGTAAAGTCAAAAATCTTCATTTGCTTATGTGGTGGTTAGGTTCTATTTGTTCAACTTTTATGCTTCAACTTCAACATTTCTTCTGTTATGTTCTGTTACTGAGTATTGTTAGAGCATGGCCCTTGAGGTTGGCTTAGGCCGTAAAGGCAGAAGGCGGGGTTATGGTATGTCTTAGGTTCAGATATTTTTTTATAGGTTCAGATATTATAAAAAAAAAATTGCTTTAACATTGGTATATTCTGAATGAATTTACATCCTTATAGAATATTGTTATTGTTTGAGTGGGTTTGCATTGTTTTTGTGTTCCCGAGGTATGCTATCCCAATGAATGCATCAGTTTCCATCATGTCTTTGAAGAAAAGTTTTTAGCATTTTGTAATGCTTCAACTTGGAAAAGGAGAATCCACAAATATATTAGACTCGCAATACAAACCAATGGACTCAACTACAGCTCATAGCAATAAGTATAAGAAGTGCAAAAGTATTGACTCATAAAACTAAATAAAACCATCTTCTTGTTGACTGTTTCATCTACTGATATATTAAAATCATATGTATGAACTATTAAATAAATTTCGGTAATTTGTCGTTTCACTGGTATGTTTGAGGAGCATCTTCTTCCTTCTTTAGATGGAGTTGGTTTAGTAACATTATTTTACTTTCTTCTGCAGAAGAATAATTTGGTTGGGTGATCTCAATTACCGTATAAACTTGCCGTATGAGAAAACACGAGAATTAATTTACAAAAAGGAGTGGTCTAAGTTGCTTGAAAAGGACCAGGTATGTACTCAATTTAATGTGATACTCTATCTAAGTTAGGGTTAATATTATTGGAGCACTGTTCACTGCCTTGTCCATCATACCAGTGTGAATGGGGCTCCCATGGAATTTTGAACAATAGTGAGCCAAGAATGTGTTGTAAACATCAAATTTTGAGTTTACTTATATTATCAAACAACTCAAAAACTCTGGTCATTAGTCTGGTGCAAGATATGGGAAAGATTTGTTAGGTCTCCATCTTTTTCCCTATTGACATTAATATACACTTAAAACATACAAGCACTGATGTTCACATCTATAGACTTCTTTATTTTTTTTTTATAGGTAATCAAGAATTTTTATTCATTACAAAAGAAAGCATAGCCCAATTACACAGGATGTATATATAAGTATCTAACTAGGGTTTACAACAAAAAGTAGAAAATCATGGACATTTAGTCCATTAAAGAAGGCATAGACCAAATACACAAGATGTAGACTTAATTCTTATTGTACCACTTTTTCCAAATCATTAGAATTGATCTTGATTTGATTAATTGAGAAATTGATCATAGATTTAATGTTTTTAACATGAAAATTAAGAAAGCAAAGGTGCAGCACACTAGAAAAGAATGTGCTATAATGCTCACGCCTCCATTTGTATTCAGAAATCATCTCATCTCATATTATTATTACAAATTTTTCAAATTTTCACACAAAATATAATACACAATTCAAAATTTCTATATCCCAATTCAACTTTTTCATATCCCAAAATAATAATAATATTAAAAAAATAATATTGTAATAATATTTTATTCAATTTTTAACTTTTATCTCAACTTATCTTATCTCATCTCTCAATCCAAATGGGACCGCCTATGGCTTTACATTTATGATGCTTTGAATTATCTGGATATGGTATTTAAAAGCCTGAAGTATCTAGTTAATTCTTTCTCAGTTGCACATTTTTAGATTATTGATAATCACAAATATGTAATCTATGGATGTTCATATATATGCAACGTGGCTGTATATTAATGGGCTACATAAAGAAGAATGGTCAGATCATGTTTCTTGAACTTGGGTATTGGCATTCCACTTGTTACTATTTACTTCATTGGGAAACATGAAATAAAAGGCAGAAATAATTGAAATGTACTTAATTTTCATATTCGGTAAATATGCTACATTGAACATTAAGGCATATGGTAGCATGGATCACTGATGACACCAGTACTTAATACTTACGACCGAGTTTCATCCTTATATAGAGCTGTGCTAGTTGAGTATAGATCACCAATGCACAACATTACATTAAATCTTTATATACATGTATATTAAGACATGCTATCTTATCTTCCATTGCAAAGAGAACGCAATTTTCTCATTTGATTGGGCATAACATTGGAGAAAAGCCAAGTTATAGGATTGTAACAGGCTTAACTTCCATGACTTTCTCCTTTCAATTGTAAACCCTAACTAGGTATTTCTCATGTATACTTCCTGCATACCTGAGCTTGGCCTATTTCTTGTTTGCACCATGAGGTATTGAATCTTGGGCCTTGAAGGAAGTGATAGCCCAATACCAAGGCCTTCACCACTTGGGCCAACCCTTTGGGGTTGGGGTTGGCCTATTTCTATTGATAATATTTCAATGATTGGCTATAAAAAGAAAAAGAAAAAAAAAAAGATTCCAGTTTGGCTTTCAGTTGTATTGACATCTCATTCTAACAGCTTGTACGAGAACTTAAAAAGGGTTGTGCATTTGATGGATGGTCTGAGGGCACTTTAAGATTCCCGCCTACATATAAATATGAGATCAATTCAGAAAAGTACTGTGGAGAGGATCCAAAGGTTGGAAGGCGTACACCAGCATGGTATGCTTCTAGTTGCCTAGTCTGAGTGCTTGATCCCTGTACCTGCTAATATTATGCTTATTTGGTTGCTAACTCAGCCCCAGAAATGGTTGTTTCATCATGTTAGAGAAGTTATGATTTAATTTGTTCTGTTAATGTAAACCTTTCCATATAACTTCTAAGTGTTGGTTTTTTTCATCTGGAATTTATGTATATGTGCAGTAACTTCAATAGATTTCTTAGGTCGTTTACTCACACAAATGATCTTATAATTTTCTGCATCCTTAAGTCTGGGGGTTTTGGTAACTGTTATGATGTTTGTCTCTATGCTCATTTGGTATTGTTACATTGGCTGTGTAAAGTGCATCCACGTGTTCAATAAGCTTATAGAGCTTTTATTAGCGCCTTGTCATCAATCTTGTCTTTATCAGTTTCAGCAGAACTCATATTACTGGATACAAAATATTGAGAAGGTCTAACTGGCAAGCATTTTGTTGTCATCTCAGTTGCTTTTCAATTATCTGTCTTGTGACAAGTTCTGGAAAAGATTCTAGGAACTGCAATTTCGTGTGAGCAAACTGTGACTGATTGTATTTAGGGAGTGAATCTAATTGAAAGACTAGATTGCTTTGGAAGAATTTTAACCCTTTGAGTGAGTACCATGAAAGGAAAGTTTAATGTCTTCAGTATTTTAACTTCACAACTTTGGCATTGTACCTGCTGAGCTACATTTGCCATGGATTCGGTGTCTCTTCTTTCTTAGTTCTACCATCACAACTAAGACAAGTTATTCCACATAGCTTTCATTTATTTAGTGAACATGTGCTCTGGAATTCCCCAAAGGTGCTTTGTTTAGATCTAAATTAGATTTTGACCATTGATCAAGCTCAAATTAATAGGTAGCAATATGTAAATATATTTGTTTATGGAAAATCTCAATTATTTGTTTAAAAAGTTACCGTAGCTGACTCTCTTGTTCCAGGTGTGATCGTGTTCTTTCATATGGCAAGGGACTGAAGCTTCTAAGCTACAGGAGGACTGAGCTTAAACTTTCAGATCACCGACCTGTGACTGCCACATATATGGCTGAGGTTGAGGTGTTTTCTCCCAGGAAACTACAGCGGGCACTCACATTCACCGATGCAGAGATCGAAAGGGAAAATGTTATAGCAAATATGGGTATTGATGCTGGAATCGCTTAATATTGGGAGAGGTTAGTACTTTGCCATGCCATGTGTGTGATTGCATGAGGTTCAATTGGCTTTTCATCAGAGTAGCTAGGCTGTACTAAAGTAACTAATTCTAGGGAAATATTTGGTTAGCTCCTTTTTCTGAATAAAATAAAACAACGCCCTTTATTTTGAAGTTGACATGCAATCTTCTTTTACAATCCTTAGCTGTAGTTCATATAGACATGCGCTCTGGATTCTTTTGGGATTTTAAACTTCGTTTGTTTTCACAGCTCCTCTCAGGTCATCTCATCTAATCTGCGGTCATCTCATCTAATCTGCGAAAACAAATGAGACCTAGAGAACCCACTTCAGGTGGCTGGTCCAGTAATCTCTATAAAGCTTTTGAAGCTGTGGGGACATGCTTTGACATGACTATTCAAATTTATAGGATTAATCTAAGGCTGGATCTTAGAGCCTTTAGCTGTTTAATTTGTAACAGGCCTGATTCTGTTGTGTTTCATTTGGTGATCTGATGGGTTTGGTCATGCTATGGCAAGATTGGTCATCTTATGGGTAAGCTGAGACCGGAACTAAGCTTGAAAATGAGATTGAGCTATATTCTAGTTCTCCATAGCTAAGGTTGAAAATGAGATCCGTTCTGTTTTTTTTTCTTTGCCATTATCATACTTTTTTTCCCTTTTTAAATGCAAATCTCTCTCTAATGCAGGAAACATAATTGGGAGTGTAAGGGAGGATTTCTCAACACTTGAGTGGCTTTGGGTGAGAGATCCGCCTACTTCTGAAATTCTCAATAGCATTACTACATTTCACATGCATTCTTTCAATTTCATTTATTGGTCATTGATATTGTATATTGCAGTTAGTGTGTAAAGGTTTAGCTATAGGAATTTTACCAATAGGTCTCGTAGAGCATATTAATTCTGAAGGCAGTTTCACACAAATGGATTACCGTAAGTAGTGTGTATTAAAGATCACAGCTACGAGTGGGAAAGTTTTCTATAGTTGCTTAGAAAGTATACCTTGTAAAAAACGTTTGATGCATATTCTCATGAGATATTGCTGCTATATGCAGATTTGTGCTATTTACCTTCCGACTTCAGATTCTTTTGAAATTCTATTGGAAAATATATCTTATGTTCCAAGAATTCTTTTTTATTGGTAAATTCATGTCTGAATTTGTCAACAGCTGTGTGAACAATTGAATTCCATCATATGAACATAACAAATTTCATCTCCACCTTCCCACCCCGAAACCATTTTATCCGCCTGAGTTATGGTACGCACAATAGGAGTCATTACTCATTATTACTCAATCTTGATCTCACACATAAGTGTCATCTTGGAAACTAGGGATTTGGATAGTCCTACCCTCCAACATTTTTTACATTCTGGCTTCTCTTAAGACTTGAACCTAAGACTTAACCTATTCCATTCACACTTGCATCTTTCCAGATTTATGTACTTATTGTGATACTTGTGCAAAAGTAGGAGGGTTAAGTATTCTTTATTTGTTTGTTTTGTTGGAGTTCCAAGATATAACTCATTATTTTCCAAAATGATGCAGTAAGTTCTATAGATGTAGGCACAGAGTTTCCTTTTGGTAGTTCTTGCACCGATCCAAACCCTAACCCCTTTCAAGGGAAGATCTAATATATTGAATTAATGGAACTTTGATCCCAGATTCTGCTTATCTCTAAATCCTTTATTTATATCTTGGTAAGTATTTTACAAACAGATGGTGATTGTCCAGACTCACAGGAAAATATTCTCACATCTTTTTATTCTGAAATTTGACGTTTTAATAATCCATTTGCACTAAATGATGGAAGATTGCTTTAGGCCGTATTTGGATTGAGAGATGAGATGAGATAAGTTAAGATAGTTTTGAAAGTTGAATAAAATATATTAAAATATTATTTTTTTAATATTATTATTGTTTTGCAATAAAAAGAATATTACTATTGTTTTAAATTTTGAAAAAGTTAAATTTGAATTTGAAAAATATTAAATAGTTTATTATATTTTGTGTAAGAATTTAAAAAAATTGTAATGATAAGATAGAAATGACGGCTTAGCTTAACATATCAAAGTAATATGTCGAGTAAAAATCCAAGACTCCCTTGCAATGGATCCTCTCTAGCTTGCTTAATCAATTTTGATAGAAACTCTCAACTCATAACAACATCCATTAAAATTGGTTTGATATCTTACCTGTACAAATTTAATTAGCTAAATTTGTTTAATTTGAGTCGTTTTTCGATTGAATCGCCTTTCTTGTAGATAATATATCTTCTAAAATCCCTTGTATCATCTCCTTAAAAGCTATCTTTCATTTAACTTGCATATTTTTATTTGTCCCAAAAAGGAAAAAGAAAATATTTGTTTTGAGTAATGAGTGCTACTATAAATGTTTTTCTATCTTGGGTTTTATTAAGAGATTTATAATAATTTATGTTATGCATTTTAAGTAAATATTTGTTAAAATATTTCATCAAAATACTTATGATTAAAGTATTACTAAAAAAAAAAGTTAGTTTACGTACAATCTCTATTTGGAAACTATTCATGCAAAATCATACAATTATTTTTTAAAAAATTAAAATTTATTATAATATCTTTTTTAAAAATGATATTTGTTTGCCTTTTATCCCATACCACGTTGGGTCTGCATACATAACCACGCAATTCTTTATTTAAAATTGTTTTTATTACAGGTCTGTTTCAGCTTCCATTATTTGGGACTCGTTAAGGGTCAGGTCTTGTTAGTTGTTATTTTTTTATTTAATTTTTTATATTATTTGTTTCACTCTTAAATATTTAAAATATATATATTAATATAAAATAATATTTTCTTAAATATTAAATTTAAAAACAAAAACAAAAAAATCTGAAGTGATGCACACCAATTAGACTCAAATAAGGGTGGCTTTAATTATTTTTTTTTCTTTTGTTATTTGTCAATGGTCACGCCAAGCTTTGGAGACTTTCTTCAGAGTCCAATCCCCAAACCCAGGATAAGGAGTGGTTGAAACTTCTGCTACGTGGCAAAACGACAGGCAATAAACCAAGCCAATATGCGCACGTTAGCAACTCCAAGTTTCTTAGAACGCACTCCAAAAGAGATGAAAATCACTGCAACGCTGCAGTTCCAAAGTGACCTCTCCATTGGACTACTCACAATGTTCCTTCTCAAGGTACACATTACTGCTTACATTTCTTTCTTTAGTTATATCTACTATAACTGTATTTTTGTTCTTGATAACGGAACTCATTTGATATTATTATTACTGCGCTCACTGACAACACAAAACAGACATGGCGATCGACGGCTTTTGGTATATTCGGATACCTCAATTTCACCAAAGCCGGTTTCGTGTAAGCCCAGTTTCTGCTCTTCTCGTTTTCTTTTTGGGTTGTTCTTCATTTTCTTTTTCTTTTGTTTTGGGGTCGGTGGGGTTGATGGGTGTGTTTAATATTCGTGTCAATCACGATGAATAAAGTTGTCATGGTTTCGATTGTGATCACCTATCAGTGTTTTCAATTCCAATGCTTTATATAAGAATATAGGTTGCTGAAAGGGAACACATTTACATCTTCTATGATCACATTTCCAACTGATTGGGGAATTTTTTTGCTTTGTAGTGAACATTCAAAGAAGTTCAAACCAGAGGATATGGAGATAAGAATGAATGGCAAGAATTGCATAGTTACTGGAGCAAATTCTGGCATTGGTTATGCAACTGCGGAGGGTCTTGCTTCACGGTGTGATTATGATACAACTTTATCTTTACCTAGATTGTTTTCACGGATGAAATTAAATGAGTTGAGATAAAAATTGAAAAATAAATAAAATATTATTAGAATAATATTTTTAAATATTATTTTTGTTTTGAGATTTGAAAATTTTGAACTATTTATATTATTTTGTGTAAAATTTTGAAAAAATTATAATAATTAAATGAGATAAGTTAAGAAGTTTTCTGAAAACAAATTAGGCTTAAGGCCCCGTTTGGATTTGGAGTTAAGATGAGATGAGTTGAGATGAATTTTGAAAATTGAATAAAATATTATTATTATTGTTTTAGAATTTGAAAAAGTTGAATTGAGATTTGTATTTTGTATTGAAATTTGAAAAAAATATAATGATGAGTTGCGTCTCCAAATCCAAAGTATTTTGAACTTGTGTTTTTAGATGGCTAATATATAACTGTGTATATATATATGATGCACAAATCAGTGGAGCAACCGTCTTTATGTTATGCCGTAATAGGGAGAGAGGAGAAGCCGCACTTTCTAAGATTCAGTCTGCCACAGGCAACACAAACGTACATTTGGAGGTATCTGCTTTATTTAGATTTAAATGTTTCACTTCTTGCTAATTTTCTTCTCCTTCATGGTTATTTTCGAGGGTTTTATGTATGCAATCATATGCATTAGTGAATCCAAGTATGCTATATTCTTTGAGACTATACAATGGCTAACGGTTCCAAGAACCTCTCGTTCTTTTTTCTTTTTCTTTTTTCTCCTTTTATGTAACTGCAATGATCACTATGAAGTTGGGCTTTACTTGCAAGCGGCTTAAAAATTTAGCTTGCAGGTCTGTGATCTTTCATCCATCGGTGATATCAAATCATTTGCATCTAGATTTTCATCAAATGATGTACCCATTCACGTACTGGTAAGGCTGCCATTTGCATCTATAATTTTGACAGACAACTCTCAAAGATGATATTTAACATGGAAGATTAAATTGCCTCTAGGTCAATAATGCCGGTGTGCTTGAGAATAAACGAGTTACCACTTCAGAAGGGTGTGTCCTTTCACTCTATGTAAACTAGTTTGTATCCATTTGAATCCTTTTTCTTGATGCATAGAAATTAATGCATTGTGGCTTTAAAAACTTTTAAAATTCCAGGTTTGAGTCAAATTTTGCGGTGAATGTATTGGGTACCTATGCCATCACAGAACTGATGCTGCCACTACTGGAGAAAGCTGCACCTGATGCTCGTGTTATCACAGTGTCCTCTGGTGGAATGTACACAGCTCCTTTGACCAAAGATCTACAGGTAATTGCTTTTTTGAATTTTGAGTAACCTTGAATTCTAACACTAAATACTTATTTAGTTTCCAATTGATTGTTTTGAGGCAGTTCAGTGACGGCAACTTCAATGGGGTGGAACAGTATGCTCGAAATAAGCGAGTTCAGGTCAGTTGAGTCGAAGATCTGTAAGACCTTTAATGTCCGATATTGCAATCCTTTTTTTGTTGAATGTCACTATTTTATGGTTTCCAAGTTCTAGTGGAGTTTCTTGCAAGTCTTGGTGCTTGCTAACCGTGAAAAATATTTAGAACTTAATCTTAATCAGGACACGGTGTAAAACAGGTCCTTTACACCCTCCAATAAAAAAGCTGATACACCCACAGCTTTTTAGAGGAGAACAAAAGCAACAACCTAAAATGTAAGCAAAGCTTTGGGGTGGGCAGCCACCCCTTATATTTTATGGTTTTTTCATAATTTTTTATAGTAGAATTACATTTTAAGTTTTAGATAAATTTTATCAGATTGATCTGATCTACCCATTATGGAAAGGAAGTCAGCCTTCCATTGGGTAAGTCTGTACACCACATCCTGACTGTAGATGCTCTAAGCCTCTCTTCTCCTTTGTTGCTCCAGTTGCATCTCTTTTTGTGCCTTTATTAGATCTCTTATCAAAGAAAAATATGTTTAGATGGTTGGAGTTGATGGTTTTGATACTACCATATTTCTTTTGAACTCTGTTCACTTGTTGCTTCAGTGAAATGTGGAATCCCAAGTTACACCAAAAGATTTTTGTACGTGCTGTAGTAAAAACACTGCCACTCAAGTGTTACAGAGTTTTTTTTAAAAGTAAGAAGTATTATTAATCTACGTAAATAGGCAATGCCTGAATACATAGGAAGCGTACTAGACAGAGCCTAGTTACAAACTACTGGCCATGGAAAGTAGCATAAAAGCCATTAAAACTCGCTCCATTCAATACAATAGAAGAAGACCAAAGCAACAATGTGTGGTAGGAAAAGGCCCTAAAACTATCCGGAGTTGCTATATGTAGTTGCGAAATCAATTCCTTCTGGAAATCACTTGGGAGTTATCTCTTTTCAGGTAGCACTAACTGAGAAATGGGCTGAAATTTACAAGAATAAAGGGATTGGATTCTATTCGATGCACCCAGGTTGGGCGGAAACGCCTGGAGTTGCTACGAGTTTGCCTGGATTCTCTAAATCGTAAGGCGCTTATCCTTCTAAGTATACTTTGAGATCACCCCATTCAGTTCCCTACTACTCATTTCCTTCGTTTTCTTTTCCTATTGATCATAACTTCCTTTTCTTTTCCTATTGATCATAACCTCCTTTTCTTTTTCTTTTTCTTTTTCTTTTTCTTTTTCTTTTTCTTTTTCTTTTTCTTTTTTTATCTTGAATGTATTTCAGGCTTTCAGGAAAACTTAGAACAAGTGAGGAAGGTGCAGACACAGTTCTTTGGTTGGCTTTACAACCAAAAGAAAAATTGGTACCAGGTGCATTTTATTTTGATAGAGCTGAAGCACCTAAACACCTTCTGTTTTCAGCTACTGGTGGCTCTCATTCAATAATCGATTCCATTGTCGACCACATCCGTTCCATGTCTAATCTCTCTTCACAAAGTTGAAGACGCTTCCACTGAAATATCAATTGATTATAGAGAAATTTGATGTTAAACTTAAAAGTTTTAATGATGAAGATAGCTTTGACCAAATTGTTGGTGGGAGTGCTACCTTGAAATTCTGTTTGGCCCCCATTAGCAGAATCGTCTCTCTGCCTCTAATTTTGCCTTTGTACAGAAAGTTTTGTCTTATTATATTTCCAACTTAGAACTAAAAGTAATATTGAATGTATTGATTCCACATTCAAACATGCATTAGCTTTTTGCCACCCAGTAGCATTTACTTTAAGCGTCATCTCCCTTCCACCCACTTCCTCTGATTGGCTTATTTGCAAAGAAAAAGTTTGTTTTTTTTTTATTTGCACCAAAACAAAAAGTGTATGACTTCACTTTAGATAATGCTTCCCAGGTCCCTCCATCTGGGCAGGGTAATATTATCTACTAAACCACTAGCTTGATGCTAGTCATTTGAAAAACAGACTTTTAGACATTGATATTAACGTAAATAAAATTTAAGAAAAGGACCCAAAATTTGAGGATTTGGCGGGTACTACACTACAAGCATATATTTTTAAGAGTTTCTTCAGCCATGAAGCAGAGATTGTTATTGAGAATAGCCATCAGATTTTGTGATTCGATTCTTTGTGCTAAAAAGGACGTGCTTAGGTCTCGTTTGTTTTCACAAATACAAAACAAATATTTTCATCTTATTTTATTTAATTATTATAATTTTTTCAAATTTTCATATAAAATAAAATAAACAATTCAATTTTTTCAAATCCCAAGATAAAAATAATTTTAAAAAAATATATTATAACAATTTTGTTTAACTCTTAATTTTTATTTTAACTTATTTCATCTCATCTTTAAAGCGCTAATCTAATTGACATTTCCTCTCAAATTTACCATTTTCACGTTCTAAAGATAATTTGAGTTCCCCTTTCAATGAATAATGATTAGGAAAAAGAAAAATGGGGGAAGCAGTGTAAACACACTTTATTATTATTATTATTATAAGGGGTATTATAATGTTACAAGTGGATCCAACAACAGCTTCTCTACCGTATGCGACAACATGCTTAGATTCTTATCGATCCCAAATCTAGGAAATCACGAATTTTTATAAGAGTTTCACTAAGATTTCCAAGCACTTCATGAATAGCCCAATAATGCTGGTTTCCTCAGCCAGTACTGATGAAATCTCTGCCTTGCATACTCCATGTAGTCAAAATCAATCTTGTTCACATAATCCTGCAGACAAGCAGACAGTTAGTTAATCTTACCCTTCCAGTCCCTCATAATTAATAGTGGAACCAGATGTGGGAATGCTTACTGAAATAACTCCCCATAAGCCCCAAAAGAGATGGTTTGCAAGGGTGTATTTCTCCACATCTTGGACTAGCTGCTCCACTTCTGTGTCACTTTGTAGGTTGCCTGTACACCAATGTTAGAGTTGCTTTTTATGTATATTAATATGGGAATCATTATAATTTTCACAAGATATGCAGTTTATTCGTTATCTATTGTAGTTTGGAGAATGGTTTCTAAAAGTTTCACTTTCCAGTGTTTGCTTTGCTAGATTAAGGCTCCGTTTAGATACAAAAAAGTTTCATCTCATCTCATCATTATAAATTTTTCAAATTTTCAAATAAAATATGATAAATAATTCAATTTTCTCAAATCTTAAAATAATGATAATATTAAAAAATAATATTATAATAACATTTTATTCAATTTTCAACTTTTATTTAAAACCAGTAACAAATATAACTGAGTGGAACTTGTTTCAACTAATGCACTCGGAGGATCAAACAGCTAAAACAAAACACACGAGTCCCAGAACCTTTTTCTCATACTAATCACTAGACTGAATTGGAAACTAAGGGATAACCTGCTGAACTCAGATATATGCTCACAAATCTTTGGCGCTCCTCCAGATCTGATACCAAATGCAAGGAAGTAAAAGGAACAACTTAGTCCAAAGAATGCCACCCCAATCTCATCTTACAAGTTTTATTAAGGAGAAGGTAATTTTGAGGCAGTGACATCCTCAAATATATGTGTGTGTTGTGACTATATAAACATTTACCTGGATATTGACTATAGTCTAAGATATGAGGTGTCTCAGAATGGTAATTTGCTGCCATTTCACAGAAATGATTTGCTATGTCATAAGCAACAGGATTGTAACTTGCATACTCGTAATCCTGCGCCAAAAACAAAATAATACGAAGAATATGAATTTTCTCAATAGGTTTCATGCATTTAGTCTAACCACAAATGTAACCTTATGTTTCTACTTTCTTAAGAATTCTTAAGAAAGACCAGACAATTCATTTATGTAAATTCGTTGCAGTAAATTTGCAGTTTATAATGTATCATCTTTGGAGTAAGGATGGTTCTCAAACTTCACTGGCCTAAGGATAGCTCTTCTTCTTCATAAGCAACACCATAAGAGGTAGAAGAATCAATCCCATGCCAGAAGAATGTAACTTTGCAATTATAACTAGGAAACAATTGAAATAACAACAGAGATTCGGATGTTAGAATGCAGAGGCCATAGATAGAGCTAAAAATCGAGAGTGAGAAACTTACGATTATAGTGATTAATCTTGTCTCTTCATCCATCATTATATTACCATATTGAAGGTCATTGTGACAAAATCCAACTTCTTGATGATCCTGTGTCAACTCTTTCTCTAGCATACTAATTTCCTCCCCTAGAGAATCCAAGCAAAATTCCTTGGCATCTTGAGGAGAACACAAACTTTTGGCCTCACAGAGCCAGTTTCTGAGGAAGGAACACAAACGGCATTAGATATCTTCCTATTTAAGAGGGAACTTTTAACTGGTTTGAAGTATAATTTTAACTTGTTTATAAAAGGGAAAACAGTCCTTTTGATAATAGATATCAATACCTCATTCTGTCCCAGACAAGTCCATTCCTTGGACCAGGCAAATCAAGATTGTGGAACTCTCTCATCTTAGCTGCTATGAGAGCAGAAATTTCAGGATCTCGGAGGTCAGCCGCGGATAATGTCTGGAAAAAAAAAAAACTGTTATCTAAAATGTCCTCGGTAAAAACTTTTCCAAGTAAAATGTTAACTCTATTGTAGCCATTTTCTTATCTTAATGTTATCTAGATGTATCTTAAATGTGTTGAGGAAGAAAAAAGCATCTAGTGGAAGGGGGAAAAAAAAGGCAATTCAAGCAATACACATAAACAAGAATTCAGACTCTCGAAAGCCATCACTTAACCACCAGAAAGGATGGCCAAGCTTTCAGCCCTGAGTGCTTGAATCTTTTTTCCTTCAATGTACCCTGCTAATTCGATTCCAAAGGTGCATTTTTCGTACTTTATCAAATGGAAAACTTAAAAAATAGGTAAAAAGAAAAGTTTTCATGATTAAATCAGGTATAATGGGTCAACACAAGAAGAAAATCATTGAGGCCAACCTATCCCAATCCATATTTCATAAACTAAAACAAGTTTTCATGATTAAAGCAGGTATAATGGGTCAACACAAGAAGAAAATCATTGAAGCCAACCTATCCCAATCCATCTTTCATAAAATAAAACCTCATTCAAAATAAGCACCACTTTTCTCAAATAACATGTAATCATAAGCATCCAAAATTCACATACCCTAGCATGAATGAACTCCTCAACCCGCCCTTCCGGGAAGCGGCCGAGAAGGCGAGGCCCCTGTCCGTGCTTTGAAATACACTCAAACGTCCTAATCTCATCATCCCTGTTAAAGAAAACCTCCACTCCTTCACCATAAACTCTAACCAAGACCTTTCTAACAACCCCACCATTCTTTGTAGGCCAGTTTATCTGGTAAACCTCATTGGTCATTGCACCGCTCAATTGGATCACCTGCAACGCCTGCATATCATCCATCACGTCACCCCAGTTTGCAGCCACCGATCGAAGCACTTTCTTTAGTTCCTCAGGGAGACAACCTTTGACAAATCCTTTTTCCTTTATGGCCATATCGTTTTTCTCACCTAAAACACAAACAGAGGAAATTAATCAACAGATTCAACATCTCATATTCTCAAGCAAGAGAAAATGGAAGTAAACCTTAAGAACGGTGAAAACATGCATAACAAAAAACGAAAATTGGAATTGAAGCTCACCCAAGAAAACAGTCCTCTGAAAGAACAGAGAGTTGTAAGGGTGATGGTAGACTTGTTGTGAGCTTTTATTCAAACTCAGAAAGCGAATTTCAACCACTTCAGAAAGTTATGCTCATTTAAACAATAAACGAGACCCAGAATCAAATGCAATCTATGATATTATTTGTATTTAATCAGCATAAGACCAAGAACGAGCCTTCGTTCCCTTTCTTTTCAAAACAAAGAGATGGCAATATAATATCTCGAGTGGATTAAACTACCACGGACTTATCGTAGTTGGCACCTTTGAACAAAAGCCAATGGGGAGTTACCACGTGTAGGAGACCAAGTACAAGGTGAAGCGTATCAAAGATTCTTCTTCTTATTCTTCTTTCCTCAGGAACGCTTGGAGAATCTGGAGCGGGAAAAATTATGCGCCCAACTGAAATGGACCGGTTCCAAACGGAAAATAATGTCCTAAACCAATGGAAGGTGACAAGCGTACTGATCTTTTGCATCTACGACCTTCAACAGATCAAGGCACAAGCTATATATATATATATATATATGTGCGTGTGTGTACTGTTGCATTGTGCGCGTGCCGCGTGGATCCGGAGGACGTGTCCCACACCACATGCGGGAACAAAACGCGTTGAAACATGCGCAAACAGTTGGTCAGTATCGTCGGCAGAGGAGATTTGCTCTTTCCTCGATTCTTTTTGTATTATTATTTGATATATATATATATATATTTTTTAATTATTTCCAGTCTCATTAAAGGGCCTCCATTCTTTTTTTTTTTTTTTATTTGTCCTCTCATAATCTTCTTCTTCTTCTTCTTTATGGGAGATATTTTTGGGGAACTTGTTAAAGAGACGGAGATATTAAAGGTACCAAAGATTTATTTTGTCTATTATGCTATGTTCAAACTTCAAAGAGATCAACTTCAGAAGTGAAAAAGAAAAGTCTCGTTAAAAAATTATATTTTTTATTCTTTACACCACGCAATACACATTTTCATTTTTTAATTCTTTTTTATTTTATTCATCCTAATTTTATTGAATTATTTTAATCATTATCCATACATCACACTTTTATTAAAAAAAACAAATTAAAAATTAAGGAAATCGTGTGTAGTATAGTATAGTGTGAAGATGATAAATATAATTTTTTTAATATTTAAACACACTTTTAGCGTGTGATGTGAGATGATAAGCGAAGATTGTAATTTGAGGATTTATCTACAATTATTTGATATTATTCATACATGAGAAATATTTAATGCGTCACATTAACTGATGCAACTACCGAAGATGGCAAATTCAACGATATAACAATATAGAAATAGAACTTTGGTTATCCACAGAAGATGCAAAGCATCTATGACTTCATAAACATAGAGCATTAATGGAGAAGAGAATTTAATTTATGTTTTTTTTTATGAGGTAAAATATACTTTCATCTTTAACAAAAGTTAAAAAAAATATATATCATGCGTTTGAAACCACAACTGGTCTTTTGGGCCCTACAAGGTGTCTATGTTTTGAAAGGTTATTATTTTTCATTCTCCGACGAAATAAGAAGCAAAGAAATCCTACAATAACAATCAAAATAAAGCAAATTTCAAGATGGCCCTCCAAAATAAAGCCTACAAATTCCATCCTTCTTTTATTGCCACAGTCACATTCACAGCTACCTCGAAGTAGATGACCCTTAAGTGTGACTTCTGGATCAAGAACAAAATCCAGTGTCATTGCAGCTTCTTCCAACCAGATACGTGTGCTTCTGGATTTGTATCCAGGCACAGTGGCCATAACTGCAGTCAAACTCAGTATATCAAGACCACAAACATGGAAATCGAATAAGCTATCTTGAAAGGAAAGGAAATATGAGAAATTTGGTGCTTATTTTTATTAAGCAAGTGGCGAAAAGCAAAAATATATAGATGCCAACCCTTTTTACTCAAGTACTCGACCAAAGTTCTCTCTCTCTATAGCTAGCTAAGTATCCTCTCATTTCATCTCATTTCGTTTTATAATGTAGAGTCTGAAAGTGTGTGATCGTTAGCTCCTATGTAGTGGTCGAGAATAAAATAGTTGAGAACTTGGGTCTCACCAGGTGCACATGCAAACAGAAGGCAAAACCCTCCTACTCGGTAGAATCCTATCCTCTGATGAGGATGGTGCTGCATTGTTTACAACTTCTCTTACCAATGACCTTTGGTAGGAGATGAAAAGACCATAATATATATATGCCTTCATTCCGCATCCCCAATCATGATGAGACCATGTCGTCAATAACTTATTTCAGTCGGCTTTTTATTCTTTATCATACAAAATGTGCCATTCCCATTTTTCTAATAGATTATGATATTTTAAAAGTTTTCCATGGGCTTCCCCTAGATTATAAATGAACTTTAAATTATGCTAGTAAAGTATCAAACCTTCATATCGCCCTCCTGGGGCAAGCAAGCGATGGTAATCAGCAAAGGTTCTGCCTGCTTTGACCTGTCAATGAAGTTAAGGAGACACCAAAATACATGCTATGAAAAAGGAAGAACCAAGCCAATGTTTTGTCAACTAACAAATAAAAGTTCAGTGGATGGACCTACATTCAACCATAAATGTACAAAAGATCATTTCTTCTGTATTCATAGTTCAAGACATTGATCGATCAAACTGGTACAAGTGTATGCACAGATGAAGCTGGATAACATACATTTGTGTGTGCGTGTGCGTGTGCGTGTGTGTGTGCATGGATCTAAAACGTCCTAGAACATAACTCAAGAAACAAACTAGGAATCCATGCAGATCAAACTGTATACATTAATAAGCCTTAATGGTTAATTCTCTTGAAGTTTCATATCAAATGAAGGTATCATTTTTCAGGCCAAAAAATAAATATTAAATATACCATATTAATCAGCAGTGACATGAATGTACATTGACAACATTTTACACAAATACATCCACAATTCTTATGATTTACATGATGATAATGTGTGAAGAAAAGTTTGATTGTCATGCTACAATTAGGTCACCCCACACATAATTTCATAACTGGTCAAATTTACAAGCACTAGATCAAGCTGGCAACAAGCATATAATCTCTTTTATGAACATTACAGACGTAGGTTACACCACATAAAACAAAACTTATCATAAACAATTAAGCATGCGATATATTGACCACAGGCTATGGATAAAAAGATGGACATTGAGTTATCCAAGTTGTGTTTTTTACTATACGTTTTAAATTGTTTAGACATTGCATTCAATAGGGAATCCAACTGATGCTTAAAAGTAATACTTAAAAGTTTGAAATGATTTCTTGACTGGTGCTGTCTCAAAAATTTTTTACTGCCAATGCCTACAAGAAAGCCATATCCACAAATGATTTCCACCCACTAAAAGTGTAAGATTATTATTTTAGAAAAAAAAAAAAAAAAAAAACAACAACAACAACAACAACCAACAACATGAACGATAAAATAGAACTACGTGTATCCGTCCGGAAGTAAACATACAGTGCGATTTATTCCTTTTACTGTAATAGAGCCCAGCAGTGGTCTTCCAGTATCCGATGAAAAAATCCTTCCATGTACTCCTGTCTGAAAGTACGAGCCATACAGACAAACATTGTCAATGCACTATGTGAATTCCATGACATAGTCTACTACAGAAACAGCAAGAAGGGAGAATCAGGTCTATATTATGACTTTATATGAGAAAGAAGTTCACAGTCAAACCACAGAAGTACCTTCAAAAGGCTCGCAACAAGATTTAGCATGCTCATTTTGTTGTATTCCCAGAGAGTAGGAAGCTGCATATTAATATAGAGGTATAGATGATAGAGTTTTGACAAGTAAAACTAGATAGAAGTAAGGCCAGAAAAAGAAAGCTGAGTCACTGAAGTCAATTAATTATCCAAAGCACTTGCCAAGTGCTTTAACTAAATGGCAGGAGACTAGAAGAATCACATGGAGAGAGAGAGAGAGAGAGAACTTTAATGCTTTAATGTAAGACAATACCCGCAACACAACGTTGGAAACTACCAATAATATGATACCAAATGCATAATGGAATACCCGTACCCCTTTTTTTGGCTATGTAGGGAGCACTCATGGAAGTCTCAGACTCAAATTGACCATGCCAGACAAGCACAAACCAGAAATATGTATGTCAAGATCTTATCTTTTCTTTTTTCTCTTTTTTTTTTTTCGTACAACTAATAAGATACTAGATTTATGATAACATTAACACCTCATCATCATATCTTTTGAACTTCTTTAATAACAGTTCTTTCAAACTACTCATAGAAAAAAAAAACAGTTCTTTCAAACAAACTTGTCATAATTTACGAATGCACTAGATTGCAGTTTGTTACAAGATGCACTTTGATTAAGACATCAAATGCTCCTCAATATAAAACTGATTTCAGTGCTATAGAAATGTAGATAGAAATATGACAATACCAAGTAAAACACACATCAATAAGAGATCATCACTTATTGCAGTTACAATTTCAACCTAAAGAGTAAAGAAATTGGTGCTAGTACTACTCATTACTAAATTATAACTAGCAATATTAATACTAAGAGTTTTGGTCATAAACAATCCCCATTCTAGGAGTTAACAAAGAATCCTCACCAGTAATATGCAAGTTTTAACATAACGAGAATACAACTAATAATAGTAAAGAGACAAACTGACATCTGACCTCATTAGCACTAGGCCATTTGTTATCACTTATCTCTAAGGTCAATTCAAAACAACCACCATGTATATAGTTCCAGTCTTGCATGCCACCATATATAGGATACCTGCAGCAAATATCTTGTGAAAGAACCACCAATATTTACTAAAAGAAAAGGAAAAGACCAATTTTCTGAAAATTTAACAACCCAGATGACTACAGAAGCAAAAGTGACAAATGTCTTGAATAATCAGCATGCCAATTTGCTTCTTCAATAAAAAAATTCATCAGCATTACTTTTATGCTGTCATACCAAGATGCTCCATTTGTTATTCCTCCTTGAAATTCCTTGCTGGAAGACATGTTGTAGTGAGAGCGGCTGTATATGCTTGCCATGAATCGGAATGTTTCATCATCAGGACATCCAAAGTAATTTGTTCTAAAATTTATTCACACCAAAAGAAAGGGTAAGTGCAAAAGGCAAAGCTAAATTGACAAAAATAGCAATGCATAAAAAATAATGTATACTCAGATAAAAAGTAGAAACTCAACAAAGTAAGGAGGGGTGAGCAGTATTTCATATAGTATAATTTTTTTTTTTTTTTGATAGGTAATCAAAAGGATTTCATTAATATAAAAAGGCTAAGCTCAGGTATACCGGAGGTATACTTGAGAAAACTTAGCTAGTGTTACAAAGAAGAGAGAAGTTCATAGATACTAAGTCCGTTACAAACGATAGATTCCACCCATGAAAGCAAAGTCCTATAAAAGTAAAGTTTTAGTTCCTCCAAAGTTCTCTCATAATCTTCGAAGTTCCTTGTATTTCTCTCTCTCCAAATGCACCAACACATACAAATAGGAACCATATTCCATATAGTCACCACCTGTGAGTTGCCTCGGATACCTCTCCAACTCGCTAGAAAATCCCCCAAGTGAAGAGGCATGACCCATGATAAACCAAGTTTTGTGTAAAACTCATCCCACAACTTCTTGGCCACCTCGCAGTGGAAAAATAAATGATCTACTAATTCCCCTTGTTTTTTGCACATACAACACCAATCTATCACAACAATATGGCGTTTCCTCAGGTTGTCTATAGTAAGGATCTTGTTCAGGGTTGCAGTCCACACAAAAAAAGCCGCTCTTGATGTTGCCTTCGTCAGCCAAATACTCTTCTAGGGGAATCTTGGTAATCCAGGAGTAGAAAGGGCTTGATAGTAAGAAATAACCGAGAAAATACCTTTCTTGGAGTGTCTCTATTGCAACTTATCGCCTGTGCCATTAGGGATGTTGAATGAGTATAATGATGCTAAAAACTTCAAAATATTTTCCATCTCCCAATCTTGGGCATCCCTCACAAACTCAATATTCCATTGAGGGGTACCATTTGAAAGGACCACAAGCTCTGCAATCGTTGCATCATTGTCTCTTGCAATATCAAAGATAGTAGGGAAGGAGTCTTTGAGGCTAGTTATGCCTCCACACCAAATATCATGCCAAAATCTGATATGTGAGCCATCCCCTACCACAAATGCTCTAGGCCTAGTATTTGAGTTTCCACTATATGAATGACACTACAGAAAGAATTGACATAGCCAAAAATAGCCAGTACTGCAACAATTAGGCCTCGTATGGTTTCACAGACCATCTCATCCCATCTCATATCATATCAATATCCAAACATCATTCAAACACACTTTTCAATTTTTTTTTTTTTTTTTTTTTTGATAGGTAATCAAAAGGATTTCATTAAAGCACTTTTCAATTTTAAATTTTCAACTTTTTCGTCTAATCATAACAACTTCCTCAAACTTCAAAACAAAACACAAAAATTAATTTAACTTTTCAAATCCCAAAATAAAAATAAGATAAAAATATATATATTCAAACAATATTTTAACTTTATAATATTTTTATTCAACTTTTTCTCTCTTTTTCCAAAACCCCATAAAATATCTTAACTCAAACTATTTTACTACTATTCATAAACTATCTTGCTACTATTCACATGTTTCTCATCTCATTTGTATTACCAAACAAGGCCTAAATGTCAAAAATCACCTTCTCCATCTTAGGGGAGAATAGGTAATAGCAACAAATTAAAAAGTACAACAAACATAGGTTGACCCAATTCCAGCAGTGATAAAAAGAACACTCGCAAACCAGATGATGATGAAATGCCTAAGTTACATAAAAGCATGCTAGTAAGCATCCAAGATAATTCTTCAATGGAAAAATCAATTATATAGTAAATTTGAAAATAAACTGCATGGGTTGACAAAGCAAAACCAACAGTTGGTAGGCTAACATTCCATAAAATGATGGCAGCATAACCATAAACAGAAGGAAAGGAGAGAGGGAAAAAAAAAAAGCAACAATGAGTTGGAAGGATAGAGCAGAAATGCATGAAAGTGGAGGGCAATTTCAATTTCAAAGTGCTATAAAGCAGTACCCCTGGCCAAAAATCATCACCTTTTATCCTCAGTTCCATCCCATGGATAATTTGCAACTAGTGCACCCTGTGACCAAAAGAAGACACTATTAGATTTATTTCTCTATACACTATCTGACTTAACTAAGTATAAAACCACCACAGGTTACCAAGCTCCATGAGAGAACTTCATATCGTTGGTTTTTTTTTGTAAGTAAATATCTTTGGTTTTTTTAAATGGGCCATATCTTTAGACTAATATATTTGAATGTGTGAACCCAGTAGTGGTTGATGAAAATAAGTGGATCTTAATACTGAAAAGCAAGTTCTATATTAGAAGATTTTGTGTTTCTGTCTCCAAAAGTGATGAAGATATATTTTGTTTATTTATTTCTTACCGATAAAAAACAAAAAAAAAAATTAACTTTGATTTGAAAGAGAAAAAAAGGAAAGAAATCAAAGAACTAAGCATTTCTAACAATCAGAAGAATGCATTAGAAAATGACTATGCTCTGAATTTATAAAGTTGGAGCTAGTTTCAGTCTTCAGCGATGTAGTTTTCCACCCTTCTTCCACCGGTTAGATATATACTACTTGGCAACTTTGCAAGTAAGTCTTTGCTCTTCTCTAAAATAAAAGAGGAGCAGGAGAGTAGGGAGAAGTTGTCCCTGATACATAAAGATGCTGCTTTCCAAAAAACAAAAGCATATCTTTCATGATGGAGATAGAACTCTTCTGACCAACAGTTGAAAGTAACTATGGGTCCAAACTTGAAGGTAGTAACTGTTAAGATATAAAATAATAAAATAATAAAATGTACCTCTTCCTATCAGCTTAAGTTTTTGGGACAAGTGGTGATTTCATATGGTATCAAAGCAGAGGTCATGAGTTCGAATCCTGACTCTACACTCTATCTCATTTAATTAAATATTCCACTTGTTGGGCCTACTAATTGAGTATAAGTTTGGCCCACAAGTGAAGAGAAGTATTAAAATATAAAATAATAAAATTTACCTCTTCCTATCAGCTTAAATTTTTAGGACAAGTGGTGATTTCACAGTAACATTAACATCAATTATAGAATCAAAGTTGATTGAGAGAGTATACCTATCAAAGGGTGATAGTGCAGCTATGGTTTTACTAAGGTTAATAGAATGAAAAATAAGGAAGTATTACCCCATGCAAACTGGCAGATGCTGTAAAATGTATATCTCTCAGCCAATTCATAATTGCTCTGGTTTCAGGTTGCCGCACAGCTACGTCGTCATTCAAAGGAAAGAACTGTGATTGCATTCAAGTCAATGTCTTTCATCATTAGAACATCCCACAATGAATATGAAAGGCAAAAGCATTGTGTTCAAATTATCATATTCTCTTTGATTGGGCGTTCAGATTATAACAATTAAAAGATGCTTTTCAGCATCCCACTTTGGTCATATGTCACTTAATGACCTCAATTGAATCTAAGCAGCTGCTATGATTCAAGGTCTGAGCCCTCTCAAATACAACAGGCATCTATAGATGGAACATAAATCCTAACTTCCAGTCGTATAATTCTTGTAAAATACATACAATTTACATCTTCAATATCAAAATTGATAATCTAGATCTGAAAAACTAATGTTCAAGCTTGATAGTTCATGGTACTGTTTAACCAGGTTATCAAAAACTGTAACACCCTACAAATTAGGATTTGAATTCCAACTTAGAAAATGTCATGGTAACCTACAGTTTTAGAGTTTAATCAAGATCGGCTATGATATATCCTAAAATCTAGGGTGTAAAATCACAACATTACATAAAGCCTATGTCGGTTTTATAGGTCCAATCTAAGACTAAACAACTACCACAAAAGAAATTCAGACGTTACAAAAAATGATACCTGATCTGGAAAATCTCGATTTAGATCAACATTGTTTGCATTACCACGCCTCCTAAGTGAAAAACCATCAGGATTCATGGATGGAAGTATATGAAGGTGAACATTCTCTACAATCGATGTAGCCTGATAAGACCAATGGACATTTCAAGGAAAATTAATTTTAATCAGATATAATAATTTTAATCAGATATAATAATCATGAAACGATAGAAGTATCAATATCAATTCTACAAACCATGCAAGATTGTGTACGTTTTGTCTATGTAAGCACAGACACATCAATCTTAATGCCTGCGAGCGAAGGAATCAAATAGATGGAGAAGGAAGGGTGCTGAAAAATAAAACATATATTACAATTTTAAGCAGGATAAAGATATTCAAAAGTGGCAAAAAATTAACTCAGGACAGGATATAAACTTAGAAATAAACTTTAAAGTAGCCATGAGTTTGGCTGGATCTGGTAGAATGATTAGTTCATGTTTCACTTATAAAATGACTAATTCATGTTTTGAGCAAAAAAATAAAAAGCTAAAATTGCATGATGCTTTTCAGTGTACAAACTTTGGAGGTATTTTAAATAGGAACAGAGCTTAAAGTTCATTCTTCAAATTACATGTCTGGCATTTAAAAGATCATCAATTATGGCATGGTGGTTAAATTACTTTGGAGGGAAATAAATTATTGGAATTTTGAGATTGTGAGAGGATGGTGGTGAATCTAAAGGAACTCATGTGTAGAACCCTTTACAAAAGAAAGTTTCTCACTATTGTTTTAGGATTTCTAGCTTTCAGGACTTTCTCATTCTTAATGTCATTAGCTAGGTATATATATTGTCTAGCCCATATAGTTGGATAGCACCCTTTTTTATGATTACTAAGTTTTTACGTACTCATTAGAAAGGAATTTTTTAAAAATATATATCACTGAACGACCTTTTCGTAATCACAAGTCTGGCGATTTGAAAATAATAGAAGGGATCTTGTAACAGCACAAATTGCAACCTCTCAAAAACTATGCACGTTGGCAACTAAAAAAGGAAAGAGAAAAAACAAAGGAATAAGAAATCCAAAACAACACAAAGAGTCAAGGAGCTTTAATAAAACTTGGCATGTTAAAAGAACCAACAGTAAGGGCAAGCACAAATGAAAAGATCGGGAAAAAAAAAAAGAGTAAACAATTACACTTACGTGTAATAAAAGAAAAGAAAAGAAAAGTACCAAGGGATCCTTCAAATGATTATCACATATCCAATTTGCAAGAAATAGTAGAAGCTCACGCCCTACCGGTTCATCTCCATGCACGTTCCCAATGTACTGCAATATCAAGAAAATTGGTCCCCAAGTATCTCAGACTAGCATGTACAAATCCCTCAGAACAGTTGCTAATATAATTACACTTATAAAAGGTACAAAACTGCTCTCAAGTAATAGATAATTGGCTGGGTGATGGAGCTTTGGCAGAGTATCTTGAAGTGAGAGAGGATCCTTCTCTGAAAGTTAACAATGTTTGTGCAAATTCAGATTGGAATATATCCAGGTTGGAGGAGATTGTTCCTAGAAAAATTGAGATTAAAATATTGGCATCACCAGTAAAGCTGACAAATGGTAATGATATGCTTGTATGGAAGCCGAATACGGAAGGAACTTTCACCACAAAATCGGCCTGGGAGATTATTTGGAAAAAGGGCAATTCTTGTATTTGGAAGAAGTGGCTTTGGCATAAGCATGTTCCTAAGAAGATGTCTTTTGTTTGTTGGAGAGCTCAGAAACAAGCATTACCGGTGGATGATTTAATTATGAAGCTTGGTATTTCTTTAGCTTCCAAATGTCAATGTTGCACATCTCATCATCAAGAAACGATTGATCATGTTTTGGGAGAAGGTGAATTAGCAAGAAAAGTTTGGAATTATTTTGCAGCTATATTTGGTGTTAGATTGCCGCAGGTGAGCTCTTGGCAGGGTATTATGAATATATGGTGGCTTCGTGCTTCAAAGTCATCCCAAGCTGGTGTATGTAGACATTGTAGAGGTATTATTCCGATCTTAATTACCTGGGCACTCTGGAAATCAAGATGCGAGGCTCGTATGGAGGATAAATTGCCGAATTGGGGTGTTGTGATTTGTAGTGTGAAAGCCGTGTTGTTGGATACATCTAATCAAATTGGCTGATTCAAAAGGTTGTCTAGAAAGGATGAAAATCTTCTGAAAGAGCTAAATTGTCCTGTTGTGCCGCTGACTACGAATATTCCCAAAATTGTTAATTGGTCGAGACCAAATTGTGGTTGCTTTAAACTCAATGTGGATGGAGGATCGGATGGCAATCCCGGATCTACAGGTGGTGGAGGCATTATTCGAGATGAGCATGGTTTGGTTGTGGCAGGTTTTGCACACTCATATGGTGTTTTGACTAATATGATGGCTGAGCGACATGCTTTATTTGATGGTTTACGTATGGCTCATCAACTTGGCATTCCAAATGCGTTGGTGGAATCGGACTCTACAATTGTGGTGAATTGGATTAAGGCCCGGTTTGGATTGAGGAATGAGATGAGATGAGTTGAGTTTATTTTTTAATATTATTATTGTTTTGGAATTTGAAAAAGTTGAATTATAATTAGAAAAATGTGTATTGGAATTTGAAAATGTTGTATTGAGATATGTGTTTTGTATGGAAATTTGAAAAAATGTAATGATGATTTTGAAATAAGTTGAGATGAGCTCGTCTCGTCTTGTCTACGAATCCAAACCGACTCTAAGTCTAGTGCTTGCAACTTTTGGTATCAGTGGGATTTTTGGGAAGACATTCAATCATTGTTTCAGACTCTTAATTGCAAAATTTGTCACATTTATAGGGAAGCCAACATGGTAGCAGATTTTTTAGCTAAAGAAAGTGCAACAGGAAAAAGCTTAGATTTTGATGGAAATAATATTGGTCCGAGACGGTTGCGTGGTCTCTTGCACATGGATTTTTTGGAATTGCCTTACATTCGTAAATAATGTCCACATGTCTTGTTTTGATTGTTTTTTGGTCATTCCTCCGCCTAAGTGAGGTTGTTTTCAATAAGGTTGTGTCGGTGATGATACATGGGATGGGGCTTTCTTGTGCATATGTTACTTCCTTCTGACTTGATTGTTACCATGGTATTCATCTGCCATAAGTGAGGGTTATTAATAAATTTGGAGAAGGATCACTATTGGACATGTGACCACCGACTATTTCAAAAAGAAAAAAAGTAATAGATCATTGATTGTGTTCATGTGCCTGCATAAATAATACATCCTTCACCTTAAATGCAGGTTCAGCCTCTTGCTCCCCGGGCTTGTCAGAAATTTCTATAACCCACTGCATCCAATGGAACAGATAAAATCCCACTTAATAAGGTATCACTCATGACTCTAAAGCAAGGTTATCTACAACTGAATTTTATACACGAAAAAACTTAAGAAATCCAACTCCTATCAAAAGATTACCAGAGGAATGCCATTCACACTCTTTCCAATACTGATGACCCATTCCAAAAATCCCTCGAAGAGAGAAACAAATCACAAGTCAGCATTATGCTACAGGAAACACTAAAAGAAACAATAAGTTTATTCTGGTTCATTGATTTGAACAAAACTATTAGTTACAAATATCGTCAGATCTCTTTATTGTCAAGGACATGTGGTTGTTTGACTTAAAAAAATAAATAAAAATCAAGTGCGCAAGTCTTAGGAATCACCTGTATATCCTAGAAATGTTACTACATCTTTTCCCAAAGGCCTTAACGGCCTTCTCAAGATCAGAGTTAGTCATGTAACCTCGGGCAACATCATTGCTGTGACACAAATCCGCCACGATCTTATGAACAACGAAAAGCATTGCACAAATATAGACAGATGAAATTTTAAAGCTGACTAGACGAAGTACTATCAATAAATACCCGATATGAGACCGGCTCTCCTTGAACAAGTGCCGTGTAGAACCCGCATAACCACCGTTCTCAAAGCCTACCAAAATCAAGTTACGATTACAATGACAACAGAATTCAATTCCAAACCGATAAAAAAATCTTCCGTAGAGATTGCAAGTCATTATTATAATTTCACCATTGCAAGTTTTCAAATTTACTTCTGCGAGGAACCAAAGATCTTCCGGTTCGTAAATTTTCGATCTTATTTCTGCAGTTGCTTCCATACCCCATGGCTTAAAAAAAAAAAAGAGAAGAAGTTCAAGCTTAGTTTCTGGAAAGTCAAAATCAAGGAAGAATCCGAGATTCATACTTTCCGTTTCTTTTCTTTTCTTTTCTTTTCTGTTCATAAAGTTTTTCATAAAGTTCCGAGGCAAACAGGCAAAAACAAACATATATACCTTCATACATATATACACATACAGAGAGAGAGAGAGAGAGACCTGGAGGAAGAGATGAACGTCGGCCACCTCTGGCGTGAGAAAGGTGAAGACAAGTTGAAAAACTGAGAAAAAGTAGCAGCAGGGAGAAGGGAAGTTCCATTTTTGTAATTATCTTGATAGTGATTGACGGATTAATCTTTCATATTGCGGCTTTCTCCGATTGCTTTCCAGTTTTCTGCTCCTTTTTTCTACCACGAGAGGGAGAGAGAGAGAGAGAGAGAGCGAGCGAACTGGCGGGCGAGGAAGACGCCGCCGCACCTGATCTCGTTACGTGCGAGGAACGTTTGGGCAGCTCTAATTGGGTCTGGACATGATGAGGCTAATCGGCCCAGTCTCATGAATGGCTCAATGTTAGGGGTAAGCCCAACTTTTCACCAATTGATCAGGCAACTTTTCCTTCTTTTATTTGTTTTCTCGTACATAATAAATCCCCTCATAATTTATATCCAGAAAATACTATTAAAGCATTTATTACTTTTTAAGCTAAAATTACACGGATCAAATCAAGTACAAATTTAATATTAAAAATTGACGTAGAGTTTTAATATTAATGTTTTAATATCCACGAATCTTGTATGGTTATTTATTTTAGGTCCATACATGCCATTAAATAGGGATATGAAACCAATTTAATATTAGTTTGAACTAATATTGATATAGATAGATAGATAGATAGATAGATAGATATATTATTACTACCTCATATTGACTAAGTATGAGATTGGTTAGTGGTTTATAAATTCCTATACACTCTTTCCTTGTAAATCAGTTTTTAAAAATGAGCTCTATTTAGGGATTCATAATAAATGGTGTCAGAGCCACCCACCTCTAAAGTCATATTACAATGATTGCAATTGCACTGCACGGAAAGTGATACCCACATGACAGTGTTAGTCAAAAGTTATAAAAGACTTAGCGAACAGCCAGTCCGTATAGGTATCGAAACTATCGTAGACGTCAGTTATGGAGCGTAGTAAATGTTATGATCTCACATTGACTAAATATGAGATTGGTTAGTAGTTTATAACTATTATAAGTCCTTAGGTACCCTCCCCTTTTAAGTCGATTTTCAAGGGTGAGTTCTACCTAGAAATTTATAATATATATATATATATATCATAGTTCATCTAGCATCTAGGTACATTCCATTGACCATTCCTATGAATAAAAATCTTCATTAAATAAAATTAAAAAATATAATAATGTGAATTTATGACCATTCCAATGAATAAATAATTTTATTAAAAAAATTACTATATATTCTTTTTAATAAGAAATTATTTTACTTAAACTTTTCACTAAATTCATCTATCGTATAGATTTTTTTTATATACATTTGGAGGAGAGAGGGTTTCAAAGTCCAAACCTTTATTTTAAAAACTGAAGATTATGTCACAGGCCTTTGACATGTATCATGTAATTGAAAAGCATACAAAAGAATATCACCCCAAGTGGTAAATCTTCTTCATCCTCCTAACCTCAATACCCAAATATTTGACTTCTCAATTTTGGTTTCACCAAATAGTGACTGCCCATAAGCTCTTAGCCATCTTAGCCATCTTAGCCATGCAGATAAACAAATTTCTCTCTTTTTGACCCAGCCCATGAGTTTTTGAGATAAATCCGTTGAATTTTTTGAACCCATTTAATTCTTGGAACACAAAGAAAGACATAGATAAGATGATGGTGGAAGAAGAAGATGATTTTTTCTCAATAATATGTTGGCAACAAGATGTCAAGAAGCACATTGTGGAGTAGCACCGTAGCAGAGGAAAGGGAAATTAGTTTTATTACGATTTTTAATTGGGTAGCGATAGAATTATTACCTACTTATTACCGATTTATTACTTATACTATATTTGAATTGTTTTTATCATTTGTAATCTTTAAGAAAAAAATTAAAAATAGATAATTTTATTAACAGTCACTTCCTTAATTATTAAATAAAATACAAAAAAAAACAATAAATGAATAGTAAAATAATAATAACCTTATTGTTATAAAATTATAAAAAACTATTATTACAAAAGAAAATATTTGAAACTTTTTATTTTTTAAGAATTGAATTTTCTATCCTCCTTTCTTTCCTGTTTATTTCTTTTCTTTTCTTCTCCTCTTTTTCTTTTCTGATACTTGTACAAAATTGATCGAGAAACGTTCATATTTATAAGTATAAATTACTGTACAAGTTACTGTGTACATTGAGAAAAAACACAAAATTAGTGGGAGAAGAGGCATGTGATTGTTAAAGGGGGTCATTCATTAGCCCCTTTCAATAATTCTAATTCTCCCCCTTAAATAATCACCCATAAAAAATCTACCTCGTTAAAATATTGCCAAGTAAAAATTTAATGAGAAGAAAAATCAATGACGATGTAAAAAGAGTACAGTATTCTTATGTACCTCCAAGTGTTTTAAGATTGCCTCATTAAAACCTTGCAGAGGAAAACTCAGTAGGACAAAATCTCAACGAAGAAAAAAGAGTACAATCAGTACAAATTTTCAAGACATTTACTCTACTTGAAAAGTGCATGTCGATATATTTTTGAGTTTTCGCATTCCAATGTTCTGCACAATTTTCTTGAATGTCGCAGTTAGTAATGTTTTTGTGAATAAATCTGCCAGATTAATACTTGATCGTATCTGCTTGACATCAATTTCACATTTCTCTTGTAGTTCATGAGTATAAAAGAATTTAGGTGAAATATGTTTGGTTTTGTCACCTTTGATATATCCTCCTCTGATTTGAGTGAAACAAGTAGTATTATTTTCATATAAAAATTTTGGACTATCATTAATCATGGGGAGTCTACACTTTTCTTGAATATGTTGAATTACTGATCTCAACCAAATACACTCTCGACTTGCTTCATGAATGGTAATGATCTCTGAGTGATTTGAAGATGTGGCAGATAGAGTCTGTTTGACAGATCTCCATGATATGACAGTATCTTTATAAGTAATAAATATCCAGTTTGAGATCTACCTATGTGTGGAACTAAAAGATAACCTGCATCTGCATACTCAATCAATTGTGGACTTGATCCATGTTTATAAAATAACCTCATATCAATCGTACCATGAAGGTAACGAATGACATGTTTAATGTCATTCCAAGGCCTTCAAGTTGGTGCAGAAATATATCTTGCAAGCAGATTAACAGAAAATGTAATATCAGGCCGAGTGCAATTTGTAAGATACATCAAAACTTCAATTGCACTAAGATATGATATTTCAGTACCAAGAATTTCTTTATCGTCACTACAAGGATGGAATAGATCATTATTCACATCAAGTGATCGAACAATCATTGAGTATTCAGGGAATAAGTTTTGTCTATAGAAAAGTGCGTCAGCACTTTCTCTATATACATAGACTGATGAATAAAAATTATATTTGGTAAATGCTCGATCAGTAGGCCGAGACAAAATTTTATTTTGTCAAAATCTTTCATTTTAAATTCATTTTTTAAATATGTAGCGGTTCTTGAAATCTTTTTAGGAGTTTCCATAATATTTAAATCATCAACATAAATTACAATAATGGCAAATTCAGATTCTGATTTCTTAATAAAAACATATGGGCATATAGGATTATTCTCAAATCCATCTTTCAATAGATATTCGCTTAGGTGATTATACCACATGGGTCCGGATTGCTTTAACCCATATAAAGATCTTTGAAATTTGATAGAGTACATACTTCTGGAAATACTTGTAGATGCTTCAGGTATCTTATATCTTTAAGAGATTTTCATATATATCATGGTCTAATGATCTATATAAATATGCAGTGACTACATCCATCAACCGCATTTTTAATCATTTTATAACAACCAGACTAATCAAAAGTCTGAATGTGATTGCATCCATAACAAGAGAATATGTTTTTTTCATAATCAATTTCAGGTTTCTACAGAAAATTTTGTACGACAAGCCGTGCTTTGTACCGCATAATTTCATTTTTCTCATTATGTTTTTGTACAAATATCCACTTATATCCAACAAGCATTACATTTTTTGGTGTTTGGACAACAGGTCCAAATACTTCTCGCTTTGCTAGCAAATTTAATTCAACTTCAATAGCTGCTTTCCATTTTGGCTAATTATTTCTATGTCGACATTTTTCGACTGTTCTTGACTCACTTTCGTTATTACTTTTGGTAATATCAATGGTCATTTTATATGAAAATATGTATCGACAACAGTTTTATTTCTATCCAAAATTTCTCCAGAACTCATGAAATATATCGAGATCTCATTATTTTTAGGTACCTGAGCCTTTTTAGGAGGTCCATTTTCAGGAGATTTTGAGATAGAAGATTTAACTTATTCAAGAGCATCAATTATATTTTTAGCATGTATTGTGGGTATGGATTTTTCAGGAATATCAAATTCATTTTGTATATTTTTCCTTAGGAAATTTTGTCTTTTACACCAATAGGTATTCCAAGCTTTAGACGTGTCTTACACTCACCTATTGCTGTTTTGACAATTTATCTTTCAGGGATTTCAATCCTTACTGAAGCATTAATAGCAAGAATATATGATTTTATTACACTTCTAATATCAGCAAATACGTTTGGTAATTAATTTACAACATTTTTTAAATGAATAATTCTCTGAATTTCCAATTTACATTCATTTGTAGAATGATCAAATTGAGACAGGATCTTATTATCCCAAGTAATTTATTGTCGTGTTTCAGGTACCGACTTTTCATTACCCATTAATGGAAAAATGGATTTGTCAAAGTGACAATTCTCAAAACATGCTTTAAACATATCCCCTGTAAGGGGTTCATGATATCTGATAATAGATGGAGAATCAAAACTAACATATATTCCAAATCTACGTTGATGACCCATTTTTATAAGTTATGAAGGTGCAATTGGAACATATACAACAGATCCAAAAGTACGAAGATGAGAAATATTTGGTTGTTAACCAAATATAAGCTGTAATGAAAAATATGTATAATATGCAAATGATCTAATTCAAATTGATGATGCTGCATGAAGTATAGCATGTCCCCAAGTCAAAACAGGTAGTCTTGATTTCATAAGTAAAAATCTAGCGATTAGCTGAAACCTTTTGATCAAATATGCAGCTAAACCGTTTTGAGTGTATGTATGGGCAACATGATATTTAACATCTATTCCTGTTGACATATAATAGTTATCAAAAATCTGAGATAAAAATTCACCTGTATTATCCAATCGAATGATTTTAATTGAATACTCATAAAATTGTGCTTGTAGTTTGATTATCTGAACAAGAAGTCTAGCAAATACAACATTTCTAGTGGAAAGTAGACAAATATGTGATCATCGACTTAATCCATCAATCAAAATTATAAAATATCTAAATGGTAAGCTAGATGGATGAATAGGACTACATATATCTCCGTGAATTCTTTGTAAAAAGAATGGAGATTCAATAATAACTTTTGAAGGAGATAGTCTGATAATCAACTTACATTAGGAACATGCAGAGCACGAATATTCATTGGATAAGATAATATTTTGATTCTTTAGGAAATGCTCATGCGAATTTTTAATAATTCGTCTCATTATTATAGATACCAGATATCCAAGGCGATCATTCCAAATTATAAATACTTTGGAGTTAGTGCACTTCTGGTGTACTATCACATATGATTCAATTGTTCTCATCTTTATATAATCCAAAAGATAAAGCAGGCAGTTTTTTTAATACGAGCTTCTGATCCGATGTTATTTTAATAATGAGAAAATACTCTTTACTGCCATCATTGGTCGTTTCAATATAGGTAATCATTTCAATGTATATCTTTAAAACTCAATAAATTTATTCTAAATTGTAAAAAAATTAGAGTATCATTAATACAAAATTTGGTGTCATTAGACAATACAATATAAGCTCTTTTAAAACTTTCAATTAAATTTTATGAACCTGATATAGTATAGATATAGGTTTTGCTTAGTATTAGATTTTGAAAATATTTCTTATCTTTAAAAATTATGTGAGTTGTAGAACTGTCAGTCAGATATACATCTTTATCATTCAACTCAAAAATAAAAAATTCATCCATATGATCCATGATTCTACAAAATATACAAAATTTTCATTACAAATAATAAAGAAAATACATTAATTGGGTAAAATACTTCCATCTCCAATCAAGTGATCAATTCTACTGTCAAGATCTTTAAAGAAATCACAAACATTAAGATGAGTGACATCTACATCTGCTAATTTAAGAAATTATCTAATGATTCTACTGAATTTGTTTCAAGTATTTTATTCTTTCTTTTTTTAGATGTTTGATATAAATCAACTAAATGTTTGGCCGTACGACAGGTATGCGACCAATGTTCAAACATACCACATCTATGGCACACCTCTTAACTTCTCATTGAAGAATTATTTTGGGGACTTTGACTCCTTTTTGATTTGTACCACTTTTAGAAATAATGTATATTATTATTATCCCTTTTAATGTGATCACTTATGGGACTAATATTTCTATAATTTATCCTACCACGTTCACGCTATCGATTTTTTCGAAAGTATGCACTATTCGCTTATGAGAATGATGCAAACCTATTACTATTCACTTCAAAGAATGATGTTGAGCCAGTAGAGCGTGACTGGTGGTTTTTTAATAAAAACTTAATATTCTGCTTAACTACTAGAAGACATGATATAAGTTCAGAATATTTCTTGAACTTTCAATCTCGACACTGCTGCTGCAGAAGCACATTCAAGATATGAAAAGTAGAAAATATCTTTTCTAGCATATCATCATCGGTAATTTTCTCACCGCATGATTTTAGTACTGAACTTATTTTAAAAAGTACGGAATTATACTCACTAACACTTTTATAATCTTGCAACCTTACGTGTAACCATTTATAATGAGCTTTTGGGAGAATGACAGTCTTCTGGTGTTCATACATTTCCTTTAAATTATTTAACAAAATATAGAGATATTTTATTGTAAGATACCTAGTTTTTAATTTTTCATGAAGATTGTGGCGAAAGAAAATCATTACTTTAACGCTGTTCTGCACGGACGCTTGATTTCCTTTTTTAATTGTTTCCCCCAGATTATTTGCATCAAGATCGATTTCAGCATCAATAATCCATGATAAATAATTTTTTTCCAGAAATGTCAAGAGTAACGAATTCTAATTTTGTAAGATTTGACATTTTGCTACACATACAAATAATGAAATAAATATGTGTATCTCATAAATATATTTATAAAATCACGTAGATTTAATCAATAAAATAATTCATATTTATATCAAATAATGCAAATAATATATTGAAAATTTTACTTGAGGAATAAGACCACTAGTTTCAGATTTGGTAGAACCGTCGTGCTGATAACGTGTTATAAAATTAGAAAAAACTATTATTGTAAGAGAAAATATTTGAAACTCTTTATTTCTCAAGAACTGAATTTTTTCTTTTCCTTTATTTATTTCTTTTCTTTTCTTTTCTTTTCTTTTCTTTTTCTTTTCTGATACTTATACGAAATTGATCAAGAAATGTTCGTATTTATAAGCATAAATTACTGTGTAAGTTATTGTACACATTGAGAAAAAACACAAAATTGGTAGGGAAAGAGGCATGTGATTGTTGGAGGGGGGTCATTCATTGCCCCCTTTTCAATAATTCTAACACTTATCAATATCCTTTTAATTCTAGGTAGAAATCACATGTGGTGATCTTTGTGATTTTAGTTTATGTAATATTAAGATGCCGTTTTTTGATTGGGTTCTTTTATAACTTATAAGGCTGAGAATAGTCTTATCGCTTCAAAAAAGAACTGTTAAAAAATTAGTAAATATAAGATCTACATAGAGAAAAACTAATTTTTTAATAGTGAACTCTAATCTTTTTCAAAAAAAATGCATGACATTTGTACACTCCACGATTTTATGTAGCATTATGTTATAGTTTTAAGATGTATAAGTTGCTAGACTATTAGATTCTTCAATAGCGAATCTTGGAGCACGTGCAATGCTTATTGACTCTAACATTTATGTTGTTACTGATTCAAAATTGTCTAGCTAGATAGCTTAATTTTCTCCTACAAAAGTATACTCTCTATAATGTATAGTTTGTTTCCTTATTATGCTCATGATAGTTCAATTACACGGTTGAAATATGTTTCTCAAGCCAAATACCTCTTGTCCATTTATCTCTTCATGTTGAGTTTGTAGTTTCTTACATGGTATTAGTCTAACATCCTATAAACTGACACTTTTTCAAAAGATCTTTATGAAACTTTTGCATAATTCAAATGGCCAACACCAATGATACCTTCATCCCTAACCCTGAACTTATCCTTCCCCCGTCTCTCACCACTATCTTAATTAAATTAGAAGGTTCTCACAATTATTTGGCATGGAAGATGCAGTTCCTTAATCTCCTCTAAGGTTATGACTTTATTGGCTTTATTGATGGTACTAAAGCCTGTCCTTCTAAGACTTTTTCGTTTGGTTTGTTCAACTCTACCTATGTTGTTTAGCAAAAGAAAGATGTTTGTCTCCTTGGACGGATACTTACCTCTCTTTTTGAAACTTGTTTCCACCATTTATAGATTGAAAGCATCCAAACAAGTTTGGGCTGCTTTGTAGACTCGTTTTTCCTCTCAGTCTCGTTTCTTGCATTTCACATCTTAAATGTCAATTTCAACATTGACTCAAGATATCAAAACTTGTTATGAGTGTCTTAACAATGTCAAGAATCTTGCAGATCAACTATCAACAATAAGAAAGCCGATGGATGATCAAGATTTGATCTCATTTTTTCTTTGTGGCATACAATCATCCTACACACCTTTTTGGTCGCCTCTTTTAACCTTGCATCCCGTGACACTGATTTTACAATTGATTACTTTTAAGTTGAACTACTAGGCTATGAAAATCTTCTGGATGTCAATCAGCTTGTTCACACTACAAACAATAACCACTTTGCCTTTGCTATAAACAAGTCTCAGATGCTTACTTATATGAAGAAAAAAGGACCCCCACTCCCTCCAGCAAAGACGCAGAATATGGGCTTCTATAATCCTTGGCCATAGTAACAAGATAGGCTTGTTTAGAAGCTCCAAAATAACTGACCAATTTGTCAAATTTGTGATAAATTCGGATATGTTGTTATTGATTGTTTTCATTGTTTTGACTATTCCTATAAACGTAGGTACCCTCCTCAAGATCTAACAGTAATGGTGGCTAAAACTAATGCCACATTCGATCATCAAATTTGGTACATGGATAGTGGTAGACTAAGTTTATTTGTGACCTCTTAGACTGAACTAAATTGGCTAGAGCCAAGCCGATTGCCTTTCCTACAATAGTAGGTACCAAATTGTCCAGCATAAAAGGTGATATATTGTCTGATTCCTCTGATTATTGTCAAGTCATTGTGGCTTTCCAATACTGCACAATTACTCGTTCAAACATTTTTTATGCTGTAAACCAATTATGTTAGTATATGCACCAGCCAATAATTGCTCGGTGGCAAGCTATGAAGCGAGTTCTTCGCTACCTGAAGGGCACTATCAACCATGGGTTGTTCCACACACCTTATCCTCTTCAATTATACACACATTGTGGATCGGTTTGGGTAGACAATCCATACGACAGAAGGTCTACCAATAGCTATGGAGTTTTCTTGGACATGAACTTTGGTTTCTTGAAACTCCAAGAAACGGAATGTTGTCTTTCATTTAAGTATCGACACTAAGTATTGTTCTATGGCTTTTGCTACAACTGAAGCCTGGTAGATTATAATTCTTTTTAGTGAATTGGCTATTAGTCTTGTCCGCACACTAATTGTGTGGCGCAATAGCTTTCGCTTCAAATCTAGTATTCCATGCTAGGACAAATTATGTCGAGATTGACTATCATTTTATTTGAAAGAATGTATGTAACAATGATATTAAACTCCAGCATGTCTCAACAGTGGATTAGATAGCAGATATCTTTACCAATAAACAAATTGCACAATGATTTTAGTATCTCAAAGGCAAATTAATGATTTGTCAACACCCCATTAATTGGAGGGGAGGTGTTAGACTATTAGATTCTTCAATAGCAAATATTGGAGGACGTGCAATGCTTATCGATTTCAACATCAATTTTGTTATTGATATAAAATTGTCTAGTTAGATAGCTTAATTTTCTCTTACAAGAGTGTTTTTAAGGCTGAACAAATTAGCCATCTGCCCGACCTAACTCGATTGTTCGAGATGTTCCGACTCGATTACCCAATCCGATTGCCCAAAAATTGGAAATGGAATTACCAATTACCGATATCATTCAAGTTATGTAGCATAATCTCCTTTATCATTTCTAATAAAATCTCTCTCTCTCTCTCTCTCTCTACCCTCGTTGTCATGTCCGGCGTCTACCTCCAGATCCTGCTAGAGCAAACTTCCTGTCGCCAACAACTCCAACGAGGAGATTCTCAGTTCGAAAGAGGTTTCCACCATCGACTTGTCGAGGAAGCTCGAAATTTTTGATTCCATAATTGTCAGTTTCATAATCGTTGAGATTGTTTGATTGTATCTTCAAGTGCCTTACTCTCGGTGACAATACTCTTTCGGTGAATGACATCGACGCTATTTTAATGAATTGACTCCTCAACAATTGGTTACGAAATTGCCTCCCAATTCGATTTTGTTGAATTCGAAAGTCATCTCCATCTATTTTAATGAATCCATTCTCATTTTGCTTTGCTGATTAAAGAACTCAATGTCGCTAAGCTTTTGTCGGAAATGAGTGAATTCGTGAAAAAGAAATGAGGTTTGTGCTCTAAATTTCTTGAGTATTTTTATGTTGATTTGGAGTTTTTGTTCAGATTCTAAAAATAGAATTTGTTGAAAAAAAAAAGAAATGAAAAAAAAGAAAAAGAGGAATACGAGGAAATTAGCTAATTAGGAGTGGACGAATTTGGGTCGAGTCAGAAACTTCTCTTATCGGGTTTGGTCGGGTCCCGAGAATAACCCTAAGTGTACTCTCTATCATGTCTAGTTTTTTTTTTTATTATTATGTCCATGACAGTTCAAATGTTTAGCCATAAGTATCATTAAATGCAAAGTTACACGACAGAAATATGCTAGCAAACTCAAATACCTCTTGTGCATTTATTTCTTCATATTGAGATTAAAGTTTTTTTATATAAAAGTTTCTTGCACTTGTTTTAAAAAAAGGATAAATTTAAATCATTTTTAAATAAATTTAAAATTTAATAAAAGTATTTTTAATAATAAATAGTACTTTTTTAAAATAAAAATACGTAAAAATTATGTTTGTATCTATCTTTGTTACTAAGAGATCTAGCATTTCTTCTGCAGGGGAAAAAAAAAAAAAAAGAGATCTAGCATTTCTTGGTTTGTAAGTAATGGTTATGGGCTTTGACAGTTAACGAAGAAGTTAAGCCATTTATTTCTCCAAGCTAGTAGCTATCTTCAGCCGTCCAACCTCTTTAATATGACATCACCATCGGCTGAGATGCACCGTCTCGTGGCCCACCAACCTTGTTTGGGACACGCGTGCGGATGTTAGAACGACACGTTTCCTGTTCTTCTTCTTTACGATGTTTGATTGATTTTTTAACTAATGCCAATAATAATTGTTGCCACCGACAATTTGGCACATGATTGCCTACTTTAATGTCATTACGTCGACGTTTTGGTCACTGTCTTTTCAAATTTCAATCAGTCATTCTAGATTGTTCCATTTGAGGCTCAATTCCTATATTAATCAAATTTACTTTTATACCCTCGTTTTGCTAATACGTTGTTGTGGATTATTAAGATTTTCTCAAATTATTGTCTAAAGTTTAAAGTAGTGCATAGATTATAATAATAACTATTGTAGGACATTTTCTTATATTAATATCTCTGTGTCATGACTTAAAAGCTCTTGAATTCATATAAGCATCTGAAGATTCTTTATACATTCAAAGTTTTAGTTTAAAATTCAAAATTCATGAGTATAGTAATCATTTTGCCTCAAAGCGCAAGCTTTTATTTAAGATGTATATTTTTACACAAATATCAAAAAAGAAATATTATAATTAATTAAATATGACAATAAAATTTATGAAAAAATATTCTAAAAGTATTTAAAGTAAAATTTGATAATTATTTTAACTTTTTAATAATTGATTTTTAATTTTACTATTTACAAAATTATTTTTTAAACATTTTTTCATAAATTTTATTATTATATTTGATTAATTATAACACTTATTTTTAAATATTTATATAAAAATAGATTTTTTGAAGAATAATTTTTATCCAATAAGAGTGTTCTAAAAGGCTCGAGCCTTATTTGTATACACAGTTGTTTTCAAATATTTTATTTTTGACAATCACTCAAACGTAAAACACGTTTTAATTTTACTTTTTTAATTCAATTATTATAATTATTTTAAATTTTTTAACCGAATATAAAATAAATACAACCTTTTAAAAATTTAAATTAAAGATAAAAAAATTATATTCTAAAAATAATATAATTCTATAATATATTTATTTAATTTTTTTTCTCATTTATTAAAACTCACTAAAATATTTTAACTCAAAATAATTTCACTTATCAAAACTAACCTTTATCAAATAGTGTACGTGGAGTGGAAACTGGAAAGCCCAATTACCCTGAGCAACATTCAAAAGTAAGAAATGAACACGTATGAAACCTATGGATAATATTAAGACTTTGTTTAAGTGTTAAGTTGAGTTAAGTCAAATTAAATTGAATTAAATAAAATATTATTTTTTTAAATTATGAGTATTTTGATATTTGAAAAAGTTAAATTATTTATTATATTTTATATAAAAATTTTAAAAAATTATAATAATGAGATAAATTAAATTAGACAGAGTAAAGCATTCGAAATCTAATTCATAAAAAAATTATCTATTATTTTTTATATATCATATTAATTTATAATTTATAATTTTTGTTTTTTATTAAATATAGATATTGATATATAAATATATGTATTTAAATAAAGTGAATAAAATCGCCTGTTAACATATGGTTTGGAATGATTTAATTGAATCATAGCGCCCAAGAGCATGGCATCATGACCATCTTCATGACAACACGTATGGGGGGTCCCACACCAATCACGAGGACCAAAGACATACATGAGTTCATAACATCGCATCGGGCCGTGTGTGCCACTTGCCAGTGAGTGTTAGGCACGTAGATTCGAGAGCTGCCCTCTGATTGATTGATGCTCCCAGCTGCCGTGTCCTCCTAAAAGAAAAAGAAAAAAGGAAATAGTAGCAACTACTGTATTATCATACATCTGCACATTCTCTCACATTATTTTTTTTATTTTTTACTTTTTTCACTTCAAACAGCAAGTGAATTGCACACTGATTACTACTTTTCATTGTCCAATATCTAAAGGCAAGGGGATGATGCAAAAGAAGAGATGCGTTTTGCCTTTCAGATATTTCTGGTCTGAACGGGGCTCGCGATCCTTTTGTTTCGAGTCACCAAACAGCTCAGAGCATTAATAATGGATTAATTATAATTTTTTTTTAAATTTAGAGAATTAAAAAAAAATATTATTTATATATATATAATATTCTTCTCTTTCTATTTTTTTTATTATTGATCAAATTTGATAAAAAATTATTAAAAAATATATAATCTACAGAGAAATTATAATAAGACCTTGTTTAAATTTAAAAATGAAATGAATTGAGATGAGTTTAATTTATTTTTTTAATAATATTATTATTTTGAAAATTGAAAAATGTATATTAGAATTTAAAAAATATATATTGAGATTTAAAAAATATATATTAGAATTTTAAAAAAAATATAATAATATAATAACAAAATAAAAGTAAATTGACTAAATCTAAACGGGGCGTCTTTTACTAGGCGAGTCTGTAGTGGAACGTTGCCCGACGGGTTGTTTTATATAACCTCTTTAATTTTTATATATTATTAATTATTAATTATTAATTTATTCTTTTTAAAATAATTTTATTTATTTATTCATTATTCATATATTAAATATTTAATAAAATAAAATAAAATAAAATGTGATGTATAGAAATCGTATAAATAATAAGAAGTTGTATTGATTTTTTCTTTGACGACACGACTAGGTTGCCTTATCGAGACTAAATTACCCACGTGGCAAGACAGTGGTGGTACTTTAGTTTTAAGAAAATGAGTTGGAGTAGCCAACGTCCATTGCATCCATCTCACATGAACAGTAACATGAATAATGTACGGCACTGTTCATGTAAGATGGATGCAATGGATGTTGGCTATTCCCTAACATCACTCTTTGATTTATTTTCGTTGGATTTAGATCCACGTCAGGAAAATCTGTAATATTTTCTCACGAAAAAAATAGTGTTTGTATAAAGAATAAAAATATTCAATATTTATTTTTAATTTATTTTAATTATTTTATGATGTAACATTAAATAATAAATAAAATAAAATAAATAATTTTTAATTATTTAATCATTTAATATCATATTATAAAATATTAAATAATAATAAAAAATAAAATAATGAGTAATATTATTCTTATATATATAATTTAAATCTCATAATATTTATAATAATTCTGTCATATATAATTATTATTTTTTTTATTGATATAATTGGTTTAAATAATTATTTTATATTAAAAAATTATGCAACTAATCATATTAATAAAATATACAAAAATATATTAAAGTTGCTACACAATTTTTAAAAAAATTTACAAGTATTGACATTGACCTCATTAAAATTTATCATTAAAAGTTGATGAAAAATAAAAATTTCTATACATATCAAAAAAAAATTCGTCATATTTGATTGATGAAATTTGATGAGTTAGTATTCAAAAATCGCCCCATTTGTTTACAAGAATGAAATTAAAAATTCAAAACACATCTCAAACACATTATTACACTTTTTTAAATTCTTATACAAAATATAATAAAAAATTCAACTCTTTCAAATTTTAAAACACTTTTAACAAATCTCAAAGCAAAATTAATATTAAAAAAATATATTACAATAACATTTTATTATTTTTTTAAAATTTATCTCATTTTATTTCTAAAAACAAAACAGATCATATAAAAAGTGATTTTATATTTTTTTCACACTTTTTTTTCTCATATTTAATTAAATATGAAGAAATTATTTTAATATATGTGTAAATTTATATTTTTCATCAAATTTTGATAATAAATTTTGATAAACTAATATCAATACTCTAATAAAATAAAAAAGTATCCCTTCATGTGCGTTTCAACATATCTTTTTCTACTTGAATTTCATAGCGTTTTATGGGACTTATGTTCTAAATATTATATTTTGTAACTGTAGTTACTTTATTAGAAATAATTTTATTTTTAAATAAATACCTTAAATTTAAATAAAATAATTTTTCTTAAAAGATCTGAATACTTTTAATATATATACATATATCTATCTTATGAGCAATATTATAATTATATTCTTTTTAGAAAAATATTTTTTTTTTCATTTACTCTTATTTATTAATAGAACCGTAATACAATCCCCACTCAATAGGGCAAATAGAGTTTCTCATATCCTATTAGTTATTTATAATTGAAATCATTTGCACTTTTTAGACAGGAAATAAATCTATTTGAATGATTTTTATTGACAAACCAAAACTACAGCCTGCCACATAATTTAAATAAAAAAAAATTATTATTTTGACTCAATTTAAGAATATAATAAATCGGATTTATTATATTCTTAAATCTTATTATAAATCGGATCCAAGTTATATTATTTTGACTCAATTTAAGAATATAATACAATGCATTAAATCCTATGTATTATACACAAAACTTGTAAGTAACATAATTCAAAAAGCTTCTTTGAGCACTTCCACTGGATGCTCTATAATGCATTTTTCTTTAAAATATTAAAAAATGCTCCTAAAATTATCTTTCATTGAACCTTCTATTTTAAAAAAATTTTAGATTTTGCTACAAGAAAGCTTCTACATTTAGAGAAAAACTATTCTATAAATATTTTAAATTAATATTTCATATATTTCGAGGAACCCAGAGGCAAGTGTTAACATATTGTAAATGAATAAAAAATATTAAAAAATATATTATTTAAATGATATGAAGAAAAATAAATAAATTGATGTATAGTATATTGTAAAAATTAATATGTAGAATAAAAAAAAGGTGAGTTTTGATAATATATTTTATAAAACTTTGTTATATACATTGCATGTACTTGGTTATACTTTTTGTGATTTCTAATGATGGTCTTGTACTTATCAAGGAAAATTACGTATTTCAAGTCCACATGGTTTGAATGGTTTTCTTTAAAAAATAAAATAAAAATCATTTTGACTGGCATTAACAGTATTGAGCATTGATAAAGAAAATTCAAATACATTTTTTAAAAACCTTTTAATTAAGCATGACTCAAGTTCACTCGTAGCAAAGCCTCAAACTGGCGGAGTCAGAATTTTTTTTTTAAGAGAGTGAAGCAAAATCAAAATAAAATATATAAAATGTTTTTATTATATTTTTATATAATTTTTTATGTGATATAAAAATAATTTAATAAATTGATCTATAATAAAAATAAAATATGTTTAATATAATTTATATATTAAAAAATATATATGATATATGAATAATATGCCATCATAATAAAAATATATTAAAAATACGTTAAAATTTATTAATTTTTTTTAATTTATAATAAAAATATGTCATAATATTATTATATCATTTTATTTTATATGAAATGTATTTTATTTTTAAATTAGATTAAATTTTATAAATATAGTTAAGATAATTTTTAAAGAAAGTGTCTATATAAAATAAAATAAATATTATCTTATTAAATCATAGAAAATCAATATTAATTTAAAAATATATATATATATTAATTATTTTTTAATTTTTTTTAAGAGAAGAGTGACGCTAGGGGAGGGGGACTGTAGCCCCCTGCCCGACTCCGCTACTGCACACACACATATATAGATGCGCACCCACATATATAATACATATATATATATATATATGCGCGCATTATATGCTTATATGTATTGTGGTCAAGTGGAAAGCATGATCGAGTGTAGCTTTCAAGCACTACCAAAAGACAAAGCAACTTGGCCAGCAAAAGTTCTTCTACATATTCCTACATATTCCTAATCAATCATTTTTGCACAGAAAGTTAAGCTGTTTCCTAGAGAAGTCAATTTTTACAGAGAACTCGTGCTTCTATTACCTCAAGTTTTAGAATCTTTTAAGAGTAGTTTGTAGTATATTTTTGAAGATTTACAATATAAATGAATGAATATGTAGTTTGTGAAGTTTTTTCATATTGGTTGCTTCGGTTGTCAATGGGAGATTGTGATGCGTTGCCGATTGCTTTAGAGTTTGGTCATTTTCTGGATTTGTAATTTTGTATTTGTGTTTGTATAATCGATTGGAAATGGAGAAGTCGATTGGGATCACGTTGAGACCTACGTGCTGATTTTCTCCACTTAATTGGGTTGCATGTATTAAATTGGTTCGGGTTCGGTTTCCATTTCAATTCAAAACTGAACCAATCCGAACCGTATTTATTAGTTTTCATCTTATTTATTTATGATAAATATTACATACAATCATAAAAAAATATAAATATTATATAATTAATTAAAAAAATTAAAGTTTATTATTAAAAAATTAATATTTTTTATATGAGCATCATATTTATTAACTATTTTAAAAATAATATAATAATATATGATTGTAAATATCTCCTATTTACTTTTATGGGGCATTGTCATTGTTCCAATGATCCCATCGTAAATAAATGCTTGATTTGTTTTTATAAATAAAATGAGATAAAAATTAAAAATTAAATAAAGTATTATTATAATTTTTTTAATATTAATTTTATTTTGAAATTTAAAAAAGTTATTTTAAAATTTTTAAAAGTTAAATTATTATTTTATTTTATATAAAAGTAGCTTGTAAAATAAGACGGGAAGTGAGAAGTAACATGTGGAAAGTAAAAACTCTTTGGTGACACGGGATGACATTAACTTTGTGATTCAAAAAGTTCAATTTTGCCTTTTTAAAGATGCATAAAAATGTCATTAAAATTATATATTTTCATTTAACTTTTTTTATATTATAAAATAATCGAGATTAAAAAAAGTTTGAGAATATATAAATTTAAAAAACAAACTATAAAATGTAGCAGGAGAAATTATACCAATCTACACAGTTTAAGATTTCTACAATTATATAGAAACCGTACCTATTAAAACAATTAATTATACTAATAGCAACCAACAAAATAAAATATATTAAAATTCATATTTGAGATTAAGGTAGAAAATATATTTTATAATTTTAAAACTTATAATTTATAACTTAAATAATACATTTTATATTTCAAAAGCTATTTACTTTTAGTAAATTTGTATCTAAAATATTTTTAAAATTAGTTACAGTAATTTTTTTAAAATATAAAATTATTTGCAATAATTTTTTGATAAAAATTTTAATTTGTTACTTTTTGAAAAAATCGATTTTTAATTTTTTTAACTGATTAAAATATTTTTTATAAAATTATCACACATATCATTTAAAAAAATATATTTTTAACTATTTTAAAATATTTTAAAATTTTAAAATACAACTCAAAACAGATTCTAAGAAATCGACTTAATAAATGAGTTCATTCTATATTTCTCCAAAGAATTTTCAAAAAAGTACACAATAGGAATCAAAGAAATCCCTTCTAAAAATCCCAAGTGTTAACCACAAAAAAATACTTTCAAAAATAAGATTAATTTAAAAAGAAGTGTCAAAATAAAAATTGACGATCGGGTAACGTAGATAAAAATAACTATATTTTTAATAATTTTTTTCATTTAATAAAATTGTTTTATAATAAAAAAATTTATAATTTAACTATTTTATTAATTTATTAAAAAGAGATTCCGTTAATGAGAAAAAATGAGGGTCGGTTGAGTCGACCCTCCATTAAAAGTAACCCACCGCTCTCAGTGGCAGTAGGCGATACCGTCAGTATCATTAGAATCGACGGTCTACAGCGAACTCACTTATGCGACGGCGACTTACGGTGACTTATAACGAAGTCCTGACAGCCGTTAATCTGGAATGAGTCCGTCCCGATAGTATCGGTGGTGTCGTTCCCTACCACCGACAATGACAGAGACTGGATTGTGTTGAATACTCTTATAAATTTATTTTCATTTTATTTTTTTATTATATTTTTTATTTTTTTTTTATATATTATATTATATTTTTTTATTGTATTTATGATAAAAACAATCCAAAAATAATTAGATTACTTTTAATGCTGAAATTGCTCGACCGGTCCCCAGCCTTAGCCGCCGTTCCGTTAATATATCTGTTGAACCCAAGATTTCAAGTTTCATGTAAATCTACAAATGGATTTTGATGATAACAAATGAATCCAAAGAATAAAGGAGTCTCAAGCTCAAGTTGTCCACACAATATAATTAAGCATATCAAGGAAGCAAGCATGAGCAAGAAGGGAACAAGTTCACATTAAAATCATAGAGTAATGTTGTAAATCTCTTAAAAATTCAAAATTAGGATTAAGGCTCAAAATTAATATTTTATCATAAAACATTAAAATACATTTTCCACATATGCATGAATATTTTGAAAATTAAATTTGAAAATTTTGAAAGATGATTGATTGTCATCTTTCACATGTGCATGACATGATTAAATGTTTGAATTTTGAAAATATTAAGATGATTGATTGTCATCTTTCACATGTGCATGTTTTATTTGAATATTTTCAAAAGTGGTGGATACTTTTCTTGACTTATGCAAAAGGTAGATGTCTTTATTTGAAAATTTTAAAAAGTAAAGTGTGCTCCTTTTATCATATGCAAAAAGTAAAAGATTATGTTTGAAATTTTTGAAAAGTAAAGTGTGCTCCTTTTGTCACATGCAAAAAGTAAAAATATTAGATTTAAAATTTTTGAAAAGTGAATGATGATATTTTTGACATGGGAATCTTTTCAAATTTGAAATTGAAAACTCATTTGCCTATAAATAGCTCACTTTAGTTTTGCAAAATTTATAACAAGAGCTTACACATCTATTGCTAAGTTTTGCATCATTTTTTCAAAACTCTCATTCTCTCTTTTCTAAAGTTTTGAGCCTTAATTCTTGTTCTTGTTGAGAGAGATATAAGTTGCGCTGTATTGTTTCTATCTCACTCATTGAGGAGTGTACTTTGATAGTCTACCTACTATCAACTCTTGTATTTGTAAAAGGGTGTGTATAACCCTTGTGTGTGTAGAAGGTGTTCTACACGGGAAATAGTTAAATCACCAAGTGTGAGGTGATTGGAAGTGTAGAAGGTGTTCTACACGGGGAATAGTTAAATCACCAAGTGTAAGGTGATTGGAAGTGTAGAGGGTGTTCTACAGGGATTCTTTGGAGCGGTGCTGCTCAAAAATGTAATAGGTTTCTATCTCCACCTAAAGGAGATTGAATAGTAGATTTGGGGATCCTCAAGAGGTAGCTTGAGGCGAGGACGTAGGCGGTGGGGCCGAACCTCGTTAACATACTGAGTTTGCTTCTCTCTTACCCTTACTCTTTATATTTATTATTGTTTCATATTTTGTTTATATTTTATATTATATATTTGATTTATAATTGTTATTTTTTTAAATACAACTCAATTCACCCCCCCTCTTGTGTTAGTCATCTGGGCAACAATATCCATCACTGTTATGTAACTTAAAGAAAGAAACTACTATTGCAAAAGAGAAATAAGAAATTCTCTCTGAAACTCTTAAGAACTGAAACTTTCTTTCTCTATCTATATTTTCTTATGAATTTCATTACAACTAAAACCCCTATTTATAGGCTTTGAAATTATTATGCAAGTTACTATGCAAGTCACTATGCAAATTACTATGCATAATTTAATATAATAGTGGTGGGGTCATTCACATAATTTTAGTGGTGGGACAGGGGGCGGCTGCCGACGTTCGTTCATTACACTCCCCTTGAATCTGCCTCGTTAAAATCTTGCCAAGTAAAAACTCGGTGGGAAGAAAAACCAATGGCGAAGGAAAAAGAGTACAGTCTTCTTATGCATCCACAAGTGCTTTAAGATTGCCTCATTAAAACCTTGCAGAGGAAAACCCAGTGGGACAAAACTTCAGCGAAGGAAAAAGAGTACAATCAGCACATTTACTCTCCCTGAAAAATGCATGACAAAAGATTTTTGAGTTTTCGCATTCCAATGTTATGCACAATCTTCTTGAATGTGGAAGTTGGTAACGCCTTTGTGAATAAATCTGCCAGATTATCACTAGATCGTATCTGCTTGACATCAATTTCACCTTTCTCTTGAAGTTCATGAGTATAAAAGAATTTAGGTGAAATATGTTTGGTTCTGTCACCTTTGATATATCCTCCTCTGATTTGAGTGATACAAGCAGTATTATCTTCATATAAGATTGTTGGGCTATTATTGATCATGGGAAGTCCACACTTTTCCTGGATATGTTGAATAACTGATCTCAACCAAATACACTCTCGACTTGCTTCATGAATAGCAATGATCTCTGAGTGATTTGAAGAAGTAGCAGATAGTGTTTGCTTAACAGATCTCCATGATATGGCAGTATCTCCATAAGTAAATAAATATCCAGTTTGAGATCTACCTCTATGTGGGTCTGAAAGATAACCTGCATCTGCATACCCAATCAATTCTGAACTTGAACCACATTGATAAAATAATCTCATATCAACCGTACCATGAAGGTAACGAAAAACATATTTAATGTCATTCCAATGCCTTCGAGTTGGTGCAGAACTATATCTTGTAAGCAAATTAACTGAGAATGTAATATCTGGTCGAGTGCAATTTGCAAGATACATCAAAACTCCAATTGCACTGAGATATGGTACTTCAGGACCAAGAATTTCTTCATCGTCATCACAAGGACGGAATGGATCTTTCTTCACATCAAGTGTTCGAACAATCATTGGAGTACTCAGGGGATGAGATTTGTCCATATAAAAATGCTTTAGGACTTTCTCAGTATACATGGACTGATGAATAAAAATTCCATTTGGCAAGTGCTCAAGCTGCAGGTCGAGACAAAGTTTTGTTTTGCCAAGATCTTTCATTTCAAATTCATTCTTTAAATATATAGCGGTTTTTGAGATCTCTTCAGGAGTTCTCACAATATTTAAATCATCAACATAAACCGCAATAATGAAAAATCCGGATTCTGATTTCTTAATAAAAACACATGGGCATATAGGATTATTCTCAAATCCTTCTTTCAATAGATATTCGCTTAAGCGATTATATCACATGCGTCCGGATTGCTTCAACCCATATAAATATCTTTGTAGTCTGATTGAGTACATATTTCTAGATGTACTTGTAGATACTTCAGGCATCTTATATCCTTCAGGGATTTTCATATATATGTTATGGTCTAAGGATCCATATAAATATGCAGTGACCACATCCATCAATCGCATTTCTAATCTTTTTGTAACAACTAGACTAATCAAAAATCTAAATGTGATTGCATCCATAACGGGAGAATATGTTTCTTCATAATCAATCCCGGGTTTCTGCAGGAAACCTTGTGCAACAAGCCGTGCTTTGTATCGCACAATTTCATTTTTCTCATTAAGTTTTCGTACAAATACCCACTTATATCCAACAGGCATTACACCCTTTGGTGTTTGGACAACAGGTCCAAATACTTCTCGTTTTGCTAGCGAATTTAATTCAGCTTCAATAGCTGTTTTCCATTTTGGCCAATCATTTCTACGTCGACATTCTTCGACGCTTTTTAGCTCACTTTATTCATTACTTCTGGTAATGTCAAAGGCCATTTTATATGAAAATATGTTATCGACAACAGTTTTATTTCTATCTAGAATTTCTCCAGTTTTCATGAAATGTATTGAGATCTCATTATTTTCAGGTACCTGTTCCTCTTCAGGGGAAAACATTTCATGACACACCTCTTCGGGAGGTCCCTTTTTAGGAGATTTATACTCTTCAAGAGTTTCCTTTTCAGGAGGTTCTGGAATAGAAGATTTAAGCTCTTTAGGAGCATCAATTATATTTGTAGCCTGTATTGTGGGTACATGTTCTTCAAGGACACAAAATTCATTTTGTATTCTTTTCATTTTGAGAATTTTGTTTTTTGCACTAATAGGTCTTCCATACTTCAGGCGTACTTTAGATTCACCTATTGCTGTTTCGACAATTTGTCCTTGAGAGACTTCAATCATTGCTGGAGTATTAACAGCGGGAATATAAGATTTTACTACACCTTTAATGTCAGTAAATACATCCGGTAACTGATTTACAATATTTTGCAAATGAATAATCGTTTGAACTTCCTGTTTACATTCATTTGTAGGAGAATCAAAATGAGACAGGGTCTTATTATCCCAAGTAATATTTTGCCGTGCTTCAGGCACCGACTTTTCTTTACCCATTAACGGAAAATTTGATTCGTCAAAATGACAATCCTCAAAACGTGCTTTAAACATAACCCTTGTAAGGGGTTCAAGGTATCTAATAATGGATGGAGAATCAAAACCAACATATATCCCAAGTCTACATTGAGGGCCCATTTTTGTACGTTGTGGAGGTGCAATTAGAACATATACAGCACATCCAAAAGTACGAAGATGAGAAATATTTGGTTGTTGACCAAATGCAAACTGTAATGGAGAATATTTATGATATACAGATGGTCTAATACGAATTAGAGATGCTGCATGAAGTATAGCATGTCCCCAAGCAGAAACAGGTAGTCTTGATTTCATAAGTAAAGGTCTAGCAATTAGTTGAAACCTTTTGATCAAAGACTCAACTAAACCGTTTTGTGTGTGTGTATGGGCAACAGGATGTTCAACATCTATTCCTATTGACATGCAATAATCATCAAAAACTTGAGATGAAAATTCACCTGCATTATCCAATCGAATGGTCTTAATCGGATACTCAGAAAATTATGCTCGTAGTTTAATTATCTGAGCAATAAGTCTAGCAAATGCAAAATTTCTAGTGGAAAGAAGACAAACATGTGACCATCGACTAGATGCATCAATTAGAACCATAAAATATCTAAATGGTCCACTTGATGGATGAATAGGCCCACATATATCTCCGTGAATCCTTTGTAAAAAGGATGGAGATTCAACAATGACTTTTGAGGGAGATGGTCTAATAATTAACTTACCTTGAGAACATGCAGAGCACGGAGATTCATTGGGTAGAAATATCTTTTGATTCTTTAAGGGATGCCTATGCGAATTTTCAATAATTCGTCTCATCATTATAGAACCCGGATGTCCAAGGCAATCATGCCAAGTCATAAATACTTTAGGGTTAATGTACTTCTGGTGCATTACCACATATGATTCAATTGTTCTCATTTTTGTATAATACAATCCAGAATATAGAGCAGACAGTTTTTCTAATACGAGCTTCTGGCCCGATATTGTTTTAGTAATAAGAAGATGCTCTTTACTGCCTTCATTGGTCGTTTCAATATGGTAATCATTACGATGTATATCTTTGAAACTCAATAAATTTCTTCTGGATTGTGAAGAGAATAGAGCATCATCAATACAAAATTTGGTGCCATTAGGCAACACAATATAAGCTCTTCCGGAACCCTCAATTAAATCCGATGAACCTGATATGGTATGGACATAAGCTTTACTTAGTGTTAGATTTTGAAAATATTTCTTTTCTTTGAGAATTGTGTGAGTTGTAGCACTGTCAGCCAGACATATATCTTTATCATTCAACTCAGAGATAAAAAGCTCATCAATGTGATCCATGATTCTACAAAATATACAAAACTTTTATTACTGATAGAAAGAAAATACATTAATTGAGTGGAACACTTCCATCTCCAATTAAGTGTTCAATACTACCATCAGGATGATTAAAGAAATCAGATACATCAAGATGAGTAACGTCTATATCTACTGAATCTAATAAATCATCTGATGGTTCTACTAAATTTGTTTCATGCACTTTATTCATTCCTTTAATAGAAGTTTGATATAAATCAGTTAAGTGCCTGGCCGTACGACAGGTATGTAACTACTGTTTAGTGATATTATATCTATGACAAACATCTTCATCTTTTTATTAAGAATTATTCTGAAGGCTTTTACCCTTCTCTGAGTTGGATCACTTCTAGTGATACGATATATTTTATCATCTTTAGTGTTGTCGCTTTTGGAACCAACACTTCTATAATTTTTCTACCACGTCTACGCCCTTAATTCCTTTGAAAGGATGCACCGTTCACTTATAGGAATTGTGTAAATTCGATATTATTAATAGGACGTAACTGGTGTAACAAAAACTCATTATTTAGCTCAATCACTGGAAGACAAAACAAAAGTTCAGAATATTTGTTGAACTTTCACTCTCGATATTGCTACTGCAGGAGCACATTCGAAATATGAAAAATAATGTTTTTTTTTATATATCATCATCAGTGACATTTTCACTGTATAATTTTAATATTGAGCTGATTTTAAAGAGTGCAGAATATTCAATACCACTCTTAAAATCTTGCAACTTCAGGTACAATAAATCATAATGATCTTTTGAGAGGATTACATCTTCTGATGCTTATATCACTCTCTTAATTCATTTCACACAGTAAGATGATTTTTCATCATGAGATACACAGCACGATCTTTCAAGGACACATGGTTTTCTTCTATGATTATATCTTTCAAGTTCATCATCATATCCAAATAGATCTCATCAAGGATCTTGGATAAATAACATTTTTCAGAAATGTCAATAGTAATAAATCTCAATATTTGACATTATATTACAAAAATAAATCTGTGAATTTAAGAAATATATTCACATTATCATGAGAATAAAAATAAAATTTTATCAAGTAATATTTAGTAATATTATCTTTAATATTTATCTCAAGAACTGTAAATAATATATTGAAAAATTTACTTAAAGTAGAAAACCACTAACTTCAGTATCGGTAGAATCTCGTGTTGATAATGTGTTATGTAACTTAAAAAAAGGAACTACTATTGTAAAAGAGAAATAAGAAATTCTCTCTGAAACTCTTAATAACTGAAACTTTTTTTCTCTTTTTATATTTTCTTATGAATTTCATTACAACTGAAATTCCTATTTATAGGTTTTGAAATTACTATGTAAGTTACTATACAAATCACTATACAAAATTTAATATAATAGTAGTGAGATCATTCACATAATTTTAATGGTGGGACAGGGGGCGGCTGCCGACGTTCATTCGTTGCAATCACTAATTAGTCTAAATTTTAGAGCCAATATCACTTTCATCAACATTGAAAGAAATCATCGAACGGAACAGACACGAGGAAGACAAACACCTGAGTATCACACCATGTGAAACCACAATAAAAATATCTAGGAACAAGCCTATCACCGACTACCACGTAAGAAACCCAACTCGGGACACTAGAAGGTAATATTAAGAAATGATGGGAATATTTAAGTCATTTCATAAACCAACTGTCGTAAGTGAGCCCCGTACCTGACGAATAGACGACTAGTTGCTGTACAAATCTATTGTAAATTGTAATGGATGTCCGTATCATGTATGTATGCATGCATGGTAAGGAAATTGGATGGGAAAGCCTGACATGACGTGACACCCAGCCTCTTAGGCGAGCGGAAAATATCATTGCCACGTATGCATCCAAATCAAACCCTCGCAGCACAGAGGTCCCAAAGATATTCTCTCTCTCTCTCTCTCTCTCTCTCTCACTCACCATCCAAATTCTTCAGCTCTCAAAAATATTTCAGAAATCTGAAAAAAAAGAACGCGCAGAAAAGAATTTTATTTTCTTTTTACAGTCAGCGTAAAATATCTTGAAGATTTTGGTCGGGAATCGGCTTGCAGAGAACTAGCAGGTAATTTGTTCATTTTTAATTCCATTTTTTTCTTATACATATATATGATAATTAGATAATTTTCATGAAAGCTTCTTGCTTAGTTTGACGTTATTAGTCGCGATTTTTCCATTAAAAATAGTTTAGGACTTTGAGTTGGAAGATTCTGTGATTTTTAGGATATATTTGCCAAATTTATCAGCTAGAAAAAGCTTAGTGGAGCTGGCTAGCGTCAGATTATGGTTTTTTTTTTTTTTTTTAAGATTTCATGCTTTTGATTTGAAAATTTATGGTGCATAATTCTAATCTGTTCTCACTGAAATCAGATTTAGAAAGTGTTCCTACAAGCTACCGAGATTTGGAGCCTGGAGGTCTGAAGCTTTTCAGAGGAAGATATTTAGATTCTTTTCTCGAATTTATTTCTTTTTCCTAGTTGTCGAGCTCAAATCTTTGGTTGCTAATGGATCTCAGGAAAAAGTTGAGGGCGGAATGTTGAATTACGATATTTTGATTCTTGATTGGTAGCGGTTTTGCGGATACGGTTGCGGCTACGGCTAAGTTTTATTTGTAGGAAGATTATTATTATTTTTCTATGGCTGGTTCGTGTGAGAGGTGGATTGATGGTCTTCAATTCTCTTCTTTGTTCTGGCCTACGCCGCAGGATGCGCAACAACGAAAGGTGCGGTAGATTTAATTCTAAGGTCTTGGGATGTTGTAGTTGAATATCTTTATTTTAAGTTGTTGAATTTTCATTGCGTTATTTTTATTCATTTCGTCGTTTGTTTGATCTGTATGGTCAAGCCCCGAAAACTTTCCGAGTAAGTAAATATTCTGGAGAAAATAGAATATTGAAGGGCTTATGATAATAGGTATGGGTGCATATGAGTGCATGGTTGGAAAGTTGAATATCTTTATTTAAGTTGTTGAATTTTCGTTGCGTTCTTTTCAATTCATTTCGTCGTTTATTTCTCTATGGTCAAGGCCCTGAAAGCTTTACGAGTAAGTAAATATGCTGGAGATAACTGAATATTGAAGGGCTTATGATAATAGGTATGGGTGCATATGAATGCATTTGTAAAGATAATTTGGATTCCCGTTAGGGCCTCTGAACGAGGAGGATATGGCAGAGTGTTCACTGCTAAAGTTGCTTACATGGAGTTGTTTTTTAATTTTAGTTTCCAGAGTGCCATGCTAGGATTTTATTTTATTTTATTGCTATGGAGTAAATTTTGTTGTTCCTTAGGCACCGAGAAATTTTATTCTGAAAGAAGTGCTTAAACTGTTTTCATATACCAAAGTTGTTTGCACTTTTTTGGTATAAAATACATGGAAGTTACTGATATATGCTATTGGTATCAACTTTGATGTAAAAGGAATTTAGATGAATCATAAACTGAAAACGTTTTCATTAAACTTGAGAAATGATTGGTCACTAAAGTTATTTTTCAAAGAGAGAAGCATAGAGTGACTTAGAAAGATCTGAAACATTCATGGTTCTGATCAATGGTTAAGAGTTTGTATCTCATCTTTTAATCAAATTTTCATGAATTATTTGTATTTTTGGACAGATGCTTTTTATCTTCTCTCTCTTTTTTTTTTTGTAATATTCCCTACTTGATTGTTTATGGTTATTTGATTTTTGCTTCTTTTAATTCTATTTGACACAGGCTTCTTTCTTTCCTTCTACCACAGGCTCAAATAACTGCCTATGTTGAGTACTTTGGTCAATTTACATCAGAACAGTTTCCAGAGGATATTGCCGAGGTATGCTTTTGCATTCTCATTACCAAAATCATGATTTCCTGAACTAATACCATTAATATGTTCTTTATGACAGTTGATCCATAACCGCTATCCATCAGAAGAAAAACGTCTTTTTGATGATGTATTAGGTACTGATGCTTTACCCATGTTAGTTATGGCATGGATTGATAAAACCTGAAGTTATTATTTGAAAATATTTTTCTTGTAGCTGGATGATAACTGCTTTGTGTATATAAATATATTTCCAGCTACGTTTGTCCTTCACCATCCAGAGCACGGGCATGCAGTTGTTCTTCCAATTATTTCATGTATCATTGATGGTACATTGGTGTATGATAGGACCAGTCCTCCATTTGCTTCTTTCATATCCTTGGTCTGCCCAAGCAGTGAGGTACGACCCTAAGCAGATAAATGTCGCTACTTCCAAGTCTCTTTCACTTTGTACTGAAAATTTGCCTTACTTGATGGACTGTATTTTTTACCTTAATAATTCCAAGCTTACATATTCTCTCTTTTATTTTCTTGTTTTCAATAGAGCCTGCAATGTGCTTTACAAATTGTAGAGGGAGTTCATACTAAGTGCTTTTCCCCTATTTGCAGAATGAATACTCTGAACAGTGGGCTCTGGCATGTGGAGAGATCTTGCGAGTTTTAACTCACTACAACCGCCCAATATACAAGATGGAACAACCAAATGGTGATAAAAAAAGTAGTGGCTGTGATGCTTCCACAAGTGACTCTACTGACAGGCAATCCATCCACATTCCTTCGGCACAAAAAGAGAGGAAACCTTTGAGGCCTTTGTCTCCCTGGATTACGGACATACTGCTAGCTGCTCCTCTCGCTATCAGGAGTGACTACTTCCGATGGTGAGTGCATCATTTGAATGTGGCACACTGCTGCCAATCTAGTTTGGAAGTCATCAAATCAAGCTTATGTTGCTGATAATAAGTCGTTCGTGGTGGGAAGGCGAACCATTAACCGGTATCTGAACAATTTCTAAGGGAAAAATGATACAAACATGAATTTGGTTTAATCTATATATTTTTCCTGGGGGTACTGTATTAAGAGATACGTTGTTCAATTCACAAAATTGTATGCAGCAGTAATTAATGGAAAAAAATGAGTGATATTATTATTTTTCCTCTTCTTTGTTACAGACAACCTGGTATTCAGTGGTTCCAAACAGCCTTCATTACTTAATTATACTCTCCAAACTGCAATTCAACATTTAAAAGAGTGTGTCCCTTATTCTAGCTCTCTACCAGCACACCTGTTTTTTGCTTAGTAAACTGGAATTTATTATCCTTGTACCATTATCATGATATTCTTGACCAAGTCGAGTAGGCGCGATACATTGTGCCAGATTGGGGGAAAATGTTGAGGGCGTGCAACTATTGGTTTATGCCAATGGTATTGCGGTAGACCCGTCCAGCAATTTTTATTGCTGGTCCATATCATACTCTTCGTAACATTCCAAAATTAGCAGTATCTTGATTTCAACTTTCAATATCATGCTGATTTTAGCGATGGTTAATAATGGCATCCTAGTAATTATATTATTCTTATTATTTTGGAAGATTTGTTTATGTTTTATTTAATTTATTTGGATTTGTAATAATGGGCTTGGGCTAAAGCCCATTGACTTTTAGGGTTTATTTAGGGTCTGCTATTTTACCATTTAAAGCTTTGTATTGAGAACCTAGAACTCAGACTTGAGTTTTGAGATTAAAGTGCTTGATTAGCTGCATTCTTCCAATCCCCTTTCTTCTTCCTCTCTCGTCTGTTTCTTTTAATTCTCCTGATTTTCTCTTCTTTTCTATTCCACTATTATTCTATTCTTCTCTCCATTAATATTCTATTCTTCTCTTTATCTTACGTCAGTTAACAACACCAAGCATGAACTATAAAGTAAATTTGATTATAGGTGTCAATTGGTAGTTAAAATTTCACAGTTTTCATTTGAGATATTTAATCATTCTGTTGATTTGTTTACATATGTCCTTATGTAAAGTTGAGTTGTTTTTCATGTCTTTATAGGTGCAGTGGTGTTATGGGTAAATATGCTGCTGGAGAACTCAAGCCACCCACAACTGGTCAGTTAAATTTCTGTCATCAAATGTAACTTTGCACTCTGTACTTGTTGATGTATATTTCTAAAATATAATTTGATACTATTGTTCTGAGTTAAATTTGAAATAAATTGCCTTCTATAGACTTTGCTTTTGCTTTGCATTTTAAGGAACCTGATCATTTATTTCTTCTAGGCATAATATTTTTTTGATAAGTAAATCAGGTTTTTGTTAGTACTAAAAAATAAAGGAAATAGCCTTTAGTCCAAGCACATGGGATTTATACGAGAGAGGGCATTTCTACTGTAAGTAATAAATAAAGCAATATGTGTAGCATATAATTTTAGTTGAAATGATTGGAGAATATACTGAAAGTACATGACAAAATTTTGAAGATAGTGAAATTCTTGGTTGATTTGCAAGCCTTTATGTGCAAACCGAATAACAACTTGTACTGACATTTGAGTCCTGGGGTCTTCAAGTAGTAAGGCCGAGATAAAATAAGTAGGAAAAAGGGACAAAAAATGCATGGATGGTCTAGGTTAAGATTGAGGCTCTGATAACATGTGGTGTTAATAGCTTGAGACAGCAAATCAGAAAAAGAAATGGAGAGATACACTCCAGAGTGGTTTGTTTCTCTAATATACCTACATTGCTAAAATACGGTAGGCAGTTTCTCCATATCATGTGGATTAGCACTACCATTGCCTGCACGTATACCCTCTTCTGATTTTCTTAAATATGATATTTAGTAAGAAATTTCACTCCTTGAGACAGACAAGGACCAAAGCCCATCTGACTCTTTCTTTCAGCTTCTTCTCGTGGATCTGGAAAGCATCCTCAGCTCATGCCATCAACGCCACGCTGGGCTGTTGCTAATGGTGCTGGTGTCATATTAAGTGTATGTGATGATGAAGTTGCTCGCTATGAAACTGCTACTTTAACGGTAGTGGCTGTCCCAGCACTTCTGCTTCCTCCTCCTACAACAGCTTTGGATGAGCATTTGGTTGCTGGCCTGCCAGCTCTTGAGCCATATGCACGCCTATTTCATAGGTCAATATCTGAACCTTATCTTTTTTTTTTTTCCCTGAATCCTAGCAAAAAGGAGAAACAAAAGAAAAATAAAAGAAATGAATTGGTGTACATATTGACTTTAACTGGATATGTTTACTCAAATCTTTTAGTTTGGGTCTGTTAGATATTATGCCATTGCTACTCCGAGTGCCACCCAGAGACTGCTTCTTGGACTACTAGAAGCACCACCATCATGGGCTCCAGATGCACTAGATGCTGCTGTCCAGCTTGTGGAACTCCTTCGCGCTGCTGAAGACTATGTATCTGGCATTAGGGTAAGCCAGATATTTGAGGTTGCAACCTTTATATATGCTGTGATTCCATACCATACTGATCAAATATTCAGTGGAACTCAGTTAAATCCATACCATTTTTTGTCATCCCATTAACAGACTGCTTCAGTAGTATCAGCAATCTGCAGAAAGATTTTTGCTTGTATGGAAAACCTGAAGTGTGTATGCAAATTATTTATTCTCTTGACACATTTTGTTTCCCTCGAACTAAGCATTTAGATGTCAATTACAGACCATGCACTTTAACATAAAGGTTGATACATGGCATTATGTCACTAATGTTTTCTATTCTCACTTTTATCAATATGGGCCTTGATATTTCAACTGCTGCTTATTAATGGGTTCCATATAATTGATTTTAAATTATATCAAATTACTTAAATCTAAATGGTGCATCTTCCTCAATTAAAGCGTTGGCTAAATCATCATTAAGCAAGCAACATATGGTTAAATTAACCAATTCCTCCTTACTAAGTGTTACCGACTTGCACATGTTACATTGGTTTATGGGCACTGCTAGTTGAAATTTGTTCTCTTTTGATTCTCCAAAAGTTGGGCTAGCTTGCTGTACTTATAATTCCGTCTACCTACTTCTGGACATAATATTTGCTGGAATGGACCAAAACTCCAATTTCAATCAAAGCTTAGACAAATTATTTCTAACTGAATTAGCTAGCTGTGGGGTGAAAAGTGTGAATTGGATGTAGCTACCATATATCCAGTACTGCATCTCATATTGGGAGTGGAACTCATTTGACAAAGGCCAATTAGGAGAATAGTTTTATAACCGTATTATCTGGCAGGGTGGTGGATATTTCTCTCATACTTTTGGAGCAAAGTAATTTAGTATACAGCACTTATGTTCCCTTCGATAGAGTTATATACCATGGGATGACTTGCTATGGCACTTCTACTTACTTTTCTGGACAAATTGACAGATTCGTGATAGCTTTCAGAACTGATTGATCTAGAGGCACATATCATTTTCCTTTTTTGGCTGTAATGATTCTTTCCTGTCTGTTCATGTAGCTTCCAAGGAACTGGATGCATCTGCATTTCTTGCGTGCAATTGGGACTGCAATGTCCATGAGAGCAGGAATAGCTGCTGATGCTGCAGCAGCTTTACTTTTCCGCGTACTCTCACAGCCTGCATTACTTTTTCCTCCATTACAACAAGTTGAGGGAGTAGAAGTTCAACCTGAGTCTTTTGGAGATTATGGTTCATCCTATAAGAAGCAGGTACAATCGATAATGTTGGCATGCCTTTCCTATTTTTCTCTAGTTTTATGGCTACAAATGCAGAAAAGCACTTTATTATAGCTGGAGTGAGTATGATTCCTTTTAATTTTTTTTTTATTTTTTTATTCTACACAACCTAAATATCGTCTTAAAGGGTAATCATGATCAGAGAGAAATGCCTGCGGTTGAAGCAACTATTGAAGCTACTGCCCAAGGGATTGCATCAATGCTTTGTGCCCATGGCCCTGAGGTTGAATGGAGGATTTGTACCATATGGGAAGCTGCATATGGCCTGATTCCATTAAGTTCCTCTGCGGTTGATCTTCCAGAAATCATAGTTGCAGCTCCTTTGCAACCACCCATATTATCATGGAATCTGTACATACCTCTCCTAAAGGTCTTTGAATATCTTCCTCGTGGTAGTCCATCAGAAGCATGCCTCATGAAGATATTTGTTGCTACCGTTGAAGCGATTCTTCAGAGAACGTTTCCACCTGAGTTTTCTAAAGAACACACCAGAAAAACAAGATACCTTTCTGTCATAGGATCGGCCTCCAAAAACCTTGCTGTGGCAGAGCTTCGTACTATGGTCCATTCACTTTTCTTAGAATCATGTGCCTCTGTAGAGCTTGCTTCACGGCTGCTTTTTGTGGTGTTAACTGTGTGCGTTAGTCACGAGGCTCAGTCCAATGGGAACAAGAAGTCAAGTGGAATAGAAACTCATGAAGTCATTGAGGACTTACAAGCAATATCTGAAAAGCAAAGAGAGATGAAAACTAGGAAGTTAAAAAAACAAGGGCCTGTGGCAGCATTTGATTCATATGTTCTAGCTGCGGTTTGCGCTCTTGCCTGCGAGCTTCAGTTATTTCCTATGATTTCAAGGGCAGGTAATCACTCAAGTTCAAAAGATGTATCACACGTAGCCAAGCCAATGAGAATAAATGGATCTACTGACGAGTTCCAAAATGGTGTTGACTCAGCTGTTCACCATACTCGCAGAATCTTGGCGATTTTAGAGGCACTTTTCTCGTTGAAGCCATCTTCTATTGGAACCTCCTGGAGTTACAGTTCAAATGAGATAGTTGCTGCAGCCATGGTTGCTGCTCATGTTTCTGAACTCTTTAGAAGGTCAAAGGCTTGCATGCATGCTCTTTCGGTCTTAATGCGATGCAAGTGGGACAATGAAATTTACACGAGGGCATCATCACTGTACAACCTCATTGATATTCACAGCAAAGCTGTTGCATCCATCGTCAACAAGGCTGAGCCATTAGAAGCACACTTAATACATACACCAGTATGGAGAGATTCCCTCTTGGGTTTTGATGGCAAAAGACAAAATCAATGCAAAAATGGTGTTTGCTGTGATCCAGAGCAGCCATCTACCTCACAGTCTTTGTGTTCAGATACTAAATTTTATTCCGAAAGAGCACCATACTCGAATGAAGGCTTTGGGAACAACTTGAGTAAAGGTTTTGCAAATTTCCCATTAGATGCATCGGATTTGGCCAACTTCCTCACGATGGACAGGCATATAGGATTTAACTGCAGTGCAAAAGTTCTTCTAAGATCCGTGCTAGCAGAGAAACAAGAGTTATGTTTCTCTGTTGTGTCATTGCTGTGGCACAAGTTGATTGCAGCTCCTGAAACCCAACCAAGTGCAGAAAGCACTTCTGCCCATCAAGGTTGGAGGCAGGTAATCTTATTTGTGTCATATCTGTTATGGTTTTTTTTGTTTCAGTCTCTTGTGACATGAGCTCTGAACAGAGGCACCATACATTGCCAGCTATAATGTGCCCTATGTGGATTTTTATTCCGTCACAATAATTTCATGGTATGATGCAAGTTTGAATGTATCTTGTCAAGATGTGGGAAGTGAATTCTGGTCATTTAGAAGGAACCATGGAATTTAAAGGATATGAACCTGCTACAACTATGTATATAATAATACATAATAAATATAATATAATATATGTATTTTTTTCGTGAAAATAAGATAAAAACATTTATTTGCTATTTTCTCTTTGTAATTTATCTTCAATAGTAGCTTTTGTAACCTTTAGCTTATGCTTGTAGATTGTATTGGGGACTTGAAAGGTTGACTGCTGAACAAAATATTTGCCTTGACTAATATATGGGATTCTACATTCTTCATTAGACTAGAAGATTTTTGCCATTATCAATAGGCGCTTTTGGCACAGTTGATTAATCTACTATATTTCTGTTACAGTTCATCTGAATTATTGTTTCTATTATTAATGGAAACATAGTTGGATGTATGTAGGTTGTTGATGCGCTATGCAATGTTGTGTCAGCATCACCAACAAAAGCAGCTACAGCAGTTGTTCTTCAGGTCCAACTTCTGTTCAACTTACAAATTTTAGATTGCTTTTTGCCTGACTTGAAATGACCTATTTTTTCTTCTTCTTAAGTGTCTAAATTTCAAAACTACCTATGAGATAGGACCTAAACATAGCTTGTATGATAATGAAGAATGGAGTTTGGCAAGCTGGTTTCTTATCACCCGTGTATTGACTGGTATATCATTATTTGATTACATAATTTGTTTCTTCACTTTCTGGCCTTTGTGCGCTTGTCAGGCGGAGAGGGAATTGCAGCCTTGGATTGCCAAAGATGATGATCAAGGTCGGAAGATGTGGAGAATCAACCAACGGATTGTGAAATTGATTGTGGAGCTCATGAGGAATCACGATAGGCCAGAATCACTGGTGATTTTGGCAAGTGCATCAGATCTACTTCTGCGTGCAACGGATGGGATGCTCGTTGACGGAGAAGCTTGCACTTTACCACAGCTGGAGGTAAGATCTCATAACATTAGTTCATGTTTTTTCAGTTCCAGCAGATATAGTCAGCGACCATGTTTAAATTTGGAGCATGTGGTTCTTAACTCTTCTTGTGCTTTTGCAATAGGTGTTTATGTCTTTTATTCTACAAGGTTGCTGATATGATTTAAAACATCGAAAAGAGCGTGCTCATGGATTTTAGTTTATTCTTGAACCATAAATACTCCCTTGATATATTAATCGAAATATGTAAACTGTCAGCTACTGGAAGCCACGGCTAGAGCAATTCAGCCGGTGCTGCAGTGGGGAGAATCTGGGTTGGCAGTCGCAGACGGCCTTTCAAACCTCTTAAAGGTAAACGCTGACCCATCAAATTTCTGATGAACCGGCAACTTCTTACCATTCAATAGAGCAATACAATTGTTCATCTTGGATTTTGTAGTTACTTTATATGAACATATGTGACTGAGAGGGACAAAATATAGGATAAAAAACAGTATTTTCTCTACTCATGAGTGGCAGTGCAATGTTCCTAACATCAGCTGCTTGGTCTAATACTCTGCAGTGTCGGGTACCAGCTACCATCCGATGCCTTTCTCATCCGAGTGCACATGTTCGCGCTTTGAGCACATCTGTTCTTCGAGATATTCTACACACTGGTTCAATCAAATCTAATTCTAAACCTGTCGACGTAAATGGCATCCGTGGTCCCGCTAATCGGTATTTCAGTTTAGATGTTAGTGACTGGCAAGTAAGCATTGAGAAATGCTTAGCATGGGAAGCTCACAGCAGACTTGCAACCGGAATGCCTATTCAATTTCTTGATACTGCCGCTAAGGAATTAGGCTGTACTATTTCCATATGATTTAAAAAAAGAGTAGCTTTGGCCAGCCCCTTTTAGGTTTATGGGTATCTTTTTTTTCTTTCTTTCTAGTGAGACTTACACATAGAAAGATACACTATTTATTTATTGCCTTGGAGGACATAGATTTGCGGGCAAGTAATTATGCAGCATTCTGTTGTTGTAGATATTAAAAAAAAAAAAAAAAGGGCCTGAGATTGTCAATTACAGTGCTTTCATTGGCCAGACAATATAATCTTCTCCTCTTCTGCAACAATTTCTTCGTAGATAGTGCCACAATCCACAAGTAAGGCTTTTATCGATTATGTTGTGGTGCTTTTAACATTTGTTAGTTAAGTTGCTTTGTATGGATAACTTAATTCTGTTTTTTTTTTTTGTTTAAACCAGTGTTGTTCCTTTTAAATGGCTTTATGTCTTCTACTTAAATAGGCAACTACTAGAAATATTACACCAGTTATCGGTGATGATAAAATATAGATTTAAATATAATTAATTATTTTTATTTTTAAGGTCATCTAAGTGGATACAGATTAAATTCAAAGCCAATTGATGCTCTACAGTGCTATTTCCTTTGTTTATTTGGAAATATTTTTGGTTGATTCCCTCATTTTTATGCACAAACTAAACTTCAACATAATAACTGAATAATATGCAAGATGTGTGGAAATGGTCATCGGTATTTTTGAAACACACGTTCCAAAGAAAGTACAAGACCTAACACTTGCTCCAGTTGCCTTGCTCTTAAGACAATTTTAATCCCGTAGCTTGTATTTTTATTTTTTATTTATTGGGGAAAGGATATTAGTTTATGAACTCATGTTATTCACAAGTGAAGCCAGTGTGAGAATACATCATCTATACTATTAATTTCGTTTTCTTCTTGGTTTAGTTGCCAGTAGGCCAAATACAGACATAACAATTCTGGGCGAAGTCCCAGGAGTAGGACCCACGCACGAAATGAAACGAATAATAATGAAACACATTGTTTCATCCCCAGATTTCCTCCCATCTCCCCTTATTCCCTTTCTTCAAAACCCCTAGAGTTTTTCACCGGGATTCTCTCTCTCTCTCTCTCTCTTAAGTATTTTCTTTTCTCTTCGAAATTGGACAAAAATCTGCTAAAAAGGAACACTGAGTGCATGTTCTTCCTAGCTTCACTTTTCAACTATTCACTTTTCTCACGTTTTTATGAAAATTCTGAAACTGTAATTTGAATAGCCTAAAGAAAATTTTGGAAGCAACTATAACTTGAATCACCTGAAAAAAATATCTTAGAAAATTTTAAATTCGATTTTTTATTTTTTTGTAAGGAGGAGCAATAAGAGACGTTAAGAACAACCTATAACTTTGACCTATTTATTCATTTGGACCAAAGATGCAAAGCCTGACCCTCAACCAAGGTTTGAACCTTTATAGAGTTGATTTTTCCAAAACCAAACAAAGGTATGTTTCAAAAAAAGATTTCGATCGACTGATAGTTTATTAAAAAAAATAAATGCTAAAAAAAAAAAAATTTACTACCAAATCATTATAAACTCACAAGGAGAAAGACGAGAAAATGTCCATTTAATGTTCGAACACTCAAGAGGATTCAAAACTGGTCTCACAGAATTGCTACGGAGGGCGGAATGATTGGCTGGAAGAGGGAATGAAGCTGAATCGGTCTGATTCTACTTTGAGCTCTAGGGATTTTTTTGACATTTCACTGTAATTTAAGGAGTAAAATTATCGTAAACTCAATTCGTGCGCATGCAAGCCAATACGTGAAATTGTACTTAGCAGTATCCAGACAGACAAGACTTACAGATTTTATCACGGTGACATAATTTGATTTGTAAAATCTATATATTTATATATTTTTAATAAATTAAATCTTGTTACGTTAATAATACTAAAACTAATATTCTCTTGTTGGCGTATATAGCACAATGTTTATGTGTCATAATTTAATTTGAAAGATAAATTTTAAATTTTAAAATAATTTTATATGTCATAATGTTCTTGGCACACTTTCGCTCGATATTTGATACTAGAGCTAGTTTGTCAAATCTTTCACATTGTCGTATGAGCCCATAAGAGAATCAGATTTTGCAAGAATATGTAGAAGTTCTTATTTGCAAGGGACTAATTTGAGAGAGCTTGAGTCCTTCTTATATCGTGCCTGCATTACTTGTGCCCAAGAAAGATGAGAGTCGGCAAATTTGCGTGGACAACCGCGCTATCAACAAAAATTTGTGTAATCAAAATTAGAAAGAGAAATGATAGATACGGTCATGGAGTTACAAGCGGCGTGCAGTTAATTTGAAAAATAATGAATATATATGGGACTTACGTCAAAAAATTAACTTTTTTTCTAAAGAGACTGCATACCATTTGTAACTTTACGACTGTATGTAACATTATCCAATTGAAAATGTGAGTCCACGTTGCTGATTTCGTTTGATTTTATTGTCTTGATTTGCTTTCTTTAGTCTATGTCGTATCTTGCATTAGAATACGTGTATTTTCTACGCTTGCTTTATAAAAAATATGAAAGACAGATGTGTAAAGCATTGTGGTATACAACATGGTGTTTACATGTCATAATAATAGAAAAGATACATGTATTTGTTTTTTTTTTTTTAAAAGAATTGTGCAGTGCTCATATATTTTATATTTTATGACTATAAATATTATTTTTATTTTGAGGATATGTGTGCGTTGTACGATGGCATGTGAATAAAATTTTATGAAAACGTTAATTTGGGCTTAAAATTGACAGTTTTTAGTTTAAGTTAGAAAGTGTTCTCAAACGGGCCAAAGTTTAGGAATTCGGCCTTTACCTAAAGCCCAGATAGCCCAAATTCGACGTTCGTGAAATCAATTGGAGGTCAAAATCGTCCAAACGGGGCAAAAATCACAAAACCCTAGCTTTCTTACGAGTGCCAAGACTGCAGCTTTAATTGGTGTATATATAAAAAGATCTCAGCGGAAAATCTAACTTCAGCTTGCAGCTTCCGATCGGCAACGCGTGCTTGCTGCCTCCGACTCCTCTCTCTCGTTTCCTCTCTGCGAGTCCAACATGGTAGTGTCCTTGTTTTCTTTGTTTGTCTGCTTGCGTGTTTGTGAATTTCGATAGTTATGGATCTGAGTGAAAATTGTGCACGCAGGCGCTGGTAGCAAACGAGGAGTTCCAGCACATTTTGCGTGTGCTGAACACCAACGTTGATGGAAAGCAGAAGATTATGTTCGCCCTCACCTCCATCAAAGGTATCGGTCGCCGCTTAGCCAACATCGTCTGCAAGAAGGCCGACGTCGACATGAACAAGAGGTCTCTCTCGCTCACTCTATGGCCGTCTTTGTGAATTTCTTAACTTTTGGAAAAATGAATGTATGAATTACGGTAAAGAAAGTATTAGTTAAGTTTATCATTGTAGTTCTAAGGTTCGAATCCTATTGGATGCAAACAATTTCTAGGGAATATTGGACTGGGGAACTTCCCCTTGAATTACCCAAGTTGTACTTGGGGGAAAATCTTTGGCGAGGGCCTGGCACTCCCGCGATTAATCGAGAGTTTTTATCGGACACCCGGTGCCAATAAAAAAAAAAGTATTAGTTAAACTGAAGTAATTTTCATATTTGGATTTTGTTGCTCTAATGTTTTAATATCTCTCTCTCTCTCTCTCTCTATATATATATATATAGGAAATTTAAGCTCAATTTGGCCTTGGCCTTTCTTCATGGACCTATTAGTATTTTGCTTGTTTAGAATCCTTAGAATTTCTAGTAAATATGGCTCTAAAATGGTGGAATTGTTAGAACTGGCATCCATGTTCAACAGCTGATGGGGTGGAGTGACTGAAGAAAATCACATCATAATATGGTTGATGATGTCCATATGCGCACGTTACATTTCAAATTGTCCATTTTGCATGTTTGAATAAATTCGTGGCATCACACACAGGGAATCAAGTATTAAATGGGAATTATGGCGTCACACTAAGACTTGTATCGATTTGCTATTGACTTAGCATTTTATAAATTATAGATTATTATCTTGTCGGATATCTAGGCTTTTGCTAATTGCTTAATTTTTTAACCAACTAATGTGCCTTTATTATAAGTTCCAATTAGATAAAATTAGACACCTCTGTTTATTTGTTGTGAAATTTTATTGTCAGAGCGGGTGAATTAACTGCTGCTGAGCTGGACAATCTCATGGTTATTGTTGCCAATCCTCGACAGTTCAAAATCCCAGATTGGTTTTTGAATAGGAAGAAGGATTACAAGGACGGCAAGTACTCTCAAGTGGTTTCCAATGCACTCGACATGAAGTTGAGGGATGATTTGGAACGATTGAAGAAGATCAGGTGACTATAACATCTTCAACACTACAAGTGATGAAAATACTTAAATTGTTTTCATCCTTACATTTATAGCCTACATCTGAACTCGAACCATCCGAGTTGCGAACACAAGTGATCCATTTTGCAATTACCAAATGCTGGCACACACTTGTTATAAGGCCATGAAAGATGCAATTTTCAACCACAGCACCCAAGACTCATAGATGCCTGAGACCTAGGATGTTTAATAGTTTTATTAACTGTTTGCCTTGTGGAATTCATAGAAAATACTTACCATTCCCTGATCCTTAGTATAATTAGAATCTGAGATGGTAGCCATCACACATTAGAGGAAGCTCGAGACATTTGCAATTTGTGCCAAATAGTTGATATAGGACTTTGGTGATTCCAAGTCTCCAGTTACTTTCTCAAAGCCAGTCTTGAAGATACCATAACTTTTGACTTACATATGATCACGGGCTGGTTTCTTAAATCAGTTCCCAAAAATTTGGTACAGAAATTCTTCAGTCTCTGAATCATGAACATTGTAGTTAAGCATATTGGCCGGTGAAACATAAAATTGTGCTGATGCTGAGACTCATGCAGGAACCACCGTGGTCTGAGGCACTACTGGGGCCTTCGTGTTCGTGGCCAGCACACCAAGACTACAGGCCGTAGGGGGAAGACTGTTGGTGTCTCTAAGAAGCGTTGAGGTCTTTTTTTTTGTTTTATCCAATTAATATATGATTGCTCGACGGCCATTTTTGTTATTTAGCATGTGATCAGACATCTTTAGACTTTTGTACTGTGGTCGTGATTGGGTGGGACTTTTTGTTGGGTTCTTATCCACTTAACCATATTATCTTATTTGTTCAATTTTGGTTTTTATAATGCTTCTATCTAAGTGGGGTTCTTATATCTGTGTGGATGTTTAAGAAGCTAATCCGGTGTAATCTGTGTGGTTTGGAGTTTGATGCATTGCCTACTTTTTTTCTTCTAATTTACTTGGCAAAAGCTCGAGTCTTTTCTTTATGTGATGTTGAGGTATAACACAATTTGTTGTGGACATTTGTTTCGAGGCAGAATTATAAGAGCATAGATTGCATCAGAATTTGACGCCAATGATCTGTCAAGTAATAGGGGAATAAAAATATCTCAGGTGTAGAGATTAACTGTTAAATGTTAACGCCTGGTTTGTTTTTACAAAAACATCTTTTATCTCATCTCATTTCAAATTCATTATTACACTTTTTTAAAATTTTATGCAAAATAAAATAAATAATTAAACTTTTCAAATCTGAAAACATTTTTTTCAAATTTGAAAACAAAATTAATACTAAAAAAATATATTCAAATATTATTTTATTTTATTTTTAACTTTTATCTTATTTTATCTTATCTTAAATTGATGGAGGCTTTTAGTTTGTTCTATTTCTTGTTGAGTGCGAACTTCCCATTAACCTTTTTTTAATAAAAAATATATATCATTAAGTACTTAAAAAAATTCCTAATAATTTAACTTTAAGCATAATCATCTGGATTTTGCATATTGTTTGGCTCGAGCTTTTCCCATCAAATTTGGTCCCGAATTTCTATTCTCTCTCACATCGCTTGTATACATGGCCAAGAAAGCTGCAGCTGAAGTTGAAATCCATGACCAAACTGTTAGGAGAATCCACTAGCAAATTGGATCCTTGGGTAAAGAAATCGCTGTTGTTTTATGTGTGAAATGCGCATGCATCATATATATTATATAGACGTTAATGATAGTAGTTAATTACAGATATAAGGCATAACAAAGAAGATGAGCCAGAATATATTTGAAAAGTGAAAAATGGTATTCATCGTACACATGGTTTGGAAATAAATAGCACAAAAAATAAAAATTGATCACTATAAATTACAATCATGGAACGGAAAATCTTGTCAGCAACGTAAAAGCCTGTCTAGAAACATCCATTCTCTTGAGGGGAACTCAGAACAAAGAAATGAAACTAGGAATCCCAGAAAGTTTGGAAAATAATTAGAAAGGATGAGTGGTTTTCCATCTTAATTGATTAATTAAGATCATCCTGGAATCGGCCACCATGTGTATGCTCAGTTTTCCTAGTTCCTAATGATCTGATTCTAACAAACCGCTTTGTTTTGGTTGTCGGGTAGTAGGGAGTGAGTGGCTTCGCCGCTCCTTTCCGCCAGGCTTAGATGAGGCATTGCCATACCAAATCATTCCAACAACAGCTATGACCATTCCCAAAACCACATGCAGATTGAGTCCCTCCTTCCCAAAGAAAAAGAATCCCATAATCAGAACAAGTATTGTCTTCATATGACCAAGTACTTGAAAAGACACAGCTGTAAATCTGCCGATGCAGATGAATTGGCTGAGGTTGGTCCCCACGGCAATTGTGCATGAAAGAATTATAAACATCTGTAAAGACCATTAATTTACACTTCAAATTGTGAGGAAATATAAAGACCTTTCTAATTGCATAAACGCAATCGACATTATATTACGTAAATGGACATGCCCACAAATGTTTTGCATATATATATATATATTAGATAGAAATAATGTGCAAAACACATTTATTTAATTTAATTTTTAATAAAAATTTAATGATTATTTATAATTAATTATACATTTTCATATATGTTAAAAAAAATTAATAAAGACAATAAAATAGTCTTATAAATAAACATAACATATAGTTTTATCAAACTTGTTTGAGATAATTTTGATTAAAGTTTTAATAAAATGTTAGTTCAAGATATGATATTTTTTTTAATTCCAAGATGATAATTTAACATTTGTATTATTTTGTACGGCTTCAAAACAGAGGACATTAAATATCTATGTTTTTTTAGTTATGTGATTATTTTTAAGAAATAATATGAATTTTTTTAAAAAATAAATTATATAGTTTATAATTTATATAAGAATGTTATATTATAATTTATAATTTATATAAATTTATTTAATCATATATATTTCAATTAAATATCAAACATATAATATTAATTATATTTATTGCTTATTATTACCAATTTAATATAATTATAATAAATTATATATACTGTATATTAACTATATATATCATATATATAGTTAATTTAATAAATAATGCATTCATTTTAAAATTATAAATTATTTTAAAAAAAATTAAATTATTAATCATATAATAGGAATAAAATTTTCATGATTAAAATTAAACTCTTTACGTATAAATTGTTATGAATAGTTTATTTTTTATATATATTGTTATATTTATATATTCTATACTATTATTATTATTCTATATTTATTTTACATAAAATAAAATTAAAAAAAAAATCCTAAGTAGGAATTCTAAAATAAAAATTTTTAGCATGGGTTTAATGAATTATGTTTAAAGTATTTAGTGGTATTAAATAGATGTTAAATGAGTTTTAAATAGAAAGTTTACTATAGTAGAAAGTTGAAGATGTGGAATTAATTTTAATGCCAAGAACATTATTTCAGTGAATAAATTTAATAAATTATGTTTAAAACGGTAATTCTTATCAGATGCAGTATTAATTTTAACAGAAATTGACAGAATGTGTTAACTTTAACGAAAAAATAAGAATTTTTGTTAGAACAAGAATTTTCGTTAAATAACTACTTTATATATATAAAGATATAAATAACATGATAATTTAAAAACTGTTGATGCAATTTTCATTTGCAGATAAAAAAGATAAAATGACAATGAGTACTTTGTGAAGGAATCATAGACTACAAGCAAAATAAATGGCTGTTGTACTTACCAGAGACTCCACGTTATAGTTGTAACTGTCAACTCTTTCGTTTGTCAACCAATAATCTATAAAAGGGCCTAATAACAGCAATGAAGCAGCCTGCGCTGGAGCCGTATGTCCCAACAGGTTGAAAGAGCTAAGTGAATACTTCCGTTGAAGAAAATGAACATACTGCATACAGAGGTTTGATAAAACAATAAACCTTTTTCAACAGTAAAGACAGCATATAGGGAGAGAGTGTGTTTTAGACAACACTGTTTATGAGTTTAACAAAAAAAAAAAAGTTACTAGATAATGTCAGTTTGAGAGTATTGGTATATCCATAAATAAATTACACAAAAGAAATCTCATAAATTAATTAAGTTTTATCTGATTTATTAGATCTATTTTATAATAATATATATATATTTTTAATATAAAAAATCACATCAAGTCACATAAATTTATAAAATTACTTTTACATAATTTGTTTGTAGCTACAGTATTTTCCATTGATAATCATGGGGATATGTCTAGAGGAATAGACAGCTTACATATTGTTGCATAGAGGTGCTCCATACTGCAATAGAGGCTGCAATAAAGCCTCTGGCATTAACACTCACATCAGTGACAGTGCAAACGCCAACACCCAGTAGAACTACTGCTATGCTTAGCTTCGTGTCTCTAGAGTATCGAATTTTATCCAACAAAACTTCCAAAAAGCAGGACACCGGGATCATGCTCAGCTTAGCAATCTGCATATAAAGAGTCATTTCTAGTTTTTGTTTATTTTTTAAAACGATTTGCAAACTACATTTTTTACACGTCCAACACACGGTTGCTCCTCTATAGATACGTTAATTTAAAAAATAATTGGTGCAATATTTCACCAGAATGAAGCCCCAACCAAGGTCATCGAGAACTTACTTGATAGAATCCAACAGAGTTCCACATCAGACTAATATTCATTCCAACAATAGAGAAGTTAGCAAAGATAACAAATCTTAGAAGCTCCGGGAATGGTAGATGTGACTTTTGAACATATCCCAGGCACCTTAAAACCACGGTCATCATAGTTGTTGTTGCGAAATGCAAACCAGTTAATGTGGTAGCTGCAAAAGATAGCAATTACAAGTATAAAAGGCTGGATTATAAGCAGCGTGTTTATATGATATATAACAATCCCTCAAACAGTATATATATTAATATATAATTACTATAAGAAAAATGAATATTTGTGATCAATTATTTGCAATGAAGACAGACTCATTTTAATTGAAAATAATTATTTTACTGAAAATAACTAGTTGTAAATAAACAATTTTCTTATAATTAGTTTTCAAGGTGAAAATTTGCATTAAAGTGCATAAATGCATTGCTTAATAAAAACAGATTACTATGTAATGCTGATAAATTTAATGTGAAAAGGCAACATAAAATGTAGAGAAAGAAAAAGAAAAAGAAAAAAATAAATAAATAAAGAGGAGCTTACCAAAACTGAATCCATATGTAGCCATCAAGGCTTTGTTGACAATGATAATCCCAACAGAAGTGACGACATTGAACATCCATGCGGCTGCATCTGCCGCAGCCCTCTCATTAGCCTTGCCAGCCGGAGCCATTATTATATTATAATTTCCGAGAAATGACCAATGCAAATTCCTTATCCCTCAGCTTCAATGAAGAAATCCATCCACATGATCTACGTGAAAGTCCAAGATATATTTACTCCCACTCAGCAACATATATAATGAAAATGATAAAAATCCTATCACAATTAATTGGCATTATGATGCATTATAGTATGAACAAGCTCTTTTTAGATAAAACAAAAAAAAGTAAAAAATGGATTATTGAGATGAGATGAAAGGAGATGAGTTTAGATAAGTTGAAATGATTTATTTTTTAATATTATTATTATTTTGAAATTTTAAAAAATTATTTTGAAAATTGAAAATATTGTATTAAAATTTTAAAAAATTATATTAGAATTTATATTTTATATAAAAATATAAAAAAATATAATAATAAATTTAAAATGAAGTAAAAAAAAGCTTCCTCACGAATACAAACGGGCCTAAATTTAACGAAACAACACGGAGAAACTCTCAGTTTTGACGCATCATACACTATACACTGTTTATAAGTTCCGGGCAGAGAAGTCCAAATCCAAGGAAAATTAAAAAAAGGTTTAAATTTTCTAAAGCACATTTCAGAAGGATCACTCATCACAGATCTATCACCAGAAAATTTTCATCAATCACAAAAAAAAAAAAAAACCTAAATGTTTCAGATCACTTACCGAAATTCCGCATCTTCGCAAAACGAAACAGTTCCGAAAACCAGAACAAAATTTTAGAAACAAAAGCGACATTTGGATCCGAAGCATTTTGACAAATTGGATCCGATCCAGCGACCATAAGAACAGATTGACGACAAAAGAGAAGACTAACAACTTCCACGAATCACATTTTTACAAACACATCAAATCGCAATCATACCGCGGTTCCAAAACGAAGGCATGCAGGGTACATACGTACCGGCGAAACGGAGCGAGCTAAGGGAGAGCAAGAGCGAGTTCAGCCAGAGAGTGAGAGAGCTTGCGCGCAGAAAAGGATCAATGGAACGCAAGAAGAGAGAAAGTGGTGCCGCGTTGAGGCGCAGTCAGTTAAAAGACCGAAGAGAGCGTTGAAAGTTTGGACGTTGTATTGGCATCCATCATATTGCCTATTGGGTGTTTCTTTCTGCTAATTTTCAAGGTTTCCTTTCTCGACATTATTCTCATGTTAGGAAATCACGAACAGCTCATGCAAGGTTATTGTTGCGCCATGCCGCCACCCAATTATATCTTGATGTATTTAAAAAAAAAAAATTTAAATATGTTAAATATTTAAACATTGGTTCAAGATGGATTATTGTTACTCTCTTGATTATGTCCTATATATGGTAGAGAAGTATGTTAACATCAGCCTTGGATGAAAATAGTAAAGTTGGAAATGTACGTAGAATCAAGGATATTGCTTTTGGCAACATTCAAGACGTGTGATTTTAGCAGTATTCATGTTGAATAACAGTTATAAGCCCATTAATTTGATTGGGTTTCAAATTTCTTGAAGAATTGCATGGGCTTCTTCTTGGTCATGACACATGTTGGACTCGTTAATTGAATGTGCATGTATGATTCCTACTTGTTTTGATGAATGCATCATTTCCACTGCAAGGGAGCTTTTGTGATCTTTTAATTGTGATAAAATAATAATTATTTTATTAAAATTAACTAATTACAAATAAATAATTTTTTTATAATATATATCTGACTTGACTTGATTATTATGTTGAGGATCATGTATTTGGTCGTAAGGAGGGTTTACTCACTTTCTGAGTTGATTTCATACCTAACCTAAGCTCTAATATGATGATCAAGATCTATAATACAAAGTTGTAAGGTGGTTAATTTACTTGATTTCTCAAACACGGCATTGTAATAAGCGCCATAGTTTTGACACAATCATATCTTAGATTAAAATAATAAAAAATTTACATAAAATTATTTTTATGTATTTTTTGTGTATTCAACTAATGTGATCGATTGCATCACATAATAAAATGCGTAAAAAATACGTAAAAATGAATATATGTAATAGAACTCATAAAATATTATTATGATATTAAGAAAAAAAAATATTTATAATCATAAATAGTGTAATTTACTTTAAAAAAATGAATAAAAAATGAAATTTATATAAAAAAATTAATTTTAATAATAGATCTCTCTCTTTTAAAAAAAAAAAAAAATGATTACATGATATGTAAACTCAATAGAGTAATGCTACTTGATTGTGTAAATATTTATTTTTAATAAATTAGTATCTTATGATAGATTACACAAAGATTAGGTAACAATCACATTGGATTGTATGCAAGCAATTGCCTGTTGCCACGACCATGAGTCCCTACGTTAGTCTGCAACTTTAGCTCTCACTCTCGTAGTACAAAACCCTCCCTTCGGCCCTTTCTCCCTTTCACGTTGTTCTTCAATCTCTCTCCCGATTCCTTAAAAAAAGTTCTCCCATATCGTCACAACGTTCGATCGCTGAATCGAAATTGTCTACCGAGCGATGGGGAAGAAGAGGAAGTCCATAGCGACGACCCTGGACGAGGTGGATCGGACCTTGTACGCGTCGTTTTGTAGCGCGGCCAACTCCCTCTCTCAGCTCTACACACAGTCCATGAACCACCACAAGTTCTCCTTTCAAGCCGGTGAACGCCACGGCCTTGTACGTATCACTCTTCTCTCTTTCGTTTTCACGTATTATTCTGATTTCTATGTTTGTGGTTTTTCAATGCTTGCTGGACTATAAATGTTTATATATATTGTTCTTTGTTGGTTTTAGATTGTGTCGTTTGTACTTTGATTATTAATTAGATTTTATTACATTAATCGATTGGATATATTGTATCTATATGATTGTCATTTTTTTTCAAGATTTTATTTTTTTTCGTTTGGTGAGTTGTACTTCACTTGCGAGAATGGTTGAGAGGGTGTTGCGATAAGAAAAGATTCATTTTTCTCAAAAATACTATCTTTTCAAAAAGTAGTTAGGGAAGAATAAATAGCCAATTTTCTCAAATAGATTCAAGTAGGGGGTACTTGAGGTGTTAGAATAGTAGTTGGGGAAGAATAAAGAGCCAATTTTGTCAAAATCTGGACAAGCATTTGGCGTTAGTCAAAAGAGTGTGAACAGTCCCTTTTTTTTCCCGGCCCACTATATGGGCTTTGTTTGAAATTTCCTATATTTGAAGTGAGCACCTTTAGATTATAGTGCAAGTATTGATTGGAACTGAATACCCTCAATTATAAAAAAATACCAGATGATATCCAAATACTAAATTTAGAAGTGGGAAAGTAATTTCAAGTTTTTCCAAGGTCTAGCTAGCAATGTGGCACTGCAGCTAGATGCACAAGGGACATCAGCAATTTAAAGGAGAAAGGTGGCAGTGTGTGTATTCTTGTCTGTGAGTAGTATGTGTCCGTGAGAATCGAACCCTAGACCTATCGTGTATCTGTTTAAATTCATAATTTCAACAACTATATCTAGTTTACACAAATACAATTGAAGGGAGAATCTTTTATATATGACTGAATCAGATCTCAGTATGTATCGTCGATGATATGTAATGTGAAGATTTCATCTAGTATAGTTTGCAGTAAGCTTTATCAAAATACAATATGTTAGATAATGTAATGTAGATTACAGTCTTGCTGCAAAAGGTCATCAATGGCCGTATACATTACTCATTGAATATGACCAATCTGAAAGAAACATTTTCGCTGAAAGTTAATTAACTATCAAGAGCATCATGTGGGTATCCGTATCTAGCATGATGATGCTTGGCACTTTTTCTGTTGTAGAAAAATATCTGCTCATTTGTACTTACTAAATGACTTGGACATTTAATTGCATAAATGATAAAAGAACTAGATGTCTTGGAATTTGAAGAAGCAAATAATTGGGCAATGAATCTGATAAATTGAAATACAAAAATTCCCAAAAGTTAAAATGGAGGATGTTGATCAATGGTGGAAGTTGATTTAAGGTTTATTTTAGTCTTTTTGGAAGTTCTCATTGAAGGATATTACATCTTGACCTTGCATTGAAACAAAGGACTGAAGATGCTTTAGTCATAGGTCTCATCTTTCTTTAATACACTCTTTAAATGGGCAGTGGACCAAAACTGTGTAGCTTTTTGTCTGATTCTACTTCTCTAGACATCCCAACTCCTTTTCCTTTTTTCGGTTGGGTGGATTTCCTGTGTACATCGTCTGTACTGAGGATTCATGTGCATTGTAGTCTTAATAAAGTCAATATCATTACTCCTACACATTTGAATGTTTGAACATTAGGTATCTAGACTTCAATTTATTTGGAAATTTGAGTCTTGACCCTTTTGATGTGCGTTTTTCTGCTAGTGCCTTCTTTACTCGCAAAAGCAGGGTTGCTTGAGTTTTATTTTATAAGTTAGAACTCGGAGTTTATAGAAACTAAATGAACATTATCGCACTTGTGCTTTAGGATTTGCCATATCAATATATTCCCGTTATCCATATCTTGTACTTGCATCTTTGCCTTTCAAGGATAGAGCAAGGGGCTGCATGATGGGGTGCTGTTGTTGTATGGAGCAACTTTTAAACTGAAATCTAGCTTTTCCATATCATAGAAAAGAAAAGAAAAAAAAAAGGAAAGAAAAGGAAAATCGAAATTGAAATGCTTCGCACTGCCTCTGTTTGTTGTTTTATTTCTTGAACCAAGCTTAGAAAGTGTAACTTCAGTAACTTCAGAGTACTACTTCATTATACTCTTTTATTTTGTAATGAAGATTCCAGTAGTTGTTTTCTCTGTAATCATCCATGGCAAAGTAGCAATCATGGAATCACTTTCTTTCCCTTTTTCAAGACTGATCTATTTGATGGTCAAATTTTTCTCAGAAATTTGTATGGCTCTCATTAGCAAAGCACCTGTAATTTACTGGTGCTTCTTCTCTGCCTTTACCTTTTTTGTGTTTGCCTTGTGGCTTTAATGTCGCAAGCAGACAATTAATCTACCTGCTTAAGGAAACCATGATAAGGTAGCCAAAGTTTTTTTTTTTCTTGATGTTATCCTTAATTTGGTTGGCATTGAAATTAAAAGTGGAAAATCTCCTTTTACCTTCCGGGGTTTGTCTTAAATACCTATCACTGAAGCTGTGAAGCATATTCTTCCTTAATTCTTGTGAAACACGAGGTAAAATTGGAAGGTTTTTTGTGGCTTGGTGCTGTTGGAACATAATTAGAGAGTTGGGAGGTTATGTTTCTTTGCAGGGAGTCCCATGATACAATTTTCCTATTAGTCATTGGAACATAATCAGGGATTTTGTGGCTTTGGGCTCTTGTTTGGTTGAATGATGTTTGGCACTTAATCCTTCTAGTTTAAAACTTCTTGTACCAAGCAGTATGCAACAGGTTCTGAAGGTTTTAGCAGTAATATTTTAAATCATGTTTCAGTTAAGTCTTTTGCCTTAATGGTGTTGACATTCTGTCGATGTAGCCTGTTAATTTAATTTAATTTTTTTTTTCAGGAAAAACTCTATCAATGGATCCGGAGACAACAAGAGGAAGGATATAGGGTTGCAACAGTTGATATTCTTAATTACGTTCAGGTATTGTTAACTATTCACCCTGCCCGAGTTGTTTATGGTCTTGTATTGTGATTGTAAGCAGACTCTTATAACATGTAACAAGTATGAACTCTGAATTGACATTGAAAAATTGTGTCACAATTTCAAATAATACAATATAGAGTTTAACTTGGTAGTTAAGAGGCCATTGAGAAACAGCCTCAGTACTTGGCTTTTCTGATTGGGTCTGAGACTCCAACCGTAAATATCTGACCATTTCATGTTATTCACATGCTCTCATTTGCTCCTCTATTATTTGCATCTATGCCTCTTGATTGCATATGTACTTCTCACTTGGTTACATATGACAACCATTTTACTGTAATCTGTTTGCTATGATATGCAAGATAAATCTATAGATGGTCCTTATGTATCAGGTGCAATACAACAACGAAATCAGAAAGAAAAAGAAAAAGAAAAAAAAGAATTCCTACTTCATTATAAAGATTCCTATAATGTAATAGCTTGGTTCGAAAGTAGTGCTTCAGATTTTGTTTATTCTGAAACATGTATAATGTAGGATGGCCCTTGATCCAATGGGTACATGTTAATAAATGGTTAATGAGATCCCATTCTTTGGACGCCTCAAAATCAATACCGCAAATAGTTGAATCTGTATCTGTACATGGACATTATAATACATTGGGCACACACATTTGTATACATGGCACAAATTTTCTCTTCTCATATTGAGAATTCTAACATTTGGTATTAGCTGTTTGTATTGGTTTAACTTTATTTAAAAAATTGGAACTTTCTGGTCTCTTTGCAGAATGAGCTGGACTTCTGCGGGGAGGAACCGTCGATGTCCCCTAGAGCTCCCGTGCAACAACATCAGTATTCTCAACCTACAATGCATGTCATGAACTCAGGTTGTCCGGTATCTTCAGGCTCATCTGGCCTAACAAGTGCTGGGCATGGAAGTCGCTCCGAGCATTGTGATCATCAATCCAAGAATTCAGTCTTCTCAAATGCTTTATCAAGCCCTCTCCGCCAGAGTCTTCAACACTATCACATTACTCGGGGAGGTTACTCCCCGAGCCGGAACAGTTCAAACGATTTTGCCATGGACATGCATGCAGATAGTCCTGCTAACGATTCCAGTTACTAAAATCGACCATCATACCGGTCTCTGGCCATGCGGTTGGGAAGAAAGAACTAAGGTGACTATGAGACTTCTTCACACATCTCCATTAATGACTAAAAGCATACTATAACCATTTATTTTACTTCTATGTTAGTTTGGGTCTATTGTATCTTCTGTAAAGCCCTTATGTTTGAACACATCTGGAATATCTAAATTGGCTCCTATGCTTGTCTTTTTTTCTTAAACCGATTTGTGTTTTTTAGTAGGAGTTTTTATTTACCTTAAGCCCTCCTTGGATTGGAATCCAATTCATCTCGTCTCATCCCAATCTCATTATTATAAATTTTAAAATTTTCACGTAGTAATACAATTTTTTAAAATTCTAAAATAAGAATTTTTATTTAATTTTTCATCTTTTAATTAAATTTATCTTATCTCATTTTTAATTTATTTTTCGAGTTTATTGTTCTGCCAATCTGCTCTGTATGAGAACCTCTGAGAGGCTTCTGTGGACCTAAAATGTTAAAAATAATCAAAATTACATCTTTGAATCCAATTATATATGGTGATTGTAGCACATGTCTTCATTAAATTGAAGCGACGTGATGAGATTGGAGTTGACAAAAAAAAAAAAAAAAAACAGAGTTTGTATGAAACGTATGGCCCCCGAGAGCCGGGATTGAGAATGTTTACTGTGTTTGGACTGAAGTTAAGAAGTGACTCAGTAGTCAGTACCAGAAACTGTTTCAGCTACTTTTATTTTTCAATAAATACGGGAAAGGAACAGTAAAACTCTATTTATATTTAAAATTCATCTTAATTTATTTTTATTTTATTATTATATTATTATAATTTTTTTATATAAAATATAAATTTTTATACACATTTTTTAAATTTTAATTTTTTTTTTCAAATTTTAAAATAATAATAATATTAAAAAATAAATTAAATTTATCTTAATTTATCTTATTTTCTAAATCTAAACGGGGCTAAAGCTTTTCTCTTATTTTTATTTTAAAAGTTGGAACTTTCGTTCAATTTCCTTGGGAGCATATATTCAGTTGGAGATTTCGAGATTATGCAGCAAATCACTGTTTTTTGGTTGATATGCTTTACTAAAAAAAATAACATTTACTTCATTGGGAATATGTATGTTCAGGTCTTGAGGCCACAGAGACAGATTCCATTTTATTGGAAAAGTCAGAACAATGAACTCCATAAAAAGTACATATAATTACATTCATGGGCACTGAGGTTTAGGTGCATTCATAGTCCCCACCACCTCCAAATTCTTAACGCTTTTCACGCTAATTTTTTGAGAACTGTATAGTGGTAGAATCCATCAGTGCTCTGCAGTTCTTTTAAAAAATAGTAATTTTATTATTAAAAAAATTAATATTATATTTATTTATACATTTTTTTAAATTATATAATATTTACGTATTTCAAAACTATAAATAATATTATTTTAATTTTATTATTATTATGGGTTGCTTTACACTGCAAAAAAAAAAAAAAAGCTTCTTAATCACATGACATGTATTGTCAATGGTGTGACGACTGAACTAAATTCATGTTCTTATCATCATCTGAAATTAGTTTTTATTTTTTACAGCACAGCCCAAATCAGATTAGTCCCCTTATTACTTGTATCCTTATTAAATTTCCCAAGTCAGATTAGTCCCCTTATTTGGAAATAAAGTTATTAGCTAATTTTGGTAGGTGGGATTGGGCATCAAGGAGGGTTGAAACTCAAACAAAAATTGAATTTAGGAAGGTGGCTTTTTTTGACCCACCACCAACCTTCATGCATTTTACATAGTTCTGAGATCATATCCCCCAACGTCACTCATTCATCAAAGGCCAGTCTTTGGGCCATAGATGTTTAGCATTTACTGATTTCTTGTTCATTGAACATCATTTTTTGAGTTTTTATTACTCAATTTTTGTTAGAATAATGCTACATATAATTATAGAGTATTGCATAATTATTTTGAAAAAAATAAAAATAAAGTGTATTATTAAAAAATGAAAATTTTCAAGTGGATCCCATATTTTATTTACTTTTTTCAAAATGATTATGCGATATTTATACATTTCATAATTATAAATATAATTTCTCATTTTTAGTCGTGAACATAATTAATTGAATTTCACTCTCATATCTTTTAGATTTTCTACCTACATTATGATGATTTAAAATTAAAAAAAAGAGGCACGAATAATAGGCTCTCTAATATTTATTAAATATATAATATTATATAAAAAAGTTTATTTGGATAACAGTAATTATATTTTTATGTATTATCTTACACGTCTGTCTCTCAGACAAGGAAGTTTGGGAAACTTTTATAAGTGATCTTTCTTTTCACTTTCCTTTTTACCTGTTTTTTTGTTCTTCATTTTTGCTTTTTGTTTGGCTGCGAAATATGGTCCAACCTCCAAAAAGAAAATGTGTGCAAGAATGTGGTTCCAACCTTAAAGGGACATAATTACTTGAATAGGTAGTTGATCTATATCCAACTTATTTTATTGGAGAAAAAGAAAAAGAAAAAGAAAAAGCATGAAGACATTTCCAAGAAAATTACTTGATTTCATGAGAACTTTTTAATATTTCTGGCCCATCCAAAAATTAATTCAAAATTTTAAAAAATTAGTCCATCAATAATAATAAAAAAATAATTTTATTTGCAGTCCACATTTATAGACTTAATGCAGACTATTAATGAAATATAATGTTTCGCCTAGTCATTAAAAAACGTTGCGTCCAAGTAAAGAAATGCAGAGCAACTCTTCCTCAATAAAAAGATGGTTTGATTTTGGATTAGGTTGGAAATTGAAGTTGGTCAATAGCACCATTCTGTTAAAAAATTAAAATCATTAAATACCAAAACACCAATTTCCAACAAAATCAAAGTTCTCTTGGAAAAATCATGGATTGGTGCAATTTGTACATAAGATGTGATACTTGAGGGCCATCAAATGATGGATCTCAATTATTAAAATGGGCACGCTAGCCTCTTGGTGCTCTAGGGTGTATACTAAAAATTAATATATATATATATTTCTTTGACTAATATATGGTAAGATAAAAAAACAAGAATGTGTCACGAATATAAAAATAAATAATCATTTATCTCAACAATTTGAATAAATAAGTAAATATAGTGTTTTCGTGGCTAGGATATTCCCAAATTTTCTTTTTAAAACCGTTAATAGATTTACCTTTTATAGAGAAAACTTGGGATATTATAAAAAAAAATGTATTCTAGAGCTAGAGCACAAAATGCACATAATAAAATATTTACGTGACATAATTTGTTTCGAAAAATATATTTTAAAATTTAAATTTTACAAATCAAATATTACTATTTAAATGACGTGAATGATATACAGATCATATCATCATTCACGGACTTAAAAATATATTATATAATAACTCATCTAAAAAGTCAAGTTTTATATAAAAAAAAGCGATAAACTATGTGCATTCTAAGATCTAAAATTAAATAAGATAAAAGTGAAGAAAATAAAATTTTTAAGAGATAAATATGTTGGTTTTATATAAATAATCATAAAATGTTTGAGAAAAAAATAATTAAATATTTAATTATAAAAAATACTCTCCATACCATACTTTTATCCTTTTAGTTAATTACTTAACTATCATAGCTTTGAACTCTTTAATCTTTATAATTAAACGGATTAAAAAAGGGCAATAAGCAATCAAACAAAAGCAAGATACTCTAATTATTATTTAATTTTCAAGCCGAGAGATAAAATTAAATAGAATAAAAAATAGTTAAAAAAGTTAATAGGGGACCCATCGCTATCATGCGCCGTGGGAGTCACTATCCCTATCCTCCTTTTAAATAACTCCGTCCGGAAGTTTACATAAATCCTTTTTTTTTTCTTTTCTATTTCATTTAATTTTTCCCTCTCCAATTCCTCGGCGACTTTTTCGTACAAACCAACGACCGGAGATTTCGCCGCCGCCGGTTTGACCGCCCGTCGACGCGAATACTCGCTGGACATCTCACTTGGATTTTACATCGCTTTGGGGGTATTACTCGTTTTTCTTCTAGTTTGATCTGACTTTCCGATTAGTTCTCGAGAATTTAAGTAAAAAGTTTTGAATCTTATGCTTTGCTGATGCATTTCTTCTTTCTATCTGTCTCTTTTAATTTTAAAAACGTGAAAACTCAGCACAATGAAATTAACTAGTCGACTAAGCTCCGCGAAGTGGCGACTTCAGTTATTTTAGAAGTTGGATCGTAAAAATTTGAGATTTAGAATTTGAATTTACCTCCTTTCCTGCATTTTATTTCAAACAAACCGAGCACTCATCGAAGCGGTGATATTATTTATCTTCTTCTCTTTTCCTCGTTAAATTACTGCTACTTTAAGTAGATTATATGGCAAGTTCTATACTTTATAGGTAGAGAAATACTACAGCCATAATGATTCATATAGAGATAATACTTGGAATGCTTATTAAAATTTTCATATGTTTTGAAACTTCACTGAGATTGGGTAACGGAGTATGATATCAAATTTAATTCCTTTATGCTCTTATTGATTGGAAATTAGGAGATCCACAACGTCTTCCATTATTTTGTGACATTATTACCATTAAATTATCAGTTTTCTGCAACTTAACAAAATAAGGATTTGATGGTGCTATATATCCATGACATGGCTAAGTTTCTCCCCTTTTAAATTTAAATTTTTTGAATTTCTGTTGATTTATGTAAAACCTTTTTACCCAACTGTGGATCGATATGGCAAATTCTTTTTAGAAGTTATGTGGTGGTTTGCGTGGTAATTTTGCTTGTAATGTTGATTAACCTGATGATGGCCATGAGAAAAATATTAATAATGTTGGTTTTTGTGAAAAGTAATTAATGGTTAATTTATATTAATATTCGCCTCATTCTTTTTCGCTTATGTTTTTTGTTTTTATAACTTCCTTCTTGGTTGCTCTCTTATGTGACCTCTCTCGGCATTTTTTTTTTACCCTTTTCCTTTTTCTCAACGTTGATATATTTGGAAACATGGCACTTGCAAAAGCACGTTAGTAATTTTCCCTAATTCTTATACAAACTCTCATACTTCTCAGTTTCCCTTTATATTTTTTGTTGAGACCCTGTCTATCGTAATCTTTCTGATTTCTGAGTACTTGACTTTACAGTGAGAACATTCCTAAATAATTTTGGATTGGCACGTCTTTTTTATTATAATAATGTGAATTTGGAATTTGTTTATGTGCCAAAATTTATGAGTTGTTTTGTTATCACTATTGTGCTTAAAAAAGTTTAAAACTGGTTCAACTGGACATCTGCAAAAGAAAAAATAAGATAGAGAATTTGAGAACAGTATTTATGTTTGGTATCCTGAGAACATGCTAGTTCTGATACTTTTGATAGCCGTAACAGGTTAATTTTATCCTTCTAAGGGGGGGAAGATGTAAAGAAATTTATCCTGGGTGCCCCGATGTGCAGAACTGATGTTATTGGCGGTAGAAGGCGGAGGTTTCTTCTCTTCTTCAGCTTCCGGTTATAGTAAGGGCCTGGCCATCCTTCTCTTGGGTCATAAGAATGAAGATAAACCCATGAGAGTTTCTCCTTGGAATCAGTACCAGTTGGTGGACCAAGAATCTGATCCTAACCTCCAGCTGGCTTCGACGAAGAACTGGCTTTCCCGCGGGTGCGCTTCCCTTGTCTGCTTTGGTCGCGCTTCCCCAGGGCTTGACACCCCCTCGCCTCTTAAAGTGGGCCCTGCCCAACATCAAGATGTCTTGCCAGAGCCTCTTACTTCCGATAATGGCAAGGATTGTACCACCGATCCAGATTATGTCAATAATGCAAGAAAGGTAGCTATTAGAAGTAGCTTGAAGAAGCCATCATCAGACCAAACCCCCGTTTCTGTTGAGAATGCTAGTGAATGTGATGCATTGGGTGAAAATGGTAGTGATATCCCTGGTCATACTGAAAGGAGGAAAGTGCAGTGGACAGATGCGTGTGGTAGTGAGCTCTTTGAGATCAGGGAATTTGAGCCCAGGTATGGAAATTCTTGTACTTCTTATACTCAATTACTTGCATTTTAAGTACTTTTTTGGAGTTCCTCCCGTCTCCCTTTATCTCTCCTAAACATATTAGGAAGTCTAGGTATGTTAACATTTGTGTCATTGATGCTAAACTAATAAATTGTGTCTAGGAGTTCTCAGTCACCATTAGTTCTCTGAGCTAGTCGTTAATCTTGGTTTCTCACAATCTTTAGTGATATTTGCCACTACGTGAAAAATCTTGTTCTTTTTGTTTTTCCTATGAGCTACTTGAATGTGCGGGGTTTCAGGTTCCCTCTGTTCTGAAAATTATGAATCAGTTTAGAGTGCTATTTGCTACTTATGGAGGTGGAGGCCACTGTTTTTTAGCTTATAAATTAAAGCCTTTTTCAATAATCTCCCAATTTGTCAAGAACCACCCAAAGTTATTGTCATATTTGAGTTTTTATCTTTAATGCAAGATGTGAAGAAGAAGAGGAAGAATTGTAGAAATACTGGAAATAAAGAAACTGCAAGAATGATTTGGAGATGGGAAAAATTTCCAAAAGATCATAAACATAAGATTTGATAGACAAAGAGGTAGGGAGAAAATTGTAGATCTCATACAATTATGAAAGAGAAGCAGCAGGGTAGAAGAAAAATAATGTGCTTGACATGCTAGATGGTTGCAACTTGAAGCCACATGATAAATGAGCTGGTTAACAAGATGGATCAAAACTCAATATTATTTAGCTATTTAAATTAGGTGGTTTGAAAATTATTGTCTGGGAAAATGCACTTGGAAAGTAGTTGATACTAAATCTTCGAAAAGAATGCTAGCATTATGCTATTATCCTTTGCTCTTCATCCTTTATGCTTGCTTGTGCTATCCATGTTCTGATGGATGTGCTATATGCTGGAAGCAGAATGATTTCCCCCTACCCTCCATCATATTCTTCTCTGTTTTGTTTGTTCTGGTTCATTCCCTTGATTCCCTTAATCTATAATTCTTTTGCTGAGATGAAAACCTGATCCAATTGCAGTGAAGTGGATGGATCAGATGACGAATTTGACAATGGGAATGAAAGAAATTGTTCATGCACAATCATGTAGTGTGGCTCTTACTCTATGTGGTCTCAGCTTCAATTTAAATTTTTATGATGCATCTGGTAGCAAAGCTGGTTTGTTTCCTTCTTTTGCTCAACTTAGTCCCAGGCTAAAGAAAATGCAGGTGTTTTGAGCCGTGTGGAATACAATCACAAAGCAAGAAGTTTTATCTGTGGTTAGTCCGACTGTTAATCTTGTGTCAATATTAGATTGCAGCTGGTTTTAATTTTGGCACTCTTGGCTTCACTTCATTTTGTGTGACTTCATTGTCTATTGTTTTATTCTAAATAATGTATTATTTTTTTCCCCCTCCTTATCTCATTAGATTTAGTTTATCTTGACCCATTTGTGATCAATGTAAGAGGCTGTGAAGCTTTGGGGCCATTACCCATGGAAAGTGAAGCCATAAATGACAGGCTTAAATACTAGTGTGGATCTGGATTTCCTACAATTTGGTTACCCTAATTTTAGTCAAAAAAATTCTATTCATCATTCCCACACACTACACACCACACTTTTTATTTTATTTTATTTTCTCGAGCTGATGGTACTGCACCTCAAGGCTGCCCATGGCAGGTGGAGTTCACAGCTCCCTCTCTTGGTCTGCCATTGAAATTCAGACAGCCTAATTGTAGGGGATGTTAATTCAACTTGTGCATATATATTAGAAGGGCAAATATTTGATTTTTACTGCAAATAAAACTGCCCAAAATCATACTGGATGATGAGAATGGCTCGGGTCCAGTTTCTATTGGAATTGAATCCTATGAATTTAAAAGTCATCAATCTACATGGACAACAAACTAGAGTATATATATTCAATAGGCATATGGGCCTCACACATCGTTGTGCCTAAAAGACTTTTAAATCACACTTGTTGCCTCCATCGATTCTTTGACTTTAGATTTTTAGTAACTATCCGCCTACATTACACATTGCTGATACAATACTTTCTGTTTTGAATGTGAACAAAAGTTTTGATCTATCCAATACTCCATACTTAATAGGCTTGTCACTCCTTTATATGGGGAAAATAGTGTAGCTATTGGGTGAACTTCTCCTAATAACCTACAAATGTACATTTCTGCTCGGCACATATCATATTCTTGAAGATAATTATTTTAATTACAAGAGATTATATAAAAATGAATTTACAAAGTGGTGTCTTGATGTTGTAAGTCTGAATGTAAAATTACTTTTATTATAAAGTAGATCTAATAGATAATATGAAGTGATATTAATTAAATTTACTTATAACATTTTTATTTACAACACTTCTTATTACTAAAAGCAAATCAAAATGATCCATAACTTTTTGGTGTACTGTCAAACTAACCATTCTCATGGTAATTCTTTCATTTGCATGGAACTAAAACATTCATTTAGCACAGTTTATAGATTTAAGAGAGAAAAAAAAGGCTTATGAAGCTGTTTGGAATGAAAAAATTATGATTTTCAACATTTTTGAAAAAGAGAAATGATATTTATAGTCTTGAAATGTGAAAATATGGTATAATTTTTTTTTTAAAAAGTGAAAAAATACAAGATTTGCATAAAAAATTAATTTTTTAATAAAAAAATTTATTCTTTTTTTAAAACACCTGTTACGATTATATATAATATTAGTTTTTGAAAAGTTTCACAAACCAAGGTCAAGAGAAATAAAGGGTGACGGCAATTTCCTTTTTCTTCATTCCCACTTGACACGTTGCTTTCCCAACATACAAGTACAAACAACTTACCAGCCATGTCCCTTGTTGAAACTTGGCCATACCTTATCCACACGCGCATTGGACACCCCTCTAATCCCGATAACCCGCGACCAAACAAAATCATCCCATAATCCCAAAAACCCAAAATTTCTGTCTCTGTGTAAAGGAGGAAAATGTCAGTGACATCCTCAATTCCATGCATCAAAATCAAAATCCCAACTTTCTCACCCTCCTCCTCCTCCTCCTCCTCCGCTTCTTTCTCTTTTAGATTCTGTTCATCTAAGCCTCATTCATTCACCATAAGGAGCTCCCAAACCGAAGGACCTCTAAGAAGACCTTCGGCTCCTTCTGTCAGAGAACCCTCTCCACCCTCTCCTCCTCTCAAGCCAACTCCTCCTTCTCCCCCTTCGTCTTCTACGGTGGCTCCGCCGCCGGCGCCGACTCCGGTGGTTGTTGGGGGTGATAAGAATGTGGTAACTTTGGAGTTTCAGAGGCAGAAGGCTAAGGAGCTTCAGGATTACTTTAAGCAGAAGAAGCTTGAAGATGCAAATCAAGGTCCCTTCTTTGGCTTCATTGGGAAGAATGAGATTTCCAACGGAAGGTAAATCTTTCATCTTTCTTCCTTCCCCCCTTGGTTTAAACCAAAATTACGACACCCTTCGCTTCAATTCGGTTGTTATTACTATTTTAGTGTTGATTACGAAATTAAATTTACAATAATGGTAAAACTTAGCAATATAGGGTTATGAACAAGATGTAATATTGTATTCAGGGATCCTATTGTTTGGGTTCGCTACTGTTACAAAGCAAGAGGGTAGATTAGTGCTGACTTAATGTTAATTGCCTTAGAAAACTATAAGAATTGAACCTAGATAAACATATTTCTGAGAAGTATGATTTTCCTATTAATTAAGTAAGAAAAATTATGAATCTTCATTTTTTGACATGTTGTCTAGTAATTGTACATGAAATTGTTGGAGTTGTCCTACATGGTTATGAAAGGAGTTGGTAGTCAGTTTATAAGTTTGAGAGAAATTCTTATCTCTTGAGCTAGTTTTTGAGGTTGAGAGAGGCCTAAGATCATTAAACGTTGGTATCAGAGCCAGGTTACCAACAAGTCTCTGGCCTAACAGTCCGAGAGAGGAACAGGTTGTTGCTGCTCTGATTTAAGGCCGGATGTGTGAGGGGGAGATTGTTGATTGTGAAAGGGGTTAGTGGTTAATTTGTAAGTGTGAGTGAAAAACTCATCTCTTAAGCTAGCTTTAGAGATTGAGAGAGGCCCAAGACTATCCAATACTCTAGTGGTTGTAGATTGTAGTTTAGTATGTGGTTATCCTGGTCCCTGGATATGCATATCCAAAGCAATTCAGTTCTTGGTATGAGTGCATGAGTCTTACTCATTTCAGCCCAATCCTTTATTTAACTTCATATATTTATTATGGTGGTGTTTACATTTATTTCTTTGAAATTACATGGATTTTGATCCGGGATCTTCTATTTTTCTGTATCTGGGGTTCCGGTCGAACAGATGGGCAATGTTTGGTTTTGCTGTTGGGATGTTAACCGAGTATGCAACAGGCTCGGACTTTGTTGATCAAGTAAAGATCCTTCTCTCTAATTTTGGGATAGTTGATCTGGAATGACTCTTTTGTTAGATGCTCAATGCCATTGATACTTTCTGATTGTTCTGTAGCCACATCCTCTGCTTGATTTGTGACCTTGTTGAGTTATTTGTTTCATTTTCATCTCCTATCAACAAGCTGTATCTTCACTATACAAGTTCATCACTTTTCTTTTTCTTTTTTCCAGTAAACTCTTGAGACTAGTATCAGATATAATACGGGAAGAATACCAAATTTTTTACCGTTCATCGCACTGTAAAAAGTTTGGTATTCTTCGAATAAATATCAAGCTGTTATAAAAATGCATGAGCAGCTAAACCAAAGACCACAAATTGTGCCTTAAACTGATGACTGCAACAGTTTTATGTCTGTGAGGGTGCAAAACTTTCTAATTAGTTAGTACGATGCATGCTTATAAAAATGCATGAGCAGCTAAACCAAAGACCACAAATTGTGCCTTACCAAATCCCCAAGATTATCCCGGCTGTTGTGTTCAGACTTCAGAGCATCTTTTGCAATCTTCTTGATGACAGATTCAGATTGCAACATTATATGCTGCCCATGGTTTAGACTCTAAAATGAATAAGTAATGGCTGCTTAAAACAAGCAGAAAGAATTATTTTCTGCCTACAAGAAAGTTCGAGTTATATCATCACAAATACCTTGTGTTTTTTTCTCCCTTCGGGGTTGCTTGCAAGATAGAACAACTCCACCAAAGTAGGTGAAGTGCTTGTAATAGGCGCATTTCTGGTTTCTAAAGTCCGGGAAAGTGCGAGTTTTACAGACTTTTCTCGACAGCCAAACAGAGCCTCAATAAAATCAATAAAGCAAACCGACGCCTTTCCATTCTAATCTTGGAACTCAAAAATAAAAAAGAGAGTAAAGCAAGCACACACCTTTGACACACAAAAACATAACGAACCCAGATTTCTTTCTCCACAAATACGACGTCCCAGTGTCCCAAAACTCCGGTTTTACGCGTGTGATCTGGTCAATAATTTATGCGAAATAGAGAACGAAATGATGGGAGCTTTTTGCATGATTTTGAAAAAAAGGAGACGGAGGGTATAATGAATAATATCCTCCTCAATAGTTGTTATCCCAACACACCAAAATCAGAATGGAACCTCTGTTTCTGATGGTCTCCTAAAATTACACTTGAATTACCCTCTGACTTGTTCAATGCTGATTAGCTGTAATATCTATAAACACTCGTCGGCCGTTATGCATGGCCCTTCCATATATCCTCGCATTAATGTTTATTTTTTATTTTTATTTATTTGAGCGCTTAAAAATTAATTATTGGACACATGTTTTAAACTTCATTCATAAATAGAGTTGCTATAATGTCAATCTTAAAAAATTATGAGTTGAATAAAGATGATATTGTTCTCTTCAAAAAAAAAAAAAAAAAAAAAAAAAAAAAAAAAAAACAAAAAAGAAGATAGTCGATATGGATATGGTGTTTAGTGCACTACTCTATAAACTTTTGGAATTAAGCTACGCTGCAGCCCTTATTGAAGAAGTCCAGTGTCACACTGTGGAAACTTACCAGCCCACCCCTGAGTTGGATGGCCACCCACGCGATCGTCTCCCCATTTGCGGCCCCAACCCCTCGCGATTCTCCTTATTCTCTCCCCCATCGCCCTCCTTCTCCCATTTGCAGACCCCCATCACACTAAATAAACCCTCCTTCTCCCATTTGGTTCATCCACATGCTCTTCGTTTCCTCATTTGTAGACCGACCCCCATCATCGTCTCTTCTCCCTCCTTCTTCTCTCTCCCCCATCGCCGTCTCCCTCTCTCCTTCGTTTGTCTCCCCCATTGCCACCTCTCTCCCCAAGCCTTTACCCTTTCTCTCCCCCATTGTGACTCCTGCACGCACAACCCCCTGAATCGCAGCCACCCCCCATTGTCGTCTCCCTCTCTCCTTCGTCTGTAAGTTCTCTCCTTTTCTCTTTTCGCTGTCTTTCCATTGTACTTTGCGTGATTAACTCAAATAATGGTTTCAAATTTTGAGTATTGTGTAGATGATTTGATACTTAATTATTTTCTTAGGCTTTGGATTGTACTGGATTTTGTTGGATTTTGCCGGATTTTGTTCAGTTTGGATTTTGTAGCTGAATAGTCATGTGTTTAGGGTTTAGTTGGTATGGTGTTTCGTTGGTTTGATTTGCTTGTTTCATCTTGGATGGACTTGAAACTTGCCTATAACTTTAAAAGCAGATGTCTGTAGCTTTGGGGTTGTGTTGTTGGAGATCATATGTGGTAGAAGGAATGTGGATGTTGATCTTCCAGAGGAGGAAGTGTCTCTTGGAAATTGGGTCTTTGATTGTTTTGAAACTCGTGAATTGGATAGGCTGGTGAAGGATGAACAAGTGGAAATGAACAAGCTAAAGAATGGTTAGGGTCAGACTTTGGTGCATCCAAGAAGAACCATCATTTTGGCCTACAATGAAAAGGGTGGTACTTATGTTGGAAGGCACCGTGGAGATTCCAGCCCCTCCTAGGCTCCTGGTCCTACTCCATTTTCAAGTGCCATGTAACTATGCAAGTCAATTTGAGCCTTGCACCCAAGTAGCAAAGACCCCTAAAACAGCTAGATCATAAATCAAGTTCAGCTAATCAATAAGGGAGGATGATGTGAGAGAGGTCGCAAAGAATCTGAAAAAGGAAAAGCAAAAACTATTGTTTTTGTATTGGCTTCTGACATTTGTAATATTGTTAGCATGGTTCGGATAAATCCTATGTTAAAGTGCAATGTATGGATTAGATTTGTTTTGAATGCCTCTTAGGTTGGTCAAATGGTTTGATGATAACCATGTATATAAATTGTATGGTGTTAAATCACCTTGTGTACTGACTTGACTTTAATGTACTTCAATGTTCAAAGAGAAAATCTTTGTGATGGAGGATTTTTGAATTTTGAGATTTTTGAGCATAAGTAGGATCCAATTAATTTTCCATGTTTGGGCATTAAATTTGACTCTTGGTGAGTGTTAAGTTCGGCTTCCCACTTTGTTTAACTTGTAATTGCCTATTCAATTTATCACAAATTAGGAAAGTTAATTTCTTGAAATTGATCATAAAAAGAGCTTAATGATTTTATTTAGCAATGTTATTTCTAGATTGACATGTGAAAACCGCTTTTCCCTAGATTATGTTCTTTGTACCTGCCTTCATGTATTAAAACGTGGCATTCACTCATTTAATTACAATAGCATTATGGAGATAAGAGTTCACTCATTCAAAATATGACATTCCCTGGAGATAAGAGTTTAGTAAATCACAATTGGAGCTGTTTATTTAATTACAAATCAACTCATTTACTAATCTTACAATAACACTATCAAAATGCACACAAGCATTACAATTTGGTATCCCCTCATATAGAGATGAAATATCACAAACAAATCAGCCTATTTGGAACTGTTTATTGAATTTTCATAACTGATGGTTGATCTTATTTCCTTTACATCTTCAACATGTCGATCCAATATTTTACTACCTAGTTAATACACAAGAAGGAAATGTAGTCATCATTATTGTCTAGAACCACGATGGAGATTTAATATTCCAAAAAAATACATCCTAAATCAAGTAATGCCTTTAACTCATTTTTTTCTAATTTTCTTTTAGGACCAAAGTAAGTAACGTTTCCTAATCTCAATAAAATGGGAATTGTAAATGGAAAAGACAAGTAGCATTTCAAACCTCAATAAAATGGACAAACTTTAAGATCCATTGAAAATTAATCGATAGTCATGGTCCTGAGTTCACCATTACACTTTGCTAATAGACCAAACCTGAAAAATAATCGATACATATTATATTTTTAGCTACCAAACTGTAAACCAAGAGCATGTGGATGAACCAGTTAAATAAAATATTAACTAAACTTTGAAATACACCCTTTCAAGGAGAACTAAGGATATACCTATCCTGAGGCTATAAACCAGCAACATCCAACAACACAGATGATTATTCTCGAACCAATAGGCCTTAAAATACCCACAAAAAAGTTCATATGCCCTCTAGAGGTACAATTTACAAAAATACAACTTGATATTCAAACAAAATATGAACGGTATACCCCATCCAGGAGATTCAAAAAATGTTTCTTCTCGTCATGATGGAGTTACAAGTGTAAATCAAGCCCCACAATTGTTTGCAACAAAACAACCCATTTGAGGCATAGAATTAAGTAACTAATTTTTGCTTTAATCGTAAAAAATATAAGACAAGTATAGTTAACCTCATCTCCTAGTGTCGTCGATTGTGTATAGATGCTGTTTTGTGTTCCAACATTAACTCCATTATCAACTTGGTGGTGTTAAGATATCGAGATGTCACCTACTTGTGTTTCATCTACCAAATTTTTTTGGCTAGTCTAAGAACGCAACAAAAAAATTGTTACCCAGATGACTAACACAAGAGGGGGGGTGAATTGGGTTATATTAAAAAATTAATACTTATAAACTAAATATACAATATAAAATATAACCAAAATATAAAGCAGTAGGAAATATAAAGAGTAGGGTAAGAGAAAGCAAACTCAATATTTTTACGAGGTTCAGCCCCACTGCCTACGTCCTCGCCTCAAGCTACCCCTTGAGGACTCCCAAATCCACTATTCAATCTCGTTTAGGTGGAGATAGAAACCTATTACACCTTTGAGCAGCACCGCTCCAAAGAATCCGTGTAGAACACCCTCTACACTTCCAATCACCTCACACTTGGTGATTCAACTATTCCCTGTGTAGAACACCTTCTACACACACAAGGGTTATACGCACCCTCTTACTTCCAATCACCTCACACTTGGTGATTTAACTATTCCCCGTGTAGAACACCTTCTACACACACAAGGGTTATACACACCCTCTTACTGATACAAGAATTGATAGTAGGTAGGCTATCAGAAAACACTCCTCAATGAGTGAAATAAGAACAATACAGCACAAACTATATCTCTCTCAACAAGAACAAGAATTAAGGCTCAAAACTTTAGAAAAGAGAGAATGAGAGTTTTGAAAGAATGATGCAAAATTTAGCAATAGATGTGTAAGCTCTTGTTGTGATTTTTGCAAAACTCAAGTGAGCTATTTATAGGTAAATGAGTCTTCAATTTCAAATTTGAAAAGATTCCCATGTCAAATAAGAGCACTATTCACTTTTCAAAAAATTCAAATAAAAACATTTCCTTTTTGCATTTGTCAAAGACAACTCCATTCATTTTTCAAAGAAATCAAATCTAATCTTTTGCTTTTCATACAAGACAAAATGAGCATGATTTATTTTTCAAACCAAATCATCTTCTTTTTGCATATGTCAAAAAAACACACAACCACCCTTTAAGATTTTCAAACAAATCATCTATCTTTTATATTTGTCAAAAAAACACACAACCACCCTTTAAGATTCTCAAACAAAATCATATACCTTTTGCATTAGTCAAAAAAACACACCACCTCCCTTCAAGACTTTCAAACAAAATATGCACATGTCAAATATGATAATCAATCATCTTATAAAATCAAGTTTTTATAAAAAAATATAATTTTTGAAATTATTTTGTTTGATGGTGTTATGCACATGTGAAAAACATAATTTTCAAAATTAAGACATTTAAAAATGTCTTGCATATGTGGAAAAAGTAATTTGATATTTTATGAGAAAAAAGAGTAATTTGGAGCCTTAATCCAATTTCTAATTTTATCAAGAGATGTACAAAAATAATTTATGAGCTTCATTTGTAGACTTGATATCTTTCTTGCTCATGCTTGATTTCTTGATGTGTTTAGCTCCCTTCATGCATAGACAACTTGAGCTTGAGTTTTCAATATTATTTGTTATCATCAAAATTTATACGTAAATACGAGACTTGAAACCTTGGGTTCAACAATCTCCCCCTTTTTGATAATGACAAATACTTAGTAGAAATCTGCGACCTGCAGTAATACTTAAGCTCCCCCTGAAAATATGCGTTAGTATTTCAAGAAAAATATAAACATGATTCTAGCATATATAACAGGGTAGTATAATACTAGTATAAGACTTCTCCCCCTTTTGGCATCATTAAAAAGGAACCGTAATTGGTTTCAATAAGATTTTTTTTTTTTTCGTAATAAGCAATAATCAAATAAAACGGTACGTTAGAGAGTAGAAGTTGGAACCACCCGTGCCCGACAAAACCTGCAAAGGTTGAAGCCGAATTTTATCATCTCGGTGCGGAAGAAGGTTTAAATCCGCTTGATGTTATTGACGAATTAGATATTTCAGAGATTTGAAGTTGAATAATTTAAAATTATCCGTGTCCGATAAAGACAGCAAAAGCTGCAAGCCTAGCTCTGGCAATGCGGTGCAGAGCCATGCATGTCCGACAAAACCTGCAAATGTTGGAAGTCTAACTCTGACAGTTCGGTGCGGAGCTACGCATGTCTGATAAAACCTACAAAGGTGGCCTAGCTCTAGAAATTCGGTGCAGAGATTTGATCTGCTTGATGTTGCTGAAAAATGAGATATTATCATGATTTGTAAGTTTGTCTTGTTCTTATTTCCGTTTCTATAAGAGCAATCCTTAGTTTTATCTATTTCGCATCAAGCTTTCTTCTCATCTTTGCAATTTGCTTGCATTCTCATTCTACAATTTTTCAATGGCTCGTAGAATTCCCTTCAGTACTTCTCTTGATCAAGATTTGAGGTATCCTTCACCTCAGTCTCAATCTATTTCTGCATCTGTCGTGGGTGCCATGAAGCAACAAGAGACTGATTTAGCTAATAAATCAGATCATGACGCCATTTACGAGCTTGTGGGTCTCGGAACTCGATACTCATCATCTATCGTTGCGTTTTCTGCTCGGTTGCAGTCCAAAACCCGCGAGATAGAGAAGCTTAATGAGAAGATCGATATTCTTCAACGACTTGTTCAAGAGTCTAACAAAACAATAGTAGATTTAAAACAACAGAATAAGGATTTAAAATCCTTACTTGCCTCTGCATTTCGATTGCCTAATCCTTTAGATAAGGATGGCATGATGATTTATGAGGAGCAAATGCATTTGAATGATGAGACTAAACGTCTCAAGTTTCTGTAGGTCATTTGAGTTAATGGAATAAAAGTATCTAGCAGATATTGATGGCATGTATAATTCCTATTTCTCTTCTAATCATGCGTAGTCTATCTTCTGGTAGGGGTTTTGTAAAAATGTCTGCCAAATGATCATGTGTACTAGTGAATTCTAATGCAATATCGCCCTTCTGCACTTTGGTCCGAGATTGTTGTATTGGATTCTTTGAAAGATTTATAGCACTTGTATTATCACATTTGATTGGAATGTGATTGTACATAAGTTTAAAATCCTCAAGTTGTTGCTTCATGTAAAGAATTTGAGCACAACAACTATCCGCAGCAACATATTCTGCCTCAGCAGTAGATAGTGCAACAGAATTTTGTTTTTTACTAAACCAGGAAACTAGTGCATGACCTAAGAAATCACATGTTCTACTAAAACTTTTTCGATCATCTTTGCAACTAGTATAATCGGTACCTGAATAACTAATAAGATCGAAAGAAGTGTGTTTAGGATACCATAACTCTAAGTCAATGGTACTGGCAAAATATCTAAAAATCCGCTTGACTGCAATCAAATGAGATTGTTTCGGAAATGATTGAAAACGTGCACATAAACATACATTGAACATAATATCAAGTCTACTAGTTATCAAATATAATAAACTACCAATCATATCTCGATATACCTTTGAGTCAACTGGCTTACCGCTTTCATCTTTATCAAGTTTAGTGGTTAGACTCATTGATGTTCCAATTACTTGATTTGCAATCCGAGAAAGAAATTAAGTTCTCCCATTATGCTCATTTCAAATTCTTTCTGCATATTCTTAGCAAAATCTTGACACATATTTTCATTAGTAGCACCAAATATTATATCATCTACATAAATTTGAACTAGAAGAATATCATTCTATTCATATTTGATTAAAAGAGTTATATCGATCTTTCCTCTTGAAAAACCTTTAAAAAAAAACTATTTAAGAAAACACTTTTAACAACCATTTGAAAAATTTTGAAATCTTTATAACAAGTATATACAAGTAGCATTCGAATAATTTCTAATTTTGTGACTGGTGCATATGTCTCATCATAATCGATTTCTTCCTCTTGATTGAAACCTTGGGCTACAAGTCGAGCCTTGTTTCTAGTGATAATTTTAGACTCATCTTTCTTATTTCTAAAAACCCATTTTGTTCCAATAACAGCATAATTTTTAGGTCTAGGAACAAATGTCCATACATTATTTCTTTCAAATTGATTTAACTCTTATTGCATAACTAGAATCCATGATTTATCAATAAGTACTTCATCAATATTTTGGATTTAATTTGAGATAGAAAAACAGTGTGATTATAAATATTTTTAAGAGACGATCAAGTACTTACATATCGTGAAGGTTCTCCTAGAATTTGTTCTACTGGATGATCTTTCACATATTTTCACTGTTTGGTTGCATCTTGTACTAAGTCTTGATGATCTTTCTTTCTATTTCCACGATCTTCCCTTTTGAATTGTCTCCAAATATCATGCATCCTTCTTCTTTAGAAGTGAAGTCAATGAATTTAGTTTTGTCTCATGTCATGTATCTTGAGCATCCGTTGTCTAAAAACCATTTACTTTTACCTGTAGACGACTTCATGCATACCTACAAAAGCAATTAAAAAAAAATTCTTGGTACCCAAGTTCTTTGGGTCCTTTATTTATTAGTATTAGAATAAATAAAATTTTTAGGTACCCATATGGCCCTAATAGTTATTGTATGTTCTTCTAATAGGACAAGCAAAATAATTATGACCATTGCTATTACAAAAATTGCAAATAGCATGTGACATATATGAATAACTTGAGTGATTATAATAGTATCCTTTTTTTAACAAAATTATTTTTATGAAAAGAATTTTGAATATTGGATTTTGATGTAGAAGGATTATCAAAGAAGTTTTTATAAGATTTGTATTTTTGTTTTGGCATGTATCCCAAGCCTGCCTTGTCAAAAACACATCTTTGACTACCAAGAAGTTTTTCAAAATTTCTTTTTCCATTCGTAAAGTTTTCAATAATATTTTCTAAATCAGTTTTCTTTTTCTTCAACTCAAGATTTTCATCTTTCAAAACAATACTTTCTTTTCTTAAAATATCAATTTCGTTTGTTAAAGAAGAATTTTTCTTTTTCAAAACAGTATACTTGATACCTAATTTTTCAAATTCCTCATATACCTCTTCTAAAACATTTTGCAATTCTTCATATGAAAGATGTTCAATATTATCAAGATTTGTTACCTCAATGTCATCTTTAGCCATAAGACAAAGATTTGCTGATTCTCCATTGCTTGCTTCACTATCTGAGCTACTTGAATCATCATTCCACGTAACTTTCATTGCTTTTTTTTGCCTGAATCTTTCTTGGAAAACTTATTGAAGGATTTCCTTGGAGGAGTTTTATTTTTCTTTAAGAACCTCTGAATTCTTCTTATTATCATCGCAACTTCTTCATCTTTGTCGTCATTTTCCTCATCTTCATCACTTTCACTTTCATGTGGAACAGCTTTAAGTGCCAAACTCTTCTTTGAATTTCCTTCTTCTTCTCCTCTTTTCAATGTGTACTCATGGGTGATAAGTGACCCGATGAGTTCATTCACTTCGAGCTTCTTGAGGTCTCTAGCTTCAAGAATCGCTGTCACTTTTGATTCCCAACATTTTGGTAGAGAGTTGAGAATTTTTCTTACTATCTCCACTTTGGAATAAATTTTGCCAAGAGCTGTCAAGCTATTTATGATGTTAGTAAAACGAGTGTACATACTAGAAATAGATTCATCATCATTCATCTTAAACATTTCATATTCATGAGTAAGAATATAAATTTTTGATTCCTTGACTTGAGAAGTTCCTTCATAAGTAACTTCCAAGTTATCCCAAATTTCCTTTGCTGTAGCACAAGTCATTACTCTATTAAATTCATTACCATTGAGAGCATTATATAATAAATTCATAGCAGTTAAATTCAAAGTATAAAGTCTATCGTCTTCACGATTAAACTCTTCTTCTTCCTTTTTGACCTTTACTCCATCAACTACTTTTGTTGGAATATAAGGTCCATTTACAATACATTTCCAGATTTCTTGACCTTGAGCCTGAAGGAATATTCTCATTCTAACTTTCCAGAATGAGTAATTGTCTTCACAAAAGAGTGGAGGCCGACTGCTAGATTGACCTTCACCAAATGAAGCTGCAATGTTAGCCATAAGATCTTAACTCAAAAGATAGTTAATCTTATAATAGAGCTCTAGCTCTGATACCACTTGTTACCCAGATGACTAACACAAGAGGGGGGGTGAATTGGGTTATATTAAAAAATTAATACTTATAAACTAAATATACAATATAAAATATAACCAAAATATAAAGCAGTAGGAAATATAAAGAGTAGGGTAAGAGAAAGCAAACTCAATATTTTTACGAGGTTCAGCCCCACTGCCTACGTCCTCGCCTCAAGCTACCCCTTGAGGACTCCCAAATCCACTATTCAATCTCGTTTAGGTGGAGATAGAAACCTATTACACCTTTGAGCAGCACCGCTCCAAAGAATCCGTGTAGAACACCCTCTACACTTCCAATCACCTCACACTTGGTGATTCAACTATTCCCTGTGTAGAACACCTTCTACACACACAAGGGTTATACGCACCCTCTTACTTCCAATCACCTCACACTTGGTGATTTAACTATTCCCCGTGTAGAACACCTTCTACACACACAAGGGTTATACACACCCTCTTACTGATACAAGAATTGATAGTAGGTAGGCTATCAGAAAACACTCCTCAATGAGTGAAATAAGAACAATACAGCACAAACTATATCTCTCTCAACAAGAACAAGAATTAAGGCTCAAAACTTTAGAAAAGAGAGAATGAGAGCTTTGAAAGAATGATGCAAAATTTAGCAATAGATGTGTAAGCTCTTGTTGTGATTTTTACAAAACTCAAGTGAGCTATTTATAGGTAAATGAGTCTTCAATTTCAAATTTGAAAAGATTCCCATGTCAAATAAGAGCACTATTCACTTTTCAAAAAATTCAAATAAAAACATTTCCTTTTTGCATTTGTCAAAGACAACTCCATTCATTTTTCAAAGAAATCAAATCTAATCTTTTGCTTTTCATACAAGACAAAATGAGCATGATTTATTTTTCAAACCAAATCATCTTCTTTTTGCATATGTCAAAAAAACACACAACCACCCTTTAAGATTTTCAAACAAATCATCTATCTTTTATATTTGTCAAAAAAACACACAACCACCCTTTAAGATTCTCAAACAAAATCATCTACCTTTTGCATTAGTCAAAAAAACACACCACCTCCCTTCAAGACTTTCAAACAAAATATGCACATGTCAAATATGATAATCAATCATCTTATAAAATCAAGTTTTTATAAAAAAATATAATTTTCGAAATTATTTTGTTTGATGGTGTTATGCACATGTGAAAAACATAATTTTCAAAACTAAGACATTTAAAAATGTCTTGCATATGTGGAAAAAGTAATTTGATATTTTATGAGAAAAAAGAGTAATTTGGAGCCTTAATCCAATTTCTAATTTTATCAAGAGATGTACAAAAATAATTTATGAGTTTCATTTGTAGACTTGATATCTTTCTTGCTCATGCTTGATTTCTTGATGTGTTTAGCTCTCTTCATGCATAGACAACTTGAACTTGAGTTTTCAATATTATTTGTTATCATCAAAATTTATACGTAAATACGAGACTTGAAACCTTGGGTTCAACAAAAATAAAAAACAAATATACAATAAAGTCAGAATATGAATAAAGTATTAAGACTAAAGTACTTATTTACGACAACTATTATCTGCTTCTTTGTCTTTGTTGCCACCTTCTCAACGGGTGGAACCTTTCTCTTACTTGGGGGTCTCCCTTTACCTCGGGCCACCTTGGGGCTCAATATCTTCTTACCTTTATCTAATACATTAGTTGGGTTGGCTTTCGTTGGTTGTTTTGTTGAATCAGTTGTTGAACCCTCTTTTGATCTGTCAAACTCATCAATATGGCGCATGAATGCTTGGACTTTCTCGGCATTTGAAGAAATTTTCGCTGCTACGTTCAAACATCTTTTAATCATCATCTCATAATTCTGTGACTCTAATGTGCCCTGCGTGTTATCACAACTATTTATGATTAATGTGTAATGCCTCTTTAAGTCCTTTCTCTATCGATCCAAGAAATATCTATCTGGGAGTGCATTAATCTTTTTCAGCTGACGAACTTTAAGAACATGCCTACATAGAATTCCTCTCGTTTCAAATAGTGCACACGTGCATTTTACCTTACACTCATCTTCATTATAGTAAACAATGTAATATATTGTTTTTGTGTAGTCATCAATGTATATGTTATTGAAAACACTGAATGTTAAAATACATTTTTGTGTGCTTATCAATCAACAAATACAACACATAAGGCCCATTAACTCTCTTTGGACCTCCTTAAACTTTGCATTTGTATATGATTTTTGAAACTGCTTCTCGATGTTGAGAGGGGACACGCATGGGATAGTTTGGTTGGTATAATGAAAATCAGCCGTTGTCTTTACCTCAACTTTCTTTTTAAGAGCATTGTCAAATTGGTTTACAAATTTCTTCACGTCGTCTCAGAATGAACATACCCATCGAAAAAAGCATTCATGCTTTCTGACCTTTATGTCGTTTGCATACCAGCTCAAAACACACTCTTGAAGTAAACTAGATCCCAAAAAAATTGTTCCTCATATAAGGATTGAAGCCAATTATATCCGACCAGATCATATTTTGCAAATAGTTGACCTCAACTCTCCTCAAACTCCGTGGTGGTTAGAGAATCATATAATGCCGACTGAATGTCAAATTTCAACCTTGTGTTGATTTTTTTGTGGGATCCTAACTTCTCTGGAAATTTTCGCATTATATGCCATAAACAATACCTATGATGAGTTTCAGGGAAGATATAAGCAATAGTATTGTTCATTGTCCGATCTTGATCGGTTATAATTGCTTTGGGCGCCCTACCATTCATGTATTTCAACCACATTTAGATTAATCAAATAAAACTGTCTGTATCTTCGCTTGATAGCAATCCCTCCCTTAATAGTATGGAATGACCATGAAGATTGACACCAACGAACGGAGCAAATGGCAAGGTACGTTGTATCAAAGGATACAACGTCTCCAAAATACTCATAGGCAGCTCACCTTCTGGCATTGGCTAAAAACACATTCTGTAGCCTTCCCCCATCATCCACGTCTATGTTGTAAACGAAGCCAGAATTTTGATCTCTCGTTCTTTGAAAATATTCATTAAGTACTTGGCCACCTCCTTTGCCCAACCTTAAATATTTAGCCTTGTTAATGAAATTTTGACAATTTTTCTCTTGAAAAGATAGTTTCTCAAAACTCCCCGCTCTAACGACAAACGAATTATAACTCTTGTGCATTTGTATACCGGAAATATCATTCATTTGGAGCATACTTTGAGTGTATTCATCTAAATACCTGTGAGATCGAAACAGTCTAACCTTCTTGGGACTCACTATCTCATGATTGTGAGAAAGTTCAATAGTGGTGAGAACCCATTTCTTATCATTGTTGAACATGGCATTTATCTTCGCCTTACACTCCATCAGTTTAATTGTTCCTCAATGTTGTGACATATTACAATTTGGCCTTCGATAGTATAAACTACCACGGGCACAACTAATGGTCACATAAAATGCCCTCCTATCCCAATTTTTTTTCCTTTGTATCTTTATACCAAAACTCGTTTGCTTGGCATATTTTTTAGAGTAGGCCATTAGTTCTTCCTCATTGTCAAACTCCATACCGGATTTTGGTGGTTCAACTTGTACTGCATCATCCAGGACAAATAGTGGATCCCTCTAAATCTTTATTTATGTCAAAGAACATTTCTACAAATTTGAAATACAGGGATAGACTAGCATCAATTCAATACTAACTTCATTAAAGATAGAAGCATATAAAAGCTTAATACCATCAAAATCATTACAACTTCCTAAAATTTCTTCAAAACATGGACTAGTTGGCATGAGTGACTCGGGGGGCGTTTCAACTATAATGGTGGCATTTGCTTAATACCCGGCAGTTAGTTAGAAAAAATGAAATGACTTTAAACAACTTAACATATTAATTTTTAGAATTTCAATAATATATACTTGGTATGAATCCTCAACTGTAATGAAGTCTTCCAGATTACACGAAGGAGGGTAAGGCATATCAAAATGAGACTGTCATTATGCAATTTGTTAGGTTGAACCTCAAAGTCGATCACAATTTATTAGAAAATAAGACATCAACCTGTATACTCACATGATAGACGTTTGGATTCCCATCTATATTTTGTCCTTCTATTAACGGCTGTGAAATCGATGTTGAAGGCCTGGGTGCAATTTGATCTTCCTCCTCCTCCATCACACTAAAACTAAGAATGTCTTTCGAGGCCTTAGAGGTGAATCACATGATGTCAAAGGAAGAAAAATGAACATTAAAGGAGTGTATTTGTTCAATCCATATATGAACTAACATATAATGTAAAATATAAAAATTAACATTTATGGAATGCAAGTAAAGTATTTACAATTTGACATGATTTTAATTATCTTAAAACAATAAAAAGAATTTGCTGATGGATCTTATGCTTTGCAAATTACCATTGCTTCTAGAAACTGAGTTTGAAGGTTCAAAAAAAGTCTTTAGGTATTGTGGAATCTGTATGAAGTATTGGCTTCTATTCCAATAGAATTGATGGATCCAAAGTATTTCTACAATTCTCTGAAATTCTATGTGGGTAAAAAAACTTTATTACATAGAAGGTCTTCTAAACAGAAACATGATTCTATCATTTACTAGGTTAAAAGAAATGTCGTACCAAAGACCTAAACAAGAAAAAAATTTCCCATTAATCTGAAACAATCAATCTGTAAAAAACCAATATCCATCTCAGATAATTGCAAACTTTATGAAACAGGGGTCGGATTGCAATTTGAAAGTTTCTATTTTTGTCAAGCTTATCTTATTTAATGGGTTAAAAGAAATGTACGCACCAAAGACTAGAAAAAGAATTTTTTTTTTTCCATTAATCTGAAACAATTAATCTGCAAGAAACCAATATCCATCTAACATAATTGCAAACTTCATGAAACAAGGGTCGGATTGGAGTTTGAAAGGTTCGATTTTTGTCAAGCTTATCCATGCCCTAACATTTAATAAACCCTAAACAAAACTGAAAACTCACCTATTTCAACAAAAAAGGGAAAACGTAGCTATAAAGATAGAAATAAACACAAAAAATGCTTTACCGTCGGCAGCAAAGTAGAGCATTTCCGCTGCATTAACTGGCCTCACAGGGAGGAGTCACTGGGCAGAAGAACTCGTTTCTCAGGGTGGCGATGAATAGACCAGCAATGTCTGTCGGTGGAGTGGCGCAAAGACGGCATTGCCGGCGGCAATTGGCAATGAGGGCGACGAGAGGAAGGTGGGCTTCGTGAGAGTGAGATGCTGAGTTTCAAATGTTAAAAAGCTAAAAAGCATGTTTCGATCGGCTTTCTTTTTGATTAAAAAAAAAAGGAAAAACTGCTTACGTCGCGTGAGTGTGACGCTGGGCTTCTTCAACATGGCTGCAACGTAGAACGACTCATATTTTTGACAAGCTCATGAACGTGTAATTAATAAAGACATGACACCTTATTTTTTATAAAAGAAAATTAAATATTTGAAAGTAATTTGAGGTTTATGAGTTTTGATAGTAGGTTTCAGAATCGTTGCGACCTTTTTTTTTTAAAGAAAAAACTTATTCATCATTTTAATTCACACTATTTTCTTATCATTCTATTATGTGGTATTGGATAATAAGTTCACAAATATTAATTCAATAGACAGTTTACTATTTGAGAGTACTGTTTTAGGGTTTATGACTATAATATGCTTCAATGTCACATTTTTTATACGGTTAAACTTTAGGAGAATCCTTTCTTGTTTGCACACAACTCAAGCGGAGAAATCTAAAAAGTCTCATAAGAACAAGAAAAGGTCCTTCCACATTTGAATAATTCCCCAAAGAAAAAAAAGGCAACAGCCCGGCTGCCGCACAAGCCTCTCACGTGAATAGTGATTTTACTATTTACGTGAACAGTAAAATCACTGTTCATGTGAGAGGCTTGCGCGGCAGCCGGACTGCTGCCAAGAAAGTCTCTTCCCCAAAAAGCCGGCCCAAAATGGCCAAGCCTCTCACTGCTTTCTCTCTCATAGTAGCCCTGATGTACTCATTTGTTTCTTTCTCCCCTTCATTCCTTCTTCATCGATCATGATATCATGTTGATCACTATTCCATCTTAAGTTTTGGGAAACAAGGAAATACTCGGACTAGACAGAGGCAGACATGGGCTATGTTCACACCAAGCCTCCAGAAAGATCACAATCTGGAGGCATAGACAAGTTGAAACTAGAAAATGGCTACGTTGGAAGAGATGGATTTATGGACAATCATCGACAATCATCAGGTCAAAGGAATATGCTTAGGGAGTCAGGTAGGCAGTTTAGGGCTGAGTCCAAAAAGCATAATGCTCCTTATGGTAAAGGAATTAATATTGGGGTAGCAGACAGTATATAGTACAAGAGGAGAAGGGAAGTTGATTAATGGAGAGGAAATGAGAAAAGTTGGTGGTAACGATGGGAATAATATTGTTTTATAGAGAATGTCCTTTTTAAGCCAATTGAAAAGGTTGAGTTAGTGGAGGGATGACCAAAATGACTCATGGATAATGTTCCAAGAAAGGTATTGATGGGGTTCATTCCAAAGAGTGCTGATTCCTATGCTAAGCTTACTAAGGTATGTCTGTATGAACGTCTTGTTCGATTTCACTTTCATTCTTTATAATTTTGAACTGATGTGGTTTAAAGTGATTGTTGGTCTGCATATAAATTCTTTCATTTCCAAAATTTTAGAAGTAGGAAGTATTTGTTGATCTTATCGGATTTTTCTTATAGTCTTAGGAAGATTTTATTTTCATGATTTCAGTTTTGACTCCATTTTTGGCAAAAATGGTGCAACATGACTTAACTATTTATTTTGTTTACCAAAAGTATATGACCCAAAACTTGAATTTCTTTCCTTTTACCCCAAAACTTGAAACCATAATCTACCTCTCACTAATTGAGTTGTGACACTTTAGTACAGAGCTTTTGAACTATTATTAGGAGCAATCCATTATGATGTTGGTATTGATCTTTGGAGTGCTGGATGCCTTTGGTAGAAAGGTTTGCTAGACATCCAATTATGCCTGCTAGAACAGTGGTAATACTAGGTCTAGTCAATTGTTGTAACCAAATATTTGTTGCCAAAAAATATTTTCAATGTCTCTCTGGGTTTTTTTTTTCTCCCGTTCTGTACACTTTAGGTTGAGCAAAATCACATGATTTTTAAACTATGCGGCACACCATTGGAGGAATACTGGAAAAAGTTGAACTGTTTTCAAAATTCAAAATTCTAAAGTTCAGGCCTGGTATTGCAGAGGCTTTCAGCCAATTTCCTACATCTTCTTTGGGTTTGTTGAACACTCATCTTCTAGCCCTGGACCTAGTATATAGGGGCTTTGCCTCTTGGGCTCTCCAAAATGAAGGAAGTAGTATTTGAAATTTTTTTCTCTATGATATGAAATTTGTTAGAAAAATTAAAATAAAATGAAAAACAACAACGTTTGGAAGGGACCTTTTTTATGTCGTTGAGAACTTTCTTAATTTTTGTGTTTGTAGCAAAAATATTGGCAAATATGCATGAAATATTAGTTAAGTAGTGCATTCTAACAGGCAAAACATTACGCTTTGCAGTTCTTTTACATTAATCTATTGGCATGGAACCTTTCAGATCTACCTTGTGTCTTCAACAAAGAAGATGAATTGAAGGAAGCCAATGAAGAGAGAAAGTAAATGTATTTCCTCCTTACCAAAGAAAGTGCTTTTTTTGATTAGTAATAACATTTTTAACAACACATAATTAGTGTCTTGAAAATTGATCTGTGTTTTATTCATGAGAAAACTAAATATTTTAGATTGTAGTTCAGGAAATGTTATAGTATTTTCTCAATGAAGTAAGGTGAAAAATTGTGAACCAACACATTTTCATGTAGGGGCGGGATATCTCGTCTGCTGATGAGGGTGTGGGGGTGGACCTCTATCCGTCCACCCCCACTCCTCTCGAACTGGGTTTTCCATCCTTAACTTCAAGGGTTTCCCATCCTTCATAATACATATTTCATAAAAAGAAAAATGAGAAAATCGAGATTAAGAGAAAGTCTTACCTTTAGCGAAAATCCATAGAGGTGCAGACGGCGACTTTGGCGAGCTTCACACAAGAAGGCAATGGCATCGGGCAATGACGACAAGCCATGCGATTGAAAGGGGGAACTTCTAGAAAGGGGCTGGGAGTTAGGGATCATGACTTATGAATTGGGGGAATTGGGCCCTAGACGGCAACTCCACAGGTCGCAATGACGACTAATGGTGACGAATGCAACTACGATGACGACAATCAAAGGGGCTGTGACTTGGGCAAAGAGAAGAAGCTTAGGGTTAGGGCAAACAATGCAAATGACCAAATCGTGATTTCAAGGGGGGGTTAAGTTAGTAAATTTAAAATGGTACCATTTTTGGTTTACTAAAAAATGTAAAAAAACCCTAGATGCTCCATAAACAGCAAAGGCTTTGGGGATGTGATTTTTTGTGGGTCAAGAAATCCATTTATGGTTCTAATTTTTTTTCCCCCTCAAGTGCAAAAGTTCTAAAATGAAATAGCAGTCTAGAACATTTTGTGAGTGCAAGAGAAAAGATCAAGCCCCTGCAAAGCTTGAGGAAGATTTTGTATATACTACAAAGGGAAAAAAAAAGCAAAAAAAGGCATTGAATCCACACCTATTTTCTTTGAGTTTTCAGACACAATATTTCTATGTGCAATCACTTTTGCGTATTTTTTACGTACTCTACAAATGTGATTAGTTGCATCACCTTTTTAATACAAAATATTTGTTTTAACCAATCACATCAATAGAGTACTGCACAAGAAATATGTAAAAGTGATTATATGCAGCAAAACTCTTCCATACAATGTCATGTACTATCAATGTTGGTTTCACATTGTAATTGCAATGGAATTATGGATAGATCACTACAAGAAAAATGCGTTATTGTGACCAAATAATAGCAACGAAAAGACTATTTGTGACTAATTTTAGCTGTAAATAGTCTTTTTGTCGCTATTATCTGATCACAACAACTCATTTTTCTTGTAGTGGATGTCATTATTCTTTAAAATTTTTTGTAGGAGGAGAAGACTCCTGAGACAAATGTGCGAAGCCAAGAACCATGTAGCACAACCAGTAACACCTACTTTGATCATGTAAAGTCAACCAACAAAAAAGGATCAGCCCAGCCTTGACTATACGTAGTACTTCCTCTGGTATTGTAAAGCTTCCAGCCTTCAACCGAGAGCTTAAATATTTTTCTATTCCTAGATGAGTTTTCTTTTAATCAAATGATTTCACTAAAGACACAAGATCATCGAAATTCTACCAATAACATGATCAAGAACCTGCACCCATCACCAGATCACACATCGCCAATTACATTAAAGATAATGGCTGGTTCAAGTCAAATCATGTCCAAAGGTTTGCATCGACTAGAGATTTCAGAAAAACAAGCGAAAGTAATCATTTTGATGTATATGCAATTGATGATTAAGACAAGTGAGATAACTGCATATGGTACAGAATTTTTTTCATAAGTTACTGTTGATTACTACCTGAGAGTTTCTAACCATTTTTTTTGCTCGCCTTTGTGTGGATCAGAAATTCTAAACAAATATTGTTTAGCAACATATACTATGCTCTAATTGTCTCCTATTATCAGAGTTTTTTGTTTGACATACATGTTATAGGCTTCAGCAAGCCAATCAAAGAAATTCTTTAGATTTTATAATATTTTGATTTCGTTATATCACTACATATCCTAAAAGTTTAAATTAATGATAAGAGGTAGATTTTGCTATTTATTTTATATCATCACGCTTCCTGTGCACGTGAGTCAAACTCCCAGCAGTCTAATATGTAGAATAATAAGAGATCAGAGTGTTGTGTTAGAATTCAAAGTCATGGTTTCTACCTTGATAATATGTAAAATTATTACTTATTTTAAAAATTTAAGTTGATGAATAGAGATATATTTTATCTTATATCTTAACCCATAGAGACATAGTCATTCAACTTTACAAATTGATAGATTCTGTAGTAGTTAGGGGTGATCCTCTTCCTACAGGGGGCGGGGTCCCCCTACTACTGCCCCCAGCCCCCGCCTGGGCGGGGGATGATTTTTTTTTTATCCTGCACCCCACCCCTGCCTACACAGATACCCCGTCCCACAGTGTGATAGTGAGGGTAAGGGTCCATCTGTCCACCCCTCGCCACCGCCCCCGTGTAGGCACAAACGGCAAACCCATCCTCCATCAGCTATTTCCATTCTCCATTTCCATATATTTTCAAGAATTAAAAAATAAAGATAAAAATGGAGGATTAGGATTTAGGTGAAATGGAATTACCTTCATGGAGAAATATCTAAGGATGAAGAGGGATTCTTGGCTCTTGCAGCGATGGTGGCCTGCGGCTGCGACGACAATGAGAGGCAGTGGGCTATGGCGGTGCAATTTTGGGGGCTAGGATTCGGCGAGAATGAGTCTGTGAGAGAGAGATGAGAGTGAGAAAAGAATGAGAGAGTTTGGAGAGTTCGAATGGGGGGTTTAATTCAACTTAATTTGTTTATATAAAACGGCATTGTTTTATGTAAAATGGCATTGTTTTATGCTAAACGACGTCGTTTTATGTAAGTAAATTTTTAAAAAATCCCGATGACAAAACGACGTCGTTTTGAATCATTTGGATTGTTTTAATATATATAAATGGGGGGCGGGGCGGCGTAATGCGGGACCGTGGCAAACCTCTACGGTCCCTGCCCCTGTCATCTATGCAAAAAGTGGGTGGGGAGAACCCCACCCCTCGTCGCCGGCCGGATTAACCCACTCCCGTCATGCGGGGCAGGGGGAATGCGGGCAAGGACAGCTGGTGCAGATACCTGCTGTCCACCCCTAGTGACAGTTTTCCTTTAGATACTCAGTGGCACTGTCGATCTGCCATTTCAATCTTCCTTGCATAGTAACTCCAACTTGATCAGTCTCCATGATCACTAGAAATAGGGAAATTAAATGTCTTCGATCGTCGTATGATCATTTGGGTGCGTATATATTCATGCCCCAATTTTGCCCTCCAAAATTAAATTGTTTCGATAATTGTTGCACAGTAAAGTGAGAAGAAAGAATCTCCAGTTCAAGTTATATGGGTACTTTTATTTGCTCTCCAAATATTCATTCATAATATAACCAAATGGAATCATGTCCAGAAAAGAACGCAAGGATCGATCGATCGTTGTTGAAATTCTTTCTTCTTTTTTTCCTTTTAAATATTTCTACTTATTCCATGCATTAGAGAAGAAGGAGAAGAAAAGAACTAAAACATCATCAATATATCACCAAAAACATATCACACCCGGCCCCAAATAACGTACTTCTCATGTTGAACATCATGACACTAGTTTGACATGCGTTTCAAAGAGGGAATAGTTTCTCCCAAAGTCTTTTTTTCCCTCTCTTTTCTGGAGATTTTCCCTCGTCGACCTAGATGATCATCAACACTCAAACAAAACCATGACACAAAATATACAGATCGAGAATCATGATCAGAACTGAGAAAGCGACTAAGAACAAGGAGATAGTAGTTATTATAATGATCAAATTTGAACACTACTCTTAGATAACGAGTTACACACCATAACGTACGTCGCTAAATTTGCCCTTGATCCACTTGAGGCTGTTCTTCATATTTGATTTAACCTTACCTTCCTTGGTAAACACGTTGTAAGATGCAATCCTCTTCTTCCTCTTCAGCTCTGGATCGTTCGATGTAGCGAACCCATTTCCTTTCTCGCACGGCCCGTTAAAGTTGTACGAGTTTGAGCGTTCCCGGAATTCATGAAATTCGCCGGAATAAGACGAGGAATACTCGGGAAATGACTTGCTCTTTTCCATAACCCAAAAATATTAAACTTTTCTAGCTATGAAAAATATAATATTCTTCGTGTTATTTATACTGCATGTGTGTGTATTTATATATAGAGTAGAGATCGAGGAGGAGATCATCATCAGAGAAATGCATATTGTTAGATAAAGTGTAGTAGTGAAGCATCATTAATGATTCGGTGTGGTGGCAGCCCATGCCGCGTGATTTTAATTGGGAGGATGCTTTTGGTCTTGCGACTGTTGGGAATCAATAATCATGATCAAGGCCAGTGGTGATCATGGTACTGGTTGTGGGGTCTACATGTAGAAGATGCCATGCATGCATTAGTAAATTAAAGACTAGTTTTGCTACCTATAGCGCTACCATTATTTTTATAAATTTTTTAATGTGATTTATCAATATAATTAGTTAAAACTGTTATTTTATATGAAAAATATAATATAACTAATCACATTAATAAAATACAAAAATATATATATATAAATAATTACAAATAAAATTTTTATTAATAAAAATGAGATCACAAATTGTGGGTGGGAAACCCACTTAAAGAGGGGTATTAGTACTTCGTGTGGGGCCAATTTGGCCGGCAAGGGTACAAATCTTTGAACTGTTTTTCTTGGGATAAACTTTGACAAGACGAGATGTTATATCATGCAAATCCGATTAAGCATTGTCATGTATCAATTAATGTTGTGTCAATTTGTAGAATAGTGACACTTTGGTGAGTTATAAACCATGCTAGCTTGCTAATAACTATAGATAATATGAAAAGCTAGCAAATGGATCAGAGTCTTCTCCAGGCCACTTGCATGCTGCTTTTGCCGGCTTAATGCTCTATGGGCCATCCTTGTTTGATATATGCATACATTAGGCATTAATATCACGATCAGTACTACTACTCAGCTCGCATGCATATATTTAGCTAGCATGCTTGTGATAGTAGTCATGAACTCCTAGTGCTAAGTACTACGTACATATAATCTTGATTGCATGTTTGGAGCAGCCACGACCGTTGATATTGCGGTATATATATATATATATATATGCATCACGAAATCACGTATTATAAGAAAAATAAATAATAGTATTTCAATATTTGCGATGAAATAAATTATTAACAACTAAAACATATTATTAATAATTAAAATAGATTATTTACAACTAATAATGATAATAAATAAACAGTTTTTTTTTGCCTTGACGTATTCTCAAATCTCGAGAAGACCCTCATGTCTTATATCTTACTAGTTGCAATTTTGGGCGGGTAGTAATGAGGTAATTTAAGATATTCTATAAATAATAGTAAAAAAGTAAAAATAAAATAGAAATATAGTAATGAATAGTAAGAGAAAGTAATGAAAATTAGATAATAATAATAATAAAATAATGATCAGTAGTGAAAATAATAGTCCGTCCCTCAAATCCCGGCCTGCATCTTCTGTGTATATATATATGTATGTATATATATGATCCCTAGATATAAGCTAGCTAATTTCGTACGCTAAAAGTGATCAACATGATGATGATTTCCATGCAGAAAGTAAATCGATCGTAATGGATCCTGCTGATTTTGCTTCACTTAGGTAGGATGCCAATTAGTGCTGCTAGCAATTAAGCAGTGCTGCGTGCTTGAGCTTGCGCATGCAGTACTGCGCGCTAGCTCAGTTAATGGAAAAGCCAAAACATCATCATGTCAATTGTGACACGAGAAGAACTATATGCACTTTGATATATGATTCATAATGATTTGAGTTTCATAGCTTTGGACTTATATATTAATTATATATCTGACCACTCGAGTTAATTTGGACGAGAGTGATCGAGTTATTAATTAGTTTTGTTGATTTAGTAATTTTTATTCAAACATATGCATATAAATATAGGTCTTCATGGAGTACTGTAATTAGAACTTATCATCAATTAAGTTGTATTATATATATATATTCAAGATCGAAGATCAGTCTATTTATTTTATGAACAAGATTGAGCTTGTTCATGACTAGCTACTTGATTTTCAAATATAAATTATTATTGTATCTTAGAATTACTTCAATAAAATTTTAATTTGAAATCATTTTTAAATTTCTTAAAACATCTTCATATATAGGATCATTCGAGTATATAATATATGTAATAATCGATCATAATAATGTATTCACGAACTGCTCATTTGTTAAGTGAATTTAGCTAAATACTAGTTTTGTTGATCGAGAGTCCAATCTTGAGTGGCATACTGAGAAGTCTATTAATCTAACAATTGGAGTTGATCAGTCTTAAAAATTGGTATAACTATTATAGTTACTATTAATTAAGCACGTGTTTCATAGTCATTCACTCTTGATCACCTGCAACCAAAAGGTAAAGAGGTAATTTGGGGGTTTGATGGAACGTCTTTGATATCTAAATCAGTGAAAGATAGTATAATTTCTCTAGCCAAATGTTCAGAAGAGATCATAACGTACCATGAGCTTAATCCTATAAATAAAACTCTTGACTTCTTTGAATTATATGCGGTCACCGTCTTACCTGTTATTTGAAATTCAAACGCAGTATTCATATTAGGACTGTCAACTTATGATCTCTAATGAGTTGATAGCCAGGCTATTCTGAAGTGCACGGGCGGTTAATGACCTGGCTCTAGCCAAGTCAGGCTTGCATGGGTTTGGATCTTGGACTTATTGGCTCATCAGATCAATTAGTTTTGTCCAAGCCCATGATAACACCCCGCGGGCCCTTTTAGAGAGTATTAGGCCCCTTCCAATTACTACTAGCTATATATATATATATATATATAAATATATATTATATGACCATGCTATTAGTCAATTCTAGATCAGGTGGATTCAAAGAAAAGGAAATGGTTTATAACGTTCTCTTGTATACACATATAGATCATTGGTAATCTTGAAAGGAAAAGAATATGATAGCTAGAGAAAAGGGACTAAATTGTAGTGGACCACATTGGCACAGGTAAAGAAGAACATGAGTACTACTTATGCCCAATTCTTAAGATCATGGGCAGGGGCTCCATCAGAATAGTAGTACAAACTTTAGAGGCCGGCCATAAAGAGATCATCGAAAGTCAAGGCCCGATCGATAATAAAAGTAGTACTGCATCACCGACATGAGATCGAAGGGCCAATTATTTTGTACAGTACCGAGCAAGCTGCTCATGTTTACCTAAATTCATCATGATCGGGCGAGTTTTACACATGGCTTCAAATGGCACAGCTTTGGGCATGAATGTCATGCCGTTTTTTCTTCACAAATATTCCTTTAATTAATTTCCCTCTCAAAGCAATGAATTATCAATGATATATCCTTAAGTTATGCCGGCTGGCCACGTCCATATACTGGCCGGGTGAGACCCGACCCAGGGCCGGCCGGCATGCTCGATCTACGCCCCTTCCCTGCAAATGGCATCATCAACTTGTGTGCATGCATGATCACCACCCGTCTCTCCAATTCTTTGATCGGAAATAACTCTTTGAAATTTTCTGCTTCAGTACTAATATTTAACCGGCCAATACCAGCAGTGATAATATATATACATATATATATATACATATATTATATTGTAGTTATCCCTTCCAAAACTGGCTTGATTGGACAGAAAAAGCTGCTTGGAGTATAACATGTTTGTGATTGTGGGATACTTCATAAACACTAATCTGTTCATATATCAATGCATAATATAAGGAGTAGAGTTTTTAAATATACCCCTCTTGATCATTATTCATATGATCATAGATCATTATTTCACTGAATGATTGTACGCACACATATATAATATAAATAATATTATATAATAAGAAGGAAGAAGGTTTCTTTCTTTTGGGCAATTATCTTTTTAGACTGTTTAGAAGTCGAAGAAAGTACGATCTAGCTCAAGTGTTGTCAATTTAAAACATCAATCTGCGACCCAATTCACTGTTCAGTTGCATGTTCTCAATTGAGCATATTATATAACAATGTGTTATATGGCCCCCACCCTCTCTCTCTCTCTCTCTCTCTCTCTCTCTCTCTCTCTCTCTTATATATATATCTATCTGTGTATATATATATATGAATTTTGTTACTCATTATTTTTATATACTACATATAACATTTATTTTTATTTTTAAAATTTTTAAAATTTATTCTTCCATAATTAATTGAGTCTTTTTATTCATCATCCACATATGTTACATATTTGATAAGAAAAAAATATTTAAAAAAATTATGTGCGGTAAGTGTATGATTTGAGAATAATGAGAAGAATATATCTATATGTATTATATATATATATATATATATTATATAGAAAGTCATAAATTTGAACAGGTTGCTCAATTACGTCTGGATACCATAAGCCAGAAAGATTTGTTGATCATAAATGTCATATCTCAGAAGATGAGTGAGATCCAAGAAATATGGACACGTCCAAATCAGACAAGACTGGACATGCAAGTTATAACATGAAATTATTGTCGTAGTAATGTGTGTATGTATCATGTGGGTATATAATATAATATATATAATATATATTGTTGTTTCATACACAGCCATTCCCAATATGGGGAATTGCAGCGAAATCGAACAATAATTACTTGCAGTAATAATTTTCTGTAAATTTTCCTATAATACTCTCAAGATATTAATAATGGAAAATCACAATTCTCACATATCAGTAATTAGTCTAGGTGGAAATAAAAATATATGAATGTATTAGTTGTGTAAAATACAATTAATTAATAAATGTGTAATTCATTTGTTGGTTCAACGATGTCATATAAATACTTAGAAACATTCAGATATTTTTCAAGTAATTAGAACAAAGTTTTCTTCGTATCATTTCTCGCCTCTTGTTTTTGAATTAGGGTTTCAATGATAGAGTCCGATTCTTGTTCACAAAATCCTTGTGATGATTCTTCCACTCTTTATTTTCTTCATTGCAGAGAAAATCCAGGAGCTATTCTTGTTACACAACCACTTACGGGAGAGAATTTTCACACTTGAAAGAGGTCCATGTCTATGGCTATTAGTGTGAAGAACAAAACTGTTTTTGTCAATGGCAATCTTTGAAAGTCAGCATATAATGATCCTTCCTTGGCCGCTTGGATTATTGCAATTATATGGTAATTTCTTGGCTTGTTAATTCTCTTTCCCTTGAAATTTCTTCCAAGAAATAATGCTAATCTGTTACGTAAAGTCTTCGATTTTTTTTCTTCTCCTCCAGTTTGGATTATTGATAGTGGAGCCACTGATCATATGGTATGTTCTACTTCATGTCTTACTTCTGTTTTCTCAACAATTAACCATTCAATAAAGCTTCCTAATGGAGCTATTGCACATGTAACTTATATAGGTACTGTGCATCTCTCAGATTCTTTAATACTCATAAATGTACTTTGTGTCCCTGTGTTTTCCTTTAATTTGATTTTAATCTATTGTCTTACTTTGTACTCATCTTGTTCTTTCTTATTCTTTCTTAATTTTTGTCTAATTTAGGACCTACACTGGAAGATGATTGGGAAGGGTGAGTAGAATGCTGGCCTTTATTACTTACTACAAGATGATTCGGCTAGCTTAACTCTGGATGATTTGTCTTCTGGTTTGACACCTAAAACAACTTCTGTGAATTTTTCTTCTACTAATTTGTGGCATTATATGCTAAGTCACATTTCTTTTCCTAGATTACTTCATCTCAATAAAACTGTTCTTGCCATAAAGCTTTCTAGTGTACATTAATCTCCTTGTACAGTTTGTCCATTGGCAAGACAACATAGACTTTCATTTCCTTTAAGTCAAAGTGTATCTCATTTTCCTTTTGAACTAATACATTGTGATATATGAGATTCATTTTCTATATCTTCTAACCATTGTGGATGATTATTCTAAATGTACATGGGTTTATCTCATGCATCATAAAAGCCAAACAAGGCATTTTTTGTTTTCTTTCTTGGTCTTGACAAAAAATCAATTCAAGACAACAATTAAAATCCTTTAATTTGACAATGGTCTTGAGTTCTATATGTCTGAATTTTATGCTTCTAAGTGTCATTCATCAAAAGACTTATGTAGAAATTTCACAATAAAATGGGGTTGTAGAAAGAAAACATCAACATTTATTAAATGTAGTTAGATTTTTAAGATTTCAAGCATCCTTACTAGGGGTGTAACCGGTCCGGTTCGGTCTGGTTTTGAATAAAATTAAGAACCAAATTGATATCACCGGTTTTAAATTTCTTAAAACCGATTACGCCCCAATTGTCTTAAAAACTGGTAGTACTGGTTTTACTGATTCGGTCTGGTGTTCCGGTTTTAATAAAACGTCAATTTATAAAAATCATTTTTAAAAAAAATAAAACTGGTTTGAAAATTCTGTTTTATTAAAAAGATTGTAATCCATTACAAAAAATTTTTTAGTAAAAAAAGAAATATGTTATATAAAAAATATATATAAAAAAAAACTGCTATAAAATAAAAACTGCTCTATAAAAAAATCTGTTTTAGCAAAATTTGTTGTAAAAAAAATCTGCATTAAAAAACAGCTTAAAAAATATTGTTCTATAAAAAATCTACATTATCTCATATATAATTATAATTTATATTATTATATATAGGATAGAAAATATTATATAATAATATTAAAAAAAATAAAAAATAGAACAAATAAATAGAATCGGTCCGATTTTAAAATGGATGGAACCGGAATCGGACCGATATTATCCGGTTTTTCAATTTATGAAACCGTTACCGGAGCGGAATGATCCAAAACCGGCATTTCTGGTCCGGTCTGGTTCGATTTGGGTCGGTTTTCCGATTTTCCGGTTTAAATTTATACCTATAATCTCTACCTCTTAAATTTTGGGGTGAATGCATCTTAACAGCTACTTATGTAATAAATAGAGTTCTTACATCACTTCTTTCAAATAAATCACCGTATGAGGTCTTATTCTCCAAACCACCTTCTTATTCTCATTTACGGGTCTTTGGTTGTTTGTGCTTTTCTTCTACCATTTCTAAACAAAGACATAAGTTAGATTCTTGTGCTAAGAAATTTTTATTTCTTGGCTATCCCTTTGGTGTCAAAGGATATAAAGTTTTTGATTTTGAAACTAATTCTTTATTTATCTCTAGAGATGTGGTATTTCATAAAAATACTTTTGCTTTTCATTCTTCTCCCACCAACATTCATTCTTAGTCACATTCATCTCATGTTTTATCACATCCCATCATTGAAATTGTTTCTGATTATACACCAGGTACATATGCTGAATCTGATTTTTTAGAATCTATTGAATCTGGTCCCCATCTCAAGAAGTTGGTACCTCTCACGAAGTTGCTTCATCTCAAGAAAATTCTTCTTCTATTCTCAGACATTCTTAAAGGGTTCGTAAGCAGCCTTCTTACTTGTGAGATTACCATTGTAGACTATCTAATGTTCATACTTTTCCCACTTCATCTAGTGCAGTCCCTAGTAAGACAACTTCAATTCCTTATTCTCTTGATTTAGTTTTATCCTATCATAAAATTTCACCTTCGTTTAAGTCTTTAATTTTTTTTCTATTTCTTCCCGTATTGAACCAAAAACCTTTGAACAAGCTGTCCAGCATGCTCATTGGCACGATAGCATGGTTGTTGAGATCAAAGCTTTAGAAAATAATTGTACTTGGTCCATCACTTTTTTACCTGATGGAAAGCATCCTATAGGCTATAAATGGGTGTACAAAATCAAATATAAATCTGATGACAGCATTGAAAGGAATAAGGCAAGATTGATAGCTAAATGCTACACACAAATTGAAGGTCTTGATTTTCAAGAGACTTTTTCTCCTGTCGCAAAACTTGTGAGTGTTCGTTGTATTTTGACTGTTGCTGCCGCACAAAATTAGTTTTTACACCAGTTAAATGTTAATAATGCATTCCTTCATGGAGACTTAGATGAAGAAGCCTACATGGAGATTCCTCCCGATTTTTCTAGAGAGGGGGAGCATGGTATTTGTAAACTGAATAAATTATTGTATGGCCTTCGACAAGCATCGTAGCAATGGTTTACAAAATTATCTTCAGCTATACTTTTCTATGGATTTGTTTAATCCAAATATGATCATTCTCTCTTCACTCTTCAGAATTCAACCTCATTTATTGCTTTTTTAGTTTATGGCAATGACATAATTCTTGCTGGAGATAGTTTACAATCTACTTTGGATTTGAAGTTGTTTCTTGATCAGAAATTCAAGAATAAAGATCTTGGTGAGTTAAAGTACTTTATTCTCGGGCTGGAAATAACAAAATCAGTTAAAGGCATTGTTCTAAATCAAAGAAAATATGCACTTAATATTTAAGAGGGTTCTGGTTTTCTTGGGTCAAAGCCCTTAGACTTTCCTATGTAGCAAAATTTGACATTAAGTAAGGATGAGGGTCCTCTTTTGCAAGATGCACCTCTTTATCGAAGACTAATAGGTCATTTGATTTACTTGACTATCACTCGACCTGATCTAGCTTATTTTGTGCAAGTGCTTAATCAGTTTATGGATAAACCAAGGCAACCGCATTTAGATGTTGTACATCTTAACGCCCCCGCCCTAGAAGGGGCGTAACTGTTGCTTGATGTGATCTATGCATTTTCTTTTGTTTATCCTATAACAGAATATGACGTAGGGGGTACTCTAAAATTCTAATTTAGGAAAAGAGAAATCTGATAGCATTCCATAAACATTCGTTCATTTTAGAGGCTCTCTAAGCCTAAACCCGCTTCTAAAATATAATTACAAAAAGGTTAGGAAGGGAATCCGTCCCCGCCAATACATACAAATTAGAATAAACAAGTCCATGGGGTTATCTACATTCTACCAAAAGTTACCAGTTAGTCAAATGTAAATGAGGCTATAACACCCCACTCTACTACTACATACTTACAACAACATAATGTCCATAAGTCAAATCCTACATATTGTCCCAAACAACAGGACCCAAAAACAATTACACAACCAACAAAAAGACCCATGATCCTACCAAGTCAAATTAGGGAAAGCCCTAAGCTGCAGCCTCTCCCTCATCTGTATCGTCCTGCCTCGCAACTTCGTCCTCAATACCTGGACGTTTAAAATATTAAACAAAAAGTGACTCAAATATTTAGTAAGTAATACACCACACCGTTAAGATATTAGGCATTTATTCATTTTAAAACATGCATACATAAACATTTTGAGTATCTAACAATGCTTTCATACATAAACAATTATTTGGCATGCTTTCATGCATAAACGTTACTAAACATGCTTCAATGCATAACAATTTAAGAATACAACATTTATTTTCATGCATAAACTATTTAAGGAACGATAATACCTTCATCTCTTATTATTCTTTTTATTATTGCACATTGTTACACCTTGTGTATAGGGTTAGCGCCACTGGGTCTTTTTAGGAATCCAAATTTTTGCTCGTAATAGGTTAGGAACATTTTCTTTGAATGGAGCTACTGGGTGTACAACTAGCGAAACTGATCTAGCATTGCAATCTGTCATTTTCTTCTTTCCTTTGCTTTTTTACTTTAATCAATAATCATAAAAACCTTTAACATTTTCATTCTTAAAGTTTTCTTTTATTTTCTTTTTCTTTCTTTTTCTCTTGTCTTTTTTTTTAAAAAAAAAATCTTATTTCTTCTCTTATCTCTTTTCTTAACCCTCATACAATCTTATCAATTCTTCTTCACAAATGCATATGCAATTCATGATAAGAATTTTTTTTCGTGCTGTACTACATATAAGAGTTTAATAATTTTTGCTTGGAAAGCATGCATGATGAAAGTTCGTGATGCTCAAGCATGAATGTGAATGCATTTTCATACTTACAAACAATAGCAATAATAGGGTACTTAACAGGGACTATCAAGAAAAGCCTTACATAATATAAATATTCATTTATTATGAAACTAAAAAAAAATAATAAATGATTGAAAGATTGTAAAAGAGAAGAAGGAAAATTGAGAGATTACAAAATATTTGGTTCTTCAAGAACTCAATATCATTCACTACTCTTCTTTTTTTTTTAATCTATTACAAATGATCTTCAAGACTTTTTTTATAGGCAACTTACACGGTGGTTTGTTGTGTTAATTAATTCACATGCATAACAACTAAGTCACAGCACAATAAATTGTCACATGCATAACAATCAATTTACATTTTTAAATGGTTAGGTTTACAACAAACCATGTGCGGCAGTTAGTGGTCATCTACCTATTATACATCACTCTTTCTTGGATGACCATCCATAAATAATATGCATCGTTAAAACCTTGTCAAGAAAAATCCAGTGGGAAGAAAAATAATGGCAAAGGAAAAAGAGTGCAATATTCTTATGTACCATCAAGTGCTTTAAGATTGTTTCATTAAAACATTGTAAAGAAAAATCCAATGGGACAAAATCTTAACAAAGGAAAAAGAGTACAACTAACACAATTCTTCAAAAATATTTACTCATTCTGAAAAGTATATGATGATAGATTTTTAAGTTTTCACATTCCAATATTTTGCACAATTTTCTTGAATATTGCAGTTGGTAATGCTTTCGTGAATAAATCTGCCAGATTATCACTTGATCATATTTTTGAAATATTCTCCTCTAATTTGAATAATACAAATAACATTATTTTCGTATAAAATTGTTAGACTATCATTGATCATGGGAATACCACATTTTTTTTGAATATATAGAATCATTGATCTCAGTCAAATACACTCTAAATTTGTTTCATAAATTGTAATTATCTCTGAGTGATTTAAAGATGTGGCTGATAGTGTTTGCTTGATAGATTTAGTAGAAATTCGGAATCTGCAATAATATTTAAACTTTCCCTGAGAATATGCGTTAGTCTTTCAAATAATAAACAAACATGATTTCCATCTAAATAATATATTAGAGAGAGCATATTAATATTCTCATCTAAAATTTCTCCAATTTTTGACGTTATTAGGGGGAGAACATGTTTATGCAGGGTGAAAAGAGTATTGAACTCTACTCATGTTTGACAAAAATTGTAAAAATTTGAGGCCTAGTTTTATAGGTTCGATGAAAATTTAAATCTGTTTGATATTGTTGAAAACTGAAATCTTTGCGGAGATTTGGAAGCTCTGTGCTACTGTTTAAAGATGATCATTTTCATCCAACAGATACTCATGCAAGAACTCATATTCTGCATTGATCCAATTGTTGTTCGTTCAGAACAATACTATGACTTAGAGAAATTTTTTTATTAATATTCCAGATTTGAATCAAGAATTTTTTATACCTCAATTACTCATTTTTACTCCTGAGGCTGTCAATACCATAATAGGAGTAGAGATACATCTTTTTAGTAAAACTGAATCTGAAATTGTTATAACATCAAGAACCCTTAGTACTTAATATGTTGTCTCTATTACAACCATATCTCAGAGATTATTGGCGAGAGCGAATGAGGTTGATTATTTTAATAATCAAATATCTGAATTACTTCAAAAACTTGCAACTAAAGATAGAAAGAATAAAAAGTTAAAATAAGAAAACAAGAAACTGAATAAATTTGCAGACTGGTATTCTCGTGACCTGAAACCACAAATAGAAGAGTTGAAACGAGAGATAGCTTAAATACAAAGTCAACAACAGAAGCTAATAGTAGAGGTTCAACGTTTACGAGAAAAATAGGGATAACTGTAATTAATCTCGCTGATTTTTAAAAATATGCATCTAGCATATCTGGTAATTTTGACTAAGTAAGATTTGAAGAGATGGTGATTTGTCTTATACTTATTTCCATATCTATAAGAGCAGTTTTTGGTTTTATCTAATTCACATCAAATTTTCTTCTCATCTCTGCAATTCATCTGTATTTTCATTCTATAAGTTTTCAATAGCTCATCAATTTTTTTTTCAATATTTCTCGTGATCAATATATGAGGTATTATTCACCTCAGTCCCAAACTATTTTTGCATCTATCGCATGTGCCATGATACATCACGAAAATGATCTGACTAATAAGTCAAATCATGATGCCATATATGAACTTGTAAGTCTCGAAACTTGATACTCATCATCCATTGTCTCATTTCTTACTCAGTTGTAGTCAAAAACTCGTGAGATTGAAAAACTTAATGAGAAGATCGATGTACTTAAACGATTTGTTCAAGAGTCTAACAACAAAGTTATAGAGTTAAAATAACAAAAGAAGGATTTAAAATCCTTATTTGCCTTTTTATTTCAACTACTTAATTCTTTAAATAAAAAATGGTATGTTGATTTATGAAGAGCAAATGCATTTGAGTAATGAGGCTAAAAATCTCAAGTTTTTATAAGTCATCTAGTATTTGATGTGACGCTCCCAATTTATATAAAAAAATAACGTAAACTGAATGGTCAGAATAGGTAATTCAAGGTTATCTACCCTTCGTACTTACCTTACATAACATGAATGCATCTAACTTACTAATCATGCATCATGAGTACTGTAGCAGAAAAAAAAATTAAATTTTAAAAATGGAAAGAAATCTAACTTTGTACGTAGATCATATGGCATGACATAACTAAAACTTATATATATATATAATAACAGCACATTTCCATTGTTCATAAGTTAAAAATTCCAAATACATAAATATAGCTTCTCATATTTTCTTTAGGCCTATTCATAAAAAAGTCTCTTTCTTAACTTCTTTCCATTGTATTGGCTGATGTCCTTCATCACATACTCAAATAGAAGAGGCATAACTATCAGAAAGCGGATCTATAAGGTGAGAGAATTCGGTGGGCCCCTCAAGGCTCACTGAAATCTCTCGGGGAGTCCGATCTTGTGGGTGGGTCGTATTTACTGGGAACCAAATCTATAATTCCAAAAAGAATCATAAGAAAACATTCAAAAAATGAAATTTCAAGGAATTCTCAGTAAGTGCATAAATACCATAATAAAATAATAACAATATTTACAGATAATATACATAGCACATCGTATGCCCATAAGACCTATTAATCATGTTTTACATTCAAATTGTGCACTTTTATATAAAGAGTTAATGAACGTGGGTGTACACTTTTCATGTCGTAACGTATCTGTTCATGAACATTCTTATTTCATATTTTTATTCTTGATCTTATAAGTCTTAGTCTTATCCACGACGGCAGATTGAATCGCCCTCACCATCGGGTGCCTTAATATGACGACAGTTACGTATCGACTTTACTGTCTTGACATATCTTATCATATTATGGCGGCAGTTACGTATCGTCTTTACTACCAATCATATTCGTCATATGGGCGTTACGTATCGCCTTCACCATACTCATTATGATATAAACATACTTATTATAGTGAGCATTACGAACTGCCATCCGCACTATGACGTAGTATCTTATCATACAACAGACATTACGTACTGCTGTCCTTGTCGACGTAATTTTCATAATCTTATTCTTTCTTATTTTGTGATACATCTTGACTTATCACCTAAATGTCATATAACGTACTTGGATCTGCATGTACTCTTAAACCATGATATACATGCCCTATGTTTTCATAGAACCCATGATATGCAAATAATACATTAGTATTTCACATATAATTATTACCTACTTAAATTGTATACCTTTCATTCAAAGGAATATCTAGAAATTAACTAACACGGTATCTCGCTCGAGCCAGGTATCGAGCGACTATCAAGCGAAATCTCTGTCTGAGTCTCACTCGAGCCATATGTCGAGCGAGGGTGAAGCGTAATCTCTGCCTGTATCTCGCTCGAGTCAGACGTCGAGTAAGTGTCAAGCGAGATATTGGGTTAGACACTTTTTTAACATAAAATAAGCTACCATTGTACACAACCCTATTCTTAACCTTTTAACCTTCACTTAGAAGTTCTTTTCTTTTCTTAGTTATACTTATTCCTTATTTGATAAACTTCCAAGATCATACATTAATTCCTAATCCTCCAAATGAATACATAAGCATACCCATTTTCTTTCTAAGATTTCAATTTGTTTTCTATATTCAAGTTTTATTTCTTATAATCTTATTCATCGCTAAGTCTTTATTTATACTAAAATTCATACCATAACTTAGTATTCCATAAAACTAACAAGAGCATGGCTTAAGTAAACACTTTCAATTATTTATATCATATCAAAGCCAAACCCTTTGACTTCAACTTTCCATTTCTTTTTGCCATTCAAGCTCTACATCTTTTTATCTATTCTTTCCATCATAGGTATCCAAGATAATGTCTTAATTCTAAATAAAATCTCTCTTCCTTATCTTACAAAAATTCATAGTTCAAGTTTACTTAAACTAACAATCACTTGTCACTTTGTAGAAGAAAAAAACATCTATGATTACAAAGCTATCATCCAAGCAATTTAACATCAAATTTAAGATATTTTTACACTTACCAATTTCTCCAAAACTTATTACTAGAGAGTGAACTTGGTTTTTGACAATCTTCCCCTCTATGTGTCCAAAATGTTCTTGGTGAAGGTTTTTTGAGGAGTACGTGACTTAAGTAAGATTTGTGAGTCTTTTCTCCTTAGAGTGCCGTGAGTTATAGGAAAGGAAAAAGTGGAGAATCCTTCCCCTTAAGGGTGCCGTCCATATAGATAGTGGGAGAGGGATAAATCATCTTCAAATGGTCCAAGTGTCTCCTCCAATTTTTTGCCACATGTAGGGTTTTAAGATTTAGGGTATCATTGGCTTTAGCTAATAGGCTTGGTGGGCAAGAAACGAATCCAAGGGTTTAGCTTAATCTACCTAAGAGATGATCAAATATCAGATTTAATAAAATCTCATCACCTACAAGCATTCCATACTCAATTAACACATGTACTAGGTTTCTTGCAACTTATAAAAATCTGAAGATCTTCTAGAGCTAAGTCCCTCTTTGGCCATTTGTTTTCATTCATAAAATGACACATAAGTAGCTTAAGAATGGTTCTAATACATGGCAAATTTGGTGGCCATGTTTCTCAATTGGTCTCCTTATGGTCAAAGTCGATGCTAGTGTTTTTCTCGCACTCCTATTGTTTTGTCGACTTCTAACCAGATTGTTTTCTTAATCCTGTCAATATCTCCAAAAACTCAAAATATAAAAGTTGTATATCTATCTTTTAGGGTTATATAATAACTGAAATCACCTTATTTGGAGATCAGATGAAAGAGGTATAACCAATTTACTGGAAGACATTAGAACTGCCTAAAATAGACCAATAGTTTCATCAAGTGGTGCCTTTTGACTTCTTCTCCCATCTTCCATTTCGAATTTTTCCTTGATTTTTCAAAGACCAAATTATCTATATATCTTATTTTATTTAATAAAATAAGTTAATAATAATAATACCATAAAATAATTTCTTATAGTTTTTGCTTTTCTTTTCTAACACTTAAGAAAATCCAACTATGTATGCCAAATACATTTCCAATAAATTCTCACAATTAATCTAAAACAAATCTATAAAATAATATAACAATTTTATAATAAATAAAAGAAATCAGGTTATCACATTTGAATAACAAGATATTTCATTATTAAATATATAGTGGTTCTTGTGATCTTTTCAAGAGTTCCCACAATATTTAAATCATCAATATAAATCGCAATAATGACAAATCTAGATTCTAATAAAAACAAATGGGTATATAAAATTATTCTCAAATCCTTCTTTCAATAGATATTTACTAAGTCGATTATACCACATGCGTTCGAATTGTTTTAACTAGCCATATAAATATTTTTGAAACTTGATAAAGTACATACTTCTATATGTACTTGGATTAGATGCTTCAAGCATTTATATCCTTTAGGGATTTTCATATATATATATATATGTAATGGTCTAAGGATTTATATAAATATGCAGTGACCACATCCATCAACCGCATATTTAATCCTTTTGTAACAATCAGACTAATCAAAAAATTTGAATGTGATCACATTACGGGTTTCTACAAGAAATCTTGTGCGACAAGTCGTGCTTTGTACCACACAATTTCATTTTTTTCATTATGTTTTCATTACGTTTTCATACATACCCACTTATATTGAACAGGTATTATACCATTTGGTATCTGGACAACAGGTCCAAATACCTTTCGTTTTGCTAGCGAGTTTAACTCAATTTTAATAGCTGCTCTCCATTTTGGCCAATCATTTCTACGTTGACATTCTTCAACGATTTTTGACTCATTTTCTTCATTAGTTTTGGTAATGTTAAGGGCCATTTTATATGAAAATATGTTATCGACAACAATTTTATTTCTGTCCAAAATTTATCCAATACTCATGAAATATATTGAAATCTCATCATTTTCAGGTACCCGTTCCTTTTTAGGATAAAATATTTCATGAAACACCTCTTCAGAAGTTTTTTTTTTCAGGAGGATTATACTCTTCAGAAGTTTCTTCTTCAGGAGGAATATATTCTTCAGGAGTTTCTATTTTGTACAAAAAGTTTAGATAGATCTTATTACTTATTTTGTGGGTACGGTCTTTTCATGAGCATCGATTTATTTTCCTTTTGCTTTTCTCTTTTGAACCAATAGATTTTCAACGCTTTAGGCGTGTTTTAGACTCATCTATTGCTATTTTGATAATTTATCATCAGAGATTTCAATTCTTACTTGAGCGTTAACAATAATAATATATAATTTTATAACACTTTTAGTATCAGTAAATACATTCAGTAATTGGTTTGCAATACTTTGCAAATAGATAATCCTCTGAACTTCTAATTTACATTCATTTGTAAGAGTATCAAATTTAGACAGAGTTTTATTTTCTCAAGTAATTTCTTGTCGTACTTCAGACACCAACTTTTCGTTATTTCAAAATATGATAAAATATTAAAAAGTTTTACTATAATATATAAAAGTTTAGTATAAGTGAATAAAATACTTGGTCGTACAATAGGTACGTGATCAATGTTCAGTCATACCACATCTATGATAAATATTTTCATTTTTATGTGAAAACTTATTCTGAATGTTTTTACCATTTTCTGAATTGGATCATTTCTGGTGATACAGTGTATTAATATTATTATCATCTTTAGTGTTGTCGCTTTTAGAACTCATATTTCTATAATTTTTCTACTAGGTCTAGACCCTTGGTTCCTTTGAACGGATGCACTGTTCACTTTTACGAATGGTGTAAATCTAGTATCATTCATTTTAGAAAATGATGTGAAACTAATAGGACGTAACTGGTGATTTATCATCAAAAACTCAATATTTAGCTCAATCACTAGAAGAAAAAATAAAAATTTAGAATATTTGTTAAACTTTCGCTCTCGATATTGCTGCTGTAGGAGCACATTCGATATATGAAAAATAATATATGTTTTCTCTAACATGTCATCATCAGTGACTTCCTCATTGCATGATTTTAGTATTGAGCTAATTTTAAAGAGTATAGAGTTATATTCACTACCACTTTTAAAATCTTACAACTCTAGGTGCAATAAGTCATAATGAATTTTTGGGAGGATTACATCTTCTAGTACTCTTATTTCTCTCTTAAATCATTTCACAAAATAAAATGATTTTTTACTGTGAGATACACAGCACGATCTTGCAAGGACACATGATTTTTTTCTTTAATTGTATTTCCCAAATTCATCGTATCCAAATGGATCTCATCAAGGAAATTAATTTTTTCATAAATTTTAATAGTAACACATTTTAATTTTGTAAAATTTGACATTTTCTACATATATGAATTACGAAAATAAATATGTGTATCTAAGAAATATATTCATATGACCATGAGAATAAAAACAGAATTTTATCAAGTAATATTCAGCAATATTACCTTTTATATTCATTTCGAAGATTGCAAATAATATATTGAAAAACTTATATGAAGTAGAAGACCACTAGTTTCAGTATCGGCAGAATTTCGTGCTGATAACGTGTTATAAAACTAAAGAAGATTAGAAAATGATTGAAAGATTTCAAAAGAAAAGAAGTGTAGTAAATGATATTGAATTCTTGAATAACCAAATATTTTGCAATCTCTTAATTTTCCTTGTTCTCTTTTGCAATCTTTCAATCATTTGCTATTTTTCTTTAGTTTCATAACATCATTTTATTCTTTCTTTAAGAAATATTTGCATCAGGAGAGATTTTCTTTTTAAAGAGACCATGGCATGTGTGTGTGGTCATAACTACTTACCTCTGGGCTTTCGAGTGTCCCTTGGCAATAACGGTTCTATAACAAATAAATAACATACACGTCAATTGCCTAAATCTAACAATTATAAACTAGTTAACTCACCCAAACAAATAGTAAATAATATAAATAGCATATCCTAATTTAACTAAACACAAAGAACATAACATATTATGCAAACAAGATCGATTTAATACTAGTTACCAGAGGTCTTGCTTAACCCACTTAAAAATATACTATAAAATTAGAGGAAAAGAACAAAATATTAAACTACACTTTTAATATATAAAGCAGGTCACACAACTAAAACCTTTATAAATAAAATGATTTCAGCTTACCATGTTAAAACACTAAGTGAAATATGTCCAAGACTAACCCAATAAACTCAGTTGCCCCTAGTGGGGTTTGGTCTGACTGAACCCCCCATGGAAAGGCAACCCCCGCAGCTCCGGGTGGCGGAGGATGACACCGCCCATACCATCGGAACCGCAGGCTTCGACGACCTCACCCCTGCAACGGCAAGCCCTAGCGACCTCCCAGCTTCCCCCAGTGGCCTTAAACTTGAAATGGGTTCGTTAGTCGTCCACCGCCATCAGCACTGGCTCCATTCGGCTGAGGGCCGAATCCTCCTTTAAAATTATCTTCATTTTATTTTTTTATTGTATTTTTATTATATTTTTATTATATTTTTTTCATTATATTTTTTTATTATATTTTTATTGTGTTTTTTTTTCATTTTATTGTATTTTTTATTATATTTTTTTATATTTTTTTAAATTTTTTATTGTGTTTTTAGGGTGGAATGTATCTGTTCGGTCGGACCGAACCCTAGCGTCACTCATGGCGTTTATTTTCGTAATCCTGTTTATAGCATAATAAAATGATCATTTGAACATGGTTTATGATATTAAAAATAGGGCATTTCTGACCCATGGCATATAGTAATTATAATACACCCAAACTCAAGCCAAAGAACTCATTTTTATTTTCAAAAACCAACCCAAATTGAAAGGGTAAATTTTAGGGTTTTACTTCAAGCTTCAAATGCTTCCAAAAGAGAGGTGGATGGCACAATGGAGAGCTATGATCGAGAATAAAGGGAATCACAATAGCCCACTGTTTTGCTTAAGTCAAAATCGAAACACATGTATGAGGAAAATAGCTAAAACTGAAACTCATTTACAAGGAAGCTAGGAATGGAATCTAAACCCATTACCTTCGAATATGAACCCTTTAGAACAATATTTAGACTGGCTTTTAAAGCTTTGAGTGAAAGTCGAAATGTGTGAGAAGAAGAAGTGGAAGTTGGTCTCCTTTCTCCCTTTGTTAGGCCACAAGTTTCAAGGGATGAGAGGGGGGAAACTTTACTCTCCTCAAGCTTGAAGATAAGAAATAGAAGGGGAAGATGAGAAGGAAGGTTTGGCCATGGAGCTTGGAGGAGGAAGCTAGGGTGTTTTCTCCTTTCTCTTCTAGTGGTTGATATGAGTAAGAGATGAGATAGTCTTAGAGTAAGCTTGAGTTTCCTTTTGTGTCTTGGCCGAATAGAAGAGAGGGGAAGTGGGGGCATTTTGGTAAATGATGTTTTCCTCATTCCATTAAAGTGAATTGGATAATTGAGATCATCCCATGAGAGATATTTTTCTCTCCTAGCAAATCGAAGGATAGGAGTTTGTTGCGCCATTTTTAAATGGGTAAGAGTTAGAGGGCTTAGGAGAAAGGGTAAAATAAAATAAGACTATAATCTATTTACCTTGGTTTATTTAGTAAAATCTTATTATAAGAATAAACACACTTACCATAAATAAAAATAATAAAAATCTCTATTACAAAATCCATATAAGAAAATATTATTTAAAAGAAAATGCTAAAATGACGTAAGAATCTACGTAGTAGGACACAAATATTATAATATCGAGTTCTCAGGTACATCAAATCATCTCTTGGCCAAGGTTTATTCTTCTCAGCACACTCTTCGGTTCATCTCAAGTGTTTTACTAGCTTGGATTAGGCGAGACGCCCTGATTCTCGATGATCAGTAATTGGTTATTGTGCTTTCTTGAGTGATTTTCTTATTTCATGGAAATCCAAGAAACAACAGACTTTTTCACGCTCGTCTGCAAAAGCAATACAGGGCAATGACATCAGTTACATGTGAATTGACTTTGCTTCTTTCTTTACCTGTTGATTTGCGTATTTCTCACTCACAACCTGCGTTATTATTTTGTGACAATAAGACAACTTTCCACATTGCTTCAAATTCATTTTTCTATGAATGAACGAAGCATATTGAGATAGATTGTCACCTCGTTCATGAAAAATTACAAGTTGGTACTATTAAAACTCTTCATGTTCTGAGTTCACATCAGTTTAGTGATCTATACACTCCACTTGAGGGGGACTATTAGTTGTATAAAATACAATACACGTGTCATTCATTTGTTGGTTCAACGATGTCATATAAACACTTGTAAACATTCAGATATTTCTTAAGTAATCAGAACATAGTTTTCTTCATTCGGTTTCTTCTCGAAGCCTCTTGTCTCTTGCTCGATCTCTTACATTCTTTTTGACTGATCATGAAAATTTATGTTTTATCAGAATGCCTTTTAGGATTCAATAAAGACATTACTCTTCAAAGCATGCATTAATTGATTGTGGATAACAAAACAAGGTTTCTCTCACTTTACCCTTGAGAATATCGTACTATTACACAAAATGGATCAAAACTGATTGCAGGTTTTGTGTTCCGTTATGATTAAACTAATTTACATCCCAATATATTAGAGTAATATTATCTTAAATCATGCATATATACTATTAGAAGAATACTTTAATCATAACAAAATTATGCAAAAATAAATTAACAAAATAACGTGTGAATTGACGTGGTACGTAAAAATAATAGATCAAATGAAATCAGCTCATCACTTTATTGCTGGTTTTACGATTTTTCTTGGTGTTGGTACTAATACTTATGCTAAAGTACTACCTTCAATAAAGTTGGATCTTACCTTATATTATCAATTGATGAGTATGATTGAGTTTATTGTGGAGTCAGACTCTCTTCTTATTGTTAATTAGTACACAAACAATTTGTTGTTTCCTTAGTAGTCCTATTTCAATATATGGGATGACATGATTCTTCATTTCAAAAGTGCTTTCTAATTTGATATATTCCTTTTATACAGAGAAGGAAATGCCTTAAGATATAGCTTTCACTATAAGAAAAATAAATTTTTATAGCCATTTTTTGCAACTAATTTTGATTGCAAATAATTATTTGATCACAATTAAATGGCCACAAATAAGCAGTTTTCTTGTAGTGTTTAGAGCATTTGTTTTAAATTAGGCATTTGCATTTACAAAATTTGCCTAATCTTACATCATTTTACAATTAGCTTTTCTATTCAAACTTATTCTCACATTAGATTACCTATATTTTAGCTAAATAATAATAAAATATTATTAATTTAATAATATATATTTTAATTACAATATATTCTTCTAAAACAGAGAAATATTAAAGAGATAAAAGCTAATCATGAATGGCTATATATTTTTTCTAATTGCATTATATTCTTTTCATTGCAATTGGTGTTATATATATATATATATATATATATTAATTGCATTATATTCTTTTAATTGCACTATCACAATAAAATTATCCTAACTTTTAATTGCAGAGAGAGGGAGAGAGAGGGAGAAGTGGAGAGAGAAATTATTTTTTAATACTTTTACCTTAATTATAGTGATATGCAAATTTGGCAATAGAAGTTGCTTTTATTGTAGTTAAAAGTCATCTCTTTTACAAATGCCTAATCCAATATAGAAAATTATTGACTTTTATTATGCAACTGCTTAATTGAATTTGCAAATGTCTATTCCAATAAAAATGCTCTTATAACTTGATCTTTTGCCGAAATAACATATGGATAATACTACAGGTTTTTTTTCCTTCCTTTATGAATTACCTACACATGACAAGAAAATAAGCTTTTTGCGACGCCATATTTCATTACAAAAAGTAAAAAAAAAAACGTCGTAAAAAGTTATTTTCAGCGAAAACAGTTATTTTAGTCGCAACTATTTGGTCACTAATGCTCATTTTTCTTGTAGTGTCGTGTATCTCACGTGACATCATTAGTTTTCTTTTTTCTTATTATTGATTGTATACTAGATTTTATTAATGATTATATATATATATTTTATAGGAGTCTTGGTTTTAGGATTTTTGCAATGGCTCCCTTGCTAGCTCCACTTTGTAATATAAGATATTCCGGCTTAGCAGTAAATGATGGCTAATCAATAAATTAGGATATCTTCCTATTCTTTATAAAAAAAAAAAATCATTTCATTTTTATAAATTTATCTTTATGTATCAGTGAAAGCTATATATATATATATTCTATAAGATTAGACAGCCTTATTCTATATATAATGCCAATAACAAACAGTACGTCGCTGCATTCTGCAAGCAAGCTAATAGTTGCGGGCGGGGCAGCACTGTATTTATATAGCTGCGCGCATGCAAGCAAGCTAATAGTTTTGTGGTTCAGGCGCTGCATCTCATCAACATCTGACCCGTGCCCAGGACATGCCATGCATGCATGCACGTACTTCAAGTAGCCAAATATCTAAAAACATGTCTGGCGCCCTGTGTGAGATGCTTCCCAGTCCCAACATGTCTCATGATAGAACAGTAGTATTAGTCCAATCTTGTCCAACAAATTATTCACTTATGATTTGGAATTACTCGATTGATCAGCTAGTTCTTCGCCATGCAAAGAAATTACATATCAAACCTCTAATGTCCTCGATCGCAGCTCTCTCTCATCAAAATCGAGTTTGTATGATTCCAGAGGTTAATTACCAAGTTATCTTTGCAATTAATACGTACATACAGAAGTTCATGTTTTGCTGGCATAATACCGTGGCCACTTTTAAGCCATTTAGGACTACACAGAATGATCATGATCATGTTTATATATATAGGCCCTCGTTATGACCCCCCAAAACTGTTCTACTAATTATTGATCAGCATATAATTCCTATATATATTTCAAATATAATTTATAACAAAATTTCATATATATATATATACATATCTTGATCGTCATATCTACCTATATAAACGAGAAAGCTGGGGAATAAGCTGCATAGCTTAATTTCTACGGTATAAAATGAAGATAGCTGCAACGCTTAGGGTTGTAGCAGTGGCATTTTTCTTTCTCTGCTTCTTTTCTCATCTCATCCAAGGTACTGATCACGAAAACCCTTATACTAAAATGTGGTTTCTGCTAATAGTAATGCATATAGAATCAAATTTCATAAAAGAGGTACGATCTAATTGATCTTTAATTTAAATCCGAATATATAGTAGGTAGTTTTTACATAGAATATAGATAACCATGCATCTTCTGTATGTCTTTGGCCGGCAGCTCGGAGCATCAGACAAGACTCCTGTGGTACTGTTGATGGCTCTGATATGAGTTGTAGAAATCATTTTGTGGGAAGAGAAGATCAGGGGTTCATTAATGATGAAGGAGAGTTTATAGCAATGGACTACACTCCAGTTCGGAAGAAAACTCCAATTCATAACTTGTAGTAATGTCGTAAACATTATTAATTACTTTGTAACTAGAGCTAGCCTAGCTAGGGAAAGACCTTTTATTACTACTATACTTGCATGGCAGATTATTATATATATATATATATATAAAGATGATCTTACTTTTCTTTATATATCAATAGGCCAGAATTTTATTTTTGTAGGGTGTTTAAATGATAATGGTTAATGGAATATATTACAATAATTTACCATCTCTCTCTCTCTCTCTCTCTCTCTCTCTCTCTCAAACACCTGCATCTCTGTATGATCAGCAGATCTATTCCTTTTTTTTTTTTAATGTGTTTCGAAGGACGCGTTCTTGGAAGTGATCAACAACCATCTTCAACGGGCCTAATTCACCTGCTTTTTGACAGAACTTTATTACTTTATTTTGTAACGAAGAAGTGTTTTTCTAATACTCTATCTGAGAATGCAAAGAGAGATGAATTGGAGATCTTTAATTAACCACTATCTCGATACATGGCATGCATATATGTATAAGACAAAGTGCTCACTTTCTTCTTCTTGCGGGTATCAGTTGAAATATTAGACGATTCCAAGCTGCAATTTGACTAATAGAATGCTCTCAAATGACCACTTTAGTAGAGGTAAATTATGGAAGTAGACTAATTATTTGGTACCATTTCCAAATTTGTTTTACCATTGATCTGCACTGTATCTTTTGATTCGGGGTGATTGTTGGGAGCTTTGCTCCCCTCACGTTGGAATTCTTTTTTTTTAGTCATGAAATCTCTTGACAAAAAAAAAAAAATGTGTAAACTACGAAACATTTTTCTTATTAGGTGGATTACTCTCCCATTTGGCACACCCAAATAAAATACAGGCTCCGAAAGGGAACTTGGGCCGGCCTAGTGGTTGCGGAGGGATTTGAATAACCCATATGAGCTTGTTTATTAAAATCCATGACCTAGCTAGTACATGCTAAATCACTAGGGAGCTGTAATCCAAGGACCATTGAACCATCACTCTTAATAGCTATATATTAAAAATCTTAGCCAGGTAATCCGCGGCTTGTACTTCCATCCTCAATAAAATCTCCCTTGCTTGTTCCGATATTGCTTCCTTGACCATCTAGCTTATCTCATTTCCACCTTGCCACCACCTAAAAATCATCCTGTAAGTCGGATTCCACTTCTACATAATTTGTTATTTGCATTTTGTTGCACAGCTTCAGCCTGTCTACAAGAACCAAAGCCTCAACGGCCGGCGCCAAGGCCACTACAAGAAAATTGAATTTTTATGACCAATTATTTGCGACCTGCAAAAGATTATTTGAGACTTATTTTAACTGAAAATAGTCATTTTTTTGAAAACAATTTATCACAAAAAAGCAATTCTCTCATAGGGCTGGTATTGCGGCCATAAATTTCTCATCACTAAATCGTATTGTAAGTTGCTTTGCTATCAATTGAATATGTAGAAAGGCATTGTTAAGTCATTTTGTCTTCTTAACTCTAAGTAAACTTTCCTTCTACGTAAACTTTCCGCTCTACTAGGGTTCTCTATGAGATCATACGTTTCCTAAGGCCGTTTGCATGGCGGCCATCGATAACCTGCCTCCAAAGGCTGGTCTTCCTCGGTCATTTGCCGATCTGGTGAACTGTCTAACCAAAATCAATGGATGGAGAACTGTTTTTCACGTTCTCATTAGAGGAGATTGAAAAGTTATCTGAGCCTTTTTGGTTTGCCATGGTGGTAAAGTTCTTAAGGTAGAGACCATCTTTAAACATTAGACAATCGTTTTTTAGTAATCGATGGGGGCTTTCTAGTATGCCATTGGTCTCTACAATGTACCAACCACAAAGCGTTTTCATCCATATGACTAATGAAAATGATTTCCATAAAGCTCTCTCTAGGGAGTCATGCAACTGGCCTTTTGCATGAAAGCCAGATTTTGGTGAAGACTTTGAGCCATCGAGGGTTCCGGTTTGGATATTTTTTCTGGGCCTTTCTCCAAAATTTTACCACCCCAAAGTCCTACAGATGTTCACAGCACCGCTTGGGAGGTTTATACGTCGAGATAATGCTACGGCATGTGCGACTAGAACTGATGGGGCCAGGGTTTATGTCGAAATTGATGCTTCTAAGGAACCGTTACCTTATATTTGAATTGATTAATGTGAGATCCCAGATTTACGTGTATTTTTACACGCTATTTTATTTTTGGTGTTAATTATTTTAATTTATTTTAATAATATTATTAGTCATGTTTTATTTATTAAGATATTTATTTGATCTATTGATTAGTTAATATTAGTTTTATGATGTTCTTATAATTATATATTGAGTTACGTTGTTTTTCTTATTAATTTTAATATGAGGTAATTATTTTAATAATTGGAATTAAATTCTTTTATTTTATTATGTGATTTTAATTGATGTGCTTTCTTAATAATAATTAGTGTTCTATAATTAAATTGTTCTTTAAATTAAATTGGTTTATTGTTGGGTTTTAAATATTTTATTTTATTTATATTAAATTGTAGTATTATCGATCAGTTTTTATTTAATTTATTATGTTTTGTTAGTTGGACTCCTCTTCCATTCTTTTTCCTTTTTCTCTTTATTCTTTTTTTTTCTTTTCTTCCTTTGCATCGGCCCCAGCCCCGCGCGACTTCTTCTCCCCCCCTCCTCTTGTTTGGCCGTTCGGCCTTAGACAACCAGCCACCCCTACGCCGGCCGCCTACCCTCACCGCCTCCACCACTAGGACTGCCACCTACCGGCCGGCCGGCCCTAATGATCCTAGCCTCGGACCTCCTCCCACCTCCCCTCCATGGGTTGAAACCCGAATGGGTATTGTAATACCCATTCGTGTATTTTTCGGCCACCATCGGTCACCGCTGGCAACCATCTCTTCACCGGCCTTCTATCTACCTAACCCACCACCGGTAGCCCCCCACTCCTTCCACACGGTCAAGCCACAAAATGGGTTTTAAAACCCACGGGTTGGGCAACCCAGCCGCAGCCCGCCACCACCGTGAGCCTCACCTCTACCACCAAAATGTTCCCCCACCTCAGCCGACCACCCCCTAGTTCAGCTTCTCAAACCACGGTCTCACCTTTCCGGTACAATCCTGATTACGCCCAAAGAATAACGCGGTCGTTTGCAGTATAGCTTTGGAGTGTCGATTCCACAGGGAGATGGATTGAGAAATTGAAGAACAGTAACGAAATTAACAAAAAGATTTAGATGAGTGCGAAAAGTAAAGCATCGGGAATCCTTTGTATATAATTGGTATTTTAATTATTTTCGATTCATTAATAACTCAATTGAAAATTCTATGTCCAAATTTTCAATCGGAAAATAAAACATTAATAACCAGATTTAAATCAAATGTAATCTTTCGAAAAATCATTCGTCACAATATAAGAAGAGGAATTGTTATCGATATTAAAGAAATTCAACGTCGACAATATACTCGTAGAGCAATATTGCAGCAGAGAATTAAATTAAAATAGATAACCAATTGAACCAAACATAATCAAAGAATTATTGCATTTAATAGAAAAAGCATGACTGAATCTATAAATGAAATAAATTCTAAGATTATTTGGTGACGAAAACATTTATAATAAATTTCGAATGACTAAACAAAAGAGTTTAATATTTGAAGAACACATATATGAATCAAAAACAATTACAAATACCATCATATATACAAATTCATCCCTAGCTCTACTAGAAAATTAGTTACACATATTGAAAATATGCAACAAAAATTCTTCAAGGGATAATATGGAAGAGCCAACCATTATTTTCTTCTCTCTTCTTTGGTTTTTCTTTTCTTTTCTCAAGCTCTCAAACAATGTATCTTCCAAGGCATCCAAGCACACTAAGCATGGTCTTAGAACACACACCCCTCCCTTCTATTTATAAGCATCCTTCATGCAAGTTGTCATGACAAAATCATCACAATTTCAACTTGTTTTGCCATGTGCCATTCTTGAATCCAAGTGATTTGTGAGTTGTCATTTTGATCATTTGTTTTCCCACCATGCATGAGCTGGATTTTGCTTGTAGGTTGAGTGTTTCAATTTTGCTTCTCTATCTATTAGTTGTCTTGTATGACTTAATATCTTGTGGTCAAATAATTTGTCTTGAAGAAACTTGAGTGCACTTCATCTTGTATTTGGATTTGATGCAAGTGGCTGAAAAATATCCAGGAACGTCAAGTGCAGGTGCGTCCACTTGATGGTCGATTTTGTCTTAGATTGAGTGGATATATCTTCAAACACAAAACATAAAAGTTATAGATATTTCTCTTGCGGTTCTAGATCATCTTGAATCAGCTCAATCGGAGATTGGATGAGAGAGTTATGCCCATTTTACGAAAAGATGTCAAAACTGTCTGAAATTCCGCAATTATCTTCATTTGCTCCTAATGTCTCCATTTGTGTCCTAAATCAAAATATAAGAATAATGAGTATATTTAGGCATCAAATAAGAATAAAGTTTTAAACATTAAGAGGGGAAAATATGGCATTTTATATTCTCATCAATATATTAAATCATGCTTATATCTATCTCAAGATAAATGACCATTAATTTTATTAACATGAGTTATATCCATTGTTTTCTCATTTCTTTTAGTATTTAAATAGAGTATTTAGAGTGCATTTTTGTGCACTCATCACACCCCCCAACTTACTCATTGCTAGTCCCTAGCAATTTTCATGCAAAATGATGAGAAAGACCAAAGAAAATCACACATAGGGGCCATCAAGACACATTTTTCAAATTTACATATCAAAACAATCTTAGAAATTCAATAACCCTTTCACAAGTAATTCAAATATAGCAATCCACAGAGTGTGTATGTGTTCCAAACTATTTTTATCAGATCAGAGGTTTCGACACATGCAAAATTAGAATATCTTAAGCAAAAAGGTTCAACTCCATAACTCACGGGTATAGAAGTGTTTCATGTATGGGTTCTCTCTATGGAGTTGACAAAGGTGTACATTTACTCTCATGGAAATTTAGCCAATTATATATAAGTAACAAGTAAACATTGATCTTATGATAGGAATACTAACAAATGAGATTTCCACCATTCTTTCCACAAGCATACTTAGGATCGGAAAAATCAACACAAAGGGTTGTAATGTGGTTTAGGGTTGGGGTTCATAAGAAGAAAAGGTGAAGAGATTTCAAAAAACTTCCAAGTATACACAAAAGGGAATCTGTTAAATTTTTCAGTAGACTATACTTTTCTTTTGATGTACTTTTCAATTTTTTAGATTTTTGACTAAGTACACTTTTCCATCTTCTTTTGCCACTGATGTCTTCGCAATTTGATGAACTCTTTCATGAATAATTTGATGGACACATCTAGCACCATGCCATTTTTGTCATGGTTTTTTTTTTTTTTTTTTTTTTTTTTTTAATGATGATTTCACACCTAGTACACACTTGGAAGTAAAATGGTAGGAAAATATAGTGTATAAGCTATACTCCAATGTGGAGAGGTATGGATGATGTAGATATGAAAAGAAAAGGCCATATGTGTATATTGGCTCAAAATTGGCTGCTAGGGATCTATGATGAAAAGGCTCAGCTTGAAAGGCTCAAACGTTAATCCTAAGTTGACTTTCGTCATATCCCAAGTATATCCACCATCTTACCACAAACCATGTAATGATATTCTCAAAAGAAGTGTCAAATTCAACAGATCAATGGATACTTATCACAATTTCTGTATTTGTAAGCTCTCAATTCTCACAAAATTCACATGAATACTTGAGCAAAATAATTCTTTAGTTACATGTGTCAAATCACCATATTACCACAAAGTTTGGAGAAGTGCATAAATGGCTCTGTGGATGTTTTAGCAAAATGATTTAAAATGGGTTTGTTGAATTCACCAAGATGGTTATGAATGAGCATGAGTATCATGTGTGAAAAGATGCCTGTGTGAAAAAATTTGGCAATTTTTTATATATTGATTGAAATATGCCACAGAGTTTAAATAACAGATTTATATTCCCACCCCCCAACTTAAATGAAACATTGTCCTCAATGTTTAAGAATCAGAATTGAATAACTAAACAGGGTAGAATACACCTGATGTGGGATGTGGGCGACTTGCTTGGCATCAAAGATGGTATTTGTCAAAATAAAATTAACCTATAACAAAATAAAGTAAACAATAAACAAAAATAAAATGAACGAAAATAAAAGAAAAGAAAAACATACCTGGAGATGGTCAAGATTGATATACTGGGTCCATAAGTGGAATGTCTTCCACTTCTGGAATTTGTCTATCAATTAAGATTTTGAGGCGTTGACCATTTACTTTGAAGATACATCCATCTTTTGGATTTTCTATTTCTACCGCCCCATTTGTGAAAACATTTTTTACTATAAAAGGGCCGGTCCATCTAGATCGAAGTTTTCCTGGATGCTTATGGAGTCTTGAATCATATAAAAATACTCGATCATTAGGCTTAAATGTTCTTCTCAAAATATTTTTATCATGAAATACTTTCATTTTAGCCTTATAGATCTTGGAGTTTTCATAAGCATCATTTCTCAATTCTTCTAATTCCGTCAATTGGAATTTTCTAAATTTTCCTGCTTTTTCCAAGTCAAAATTGAAATGTTTAATGGCCCAATATGCTCGATGCTCGAGCTCCACGGGCAAATGACAAGGTTTTCCAAAAACAAGTCTATAAGGTGACATGCCTAAGGGAGTTTTGAAAGCTGTACGGTAAGCCCAAAGCGCATCGATTAGTCTCAAAGACCAATCTTTCCGATCTGGGTTGACCGTTTTTTCTAAAATTTGTTTAATTTCCCTATTCGCAAGTTCAACCTGTCCACTTGTCTGAGGGTGATATGCAGTAGAAAGCTTATGTATCACCCCATATCTTTTCATTAAAGCTTCAAAAGAACGGTTACAAAAATGCGTACCTCGGTCACTAATGATAGCACGTGGGGTACCAAATCGAGATAGTACATTTTCTTTGAGAAACTTAATTACCGTCCTGTTATCATTGGTCCTGCAAGGTGCTGCCTCTACCCATTTTGACACATAATCTACTGCCACAATAATATATAAATATCCAAAAGAAGGAGGAAATGGTCCCATAAAATCAATGCCCCAACAGTCAAAAATTTCAATTACCAAAATTGGGTTTAAGGGCATCATATTACGACGGGTCATAGCTCCTAACTTTTGACATCTTTCGCATGAGCGACAATAGATATTTGTATTTTTAAATAAGGTGGGCCAATAAAATCCACACTGCAGGATTTTTGCAGCGGTTTTCTTCATTGAAAAGTGGCCACCACAAGCTTGGGAATGACAAAATTCCAAAACGCTTGCAATCTCTTCATCAGGGATGCAACGCCTTAAAATTTGATCAGGGCAGTATTTGAAAAGGTAAGGGTCATCCCAGTAGAATTTTCGTACCTCAATCATGAATTTCCTTTTGTCTTGGGTGCTAAAATCCTTTGGTATTTCACCTGCAGCTAAATAGTTCACAATATGAGCAAACCATGGTAGAGAAGTAATAGAAAGTAAATGCTCATCGGGAAAATCATCTTTGATTGGTATGTGGTCAGAAGTGTCCTCGAATGTGAGTCTAGAAAGATGGTCTGCCACTACGTTCTCCACTCCTTTCTTGTCTTTGATGGTGATGTCAAATTCCTGCAAAAGCAAAATCCATCGTATTAATCGTGCCTTAGCATCCTTCTTTGTAAAAAGGTACTTAAGGGCTGCATGATCTGTAAAGATAATGATAGGAGAACCAATCAAATAAGCGCGGAATTTATCCAAAGCAAATACTATAGCTAACAACTCTTTTTCAGTGGTGGAATAATTCATTTGTGCATTATTTAGAGTTCGACTAGCATAGTAAATGACAAAAGGTTTCCTTTCTTTTCGTTGTCCAAGAACAGCACCTATAGCAAAATCACTAGCATCACACATAATTTCAAAAGGTAAATTCCAATCAGGTGGTTGCATTATGGGTGCTGAAGTAAGCTTGCCAATTAATGTTTTGAAAGCCTCTTGACAGGCTTGTGTCCATTCAAATGGGGCATCCTTAGCTAGGAGGTTACATAGTGGTCTAGATATGGCAGAAAAATTCTGTATGAATCTCCTATAAAAACCCGCATGACCAAGAAATGATCTTATATCCTTGATTGTTCTAGGTGTAGGCAATTTAGAGATTAATTCAACTTTTGATTGATCAACCTCCATTCCTTTAGAAGAAATAATATGCCCTAAAACAATACCTGAAGGTACCATAAAGTGACACTTTTCCCAATTTAAAACCAATTCTTTTTCTTCACAACGATTCAGTACTCTTTCTAAACTCATTAAACATGCATCAAAAGAAGATCCAAAAACAGTCAAGTCATCCATAAAAACTTCCACGCACTTTTCAACCATATCACTAAAAATACTCATCATGCAACGTTGAAAAGTAGCTGGAGCATTACACAATCCAAATGGCATTCTGCGGAAAGCATAAGTACCGAAAGGACAAGTAAAAGTAGTTTTATCCTGATCTTCTAATGCAATTTCAATTTGATAATAACCAGAATAACCATCCAGAAAGCAATAAAAAGGATGACCAGCCACCCGCTCAAGAATTTGATCAATAAAAGGAAGCGGAAAATGGTCTTTTCGTGTGGCGGCATTTAATTTTCTGTAATCAATGCACATCCGCCAACCAGTCACCAGTTTTGTAGGGACTAACTCTCCAAGGTCATTTTTTATCACAGTTACTCCTGACTTTTTAGGAACAACCTGCGTAGGACTTACCCATTTACTATCAGCAATAGGATATATCATTCCTGCATCTAATAGTTTCAATACTTCATTTTTCACAACTTCTTTCATTGTGGGATTAAGTCTACGCTGGGGGTCTCTTCGAGGATTAGTTCCTTCCTCTAAATTTATTTTATGAGTACAGATTAGGGGACTAATGCCTTTTATATCAGCAATACTCCATCCTAGGGTTGATTTATATTTGCATAAAATCTGAATTAATTTCTCACCTTGGGACTCAGATAATTCAGATGAAATAATAACAGGAAAAGTATCACCTGGACCAAGGAAAACATGCTTTAAACCCTTAGGTAGGGATTTTAATTCAACTTTAGGGGCTTCCCTACTTGAAGGAATCTGTCTTTCTCTTTTTTCAGGCAACTTCTCAAACTTTGGTTGCCATGCCTGTGTGCTATAATCATGAGTTCTGTCAAAAATAGCACAAATGTCAAATACATCAGATGAATCACTTATAGGATTAAATTCAGAATTAACAATAAAGTATTCAAGGGAATCTGAGTCATGAGTTGTAAGAACATCCCTTTCTATAAGTGAGTCAATCATGTATGTCTGATGACACTCGACATCCTCTTCTGGCTGTTTTGCAATATGAAAAATATTTACCTCAAGAGTCATATTGCCAAAAGAGAGTTTCATCAATCCATTTCTGCAATTGATAAGAGCATTAGAAGTAGCAAGAAAAGGTCTACCTAAAATTAATGGAATTTTAGAGGTGGTTTCTACAGCAGAACTAGTGTCTAGAATTAAGAAATCAACAGGATAGTAAAATTTGTCAACTTGAATTAAAACATCCTCTACCACACCTCGTGGTGCTCTGACTGAACGATCAGCCAATTGCAATACCACAGAAGTTGGTTTGATTTCTCCCAATCCTAATTGCAAATAAATAGAATATGGCATTAAATTTACACTAGCCCCTAAATCTAGCAATGCCTGTCCAAGCTCATGATTGCCAATGTTGCATGTGATGGTTGGACATCCAGGATCCTTGTACTTAGGGGGAATCCGCTGTTCAATTAGAGCACTAACTTGCTCTGTCAAGAATGCAGTCTTCTTCACATAATGCTTCCTCTTAACTGTACACAAATCTTTGAGAATTTTTGCGTAAGTAGGAACTTGTTTAATTACATGCAAAAGAGGAAGATTAATTTTTACCTGTCTAAGATTTTCCAAAATATCATTGTTATGATCTAGAGTTTGTTTACTTGACTTTAATGCTTGAGGAAAAGGTACCTTACCAGGATTTTTTGTTACCGCAGGTTCCTCAAGTTTTGTTACCTCAAGTTCTTTGGGAAGCTCAGGACTGCTGCTATCTTGATCTTTCTCTACATCCTTTTTTTTTTCTATTATTGGATCACGTAGAGACTTACCACTTCGTGTCACAATGGCGTTTACGTCCTTCAGATCTCCTTGTGCCATATGTTGACCATGAGGTACAGATTGAGTTTGGGAAGGAAACTTACCTTTCTCATTCATAGTCAATGAACTCATTATTTTAGACACATGGCTCTTGATTTCCTTATTTTCTTCAACAACCTGCATAATCAAAGATTCAAATTTTTGATTAGTCTTATCCTGTATTTCAATAAAAGTATGCAAAGTATCTTCTAAAGAATTTCTAGAAGATTGAGGTGCATGGTATGGTGCAGGATATGATCTAGAGAGTTGTGCAGGCTGCTGGTTTTCAGACTTCCAGCTGAAGTTGGGATGATTACGCCATCCTGGGTTGTAGGTTTCAGAGTAAGGTGTGAAGGGCTTTTTGTACATACCTAGAGCATTACTTTGTTCCTCATACATACCATTCATGTTAGTATGTGTAGGACACTCTTGGGAATGATGATCTATCCCACCACAGACAACACATGGCCCAAAAGATTCTGCATGATTAGCCGTGTGTGTTGGTTTTGAGTTTTTAGTTTTCAATAACTCTAATTCTCTGGTGAGCATTTCAACCTTAGCCTTAAGGTTATCCTCCTCCCTTAGATGGTAAATACCACCACTCAAGTTTCCTGTAGGTCGTGACCTGTTTGTGCTATCAGTAGCACTAGGTCCAGTCCAAGTATGAGCTTTTTCAGCAAGCTCATTGAGGTACTCTATGGCCTCATCGGGATTTTTTTGTAAAAATTCTCCATTGCACATCATTTCCACGAATTGACGTTCCCTGGGCGTAAGGCCTTCATAGAAATAACTCACTAAGCGCCAATTCTCATATCCATGGTGGGGACACATACTCAGTAATTCTTTAAATCTTTCCCAAGACTGGTACAAAGTCTCACTATCCTTTTGTGCAAAGGTAGAGATTTGTCTTTTTAAAGCATTAGTCTTATGTTGGGGAAAGTATTTATTGAAAAACACTTGAGTCATCTCACTCCATGTTCCAATAGACCGTGGTCTTAGTGAGTACAACCAACTCTTAGCTTTATCTTTCAAAGAAAAAGGAAAGAACTTTAGCCTTACCGTTTCGTCAGTGGTATTTTGACCGTGAAATGTTGCAACTACTTCCTCAAATTCCCTAATATGAACATAGGGGTTTTCATTTTCTAGACCATGGAAAGTCGGAAGTAATTGTATCATTCCCGTTTTAAAATCTACATGACGAACATTAGGTGAGAACATAATACAGGATGGTGTGGCTGTTCGTGCGGGATGAAGATAATCTTGGAGGGTTCTAACAGGTTGGTCCACGTGTTCACTCATCGCGTCAGAATTGGAAGAATTATCAAACAAGCGATTAGAAAAATTAGATTCTGAATCTGATTCTAGCACGGGTCTACTAGCAAACCGTCCAAAAGCGTCTCTGTACCTGCGCATGCAAAGTAAAGAAAAGCGTAATACTGAAAAAAAAATTACGAAAATAAAACTAAAATAAAATAAAGATGCAGAAAGCTAAAAAGAAAATGAACGAAGCTACCGCTCTCTTTTTTTTTTTTTTTTTTAACAAACTACTAAAAAAAACTACAAATTCTTTTACCGTCTCCCCGGCAACGGCGCCAAAATTTGATTACGCCCAAAGAATAACGCGGTCGTTTGCAGTATAGCTTTGGAGTGTCGATTCCACAGGGAGATGGATTGAGAAATTGAAGAACAGTAACGAAATTAACAAAAAGATTTAGATGAGTGCGAAAAGTAAAGCATCGGGAATCCTTTGTATATAATTGGTATTTTAATTATTTTCGATTCATTAATAACTCAATTGAAAATTCTATGTCCAAATTTTCAATCGGAAAATAAAACATTAATAACCAGATTTAAATCAAATGTAATCTTTCGAAAAATCATTCGTCACAATATAAGAAGAGGAATTGTTATCGATATTAAAGAAATTCAACGTCGACAATATACTCGTAGAGCAATATTGCAGCAGAGAATTAAATTAAAATAGATAACCAATTGAACCAAACATAATCAAAGAATTATTGCATTTAATAGAAAAAGCATGACTGAATCTATAAATGAAATAAATTCTAAGATTATTTGGTGACGAAAACATTTATAATAAATTTCGAATGACTAAACAAAAGAGTTTAATATTTGAAGAACACATATATGAATCAAAAACAATTACAAATACCATCATATATACAAATTCATCCCTAGCTCTACTAGAAAATTAGTTACACATATTGAAAATATGCAACAAAAATTCTTCAAGGGATAATATGGAAGAGCCAACCATTATTTTCTTCTCTCTTCTTTGGTTTTTCTTTTCTTTTCTCAAGCTCTCAAACAATGTATCTTCCAAGGCATCCAAGCACACTAAGCATGGTCTTAGAACACACACCCCTCCCTTCTATTTATAAGCATCCTTCATGCAAGTTGTCATGACAAAATCATCACAATTTCAACTTGTTTTGCCATGTGCCATTCTTGAATCCAAGTGATTTGTGAGTTGTCATTTTGATCATTTGTTTTCCCACCATGCATGAGCTGGATTTTGCTTGTAGGTTGAGTGTTTCAATTTTGCTTCTCTATCTATTAGTTGTCTTGTATGACTTAATATCTTGTGGTCAAATAATTTGTCTTGAAGAAACTTGAGTGCACTTCATCTTGTATTTGGATTTGATGCAAGTGGCTGAAAAATATCCAGGAACGTCAAGTGCAGGTGCGTCCACTTGATGGTCGATTTTGTCTTAGATTGAGTGGATATATCTTCAAACACAAAACATAAAAGTTATAGATATTTCTCTTGCGGTTCTAGATCATCTTGAATCAGCTCAATCGGAGATTGGATGAGAGAGTTATGCCCATTTTACGAAAAGATGTCAAAACTGTCTGAAATTCCGCAATTATCTTCATTTGCTCCTAATGTCTCCATTTGTGTCCTAAATCAAAATATAAGAATAATGAGTATATTTAGGCATCAAATAAGAATAAAGTTTTAAACATTAAGAGGGGAAAATATGGCATTTTATATTCTCATCAATATATTAAATCATGCTTATATCTATCTCAAGATAAATGACCATTAATTTTATTAACATGAGTTATATCCATTGTTTTCTCATTTCTTTTAGTATTTAAATAGAGTATTTAGAGTGCATTTTTGTGCACTCATCAAATCCCAAACTTGAAAATAGGTTTCCACCATTTTGGAGCCCGATCCGCCACGTTCTGGTGGTTGTGCCGCCACACCACCACTTCTATGAGATTCTCCACCTTCCAAAGAGTATTTTTCTAAATTTTGGTATCAAACCGAGCACTGTAGCCTAACGTACAAGTGACCACTACGAGCGTTGCAGATTAATGTCTGCTCAAGGATTTACACTTTTAATCGCTGTAAGTATTTTTCAAATAAACTTTAAAAATTAAATATATTTTTGACATCAACAAATATTGTGTTTGGTCATTATTGAAAATTATCAGTTGTTGGCTATATGATGCATGGTCATCTGCATTGTGTATTTATGCGCATATTCATGTGTTGGAAATGAAAACTGGATTTTCATGTGTTAATGGTTTCGGATGCGTGTGTATCATGACCCCAAGCCGGGATTGGACATTATCCCGGTGGAGCTCTTCTGGTCAATCGGGAGCGGAATATACTGAGTGATGTCCTCTGGGTCGTCGCCGGGCGACGACGGGATGGTAATGCTCTCGTGCTGACTCCATGGCTCCTCTACTGGCGAGAGCTAGAGGATTCCTGGTTATGGTACATGCTGGGCACAATTAGCTAAGCATCGCCCGTTCCGAAATCACATGCGTGGTCGTTACCTTCGGTGTGATGATAAAAGTCAGGGTGTGCGGATAGTCCCTAGGGGAGATCATGGCGTATACGGTTAATAAAACGAATGTTTAGGCCATTTTCTGGAAAAGTGGCATATTATATTTATTGGTTTTACGTGGACCATTTTTTGAAAAATGGTTGTGGTTTTAATGGATTTACGGACATCATTTTCTGGAAAAATAACGGATGATTTTATTAGAGTTTTAATTTGGGTCAAATTGGGATTTTGGCGTGTGTGGTTATTGTATTTGTTTTGAGGAAGATGATTTTAAATTTCATGCATACGGTGTCTTATTCATGCATAGTATTGTTGTATGAATGTATTTATTATCTTGATTTTGTTTGGATTGTACTTACCTGCGATATCATTTTTGGCGTCGTAGTTTTTGGATGCAGATTTTGAAGAGGCTAAGCCCGAGGAGACGGCTCCGCCATTGATTATTGTTGCAAAATTGTTATCTCGAGAAATTATTTTCCTCTTTTTAAAAATATGTATTCGTTAAATTATATTTCGGATGACTGTATTAAATCTCCTGTTGGAGAATTTATGTTAAACTGGTTTGTAAAATATTTCTAAAAATTATGGTACTTAGATATTGACTTAATATATCCGCTGTTTTTATTTATGTATGTCATGTGTGCACACACGTTTGACACTTGTCGTTGGGAGGTGTGACCCATGTTGTTAGCATCCCGATGCCTCAATTCCCGTGTTTATTTTAAGGAAAATTTGGGGACGTCACGGTTAATCTGGATTGTCGAACAACAGGAGACATAAGGTGATATACGAGACTTTATCGACTTATTGTAATTTCTGCCGATGTTAAGGGTATAGCCAACATAATTGTAAGCAAGGAAGTGACCAAAAGAAAAACAACAAAGTGAACAAAATCTGGGTGAAGAAAGGAGAGCAACCGGATGAAATTAAGGAGAAAGGAGCTGGTTCGCAAAGTCGAATGCCGATGGCAGACACAGTGCAGGCTGAAAGGAGTTTAATGCCTTATGAGGGTATTGTAGTGGTGGAACAGAGAGAGCCAAGTCGGGAATTACCTTTGAAAGCAAGGGGTGAAGCTGTGGTTATTCATGTAGATGCCGTTGAAAAGTCATTGAAGTCGTTGAAAAATCTGAAGAACTTGTAAATCTCAAAGAATCATGAATGCCAAGAAGATGATCTGCCAATGGTTCACGGGGCTATTAAAATCGGGTCCATTACTAAAGCTTATAAGCCTATTGATCAAATGCTTGATGAAAAATTCTAGGCCTACAAACAGCTCAAGCCTTGGGTTGTATTGATCTTGGGTCATCAGGTGGGTTAAAGGGCATTGTGCCAACCTTCATTATAATATGGATCCTCTTGATCCTATGATCTCACATGGTAATATTTCTAATACTATTACTAATATTACTATTGTGGAAGTTTTATTAAATGATAAGTCTCACTCTGATAAGGAATTGGTTAGAGATAAAATTACAGATGATATGCAAAAAGATTACTGTACTCACTCAGAAGAATTAAGCAAAATAGGTGGAAAAATTCAAAAAAGGAATTCTACTAAGCCGAATATATTAGCTTTAGCCGAACCGTTTGGGAAGGAGCATAAAATTCCAAATTTATTGGGGAGGTTTAGGTGTGATTCTTTTGTTACTAATGAAGCTCGTGGTAGAAAAATTTAGTTGTTGTGGAACTCTGCAATTTCCATTCAATGGTTTGTAGGATCTAGTCAATTCATTTCAGTTAAAGTTGAGGAGAAGGGGCATGTTTATATCCTTACTATTGTTTACGCTAAATGCAACCAACTTGAAAGAAAGAAACTTTGGGAAGATCTAGAAAATTCTGGAAATAGTAATCTTCCCTGGGTCATCTATGGGGATTTCAATATGATCAAAGATGATTCAGAAAGAATAGGAAGTCATCCTCGTCCTTTTGCTGCGATGGAATATTTTAACCTGTGTTTTCAGTCTTGTGGCTTACTTGACATGTACTATAAAGGCTCGAAGATGACTTGGTGCAATGACTAAAGTGGTTTGGTACGCAACTGGCCCGGGTTAGATAAATGTTTTATTGATTCTAACTTCATTAATTTTTTTTCCTAATGCGTTTTTTTAGGTATTGATTTGCTCTACTTTTGATTACTCTCCATTGGTGATCCAAATGGGAGAGGATCCCTTCAGGTATGGTCCCTGTCGTTTTCGGTTTTAGTACATGTGAACTGATCATGATGATTTTCTTTGTCTTGTGGATAAGGTGTGGAATCAAGAGGTGTTTGATTTTGGGCTTTCTAAATTAGCTTGTAAATTGAAAAGAATTAAGGTGGCTTTAAGGGAGTGGAATAAAAGAGTGTTTTGGTAGGACTCATATTATCATTTGTGACCTTAAACATCGTATAGAGCATCTTGAGAATAATCTTCAAGCTTGTTACAATGAGGATTATAATGATCTCTTGATGGCAAAGTTGGAACTCTCCACTTGGATGGGGAGAGAGAACACATGTCTTTCTCATATGGTTAAGAAATGTTGGTTAAAAGCTGGGGATCAATACTTAAAATTTTTCCATGCCTACCTGAATGTGAAGAACCTTAAAAGGGTTAATTATATGTGCTTATTTGACGGTCCTTCTCTAAATTTTCCCTTAGAGATTCATCAAGCTGCTGTTGATTATTTTACTCAATTCTTGGACTCTAGTAATAGTAGAGATCTGCCTTATTTAAATGATTTGATCTCTCATGTTATTAATGAGGATGAGAATTTGGCGTTTTGTCATGGTCCGTCTCTTGAAGATATTAAAAATGCTCTTTTTAGTATTCATATTAATATTAGTTCTGGTCCAGATAGATCTGGTTTTGTTTTAGGGTTTGTTGGGATTTGGTTAAATGTAATTTATTGGAAGCCATTTGTGAATTTTTTTTAGAATCATTCGCTTCCTAGGTTTTTTTTGCCTCTTTTATTGTCTTGGTCCCTAAAATAGATAACCCTACGGGGTTTGATAAATTTCATCTTATTAGTCTTTGTTTGGTGGTTTCTAATATTTATGCTAAAATTATTGTGGGTCGTATGACTAATCTGCTTGATAAGATGATTTCCCTATAACAAGGGGCTTTCATTCGGCCTAGTTGTAGTATCTTTGAAAAAGTTAGCATTACCTAAGAGTTGGTCCATTTAATTCGCAAAAGATCTAATGGAGGTAATGTTATGATTAAACTTGATATGTCCAAGGCTTATGATAGGGTGGATTGACAATTTCTTTACATGTTATGGAAGCTTTTGGTTTCTCTCCACCTGCTTGTGACTTGGATAAGTCTTGTATTTCTATGCCTTAGTACTCTATTATGATGAATGGTATTTCTCTTAATTTTTTTAAAGGGGAAAGGGGTTTGAGAAAAGGTGATTCGCTTTCGCCATATTTATTCATTATTATGCAAGAGGTTCTTTCTCATCTTCTTAGAAATTCCTTTGAGAATGGTAAAATTGGGCATTTCTACCAAGCTAAAGGCACCCCTATTATTTCTCATCTTATGTATGCGGATGATATTGTCATCTTTGCTAATGATGGTAAACGATCTATGCGTAACTTGATGCAAATTTTTAATCTTTATGAGTCTTGGGCTGGCCAAGTTCTTAGTAAAGATAAGAGTGCGATCTATTTTTTCAAGAATATCCCTCTTCACAGAAAATAGTCGCTTCTTCGTATTACTAGGTTTGCTGATGGGTTTTTTCCTTTTAATTATTTGGGTGTTCCAATTGTGGATGGTCATCTTAAAAATAGTGATTTTGGTGATTTGCTTCAAAAAATTAAGAATAAAATTGCGGGTTGGAAGCTGAAAATGCTGTCTGTTGGTGGCCGAGTTATTCTGCTTCGCCATGTTGTTTTGAGTATAGCTATTCATCTCTTGACAGTTTTGCATGTTCCTCAAAGTGTGATAAATGCTTTGAATAAAATTTTGAGTTTTTTCTTTTAGGCTGACTCCGATGATAAGGGCAAGAGGAGATTGATCTCTTGGCACAAGATTTTTAGGACTACTGGGGGGGGGGGGGTATGAGTATTCGGGATCTTGATGATAGTCAAAACGCCTTAAATATGAAACATGTCTGGAGGCTTATTAAAGGTAAGTCGTTATGGGTTGATTTTTTTAGGGTTAAGTATGTCTGAGAAAATCATCTTTCCCTTTTGGATCCTAACAAGGGAATTCGTTTTTGGAAATCCATTATCAGATATATTCCAGACATTTTAAATCATTCTAAGTGGACTGTGTGTGAAGGTAATATTTCTTTTTAGTTTGACAACTAGGATGGAGGGGGGCCTATTAGTGCTCTCTTTCCGGTCTCAATCCTTTTTGAAAATTAAGGATTGTATCATTGATAACGGTTGAGATATTTCGTTATTGGAAATGCTTATGGGTTTAGGGTTAAGGAGAAAGGAGGGGGATGGCATTTTACTTTGGATGAAAGATGATTCAAGAAAGTTTTCTACCAAGAATGCTTGGGATTGTATTAGGATTCAAGCCATTCCTTTATCCTGGGCAAATTGGATCTGACATTCCATTATTCCTAAAAAAATTTCTATTATGATGTGGAAATCTTTTAATAACTGTTTAAGTGTTGATGAGAAGATTAAATCTGTTGGTATTGCTATAACTTCAAAGTATAGTTGCTGTTCTATGAGTAATTATGAGGATTTAAATAACGTGTTTTGTATTGATGACTTTGCTAGGAAGATTTGGCAAAGGCCCTGCTATTTAGTTAGGTGTGCATATGGGGTGTCTTTCATACTTGGAATGATTAGGTTAATTATTGGTTTCGTCGTTCCGATAAGTTATCTCAAATTCATATTATTTTTTGTATCATTCCTTCTATTATTTCTTGGCAGCTTTGGAACCGTTGTTATAAAGCTTGATATGATAATAAGGAAGATACTATCGATTATATTTGGCATAGTATTAAATTATGGGCTCGAAGGATTATGCAGCTTACCATGAAAGTTAATCGGATTTCTAATCAGGATATATATTGCGATCTTAAATCGTATGGATATCAACATCATTACTCCTAGGCCTCAAAAGGTTTGTATAGTTAGGTGGATCCATCCTTAGCATGGCTTGGTGAAACTTAATACAGATGGGAGTAGTTTGGGTAGTCCTAGTCCTTTTGGTGTTGGAGGTGTTATTCATTTTGGATTAGGTTTCTAATAACTTTACTGAATTGAGAAGTGTTTTGGAGGGGGTTAGGAGGTGTCACCAATTGGGTTTACTTGGGTTGAAATTGAGACTGATTATCAGATTCTTGTCAACTGGATCACCAAAGGTGCTTACAATATTTGGTATTTAGAGGATTATTGTGATGATTTTGTTGCTTATCTTGATTGCAGGCAGTACAGTATCAATCATATTTATCGTGAGGGGAATTCTGTGGCTGATTTTCCTGCTAAGTGTGGTGTTGGAGGTTCTGAAGTGGATTGGCATGATGATAGTGGTACTCTACCTAGTTAGATGTGTGTGGTCTTCTCGGAATGGATAAATGTTGTCTTCCTCATCTTCACATCTCGTAGTTTCTGTTGCAGGTATATTAAGTTATTGGTTGTAATGTTTATTCTATTTAAATCATATGTGTGTGTGTTTTTTTTTTCTTGCAGGATCTTAGTTTAGGTTGCTTTGGTTGTTTTCTTTGTTATGATGGTTTTATCCTTGGAAATATATTGGTGTTTGTTCCAGTCCTTTTTTGATACCCGTGTTTGGGCTTTCTTGTTTATCTATATCTCCAATCCAAGTATCTAGTTGTAATTAAGATTTTTCTTCGACATAAGCGAAGGCTTATTAATAAATTTAGACTATGAACCACTATTGAATATGTGACCCCGACTCTTCTTTAAAAAAAAAAATCATTTTTTTGATAACTAAGAATTGGTTCGAGAATGGGCGTTATTATAACCACGGTAGATATATTTTGAAATATTTTCTACAGTTTTGAGACTCTTACGTTTTTCTTTTGATCGAGATTATATATATTATATGCATGTGCATATATAAGACGAGGGAATGTCCTAGTAAATGGATTAATCAATTATGGAGCAGCTGGTTATGATCATACTTCTTATAGGAAGTATGATAATTAGCATTTGACGGAGAAGATGATCTTTGTGATTGACAAAGCTGGAATCCTTTGTCAATTAATATTAATACAAATTAATTTTAACAATAGCGGAATATATAGTTTTGTCTTTTTCCACGTGTTGTTTCTAGTTTTACTACTGCATGTTAATGGACATACTTACTGCTTTTGTCTTGTTAATGATCTGCCTCATACGGCCGGTTTCTTCCACTAAGAAATCAAGAAGGCGTAATCAATAAATTAGTTCCTGGTTTCTTCGAAAAATAAAAAGTGAAAGATCAACTTTTGCTGATCAAATAACTATGTATGCATTGGCCTCATGCCCCCAAAAAAGTACTTTAATTCGAAATTAAAGTGCAATATATTCCTTTTACTTTTATTAAGGAATTAATTCGAAAATGGTAGTGCTACTGGGATCGAGAATGCCAACCAATAAGTGATTGTTGTAGTGCATTTTACTCTTTTTTTTTTTCTATTCTTTCAAATATTTTTTAAACATTTTTAAATGCTTTTTTATTATAAAAAATACATATATTAACACTCTAACAAATACTACCATTTACAGCATTTTTGTTTTCTACGATGGCCATCAGCCGGTGATTTTATAATTGTTGCTTCCCATCCGCATGACTCCTAAAGACTAATGGACTCGCCATTAATTAAAATGTCTTTTGCGGTGAGTTTTGGTCGTGGCAGAAAAACGTGCCACAAAAGCTGGGGTGATGAACGATGTTTTGGCGAGATGCAAGTCAGTAAATGTATTAGCTGCAATATTACAATCATAAATCTTTTAGAAACAATACATGCATTTTTAAAAGCATTTAGCAGCCGTTTTTCGGTAGCGGAAAAATTCACAGTAATAGTTTTATTTGAAAAACTGCTGATTTATATATTTGTTTTATTGCAGAAATTGAGTGACTCGGCAAATTGACTTGTAGCAGCGACGTTAAGCTCGCCGTTTGTTCATTTTCATACAATTAAGATGCTGTGGTAAACAAACGGAAAGCCTCTGTTCTTTCAAAAAAAAAAAAAAAAGAAGGCCCCTGTTCTTTAGGTTTTTGTAGCACTGATTCTGGTCTGGGCTTCCATGACTGGGTGTTTTGACACTGCCGTTACTCTCACCACCCATTAGCTGCCGGCTTGCCGTCGCGTCGCCAACGGTAAACTCCAAAGCTTGATTTCTCTAATATCTTTGGCCACCGTCGATACTCTGGGCTTCAATTGGGTTTTTTAACGCCGTCGCTACTCTCACCACCTTCCTGCTCCCAGCCTGCCATCACGTTGTTGTCGATAAATAATATTGCTTGATTTCTCTAATTTCGGTGAGCTCTCTGTTCACCATGACTAAAAGATTTCAAATTTTAGGGTTCAATAGATTATGTACTCTTAAAATTAGAAATATTCAAAATTTGAACTAAAATCTGATCAATATATGCAAAATACTAACATCGGTGTAAAAGGGTTAGTAAATTCATACATAGCGTCGGGAAATGGCTCATTTGACGATTGTTTTGGTTAATTGGTTGCATTTGACGACATTAGCGCATGTCGAAAAATAGTTAGAAGCTGTCAATACTCGAAATCTTCACAGCGGCGATAGATCATTTTCCGGCGAGGGTCAACGGCCGGTAGCTAATTTCTGGTATAACCTGAAGGTAGCCGTACCCCATTCGTGAACCTCCAAAATTGCCCATCAATCTTGCGATGAATATGAAATCGCACAACCCGATATCCACATGTGAAGAATATTTCCCCGCAGATGCTAATGATCCATTAACGGCGCTTAGATGCAATTGGGTGGACAGCAATAGCAGCGGTCAACTTGGATCTTTATCGACATGAAGATCATCGAGAAGGGCAGCAATTTTTCGGCAAACGCCTAGCGGCGAGATGAATAGTGGATGTCACGCCTGTTTACTAGCGTTTCATCTGCGAGCGAAAAAATGCGGGTATTCACTTTTAACTACGTTTTTCTTAGTTTAAGCTGTGCTTTTAGCTCGCAGCAAAAACTAGTAATTGTTGTAGGGTAAAGAATATTCTTTTTCTTAATTACTAAACAAAAGCAAAAAAAAAAAATCAATTGTCAAACCATCCGTAGGTTCAATAAGTATTTTCCTTAGAGAATTAAGCAATAAACTCCCTTAAAATTCGAAACACGAACACCCAGAATGGAATTACAAAATGCATTAATACCAATTAATTAAGCCGATTTACAACTCAGAGTGATCAACCTCTGAATCTTCTTCATCCACAACAGAAATCAAGTCTACATTATCAGAATTCCTCACAGAGCAATTGACACGAATTTCCCCATCCCCACCGGTCAACACAGTGAGTTGCCCCATCTTAATCATGGATTTCGCAAACTGCTGAAAGAAGAGATCCTCGTCAAGAGCAAAGCTAGTGACAATGTCCCTTGTCCTGCTATCCGTGTACAAATCTTGGTCTGATGTGAATAAGCCTTGTCGATTCGTAAGGTCAACATAGTATTTGTTGTCAAACTTGTTGGGCGATCGGATATCCAACACGGTGGTGGCGTTGGAATCCGATGTGGGACAGATTTCATTGAGGCCTGTGGCGAAAGCTTGGTCCATGGTAGAGTCTTGAGTAGGGTAGAGGCGAGAAGTGAAAGAAGTGCAGTGGCCAATACCGATGGTGTGGCCGCCGGAGAGGGCGACAACATCGGTGGCATCGAGGTTTTTGGTAGCCAGCTTGGTGAGAAGGACACTAGTGTTGCTTGTGGGTGCGGGGAGATTGTCCAATGTTGTTTCTCTTGTTGCAAAGTTTAGCCCGTCTCGCCTTCCCAATGGGACATTATATTCTGGGCCTCCTGACTGTGATGAGGAAATTTCATGGAGAAAGGGGTTTAATGCAGATGATCATGTCAAAAAAAAAAAAAAAAATTATGAATAATATATAATAGCTTTATTATTCTTCTACTATTTTTTTATTAGTCTTTTCAATTTTAAAAACTTTTTATTTATTTAATAATTAAGAAAATGATCATTAGTATAATTATATATTTTTATTTTTTTTAATAATCAAGGATATTAAAAAATTACTTAAAATAAATAAATACATTATAAATAATAAAATAGTGGTAAAAAGAATCCAAACAACACTAAAAACTTTGATACTTATTGCAATTTGTGGAGGATGCATGTTGACATGATGACATGAGTGTTTGAAAATAGAAAGCTTCGGGTGGCGGTCACAAAAGTCATAACTTTCAGACCGTATAATAAGCTAAGAGCACTAATATTAGATTTATCAAATAATTTATCAAATATAATTTTAATAATTTTTATTAAAAAAATCTTAACATTAAATCCATCAAATTTCTTAATATTTAATTTTGAATTACAGTAAATCTTCTCCATCCTTTATATTTAAAAGATTACTATTTATATACTAAACATATACTTTAATATATTTTATTTCACTACTTTTATTTTCCTCATTTTTCACCCTCGTTTTATTACATCGAAGGATCACTATCCCCTGTGTCTTGCTTTTCCTGCAGGTTTGATTCCTTTTTCGTAGAATTTTCTTTTGTGGGATTTGATTCAATTTTATAAGGTGGAGGGAGATGCTAGTACTCATTCAGAATATATCCAAACCAAGCATATATCTTTGAGGGTGATGTCCGAATATTTTGAGAAGTGAGAATGGCCATTTTTGCTATTTTTATGTTGAATTATGTTATAGGATTTTATAACTTACAAAGTAGCGTTTGAAGCATTGGGTGGTGAATAAAGATATATCGTCTGGACAGCGAGCTATATTTAAATATATTACAAAAATATACATATAGTTAGTATAATATTAAAAAATATTTAAATATATTTTCATTAAAAAATATTATTATTATATTATTTTGATGAATCTAATAATAAATCTTATATAGAATTACAGATTTAAAGATTTGATAGATCTATCAAAATTATAATTTCTATCAAATTTTAAAGAAAATTTTGATGAATTCGATGCTAGTACTCTAATGATCTAGTTGGCAACTCAAAATTTTAAAGAAAATTTTGATGAATTTGATACAATATATCAAATTATAAATTTTAAAGAAAAATGTATTTACATAATAAAAATATATTTATAAATTAATATAGTTTATGTAATAGATATATTTTATAAAAAAACACTTTTATAATCTGATATATTATATCAAGTCATATCAATTTATAAATAATCTCTTTATATATAGCTAAAATATTCGTCCAAAAGGATTTAGATAAAAAAGGAAACAAGAATAACTTAATGTAATTTCTGTACGCGCGCACACACATATATGTGTATGCATGCAGTCTTTATGTGCATGCAATCTGTTTAAATTTTTATTTTTTTAATAATTTACCCGGCTTTAAATTTTTATTTTTTTAATAATTTTGACATTTTCATACCAGTGGTTTAAGAAAATTACTAATCTAAAATCTAAATTTTCGAATCTAAAACTTAGGAGAATATGCCTACGCGCGTGCAAGTACCCAACCTTCATAACCACCGGTACTATAATTTGTAACATAAATGATATTACGTTCTAAGTAAAACTTGTGCCGAAGTTAGAACTCAATTACCAGGTAGACAGAGTCACGAGCAGCGAGGGCAACGATGTCTGCGCAAGAGACGACACTTCCGCAATTCTTGTGAACGCGCTCACGGAGGTTGTCGATGATCTCAAAGGCCTGAGATCTCAAGCTCAGGTTCGGAGGAGCGTCCTGCTCACTCGGACCACTAGCTGACCCATCGAGCAAGACTGAAGCATCACATCCCTGCATCCAAATTTACTCCCAGAACAGCTCCCAAAAATGTTTATTCTTAGAAAATGCAATTATCACAATAAAAGCTCAGAAAAATTAGTTTTCGTCTTGATTTTCTTGCCTTCTTCTTCTTCTTCTTCTTCAGTTTGCAATATTATTTTATGTAATTCTTTTATAGATGTAATAGTAGCTGGCACATCATGAGCTTACATATATATATATATATATGCTAGATTTGTGTTACCTGCACAAAGCAATCATGGAAATGGAGGCGCAGCAAGCCTGCGGCTTGGCCAATATCCTCTTTGAAAACCTTGGCGAGCTCCATTCTGATGATGGATTCAAGATTAGGGCAACTAGATTCGTAGAATGACCATGAGAGCCCTTTCACTAAAGGAACCGAATAATATCCTGCTTCTGATGCACAAGCATAAGAAGCCAACAAGAGAGAAGATATCCAAATTAGCATTGAGGGAAAAGAAGTAAAACCAGCCATGGTGGGTTTGTTGTGCAAAGAAAAGAGCAAGCTTCAAGGCTTTATAGAAAGGCAGATAACGTATAAATTAAGCTTTGACGGAATTTGAAAAGCTTACAAGACAATTACAGTACCAGCAAGCATTGTTTTCACAGTGAGTTGAGATAAATGAGTTTTAATTTGAAAATTATTATAATTAAGATAATAATTTTTAATATTATTATTATTTTAGAATTTAAAAAAAATTATTATTTATTATATTTTATATAAAAATTTAAGAAAATAATTATAATAATAAAATAAGATAAATTTGGATGAATCAAGCTCAACTACTCCTTATCCAAACATGGCCTAGCTAACTCTTTCTCTTACCTAGGACTTCTCGTGGAAACAGGAAACAGGAAACAGGTACCTCGTCGAAACAGTCACGTTGCATATATTTAGAATGTATATTTTTTAATATTATTTTTGTTTTAAAATTTAAAAATAAATAAATAAAAACCTCATCAATTGTTTGAGATGGATTGAGTTTGTTTCATTTTCTAAACACATGAACCTAAATTACTAAACTTGAAAATATGATTTTTTTCTTTCTTAAATTTATGAGATCAGATTTGTTTCGATCACGTTGCAAGTTGGAAGATGGATAGCAGCTTGATGCTCCACAGATTGGCATCTTTTATGAGTTGGAGTAGCAATAGATCGAGGAACAGAGTACAAAGAAATTAGAGCATCTTTTTCTACCCAATCTAATCAAACTTGGCGATCAAGAATTGAACGATTTCAGATCGATATGACGTTATACTTTATACCCTATATTGTGGCATATTATATGAATTGATCAATATATATATATATATATATATATATATATACGAGAATTGACCAATCACTTCATTTAACCATTGGACTTACTAATACATATTAGTTTCTTGTGACCAAAGCCATACTGTGGTGACCATAAATTGTGCATTGAAAATAAAATTTTAAATTAGAGACATATACTTGATTTTAATATATAAGCCTATCCAAAATTATAATCAAAATATTGAAACATGAAAGTATTTCAACCCGACCAATCTCCCCAATTTTCTATCTGATCTCTATCTTTTTGAAGTAGTCCAACGAATTACGTACAACTCATGAATATCATCAGGCCCGGGATCCCAACATCATTTTTACCTTCAAAGAGATAAAAAAAAATAAAATAAAATTTGAGGCTACGTTTGAATTTAAAATAAGATGAATTTATTTTATTTTTTAATATTATTATTATTTTAAATTTTGAAAAAATTAAATTAAAATCTGAAAAAAAAATATTGAGATTTAAAAATAATGCATAAAAATTTATGTTTTGTATAAAAAAAATTAAAAAAATATAATAATTAAAAAAGTATAAAATGAAATAAATTTTAAATCCAATCAAAATCTGATATATCTATAAATAAATAGAACAGTACTACCATATACAGGTTAAGGTTAGATACCCACGTGATCCAGCTAGAATTGTTTTGTCTCGTACTATTTTGTTTTTTCACGAGTTTCAACGTCTATGACAAAATAGTTATATATATATATATATATATATGTGTGTGTGTGTGTGTGTTAAATATTATGTCGTTCGTTGATCTAGAGAAATATTATAAATAATTAATAATTAATACTATTATATAGATCTATCTATCACACACTAAATCTTAAAATTAGATTAAAAGAAAAAAGTAAACTATAAATTTTCATTCCGGATGTACCCATCAAAATATTATAAATTTAAAATACAATATTTCGAAAGGTCGGTGACACATGCAATGACCAACGTTAAAGTATGTCGCGCGATTATGCATGAGATCGAGAAGATGGAAAGGAATTAATAATTAGGCCGTCTGGTTTGAATGTAACAAGTAACAAGTCACTATAAAAAAAAAAAATTATGAATAATTATTTGTGACTCATTTTGAATGTCATAAATAATAATATTATTAAAATTAATTAATTGTAAATAAATAATTCTTTATAGTAAGTATTTTATATTATCTTATTTCATTACTATAATTTTTCTAATGTTTATATAAAATAAAATAAAAAATTCAAGATTTTAAAATCATAAAATAATAATATTATTAAAAACTATTATTTTATTTAATTTCTCAACTTTTATCTTAACTAATTTATCTTTTACTTACTGTCTAAACTACAGTATTTAAAAAAATCAGAAAAAGAAGAAAGCTGACATGAGAGGGATAGATGCTTTGGAATTTAAACCTAATATCCACTTATATTAATTAAGTTTAATATATATAAAAAAATTATGGAGAGTATCCACACTCAGGATACTCTCCCTCACATGAACAGTGCACGACACTGTTCATGCACTGTTCATGTGAGAGGGAGTATTCTGAGTGTGGATACTCCCTAGAATTGCTCATATATATATATATGGTTAATTGAAGCAATATATTTCGGAAGATTGGCATATGCATCTGTCGATGATCATGGCATCGATCGAGAAGACGTGAATATATATAACCAAGAAACAAAGAGGAGAGGCGGAAGGGACAGATCATTCTCTGGAATTTATCCAGCTTATATATACGTACCGATCAATATTACATCATAAGGGAAATTAAAACTTGTTCGATTCCTCTAGGGTTTTAGCCTCAGCGAGTCAGCTTGCTTCTCGTGTCGCTTGGATTCGGCAGCTAGCCTCCAAGTGACACAAGTTTTGCAAGCATACATCTGGGATATATTCTAATTTAAAAACAAGAAAATATTAATAATTTTTTAGCATTATTGATATGAAAATGTGATCATGATGATTCATAGATGGACAAATCTGGGGATCGGTCCAACCGATTTCCATTAAAAAATAGCCGATAGCGACTTCAGCATGGACCCATTTCAGATTTAAGGCTGCCGGAGAAAGGTGGGAGGACGTGACAGTACCCCATTAAAAATCGCCCTAGATTATGCCTTGACACCGTTAGGGAAGGTCATGACAGTCACTTGGCTAGCCTGCATGCATGCCTTAACTCAGTCCTTGACACGCAGCAAGCAACCATGGAGGCTACTTGCGACGCGCAGCTCATGCGCCCAGACTGCCAGCTTGTGCCATTTATGACCATCACCCCGACACTCAGTCCGGGCCATGCAAGACCACCGCCTAAACCACCTGACTGGGCCACATTACCACAGCACAGCATCACCCGGGACACATCATCAAGTTTAGGCATGTCACAATGTCATGCACACTATCAGATGCCATGCAGCCAGGCGCTATGCAGACAACCATTCATGGGCCATGCCATGCCACAGGTCATGTCTAGGCCACAATATGTCACGGCCCCATCATCATTGGCGCCACCTTTGTTTATTTATGTATTTATTTTATTTATTTATGCATTTGGTTATTTTAGTAATTATCTTATTTTGTTAGGGACCTTTTGGGGGTTTCTAATTTGTTAAACTCTATAAATAGGACCTCTAGGTTTTCATTTCACATTTTTGGACAATTTGAGAATTAGACTTTTGCTCTTGAAAAAGAGTTAGGCCAGCCACAAGTATTGTGGTTTGGAGTTTGATGCTTAGCACTTGGGCTTCCCTAGGGTGCAATTCGTGAATCTCTTTGGAAGAAGATCATCGTGCAATTCGTGAATCGGTGATCCACATCTATCCTTTTATTTGTTTTTATTTTATTTATAAAAAAAAATCTTGAGGTTATTTATAAAAAGAGTTTCGGAGTTGAGTGTGCTCTTGTTGGTTAATGGTTGATTTCTTATTTTTGTGTTCTTGAGTGGTTATTTCATTGTTGTGTGAGTTTTGTATTTGTGAGGCCAAATCCACACCACTTGTGGATTTGAGAACGTGTGTGTGTGTCCATAGAGGAATTCGAAATCCTCCTCCATTGGGAGATTCGGATTGCTCATGTGAGTGAGAGTGAGTGTGTGATTGATTGAAGAAAGTTGAAGACTTGAAGCATTGTGTGTGTGCCGAACCTTCTTGGTGTCTTGAAGGAATTGGCTTGTTTATCTATGGTCTTTTGTTCAATCATCATTTGGTTGTTCAATTGATCAATTTGGTAATCAATTTGCCCCCTAGGAGCCATGACATCAAGCTCCCCACAAAACCCTAGAGCCATACGGCATAGTGCATGAAACCCTAGCCTAAACACTTGTCCATTTTGCCCTTTACCCTAACTGGCCACCTAATCCCATCCTCTCCTATATTTTCTTACTTAAATCCACCTCATCCCTCGTCCAGAATAAGCCAATTTCGTGCCTCCCTAGCCCTTGCATGATCGGCCACTCAATTAAATTTGAATTCAAAATAATTGAAATTCAATTCAAATCCAAATTCCTGAATTTTCTCATATTCGGCCATCACCCTTTTATCCTAGCCGAAACTCCTTTGCCACATCATTAAATTGCCACATCATTCTCTTATTTAATTGGTCATCAATTGAAGAAGAGAATCAATCAAAACCAGCCCCATCATCAAGCACCCAACCGGCCATATAAGCCCTAACCTTGCCGTCCACTCTAAATGCCTATAAGCCATACTCCTATTTTTTAGGACTTATCCAAAACCATTCAAAATCCTAGATCCCTAACTCTAATTGACTTGACCGAAAACCCTAGAGAAACCCTAAGCCATGTTCGGCCACATCAAACCTTAAACAAACCCCATCTAACTTAAACACAATCAAGCTAACCGAACCCCTCACTTGCCACCTTATCCATCATAACTTCCCATATTTCTCTTAACCAAGTCAATTTAAATTCAAAACCTATTTTACCGACCAAATCCATTCCATAACCTATCACTACAATAATCCCTATATTCGGCCACATACATTGCCCATTTCAAATCATTTCAAAATTTAAATCAAAATTTCAACCAAATCTCCAACAACAATAAACCTGCCACTCAACTCTATCCCAAACTCAAATCAATTCAAAATCAAATCTTTCCACTTTCCATAAATATCTCACTCGCCCATTCCATCTTTAGCTATTGTAGAAATTCTCCACTTGCCACATCACCAAATTAACCTTAATTCTCTCAAATGATTAATCAATTATCCAACTAATTGAATCAATCAAATCTTATCCAAAAATATAAATAATACTCGGCCAACAACCCTACCTCATTGCCACCCACTTATCTTGCTAAAATCCTAATTCCTACATTTTATGATTTATCCAAAACATCTCAAACCTCTATCCCACTTAACTCTAACCACCTTGGCCGAAACCCTTATTCCAAACCCTAGCCAATTGACTTTCAAACCCTAACCTAATCTCAATCTCGAAATTCCCCTTAGCCTCCACTAAAACCCTAATCCTACTACACTATATGACCCATATTTCTTATCAAAGAGACCCCAATACATAAGCCGACTCAAAGGATATTCTCTTAAACCTTTTCTACCCTAATCTATCACTCAACCCACCATATCTCCCTTCCCAGTACCATAACTAAGATTACCATAACCTAAATACCACATTATTGCTTCATACACTTAGCCATCCAACCTCATTGTCGTACACCACTCTACTCTACCTTAGCCAAGACGGACTCAATCAATTTCTCTTAATCACCCCAATCTCATATCACCCTTTCATCCATTGTTGGTGTACGCGAACCATCACAAGTAAAAGGAGCCTTACTCGGTCATTGAGGAGCATCAAGGCGATGATGACTCGCTTAGTTGAGTGGGGACACGACCGAGATCCCTATCAGGACGTCGGGGGTCGCCGTCGTAGATGTGAGGTTGTCGAAGAGAGGCAGTTCCGATAGCATAGGCGGTAACACTCCCAGTGGTCGGCGACAGCTCCATCTGGGATGAGGCCGAACATCTCCTTTGAAATCATCTTTATTTTATTTATTTTATTGTGTTTTCTTCATATTATTTTTTATTGTGTTTTTTTATTGCCTTTTCTAAATTTATTTTTTTAATATATTTTTTATTATATGTTTTAGAATTTTTTATTGTATTTTTATTGTGGGCTATTTTTTAATGGGGATCGGTCGAACCAATCCCTAATGTCTCCCTTCATAGATATATAGAAAATAAGTAGTAGCAGAGTCAAGAATTTGTTCTAGGGGGGCCAGGCAAAACTAAGCTGACAAAATATATAAAATATTTAATTATTCTATTTCTATATAATTTTTTATACACTATATAATAATTTGATAGTAAAATCTATAATAAAAATAAAATACATTTAATACAACTTATGTATTAAAAAACATATGATATATTAAGAACATATCATCATAATAAAAATATATTAAAAATACATTAAAAATCATCTAATTTATTTTTATTTTTATTTTTATTTTTATAAATATGTCATAATGTTATTATATCATTTTATTTTACATGAGATGTACTTTATTTTTAAATTAGATTAAATTTTGTAGAAGGGAGCCAAGATAATTTTAGAGAAGAGGGTCAATACAAGATAAAATTAATATTATCTTACTAAACCATAAAAAATCAGTATTTTTTTTCTTTAAAAAACATATATTATTATTTTTTATTTTTTTTAAAAAGGGGTGGGGCAGGGAGTAGGGGGGTCATGGCTCCCAACGGGGCTCCGCCACTGAAAATAAGACTTCTAAATAAATTTTTTTTTTTAAATTGAGGTGAATGGATATATATATATATATATATATATAGATATGGCATGTATTATGGTCTATATTCATGCATGTGGTCACCCATGATCATTATATGAATGATCAGTAGTACTGTTTTGTGGTACATTAATATATAATATATATTAATTAAAGGTTCAATAATTTTGAGATTTTTATTTAAAAGGTTCAAGAAAATTCTGGATTCGAAATTCGAATTTCTAAATCTGGAACTCGAATGAATACCCCTAAATATTAGTACATCTGATTATCCACCTGAGCACCCTAGCTCAAAACAATCCCTGCTGCCAACTCATCAAAACAGAAAGCATCTTCACAACCACAACCACAACCAAATGCATCACAAGGAAATGGCTGAAATCAGAACACGGCTAATAAAATGGAATTCTGTAGAATCATCTAGAATTACCTGTGTTACATTCTCGGCTGTATTACATTTTCTATAATGCTGTGCAGCACATACTGCTCTGTATGAAGGATACTCTTGTATTGCGAATGGTATTATGAATAGACTAAGCCCATAGAGGCATTTCATCAAATGCTTGGTCTGCTATGGCTTTTCTCTTCAAGGGGAAACGGTGTTTTTTTTAACCTGTTTAATCAAACATGGGTTTACCCAAGAATACGATAATTTCCCAAAATGGTCGAGCACATTTTAGACAGACATGTTATTCCAAAATGGGCCTGTTTCCAGTATATTGGCTCTTTTTATTCTTGTGTAAGTCATGCACATGATGGCTCTGAATAACATATCTAGAAGTGTCATTGCTTGACAAGGCGTGAGGCTGCAAGCATGCCACTCGAGCTCACATTATTGCATCCAATGATCTGCACATGAAGATCAACGATATCATGCAAACGTCTTTACCTTTGCTTTTGATCACTTCATGTGATTAATTAAATCTTTTTTTTTTTCAAATCAATGTTTATGAATATATACATATATATATATATATATATCTTCCGTTACAAGTGAGAACAATTAATAAAAAAAAAAGTGAGGACAATCAAGAAAATTGAAGTTCCATCATCTTCTTAATACATACATACATATATATATATATACACACACTTGAGGGTGCCCCATATTAATTAAAGATGATGACATTAATTTTCCTCTCACGTGCTAATGGATCATAATGATAAACCCTATAATCATGATCACTAATGAATCCATATATTATTTAGAAACAAAACAAAGAATAGAAATGACACATACAAAACATATTTTATAATACTTTATACAACATATGTTATAAAATAAGGCTATTTTGTAAAGTGATGTTAAGGTTATAAGATAATTTACAAAAATACTTCTCCTTTTTCAATATTGTTATGCAAAATATTATGAAAGATGTCGTGTGTTTATCATTTTTCAACAAAGGATATTGAAGCTAATTTACATATATTATTGAATACTATTCCAAAATAGTTATGTAAACTCATCATCTACATCCATAGAGATCGATACGCAGCCAGTTATTCTAAGTTATTTAGACAAGCAATTACAACGTTGTACGTACGTACTCCGGCTCCTTTAAAGTCTGATTAATTAAACAGCGCCTAAATATTCAAACACTACTCCCCGGCCAAAATACATTACAATAATTACTTAGACAACATAAGCTCCCGCCTCCTTTTGATCTCCGACCTCAGATGTCAATTTTACAGTACTATCAGAATTCGCCACCGAGCAATTGGCACGAATTTCCCCTTCCTCGCCGGTCAACACGCTCAGCTGCCCCATCTTGATAATGGCATCCACAAACTTGTCAAAGAAGAGCTCCTCGTCGAGCGCAAAGCTAGTGACTGTATCACTTGTAACATTATACATGTAAAGATCTTGGTCTGATGTGAATAACCCTTGGCGGTTCACGAGGTTAATATAGTACTTGTTATCAAATTTATTTGGCGTCCGGATATCAAGCACGGTGGTGGCGTTGGAATCTGAAGTGGGACAGATTTCAAGGAGTTGGTCAGCGAAAGTGTCGTTCAGAGTAGAGTCTAGAGTTGGGTAGAGCCGAGAAGTTAGAGAAGAGCAGTGGCCGATGCCAATGGTGTGGGCACCAGAGAGGGCAACAAGATCTGTGGCATTAAGGTCAAAGTTGGCTAGACCGGCGACAAGCTCACTGGCATTGTTTGTGGATGAGGGGAGGCTGTTCACCGTTGTTTCTTGTGAAGCAAAAGTTAGTCCGTCTCTTCTTCCTAATGGCAGATTGTACTCGGGGCCTCCTGCCTGCAGCATTGATAACAGAGGAAATTATGGTCCTATAATATGATTACGCAATTCAAATAAATGAGATGGATGAGATATTTTACTTTTTATGGATGAGAGTTTGTAAAAAAGTGTATGATGAGATGTTTACTTTTTATTATTTAAATACTGTTTGTGAAATTGTTGGGATGAATTTAAAAATTTATGAATAAAATAGAGATGATATAACTTTTTATTATTTGTTATTATTTTTTATGTCAAAAATGTTTGAAATGATTTTGAAAATTTATAAATGAAATAGAGATGAAATAACTTTTTATTATTTATTGTTACTGTCTATGTCAGAAAATATTTAAGATAAATTTGAAAATTTCCAAAATGTTTTATTGGAAGGATATTACTTCATCAGATGAGTCGATTCTTTAACAAGAACTTTCACCTATTGAGGTTATATCTGAAGATAAGACCTCAATCATATTCCATAGTTTTTTGATAGAACTATAAAGATTTCTTTTGACCGACCTCTCTTGACCAATAAAAGAAGACATTCTTTCGTCGGTTCTAGATCTTCCTATGTTTCAAACCCAGAATGAAGAGATGCAAATCTCAAATAATTTATGGAGGATTCTGCCCGAACAACAACAAATCCTAAAAGTCCGATTTTACTTAAAGAAAAACCCTTCACTTCTGTATTTTAATATTGGGGGAGGGGGATCGAACCCACGATCTCCATTTTAGAGAAGGAGGACTTTACCATCAGGCTACATGCTGTTGGCCCTAGAGATAAAATATTAGAGATGAAATAAAGATGAAATATTGTTATTTGGATCCTAGATTAAAACTACAGCTCATTCATACAAATTCATATGAAATAATTTTATCCCATCTAGATAACCAAATAGGGCCTAAAGGCATAGAAATTCATATTGAAAGTTCAAAAATACTTAATACCACCAAATTACTAATTCTCTGCAGTTAGAAATGTAAATAGTCCGGTCTAGTCTAGTCTAGGAGAAGATGGATTGGTCCTATTTGATTCATCATTTTTCATTCTGGACCGGATCAAATTGGACCCTATTCGGTCCATCAATATTTTTTTCACCTTGGATTAGACTGAATTAATTACAGGTCCTATTGGCCTGGTCCAGTCGAGAGGGGTCCATTAGGTCTGACAATTTATTTTTTATTTTTTTAATAAAAAATTTATTTAAAATACTAAATTAAAAGTAAGCGACTTATTAATGTGAACTATCTAACTAGCTCAATAAAAAAAATATTTTATATAATTAATGATCATAAACTATATGAAAATTACATTATTAATTTATATAATATTATAGATTTATACATATCCTATCATTTATACTTTAACTCTTATAATATATTAATTTATACAAGTATTATAATTTTATAGTTATACGTTAAAGAATATAATATTTAAGTAATATTGTGATATATTAATAATTACTTATATAAATATATAATTCTTTATTATTAAGGTATTCGGTTCCGCTCGATCCAATCTAGGGAGAGAAATTTCATGGACTTGGACTAGACCGAATGTTATTTGGCCCTAACTTTTTTGGACAGGATTGAACCATATCCCATTCATTCCGGTCCGGTCCATTCAATCCGAACCGAATTTCTTACCCTCTTATTTGCAATAGAGAATTTAGATAAAGACGGAAGCATTGTAATTAACAATATTTATTGCCACTAGTCTCTAATTTCAAAGAGGCTATAGTCTCTAAAATGAGGCCATGCAGTGCAACAAGAAAGTAAAGACAGGCTGTATATATAATATATATTGTACAGAAATACCAGGTAAACAGAATCACGCGCAGCAACAGCAACAATGTCTGCACAGGAGACAACCCTTCCGCAGGTATTGTGGACGAGCTCTCGGAGGTCCTCGATGATCTGAAATGCCTTTGTTCTCAAAGTCAGGTTCGGAGACGCATCCTTCTCACTCGGATCACTCTCTGTTCCATCAAGCAATATTGAACCGTCGCATCCCTGCGCGCATTCATGAAATTAACACAAATAACCAAAGGATCGACATTTCAATCAACCTGATGATCATGAGGACTACATCGATCCCTTTGTATCACATGTACGCAAAAAAAAATTACATAAAAAAAATTTATAAATTGATGTAATTCATAGGATCTGTTAGATTTATTTTATAATAAAAATAATTTTATAATCTGACGTATCATATTTCAACCAGTATCAATTTATGAATTTATTTTTATATAATTTCTTTGTGATTAAAATATTTTCTTTCTATTATTAATACAATGGATCGTGCTTTCAAAATTATTATTACTCATAACAAATCCAGCAACCATAATTGAGTTTGGTAAAAGAAACTTGTAGTTGTATAAGAGTCAGCCTAGCTATTAGGAATCTTATAGAAATTACTTCATGGCCGGAGCTGGAACACCTAACTGATCATTAGCTTAACTTTTATGCTTTCAGCAATTTTCCTACAAATTAAGAAGTTTCAGCGTATTATAATTATAATCTGCAACAAGAAGTTGAAAAACAAGCCTAGGATCGACCAAATTGCCTAACATATATATATATATATAATAAATATGTTAATGGATGATCTTTAATTTTGTGACCTGAACAAAGCAGTCATGAAAATGGAGGCGCAGTAAGCCAGCGGCTTGGCCAATGTCATTCTCAAACACAGACTTGAGGTGGGTTCTGACGATGGATTCAAGCTCGGGGCAGCTTGAATTGTAGAATGTCCATGACAGTCCGTCCACTATAGTGACGGTGGATTGTACCTTTGAGGCATAAGCCGCGCCATAGAAAGCCAGTAAAAGAGAAGAAATCAAAAGCATGATGGAGGAAAAAGAAGTAAAATTATCAGCCATGGTTGAACTGATTATGGGTTTGTTCTGCAAAACAATTTGGACCAAACAGGTCGCTTTATATAGAGTCGGATCATGAAGATTTGATGACATGCACAGTTTGCACTAGACAATTAATTATTAAATAATAATGCCAATAATTTAGTAGGACCTTTCTAAAAGTTGATGATCTGCATTATTAAAGATTGAATCCTCCAAAATTTTCTGGAAGTTTGCCCCATGCATGATGGACTTGTTTTTTTCCCTTTTAATGGTTGCAGTCTGATATCTATCTCAATAAATAAAATAAGTTGTAATCTGTCATCAAAATTATGCACGTGACATAATCTATTTTACAATATTCATTTTAATTATTGGCTTTTCAATGAGTACTGTTGATATCGTGTTTAGATTTAATATGGTAATTAGGTTCCCAAAATAATTTAGTAATTTGATGCATTAAAATCTCTCTCTATATATACACACATTATATATATTGTAGAACATCATTTAGATACATTCAAAGTAGGGTAATCTTCTCTTTCTCGTAAACGTTTCTTTTTCACTCTATTATCGCGGTCTTCTTTCATAACTATTAGAGCACTTCCACCTAGGGGGTGGGAACTTCGTCTCCTCCCCGGCCCCCTCTACCTGGCTAGCCTATATTTCTAAGTTTTTTTTTGTTTTTTTCAACATTCCTAGCAATAGCATTGAGATTCTTCGATCTGTTATTTGTCGATCGTCTCCAACTGCAACACGCCCTCTCAATGGACTCTCCAACCGTTGATCTATCAAATGGTAGAAGAGTTTTGTCCAAACGAGTGGCGCATGTGGCTCATGCGCGGTATAGGACATCTCTGTGGACCTCTCCCACTGCCATGCATATGGAAATCTCCTGCTGCCATGCGCGGTACCATCAACGCAAACGACTTACAATCTTTTAGATTCGTATGCTCACTTTTTTCTTAGTGTGACGCGTGTCTCATACGCGCCACCACCGTCAGTGGTGGTCCTTTGTCGGTGTATCAGGTCATCTTCTGGTTACTATTCATTTATGTTCCTGTTTATGTTCTTAGTGTGACGCATGTCCCATACGCGGTCGTAATAGTTTTCTACAGTTGGACTAGATCAGCAAAATGCAGTGCACCCTTTTCAGCTATGACTTTTAGTCGTAATTTTATTCTCTATTTATCAGACTATATAAAAACTGATTTTAAGCGACTTCCCTTAGTGGAAACGGATTGGAGTTAATCTTTTGGCGAGATAACCCGCCTTATTATTTTTATTTCTAGTGCTGATTTTATTTGTTTTGGGATAACTGTTGGGGGTTTCTAATCCCATTGAATCTTATATCTCTGTAACGGTTCAATTTATCTATGCAATGCTTGATTAGAAAAAAATAATTATATATATTGTTGATGTATACTACGTTTAGTGGCGGCACCAGAAATTCTACTTTGGGAGGATCATATTGATCATCTATGCAGCTTGCATACATACCTATCATGTGTATGTGTATGTATATATTGTACACTTTGTCGTTTATATATAGTTATAACAAAACACACCGTGGACATAATTTAATTTCTTATTCCTTTAATTTATAAGAAATGTTTTTTGATTTGTATATTTCTTTAACTCATATTTCTAAGTTTTTAAAATTTTTGGTGATATATTTTTGGTACTTTTTTAAGTATGTATACTCTATTTTTATATCTTGGACGCAAAATTTATGAACGCTTTAAGAAAATATACAAACTATTTTTTCGTGCTTTTAAGAAGACTCGAGAATTTTAGATGGGATTGAAAAAGAAAATCTTCTTATTTTTAAAAGATTTTAAGAAATATTTAAAATTTTTAGATCAATATTATTTCTTATCAGATTTTATTTGAATTTAAATAATAATGATTATCATTTTAATTTTTGGGAGGCATGCAGCTCGATCCCTCCAGCCTCAAAGTGGTTCCCGACTATATACATGTTGTATTTATTCACTACCTTATTTCACTTGGCATTTCTTAATATAAATACTCTTCTCATACATAATGCTACTTAATTAATTCAATTATATAAGTCTCTTCCAAATTCTATTTAATTTTTGAACAACGTTAAGTACATGATCCGAAAGGTCTAAAAGTCTCGTGCGCTCTCTTTGAAAAAAATAACATCCATGCGTAAACGGAGGCTGGACATAATTATTGTGTAATCATTTTAAAAAATAGTAAGATTTATTATTAAAAATTTAATTAATCTTTTTTTTTTTTTTATGTGCAACCCATATATTTCCTTTGTGAGTTTACTCTTTTCCATCTCGCTTCAATCAATATATTAGGAAACAACAACATATAATTATAATCGGAAAGTTGTTTTAGATCTTGTTTGAATTTGGAGACGAGTTGAATTTGTCTTTAACTCATTGTTATACTTTTTCAAATTTTTACATAAAATACAAATCTCAATATAAACTTTTTAAAATTTCAATACAGTTTTTTAAAATTTTAATTAAATTTTTAAAATTTTAAAATAATAATAATAATATTTTTTTTCAACTTTTAAAACTCTATCTCAACTCAACTCTCAATTCAAACTGGACCTAATATAATAAAACGAGGGAAGAATCAGATGATATGAAAATTGAGAGGTCCCCAAATAGATCAAACCAAAGGAAAGAAAAAGGAGAAAAGAAGAAAAGTAGAAAGATAATGTGGGGATGGGGGGTGATACATGCGTGTTTATTTTTCACCACATATGTTCTGAATCACTAAGATCAAGAGGATATGGTCAGTGTCCGTGAGAATACGGTGAGATCATGTCTAAAGAAAAGAAAAGAAAATCACGTTTTAAAATTGGGGGACACATGCTCAGAAAGGAAAGAATGAAAAATACATGAATCTGGTGGACCAATAATCAATAATGCATCATACTTTTACCGGAAGAATCCATGCATTCGAGAGGTCGACTTCGCAATCAATGTTGGATGCAGAATCGGGAGGATATAATCCATGGGTTGATTATACTATATATAGATGTTTAATAAATTATGTGAAAAGGACAAAAATAGTTCATTCATTTATTTACTACAATCCTTTTGATGTCGAATTTATTTATAAAAAGAAATGGTACGACTATTTTTAAATACAATAATTGAGATAATATCAGAAATGGTACAATTATTGAGATAATGTCACGTCAGTATTTATTATTATCAAACTTGACCCACACAAATATATATAAAATATGAAAATTACTGCATCATTATTCATATAATATATCTTTCAAATAATCATACCTAAAATATGTACATCTGGAGACCAATAGAAGATTTTCACTTTGTTGGCAACGACTTCTTCACTTTAATTTGTAGGGACTTCTATATTAAATAATATATATTTATATATATAAAATATCATATCATCCCTAAAACATTTAGCAACGGTGATCCAGAGATTAGTTGGGTTTTGAAAATAACGTACAAAAGAAACATACTTGGACAATTATTCAAGTACCATCAAATTAAAAAAAAAAAATATGCTGCTCTTATGTATGGAAGATCCCCCGATTGGGATTCAAAAATATTTTTTTACTTGATAATTAATTGTTTTTAATGATGTTATGAATTTTTTTAAAAAAAAATTAAAAAAACATTATAAAAAAAAAAAGGCAGAATCCTTCGCGTGTGGTTGGAGAGACACTCTTTAAAAAAAACAATGTGAACAGGCAGGCCTATTATCTTTTATCAAGACTTTGATAAAACTTTAGCATATTGGACATGTGACTTTACTGTTCTACCTTCAAGTCTCTCCTAAAAGATCACATGCATGAAAGAAAATGACAACTAATATAAGAGGCACCAGTGTTAGTTGGCCTGGCCTACTTAGAATCATACAACAACAAAAAAAGGGAAAAAAATAAAGAAGAAGAAGATGAAATAGATGCATTATTGCCATAGCTGAGTGATCTGGCACCTTTTCCTAAAGACTTTTGAACAAACTCAGATCATGAACAAAACAAAAAGATCTGTACTTGAATAGTAATCGATATCTCATCTTGTTTTTAATGGAAATTAAGTATCTATGGGAATCATAATGGCAGGAGAGTGACGTACCATTCAGTAGACAGACATTAATGTGATAAATGCATGATTCCATTTTCGCTGTCTCCTTCCGAAGGTTTTGCTTGGGTAATTGGCCTTCGGGGTGTGCAGACAATGTTTCTAACAATCGAGGAATGAAGATCAAATTCTGCCTTCAATTCTAAGCAACAAGCGGCTATCCACTTCTCTGCTACACTGGTAGCAACATTGTCTTGGTTGTCCCTCTCATGTTCTTCAATGGCCGGTCGTATTTCATTGTATAAGGAATCAAGCTCGGAGTTGGCGTCGTTCTTTATTGCCTGCATGAAACCTTATCTCAATTATTGTATTTAAAAATAATTGAGAACGACATGTTTGGGTGCAGTGGGGGATAAAGCATCAATCCATCGTCACGATGAGAATATGCTATTCTAGGTAACACATGCTCAAACGGAAAATAATAATAAGATCATTCTAACTCAACAATTTCCACATATGACATGCAATGAAAGCAGAAGAAAACTGCAATTACATGAAACATTCAGAAGTTGAATCTCATTGCCAGAATAAGTCATTTAGTTTCATGTTACATTTTTATTTATTTCACAATATGTAGAGCTTCAGATGCTAGTCGTGAATCTATCAATTCAATTCCTGAATCTACATTTCCACGGTACCAAACATATCAACACCAAATTACTGTTGCAAAACAACCCAAAACCTGATCACTTTCTCCATGATTCTGGAGTAAAGAGCCTAAAGCCAAAATGATTCACGGATCAGCTTGCATAAACCAGTGTAAAAACATGAAAATCAGTTCTTACATCATTTCTTAGGATTTCCTCTTGTGCTTCCTTTGATGCAAAAAGTAGGGCAGCAGCTTTTGCATCAACTTGCTTTTGCGTAAGTTGTTTCGGCTTTCCATTAAAATACTGTTTTGACCTTTTGTTTGACAAGGACCCTGGACCTATGTGATAATTCCGACATGCGCTATTACTTCGAATACGAGATATCATTGCATTTTTTTGTGAAAAGGCCTGTTGAGTATCTTGTGAATACAATGTAATCTCCTCACTGGCTTCATCTTTTATTTCTTTCGCAAAATCTAGCATGGAAACCAAAGCAGGTGGCTGGACAGCAAGAGCAGCGATTTCAAATTGGTTCTGAGATCCTCCACTAACAGCCCTTGTCAGGGAATATTTATTTTCTCCATCAAAATTATGTTCAGAATTTGATGAGTTCATGCTTTTGAGGAGCTTAGAGGAAGGCTCATCCTCTGCAGAATCGTAAAGTGGGATTTTCTCAACTGAATACCTGCAACCAAAATAAATGTGGTAACACATAAGAAGGAAAATAGAAATCACAAAGATTCAACACACAAGAAACAAAAGGAAACACAGTATATCAGTTTACTCAGAATTCTTGAAGTGGTGAAGATACAGTCACTATGGTAAAACCACCTTTACTGCCCATCAAATCAACCTTTAAAAATGAAGGCGGCAACAAACAAATGAAAAAATCTAACACAAGTGATCAGGACACAGGGCTGACATCTATACAGGATGACAACCAGAAATAGTTAATAATGCCATTGCTATAGGTTTTAGCTGAATTCTTGGTCTATGATTTTCAGATTTTCAATGAAGTTATCAAATTTTTGGTTCAACTCTGACCAAGTCACTCATTGAACTGATGGCCTTCCTTTCTTTCAACATCATCTTCAAAGGATCCTACAGTGATGACTGTTGTGGGTTGTCATGACCTTGGGTTATAGAGGTGGGAGGTTGAGCTTAAGAAAGATATTTTTTAATAAATTACTGGTTTTGCTAGGCTTTTTGTATTAATTTTTTAATATAAGAACAATATAATGATAAGCATAGAAATGGTGGTGATCTGACATATGCCATGTCAGCTTTAAGTCATATTACGAAACAAATCGGAGGACCTGCTAGCACTATAAGTTCAACTAAGGGCCCAGTTGGAAAAGGGTCACGTTTTAGGAACTAAAATAGCAGTTCAGCCAAATACAAAAACTAAATGAGGAGAAACAAAAAAACACGATAACACTGACACACACACAACCAGACCAGTTGAGTAAGGCCCAATGACTACAATCCAGCATTATAATTGACTTGCTATATACATGAATTTCTGTCCAATTTACAGCTTTCAAGAATGTAGTTAGATGTCTCATTTTGTATACTCCCTGTGCACACAGGCATTGCCAAGTTTCATTTGATCAATAAGGACTCTTACTTATCAAAAAAAAAAATCAACAGTCATCACTTGTAAATAAATCATTATTCAAAGCACCCAGTACTTGGGAATGAAGAAAAAAATGTGCATTATAAAATATGAAAAGTTCCTTGCCTCTCATCGTCATCTTCCCAAACGTAAGTATCCTCCTGTTGAAGAAGTTACACAAAGCATGGTAAATATATTAATTATCATGGAAAATGGACAGAAAAGAAAACTGGTTCCCGCCTAAATAAGTAAAGAAAACAGTAATCCAGCAGAAGAACAACAATTGGAAAATGCCAAAACAGTTCAAACAACATGAGATCATTGGGAAGTGGCAATGATGCGACCTTAAGTTACTATTGCTCTTTCTGGCATTAAGAAAACTTTATTACGCAGCTGCACAGTGAGCACAGAGCGGACTATTCTTTTGCCTTCTACTAAAGAATACCATGTGTTCGCCTCAAATAGCGGCATACGCCAATTGTTAAAGGAGTTCCTCGCTTAGAGGGGCCTCCAAAGAATTACCGATCAAAAAAGAAAACTTTATTCATGGGTACCATGATATTTCCTATGCTTGTATTAGTAGTTTACTCGGCACCTCTTCCAAGTGTTCCTCATTTCTATACTCTTTCTATTTGATTTTTGTTTTCTTAATTTCTACTAGGTTGCTTCAATGTCTGTTCGATACAACAGAATGAAATTGGTCAATTTTCCACTTAACCAATCTCCAAGTATATGACCTAAAGTGAATGTGCACCTTCACTTTTCTACCAATTAAGGTGTCTTTAAAATCTCAATTCAGCACTTCAGTTACTTCATCCAAATTTACCAGAAAACCACGAGATTTTGCCCCAAGAAATCCACAACAGCTTTCTGCACCACAGAGGCAGCGAACCTTGGCACCACCATACCATTCAAAATTGTAGTCATATCCTAATTCCGTTCCTTTGGATATATCTTGTTTTGCAAATATTCCAACCCTTACTTCCCCCAACACGGTCCATTTCCTTGTCTCACAATTCGGTTGGCTATAAACATGAAGAAAGAACTTAGTCAATATTGAATTCAAGCAAAACAAGCCATATTTTTCTATTTACATATTTTATGAACGTAAACTTGTCTCATAAGAAAAAAACTTGGTCTCAAGTGGCTAACCATGAATGATTAATAAACCTAGCAAGGCTTCCCTTTTTAGTAGCATCAATAGATTCAGAAGCATTTAGAGAAATGATAAATGCATCCTTGAGACCTGCATCAATCCACATAATGGTAAAATGGGATTTTTCAGATAGAAGTAATATAGGCATGTATAAAATAAATTTATGCTCTACCCTGAATTTCATAAGCTTGGGATCTTCGCTTGGCTTCTTTCCATGATATTACTTCTCCACAGTATTCAATGATAAACTGTCCAGCCTGAATTGGATAAAAAAAAAAGTTAATGAAAAATTACAATCATGAATCTACCTTATCAATCCATGCTAACGAGTAGGCAATGCAGATAATGCTTTTTAATATTTGTAAGTTCAGTCATAAATGAGGTAAAAAAAATGGTCAGATGAGCAATACGTTTTTTAGCAAGATATACTAAGCAGGAAAAAAATGTCACATCTTTGTGAATAATATAGGCAGACTAATATGAAATGAATGCTAGAATAGCAGATATCAGGCAACTGATGAATGCCTATTACGTGATTGCAAAAGTTTGCATTGAGGTTAGCAAACTACCACCTTTATATCCTCATCAGCTAGAAGACCCCACCCTCGGCCTTGAGTTTTAAACAACCTTGTTTGAGCATATTCACATTTCTGAAATCTCTGTAACATGAAAATAAAAGACATAAAAAGGATCATATATCAGAATCATCATAATTAAAAAAGAAACTCAAAGAATACCTACTTTGAGCATGTTATTCTCCTAAAGTTTGCAATAGAAAGAAGACATTACCAAAATTAAATTACTAATAACATAAGGCATGTGGGAACAAAAAAAAATTAACAAACACATTTGAGTTTCGATAAGTTAAATGGTATATTATTAGTATATTGTGCATATTTAAACACTAAGGGAAATTATGTCACAGTTACACATTTCAACTAATATAAGAATAAAACTAGGAGAAGAATTCATATTTTTTGGGGGGTCCTCTTTTTCCAATGGCCATCTCTCTCTCTCTCTCTCAACTCTTATTGGTGCTCCCATAGAGTGGTCAAGGTTCAAGTCTGAAGAAGGGCTTGTAAATGGGATGGCTAGGGGCTATATTCAATCAAATGGTAAAAGCTTATGCTGCCAAGCACAAGTGTTCGGGTTTGAGTCTTGACAAATACAACTTCATCTTGGAAAACACTGCAGAATGATACCGTATTAGTGTCACCCTTTACAAGACCCTACATATATTAAGACTGGCATTAGGTAATGACCATTGCTGGTTTTCATAAGCGTGTACATGTGTCTTTAATTGACTTGTAATAAATACAAGTACACAATGCGTTTGAACCCACAACTAAAACCTCCACCATTGACTTAGAGATGAAGAATTTGCCATGCGAACTAGAGCTCATTGGCTCTGTATTTATGCATACCAATGATAGGATATATGTATATACATAAAATAACTTTTTCTGTTTTTTTCTTTCTTGTCAGAAATAAACTTGTTTTGAAAATGGTTGAATCATTGGAAGTAAAAAAAAAAAAATGTAGACGATAACAAATGGCAAGTACAATAACATTTGGACACTGAAACGTCAAATCAATTCAAATTTAGAAAAGGGAAGTAATAGTATGATCAAATCACAAAGACAAATGAACGTTTAGAAAAGTGGATATAAGAAAAAATGAGTGCAGGATGTACATAGACATGAAAGGCATCCATAATTACCTGATTCCTGCAGAAGACACCACAAGGGCAGTAACCAGGAGTGCATTCTGTGCTGGTTAGCACATTCCAGCACCTCTCCCCACATGCACTATCAGGATAATTAGCATTATATTTGCATTCACAGATAGCAATATCCTCCTCCTTTTGCTTCTTGTGCCTAGAAAAACAAAAAATCGTCATGTTATAATTATTATATAGACAAGTGACAAGTCTTTAGATTATCATTGAATCAAAAATATTTTTTTGTATCATTGAATTAATAACATTGACTTTTTGTAAATAAATTTACAACATTAACAAACATATTAATAATTAACATTCACCACTCATGATCCTCCCCAACTTTTTCTTTTTCAAGTATTTGTACAAACTCACAGAATGCTGCGGTATAGTTGTTTAATAAGATAGGTTGCTGCTGATAAGACAAGAATACCTTCTGAAACTCCTATTCTTAAATGGTAAACGTATGTTTCTTCATAATTACAATTGCTGTTATTTGTATTATTATTATTAACGGTTGAAGATAAGGTTAGGAAAGATATATGAGAATTGAGGTGAGGTTTACTTCCTAACAATGAATGAGCTGTTAGCAGACACATGCATTCATGTGCAAATACTTACATGTAAAGAGACTCAACCATTTATTATATTGCCAAGACCGATCCAGAAATTAACTTAGGACTCATTTGCCATACAGTTTGATTGAGTGTGTGGTTCACAAAGGATTCAAGCTTAATTTTCAAGCGTGCTACACATAAAAGGAACTCTATTTAGAAATCTCATATCAAGAGATATATATATATATATATATATATAAATCCATTTTATCAAAAAAACACTAGCTGCAAGTAGAAATAGATGATATCATTTAAAACAACTCAGCATCTATTAATCACTTGACCACAGACCAAGACGCGATAAAGTGACAAAATGTTCACTTCTTTTATTAGTTATAAGTTACAAGAGAACCCCACAATGTGTCCTCACAGTTAACAAAGTCTTTATGTATATCTCAGTACTCCATAGAGCATTCCAAAACTTCCATGATGATTCCCTAGTAAGAAGGGGAAACTGAGAAGTATGTTGCAACAATCCCAAAAAGATGGATATGCCATAGTGTCCTAGAAACATTTGAAGCCAAGACTGACCCCTCAAACGACTGTGAATGGTCCACAAACATCTATTATGAATGCTCTAAGAAATCCTTTTAAAAGGGAACATATATTACCTCTCAAAATGCAAAATTAAAATGGAAATCATCCAAAAGCAGCCAGTTCACCAGGAAAGAACCAGTTGTAGTTAGACATCAAGTAAATCAAAATAATTATGCTAAATCTCACCTAGCCCCTAAAACATCAAGTTCGAACCATGTTTATACCCTACTTTTCTCAAATGCTCTAAGTCATTAGCTAATTTTTGGGACAAGTAACAAATTTTATTAGAGTTTTAAAGGAGTGTAAGCTTTTTTTAAAAGAATATATAAGCAATGTAATTTTTTTGAATACGCAGAGGGACGCAACCCTAGAGAGTTAGGAGCTATTTTCAGTAAACCTCCAATCATCAAGAGTGCTGAACACTAGCTTTTAGTTCTGCTGTCGTCCTCTCACAGGCCTTCAAAAGGATTGCAAGCCTAGTACATATAAAATATTAAAAATAAATAAATGATGCCCTAATAAATCTCCAGTACTTCCTTTTGAATCATCCATGGCTATATGCCATTTCCCCACCCTCTCAGTCTCATACAAATATGTATTTATATGATTTCTCAAATAGATAACTATGCCTCACTTGGAAGGAAATATGAAGTAAATAATTGGCCAACAGTACATACTCAGCAAAGAAAACCTTAAGAAGAAAGGAAACCAAAAACATAAAATGAAATCTTACTTTCGATATGAGAAATCATTTTGATTGATTTGAATATATTCTGGCAGATCTTCAGTGTGTTGGTCCTTCAAGCAAAACATAGTCCATGTTACTCACGTAAGTTCTGAAAATAGGAACAAATAAGGGGAAAAAGGCCCCTCTCCTTGGAGCTAGAAACTAAAAATATATATATATATAGATATATATTCTTGAAGCAGAGCTGAGAGCATGAACAAAGACAGACTGACATTAAGTTCAATGATAGCCACACAAGATCAATAAGAAGTGCATATATTGTACTTTATAAACTAAATGAACAAATTAAGATGCATGAAACCTGATATTCACAAGTTAAACTAAGAAAGTGTAACAAAATTGCACACAACATGTTTAAGCTACATTATAAAAAATAAGAAAAAGAACTTGCGGAAAACTAAAAAAGTTTCAAGCATATAGCAAAAAGAAGGAGCATACCATTGAGATTCCAAACAGTATCCTTAGACAAAGAGCATCATGTCGGCTGGCTAAGTAAATGCAGAGCTACAACCCCTTACTGCCTTACAAGCACCACCGATACCTACTAAATCAAGAAACACATGATTAACATTCAAGCTCTTCATGCTTTAAATTTCAAAATCGAAACACATGCAGTTCTCGTATCTTCTCCAGATGATGAATTATCATTCTCCAGTAAAATCGAATGCTGAAAATAAATGGATAAATTTTGAGTCATCACCAGCAAAAATTAGCCAGTTTTATGCTATTTCGATAGGTTTAATAACATACTCTCCAAAAAACAAAAACAAAAGGAAAAAGTTACGCAATGTAATTAAGACTGAAAGAAGAACAGCTAAATGATTAGAATTTCGATGATTTTAAGATCATAAAATGTAATGGAGATGAGAAACTTACGCGCCCGTAAAGCAGCAAGGGTTTATGGGATTCCCAATTCGCCTCGAAGAGAGAGCGAGGGGGAAGGAAAACTTGCAAACGACGCCGTATAGAGGCTTGATGAACGACTCGCCGTTAGTCTAATGTTGGTAGCAAGGTTTTGAGTTCCGGCCGAAAGGATCGAAATTTTTCATTCTGGGATAGTATTCGATCTACCATACCTTTTTGTTCCATCTCAGTATAAATTTTGGCTATTTCGGTTTTTATTTTGTTTTGGATTATTTTTATAAATTTTTTTATGTTTAAATGATATATTTTTTTAAAATATTAAAAAAATATTTATATATTTTATAACTTTAAATATGTCCTCTTTTTTTTTTAAATATCGTTATTCTTTATATTTTTTATTTTATTTTATTTGTTTTTATGTCTCAATTCAAGTTTGTATTTTTTTGACTTATATTTATTTTATAAATCTTCAATTCTTTTAAAATGAGATGAAATAAATTAAAATAAGTTTGATAACCAAATAGAGTAAGCCTCATTCGATTATCTTGGACATTCTCAAAAGAGAATCTTAAAATGAATTTGAAATTTGAGTACAACCTTTATATTAATTGATGAAAATAAAAATATTAGTGATGAAGTGACGACCAGCTAAAATATTAAATTTAGAGTTGTGACCAATAATGAATTGATAATAAACTAAAAACATTAGGCCAAAAGATTGAGCTTATAATAGCTATATATGATCTTGGTCATCTATAAGTCCATTATCAAAAGGATATAAATGGATTTGAAGTTTCAAATAATGTTCATAACAAACAAAAATCCAATAATAAAAAGACTCTAAATTAATAAAAGAATATTCTAAATGCATGGATTCAAAATGAAATATGGTTAAACAGTGATAAAGATTTTGTGAGATGTAAGGCTAGTAGAATAACTTTAAAATAAATAATCTACATGATCAAACCTAGCATTAAACAAAGATTCTAAATTTCTAGTGATACCTTGAGTATAACAGAAAATAATATGAATGAGAGAGAATGTGGGAGAGAGAATTTGAAAGTTACATAGGCCTTCAGGTGATCTACATTCACATAGCATCAATCGGTCATTCACGCAAACAAAGAAGAAAATATCACAAAAGAGCAAGCTTACTTATGAAGGAGTCTAGGTATCAAACTCTTGTCGGGAAAAGAGCCTTTGGTGGTGCATATTGTAGTCCCAGAAGTGGTACACCACCTCATCCATCTAGAGAAGCCAATAGCTTACGGCAAACTTACAAGCTTTTCACTGACCTCAATTGTAAACAACAATCGAAAGACAAAACATAAACATGAATAAAAAGTCTCATGAGTCAAAGCTATAGGTTTTTTCACCCTGTCTATTTGTTGTCCTCCTATTTGTCCTCCATGAAAGTAAGCTTGACTCACTTCCAGCCTCGTTGTTTTCACGTTACTAGTCACAAGACTACTTTTTTTGGGATAAACGTCACCTGCTCATCCCTTAGAATATAAATAATTAGGCCTAGAAAGTTAATGTGACAGAGGTGATAGAATATAAGAAAATTAATTTTTATTTACAAAGAAATTACGTAAAGATAAGATAAGATAAAATAAGTATTTTCAAAAATAAAATCTTTGGATTTGATAATTCTGAAAATAATCATGAAAATTAAATCAATAGATTTGATAATTATGTAATCAAATCCAAATAATAACCCAAATCAATTGATTTGATTTATGCAATGATAATAACCAAAACCATTTCACTGATTTCATTACTCAAATTGTTGAATTGATTTAAAAAGTTATGCACTCAGCCAACCAAATATCAAACATAATGCATCCTGAAGCTATGATTCTCGAAAGCAATGCTGCAAAAAGTCGATGGTATTGATATGTTTTCAAATTAACAAGTAAATTAGAAACATGTGACAATTGTTTAAGGCATTCAGATAGTTGTAGACAGGAAGTAGTCGTTAATTAAATCATTATATATATATATATATATTTTCCAAACCTTGCAATTGTTGCCTCATGAAATCATCATAGATCATAAGAACTTTATTTGCCTAATCATATTTTTATGCTTATTTCATTAATACTAATTGTTGGTAAGACAAAATGCACAAATTATGCTACGAGGACTCATGCAACACATGTAAAATGCCAAGTTGAGGGTATTTCAAAGAATATAAGATTTTATTTGAATAGTGGATTGAGATGAGATGAGTTAAAATAAAAATTAAATAAATTATTATTTTTTAATATTATTAATATTTTAAAATTTTAAAAAAATGAGATAAGATGATAAAAAATGAATTAAGATTATGTTTAAATCTAAATTGGGTCTAACAATTAAGCTGGGCTGCTTTTTTATACTTTGTTTTTTGGCTTTTTTATTAATATTATTTTTCTCTCCATCAAAACTACAAAACATAAAGGAAAAAGAAAAAGTAAAAAAACAACAGCTAGGCTGTCTTTTATCTCCCAAATGATTTGGCCATGTTCGTTGACCAAAATACTATCATATTCCCCTGCATACCCAACTGAGTCCCAGTGGGATAGTACTTGCAAGAACCAATTCGATCTTGCCACGTCACTAAGAATTTGTCAAGTTATCTTAGCTAGATGAGAATATTCTCAAATCAATAATTAAGTATATATGAGAATATTTAAGTTTGTTATACCTTTACATTAAATAAGTCTATCAATAATACTATCGAGTCATTTGTAACATCCTAATATTACACTCTCGTGTGGAAAATTTTCTATCCGTCACTCTTTAATTCTTATTTTGATGATGTGGCAGGATCAGAGCCGAAAAGAGAAGTTAATAACTGTGGGTAGATTAGACATTTCAAGCAGTTAATCAAATTTCACTTTAAAGGCCTGAGTAAAAGTGGGGGAATTTCATTTTTCTATATATGATTGTACAGAATTTTTCTTATGAAGGTATCTCTCTCTTCTCTCACGAGAAAAAGAGAAGTGACATACTTATAAAAATTTGAAATTCTTAAGTCTTATTTATTTTGATAAATAAAATTAAAAAATTTATTTTAAATTTATCATTATATTTTTTAAAATTTTCATATAAAATATAATAAAAAATTCAATTTTTTCAAATTCTAAAACTACTTTTTCAAATTTCAAAAGAAAATTAATATTATAATAATATTTTATTTTTTTTTAATTTTTATTTCAACCCGTCTCACCTTATTTTTAAAAATAAATCGGCCTCAAAGTAGACAATATTTTTCCTACAAAAATATCTCTCTTCTCTCACGCAAAGGGAAAAATAGACAAGATGCTTAGGAAAATTTCAAATGTATAACATTTTTCTTACAAAGGCATCTCTCTCTCTTCTTTCTCTCCCCCCTCTCGTGCATAGAGAAAAAAAGACGCTTAAGGAAATTCCAAACTTTCCAACCACGTCTCAGATTTCACCCTCTTTCTCTCTCTATGAATTCTCAAAGGAAACCCTCAGAGAAGAGGGCCTTGATCTGAGCCCCAATATTATATTAACACCACAAAAGCGTGGCAAATCGAGTGTGGCTTTACAATGACTTGGGGGAGGGGGTCCAAATGCGAGTGAGATGAACAACCACAAGTTCCAAGTCTTTGAGCCCATGCTCGCGTGAGTGTGATTAAGAGTGTGTTATTCCCTCATGGCAAATCGCGTGTATGAAACCTGGAGAGGATATAATGTAAGACACTTGTTTTTTTTTATTTGTTTGCATTTAAAACTTCTTGTTGTCGTGTTCCGCGGCTTGAGCTTCGAGGCAAGACTCAAACAGCTTTTACTTCTGAGAAAAATGGATGAGTGGGGGCGGTATCCTGAGATAGTTCCGATTCTTAAGTCAGTTTATGTGCAATTGGTAAAAGCGAGGTAAGAGTGAGGGAGAGTGATCACATAACTTTTGTGCGGTGAGATCTTTGACTATTTATAAGATTTGGCCAACCCTGACTAAACCGTTCGTGTTCCTTTTGCTGACTCTGAGCAGATCTTCTAGTCATTGGGATTTTGTCTCGCATGCTATCCCTTCTTCCAGTCCATTCCTCTGCCACAAGAGTATATCTGGGCTCCTTACTGCATTTAATGCGATGAGGGAGTACCTGCCCCTAGCCAGTATTCCAGGGACTTCCTCTGTCGTAGGGCATGTTTGGACTTCTAACATGTATTTAATGCGGTGAGAGCTGTGGCAGAGTTTGGTATTTATTGCAGCATGATGCGACTTCTATATCGTTCTCCAAACCTCCCGTTGATTAGTTCTCGTAGGCTCAAGTTCTTCTTTTGGACCTCCGGCTAATTAGGAATGGGCCTAAGTTCTTTGAGGCCCATTCCTAAATAGGAGGGTCTCCCCTCACAAAACTTAAGCTTGTTTTTGCCATCTGGGTGTGCTTTAGATTTGTTGGGTTTGTGAAAGAAAATTAGTGGGTCTTCATTGATTCAGTTATTTGTTTGGTGAATGTGCAGAAGGTTTCCTAGTTTTGATGAATTAATCTGCGGGATTGGGTTATTAGGTCGTTTCTACTTAATTCCATATTGTTTTTGCTGATAAAATGGAAGTTTGACCGTATGTATTAACGATCATCATCACGTTTTTCTTGTCGGCTTCCGTACTCAAGAACTGAACTCGATGTGTTTTGTTTAGTTTAGTGGATTTCAGTTGGCGTTAATGGAAATCTTAAGCTTATAATTAGAACTCCTTTCTAAAAAATTTATTTTATTTTTAACACCGTTAGCAACTAATGAAGGTGCTAGAGCTGGTTTGGTGTATGCGTTCGGTGAACGAGAAAATCAATGAAGATACTTCATAATAGACTGATTTTCTTTTATAAATTTTGTTTACACTTTGACTTGGGATCAACTTGGGTTCGGTGGCCAAAGGACGCATCATATAAATTATCTTTGCTTGGCTAAAAAAATGGAGGAGAAAAAAAAGTCATCTTTTAACTTTTTAAGTATCTTGTTATCACACCTAATTCAAAAGGGTTGTATGTTAGGCTTAATTTGAAGACATGAATGATTGTGTCTAGTGAGTCCATCGTGCTAACTATTCACAACAAACTTTCTATTTTTGCCTATTGGTTATACTTCTCATAACCCCTAACTTTGAACTGCAATGTTATTCTTGTTTTTGGGTATTTACGAAATTATGAGTGCTATATGGGTAAGGGTATTGCGCATGAAGCTCCCAATGTGTTAATTCTTGCAAAAATGTATTTTTGAGTGGTTGCAATATTGCTTTGTTTCACATCGAGGCAGAAAGTTGAGGGCGAGTGCATTAGTCCAATCCTCTAATACCTGGACTTTCATCTTCCTTGAATCTTTGTAGTTTCATACTAAACAGGACCATGTTTAATAGCTTCTGAAAGTTTCATATTGGTTAATGCAGTCTCCACCTGCTATTCATTGTAGATAAGTGAAATTATTATCTAAAAGAGGAAAAAAGTGGAGGTTGCTTGAAATTGGGTAATATACCCAGGTAAGGCTCACGAGTAATTAGAAAATTATTTATTGGAAATCCTGGGTTAGTAATATAATTGAAAGGCTATTTGTTTTGTGGGAATACTTATATGAGATAATTAACCACTCAGTGGGATGATATGTCCAGATAAGTTCTCTCTCACTCATCTGTCTTCCTAAATGTTCTGTTGAATTTGTTTCAAAATATATGGCTTTATGAATATTATTTTTCCATTCAATTTTGTATGGAAGTATTTATCGTCTACTTTTTGCAGAAGTTCATCCTTGGTGGGAGGTTGATATTTGGACCTGATGCTAGATCGCTGCTTGTTACGTTATTGCTTATTCTTGTACTAGTTATCATATTTTGTGTATTTGCTGCAAGGCATCTTCGACATGAATTTTTACAGCATAATGCGAGATATGTGATTCTTGTAGTAGCGATTGTCTTCACTACATAGGTAAGTCTGCTTAATCTCTTATTTACTTGCCACTGAACATTTTCATGATATTATGTGAATTTGTTTGATCGCATGCTTTTGTATATGTTCATGTTTAGATGGATGACTGATACTTGTGCAGTCACTAACAGGCACATAATACTCAATTTTTGCATTGTAATCTTATGATCAAGACAAGTAACAAATTTCATTATCAATATCACTGATCTAAAGAACTAGTCACATCCAAGTCCCAAGCCCATAGTGCAAGATATCTAAGATATCTGGCACTAGCATCAATAAAAATGTGTCATGTAGTTGATGTTATTGTGATGTTTAGCTTTTTCTCTCTTTTTTTTTTTCAGATGATCACAAGCCGATCAACAACCATAAAGTTTTTTACAACTTTATCCCTGCTCGTTTTCTCAAAATATTATAACTTTATCCATAAAGTTCTTGCCAAGTCATTTTCCCTTAAATCTTAACCAAAATAGGGAAAGATATGTAGATCCTAAGTCAAGTGTCACAAGACTTTGGAGTGTAAATACCACAATTGGTGGTTAAACTAGAATTTACCATTTTAACATTCTAATGAGAAATTGCTTATCCACATTAGTTGTTTTCCTTTGGGGAGAGTTGGGTGGTGTTGTATAACTTTTAAGTTTAGTCTTAAGGTACCAATTGTATTTTTCCCTTTAAAGAGTTGGAACAAACTACATGTCAACATGCAACAGTCAAAAGGAGGACTTTGGATGAGCTATGTCTCAAACATCCTCGATTTGATTCCGCACTAAGAGTTCCTCTGATTATTTGACACACGGTTTTGGTGGATGGCATTTAGGGTTTTGCTCTTCACAGGTGGGTTTGACGAACCCATATTTGGAAATGAATTGTAACAAATATCTTCATCCTTTGAGATGTTTTTTTTTCTCATAATTGATCTGTTAGGTTTTGACATGGCTTTAATATTCATTGTTGATCTTGATAGGTTTTGGTACTTCTTTTCTTACTTCAGCCTGGGACCCGGCTATTATTCCATGTAATTTACATCCACCAGAGGAAGAAGAAATGTTCTATCGCCGTATTGCAAAGTATTGTGGTACCTGCATTCTATATAGACCTCATTGTTGCTCCCATTGCTCCATTTGCAATAACTGTGTGAAGCGTTTTGACCACCATTGCCCTTGGGTTGGCCAATGCATTGGTCTAGTATGTTGTTAAACATTGAAATCAAATTTATTTCACTCATGAGATCTGTATTTATTTCACTTATGAGATTTGCATTGGTCTGCTATTTTTGTCATAATGTTGTGTTCTTGGCCCCTGTTTGTGCAGCGCAACTATCGTTACTTCTTTATGCTTGTTTCTTCAGCAACTCTTCTTTTCATCTGCATCTTTGCCATGACAGCTTCGTACATCAAGGTTCTGATGGATGATGTTGATGGCACAGTTTGGAAAGCAATGAAAGAATCTCCTGCATCTGTGATACTAATGGCCTATTGTTTCATTTCTCTGTGGTTTGTCGGTGGACTTACTGGCTTCCATTTGTACCTTATTGGCACAAACCAAGTTGGTTATTATCTTTTTTGTAAATTTGTGCTTTTAGCATTGATACTTATTGAGCAATTCAAGTTCCATGCTAGGCTCAAGCTCATTCAACAAAAGATTCAAAACAGTGTAGGTACACCTAAAAAAGGAAGAAACGGTGTAGAAAAAGATAGGAAATTGATTAGCCATTTTATGTATGAGGACATTGAAAGCACAAAGTGTATAGAAAAGGGAGGAAATATCATCCTATCAAAGCATATAACTTTTTAAGACCTTGTTTTTAACTATTTTTTGGGTGGGGAACATTTGGGTGTGAACTTTATGAGTTTGCGGCCAATGTACAAGAAATATGCATATTTGCTTCCAAGTAGCTTTTGATCACTATTATCAACCTTTTCTTTTGTTGAAATGAAAGATTGCCAGCATTGTTTACCATGTGCGTTTAACCAACTTGATTAATATCGCTTGATGTTGTTCAGACTACCCGGGAAAATTGCCGGTATAGAGAAGAAAACAGGATCAATGTCTTTGACCGGGATTGTTTGAATAACTTTCTTGAGGTGTTTTGCACAAAAGTGAAGCCCTCAAAGAACAACTTCTGGGCTTTTGTTTAAGAGGAGGTACAAAGGCCTACCCCTTCGCCTTTAGGTGTGGATACTCTTTCAAATGTAGAAGATTATTTAGATATTAGTGAAGACCTATTGAAGATCTCCCAGCGTCGCAATATTTTTGAAATTGATGAAGACATGCATGAGAGGGAGCAATGAACCTCCAAATAACACCTTCGATGCTGATTCAATTTTGGGTTTGGATCATCAAGCTCCTACCATTCAGTTTGATGCTCGTCACTCAAGTTGGGGAAGAAGTACTAGGAGCTCGGAAATTGCCCCATAAGTCTTTGCAAACTTCAATGTCACTGAAAGTAGAAGTTATGTCGCCGCAAAGGAAGGACGTCAATGATGGGGTAATTAAATTTGTTTATTTGAGTGTTAGCATAACCACCACTTGGGTGATGCGTGATTAGTTTGATGTTTTTTTCCTCGTTTGGGAGGGAGTTGGGGTTGATGAGAGGTTTACAATTATGCCAAGGGGATTGCAATTTACCCATTTTCCAAGTACAGGACTTTTTTTACTTATTGTGGGAATGTTAGCTTTACTATTTTTTAGAAAGTTTATAAATGTGTGTAATTGTTTGAGAGATGAGGAGAAAGTCTTTTGCAATTGTTCCTTTTTATTCTTTTATCGTATCCATGGATATTGTGTATTCTACTCATGTGGATCAATTCTCAAGTTCTGGCTCTATTCTTCTATGTAAATAAAAACCCATAGCATTGAACTAGAAAGCAAATCCCCATAATTTCTACAGTTTATAATGAAGATATAGTACCTCTGTACCTGCATTTTTTAATTTTCATTGTAGACATTGAATCGAACGTTGGGAATTATGATTGGCTTAGGCTCAGCCAATTAAACCGTGATGATCTTAACCCTTGCTAGCTAGCTCATACAATTACAGCTATGCTATATATATACACAGCAATGAACAACTTTTTGGCCGTATTTTGAGGATCACTAGTAATTAATTATTCAGCTCATCCCACTAAAACAAACTCTAATTAATGAACTATATATTCACCTACACTAACTAATGAACCTTCCTAAGAACTTTTCCCATGCATGCAAGACTAATTTTGTAATGTCCAAACTCTTTCTGAATTTTGACTATAAAAAAGCTTGACATAGCCATTCTTTCTCATCGAAAAAACTCTCTGAACCGATCCATTAACCTCAGGTGCAACAATCTTCATTCATGTACTAATGGATTCCCAGGGTCATTTGGTATTAGGGTTAGTCCTAATTTCCATGCTCAGCTTATTTTTCTATTCTTCTTTAGGAACAAATGTAGACCCACCCCGTATTGGTTGAAGGTGTTTGCAAAGAAGCTGAAGAAAGTGAATTTACCAAAGGAATCTTAACCTATATGAACTATTTACAAGCATTGGAAATTGATTGCCAAGCTCGAACCATATCGAATCTCAAAGATCTTGCTAAAATTGCTCTTGAATTAGGTGTAGCCAATGTAACAGAAAGTCGAGCCTACGTTGATGATTTGCTCAAGAAAAATCGCACAAGTGCACCCCTCCAAGAGTGCTCCTAAGGGTATGACTCAGCGATTGCATCATTTGTAACGCCCAGTCCTTGAGGGGTTGGAGAGTTACTTCTTATTATTAAAACTCACATTTCAACCATATAATTATAAATTCCAAATTCACAAAATCATAAAGATACTTTGATTCAAACTAATTTCTTCAATATAAACAATTCCCAAAATACTAAGTCATCAAAGTACAATAATTTTTTTATTAAACTCCACCAATACTTATAAAGAAACTATTTATGCTTAATCTACCATTATTAAGTCATCTCACACAATGTTTCATAATCTAATTTTCAACTGAAATATTCAAACTCATCTAAAAAATATTTGGAGATAAGAGGTGAGCTACCAACAATTCAATAAGCAAAATGCATATACTAGTATGTAAATATGAACATTTATAACTTTATCATGCAAAACAAGACACTTTCTTTCAAAGTACGGAAAGCCAAGTTTTTACTTTCAGAATGTAGAAACAAACTTGTTACAAACATCAGAGCGAAACTTCCAGAAATCATTCTTATTCAAAAATTATTTGGCATATAAAATTTTAAAGAAAACATAATACCATATTTAACCTCCGTGGTGGGGTTGTGCCACATTTATAACATGTGATCAAGCCACATATCTATGTTTAACTCTCGTGGTAGAGTTATATTACATTTATAACCCGTGATCAGGCTGTATCCACTATTCTTATTTGTGGTAGGACCATATCAAAACAAAAGAGAACATTAGAATGTTACATCATCACAAAAACAAACACTAAACATATTCAGAGCATTTCATATATTCAAAATAGCAAAATCAAAAATATCTTCTTTTATTCACAACAAAAATTTTACCACTTATACACCAAAAGAATTTTCATGTCATCAAAATCACACTTTTCAAAAGATTCTTATTCGTTTTTTTTAGTTCAAAATGCACAAAAATAAACTCATATCTATATTAGTCATGACATAACAATACCTTTTCTTATTAGAATTTATGTAAATACAAAATAAACATCTGTGATCGTTTTCAAATTTTCTTTTCATAAATGGATATGCATTTCTTTTAAAGTCAACTTCCCTTTATTTCTTTTATGAAATGTTAGTATATGAATCCTGCTTACCGTACTTCTTAGCTATTCAGAATCATTCTCATAACAATGACAACATAAATCCGACCATCACCTATTGAATAGTCAAGCTTAACTTTCTTAAATCTTGATCGCATAAATATACTGATACTTAAACCCAAAATTTCAAGGCCGTTAACCTATTTTAATTCTTCATACACCAAAAACTCTCGTAACTTTAGCAAGTCATCACTTATCAAATTCCTCAATATCCTTTTAATAATCACTTAACTAAATACCAACTCTAAAATATCGAAAATTCCTTCTCTCTCTTGATTGTAAGGTTAGGTTTTTTGTTGCGCAGAACAGAGTCTCTTCCAATGAGAGTTTAGTGCAATTAGGGTTTTTCGATAGGGATCCCAAAATGGAAATGAATGATTTAACAAAGCAGTGGTCCAAACTAAAAATATCTTTGGAAGAAAGCGAAATCTTTATGATACCAACACAAACCTTGAATGACAGTATTCTTTGAGGAAAGTTCTATATCGTTGGTGCGGTTATGTCTGAAAAAGGAATTAATAGCGAGGCATTCAAAGCTTTTATGTCACATATTTGGCGACTAAAAGGTTGGGTCAAATTCAAGGAACTAGGTAACTATAAATTTCTCCTTGAATTTCAGTTTCTTGTTGATAAGGCTAAAGTACTAGGGGGTAGACCATGGTTTTTCTATAATCTCCTTCCAAGAGATTGATGAAACCATACCTCTTGACAAAGTTAAATTCAAATTCGAACCCTTTATCCTCAATGACTAAGGATATTGGCAAAGAGCTAGTGGCCGCGATAAGCCATGTTATAAAAATAAAAGCTGATTCTGAAGGAATAGCTTGGGGAAGTTGTTTAAGAACAAGAGTAGCTATTGACATGACCAAGCCGTTGATATGTGGAAAATGGGTTCAACTTGAAATAAGAAATGTTAGGCAACAGTGAAATACGAAGGATTACAATCCTTTGTTTCCAATTCGGAATTTCAACCTATAGAGGCAATAGATATCAATTACCAGGAAATGAGGAACAACAAGACCTGCAATATGACCCGTAGCTAAGAGCTCAGCCTAAAAGCTTAAAAGCTTTTGAAACTAGAAAATATGAAAGTACAAAGAGCTCGAATAAACATCAGGACAAGTCCTAAGAAGAAAGCATGAAAAATGCAGTCAATAAAGAGATCAATCTACAGATGATATCAGAGGCAAAACTCAAGCTAACAGTGTGAAGATTGAAACTGATGACAAGAGATCCAAAAAATGATTCTAATTCCTCCAGAAAGGATGATCATATAAGGACTAGAAGAAGAAAAGAGGTCTTAACTAAAGGGCAGAATGCTACTCAAAAGAAGAACAAAGCTGAGGCAAAAGCTATCGACACCAGTATGGAATCTGGAATCTGATTAGGTGGTGGTTGCTAGGCAGCCCCACCAAGGCCAATGATTGACATTAGCTAGAATTGTAAGGGGCTTGGCAACCCCCATACAGTGAGAGAACTTCACTTACTTGTGAAGACTAAGGAACCAACTTTTGTGTTTCTTATTAAATCTAAATGTAAAAGAGGAAAAATGGAGAAGATCAGAAATAAAGTTAAAGTTGGGTTTAACTCTAGTTTTGTAGTAGATAGTATTGGTTTAAGTGGATGACTTGCTTTCCTTTAGGATAACAGTTTTGACTTCAACTTAGATACCTATTCACAATAGCATATCTCTATGACTTTGAATCATGAGGAGTCAAGTAAGAAGCTATTATTAATTGGTTTCTATGGCTCTCATGTCACTTCTAATAGACACAATAGTTGGAAACTTTTGGAAATACTAAAGTTGAATTTTGAGTAGCCTTGATTATGTTTTGGTGACTTTAATAAAATTTTAAGTTACAATGAAAAGTTTGGATATGCCTTTAGACCTCAACAACAGATCAACTTTTTTAACAATTGCATAAATTTTTGTGAACTGGGTGATTTAGGGTATGATGGCCTTAAATTCACTTGGTGCAACAAGAGGAATAGAGCCCATTTTACCAAAGAAAGAATTGACAGAGCCTTGGGTAATCATAGAAGGACTGAAACTTTTGCTGAAACTAATATTGTAAACATGGCAACATTAACTTTTGACCATTGTTCTTTATTGATCGGCTGCAAGATCCACAACAGATAAACTAATATGAATCACAATACCAGAGAGAGTTTTTAGATATGAAGTCAAATGGAACCTATATGATGATTGCCACATAATTATTAATTGAAGCTGAAACTCTGCTCCAATGCAACAAGGATGGTAGCTGCAGACAGTCCAAAATAAACTCAATAGTTGCTAACAGTCACTGGTTCAATGGCACAAGGCTAACACTAGAGATCACATGAAGAGCACACAGAGGAAGTTAAACCAGCTGGCTAATCTGCAAAATACAAATTATGACTCCATGAGGCTATAAGAAACATCCAGCAAGAGATCAATAGAAGCCAAGAGATAGATAACATAAAATGGCAGCAAAGAGCTAAACAACTATAGTTAGAAAATGGAGATAGGAACTCAAGCTACTTCCATAGATGTGCAAATTAAAGAAAGAAAACCAATGAAATAAAGAGGTTGATAAAAGAAGATAGTTCAGAAATCAGCAACCCCTAGGCCATTAAGAACACCTTCTACCAATTCTACTAGGACCTATTCTCTATTGCTCATCCAAACAACATGGACAAATATCTCTAGTACGTGCACTCGAGAGTAACAACAGACATGAACAGGGATTTAATCAAGGAGTTTACTGCTGAATAAATTAAAGAAGCTATTTTTCATATAAACCCTTTGGGTTCTCTAGGGCCAGATGGCTTCTCTGCTTTCTTCTACCAAACTCAATGGGAAATAGTTGGAGAGGAAACCACAAAGGTAGTACTTGAGGTACTTAAACATGGAGGTAATTTAGACTCTATGAACTAGATTTATATAGTGCTTATTCCTAAAGTAAAAAACCCAAAATCTGTCACAGATTATAGGTCGATTTCACTATGTAATGTCTTTTATAAAATAGCCTCAAAAGTCATTTTCAATAGGCTAAAACAGGTCCTTAATCAAAGTATTTCCCCAACACAAAGTGTATTTATGCTTAGTAGAATGATTCAAGACAATATCATTGTGCATTTGAAATTCTCCATTCCATGACAACTAAAAGAAAAAGACAGCAGTGACACACAACCATAAAACTTGATTTAAGCGAAGCTTTTGATAGGGTGTAGTGGATTTTCTTAAAGAAAACTATGGAAAAGTTGGGCTTTAGTGATATATTTACTAGCTTGATTATGACCTGTGTTTCTTCAGTATCTTATTCATTGCTTATCAATGGCAGCCCCTAAGATTTTTTTAAGCCATCTAGAGGAATTAGGCAAGGAGATCCACTCACTCCTTACCTTTTCCTATTTATGGGGGAAGTTCTTAGCTCTCTTCTCAACCAAGCCGAATTCAATAAAGATATCAAGGATTTTCAATCAATAGATGAAGCTTAAGCATTAACTACATCTTCTTTACTGATGATAGCATCCTCTTTTGTAGGGCAACAACAAAAAAAAGGGCTGCAATCAATGGAATTCTGCAACTATACAAGGCAACTTCAGGTAAAAAACTCAACAAGGCTAAATCATCTATATTTTTCTGTGCTAGTACAAAACAAGATACTAAAGATTAAATATTGAGTATTGCTGGCACAAAGGCAACAAGATTCTATGAAAACTATTTAGGTCTTCTAGCAATTATGGGTAGATCTAAGCAAGCTGCCTTTAAAGGAATTTTGGATAAAATTAGAAACAGGATCAATAACAACAATGCCCTTTTAGCAAAGCAATGCTAAGGTCCTCAAAATGAAATATTTTCCCCAAGATGATTTTTTTGGAGCAAAATTGGGATCAAGACTATTTATAATTTGGAGAAGTTTATATGCTGCCAGAAAATTGGTGGCTGCTAACATTAGTTGGAGAGTTGACAATGGGATATCTATTAAAATATGAGATAGTAACTGGATACCAAATGCGTCTTGTCAAAGGGTTCAATCCCCAATTAAAATTCTTCACAAAGAAGCCATGGTTGCTAATCTTATACAAGAAGATACTAAGCAATGGAATAGAGCATTAATTGAAGCAATTTTTGAGCCACAAGAAGCAGACTTAATAAGAAGAATTCCTATAAGTATCTCTGCAGAAGAGGATAGACTCGTTTGACAGAATTCAAAAGATGGTTTATCTACTGTCAAAAATGCATATCACAGATTCAAAGAGATGCAAGATTAACAAAAAGGTCAATCTTCAAATTAAGCTCAAAACAGATTTGAATGGACCAATTTCTGGAAATATAACATTCCAAATGCTACTAAAATGTTTATGTGGCGAGCAAGCATGGAATCTCTTCCCACCAGACTGAATCTCTTCAAAAAGAAAATAATTGATTCTCCACTGTGTATTTTATGTAACAGAGAAGAGGAATCCATCACACATGCTCTCTGGAAATGTGAGGCTACTAAGGATGTTTGGGGTCAAGCTTCTAAAATATTCAGAAACGAAATGGGGGACCTGACATCTTTAAAGATCTTTTTGAACAACTCCAAGCAATTTGTGACATCCAGCTTATGGAACAATTCTCCATGATTGCCCGAGCTATTTGGTTAAGAAGAAACAGATTCATCTATAAGCAAACATTTACTCATCCTTCCCAAGTTGCTTCAAATGCTTGCTTGGCCCTTCAAGAATACCAGGCTGCCAATTTGCTCTTCAGGCCCTACAGACCCTAAGTCCAAACGTATCAACAAAGCCGGTGTCCTCCCCCTCTAAGAATCATGAAAATTAATTGGGATGTTGCACTCAACCACAATCAGCACAGAATAGAAATTGGACTAGTTGCCCGGGACAATACAGGTACCACTCTTCAAACCAAATTACAAACCAAATTACTATCAAAATTTGGTTTTATGAACCCATTATTAGCAAAAGTTAACAGGCGCATTAGAAGCAGTTAAACTGGCAACTGAAATGGGGATTGATAGGGTCATTCTAGAAGGTGATAACTTACACATAGTAAACTCTATAAAACACAACTCAGATAGATATCATAGCGCAGGTGTCATTCTGAAGGATGTAAAAGTTATGTTATCTAATTTTCATCTTTGGAATGTATGCTTCATTAAAAGAAGTGTAATAGATTATCCCATCGCCTAACAAGATAGGCTTGTATGCTAGCTAAGGAGTGATTGAATTTCAGTCTTGTATTCCTCTGATTTTATCATCAATGAAGGAACGTATGTTTTCCTTTTCATAAAAAAATCAAGAAACTCAACTTTAACAAATATATAAATTCAATTTAAAAGAATAAAAATCGGCCCACGAGCTCCACCTTTGGCTTATTTATCATGGAAAAATAATATAAAAACAATATTTGGGAAGAGTTAAGACGGCTTTCACGTGATCAAACTTCAAAGTGCCTAACAACAATTTCTTTAAAAATATATATATAAGAAAATAAAACTAAGGGTATGCATGTTGTGTTTTACGTAGAAAAACAAGGCTACCTTAAAGAATAGATTTTCACCGAGAACAGGTTTTCACTAGGATGCCCAGTAGAGAACAAACCCACTGAAATATAACTAGATGCTTGGTTTTAAAAATTTAAGGGCAAAAATTATACTTTACTAAAACAAAACTTCAACACCGAGTACGAAATGTACGATAAAAAAGAATGCAAAGCTTACCCAGACCAAGGAATGGAGTCTCTCGCGAGAGAAAAGCCGCGACGGAGCTGGAGTGAAAGGTGACCGAGTCGACGGTGAACCATTGAGAGGAAGAGAGAAGATGAGAACACGGAGGGGGGGACCACGGCGTGCTACAGAGGATAAAAGTGAGAGAGAGTGAGGGGAGAGAGCACGGCATAAAGGAGGGGAAGCTTATCTAGAGATTAAACTAGACCAAACTATACCCTCGGGGTGACGGGTGGTTCTCCGCGTCATAGGGTTGGCGTCATGGGGTGCATGGTTGGGTTGTGCCTCACGATGGGCAAAAAGAAAACTCTGTTTTGGGCTGCAAAAACAGGGGACCCTTGAAGTTTTCATGGCTGGGCACGGTGGCTCGAGGGGAAAACTACGATGGCTGAGCAGCGGCAATCACAGGGGGCAGGGGTGGTGGCTGCTCAAGGGATGGGTAGTACTTTGTTTCGGGTTGGTTAAAACAGGGGTGTTACGGTGCAATCGTTGGGTAAGGGACTGCCGTGGCTGGGTTTCTCTCAGTCTGCGGCTCGGAGTGGCGTTATTGTGTGGAGGTGTAGGGTGGCTCGCGTGGGGGAAGAGGCTCACGTTGACGCATGGTGGGGCTTTGGCTTCGGTAATGGTAGTTTGGGGTGGAGGGAGTGCTGCAGGGGCGGATCCACTCCTTGGGTTAGCCCCCCAAAATTTTTCCAAAATTTATTTATAATAAAAAGTATATATAATTATATATATAATTAAAATTCTCTCTTAAATTATAAAAATAAAAATAAAAATTGACCCCCCAATTTTTTTTTTTATGAAAATTATTTTTTTAAATCTCAATATACATTTATTTATATTTTAATTTTTAACTTTATATAAACCCAAATTTTAATTTACATAATCTTACAGTTACTATAATAGTCTAACTCTAACAAAAAAATTAATTATAAATTTATATGATTGTAAAATTCATTAATCATAGTCACTTATTTAGTTTCACTCTAACTTGTATGATTGTGAGATATAATTTGTTAAAAAAGTAATAGCGTTACATCATTACTTAATAGAAAGTTTTCAAATTTATTCTTAATTTATAAAATTTTCTTAAATCATAAAAAAAAAAAGAGAAAATACTTAACAACAAATAATTTTTTTTTTAAAAAGAAAGAAATGGAGTACAATTCAAAAAAATAATATGCGTTTAGAGAGTTCGGTAACAACAGAATATGATATTTCTATTACTGATGATCATTCTTCTAAAATTTACACATACTGTGCATTTTATCGATCGCCCCCCCCCCAAACATAATATTCTAGTTTCGCCCCTGGAGTGCTGGGTAGGTGATTTTCATGAGATGAAGGTGGTGGCGCACGGCTGGGACCCTGGTTTAAGTGGTGTACATGACACCAAGTTGCGTCTCGGGCTGGGCTCGTTTGAGGGAATGAAGCAGTGGTGCAGCGCTGGGACTGCATGGCTTTGTATTTTCTTGGTTAGGTGCAGCAGTAGAAAAGAAATGCATTGGGTGATTCTAATTGCTGTGGTGAGGATCTTTATATATAAATAGTCGATTGGAAACCCTAGAGAAAATGCGAGAAAGCGTTTGACTGTTGATGCTATAAAAATCGGCTAATAGGTCAGGACAGGAAAAATAGTAATTACCGACCCACTAGAGTGAGTTGGACTTCATTGAGTGTCGTTTGGAGCCCTCGACGAAACTCCAATATGACTGTACGTACGTAGATAACAGATAAATAAATAAAGAGAGACACAATATTTACGTGGTTTGGCATAAGGCTTACATCTATAGGGATTTGGGAAAAAGGATTAACTATGATAAGTATTTTTACAGTCTCTCATGACTCACACTGTATAGGAAAAATATACATAAATCATATAGAGCTTGAGTCTCTCTAAGAAGGTTGAAGGAGATGATGCTGGAAAAGAACTCAGCCGAAGAGCAAGAGATAGAGAGTAAGCGCCAGTAAGAGAGAGATCGATCTTCCAGCCCCCCAGCCTTTGTTATCTGATCTGTCATTTTATATATATCTTTGAGTTGCGTCTGTCAGTTTACATTTTTTATGTTTTTCGTTGTTTGCTTCTCATTCGTTCTTTCTTGGCTACACCCTATCCTATGCACCTGCTCTTGTCATCCATTTTCTTTATCTCATCAGGTTCATTTTGTCCTCTAGTGCAATTATATTTAAGGCTTAGGGTCCATTGATATTTTTCCCCCTCACAGTGATTGTTTGAATCTATTGAGAGGAAGAATTTTTTTTGTAAAAATTCAAAGAAAATTGCAGAAATCATAGGGAGTTAAAATTCAACTGAAAAGGAAAATCAGCATAAGATATATGAAGCCGATGCCAATATAATGTGATTAAGGATTGCGGTAGAAAATATTGTTTTTATATTAAGTGCATGTTTGAGATTGTGATGAAAAATATTATTTTTAACTTAAGACTTATAACTTAAAGTTTAATGTAATAAATGCATATTTAGGGTTGCGATGAGAAATATTACTTTTAGTTTAAAGTTTATAACTTAAAACTTAATGTAATAAGTTTTACTATTAATAAGCTATTTAGTGCATGTTTAGGATTACGATGGAAAATATTACTTTTAGTTTAAAACTTATAACTTAAAGTTTAATATAATAAGGTCTGCTACTAAAAAGTCATTTACTATTTAGAATCCATATGTTTAAAACACTTTTAGAATTAGTTACGGTAATTTTTTAAAAATATAGTTATCTGTACGAATTTTTTGATAAAAACTGCAATTTAGTACTTACTGAAAAAACTGATTTTTAACTTTTTTAACCGATTAAAGCGTTTTTAATAAAGTTACCCAAATATGTCATTTTTTCTTTAAAAGTGTTTAATTTTAACTGCTTAAAAATACTTTTAAAGTCTCAAAACGCAATCTCAAACATGCTCTAAGCTCTACTATTAAAAAATTATTTACTATTTGTGATTCATATATCTAAATCGCTTTTTAAAATTAGTTACGGTAGTTTTTTAAAATATATAATTATCTGCATGAGCTTTTTGATAAAAACTCTAATTTAGTACTTTTTGAAAAAGCTATTTTTTAACTTTTCTAACTGCCTAAAGCACTTTTGATAAAATTACTAAACACGTGATTTTTTTTAAAAGTACTTTTAACTACTTAAAAAAATTTTTTAAGACTCGAAACGCAATCTCAAAAAGGCTTTTAAATTTGTAGCTTAAAAAATATTTTTTAACTGACTAATTTGATACTTTTTAAAAAAATTGATTTTTAACTTTTTTTGACCGACTAAAATACTTTTTAAGAAATTATCAAACATGTCATTTTTAAAAAGAATATTTTTAACTGTTTAAAAATACTTTTAAAATCTCGAAACGTAACTGCAAACTGACTTTAAGTTTTAAACTATAAGTTTTAAGTTAGAAGCAATTTCTTAACACAATCTAAAAAATGTACATAGTCTTGAGATAGGAAGAAAAAAATAGAAAGAAAACATGCATAGTATGTTGGAATAAAATATTAAATTCATATATATATACACATACAAATAAAAGCAATAAAATATAAATAAAAGTGGATTTTATAAATTTTAATGAAAAATGGACTCTAGAGTCCGTTTGAAAATGCATAATAAAGATAAATAAAATTGCATCTTAAAAATAAATTCGGCCCGTAACCTATATAAACAAAATACTCAAAAATTTCCAATGGATTTTTTGCCCATTTAAAAACCAAAATTTTTAAAAAGCAAAATGGCATCAGAGCGAGATGTTACATCATTCCTAAGTGCACTCAGAAAGACGTTAGACGATGACGTTTCGGATGCGAACTATGCCGTGAGAATCGCCGCCGACGATGCCAATTAATGTGAGGATGCTTTGGCTTACGGTGGGGTTAAAATTCCATCAATTTCGACAAGAAACGATTACATAAAGTTATACAGTACTGTCATTCATGGGTTTGTAATCATAGATAAGCTCATGATCGGATGAGTTTTTCTAGTCGGAGTTATAAAAAGGCCGATATATAGCCTACTCTAGATCATCTATATAACTCGAAAGTACTCCTTTTATACTTCAATATTACAAAGCGATTTTCATTTCCATTATTATGTTATGTATTTTTTTTCTCTTTCTCTCTCTCTCTCTTTTGCGGGGGAGGGGGGTTCGCATATATGGCGATCAATGATCATGGCCGGCAAGACTTAGTTATAACTAGCTTCCTAGCGGTTGAAACTTGAAAGCTAGCTAGGGTATTGATCATATATATATATATATATATATATATGGCGGGTTCATTATAAGACAAATATTTATTTGTAGTCAATTAATTCTAATAAAATGACTATTTATAAATAAAATAAATCATAAATAATTTATTCGTCGCAAATAATTAATCACAAAAGTTTATTTATTTTTATAGTTGTTGAGATATTCAATAAGGAAAATTCTATTCATAGCCTCTAAGTGAGGAATGCATGTGCAAATCTATTGATCTATTTTATTAAATTAGAAATAATTATAATTTGGAAGAGATTTTATTGTAATTTTAAGAAACTTTTAAAGGCAAAATATTGAGGCAGCTTGCATGAATAGTCCCAAAATGGACTCTACGTAGCCAGTGGCACAACCACATTTCCCCCCCCCCCCCCCCCCAAAAAAAAAAACTTTTTTTCAAAATTTAAATAATCCCTCAATATACTTTTAAAATTCAAAATAATCCTTCAAATTTTTTTCAAAATTCAAAATAATCCCTAAATTTTATTTATAATTCCATATATATTGAAATTGCCCCCCCCCCCCCAAAAAATTTATGATTTCCTTATTTTCATATTCTTTCTAAGATTTTATAAAATTTCAATATATATAAAAATGTCTCTCTCTAATTTTTTTTTTCCAATAAATTTTAAATTTTGTATAATTTCCATATATTATTTATTTTCTAGGATGTGGTCACACTAAAATTAAATTAAAGAATAAACTATTAACATTTATCTCAGTTTTATATTACACACTATGGAATTTCTTAATATAGAAGCCAAAGTGAAAATACTAGAAAAATTATTTAAGATTAATAATTTATATAAAAAAAATACAGATGATTTATCCTTTAATTAACTTCATGAGCAAAGAAAAATTTATTTAAGGTCTCATTTGCAGTAATCTATGCTTAATATATGTGACACCAAAATAGTTAGATTTTACATTAAATTTGATCGGCTAGCTTAAATATTATAATGAAAAATAACATGATTTTAAAAGAGTATTTGATAATTTCTACGAAAAAAACAGTTTCTAAATATTTTATATTTATAAAAATAATAATGGATGAATTTATTATCTAAAACATACATTAAGTGTGTTTTTATATTATTTGGAAAATTATCAAAATTTAAATTTATATATGCTTTATGATTTATAAGTAATATTTTATGCATTTTACATAAATTTTTCGTATGATAAAAAAATTGTCTCCCTAAAAAACATTGTTGGTTCCGCCATTGTACATAACATTATGCATTAATGCAAATCTGGAATGGTGCTATGTCCTCAATTGTAGCTCGATCAAGGTGTGGCAATTACCTATGATAAAACTTAAATAAAAATTCTCATGTTTAGTTCATGTTTGCAATCAGTTTAAATTAGGATGCATCCACAACAAAACCAAGCTAAAAATTTATTGGACAAATTAAGAAGCTGCATACTAGCCCACATGATAGCTAGACTTTCACAAAATGGGGTTTTAGACCCATAACTATTAGAGTTTTTGACTGAAGTCTAGGACGAACTAGAATTGAGAGAAAGACAAACAAATGAATTAATGGACCATGCTTGCACAAGATAATATCCTGCTAATTTCTCAAATTAATAGCAATATAAGCAGTACTACGTACCTAATAAATCACGTTTTTATTTGAGCTCTTTCCCACAAACTAATTAACTTTTTTTCTCCTTTCCCATGTTCTCTCTCTTATCCTGCCCCCTTTTTTGACCAGCCCGCGAGGTCGGTGCCCATAACGCCATTTTTTCAGTGCCCGTTGACGTGGATGCAGTTCCCTTTACGGTAGTTTAGATGAACATTGTGCCGTTTGCTTTCTCAATTTTTTGTCGATCTTAATTAATTGTTATGGTATGTGATTGCGCGTTGTTGTTTTGGATGGAAAAATGGGTGTTCATTAACAGCTACGTGCGGAGGCCAATGGACCTAATAGGCAACACGATTGTAGTTCAGATCACATAGCATGCTTGAGCACATGATTAAGGGAAAATAAACCATGGTTCATGGATGCATGCATGTGATATTAAAGTTGCGCGCATAATTTCTCTTTTTTTTCATATTTTGTTTCCTTCTCCTGGATAGTGTGTGTATATATATATATGTATGTATAAGTACAAATTTGGCTTGTACAAACCCTACTCATATGAACAGTAAAAATATTGTTTACATTTCACTGTTTATACGAGTGAGACTTGCACAAACCAGACTTATATCCAACACTACTTTATATATATATATATATATAAAGTAGGCTTCAAACAAACAATTAATCTAAGAGCTGGCATGGGCAAGTACCTATCCTATATATATTCCTACAATATATATGTTTGTGTAAATATAGTCAACTAGAGCATTGCATCATTAACCTAGCTAGTTAGAAGTAAATTTGGTTTGGCTAAAAAAAAAAAAAAAGTAAATTTGGTTTTGATCGTTTTCAGAGGATCAGCCTGAAAGTAATTTCATGAGTATTGATCAGTTTTCTGGTTAATTTGATAATTAACCAACGTAGCTATCTATCCAGCTACCTGCTGCAAGCCTGCATGGATGTGCACTTATCCTATCGTTTAAGAACATGAACCACTGAACCAGTACCCTTAGACTTGGGTTTCATTTGGATTGGTAGAAGAAATGTGTTGATATGAATTTAATTTTTTTAATATTATTATTATTATTTTAAAATTTCAAAAAATATATTAAAATTTCAAAAATGTACATTAAAATTAAAAAATGATGTATAAGAATTTATATTTTATATAAAAAAATTTAAAAAATATAATAATAAAATTAAAATAAATTAAAATAAATTGAGATAAATTTCGAATATAAAGTGTAACCTTCAATTTCCTTCTTATGAAGTCGGGACATTGTACCTGGCCTAGCTAGCTAAATATATATTTATATATAAATAGATGAAAGACATTCAGCTTAATTTATCCCTGAAAAGTGAAAACTACGTATTGGTTGGTTTTGATCTTTTCAATATTAAAAGCTAGCTAGCTCCTGTTTGAGCAATAATTAACTTTGTGAATTGACATGGTGCAAATTAGATTAGATCATGAATATTGACAAATTCCAGAAAATAATTAGGTTGCTTATGAGAATAGACTAATTTTCAAACAATTGATTATGAGAATAGACTAATTCTCAAGAAGACTCAAAATGGAGCCCAAATTCAAACAAAATAGATAGCTAATTAACTAGCTAGCTGAATCCTTATCGTTGGTCAATAGTAGCTCATGATTAATCCAATTGATTCAACTTTTTTACCTTTTCTTTTATACGAATTATCAACTTTCTCATTAATAAAATAAAACCAAGTATTACAACTCATGTTGGTCAAACCCAAATAAGGTATTAACTGAATACAACTAATTGGGACATCATCCTGGCCACCTGCAAAAATTGATGTCTTGAACATTGATTCAACTTTCCATTTTTACTATCTTTAATCATGCATGGTACGTAATTATTAGCTTTATTGATCCCCTTTTTGATCTTTCAACTATCACGTACGCCGGCCACATTTATCATGAGGATCACTTGCTCTATCATTATCATTATCATTATCATGATCATGATCAGCATATTAATATTAAATAGTACAAAAAATTAAACCAACGTTATTAATTAGATCAAAATTATCAAGTCAATTAGTTAGATTTTCATATTATGGATTCATATTATAAGAAGTTATATATATATATATATACACACACATAATATATTCAATTCAATTGCGTCCCTGCAAATATATTCAAACAGGTTAAACAACGGATTATTTTGATTTTAATAAGCAAATATTAGAGGATAAGATAATGTCATCATCGAGCATTTTCATTGAATTGATTATATGACTTTTGTGAATAGTCAATCCAAATCAAATGTTAAATATAGTCAATTAAAGACAATGATCAGATCTTTATTTTATTCTTTTTTTTTTTTACTTTATTCTCTCTTCCTAGAATTTTTTGATAGAGAAAATTGAGTTAGTAAAAAAATATAGTTTGATGAAAAATAAGTAGAAATATTTTTTTTAAATATCGATTAGTAATTTAATTTAAATATAATATGATTACTAATTATTTTTTAAAATTCATAATTTAATTAAATATGATTACTAACTAACATATAATAGATAAAATAGTCAAATATGATAAAATTAATTAATTTAATAATTACAAATAATTAAAAAAAATTAATTATTAATTACTCATTATTATATATCTCCATAAATGGATAATTCAATGTAGAAACTTGATGTAAATAGTCAAAGTTAAAAATTAGTTATATTATTTTATTATTATATTTTAAAAAAAATAGTCATTTCAATGTAGAAACTTATATAAATGAAATGGCCAAAAGTTCAAATGGGGATTACATTGACTAAAAATACACTTTAACAATAATCAATCCAATTGACTTAATTCTTGACTCTTTAAACATCAATACTATATTAAATTATATATATATTGTTGTAATTGTAAATGATCATGCAATAATAAATATAGATATATATTATATATTATATATATTATACAGCAATATGATCATATTTTTTGGATTAGATAGTTTTCGGGCCGACTCGATAAAATTAAGCTTTGCACAATCTATCACTCTCTCTCTCTCTCAATAAACTTTTTGTTGTCTAGGATTATCTTAAATTTACTGTTGTCGTGGGAAGAGGAGAGGACGGAGCTTCGGCCCTGTTTCTCCTCCACCTCCTCCCTTTTTTACTTTATCCTTTCGCTTTTCTTGGTCGTTGTTTTTGGGTGTGTTTTGGTGTTTATAGCTTGTCTTGCAAGTTCACAAGAGGTAGAATCTTTAAGACCATTACGCGTAGTGCCGCCGTGTCCCACCCTGCTGATCGTGTGATCGCTCGATATTTTTTGTCTAACGGAACGAAGCGTGCTCCTAACGCGCAGGGCCCAATTTGTACGTGAGTTCAAACGCGCATTTCTTCTAATAGATTCTCCTTGCTAGTGGTCTTGTCGAATGTTTTAGAGTGGATTTGGGGTTTCCAGATCTCCTTTGACTTGCGATAGAGCATTTTTAGTGTGGCACGTGGTGTCCACACACCACCAAAAGAGCCATCTTTTTCGTTACTATTCTCTATTTTAGTTTTGTTTTTATGTTTTTGTTTTTCGCTTGTATAAAGAAATATATATAATCAAAAAGTAGTGACTCGAACTTAGATCCATAGAATCTTAGTTCTCTCCTTCATTGAAAGATGAAATAGTAGTTTATTGGCATTTTGACACTATTTAGTCTCGCAAATTTTTAGTTTGCAGAGAATTAGAAGTCGGGCTTCATCTATAATCAATTGACTTATAAATTGAGTTGACTCAATTATTGGTTATATTGTACGCTTCATTTTCTGGGTTATAATGAAGTTAACTTATTTCTTCAAAAAAAAAAAAAAAGATACTAAGATCAGATCATGAGATGGTTTTAGATAAAAATTAAAAAATGAATAAAATATTTTTAAAATATTATTTTTTCTTATTATTATTATTTTGAAATTTAAAAAAGTTGAATTATTTAATATAATAATTTATGTGAAAATTTAGTAAAGTTGTAATGATGAAATACAATAAAATAAGATAAAATATTTTCATTATTAACCAAATGGAGCCTTATATATATGATCAATATACAGGCAAATTAACTTTTTTTTTTTTTTTTGAAATTCAAATTAACTAACTTGAAACCTTATGATCTCCAAATCTCTGGATGTATCTCTGGTTATAAATGTATCTTTGGCCTTATCATGCATTCGGATTCTTGGTTCTCATTTTATTTCTCTCTTTCGTGTATATATATATATAAAAAGAGAAATGTTCGCTTTTTAATTAATGAGAAATAAATTTTATAAAAATAAATCTATAAATTAACAAGACATTGATATTATAGTATATATATTAGATTATAAAATTATTTTATTATAAAATAAATTTAATATTTGATCATATAAAATTATATTAATTTTTAAATTTATTTTTACAAAATAATACCATGTATGTGCACACTGACAGACTCTTCTAGAAAAAATTGGGTTGACATGAAGAATGACAAGGCTCATCATGCAAATTTTTAAAGACCATAACGAGATCTACCCTAACTTTTGCTTTCCACCCAAAATGGTAGGTAAGCAACCCAATGACCCTTCCCCCTCAACCTCCATAGATGTTGATACGTACACATTTCAACATATCTCCTATATGTATTCCTATTAAAGTTCGGTTTGGATGTAAATATGAGTTAAATTTATAATAAATTTATTATTATATTTGTTTAATTATCATATAAAAAATAATTCAAAATTCAAAATTTTAAAATCTTAATTCAATTTTTTTAATTTTAAAATAATAATAATAATATTAAAAAATTATATTTTTATAATATTTTATTCAATTTTTAAAATTTATTTCAATTTATCTATCTCTTAATCCAAATTAATCCTAACCATGTATTAAAGCAAGAGAAACCCATTAGAGCACGTGTCCATAAATGAATATTATGGTTTAGAAATTGGAAAGGTCACCAAACTTGACACGTCTATCCCTAGTACTCCCAACTTTATATCATATTTTAATGTAGTGCATCATCTTGTACGATGCCACGTGGATCTCACGTTCATATGGCCAGCTTCTCTATCACGTGTGACCCACGTGGATGTGACTTATTCCCTTCCATGCAAAAGACAATCTAGAGCGAGCTAGCTGGGTCGAAAATGACAAGCAAAAAAGCCTATGTTGAGACGTGAGTTTCAATCTCAAGTAAACCCCCATAAACACAATATTAAGGTACTTTTAACAGAAAATGCTTTGCTGTTTCGATTCAATACATCGATCCTTCTAGTAAACTACACTTTTGGAAGTTCAATATATATATATATATATATATATATATTAAGGTTTGATGATTTTGGACCTGATCCAATTGCTTCTGAGTTGGAATATGTACATAAAAAATAAGAACGATTAAAGCTGACAATAAGATATGGTAATTATTAAACTATTAATTATAGGGTAATCGTAGATTCAAAAAACTAATATAATACTAATGTTTGATTTTGGACTTAATCCAATTGCCTTGACCAGCTTGTTGGATTCTTTCTAGAATAATCTTTATTTTTATATTTTAAAGTAGGTAAATTCTGCCTACTCATTTTGAAAAAGTACTAAAATTTTTCATTAGAAAAATTAATTTTTACTCTAGTATTTATCTATTTTTATTTTTTATTTTTTAAATTATGCATTAAATTTAAACATCCTAAGACTACAGATATAATTTCTCCTTTACTTATATACATACATATATATATATAGAGAGAGAAAAAAAATCTTGAAAGCATATATTATTTAAAAATATTTATTGTACTCACGAAATGATTTAAATAAATTAACTATTTTATCCTTAAATAAATAATTTTAAATAATGAATATATATATATATATATATAGTCAAAACATCTAGAAGATATGGTAATTCAAAGTCGATGGATTCATGACCCACAGGTTAACTAGTATTTATTTATGCACATAGAGGGCCTCGACAAGAATTCCAATATGTACAGAAAAGAGTATTTTTTTAGGTGCTTTATAGCAAAGAAAAGTTAATTTGGCACGTGTATATTTATTTTTTAAGGAAACTTCAGATTTGAGAAAGTCAATAAAGATAAAACACAATGGGACAGACGTACAAGAAAATTGATAAAAGCAATTGATGGAGATTAAGAAGTGTCAAATAATATATAAGAACATGCACAAAAACAAGTAAGCCTGTAATAGTGATATGTGCAGATATATACAATTAGCTGGTGTTGTAAAAATAGAACACGGAATATGTGAAGTAAAAGACAGATAAATGCGACCAGAAACCATGAATCCGACAGATTTTTCCTGTTTTGCATTGAATTAGAAGGTGGAATTTGGAATGGTAAAACAATGCTTTCATCATCCAAGGAAAACAAGCACTGAGAGATAGGAATGTTGGGACCGTGCTGATGCGTATTGAAGGAAGAGAAAGACAGCTTGAGTTTGTAACTACTGATTCAAACATTCCTTTTGGTAAAACATGGGAAAAGATTAAGTTGGTCCAAATACAACTCTTCTATTCATTAGCGCAGAAGTTTTTGTCTCATTTAAGTATGTGTTAATTTGGATGTGCCAGAAGATATATGTATCCTCTCTGAAGATTTAGAAATTCAATTCCAGTATATTTGACATGCATAATCAAAAGATCAAAACAATCAAGTTCTTTGTCGAACTAGAGTTAAAACAGGAGGCTGATGAAATCTAATGTTCTTGATAGCAAAACTTGATCAAACTGCACTTAAGATTTTGGATATAAGTCACTTTCTCACATGATAATTGAGAAATGTTGGTTTCAAGCCTACTCCAAACTCATGGTTGGGACAGTTAGGAATCAAATTGGAAGCCCCACACAGAAGCAAACACATGAAAACCCTGTCATTTTCACTCGAAATTTCTTTGTTTTACAATAAAATATACCCTAATTCACATATTAGATCGACACAATGAGGTTATTTTTGTCAAAACACTGTTGAAGATGGATTATAACCCATATAAGCAAATTAATGAAGACAAACAACTACATCAAAGCTGTTGGTTTCTACATCTTTCTTTCGATGATTAAGAGAAGCGTGTACATCAAAAACCCCTTTTTAGGAAGCAACTATGCCTAAAATTCTAAATGCTTCTTTGTCTTCTTCTTCTTTTTTCTCTCTCTCTCTCTCTCTATCTATAATCTATTCCCTTCTTTCTTTTGCTTTACAACATTGGAAAAACCAATAATCTAAAAGAAATAACGACATGCTAATACAGAGTACAGTAAAATCATTAAGTAAAAAACAAAAACAGAAAAGAATACTTTATGTTTTTTCAAAATTTAAAATAAAAACGAAAATTTGTAATCAGTTTTAACTTGAAGAGCTAGGATAGTGAACGGAATCTGACCACGACGGCGGCGGCGGTGGCAAATCTGAGCTTTCCCCACCACTTTGATTCTGATCTCTCGGTGGTGGAAAATAGCCCAATTGTTGGTTCAAAAACAGGGGATATGAAACAGAGGAGGAAGAACCAGAGGGTGCAAACGAAGATGATGAAGCATTTAACGAAGAAGATGATAACGATGATGATTGACGAGAGGCTAACTGCGAATTATAGAACATCTGCTCAACCAAATTCGTGGGTTGTTGTCCATGATGAAAATTTGCCGAACTCTGAAGCAACTGCGAGTAATCCAAATAGTCTCTGAAAATGTCGGAAGATGGCTGGTACTGTTGGGGCTGAAAGAACTGTGGTTGCATTAATGGCTGCAACGATGGAGTTTGCTGCAAATGGGTTGCTTGAGAATCCGAAATGGATATCGATGGCGCGGCCGCCGCCGACGAGTAGTTTTGGATAGGCGGTATAACTCTGACATTTTCCGGGAAGTTTAGTTTGGCTCTGTTTCCTCTAAACCTCAAGGCGGCATCATCGTAGGCTCTGGCGGCGGCCTCGGCGGTGTCGAAGGTGCCGAGCCAGACCCTCGCAGCCTTGTGGGGATCGCGTATCTCGGCTGCCCATTTGCCCCATGGCCTTTGTCTTACTCCTCTGTATCTTCTCCTCCTCTCGCCGGTTTCTTCCAACGAAGCATTCTCGCTTGATGGTGCCGCCGCCGATACTGCGGTGCCGGCGACGGCGGCGGTGGCAGTTGTTGCAAAAATATTTGCAGATTCTTCTGCTACTGTAGAGTTTCAATGATAGATTTAGGAAGCCATAAACTGTTGCATTGGCAGTTTCTACAAGTGCAAGTTATGATCTTTGATAAATGTATTCAAGAGGTGTTTAACTGTTCAATACATGCAATACTAGATAGTTTTAAATCTTTTTCTATGTAGTAGTTTAATAAAGTATTATTCTTTATAGTAATGAATATTATGAAAGAATTTGACATTTAGATCTAGGAAAAAAAGTTAAAATGAATGAAAAACAATAAGAGGTTTTGATTGAAACGAACCAGTTACACAAGATGTTGACTCTCGATCTCCTCCTCCTCCATGTGATGCTCTGAAATGATCAATACCAGAAGCTCTAAATCCTCTAGAAATTGAAACACCCTCTTCTTCACGCCCTCTCTTCTGTCCAGACCAAGAACTAGATCCAGAAGCAGAAGCAAAACCAGAGCCAGAACTTGAAGAATAAGCAGACAGAGGTGGAGAAGGAGAAGGAGAATAAACTCCTCCAAAACTCGACGTTACCGCACCGCCTCTCTGACCGGAAACCACATGTCTAAGCTCCGACGCCATATCTGTCGTCATCTCTCTCGTCGACGTCCGGCTGTGATCGGAAAAAGTTGGCTCCCTCATGGTTACACCCGGATGATGATGTATGATTCCCCGACCGTCCGTTTCTTGTGTTTGTGGCAATATTTGTACTGGTAGTTGCTCTCGACCATATAATCTTCCCAATTCATCTTCTTCGCCGACGTCGCCACTGTCTTGAGCCGGAAACCTGACGTACTCACCGGAGCCCCGCTGGTTCGCCACCTTTAGCAATAACATGTAACCGCAGATGGTATTTTTGAAGACCGATCAGTTTGTAATTTGTAACAAAACAAACTGCTTCTAATAAAGGGTGATTGGAAATTCAAACTTCAACAGCCGAGTTTTGAAGACCAGCAGCAGTAGCATGCACAAATCGTTGTAGAAATTTATGATAATATTTTTTTTCTTGCTTTAAATAAACAAACCAAAACCCTTTTTGGTTTGTGTTTTGGCTTTTTAAAATCTATGATGAAAAAACAAAAAAAAAATCCCAGAACCCTACAGAAACCGACTTATGAAAATATGGGATCAGTTGCGTTCAGACGAGAGCTTTTGACAAAATGGAAGAAATTATCGGCGGCAGGCTGCAGAATCGAAGTCGGTGTTCATTTTGAGAGAGAAAGAACTCATCTTTGAATTGTGCTCTTGACCGACAAGCTGTTTGTAAATCAGATCAGGAGAAGGCTCGTCATCATCATCATCGTCAAGCTGTTTTTAGATTTTAAGATTTTAGGATTAACGTAATGATTAGTTCATGTTGTAGTGTGTATATATATAGTGCCGAAATTGGGCTCCAAAACTTAATTGGGGCCCAAATTATTGGATTTATACTGGAAGCTTTATCGGACTAGTGGACGAACTAGTCATAGTGTATGAACATGAGATGAGATCGATTAATCTGACAGCTGACGTGTAAATAAATAAAATAAAAGCAGGACTGTTGGAAAACAGAGTTTAGATTTGGATCGATGTACACGGCTGCTTGGGTTATGATGATGTTAATTAGGTGTGACTTTCATATGATTTTTAATATTATAATAAAAATAATTATATAGTTTAACGTATTATATTAAATTATATATTTTTATTCTATAATTTCAAAAGTTAAGTCGAAAAGCAAGCCTATTAAAGATTTGAATAGCTCCCTCGTGAACCTAAAGAGTTTACCATAGACTTTCATGGGCGAGTACTCCATTTTATATATATATTTTTTTAGAGAAAGAAATAATTGATCATGACTAATTCCAACAATAAATAATGATCTACAAGCTATATATATATATAATTTACCATGTTACTTATTTGTCTGATTGAAAACAATTTTATCATTTATTACAAAAAAAAATTATTTATTTATTATATTTTTATTAGTTGTAAATAATTCATTTTAATCATTAATAATCTTTTTCATCGCTAATATTAGTTACTATTACCTATTTTTTTTTTATAACTAACTAGTATGGCTAATCTATGTCTTTTTTTTTTTTATATATTAATCTTATTTGGCTATTTATGAGTGCTTATGTTTCATTTTTATTAAAATGAGTGATATAGTCACAAAAAGATTATACAAAATCAATTTTATAAATTAACATAATTTTATATGATTTATTAATTTATTCTATTTTATAATAAGATTAATTTTATAATATGATAAATCTAATAAAATCTAATTAATTTATAAAATTTATTTTATAAGATTACTTTATGAGTAAAGCATTTCTCTTCCACTAATATTATTCATTCCTGGTCATGAAGCAGTATAGATATACACACATGCACGTCTCTTTAATTTTCGCAGCTCTGACATATATATGCACCATGATGCATGTCAAGCGCAGCTTAATGAGAATATTACTATCGATAATATTATATAAAAAAAATTACTTTTGCATTTTTTTTATACATATTTTATTAATATTATTATTTTTTAATATAAAATAATTATTCTGATTAATCATATCAATAAAATTATACAAAATAATATATAAAAATAACTCTGTAACATATTAAATTAAGAAAAATATTTTAGTTATAAAAAAATACATAAAAATAAATTAATAAATTTAATATGATATATTAAAATTATTTTTATTATAAAATAAATTTAATAAATGTTATATATAAAATTACATCAATTTATAAATATTTTTTTATATAATATTTTTCTATGTCTGTGACAGCTCTTCTAAACTAACCATGATCGGTGGCATCTTTTGAGTTTTCTTCAGGATGAATAACCTTTCAATTCAAGGCACCGGTCAAGGGTATGTACACTGGGTCAGCTATCTGCATGATTATCTCCTCATGAAGTAAACAGTCATGACAATAGCCAGCTAGCTATCCGCATGCAGGCCCGATCTCACCAAATTTGTAGTTAACCTAAACCGACTCAAGTGTTTTTAGAACAATTTTAGGCTGCATTTAAATATTTGAAGTGATTTTAATTAATTTAATTGATTCGTATTAAATAAGTTTAAATAAATTTTAATTTTTTTTTATAATAATAAATAATAAAGTTGATTGATTCAAGATTGATTTGAAATGATTTTATTTTTCGATATTCATGATGAAGTTTAATATTCTTAGGACCTAAGTTTTGCTTGTTTGTTTGTTTGTTTTCGATTCGATCGGTGGGTCGTCTAGTCTTATCAAGATTGATGTGGAAGGGTCTGATCCGGAATGTGAAACCCAAGTTGCTTTACTCGAACCGATAAAGACAACAACTTGAAATAGATCAGAGAGAGGATGCTAATTTAAGTATCGATGTTGACATTAATGGTCAACGTTGAAACTCACACGTGGACGGAGTAGGTTTAGTTTGGAAAGACCGATCCGTATATATGTAGGGTAGGTCAAATTTAACACACCCTATTTGTACTTTTTTTTTTTTTTTTTTTACAAATTTTACTTCAAACACTTGTTTTAAAAAATAAATAAAAATATTAGTACATGGATATTTATTTTTTAAGCACTTTCTTCATTAATAAATAAATCATTTTAAATAAATAATTTAAATACATGAACCATCAAAATAAAACGACAAAAAGAGAAGATATACTAACATTATTATTATGCCCTTATTTAATTTTAAATTCATATCAATCTCATTATTATAAATTTATTAAATTTTTATATAGATTATAATAAATAATTTAATTTTTTTAAATTATAATTTAATTTTTATAATTTTTAAGATAATAATAATATTAAAAAATAATATTATATTTTAATTTTTAAAATTTATCTCAACTCATCTCATTTTTCAATCTAAATTAAACAAATAGAGTCAATTTAACATTTTGTAAACACTTCCCTACCGACCAAGATTTTTAAGAAGGAATTGATCTTATATCTAAATTATCACTATTTTATAAATCTCAAGTATTTTGAAATTATAATATTACTAAAATATAATATTAAATAGAGCTTGAATATCATTTTCCATTATTATATTATATGTTACCATGTATGCGGTTTATATTAATAATTTTAAAAATATTATATATATACGATTTATTTACCTTCTATATATATATATTGTATAAAAATATTAGTTTTATGCATCTTCTAATTTAATTATTCATATTTTTTTACTTTTTATTACATTTTTATTTTTTTGACATATTGTTTTTAGTATTTTAACTGACATGTTAATATTAGCACATCACAAATTTTATAAAAAAAAATATGCCAAACTGTATACATGTAATTGTCTATATATATATATATATACACATTATATTTTATGTAACATTATTCTAATAATTTAAAAGAGATCTTTATCGCGCGGTTACACACGTTACACGATATGTACGTATACATGCACCAACAAAATTGGTGACGCTATTGTCCATTAATCCGGAAGATTTTTTGTAATATTAATGGCCGTTTTTGACACGCATGATGCAAGATCAGAAGATAGAATTTAATAGGTTAACAAGATTGGAATGGATAGGATCAATAAATAATTTTTTAAAAACCTTATGGATAAACTGTAAGTTACGGTGTGATTCCTTTCATGTGCAATATATGTGAGCGAGAAGTAGACACACCTGATACCTTTCGATTAATCTTATTTGTCATGTTTGCACTAAGAATGTTTGTTTTTTTAAGAGAAATTATCATCATTCAATAATCAAGAAATGAGCGGATATATTTTTGGATCTTTCCATATAAAAAATGATATCATAAACTAAAATGATGCATTTTGAGCTGATTTATCAATGTACTATTTCTTTTTGTGACTGGTCTGATTTTTATTATTGTTTATATTTTCTACAAATAAATGTCCAAGTGACAACCTAATCTTACCCTTCATAGAGGGAGATGACTCAACCTCTATAAATAAAAATTCAAGAGAATAATTTTTTTTTAATTAACAATAAAAAAAAACTAAAAAGGAAAGTAATAATATATATGCGAAAAACATCATATTACAATTTGAATCAATTTTGATAGATTTCAAAATCCATGACGGTGTGTGAAGGCAACACGCTTATCTCTTTTCAACTATAGAAGTCAAATATAAAAGATTTAGTAGTGGCAATCTCGATGACCTGGCACCACATGTGCAAAAAGAACTGCCAGCAAGAATGGTGCATGAAAACCCCATGTGATAATTTTTCCAAAAGCACCACTAAGCATGTCGCTATTAACTCATTTTGTTTGTGAGCAAGTTACAAAGGGCTATATTCAAATTCAATTTAATTCTGATAAAGATCAACTTGAAAACATCCTCACCAAATTCTTTGATTATGCCTAAATTTGCATACTTTAAGAGAAACTTATAAATATATACGCACTCCCATTGAGCTTGAGGCCCGGGGCGTAACTGCTAGTCGTAAAGGAAAAATATTGAAGTTGTGAGCCCAAACTCTCAATTCTGCATTTGAGAGGCAGAGGAGCTGCACTCTACACCTCTGTCTAGGTCTGATGGAGAGACACATCCAATCCGTAATGTAAGTGGGAGCAAACGCTAAAGCACATTGGGATTGCAATAAATAGAAATGTACAGTGTCAATTTTATATGTAGAATATTTGTCTTGTTCATTTAGTGTAAAAACTAGAGAGCTCGATAGGCATGTAAATATAAGCCTCAGTTTGTATTTTTCATTCCGTAATGAGATCAGAGCAACAAATTGGTTTCTCTTCATCTTTCTTCTTCATATTTTGACATGGTATCAGATAAGGTCTAGCGATCTTCCATTTCTCATTCCTTCATCTTTCAAAACTTCTCATCATCTCTCAAGATTTTTCACAAATACCTTCAGTGCACATCACTTTTTCTCATTTCTCCATCGCTGTCAATGGCAAACATCGAACCTCATGTTTACAATACACCCATTTCACTTACAAAAGACCCAACGAAACCCTTTTACCTCCATCACAGTGATAATACTCACTATCGTGAGACTGTTCTTAGCCTTGGCTACCATTCATGGTTGGCACTTACACCAATTAGATGTTCACAATACTTTCCTCCATGGTGACTTGGCTGAAGAAATTTAATGGACCTTCCTCCTGGTTTTAGCTTAAGGGGGAGTCATAACCCAAGGGAAATAAGCTTGTATGTAAGTTATACAAATCTTTCTATGGCTTAAAACAAGTTTCTTGGCAATGGAATTTGAAATTCACTTCATATCTTATCTCCATTGATTTTCATCAATCGAAATCAGACTATTCACTATTTATTAGGAATGACAAATATGGTTTTGTGGCTCTTCTTGTATTTGTAAATGATATCATATTTGGTAGTAGCAACTTGGCAGTCCTCAACTCTATCAAAAATCACTTGCATGCTTAATTCAAGATCCGAGATTTAGGGACTCTTAAATACTTTCTTGGGCTGGAAATAGCAATATCTTCTGCAGGCATTCATGTTTATTAAAGGAAATATACTCTAAAAATTCTAGAGGATACGGGGCTACTTGGGAGCAAGTCTATCAATACCCTAATAGAGTAGAGTCACAAATTGTCTTGTTCTTCCATGGATTATTTGAGTAATGTGACCAGCTATCGAAGATTAATTGGAAGACTCATTTATTTATCCATTACCAGGCCCGATATAACATTTGCAGTCAATGTCTTGAGCCAATTTATGGATAAACCCACATAAGAACATCTACATACAGTCCATAGAGTACTCAGATACTTACAAGGCTCGATTGGATAAGGAATTTTTTACTCTTCCAAATCAAAATACATCTCAAAGTCTGTAATGACTTGGACTAGGCAGCTTGTCCCGAGACACGAAGGTCAATGACAGGATTTTGCATATTTCTTGGAGATTCGTTGATTAATTGAAAGTTCAAGAAACAAGCCACTATATCTAGATCATTTGCTGAGGCGGAATACAGAGTCTTAGCATACACAAGTTGTGAAATTGTTTGGTTCACCTTCTCATTGAAAGATTTTAATGTAAGACAATAAAAACAAGCTCTTCTTTATTGTGACAGTCAATCAGCCATTCATGTAACCAAAAATCTCATCTTTCATGAAAAAACAAAGCATGTGGAGTTAGATTGTTACTTTGTTAAAGAGAAAGTCCTAGCTGGAATTATAACCAGGGTACACGTAACCTTTAAGTTTGAACTGGTAGATATCCTAACTAAGGCACTATCATTTTCAATCTTCCATTTTCTATTATTCAAAATGGGTGTTATTAACATTTATGCCTATCTTGAGGGAGAGTCTCAAAGAAAAAATATTAAAATTGTGAGCTCAAACTCTCAACTCTGCAGTCGAGAGGCAGAGGAGTTGCACTCTACACCTCTGTCCAGGTCTAATGGAGAGACACACCCAATCTGCAATGTAAGTGAGAGCAGACGTTGAAGCATGTTGGGATTACAGTAAATAGAAATGTACAGTGTTAATTTTTATATGTAAAATATCTATCTTGTTCTTTTAGTGTAAAAATCAAAGAGCTCGATAGGCATGTAAATATAAGCCTTAGTTTGTATTTTTCATTCCGTAATGAGATCAGAGCAACAAATTGGTTTCATCTATCTTCTTCATATTTTGATAGCTAGCTCATCAATTAACACAACTGAGAATCAAGAAAATCATGCCTATGGAGCCGAACCAAATGATCATGATACCAAGTCAAAGGATCTTGAAAACATTACTGATCTTAATGTATATGATATACAATTTTTTATATATACCATCTTAATATTCTAGTAGTCATATATATGATAATATTTAAAATAATGTATGATATCAGCCAATACGTCTAAACAGAATAAAATAAAAGATAAAAAAATAACATTACTAGCTATACTAGCATGTTTTTTCACGTAGGAATATTAAATTAATGCCACATGTACTTAATTGCATGTTTAAACCTTTTCCTTTTTCCTTTTTTCTTTTTTGGTGTCCTTGATCATCTTAATTATTGTGTCTTTGGAAAGGGAAAGGAAAATCTATATGAATGTGTGATTTCTCAATGATATTTTTTAACATCATGCGCAAGATCAGTCTCTTTGTGAAATATTGCATTGATATGACCCTTATCCACAAACTTTAACAATCTATAGATTTGTTCAAACCAACTCAGCCGCTTTTTTCTTTTCCTTTTTTATTAAAAAAAACTTTTTCTGGCCCGCCATGATTTATTTCGTCAAAAGATCGATCGATCCCCAAAATACTGGAATGAACTGATATTGATATTAGATTCTGACCATATGCTCTTCTTCTTCTGAGATCTGTTGAGTGGTTAATTATAAGAAAATTATTTATTTATAATTATATATTTTTAATAAAATAATTATTATTGATTAAGATAAACAATAAATAATCTTTTCGTCATGATAATTACTCACAAAAATTCAATTTTTTTTATACAATATATACATGATGATATGGATAGACATTGACGTGCATGCAATAATATTATTACCTTTGACGCTAATAGCATAGAAGATCTGAAAAAGTGATAAAGAAAAAGTCTAGAATGTCATCCTCTGCGTTTGACATTTGACATCCAAATAATTGTATATCAACATCTTAGATATCTTTAGGTCATTCAAAAAATATAAATAATCATGTTTATAGTTTTTAGTTAATTAGGTTTAACCATCCAAATATGCTTAATTCAATTGCTTCACGTATAATGCATTTTAATTGATAGTTTCTCTCTATTTTGATAAAGTAAAATATTATAATTAAATAAAGATAAAGTGTAGAGTCAGAGTTAGAACTGATGACCTCTATTTTGATACTATATAAAATCATTACTTATTTTAAAATTTTAAGTTGATGAAAAAAATAAATTTTATTATTTTATAAAGCTAATGTATAAGTCAGGCACACAAAATATTTAAGATAATACACATGTAATCATTTATACAGTCCTATTTTAAATGAAAGATATTTTTATAATTTTTATTTAAACTATCATTTTATAAATATCATTAATTTAAAACATGGTTGTATAAAACTAGTTATACGAAATATTGTAAATAAGGATATATATATATATATATATATATAACTGATTATAAGTAAACGTTTTTCATTTACTAATTATTTATGAATGGGAAAAAAAAAAGTAGGGATAATGATAACAATCGGAGACTGACTTGTAACAAAGATAAAAGGCAATTAAGCATGCCCTAGGTAGCCCAACAGATCATCTTACGCCATCGAATTAAGAAGACACATAATTTTCGGCAAATCCAATTAATATTGGGTTCATTTAAACCAATTACTAGCAATAATCATCATCAGCATCTTAAAAAGAAAAGAAGCATGTCAAAATCATGATCAATAATTTGATCATCACAAGTAGAACTTGCAACTTGTAACTTCTGTTCATTTACACACTCGAATCATAATTACATTGAGGAACATAAGCGCTGCAATATATATAGTACTAGAAAACATGGTCATGATGATCGGAGACATTAACTTCAATAAAAAGTGACAGCTATAATATATTTATATACCATGCATTACAAGCTAGTGGGAAGTGCCTAATAGTAGGACCCAAAAATTTAATTCTTTTTTTGTTTTCCTTCTCTTATAAAATAAAGAAAAAAACTAATTAAAAAAAAGATAATTTGGGAGAAAAATGGGCCTCATGTCACTATATAGATAATTATGTTCATTCGAATTTGATTTTGTTCAGCTCGGTCTTAAATTATTAATTTTTTATATTTTAATAATTTTGACATTTTCATTGGGATTGTAAAAAATTATTTATTATTCAAATTCAGATTCTTAAATCTAGAATTTAGATAAAAAAATCTATATATAGATGAAACAATGAAGTTGATCAATTGAGCACTTTTGGTTACAATACTGATCGATCGATCACGAGAACGCATGCATGAGATCAAGTCTTGTTGATCAAGTCTTGATCTAATAAAGGAAAGATAACAAAGGAATACTTTTTCCAACTTGACATTGGATACTTATCTAATAATGGAAAAATAAAAAAGCTAGAAGATAACGAAGGAATATTAATGAATTATCCATACCATATATATATAATATAATATCTTTCAAGCATTTTTTTCAGAAGATGTGTCTGGCAGCCCGACTCTGGCTTAATCTCTATGGCATGCCAAAGAGATTATTAGTCCCCACATGGCACAAAGAGCTAAAATTGAGTTCTAAATATATATTTTTTTCTAAGTAAGAAAAATTAAAATTGAGTTATATATATATATATATATAGAGAAATTTGTGTATCTTTATAGTCAAAGCATAAATTATTAGAAAATTAAAAAAAAAAAAAGGACAAAATGGAAATGGGATTTTGGCTCACCTCGATCGTGGGTTGGTGGAGAATGGCCAGAAGGAGACCAGGTTCGAAGTCTAGACCTCAAAAGACAAAAACCATAAAAAAAAAATGAATAATATGTGTACAAGCTTTATGGACACACCACAAAACACGGCTGCACGCCAATCCCCTAACCAACAATGATGCTAGTTAACTTTATATAAATATGATTGAGGAGTAATTTCATATTATAATTTATGGTAAAGGTTTTGGACATATTTATAAAAAATAAAAAATAATATTTTGTTAAATTAATTTTATGAGATGCGTTAAATCAAAAATTTTTTTATTGAAAAATAATTATATATTATTTGTGAAAAAGGTTTTGAGACATATTTATAAAGAATAAGTAATCTTTTATTATTTAATTAATTTTTTGAAATGAATTGAGTTCTTGGCTTTTTTTATGATATCAGAGATTGTCATAGAATGAATAAAGATCTACACTACTTACCCTATGATAAGAACAAAAAAATATATTGACTTGCATATGAAGAAGGGTGTTGAGAAATAATATGATCACATTATTTGTGAAAAATGTTTTAGATATGTTTATAAAGAGTGAACAATTCACTCTTATTAAATCGATTTTATGAGATGAGTTAAGCTCATAAATTTTTTTATGCATATTTATTTTTAAAAAATAGTAGAATTCATTATTAATTTTTAATTTTTTTTATATGAATCTTATATTTATTTATTTTTTTCAAAATAAGTGCACACCTTTTTCATATTCGATGATTGTAAATTTTATTTTTCTTCAATATATATATATATATATATATGTAATATTACAGAGAAAATAAATAAATAAATAAATAAAAAAAGGAGTGACCAAAAATAGCATGCATGTTTGGTAACAGCGACAGATCAGATCATGACTGGAAGCTAAGCAAGACACCATTGTACTTACCTAGTATTCTCTTAATAATTAATTTGGTGTTATTTGGATGAGATTATTCTGGTTTTGGCTTATCAAGCAGATCATGCTCAAAGGGGGATGTGATTTTCTCAAAGAATATATATTATATACCTAAAAGAAGGTATCAAGTTGGCACACTTGACCTAATGGTCCACATTCCGTACAATTTGTCTGTCATTTTTGAACAGTTAATAATAATTAAAAAGATGTCCATCTACCAGAAAAAAGTTTTTTTTTTTTTTTTATGACCTTTTATTTTAATTTCATGACTGAGATGGCTGAGAACCTGATCAGTCCATACCCATCAAGCTTTTCTCTTTGTGTTTTCTTTTATTATTATTTTTTTTTTATTTTTTTATTTTTTTATTTTTTTATTTTTTATAATTTTCTCGATTCTTTTGGTTGTCTAGGATCAATGTTTGTACTTGTCATGTGATATGACTCTTGGGCAATTTACTAAAGAATATAGACCAATTCAATTTTCAGAATTTCTTTCTTTTTAAAAGTAATATTTCCTCTTTTCACCTTTATCTTTAATTCTTTAAAACTTGCTTTCCTTATAAATGTCTTTTGGCCCATTTAATTTGATCGCTTATTTTAATCGTTTATATATTTATTTATTTTTTAAATAATTTTATTTTAAGAAAATGATTATTAATATATTGATATATTTTTCTTTTTTTAAAAAAATATTTAAAAATAATAAATAATATAAATAAATAAAATCAAATAAAATTGAAATGTTGAAATTGGCCTTCTAGTTTTACTCTTATCTATTTTAAGCCCTTCTAACTTGTTTATCCTAATTCAGAGAGGAAAACATGGATTCAACCATGAACTGTGACTCCAGAAAACAGACAGCAGCACGGAGCTTTGTTCAGTCATTACCTATGACCAAAAAAGTGATTATGGAAACCTAAACCTTTAGAAACCAAGGTAAAAAGAACACAGAAATAAGATGAGAAAGTGTTTGTGCTTATCTTGAATACCTTAACTCAAAGTATCAACTTGTAAAAAAAAAAAAAAACTTCACTTTTCAAATTTGTCCTGACATTGGTTTGTTTTTTTGTTAGGGTTAGAATATTGTTCAACTTTTACATCATTTTGGCATTATCAGACATAGTATCTGCTTACCTTAGGAAGTGGGTGTAGACTACACCAGTTCTTCCAAATATCTATTGATTGTCTGCAGAATTCTAGAATAATTCAAAATTCTACTAAAATTAACAATTCAGGGTCCATGTTGTCCAAACATTGGACAGAATTTGAATATTCTTGGTCATCCAAGAATTATAAAAACAAGCGGGCAGAAACAATGCATTTAGACCACAAACTGCACTGAACATCTAGAAAAGAGAATAATGCATAATTCCCAGTAGACAATGGAAATAAAGGGCAATATTAGGACATTTCCGTAAATTAGTGATAAGAAATTATGGCAACAAACTTAGTACCCGTTGATGACAAGTGAGTACCTTGATGCTTACAAGTAAAATAAAAGTCCAAAAACTAAGTTACTGTAAAAAAATCTAAACCTTGTGAAAAACTAGACAAAATAACCAAACAAATAAGAAAATGTTCATTTACAATGGCTAAACAAGGAAGCTCTGCTTTTCGATGATTAACAAGTTCTAGTTTGGTTCCCAAACTCACTCCAACTCATCTCATTATTACAATTTTTTCAAATTTTCATACACTTTTCTTAATGCTTATACAAAATATAATAAATAATTCAACTTTTTTAAATTTCAAAACACTCATAATATTAAAAAGTAATATTCTAACAATATTTTGTTCAACTCATCTCAACTCATCTCGACATCCAAACGCACTCTAACTTCTCTCAGAATGCCATGATGCATTGAGAAGTCTTGTCTAATGCCTCTTGCTCCTTGCTTGGCCAATACATCTACAATTTGGTTGACTTCTTTAAAAACATGATGACTAAATATGAATCAATCTTGGCTTATCTTAATGATATCCTCCCAAATCTCCCTCACTTCCCAGTGAACACTGCTTGACATTCAAATGCTCCAATAACACGATTTCGGTTAGTATGTGAAAAGAAAATAACCATAAAGAACTTGATGACCAAATGGATGCAGCACTCTAGTACATCCACCAATGGGGGGGTTGATGAGGACATTCTTTATTTATGTTTTATTTACTTATGTACTATTTATTTTATTTGGACTTGTATTGATGGGCTTGGACCATCCTCTATTTATGTATTTTTATTTTACTTAGACTTGTAATGATGGACTTGGATTATTGTAGCCCATTGGCTTTTAACGTTTATCTAGGATTTGTTTGTTTTTACTATTTAAAAGTTGGTAAGAGGCATTGTAGGGCAGACTATGATGAATATTGAAATGATTATTGCAACCACCTTTTTTCCAATCCCAACTTCTCCTTCTCTGATTTATCTTCTCTAACTTTTTTCTTATCTCTTCTCTTCTCTATAATATTATTTTATTGCTTTCTTGGATTTCACGTTCATGTTACATCATATTTGGTATTCAGAGTCAGGTCACATTATATCCTTAAACAATGAAATCCTGACATTCTCTTTTCTCTCGCCCTCTGTTTTTCTCCTCTAATCTTCTCCTTCTCAATGTGCTACGTGAGTGAAAATAAATAAATAAATAAAAATAAAAATAAAAATAAGAATCACCTAGCAAGAATCGAAAGAGAAGAAACGAATGTGAGCCTTCTTTTAGAACTCGCTGACCAGGTACCTCCCACCTTTCTGTCGCGATTTTCAGCCAAACAAGCCACAAAAACAGTCGCCGGAAGAACCACCTTGGTTCGTTGAGCATCATCGGCAGTTTCTGGATCACCCACTACTCAGAAATCGTTGACTAGGTAGCCCCTACTACCTTGCACCAGTCTGGCCTCTTCTCATTGTGATTCTCAGCCCAATCAACCAGGTAAGCATCTATGGACAGAAGCAACATTTTTTCTCATCGTGTTCCATGGTCGCCGGAAACTCTCAAGCCGTTGGCGAACTTTCTCCTCGAGCTCTCAGTTTTCTTTAGCCCAACTTGAACGATCGTGAAAAGGAGCCCAGTCTTTTCCTTTAGCAATGTCAGACTTTTTTGTCTTCGGTGTCTTGTCTTCAGCCCAAACTCTCCGGCGTCGCAACGCTCACCTACCCAGTTGAATGAAAAAAAGGTTTCTTTTTATCTTCGACGGCAAGAATCTCGCACGTCTCTTCAACGAACAAAGGGAGTTATCTGACTCTTCTCCTTTGTTTTATACTATCTGTTTATTTTAAAATGTGCATGATTTATTCTATGTGTGTTGCTATATTGTAGTGCCCAAAAAAAATTCTAAATCCATTTGAGTGGACCCCACCGATTGATTTAGTCCTCACATCCATTACACCTAATTTATTCACCACTGAGATTTTGTGTTCCTGCATTCTCATTTCCACAACAGTCCCTAGCTTTCATTTTCTCATTAGTTGCTAAAACAAATACAAAAAAAAAAAAATCAGACCTTATGTGAGTGGATTTTATTATTGATATTTGACTCTTGATTTGTATTTTTAAATATCAACACTACTTGCTTATATTATTTGGATTTTCTTAATTCCAAAAAAAATTTAATAATTAAATTTTGCTCAAGTCGATATTTTTTTCATTGCTTGTAATTGTTGTTATTGATATCAATTGCACTTCATCTAGCTAGTGTGCATTGCATGCAGTTGCGTAGTGGTCGCTTTATCAATTCTAGTTTTACAATCTTGACCATGGACCCCTCCCAATTCGAGGCCCTCACCCGAAAATTAGAACACTTACAGGCTCAATTAGTAACTGTCCAAATTGAGATGGCTGCTACTCGTGAAGAAAACATACACCTAGCTGCTAGGATGAACAATTTTGAGCAACCCCCTTATTCGTCCGACACAGACAATTTTGAGGCACTACATAACTCCATAATAGACACAATCATCGCTGACGAGGCGATCATCACCATTTTAGACGTGATCGTAGGGATAGGAATCATGATTACAAGCGAGAACGAGACCATTACCATCAGGGTATGCAATCTCCTCCTCACAATGAAGAGCGTCTCTTCAGAAATATTAAGTTAGATGTCCCTACTTTAGATGGTTGTCTAGATCCGCAGGTTTTTACTTAATGGGTTAAGGATATGGATTGCTTCTTCTCTTGGTATGGGGTCTCGGAAGACCGGAGAGTTCAATTTGCCAATTTGAAATTATCTGGCACGGCTAAACTCTTTTGAAAAAGTGTTGAGGATCTCCTTAAGAGGCGTCGTGCGCCTCCTGTGGGGAGTTGGGAAGAAATGAAGTGCCATCTCTAAGAGAAGTACTTACCCCAATCTTACATGAGCAATTTGTTCGACTAGTGAAATGCCCTTACTCAGGGTAATCGGCCCGTGACCGAATATGTCACTCGATTCGATGAGTTTCGAATGAGATGTCATGTCATTGAGGATGAGGCCATGACTTTGAGTAGGTTTAGACAGGGCCTCAAATATGATCTTAGGTGTGAGCTTGTCCTTCGGGGTGTCTCGACTCTTGACCACGCTTACTCTTTGGTCCGATATTATGAGTCGGTTATTAAGACCACATATGGAAGGTGTAGTGACAACCGTCCTCTCTCCTCCTCGACGTTCACTCCTCCCTCTAAGTCTCTTCTAGGACCTCCCTCGTCTAATGTACCTCCCACATGGGAGGATAAGGGCAAAGGTCTTGAACTCCCATGGACTGCCTCCCGTTCTTAGTGTTTCAAGTGTAAGGATTTTGGCTACATTACCCCCAATTGTTCTAGCTGAACCCTAGTTATTGAGAAGTGTGAGGGTGTAGCTAATGAGCTATTAGAGGATCAAGTTTATAAACCTAATCTTAAGGAGTTTGATGATTTAGATGATGATGATTGTACCTTTTTAGGATTCGTCCGAACCCCTTGTTCCTAACACACCTCGATTAGGTGTTGTGTGTTGTACCCTTACCCAACCCAAAGACGTTGATGATTGGCGCTGTCATGCCATTTTTCATACTTATATCAAGATCAATAATAAGAATTGTAAGGTCATTGTGGATAGTGGCAGTTACATTAATACAATTTATGTGGCTATCGTGTCCCTTCTTGGATTGAAGCCAATCCCTCACCCTCAACCGTATAGTGTCTCTTGGGGTTGACACTTCATCGCTGTGAAGGAGCGTTGTCTAGTTCCTATCCAGTTTCTCGAATATAAGGACCATATATGGTGTGACATCATTCCTATAGATGTCGATCATGTCATTCTTGGTCGACCTTGGTTGTTCGATTTAAATGTGACCATCCATGGTCAGTCCAATTCACGTTCCTTTGTGTTTAATGGGAAGAAAATGTATCTCACTCCTTTATCCCCGACACCTGTTCGCCCACATCAAGTAAAGAAAGTTGTGGAGCAGAAAGGGCTACACATCATTAGCCCTATTGAGTTTGAGCATATCCTGGTGGGCGAGTCTGTTTTTTTTTACTGTAGTTATTATGGAGGTCTCGTTGGAGCCTCCAGTAGTTGCCCTTATAGAGGCCTAAGTCTTTCTTCAAGACTTTCAAGATGTCTTCCCTGAGGACCTCTTCGATCAGTTACCTTCATTGCGAGACATCCAATATGCCATAGATCTTGTCCCAGGAGCGTCTCTTCTAGATCTACCTTATTATAGGATGAATCCTACTAACGTGCTGAGCTCCAGAGGCAAGTGGATGATCTCGTCCAAAAAATATTTATCCGAGAGAGTTTAAGTCCTTGTGCGGTTGCTGCCCTCTTGACCCCTAAGAAGGATGGCTCTTAGAATATGTGCATTGATAGCCATGTTATCAATTGGATCATAGTGAAATACTATTTTCCCATACCTAGGCTTGATGATATGCTGGATATGATAGTTAGTGCCACAATATTTTTTAAAATTGATTAGAATAGCGGATATCATCAAATTAGGATTCGCCCGGGTGACGAGTGGAAAACTGCGTTTAAAATAAAGGATAGTCTTTATGAATGATTGGTCATGCCTTTTGGACTAACCAATGCCCCAAGTATTTTTATGAGAGTAATGACACAAGCTCTCCGATCTTTCATGAGCAAGTTTCTTGTTGTCTATTTTGATGACATCCTCGTCTACAGTAGGACCAATGAACAACACTTAGATCATGTTACACATGTTTGTTCTACCTTTCATAAGACAAACCTATACGCTAATGTAAAGAAGTGTTCTTTCTTCACCGATAGAGTTATCTTCCTAGGATTCATTGTGTTCTCCACCAGAGTGTCTGTTGACTCCACCAAGATTTAAGCTATTGTTGGTTGGCCAGAGCCCAAGACTATCCATGACGTCAGGAGCTTTCATGACCTTGCGACTTTTTATCGTCATTTCATCAAGGAGTTTAGCACAATCATGGCCTTTATCACAGAATGCATGAAGAGGGGAGAATTCTATTGGACATCAGAGGCGGCAAAGGCCTTTGAGTTAGTTAAGAAGCGAATGACAAAGGTTCTTGTCATGCGTCTTCCTAACTTTTCCAAAATTGTTGAGGTCGAGTGTGATTGTGGTGTAGGAATTGGTGGAGTTCTTAGCCAAGAACGCCACTCGGTTGCTTATTTCAGTGAGAAGTTGATTGGTGCTAAGCAATGGTACTCTACTTATGACAAGGAGTTGTACGCAGTTGTGCAGGCTTTACGTTATTGGCGCCATTATTTGTTGCCCCAAGTGTTTGTTCTTTATTCAGACCATGAGGCCCTCCAGTACCTTAGCTCCCATAAAAGGTTGAATTCTAGACATGGTCGTTGGGTTGAATACTTGCAAGGTTATTCATTTGTGTTGAAGCATAGGAAGGGTGTTGAGAACCAAGCAGCTGATGCTTTAAGCCGTCGTGTCTCCCTTTTGTCTAACTTTGATATCAAGGTCATAAGTTTTGAGAGATTCAAGGAGGAGTATACGTCTTATCCTGATTTTAAGGATATTTTTCCCACATTGTAGAGCGGGCACTTGGATATCATTGATGGTTTTCGTCTTGAGGAGGGCTATCTCTTCAAGTTCAATAAATTGTGCATCCCATGCACTTTAGTTCGGGACTTTATAGTTTGGGAAGTCCATATGGGAGGATTAGCTGGACATTTTGGACAAGATAAGACCATTGAGAAGATTGAACGTCAATTTTACTAGTCTAGTCTAAAAGAGGACGTGGCTAAGATCGTTAGCACCTGTCACAAATGTCAATTGGCCAAGCAAAAGAGACAAAACACTAGTCTCTACACACCTCTCCCCGTTCTTAGTTGTCATTGGCAAGACGTCAATATGGATTTTGTGTTAGGACTACCACGCACGCTGAAAAAGTATGATTCCATCTTTGTTGTAGTGGACTATTTCTCGAAAATTGCTCATTTCATCCCCTGTAGCAAGACTTCAGATGCGTCTAGGGTTGCTAGATTGTATTTTGACGAGATTGTCAAAATGTATGGTCGTCCTGAGACGATTGTGTCAGATAGAGATGTTCGTTTCACTAATCATTTTTGGAGAACCCTTTGGCATATGGTTGGCGCCAAATTGAAATTCTCCACTGCTTACCATCCTCAAACTGATGGTCAAACTGAAGTTGTCAACCGTAACCTGGACAATTTATTAAGGTGTCTAGTCCAAAAGAATCTTTGAAATTGGAATTTAATCCTCCCTATGGTCCAAATTGCTTATAAAAGTTCGGTGAATAGGTCCCTAGGTATGAACCCCTTTAAAGTTGTTCATGGTTTTAAGCCTAAGAAGCCTTTAGACCTGATCCCCATGTCCCCTCATGCTAGTGTGTCTGTGTCAGCTGAGTCTTTTGCACAACATCTTCATGACTTGCATATTGAGATCAATAAACACCTTGAAGCTAGTAATGTTTCATATAAATTTTGAGCTGATTTGCATAGACGACATGTGAAATTTGATATTGGAGATTATGTCATGATCCGAATTAGACGAGAACGACGTCCACCTAGATCCGCTTCCAAATTGCAAGCACGTAGTGTTGGTCCTTTTGAAATTTAAATCGAGTTGGTCCAAATACATATGTCATCTTCCATCACATTTTGGTTACCACTCCAATTTCAATGTTGAGGACTTAGTTACTTTCAAAGACCACTTTAATCCCTCCAATAACAATCTTCTACCTCCATCTGTGAATTTTGACCCTAAACCTTCCGCCCTTCCTACGCCATTACTATTTATCACAGTACACAAAGATAAAATTGATACTATTTTAGATGAATAGATTGTGTTGACAAATGATGGAGAGGTGCAACGCTTCCTTGTTCGTTGGGTAGGTCGACCTGATTCTAACTGCTCATGAATCTCCAAAGAGACACCTCAACAGATTGATCTAGACTTATTGGAGATTCACAAGAGCCAATAGGATCTTCTGTGGCCCGAATTACCTTCCACCCATCCTAGCAAAATTGGTGAGGACTCCAGATTCAGACCGTTACTCACACGTATTTATGGGCATCGAAAGAAGATCGCGCAACCACTTAGCTTTTGGCTGGGTAGTTGAGTGCACTCTATGTTGCGTTGTCAACTCGATAGAGTCGAGTTTTTCACCCACCCTGGGAGAGTTGATGAGGACATCCTCTATTTATGTTTTATTTGCTTATGTATTATTTATTTTATTTGGACTTGTATTGATGGGCTTGGGCCATCCTCAATTTATGTGTTTTTATTTTACTTGGATTTGTAATTATGGGTTTGGATTATTACAGCCCATTAGCTTTTAGGGTTTATCTAGAGTTTGTTTGTTTTTACTATTTAAAGGTGATAAGAGGCATTATAGAGTAGACTATGATGAATATTGAAATGATTATTGCAGCCATCTTTTTTCCAATCCCAACTTTTCCTTCTCTAGTTCTTTCTCTTCTCTAACTCTTTTCTTGTCTCTTCTCTTCTCTATAATATTATTCTATTGCTTTCTTGAATTTCACATTCATGCTACATCAAGGGCACTTGAAAGAGTAGTTACACAATAAAGCAAAATGGCAATTCTAGAAATTCACCTTTCTAGCAAAATGACCAAAATTCTACTACAAATAAAACTTATATTCCAATTCAGAAATGTCACAAAAATCGAACATCGATGTAACATAAATCCGAATTAAGTTCATGTAAGTTGGACTTCTAAATATTCCTGGCAGCAAAGATCAATAATCATATATTCATGTGGTCCATGTAGTATAAACTAGTTTCTATATATCTTTAGTAGACGCTAGTTAGAGACAACTATGTATTAAGAAGGAACATCCTAATGAAGACAAAAGATACACTTTATTTCTATAGTCAAGAAATATATGTTTTTATCAGCCAATCAAAGTATATCTGACAAAGACATTAGAGTAAATATATATACAAGACGTTGCACTATGTCACATGAGTCTTCAATTAAATTAATGTCCACAAGATTCAAGGAATACGACTACCCGTAAGCTTTTCTGAATCAAAAGTCCCCCTTCCCCTCCTTTCCCCATTCTTCACCTCGTAATCATATCTTTCACATCACTTTTGACTCAAATAAAATGGCTCCAAGCCACAAATGATAAGGTGGTTGTCTCAAAACCATCAATTTTATATAAGCAGTGTATAACTGATGAAATAAGAGTCAAGACCTTTTATGTGAACCAAGTTTGCAATCGCCATCAAATCATTCTCTAAAAGTTCTGCAGAAAATCCTCCTTTACATCTATAACTCATCCTCTCATCTATCGTTACAACATCTAACTCTTGGAACGACTAACAAGCATGCTAAAACACAACCCAAAAATAAATTCACAGATATTTTTGCGGTTGTTCTATTTACCATCTTTGATGATATCATATTATTAAACTTTATTTTTTATTCAACTCAACTCAGTTCATCATTACAATTTTAGTTAGAATATTGAAAAGTAATATCCTAACAATATTTTATTTAACTCAACTCAGTTTAGCTTAACTCAGCTCAACATCCAAACGTAGCCTAAAACTCCTATGCATAAACAAACTTTTCAGCATCTATTTTCATAAGCGAGAGGCTAGGAGAAGAAAGGTGTAGGGAAATCTACTTCATTCATATTTGATAATGTATGTTAGGTTTATATTTAAAACCATAAAAGGAAATAATAAGCTCTATTCATTAACAATGATAGTCAAATGCAATTAACTTTGATGTATGATATCAAAGGGAGATTCTAGGGTGTAGGAAATCATGGGTTAGGACTTGTAAAAGTATTGGGAATTGATAAAATTGTTTGAGGAAGCAAGAGTTCGTATAAGTAATGAATATCACTGCAATAGGTTGCTAGAGAACTCATTTGGTGAAAGAAAGCATCACATTCTCTAGGGCTTTAGCGAAACTCAAGCTAACAGTCAAGAATACATTAGATAAAAGACTCCAAAACCAACCCAGTCAGACCCAAAAGATTAAAATTTAAACTTCAGCAACTATGTTGCTGCACCCTAAGATATAAATTTAAAAGGCGCCCAATTTGTTAGAAGGAAAATTTTCCATTGTCCCAAATAAAGTCCCCCTTCACAACCATCCCCATTTGACCGATCTAGTATGTTCAATCAGGGTCCAAGGTGTATAAAAAGAACCATAAATCAAAAAATCAAAATCCTAAATATAAAAAACTTGAACTAGGGTGTTTAGGGTTCCTCAAGTCAAGATCACAATAATAAGCCAAAGCTTCTATAATAAACAAATTACGAAAAATGCCTTACTGCACAAGCATTGAACAAGAAATGAGAAACAATCTTTATAATTAGATAAGGCAATTAACAGGAATAGAGAACATTCCCTTCATATGCCACTGAGAAAAGACTATATACAACAATAGCAAGTTGAACGCTCAAAGAAGGAAACAAAAGTATATTAAACCAAGCTAGGATGAGAACGAACCAAATACAAACTTACAGTCCACTCTTACACCATTAAGAAGTTGTTCAATTATTTTACACTAAGATAATTGCCAAAAAGCAATACTCTCACTTGTCATTGGGAAGAACAACGTTTGGATACTTTTCGTAGGAAAATTTAGCTTCCACAACCCATGCACTCTTTTCAGTTTTGCAAGGAACATACCGCCTGTGTGATATTGGCATCACCATCAAAATCCACCCTTCTAGCATTCTCCTGCTTCACCATATTAGAAAAGAATTCATTACCAATGGGCTATGATAAACTGAAATTATAGTATCATGTGATTTTCTTAAGCAGTTTATACTTTGTCCTGATGGCTATATTAGAAAAGAATTCATTACCAAAAGGCTATGATAAACTGAAATTATAGCATCATGTGATTTTCTTAAGCAGTTTATACTTTGTCCTGATGGCTATAATAGAAAAGAATTCATTACCAATGGGCTATGATAAATTGAAATTATAGCATCATGTGATTTTCTTAAGCAGTTTATTCTTTGTCCTAATGGCTCTTTTTTTGGCATTGATTCCATTCAAGAGATGAAAATACATTGGCAGCTTAAAATATTAAGGTAAAGCAGATCATAAGTCTGCCATAATCTCATAACCATAAGAAGTATAAATTATATTATCAAGAGAATAGGTATCAACAGTGAACTTGATAGCATCAACTGCAGCACGTGTTCTCAGATAATACATTCTTGTTTTTAGACCCTTGCATGTGGGAAAAAAGTTATTAGAATCAATAGTATAATTGATAATCTATATGTATATATATATATATATATACCCTCTACTCAGTTAGAGAAACCACTAATCAATTCGAAGACTGAAATGTGGAAAACTCCATGTTAGGGTAGGCTCTTGAGATCTAAAGAAATATATTGAATATGACTTACAAACATTATAAAAATTATACCTTACACCATGCATAAAAATGTAGGGAAGTTAGCTTCCCAAGACTGGGTGGGTCCATGTAAATATTCAGACTCAAACTTTAATCAATGTAGCATCCACGATCAGCAGCCATGTCAACCAATGTCTTTTGCTTTATTTGCCACGTAGTCCTGATATGTAGCAACATTGGCTTAGCATTAAACCAACATTTTAGCATAGTTGTTAAAATAACAAAAAGAAAATAGAAATACTTGTAGATAGCTTTCAGCTCCTTAGGAATCTCGAAGATCTTCAAAATTGAGCCATTCTCATATATCATCTTATTCTTAAGCGCATCAAACCAAAGACTCAATCCTGTTAAATCATGAAGTAGGTGTTTGTTCACTACAACAAATTCACCACTGAGGGGTAACGGGTTAGATGGTAGACAATGGCTAAGCCACTAATTAGAAGAAGTAGTAAATAATAAAGAGAAATGATATTTGCAGTCATGAAGTATGTAAGCACCGTTTAATCGTTTTGAAAAAATTAAGTAAAATACGGGATCCCCATAAAATAATAATAATAATAATAGTTAAATAGTGGGTCTCACTCTTTTTCAAAGTGATTATATGACGCTTATGCGCTCTACGACTGTATGTAGCATTACTAGTAAGTAAAACCATACCTTAAGACTCTACAAGTGTAAATGTTCGAGGTATAAGGTTCAAAAGACTCATTGTTTCCAAGAATTTGACTGGTTGAAGTAGTGGGCATAGGTGTTAAAAAAATGGAGTTTCTTACTCCATTTTGTGAGATCGTTTCCCTAAGTGCAGCCCAATCCCAACAAGGTGATGGTGTTACACCCCATATGTCCATCTAAAGAATTCCCTAAAGGGAAAAAAAATGTTATAGCTTGAGGTGATATCTCCAGGCGCAACACATGCATCAAAATAAAAGCTGACAAGTAAGGGTTGCAAAATTCCATGTCATAAGCAATTTGCTTGAATCTTAAAAGATGAACTTAAATAATGAGGAAAAAAAAGTAAAATAAAAACAAACTTTTTTAGTGATTAGTTTCCCATTTTCTTTTCATACAAGAAAAACTTACAGTATTATCCAAAAAAAGGGTGAGATCTAATTTAAAGCCAATATATGCACAACAAAAGGAACATATGGGGAAGAATTGTAGAAACCATAAAAATTAAAATAAACTGAGTCAACAATACATACCTTGCTTAGAGGACTCCCATGATAGGTCTCATAAGGGGCCATCTTTTGAAGCTAATTCAGAAAAAACTTTCAGTGCATGGTAGTATATGGCTGCAAATATGTCTTTGTTCAGCTGTAAGGCCTGCAAGACATATCAACATACTGAATCTAGAAAAAAAAAATTAAGCTAAAACAAGCATATCAGATTAGATATAATACCTCTAGCGAATCAAATGTCATACCAAGCAGTATGAAGATATTAGCCAGACCTTGAACTCCAATGCCTATTGGCCTGTGTCGTACATTTGATCTTTTTGTAGTTTCAATGGGGTAGTAGTTTATATCAATGACTTTGTTGAGATTTGTTGTAACTACTCTAGTAAACTGTCAGACAAACATATAGAGAAACAAAATGGAAATTTCCTGAGATATAATAGTATTGCTCTATTGTACAAAGACAAGAAATGCAAGGTGGGTAAACCATATACAAATTTCCATTTATAGCCTTTATAAAAGTGCACATAACAGATGGAGAAGCTTTGTACATGGACTTGTTTGTTAAAAATCAGACCTCTGCGAGTTTTTCTAAGTCAAAATATTGGTTATTTGAATCTCTACTTCCAACAAGCTTAGATGAGTGTGGCTCAATAAAAGCTCCCTAAGAAAACAATATAAAAGGCATTAACTAACATGGTAATGAAAGGTGAACAAAGTAACTTGAAACAATAAATGAGAGACTGATCATATCCCTCACATATTGAGGTAAAGCAATGGATGCTAAATTGCAAACTGTAGTTTCAGTTGGACTTGAGAACTCAATGACCAGGGGCGGACCAAGCTTGTTCATTGGGGGGGCTACCGCCCCCCCCAAAGTTTTTAAAATTTTAATTTATAATATAAATATATATAGTTTTATATATATATAAAATTAAAATTCTCCCTTAAATTAAAAATAAATAAATATTGCCCCCCTCAAATTTTTTATTAAAATTATTCATCTAAATCTTAATATATATCAATTTATATTCTAATTTTTAATTTTTACTAAAACTCAAATTTTAATTCATATAAGCTCACAGTTACTCAATTAACAGTCTAACTCTAATAAAAAAATTAATTGTAAATTTATATGATTATAAAATTGACTGATTATACTCACTTATTTAGTTTCAGTCTAATTTGTATGATTATGAGAAATAATTTGTTAAAATAACAGTGTTACATCATTATTTATTAGAAAATTCTCAAATTTATTTTTAATCTATAAATTTTTATTAAATCATAAAAAAATATAAGTAAATACTTAAAAATAATTAATTTTTTTTTTTAAAAAGACGTAAACAATTCAAAAATTAATATACATTTAGAGAGTTTAGTTATAACAAAACATGACACTTTTATCACTAATAATTATCCTTATAAAATTTATATTTATTGCACATTTTATCTATCGCCCCCCCTCCCAAACACAAAATTCTGGTTCCGCCCCTGTCAATGACCCCAGTGCAGAGGTTTGAGGCCTTGATGGTGCCTAGATTCTATTGGTTACTTTTCCTATTACAAGAATCCTTGGAGAGGGAGAAGAAAAATAATCAAGAAACCAATATTAAAGATTTTTAAATGGTGAAATGTTTATATTTGTCATGTACCTTGAAAAGCATAAAAGGAGTTTCAATTTCAATCTGGGAATTTAAGATCTCAAACCAGAGTTTCCTAGAAGATATAACCTTCCTTGCCCTTCCCTGAGTCCACAAATAAAATCACCTGATTGTCGATTCCAAAGCAAATATCAAATTCTGAAGCAGTAAGGCAGATGGCAGAGGAGAAAATTTACCTCCTTTTCATATTGGGTGTATAAATTTTCAAATTCTTCTCCCCAATAATCAGCCAAACTGGAAGCCTTATTTGGGCAAAACAAAGACTATTGTCCATCACCTTGCACTTTTTCCATAAAGAGGTCAGGTATCCAAAGAGCATAAAATAGATCTCGAGCCCAATACTCTTGCTTCAAACCAAATGAGAATTATAATTGTATGATATAATTTAGAGAGAGAAAGAGAGAGAGAGAGAGAAACAAAGAGAGTACTATTGGGTAAACAACTTAGATTACAGATGATTGTAGAAAAGGGCATTACTTGATTGACAATTATAAAGCTCATGAATTGACCCAAAGTACCTTTCCATAGTTCTTTCTAAGATTTAAAAACTCAAAGACATCAGCATGCCATGGCTCCAAGTATACAGTGAAAGCACCTGAAAAATGGAACCAAAGTTAGCATATTTCCATTACACAATATTGCCTGTATGGTTGTGTGTGATCGTGTTTGCAAGGTTTTGCAAAAATACCCTTTCTCTTTCCTCCCCTTTGATCAACATAACAAGTAGTGTCATTAAACACATGAAGCATAAGAATAATGTCATTAAATGTCCCATTTGTCCCATAAATGTAGCTGCTTGTTGCACGGATATTATGAATAGAGGAACCAATTCCTCCAGCTGATGTGCTAATAACAGCACATTCCTTCAAGGTATCAAATATTTTCTGAATTCTATCATCTTTCATACACACGAGAAAGCAGCTACTCAATTGCCATATCATATTCCAGGAGAATTGAAAGTAAGAAAGGATAAATTTTGGGTTTTTATTCTCATAAAAAATGAACATCGTGATTAACAGAAGGAGGAAAACTGAGAATACAAGAACATACTTGGGGCTGTGGAGTTCCTGCATTAAAAAGGGTAGGTGTAGCATGAGTGAACCAACGTTGAGACATCAAATGGTATGTCTTAAGAACAGAGTCCATGTCATCTTTGTGGATACCAACAACAACTCTCATTAACATATGCTGAGGCCTTTCCACAACCTTCCCATCAACCTTTAAAATATATGACCTCTCAAGAGTTTTGAAGCCAAAATAATCATAGTCAAAATCTCTGTCATAGTTTATCTCACTGTCCAGGCGTGCGGCATTCTGAAACCAAGAAATATAGAGTCCTCAATGGCACGAATGATGAATAAATACACATTCATAGAGAAATGCATATATATAACCCTTAGTCCAACATCTTCGTCAAGAAAGTCTTGCTAAAACAGTTGGGACTAATGTTTGGTTGAGTTTGAGAAACTTGTCGAAGTGAGCAATAACTAGAAATACTAGAAACGTTGAAGGAGAAGAAGAAGTTGCAAATCATATGGCAATAAGTTAGATTGATGGGTAATGGCTATACTTTTAGAGACCCATCTGAAGTCAAGGAACCAATTTGGAGTTTGTAACAAACAAATACGCTTGAGTATACCTTCATGATTATTTCATATACATCATAAGAAATAAGAGACGTCTTCTGCCCAGATTTCTTATCAAAATAGTCGTACATGACCTTATCCTGCATCATCCATGTACACAATTCAAGTCCTTTCGCTATATAACGTTTTCCCAATAAAAAATGTTCTTCAAAACTATTACTTACAAAAAAAAGGTTCTTCAAACTAAAATAAATCAGATCAAATTATACAAGTAACAAAATAGTCACATAGAACACTCACATCTTGAAAAAGACTCCTTCGTGTTCTTATGCATATTCGAAATAACGATTCTTGCGCCAACTAATTAAGTTCCAATGCAAGAAAAAATAAGCATGTAGAAATTCTTAATAAACCGCATGCGTGGTTATGAAATTAATGATGATATATTGATACTCATATATCATGAAATCAATATAGCAAAACTAAAAATGGATTCCTACCAAAGCATAATCGGGGTGGTTCATGGTCATGGCAGTGATAGCGGCAGTTTCTGCAGCCAATTCATCGAGTTGGATGGTTTAATACCCTCGTAGAGCCCAGCATAGACCTTCTGCGTGACAAGAATAGGATCGCAATGCTCAATGTTGAGCCCGTAACTCAGCTTCTTCACTCGGGCCGTGATCTTTTCAAAGTTCAACAATTCTTGGCTCCTGTCCCTTTTCACCACATGCATTTTGTCATTGTGAAATTAGGAACTTTGACGATGAATTCTTGTGATCTGTTTTATGGATCAATGATGAGTTTCGTCGAATATGTAGAAGACATGTGTGGTGGGAATCTGATAGATAATTTATAGAATGATATGGGAATTAGGGAAGAAAGAAGAGTGAAAGGGAAGATTCATCAGACCTAGAAAACAAAGATTGCCAGGGAAGGAAGAGCAACGGTCTGAAAGTTTGAATATTTTCTGTTTTAAATGTAGTACGTAGGTTCGGTATGTGAAGTTTCCCACCAAGACATGAATTGAACTAGTACAATGCCAAGACATGAAATGAACTTACTAGAATATATCCTGCATGTCATGTTTGAGTTGTGTACAAGTTAGGTACATATTATTGATAAGTCAAACCCTCTATCTCTTTTAGGATACTTTTGGATAATGAGATGAGATGAGATTAAATAATTTTAAATTAGGAAAAAAAATCCAAACCAAATGGGTGAAAGATGTCAAAATTGGTTTTCTACCAACCAATAAGAACATGCCACGTAGGCATTCCATAAGAAAGTGAGGTGAGTCTGTGTGCGTCAAATCATGAGCCCAAATGACTACAAGGGTAGTCTTCTCTCTCTCTCTCTCTCTCTCTCTCTCTCTCTCTCCCCCCCCCCCCCTCATTTGTTTTCCTTTACGAGTCCTAACCCCTTTACATTCCTTCACCTAGTTCGATGGCCTCTAATCTTAATTTCTACGCTTGAAAGTTGAATAAAATATTATTAGAATATTATTTTGTAATATTGTTATTGTTTTTAGAAATTTTAATGATAAGATAAAATTAATTCTATATCCAAATAAGGCCATTAAATGAGAGCTTTCTCTATCCTAATTCGTGATTTCATATTAAATCCATATATTCATGTTAAGGTGCTACCTGTATTTCTCGAATAGGAGGCACCCCATTCTTGACTTCGCCCTGGGCATTGGCCTCCCCAACCTAAAAAAATTTGGCCCTGCAACACGTGGGCGTGGTCTCCTGTCCAAGTACTAGGGGTGAGTTGTTCATTCACTACTGTAGTTAAAACTTAAAATACAGAGGACCATTGCCCACCAACGATCGAAAAAGCCAAAACCACCAATGAACACTAACCAATTGCGTCTAGTGAACCACCAATTAACTACATACAAGGAACTACTAACCACCATTCCAAGTTACCAAATATCATCAAGTGGATCATCACACACACACACACATACATACTAGCTAGGGGTGACAATGAGAGGCAGAGAGAGACCATGACAATAATAACGACTAATTGGAGGTGACGACGAGATGGAGAGAGACTACAATGACAATGCTATAATACATAGGCTTTGAAAGACAAAAGAGAGATAGAGAGAGGTGCAAGGTAGGAGTGAAGTGAATGGCTGGGCAGTGGGCAATTGAAGTCTTAGAGTGAGGATTTCATGTTTTATATCAACTAATGAAATTCAAATCCTATATTAATATGACATCATTTTTTATTTTTATCTAAATGATGTTACTTTATTAAATAAATAGCTTTTTCTTGATTTACACATATATATAACTACATATATGCGGACGGACAAGGCCTTGTACGAGCGGGCTTGGCCCCAACCCAAGCCCCTTTCCCACTTGAGTTTTAAGTGCAAGCGGTGGCCCGCACCCAAATATCTAACGAGTGGCAAGACCCACAATCCATTCATAATTCGCGTTGTTTTTAACAAAATTGAATAAAGAATATTGATTATTGGAATCCATTAACCTACTAAATTTGTACTGAGTTCGAGTCAAATTCATAAGTTGTGTAAAAATGTAATTCTAATGTTTCATTTAGTTTTTTCTTTATGAAGATTTAGAAAGGGGGAGAACAAAGAATACAAGGGGATCAAGGGGGTAGTATAGATTAAAATGCATCTTCTGCTCCTCTAGATAATAAAATTCTTATATTCAACAATCCTAACCACACATCGGCCTAAGAAAGAGAAATAAAAAGATAAAAGAAAAAATGTACGTTATGTAAGGTTTCTTAATAGAATTTTTTTTAATACTATGATAGATTTTGTTTTAGTGGTGTATTGAAGGAGAGTCTTGGCATTAGGCCTATTCATCAGGCCCAATTAAAATTTTTTTTTCATAAAAAGTTTAAGAAAATTTTGAATCTGAAATCTGGATTCTTAAATTCGGAACCCGGATGAGTACCCTATTTGACATGACCTCTCATGTTATTCTTGTAAGTTAGTTAGGTATTTGAAGTTTTCCAATACATGAAATGAATCAATACAATACAAAGGTTGTACATCTTACATGCGTTCACATATCAATGTTGGTGCCTTGTGTTTGGATTGTATGAAGTTTGGTTTATATTGTGCATGAGTTCCTATACCGATTCTTTTAATTAAACGAATCAAATCTCCATCTTCTACCATTAAAAGTGTCAAATCCAAACATTTCAAACAAAATTATTAGTTTTGAATATAGAGTAATGTTATTCATCATCCTAATTCTCATATTTATCTCATCACTACATAACGTGACATTAAATGATTGGAGACTATTTATTATATTTTACTTTTTTTTAGCCACATAATTTCAAACTTGAAATACCAACGCCCTCCTTGAATACCTCGACAATTTAGTAATAATGAAAAGTGATCCAAATATAGACGAGGCAACCACTTTTAACAAAACTCTAGATAATGAGTTTCTCATTCCGATTGTACTAAAAACATGTCTAATTTAGACCACGTATGATTATTGGACCACATATAAGTACCACCCAGAGAAGAATATGCATCAAACCCAAGTCAAATATACATTCAGAAAATTCTATCATCATTGGTTGTATTATGTTATCATTGGAACATTCACTAGGAAATCTTGTAATATTAACATCACTACCTATGCATCACGGCAAATTTCACTAGCTATGAATTCCAGCAAGTTCTTCGAATAACATTCTTATACTGCCATCTATATTAGGCTAGTAAATACCAGCAAAAGCCCATAAATAATTATCATCAACATTCCTAAAGGAACATGCCATAGTATACTCAATAAATTCCTTCATTTTTTCCACTACTCTTTTATTCCACATCACTAAAACACCTCTTGAGGCCCCATTAGAAGCAAGATAAACCCAATTCACATAATTACAGCTCCATAATTCCTAACAGTTCCCCTAGGAATAAATTTCAGCTTAGTTTCTTATAAGCACACTATATCCGCCTTCTATTCACGAAGCATGTTTCTCACCCAAATGCATTTATTTGCCTCATGAGCCCTCAGTCAATCCAAGAAATAATCTTGGGCTTAAAAAAAATAGAACTCACCCTTTAGCTCTTTCTCTACTTGAATTTGAACTTGAACTACCGTCATAGTTTAAGGATCAAATTAGCTTCTTTAACAACCTTTATTTTCTAGAATCTGACTTCTTCGACTGGCCATGTCCAACTTCAATGATCGTCAATAAAGTCATAAATTGTTCTTCAAAATCCTCACATTCGATTCCAATAGTGTTAGATCTCCTTTACTTTATGTTGCACCCAATTAGAGACATTATCCTGGTTTGGCAGCATGTATTTTAACAGCATTGGCTTCCCTTCCCAAGTCCACCTTATCTCAAAATATCCACTAAGTCTTCGTCGGCACAGCAAGATCTTCTACAGGGCAGATTTATATTCACCCCCCTCATAGTGGTGATTTGCAAAAGCTAGCAATCGAGAAAACCTCACACCTCTCTCCTCTCGCCTCCAACCATCACAATACTTCAACTGTGAACAAGAGGCACCTTTTGCAATTGCCTTAGCTCAATACACAATGTTGACTAGGGCTAGCCTTTATGAATGAGCTACTAGCATTTTTCCTGCTAATTGTAACTCTATCCCAATGTACCCAAGAAACAAATCGAATTTGAATGTATTTCTAATTATTATTTTGTAATTCTGAATTATAAATGAGACAATATTCTCATTTTATCGCAAACCATTAAAATTACCAGAATTTTTCATTGGGGTGAAGGTAAAGGGGATGCCTATTTAGAAACGATATCAAACCAACTTCAATAGATATACTCTAAAATCCAAAAATGGTTTAGGCACTCAAAATCACCACTCACTTCTTACTTTCCTATCGTTATGTTGAAGATCCATCAAGTTCATGCTTAATACAGTTCTCAAATTATTAACGGACAATATGCTAGAGAAATGATATGGGCCCTGGCGTTTGGGCCCCCGCTGCGCCCCTGACTGACGTGGCAGTTGATATGCTATTTCAACCCTTTCTCCATTGTAATGAAACATTCACAAACAGAGAGAGAAAGAGGTGAACAAAGAAGAAGATAGGAGAAGGGGAAAAACCTTATACATGAAATGGGAGACAAGAATGAACATAACCAATCTTCTGACACAAGCGTATGAAGGAGGAGAAAATGAGGGAGAAGGGGATAATTTCAATAAGTTTCTCATAAATCAATTGACAAGGAAAAAAATTGATGTTGATTAAGATACAAGAAGATGGCCGATTAGCCTGAATTACAAGACATAAAACCATGATATATGGGAGGTCCCTCCACCTGAAAACTCAATATCTTCCCCCTCTTTCTTGCTCCCATCCTTCAAAACTGTGACCATCCGCAGTCATAAATCTACCCCAACTAATAAAGAAACCTCAACAAGAAAAAACTGGTGCAAGCAATTGAGACGAGAAAGATAAAAGTTTGAGAAATCGAAACAGCAGATCCCACCAGTAAAAAAGCAATCAAAAGCACACTGTCAGAAAAGAGTATAGAAGACCATCAGCTGCATTAAAAATATTCCTCCCAATTTTAATCCTTACACCTAGAATCCTTAGGGATGCTTAACCTGGTTATTCTTCTACAATAACGCCACTTAAATAGACTGTAACTGGGAAAAAGAAATCCGAATTATTGATCCGGAAAGCGAAGTAGCATGCTTGCACACTAAGGCTTCAGTAGCCTGCTCCTCGGTTTCAAACATAACTAGGGCCTGCTTCTTCCCATTCATCTCAAAAAGCTTAGTGCTGAGAATGGTGCCATGTTCTTCCAAGTGGCTCACAATCTCTTCTTCAGTGATTTCCAGCGGAAGTGTTGACAGGTGGATCATTTTTGTAGGGGAGCAGCAGTAGCGGTAATTCTTAGCAGCATTACGGTTGAAGCGGTTGAGATTTGAGTTTACGTAGTCATGTGTTTCAGCACCTTGGGTTATGTTTGGATGCTTTGAGAAGTTGACTTCCAACTGCTTCCCAAATATCAATGCTCCCTATATTTTAAATGAGAAAAGGTTTTAGTGACAGCAGTAGTGGAAATTCTTAGGAGCATTATCAGTTCGCTCATCATTCCAATATTGCAGGGTGCCAGGGTCTAGTACTCTAAATCGTAACTTGATTACCTCATCAGGCCTAATAAATTGACATGCCATTATAATTCAATGAAAAAGAGACAACTGACTTGGCATAACCATGCATATTAATGATAACGAGCATGGCTTGATAAGTTAATGAAAAACAAACCTTCAAAAAGTGTACTGCAAGTTCGGCCTGGAAACCATCCCCCATCTCAATAAGCGCGTGATCTGGTTTGTTGCGGAGAAGTTTAATTCTCACAATGTTTCCATAAATAGAGAAAAGGTTGAAAAGCTTATCCTCATCTATTCTCTGAGACAAAGTATGGTATGTGAAAACGAGAATTGAACAAAGCCTTTGAATTATAAATTTGAAAAGTTTCTCTTACATCAGGATTTAGATTGGAGACAAGGACTGTACACCTGTCATTTGTCCCGCTAATTCCAGGAGGCAGACCTCCTCCAAAGGCAGCTGCAATTGCTGCTGCATTGGCCATCTAGATTGCCAGAGGAAACAAAAGTCGTCAAGCATGGGCATGTTTAGAGCCATACTAACACAACTGTGGAGAAGTCCAATATACACTAAAGATGATATGACTCATGAAGTTAAAACAAGTTGAGTAATTGTCATGACAAGGGGCAATCATCAACAGACCCTTACAATATATCTATTGGCTGGAAATATACTCCAGGAAAATATAATATTGCAATAAAGACTTTAACACCCCTCACCCAGATACACCCAATCAATGAGCCACCCGTGCACACATCAATACAACAAATATTAAATTAAAAGATAGATTTCCCTAATCGCAAGTTTAGGAAAAATGACAACTTGCAAACTAGAAGATAAGAAGATGGAATTCTTCGGCAATCATGGGATACTTATAACAGATTCACTTGCAAAGAGAGACTTGGAGTTCCATATAATCCACCCCGAGATACAGATAGATGCAAGCCTCCAACCCTGTTATAATTAATTTGTATATAAGACATCTTGGCCTGAGCAATACTGACCTGTGGAAATGCAACTGGAAGGAAAAGAAAAACATACGCATCAGTAAATGATAGAAAATCACATAATTACAATAAACTTACTATAACAATTTGCAAATGCCTAATTAAGCACCTCCCCGTCCAGTAGATTGAAGGCCATACATGCCCCCTGCCTCGCCATACCCTGGCTGTCAAAACAAAAAGAATTACTTAAATTAAAAGGCAAGGGACAGCAATTTCATAAATGTTCGCATTATTAACATCAAAGGACAAGAACATACTTGTGAGGATCTGCCTTTCTGTTCTGTAGGCAAATTTGGGTTGGTGAAATCCCTAATTTAATGATGGAATAAATAACTAAATTCAGCAACAAGGGAGAGTTAATTTCAAAAGGTAAAAAAGTGACAAAGTCAGAGCCCATATGCGACCAGCCTACCTAGAGCGCTCATTATTGTAGTTTACTTGCAACTCGTCAAGGCTGATTACAGAAACAAGGAACAATAAATCAACATAGAGAAAAGATGATTTAAAGGAGCAACCATACACCCAAAGACAAAAATGTGGACACTCAGCTGTGTGCAACCAAATACATGGAAAGTAAAATAAAAATTCTAAAATGTTTCAAAACCTACTTTGAGAACTGAATGTCCAGTTGACAGCAACCATCATAAATATTTCGTCCCTAAAAAATAACAATAATAAGAGTTAAACCTCATTTTGGAAATCAGATCAGACTGTAGACATCAACAAAGTCTCCAGTTCAAACTAACTGGAAAAACAGAGGATGTAATACTACCTGAAGTGCAGTACTAGCAACAACAGCATGCTGGCGTGATTGATACTGAATAAGGGCTTGAAAACCTATGTAAATTGTAAATACAAGACGAAAACACCAGGACATATGAATATGCAGACAAAAAGACACCAGGACATTTTAAAATATTAAAAATACAGCAGTCCCATCTAAAGCCAACTTATAGGAAATTCTGGTGCCCAACCATAAGAAATTTGTTGAAATTAAATTCTCTCCACAAAACAATATCGATCTATTCAGCCAATGCTTATAGCTGAAGAAAGAAATTTTCAATTATAAACAGAGACAGAAAGAAAGAGAGAAAACTAGAAGAAGCTGACCAGCTGACTTTTGAAAAGTTACGATCTTCTCTACAAATCCATGAGGAGAAAACACTTGATGCAGCACGTCCACCGTTATTGGATATATCATGTGATGAATAGTAACTAGGAGAATTCGATTTGGCTGAGTGTCCAGAAAGTGCACAGCAGAATAGCATAGAGACAAGAGGGAGAAGACAATAAATAGAGGGATATGGATAGAGAAATGATCCTTAGATAAAATCTACCACTCCAAAGTCCAGATAATTTAAAACTTCATTGAGATGGAAAAAAAGAAAAAAAAAAGAAAAGAAGAGTACACTAAGGCAAGATTTCATGAGAATCACAGGAAAAAAAATATTAAGAAAATCAAGTGAAAATAGAATTATTAATTATTCATTTTAATTGAGTCACACAATAATCCTCACCAAAAAGTATCATTTTCCTCTTTTCCTTCTGAGGCAAGCCACCGAGAGCTCTCATAGAATGTAACACAATGATGGAAGCTTTACAGAGTAGGCAAAATATCACTGGTTATGTAAACTATACAATAATTTCTTAAATTACAATCAAGAATAATATTGAAAACTATAAATGATCATCTATCTGTGTTGGATGTTCAATGAGAAGCTCGGCAGGAACCTTTTTTATTTGTTAGTGAAGTTTTTTTCTTTTTTGGTTTTAATTGTAGGAGAATAGCAGCAACTGTGAGCATAAAGCAGATTAAATACTATTTTCTTACATAGCCTTTAAAAAGGCATCTCAGCAAGTAATTGATTAAGCAGCATGTAATCAAGTCAACATTCAAGAAACAGTTATTTTACCCATAAAAAAGACTTCCTCCATTCATTGCTTTATTCCATAGAAATCAACAATATAAATTGATTATAATAATCAAATATCATTTAAGAATATACCAACCTCATCTCCTCTTCCTTGAGTATTTTGATCCATTGTTGTTAGTTCCTGATGTGATGAGAATTGGATATAGACATTCCTCCCCCTGTGGCAAAATGCATAGACATACATATCATATATGAAATCTTAAAATAATGTGTTCCAATTAAGATGATATTGAAAATTAGAAATGCTTTACTTCCGCAGAAAATTTACATTAGAAAAAGTAAACAATCCCTTCATACCTTATGCTTGGCTGAACATTTGCATAGAATTGCAGAGCATTGACTGCGGTAGGAATATCTTGCATTTGGATCAGAGCCTGCATGAATGGAAAACATAACAAAATGTCACATCCAAGGTTTTACTTTTGTCAACGAAAACAAATGCCTTTCTACATATTGGCGAAGTCAAGACCTGATTTTTTGCACGAAGCATCACAAGCTTAGTAATGACACCAAATGGCTGGAATAGCTGAAGCAAATCATTCTGGCATGAAAAATATTACCAGTGTCACAGGATACAAGATAGAAATAGGAAAGAACACTAAAAATATATAAATATAACTCACAAAAAGCATGATGAAACACAATATAGAACTCTACTTATTATATATAGAAAAGAAAGACAACATAGACTTAGGTTCATTTTAAAAAAGGCACTTTCCAATGGTCATACAAAAATATACGAATTTTTTTTTGTAAGTACATATATATATGAATTTGCGCTGGCATGGAACCTCACCAAGGCAGATCCAACCTTGGAGAGTAAACCCCGGAAACACGACTCTGCTCATTAGAACCATGTCTTAGGTAATTTAGGGCAACTTGAACTTTGGAATCATACCTAGGTTGTCTGAGTCTACAACTCATCTCAAGTCCACCCTTTGACCACTAGGCTGCACCTTGACAGGTCTTATTTTTAACAGATTTATGAATGCTCTTACAATGTGGGTGGCGATGAAGAGAATGAAGTTTTCAAGGTTCTTATTGAACATATATACCAAGGATTAATCTTGTATATGGATTAAATTTGAAATGGATAATACACATCAAAGTCTCTCATTTCATTTGGGTTCACAGCTGTGCTTCTTCCTGATGGTAGCATCAGTCTTCAATCAGAAGCAGGGACATGAGTGGAAAATAGTTGTGCCATGGAGGGAATGTTGAGATGGCATGATTTCATGCCATGAATTTCATAGAATGCATACTATTTCTATGCAGGGATACATTAAAGAGGTGATTCAAGAGGGTAATCCTTCATAGGAATGAATGGATTCCATAGTATATCAGACTTGAGCTGCTCAAGGCACACGAAAGGACTAATGTAAATTTAATTTTCACATTTCACTTTCATGTCCTCCACTTAAATGATAAATTCTAACTGGCTTCCTAATTTGTCTTTAAAAATATGCCATGAACATATGTCTAATAAACTTGAATAGCATATTAGTTTTCTTTTATTGACATTGGGTATTTGGAACAAAACCCTGACTAATCTCAGGGGTGTAGCTCAAGCCCTTTGCAAGGAGTTTTCACTTTTCAGTAAGGGCACTTGGGTTAATTCAAGGATATTTGTACCTAAGGGTCAAATCCTAGATTTAAAGGAAGCATACCACTAAGACAAAGACTCTTACCACTAGAGCCAACCCCTAGGTTTGGGTAAGTAAAAATACTTGTTAAGCATTTGTTTTAATAAGTATTTATCTTTATGCACAGATACATTTAGAGAAAAGCTGTTTCACCCAAATTTTTCCCCTGAAAATTTCTCCCGAATTCAAAAAATATGTTTTTTAAATTTTGATTTTTTACTTAGTGATCAAGTATTTTTTTAATGATGATATATTTTTTCTTCTTTTTTTAAAAAATATTTAAGAATATATAAAAAAAAATGAATGATAATAATAATAATAATAATAATAATAATAATAAATTTAACACTATTCGGGACACTTTCGGGGTACATATTTAATATTTGCTCATTTTCAACTTTAAGGTTGCAATATATTTAAACAGCGCTGGCTATTCAAGCAACGCCAAAACCGTCGGTATTTTTTTTGTTGTATAGTCTAATATCATAGAAAATAAACAAGAAGAGAGAAAAGAAACTATAGTGAGAGTATACTTCAGCTATCTCATGGCCCACATTGCGAACGTGAATGACCTTAGAAGGGTCTGTCATTGTGAACCAACCTGTAACAAAACCCAAACAACATAATTTCAGCTTCTCTTGGAATTTAGGTCCGCTATCACTCCCAACAGTCTTCTAATCAAAATGCCAACAAATGAAATTATTTTCTTCTCCCGGTATGTATACCAATGCACTCTGTACAGCCAAATAGAAATTTTAAGTACATAGCACACTTAATACCATTGTTCAAGTGCTTTCAGAAACCCAATTCCTTTTAAAGAAAAAGTTCAATGAATCTGAAATCTAGCATTGAATTTAATTCCCGATCAATGTGATTCAAAGAATGCCTAAAGAATTATTTCTTTAAATATTTATTTTAAAGCAAAACAGAGAGAATAATGTTCCCAGGTCAAACCCTAAAGTTCCGTTTGGTCGCAAAGAAATCACAGGGACAAGAAAAAAAGATTGAAAAAAAGAAAGACTCGAATGTTTTCTCGTAGAGCTAAAGCAAACACGGCCAGTTGAGGATTCCGAATTCGAAAGTTCTCAGCTTTACTTTTTCCAGAGAAGTTTCTCAGGAACCAAACGGATCGCACGTTGAAAGTATTATAAATTAAACCAAAAAAGAATCGAAAGGGAGGGATTGGCAACTTGGCATACCTGTGAGATAGAGAAAGAGAGAGAGAGAGAGAGAGAGAGAGAGAGAGAGTGAGAGTGAGAAAGAGAGAGAGAGATTACGAGAGCTACAATTGCAAATATCCCCTGCTTCGCGTTTTTGTAATGCCCTTGCCTCCTGTTTGGCACCTCCTCCCTGTCTGACAGATTATATATACAGCCTTTCACATTTGTATGAATTTTTTATTAAAAAAAATAGCAAATTAAAACTAAACAGTGTATCACAGAGTTATATCATATACCTATGCCTACAATTTTTTTTTGATTTGACTTAAAAGTATTTTGAAAAATAAAAAACATATCATTTGGTATTATATGGCCTCAAACATAGTGAAATTATAAGTTTGATGTAGTGTTACTTGATAAATGAATTTCATTCTCGTTAACAATTAAACACTCACTTATCTCTAAGATTATTAAATAATTTTAAAATAAGACTTCGATAAATTTTACTATAATAAATAATAAATAGAAAATATTGTATTTGTAGAAATAAATAAATTAAAAATTGATCATAATAAGATTATAAATAAAATCTTGCCGTTAGCAATATTCATCTGAGTTCTAGTTTTAGGAATTCAAAATTCGAATTTAAAATTTTTTTAAATAAAATTTTTAAATATTAATAAATAAATAAAATTTTAAATCGAATACATCCCTGCCAAACAGGCTTACTTGCCGCCAATCGACCAATTTTTTATCAATTTTGATTAGTTTTCTGTTCTACGATCGATCTACGTTAGTGTTGTCTGATTTTGCCGATTTGTACCATCCTAATTTAAGTGTAGTTGAAAATAAAAATATTATTTTGTATAATTAAGAACCTTATTTAATAAGGACAACGCTAGTATATGTTCGGATTATTATACTTTTATTTTATTTTTATTTTTTATTAGTTTTAAATATTTTTAAAAAATAAAAAAATATTAATATATTAATAATTACTTTTTTAAATATTAAATAAAAAAAAATTTTTAAGTAAAATATATAAAATGTCAAAATATGCTATCATTTCCTTTTAAATAAAAAGGACTTTGTTATAATATTAAAAAAAAACTACTATTACAAAAGAGAAATAAAAAACTCTCTCTAGAACTCTTAAGAACTGAAACTTTCTTTCTCTCTCTATATTTTTTTATGAATTTCATTACAACTGAAACTCCTATTTATAGGTTTTGAAATTACTATGCAAGTTACTATGCAAGTCACTATGCATAATTTAAAATAATAGTGGTGAGGTCATTCACATAATTTTAGTGGTGGGACAGGCAGTGGCGGCCATCCCTCCACTTATACAATTCATTACACTCCTCCTTGAATGACTACCCATAAAAAATCTGTCTCGTTAAAATCTTGCCAAAGAAAAATCCAGTGGGAAGAAAAATCAATGGCGAAGGAAAAAGAGTACAGTCTTCTTATGTATCCACAAGTGCTTTAAGATTATCTCATTAAAACCTTGTAGAGGAAAACCCAGTGTAACAAAATCTCAACGAAAGAAAAAGAGTACAATCAGCACATTTACTCTCCCTGAAAAGTGCATAACAAAAGATTTTTGAGTTTTCGCATTCCAATGTTATGCACAATCTTCTTAAATATGGAAGTTGGTAACGTCTTTGTGAATAAATCTGCCAGATTATCACTAGATCGTATCTGTTTGATATCATTTTCACATTTCTTTTGAAATTCATGAGTATAAAAGAATTTAGGTGAAATATGTTTGATTCTGTCACCTTTGATATATCCTCCTCTAATTTGAGTAGTACAAGCAATATTATCTTCATATAAGATTGTTGGGCTATTATTGATCATGGGAAGTCCACACTTTTCATGGATATATTGAATAACTGATCTCAACCAAATACACTCTCGACTTGCTTCATGAATAGCAATGATCCCTGAGTGATTTGAAAAAGTAGCAGATAGTGTCTGCTTAACAGATCTCCATGATATAGCAGTATCTCTATAAGTAAATAAATATCCAGTTTGAAATCTACCTTTGTGTGGGTCTGAAAGATAACCTACATCTACATACCCAATCAATTCTGGACTTGAACCACGTTGATAAAATAATCACATATCAACCGTACCATGAAGGTAACGAAGGACATGTTTAATGTCATTCCAATGCCTTCGAGTTGGTGCAAAACTATATCTTGCAAGCAGATTAACTGAGAATGTAATATCTGTTCGAGTGCAATTTGTAAGATACATCAAAACTCCAATTGCACTGAGATATGGTACTTCAGGACCAAGAATTTCTTCATCGTCATCACAAGAATGGAATGGATCATTCTTCACATCAAGTGTTCGAATAATCATTGGAGTACTCAGGGGATGAGATTTGTCCATATAAAAATGCTTTAGGACTTTCTTAGTATACATGGACTGATGAATAAAAATTCCATTTGGCAAGTGTTCGAACTGCAGGCCGAGACAAAGTTTTGTTTTACCAAGATCTTTCATTTCAAATTCATTCTTTAAATATATAGTGGTTTTTGAGATCTCTTCAAGAGTTCCCACAATATTTAAATCATCAACATAAACCGCAATAATGACAAACCTGGATTCTGATTTCTTAATAAAAACACATGACCATATAGGATTATTCTCAAATCCTTTTTTCAATAGATATTCGCTTAAGCGATTATACCACATGCGCTTGGATTACTTCAACCCATATAAAGATTTTTGTAGTCTGATTGAGTACATATTTCTAGATGTACTTGTAGATACTTCAGGCATCTTATATCCTTCAGGGATTTTCATATATATATATATATATCATGGTCTAAGGATCAATATAAATATGTAGTGACCACATCTATCAACTGCATTTCTAATCCTTTTGTAACAACCAGACTAATCAAAAATCTAAATGTGATTGCATCCATAACGGGAGAGTATGTTTCTTCATAATCAATCCCGGGTTTCTGTCAAAACCTTGTGCGACAAGCCGTACTTTGCACCGCACAATTTCATTTTTCTCATTACGTTTTCGTACCAATACCCACTTATATCCAACAGGCATTATACCCTTTGGTGTTTAGAAAACAAGTCCAAATACTTCTCGCTTCGCTAGCGAATTTAATTCAGCTTCAATAGCTGTTTTCCATTTTGTCCAATCATTTCTATGTCGACATTCTTCGACGCTTTTTGACTCACTTTTCTCATTACTTCTAGTAATGTCAAGGGCCATTTTATATGGAAATATGTTGTCGACAACAGTTTTATTTCTATCCAGAATTTCTCCAGTTTTCATGAAATGTATTGAGATCTCATTATTTTCAGGTACCTGTTCCTCTTCAAGGGAAAACATTTCATGACATACCTATTCAGGAGGTCCCTTTTCAGGAGATTTATACTCTTCAGGAGTTTCCTCTTCAGGAGGTTTTGAAATAGAAGATTTGAACTCTTTAGGAGCACAAATTATATTTGTAGCCTGTATTGTGGGTACGTGTTCTTCAGGAATACCAAATTCATTTTGTATTTGTTTTCTTCTGAGAATTTTGTCTTTTGCACCAATAAGTCTTCCACATTTTAGGCGTATTTTAGATTCACCTATTGCTGTTTTGACAATTTGTCCTTCAGGGATTTCAATCCTTGCTGGAGTATTAACAGCAGGAATATAAGATTTTATTACACCTTTAGTGTCAGTAAATACATCTGGTAACTGATTTGCAACATTTTGCAAATGAATAATCTTTTGAACTTCCCGTTTACATTTATTTGTAGGAGGATCAAAATGAGACAGGGTCTTATTATCCCAAGTAATATCTTGTCGTGCTTCAGGCACCGACTTTTCTTTACCCATTAACGGAAAATTAGATTTTTCAAAATGACAATTCTCAAAACGTGCTTTAAACATATCTCCTGTAAGAGGTTCAAGGTATCTAATAATAGATGGAGAATCAAAACCAACATATATCCCAAGTCTACGTTGAGGGCCCATTTTTGTACAGTGTGGAGGTGCAATTAGAATATATATAACATATCCAAAAGTACGAATATGAGAAATATTTGGTTGTTAACCAAATGCAAGCTGTAATAGAAAATATTTATGATATGCAGATAGTCTAATGCAAATTAGAGATACTGCATGAAGTATAGCATGTCCCCAAACAGAAACATGTAGTCTTGATTTCATAAGTAAAGGTCTAGTGATTAGTTGAAGCCTTTTGATCAAAAACTCAGCTAAACCGTGTGTATGTGTATGGGCAACAAAATGTTCAACATCTATTCCTATTGACATGTAATAATCATCAAAAACTTGAGATGAGAATTCACCTACATTATCCAATCGAATGGTCTTAATTGGATACTCAGGAAATTATGCTTGTAATTTAATTATATGAGCAAGAAGTCTAGCAAATGCAACATTTCTAGTGGAAAGCAGACAAACATGTGACCATCGACTAAATGCATCAATTAGAACCATAAAATATCTAAATGGTCCACTTGATGGATGAATAGACCCACATATATCTCCGTGAATCCTTTATAAAAAGGATGGAGATTCAATAATGACTTTTGAGGGAGATGGTCTGATAATTAACTTACATTGAGAACATGCAGAGCACAGAAATTCATTGGGTAGAAATATCTTTTGATTCTTTAAGGAATACTCATGCGAATTTTCAATAATTCATCTCATCATTATAGAACCCGGATGTCCAAGGCGATCATGCCAAGTCATAAATACTTTAGGATCAATGCACTTCTGGTGCATTACCACATATGATTCAATTGTTTTCATTTTTGTATAATACAATTCAGAACATAGAGCATGCAGTTTTTCTAATACGAGCTTCTGGCCCGATATTGTTTTAGTAATAAGAAGATGTTTTTTACTGCCTTCATTGGACATTTCAATATGGTAATCATTATGACGTATATTTTTGAAACTCAATAAATTTCTTCTGGATTGTGAAGAGAATAGAGCATCATCAATACAAAATGTGGTGCCATTAGGCAACACAATATAAATTCTTCTGGAGCCTTTAATTAAATCCAATGAACCTGATATGGTATGGACATAGGTTTTACTTAGTGTTATATTTTGAAAATATTTCTTTTCTTTGAGAATTGTGTGAGTTGTAGCACTGTTAGCCAGACATATATCTTTATCATTCAACTCAGAGATAAAAAGCTCATCAATGTGATCCATGATTAGAGGAATAAGGCCACTAGCTTCAAAATTGGTAGAACCGTCGTGCTGATAACGTATTATAAAACTAAAGAAAGAAACTACTATTGCAAAAGAGAAATAATAAACTCTCTCTGGAACTCTTAAGAACTGAAATTTTCTTTCTCTCTCTATATTTTTTTATGAATTTCATTACAACTGAAACCCCTATTTATAGACTTTGAAATTACTATGCAAGTCACTATGCAGAATTTAAAATAATAGTGGTGGGGTCATTCACATAATTTTAGAGGTGGGACAGGTGGCGGCGGCCGTCCTTCCATTTACTCAATTCATTACAAATTTTAAATATTTACAAGAAATCAGATAACATCAATTATTTCTATATATATCCGTGGACCCCAGCCACGTCATCAACCAAGCTTTCTATCACCTGTGTTAATTTTTACAAGGCGATTTCCACGGCGCTACGACCGCTCTCGTAACCCCCCTGTTGGTTTTGGTAAACTTGGTCATTTGCAGAAAAGCAGAGAAGCAGAGAAGTAGAAAAGGAAATATGCAGAGAATAACTTTGCTGGAAGAATGTACGTTGCTTGCACTCTTTTATTCATCTGTTTACATGGTACTGTACTACCTATTTATAGAAAATAAAATGGAATAAAAGAATAAGAATATCTAACTAATTTGTACAATCTGTGTAAAACAGAATTACAGCTCATTGCATTCTAGAAGCATCGTGGAGATGAGGTATCTTTGCTGAGCTGGAGCATTTTGCTGATTTTGTTGAGAAGGCTAGTTGTGGCGTCTCTAACATCCCCCCACAAGATGGAGAGTGTATGTCAATAACTCTCATCTTGCGTAACAATGAATAGAACATTGGAGAATAAAGAGCTTTTGTGAGAATGTCAGCTAACTGGCAAGATGAGGTTGTGTATGCAATAGAGATGACACCCCCTTGAATTTTATCTCGAATTAGATGATAATCTAATTCAATGTACTTGGTCCTTTCGTGAAAAAATGGATTGGATGCAATGTGTAGAGGAGACTTGCTGTCACAGTGAAGCAGGGCTGGTTGAGGATGAGGAATTGTGAGATCAGCAAGTAAATTCTTTAACCAGACAAGTTCACAAGAAGTAGTAGCCATAGAACAGTATTCTGCCTCAGCTGAACTATGGGAGATGGTGGATTGTTTCTTGCATTTCCATGAAATGAGTGACTGCCCAAGAAACGCACAGTAGCCAGTGGTGGATCTTCTTGTATCTGGGCAGGATGCCCAATCGGAATCACAATAAGATATTAATTGACAAGAAGATGAGGCGAGAAAGAACAAGCCTTGACCATGAGATTTTTTTACATAGTACAGCACCTTGTAAGCTGCTTGAAGATGTGGAATCCGAGGGGCACTCATGTATTGACTGAGTAGGTTCACAGAAAATGAGAGATCAGGTCTTGTAATTGTTAAGTAGAGGAGTCTCCCGATGAGCCTTCGAAATTCTGATGGATCATGTAAGAGTTGGCCTTCATCTTTGCTGAGCTTGAGCTTCGGATCCATGGGAATTAAGCTAGGCTTGCAACCAGTTAAACCAGCATCATTAAGTATGTCTAGGCAATACTTCCTTTGGCATAATTGAATTCCAGTGGGGTTGCGAGCCACTTCCAAACCGAGGAAGTATTTAAGTGTACCAAGACCTTTGATATTGAAATGTGACTCTAGAAAGGCTTTGAGAGCTGAAATACCATGGGGATCATTGGAAGCTACAACAATATCGTCAACATATACAAGTAGTGTTAGAAAAGATGAACCACTTCCTTTAGTAAATAAACTGTAATCGGCTCTTGATTGAGTAAATCCAAATTGTAACAAAGAGGAAGAAAATTTGGCATACCATTGCCGAGATGCCTGTTTGAGGCCATACAAACTTTTGTTTAATTTGCAAGCTTTGTTCTTTCCTTGAACTGAATATTCAGGGGGTATTTTCATGTAGACTTCCTCCTCCAATTTGCCATGTAAAAATGCGTTGTGAACATCGAATTGATGGAGTTTCCAACCTTTGATGGCAGCCACAGCTAGCAAAGTTTTTATGGTGACAAGTTTTGCTACGGGTGAAAAGGTTTCATGATAATCGAGACCCTCCTCTTGGGTGTAACCCTTGGCAACTAAACGAGTTTTGTGCCTTTCAATCGTACCATCCGAGTTGTATTTAATTTTGTAAACCCATTTTGAACCAATAGCCTTTTTTTCAATAGGCAGATCAACAACATCCCAAGTTTTGTTCAATTCCAAGGCAGCAATCTCATTATCCATTGCAATACGCCAGTCTAAGCTTTTCACAGCTTGTGCATAAGTGGAAGGCTCAGTGTGATGAAGAATAGAGATGGCAAAAGCAGCATGTTTAGAAGACAATTTAGCATGAGACAAGACAGAATGTAATGGATATAAAAGAGTATTTAGTGAATTACCTTTGGTCTTCGAGCTTGAAGAGAAAGTAGTGGGTGCAATGACCTATTGACAGGAGTAATCTTGGAGGTAAGCAGGTGACCTTTTTTGTCTTGTGGATCTACGGGAAGGAGCATTTGGCTTAGGAGGATTAGAAGGAAAGGGAGTAGGGTCTTGCTGTGATGAGATATTTTCTGTGGAAGGGTCGATATGTGATGAGAGATGTGGTGAAGTTGTTTCTGTTGTAGGGGAAAAATGTGATGATATTTGAGCTAGAGATGGTACTAGTGTAGGGTCAATACGTGCTGATAATGGAGCTGATTCTGTTGTGGGGCCGAAAGGCTGTGATGGTAAATGTGCTAAAGGAATGTCAGAATGTAGGTATGGGAGCTGGGTGGTGATATTGGTATTGAGAGGAGGAGATGTGGGAAGAGATTGTGGATTGGAATGAGCAGTTTTATAGGGAAAGATATGTTCATAAAAAGTGAAATCTCTAGAGTAGAAAATGGATTGGCTGAGTAAGTCGAATAACTTGTAGCCTTTGATGCCAAATGGATATCCAAGCATAATGCATTTTCTTGCTCGGGAGTCAAACTTGTGTCTGTTTTGTTTTAGAGTGGATGCATAGCAAAGACAACCGAAAGTTCTCAAATGATGATAGGATGGTTTGGTTTTAAAAAGCAGTTGGTATGGGCTATTATTTTGCAAATTCGGAGATGGGGTTCTGTTAATGAGATAGGTAGCAGTTAAAATGCAATCATTCCAAAAGGATAGAGGAACACCGGATTGAAATTTTAAGGCACGAGCAACATTCAAAATGTGTTGATGCTTGCGTTCTACAACTCCATTTTGTTGGGGGCTTTCGACACATGTTTTTTGGTGAATAATTCCTTTTTGCAAGAAAAAATCAATCATTAAGAATTCAGTTCCATTGTCGGATCGAAGGGCTTTGAGTTTTGTTTGGAATTGTGTTTCAATTAATGAACAAAAGGATTGAAGTAAAGGTCGAGTTTGTGATTTATTTTTCATTAAATAGACCCAAGTGGATCTGGTAAAGTCATCAATGATGGTTCAAAAATATTTTGATCCGTCATAGGCCATTTGGGAACAAGGTCCCCAAATGTCACAATGGATGAGATCAAATGGTTGTGAAGCACGGTTGTTACTGAGAGGAAAAGGTACCCTGTGATGTTTTGATAAATGACATGTAGAGCATGGAACAATTGAACTCATGGAAGATAAAAGAGGTAAATCTTTTTGTATTAAAGATAGGCGTGAGCCAGATAAGTGCCCCATTCTACAATGCCATAAGCTGTAAATATCTTGCTGAGATGTAACAGAGGCTGAAACAGATTGTTTATTGAAAGATAAAGTGGATAAAATGGAAGATAAGGCTGTGGGAGACACTCCTGTCAGCCGAAGGTGATAAAGACCATTGACAACCTCACCCTTCCCAATCGTGCACCAAGAAAAAAGGTCCTGCACATAACACTCATTAGCAAAGAAAACAAAGCAAGAATTGATGTCTTGAGATAATTTTTTTGCTGAGAGAAGATTGAATTTAAAAGTAGGGATGCATAAAACATCTTTGAGGGTGATGGCAGAATTAAGTTTAACAATACTCTTGTGGGTAACATTGGTATGATTTCCATTTGGAAAGCTGACTTTGAAATCAACTATTGTGGGAGAGGACGTATAAAAAGAGGTGCAACAGATCATATGATCAGTTGCACCGGTATCTATTATCCAAGGAATAGAATGTGAAGATGTTGTATGAGAAACCAAAAAGCAGGAAGCTATACCAGACATAGTTGAAAGAGAGGAGGCTGCTGATGGATTGATAGACTGAATCTGATTTGCTGCTGGCTGTGTAGCTTGTGACTGGAGTAAAGCAATGAGATGTTGATATTGCTCCTTGGTTAAACCTGCTTGAGAGTTCTCATTGATCTATTCTTGGTTAGAAATACTGATTTGGTTAACAGAGGGGTCAGATCCTTTGGATTGAGTGGCAAGCTTATGGCCAGGAGGATAGCCATGCAATTTGTAGCATCTCTCTGCAGTGTGACCAACGAGATTACAATGTGTACATGTGGGTTTCTCAAGATTTGGATTGGCTTTAAAACACTTTTCTAGAGAATGACTTGAGACTTTGCAAAAAGTACAAAATAATTTGTCTCGACGTTGGGGGGTAGCAGATTTGGGAATGTATCTGTTGGGTGAATAATGAGTTTTGGTAGCTAAGGCCAATGTGTCATGGAGATTGGGAAGATTGGAGATCTGCTTACGCTTCTCTTCTTGTTGAACGAGAGCATAAACTTCACTCAAGGATGGGGTGGGTTTGAGAAGGATAATTTGGGCTTTAATGTTGCTGAATGAGTCATTGAGTCCCATGAGGAATTTCATCATCCAATCACGTTGTTGATTCTCAAGAATAGGTTTCATGGCACCACATGAGCATGATGGAATTAATTCAAAATTAAGAAGTTCATCAAACAAACTTTTCAATTTCGAGAAGTAAAGGCTAACAGAGTCATCACCTTGGATAAGATTGTGAATGGATTGTTTTAACTCATAGATGCGTGGCCCATTATTTTGGGCAAAACGTTGCTCGAGTTCAAGCCATAAATCATAGGCAGTGTCAACATAAACAACACTGTTTTTGATTTCAAGGGACATGACATTTTGGAGCCAAGTTACAACCATATCATTACATTCAAGCCATGGTTCTAACAAGGCATCTGCTGAGGAGGGTTTAATAAAAGTACCATCAATGAAGCCCAGTTTCTTTTTGATTCTCAATGATCGACGCACGGTGCATGCCCAGGAATGGTAGTTTTCAGCAGTAAGGGGATGGTTGGTGAGTAGTGTTGCTGGACCATCATTGTGGTTAAGATAAAAAGGGCTAGCAGGGTCTTTTGGGTTGCGGTTAATGGAGAGTGTTTTGGTGGTATCTTCAGTGGTCATTGAAAAAAAAAAGAGAGAAATGAAGATGAAAGAAGAAGAAAATGAATGAGAAGTCAATGGTATTTCAGCTGGCTCTTGATACCATGTTGGTTTTGGTAAACTTGGTCATTTGCAGAAAAGCAGAGAAGTAGAAAAGGAAATATGCAGAGAATAACTTTGCTGGAAGAAGGTACGTTGCTTACACTCTTTCATTCATCTGTTTACATGGTACTATACTACCTATTTATAGAAAATAAAAGGGAATAAAAGAATAAGAATATCTAACTAATTTGTACAGTCTGTGTAAAACAGAATTACAACTCATTACATTCTAGAAGCATCGTGGAGATGAGGTATCTTTGCTGAGCTGGAGCATTCTTCTGATTCTGTTGAGGAGGCTAGTTGTGGCGTCTCTAACACCCCCCCCGGCTGCGGGCCTCTCTCTCTCTCTCTCTCTCTCTCTCTCTCTCTCTCTTTCAGATTAAAATCAGCTCTGTCTATCTGCAACAAGAAGTAACTCCGATATCTCAAAGTGTTCATTGCTCCCCGCGATCGAACAAAAGTACTGAGAAAAAGAGAGATATCAAGGCAAACGTGAGCTTCTCTCTGGCTTCGTGCAACTGGTTTTTTTTTTAATTCTATTTCTCTTTCTTTGTTGAACAACTCAACAGTATCTAGAACCCTATGGTTTTGTAGATTTTCTGAATTTTGCTCTATTGCTTATTGTTTCATATATGCGTTTGGATCTATAAACTTGAAAATTTGGTGGTTTTTATTTTCTGCTTTTAGCAAATGGATCGGTACCAGAGGGTGGAGAAGCTGAGGCCAGAGATGTCTATTAACGAGAATGAGATTCGCATTACCACTCAGGGAAGGATGAGGAACTACATTACCTATGCCACCACTCTACTTCAGGTCGAAACCCTCTCTCTCTCTCTCTCCACCTCTCTATACGCCTTTATTAGTATATGTATGATGCATATGCTCTTACATTACTTATGGATGTTTCTATCTCCGAATATATAGTGTGTATGTGCTTACGGATGCGTGTTTACATGTATTGCATGTACTTGTTACTTTAGCAATGCTGGTGTGTTTCTATGCTTATAGGTAAGATTACATTTTGCACACTTGGAATTAGCGCCTTTTTTCATTTCCACTTGCAACATAAACTTCCGAGATTGGAAAATTGAATGCCAAGCTACCAAATTTTGGCAATTTTAATTTCAATTAAGATTTGATTGTTAAGGTAGATGAAAAATAGAGCACATGACGGTTTTAAGGTTTAATCTTAACTAAATGTGTAAATTGATGAAGTTTCGTACTTCTTAAGGGTTTAATCTTAACTAAATTTGTAAATTGATCAAACTTCATACTTTTGGGTGGGGATTGCCAGTTTAGTTTAAGGCACGTTTAGTTAAAAAGAATAGTAGTTTAAGGTACATATTGCAGAAGTGGTGGTAGTTTTAGAGTTTAAAATGTAATTTTCCTAATTTATACAACTCTTCCGTTGTTAGGTCAGTTAGTTTTAGGGTTTCTTTACTGAAATTTTCTGTAATGAATCAAACTTGTGGTGTTGGCTTCCTTTTGTGTAGGTAGGCATTATTTGGAAAAGAAAGTTATGTTTGCATAATTTATTTGGTATCATTTATTTTTCACCTCATCTTACCCATTATGAATTTTGTGATTTTAATTTTGTGAAAAAACAAAAGAACATTTTGTTTTCAGATAGTAGTTAGTTATATTCTGACTTCTGTGGTAGGTATGTTCATACATACTTATTATCTTACTGCTTGTTTTGCTCTATTTTTTATATAGGAAAAGGGATCTAATGAAATCGCTCTGAAAGCCATGGGCAGAACAATCAACACGACTGTGATGATTGGTGAATTGATTAAGGTAGTTTGCTAGAATATCGCTCCTTTTTTCCACTCTTCCTCTGTTCAGTCTACGTAAAAGATTGTTGTTCTAATAGTACTTTATGAGTATTGATGTTACCGTTTGTACCTGCTTGCAATGTACATTATTTACCTGCCTGAGTTTGTTTTCTTTTGTAGATGTTGACGATCCTGTGCCCTAATCTACAGCCTTCCATATGTGCGATCTTTGACCCTCAATTACAGAAGCTTGTTTAGCTAATTCTTTCTATTTCTTGTGTAATCAACATTTATGTGTAATTGCGTTATACACTCTGTAAATGTATGTATATATATATATATATATATATATATGCAAACTCTCACCACTCAAAGTGTGGTGGTTTTTCAAACATTATTATGGTATCAGAAGCATACCTGGATTAGCATCCCATGATCCTCAATGGCCTCTGATTCCTTTCCCAATTCCTTTCCCACCCTTCTTCCCTTCAACACCATGATTCACATGGTTACCATCAAGCTTTCCTCCTCTAACTATCTTATGGAAGAGTTAACTTCTTCCCCTTCTTGAGAGTCAAGGTTTGCTGGGTCATGTGGATGGCACCCCCTTGTGCCACCACCTCCATTTGACCCCCTCACCTCTTAGATGCCAAGCAACGAATACCTGGAGTGGAAAGCAACCGACCAGCGCCTCCCTAGCCTTCTCCTCTCCTCCCTTACAGAGGAAGCAATGGCTGAAGTCGTCAGCCTCTCCACATCCTGTGAGGTATGGGCCACCCTAGAAAACACCTTCAGCCACTACTCCAAGGCCAATGAAATTCACCTCAAAGATGACCTCCAATTGATGAAGTGTGGCACCTGTCCAGTTACTGCCTATGCCCGTGCCTTCAAGGCTTTGTGTGATCAGCTTCATGCAATCGGTTGTTCAGTTGATGGAACCGACAAAGTCCACTGATTTCTTCGTGGTCTCGGGTCCTATTTCTCCACTTTCTCTACTGCCCAAATGGCCCAAACCCCCCTCCCCTGCTTCTCCGACCTTGTGTCTATAGCTGAGAGTTTTGAAAATTTTCAAAAATCTCTAGAGACTCTAGCGCCCTCAGCTGCAGCGTTCCCCGCTAACCGGACCTCTTCTCATCATGGGGGTGGCTCTTATCGCCAAAAACGTGGCCGCGGAAATGGCTCCAGTAGCAACTCTCCTAGTCACGGACAGGGTCGTGCCAACACCAACCAAGGACGCCATCCACCACGTTGCCAAATTTGCCGCCAGGAAGGACACTATGCAGACCAGTGTAGGAAGTGCTAGGATCGGCATGAACCCACGGCGCAACTTGCAGAAGTTTTCACCTCTTCGTGCTCTCTGGCTGGTAATAAAGCATCTGACTGGTTCTTGGACATACAGGCCTCGGCCCATAGGACTCCAGCCCACTCAACTTTGGAGCACTCCACCACCTACACGGGTAAGGATTGTGTGATTGTGGGGAATGGTGCGTCTCTATCTATTACCCACACTGGTAACCTTTCCCCTTCCCCAGATCTTCAATTATTAGATGTTTTAGTTGTCCCTCACCTCACTAAAAATTTTTTGTCTATTAGTAAATTAACGAATGATTTTTCTATATCTGTTACATTTACTAATAATTTTTTCACTGTTCAGAATCGCCAAACGGGAAAAGTGGTGACAACCGGTAAACATGATGGAGGCTTATATGTGCTAGAGCGTGGAAATTCTGCTTTTGTTTCTATCCTTAAAAATAAATCTCTTCATGTTTCATATGATTTATGGCATGCTTGCATTGGCCATGTAAACCATTATGTTATTTCCTTATTAAATAAAAATGACAGTTTTATCTTACCTCCTTATTGCCATCTCCCACATTATGTGATACATGCCAACTTGCAAAAAATCATCGTTTGCCTTATTCTCGTAATGAAAATAGGTTGTCTAATGTGTTAGATCTTATTCATTGTGATATATGGGGTCCCTCACCCGTAAAATCCAATTTGGATTTTGTTTACTATGTTTTGTTTATTGATGATTATTCTCGTTTCACTTGGCTCTATCCAATAAAATTGAAATCTGACTTCCATGATATATATATTCAATTTCAAAAATTTGTGAAAAATCAACATTTTTCTCGTATCAAATTTTTTCAAAGTGACGGTGGTGCAGAATTTACTAACAACTGCTTTAAAGCTCATCTTCGTACATCTGGCATTCATCATCAGCTATCTTGTCCATATACTCCCACCCAAAACGGTCGCGCTGAAAGAAAACACTGTCATGTGACTGAGACCGGTTGGGCCCTCTTTTCCATTCCCACACTTCTCCTCGCTTTTGGGTTGACGCCTTTAGCACTGCAACTTACATCATCAACTATTTGTCCACACCACTTCTCAGAGGTAAGTCCCATTTTGAGCTTCTATATGGTTCCCCTCCAAATTATGAAAATTTTCATCATTTTAGTTGTCGTGTTTATCCTTGTTTACGTGATTATATGCCTAATAAAATTTTCCCCTGTAGTATTCTTTGCATTTTTATAGGAAACAACACCTCTTATAAAGGGTTCCGTTGTCTTGACCCCACTACCTCTAGGCTATATATCACCTGACACACTCAATTTGATGAAAATTACTTTCCCTCTCTAGCTACCTCTCAGTCTCAACCTGTATCCTCCCTCCGATTCTCAAATTTTCTGGAACCAAGTTCTCCCCATATAGACATGTCTCCTTCTTTCCCGACTCCACATTCCCGACACATTGCTCAATCTGGATCTAGCCCGTGTGGTCTTTGTAGGCCGATGCTTCTCTTGCAGGTTCCCCTTTGCAGCACTTGGATCTTAGTCCAGCTTCTCTTGCACCCTCTGAGCTGCCCTTTCTGCCCATGTTGCTGCCATTCCGACGAGTTCTCATCCTATGCTCACATGAGCCAAAGCTGGTATTTTCAAAACTCATCACCCGACAAATCTTGCTTTCTTGGGATCTTCTGGTTTTCTCTCTGCTCTCCTGGCATCCACTGAGCCAAAAGGGTTCAAATCTGCTGTTAAGAATCCTGCTTGGCTAGCTCCCATAGATGAAGAAGTTCAAGCCCCCTGCAAAATAATCGTACCTGGATTTTGGTCCCCCGACCTGCCAACACCAACATTGTGAGTTCCAAATGGGTCTTTAGGACCAAATATTTTCCCGATGGATCTATCAAGCATCTCAAAGCCCGCCTTGTTGCTAAGGGCTATACACAGGTACCTGGTCTTGACTATACTGACACCTTTAGCCCTATCATCAAGGCTACCACTGTCCGTGTTGTCCTCTCACTTGCTGTGACCAACCAATGACCTCTCCACCAACTTGATGTCAAGAATGCATTCCTTAATGGTCATCTTACTGAACACGTCTATATGGAACAGCCTCCTGGGTACATTGATCCTTGCTTCCCTAATCATGTTTGTCAGTTGAAGAAAACTCTTTATGGTCTCAAACAAGCACCTCGTGCTTGGTTTCAGTGATTTAGCTCTTTTCTCATTCACCTTGGTTTTTATTGCAGTCGTGCAAACACATCACTCTTTGTCTTTCACAGGCAGTCTGACATTATTTATTTGCTTTCTTATGTTGACGACATTATTATTACAGAAAACAACTCCTCTCTTCTTGACATCTTTACTTGTAAGCTTCATTTCTGAGTTCGCTACTAAGAATTTGGGTTCTCTCAGTTACTTCCTTGGGCTTGAAGCTACACCAACCACTGATGGTCTTTTTATCAGTCAGGTGAGATATGCGAGTGACATTCTCACTCGTGCTCAATTACTTGACAGCAAACCTGTTCATACCCCTATGGTTGTTTCCCAGCACTTGTCCTCTGATGGTCCTCTATTTTCGAATCCCACTCTTTATCGATCTCTTGTTGGTTCTCTTCATTATTTGACTATCACACGCCCCGATATTGTTCATGTTGTCAACTCTGTCAGTCAGTTTCTACACTCTGACTGAAGACCATTTTCTTGCTGTAAAGTGTATTCTTCGCTATGTCAATGGTACACTGCATTTTGGCTAGATTTTCCGTCCATCCGCTGCCCCTGGTACTTTAGTTGCTTACTCTAATGCCGACTGGGTAGGATGTCCTGACAGTCGTCGCTCTACCTCTGGTTATTCCATTTATTCCATTTACCTTAGTGACAATTTGGTTTCCTGGAGTGCCAAGAAGCAACCTACCGTTTCTCGTTCCAGCTGTGAGTCTAAGTATCGTGCCCTTGCTCTTACTGCCGCTGAACTTCTTTGGCTCATGGATCTCCTTCGTGACGTCAAAGTTTCCCTTCCATAGTGGCCTCTTCTATTATGCGACAACAAAAGTACCATATCTTACAAGCGGGCCAAGCATATTGAATTAAACTACCACTTTCTTCGAGAACTTGTTGTCGTTGGCAAACTTCGCACACAATATGTGCCCTCTCACTTACAGGTTGCCGATATCTTTACCAAAAGTGTGCCTAGGCCACTCTTTCAATTTTTTCGATCCAAACTCCACTTCAGTCCCAATCCGACACTTAGCTTGCGGGGGGGTATTGAGGACCCTGTGCCCTAATCTACGACCTTCCATATGTGTGATCTTTAACCCTCAATTACAGGAGCTTGTTTAGCTAATTATTTCCATTTCTTGTGTAATCAACATTTATGGGTAATTATGTTATACACTCTGTAAATGTATATACATGCAAACTCTCACCACTCAAAGCGTGGTGGTTTTTCAAACATTATTAGTGGAGAAGGATAGCTGATCTTCATCAGCGCACAGCAATTGGTTCTACTGATATAACTGACTTGTGGGGGCCTCTAGAAGAGGGATTTCTTCCATAAGGATAATATCATGCTCTCCTATCCCGGCCTAGTTTTGTAATGCGTTGTATTATTTTGTGTTGTTGCTGTTTTGCTTATAAAAGGAATCTTTCACTTACCAGAGCATAATCATTTTGATCCATTTTGAGCTGGTTCTTTCCGATGATGCAGCCTGGAAACTACTCGTCACGTATCAGTTATAACAATTACTTGGTCCAAGAATGAACTAGATACATCATCCTCAAGGTGCCTCTCTTGTCCCTTTGTACATCCAGCAGATAGCTTTCATTCTTTGTTTTGTAATTTTTTTTATTACTACTCTGTTATTTGCTTTTTATGGGAAATATCTATTGTGGGTGTATAGTCATTCCTTAATAGAAACAATGATTAGTTGAGACTATGACTTCAGTTGTCTAATGAAATACCTGCCATTTTCCTGGTTTTTTACGATTCTGGGCCACAAGTATTTATATTATATATTTAATGGTAAATATCATGTGTCACAATGATTTTTTTTTTTTTTTAATTTTTTAATGTGGAGTTCTCGTTCTTTTTATGAATAGGAGCTTTGCTTCTTTCTCGTATGTTTTGTGTTGTTCTATTGGTGCGATGTTAGGAACTTATGGGCACAGGTGCACTGATCGTTCACTTGACCATCCTTTAGACTTTTCAAGGAGGAACTTATGGATCTTCAAAAGAAACAATAAAAGTTGATTATGTGAATATGGTGCAGTATGAGTTTCTATATTTCTTCGTCAACTGTCTCTCTATTTCTCTCTATACACATTCAACACACACGAACACATCTGTGAGTCTTTGTATTACCATGGGTGATTGGTAGTCATAGTATCATACGCAAAGGCGACTGATAACTATGTTGGGTTTCTTTGTGTTGTATTCTTCCTTGGCCTCTTTAGTTATCATGAATGCTTGTATTATGACGTAGTTACCAACCACCAATGCCAGCTGATCAGGTGAAGCCCTGGACTGAATATGATTATGATGGAGGTAAAGCGATAAACTTTTTATATATTAATCCTTCTAAAGCATATTGGTCAATGTTGCTTTGTTTATCGTGGAAATAGAGGGCTCTCCTAGAATGCATGGTAGAGGTCGTGGTGGACGATGAAGAGGTAATACTCATGAAAATGATATTTTATTTTGATTCCTCTTTGTTGCTAGTATATCATTTTTACCAAGTTGTGTGGGGATTTCTGGTTCGAGTTTTGAATCCCAGTGGGTGATTGGGACTTTATTCTGTTTTTTGTTTAGTAATGTTGGTAAAAACATGCTTAAGCACTAAGCTTCAAGGCCTAAGTGCTACCAAAAGTAAAGCGTATTTATAAGAGCGCGTTCCTTTTTGGCAACACCAATTGTGGCACCAACAATTTTAATTTACTGTATTTACAGGGAGTTATAACAATGGAGTTGTAGAGTGCAATGGAGATAATGCCCTGGATGGTGGACGATATTATGGAGGCAGGGGTCGAGATTGTGGAAGAATCCATGGCTACCATGGGCGCAAAAGGGGGGATGGTGGTGGGAGCTTGCATCAGGAATTCAGTGATTATAATAACTATGGGGGAGGGCGGACTCCTGCACAGGGTCTTGGTAAGCTTTATTTGCTTTTATACCATCTTACGTGTCACAAATAATGGACATTTGCATGAAAAACCATTTCCTTACATATTCCATACTCTTCCTTGTTTAGAGGCTTTCTTAATATCGTGCATAATATTTGTAAGTGAGACTGCGATATATCATCTAGAATTGTCATGATTTAACTTTTATAATACTAGCACCATGATTACTGTATTAGTATATCATCTAGGCTTTCTTACTTCGAACTTTCTTTTTGTTTGCCAAGTAAAATTACTGTATTAGTATAGTACTTTGTAAAATTTCCTCTTAGATGCATGGCTTTAGATACTAGAAATTTTGAAGGAGAAAATAGAAAATGGTTTTACGCCTTTCATGCGTGTGGTGGTTGTTTTTATTTTATTTGATCATTCGATTTGTTGCCACGAAAAGACATGGCGGCAAATTTCATGTGATGGAATTTTTCTATCTTTGTTACTATTTGGTGAGTTTCCATTCTATTGCCTTACCCATGCTATTTACATTTAAAATGAAATGCAAGTGAGAGCATGTTTCTAAATAAAAAAATATCATGTCTTGCCGGACGTGGACGTGGACGTGGCCGGGGGCTGGGGCGTGGTCGAGGTTTCATATTAGATGGCCAGGCAACTATCAAAGCCCTAGACACGGTATAAAGTGTGGTTTAGGTTTATAAGTAGGGCTGTAAATCGGTTCGGTCTAGTTTGGTATTTTCATTTCATCATTTTCTTCGAGCTGGACCGAACATCCATAAGGACTAGACCGGGCTAGTAGCTATTGGTTCGATTAGTCCAGCCTAATTATTTTATTATTTTTTCATTTTTTTTCAAATAAATTAATAAAAAAATGATTTAAATTACTAAATTAAATTAAGTGAATTATTAATATGGATTATGTAACTAACCTATTAAAAAATATTTTATTATAATTATATTTATGATGTTGATAATTACTACTTACTAACTTAAACTTATTATTTAGTATGCATAATTATTAATAATGCCACATTTTTTTATGCAGTTAATGAATATCAAATAATTTCATTGTACATAGATTATTCATGCTTGCTTGCCACTTATGTACTTAAAAAAAATGCCTAATTATTTTTAATCAATTGTAAATCGTAAAGTGTATGATGTATTAACTATTTACATATGATGATATAAATTATTACATGATATGTTATTAATTGATAGAATATATTATATTATATTTTGTATGATCAATAATAATAAATTAGATAAAAATTCCCTCATTAATTTATATAATTACTATAAGAAAATAATATCTTAAATTATTAAACATATTTTAAAAAAATATATATAGAAATTAGGTCCCATCGGTCTACATATTTTGGGGCTAAGACCGACGGTCCATAATTCGGTCTGGTCCAATTGGTTTTGTTAGTTCGGATTAAATTATTTACACTCCTATTTCTAAAAGTTCTGAATGCCAAATCTTCTGATTTCTTTATTTTGGGAAAGTGAGAAAAGGCAAAAGAAGGAAAATTTGGATTTTCACTTCATAAAATCTAAACATTGAAATAGAAATGACTAATTAAGGATTTTAGCCATAAGACATGATCTCGTAAAACCGTACCAAATAAGGCAGGCTAATTTTTAAGCGTTTACAAAACTTTGGAACGTTTTTACACCTTTTTCTTTTCTTTTAGATAATAATATAACACGTCAATGCATTCATCAATTTGTAATTAGTACATTACTTTGTTTCCTTAATTGGGGGCATCACAAGATTTTCAGTGAACCGTGAATCAATATCGTTCTTTGGTGTTTTGAGCTTTGCATCCAAAGTACTAAGACGGGGCAGTACAGTTCATAAAATTGATCTTATTTGCAGTACAAGCAATTAAAAGAGAGAGATTCTCATTTAGAATAAATTTGATCAAAATATCCTTAACTGTAAATCAAAAACTCTCAAAATTTTAAAAATTTAATTCATTTATCCATGAACGTTTCAATTAAATTTGTAATACAATCTAAGAAGAATAATTCAAACAGTAAACTCTTGAAATGTTGAGGCCTAATTTGCTTACAAAGATAAAACTACAAACTAAAAACTCATCTCAAACTCACCAATCATCATTACATTTTTTTTATATTCTTATATAAATTATAATAAAAAATTTAACTTTTTCAAATTTTAAATTACATTTTTCAAATCCCAAAATAAAATTAATATTAAAGAAATATTTTACAAACAATATATATACATTATAACTTTTATCTCATCTTATTTCTAAAAACAATCCAGCCATAAGATTCTGATCACAAAAGAATGGAATACCAAAAAAAAATGGAAAACTAAAAACCAACTCATGAGATAGCGGATTTTAAGTGAAGGGCAAAATTTTGAAGCAAATTATTTAAGATGAAAAAGATATCCTCCACAGAATAAAACTTGACAAAATACCGTCCAAAATCCTCAAACATGTCAAACCACATAAATTTCGACGACGCAATCGTCGTGAAGAGAAAATTGCATTGCATAAAAATTAAAAACGACATTAACTTGATGTCCAAAAACACATGACATGCTCGCATAATTTTATGCCTTGACCCGTCCAAAAAACTTCTGTTTCTCTTGAGTTGTCTGGAAGCGACCATGCCCAAACTTTGAGGAGGTGTCGATGAACTTGATCTTGATCTCCTCAAGAGCAAGACGCGATGTTTGCTTAAGTAGAGACTGGCGAAGCGTAACAACCCTCTTCTTTGGACCAACACAGCATCCCTTGATCATGAGATAATCATCCTTCACTATACCATAATGAGGGAAGCCACCCATTGGAGTAATATCCTTCTCAGTCCTAAACCATCAAAACAAAGCCATAAATTGTTAGTCAACAAGATCAAGTATTACTAACATTTGAATGAAAAATGTAACTTTCAAAATCGCCTCCCAGTGTGTCTCCTATTACAAACAGGGGTTTTTAAGGCCAAAATATTCTTACTACCAAAACCAGAGAATGGAGTGTCTATCTTTTGCTTTCCAATGGATTTCACAAGTCATTCAACCAACAAACCTGTCAAACTCAGTGACAGCAGCATGTGACTCTAGTCCATTCTTGCCGAGCTTGTAGATCTTCTTGTTCATCTCAGTACGGTGGTGATATCCATTCTGACCAGCCCTTGCAACTGTGAACGAGACTCTAGCAGGATGCCAAGCACCAATACATGCCACCTTCCTTAGACCCCTGTGAGTCTTCCGGGGAAGGCGGGTGACACCCCACCGAGTGACAACGCCTTCATAACCTTTACCCTTGGTCACACCAATGATGTCAATCATCTCATCTTTCTGGAAAACAGCATCCACAGGAACCTGTTTCTCAAAGAAGCCGTATGCAAAGTCCACTTTCTGAGCCACAGTTCCTCCGTTGACCTGGATCTCCATCAGATGTGCTTTCTTCTGCTTCAATCCCTTCATTTTCCTAATCTGCAGCATATCAGCCAGAAGCACTCATATTAATCTAAGACCAATTAGAAGTAAAAAAGGAACAAAACAAGCAGTTAATGAAACCATATCAAACTGAAGTTCAGGAACCATGATGTAAACAGGTGTAATTTATTTTTATGTTTACTGGTAAACAAGATTTTATTGATCATAAGATTCAGCAAGAGCCCATGTCTATGGGTTACAGGTATATTTATTATATAGGCAAGACTACATTCTTTTTGTATGGATAATAACATTCTTTTTTTATCAGCACATGTAAGAGTACATTATTTAGAAAACAATTTGATAAATAAAGTGTTGGTACCTGAGTGTGAGCCAAAACACGAATAACAGTAGCATATTTTTTCATTTTCTCCAGCTGTGATTGGATGCTTTTCTTCCCTTCTTCAGATTCATACTGCTTTGAGTATTTTGTAAAAGCCTTCTTCTTGGACTTGCACCAATTCTTGTAGAACCTCCGCTTCACCTCTTCACTCAAATGCTGAGCCCAAACAGTGTTCAATGTGCGAAGTCCACGTGGTGTCCTCACATAGCCCACAACTCCAACAACAACCATAGGAGGAGTCTCAATAACGGTAACAGCCTCACAAGTCTCCTTCTTGTGAAGTTCTAAAAAAATTAAAAAAAAAAAAGATGAAATAAAGCCCATAAAAGTTCAAGGCTAGAAAAATCCCATTGCACAAGGCATCAGATAGGAAATAAATAATTTAATGTCATAAACAACAATTCTCTTAGAATATGCCTGGATGCTACATTATTCAATTAGTTACATGCCTTCACAAACTTATAAGGAAGAACATGGTTGCAAATTATGGAGCAACAAAAATGTGCAAGAGACACATCTGAATAAAAAGTAAAAGCTCAAGAGAAATAAGGACCTTTGTGAAACATATTAGACGTATCAACAACCAAAAGAATTTGGCTTTTGGGCTATATAAATGATTCATAGCCACCCCATCATTTCCCTTTCTTTCTTTTTACTAAATTCCAAGAATGCTTCACTACTTTAGCATAGTGTGATGCTTACATAATATAGGACTAAGAAATGCTTATAGAAAAAAATAGGACGAAGAAATGAACTCACTTGATCCAGGTTTTTCAACCTCCCTGACAATGTGAGTCATCCCAGCCTTGTAGCCCAAAAATGCAGTAAGTCTGCACGGCTTGGTTGGGTCATCCTTCGGAAAAGCCTTCACTGCACGGGTCAAAGCCACCAATAATCATTAGATGAAAAAAGGTATTAATTGCAGGATGAAACACCATTCTTTCCTTGAAACAAGCAAAATTACACTGCATATCAGATAATGAAGAAACTAATCAAATACCCTTTCCTCTGTGACGAGCAGCCCGCTTCCTTGGAAGAAACCCAAGGGACCCATGCCTAGGGTGCTCAAACTTCCTGTGAGACATTCTCCTCCTTCAATCACAGAAATCATCCAGCCATTAATAAACCACATAAAATGCGTCAAGTTTGATCAGTATAGCTCTATATGGATGAGTTGTAGAAACACCAGATCTATAACACGTGAACAAGCTCGAGCAGATTTAACTATCTAACGCTCACTGACATATCTCAAACTTGATACATATTCTTGGTTTTATATGAACAAAAACACCACGATATCACTTTTCTTTGGATACAAATTTAAATTTAGTGTCAATCCATCTAAAAAAGCTTACACATTTAAAACAACGTGTTTTTCACATTGAACAAAATTACCAATATATAGTTGAAAACTTCATCAATAAATGCAAACACGGATAGATAATTATATGATACATGAGATTCATACAAGTGATTAAAGAGCTAGATCTTGTCAGATAGACAAAATACTGAGACTACGGAAACTAAAAACTACCAAAACGCTATATAATTGCCAAGGAAATGAACGTTAAACACAGTACAAAGCCAAAATAATGAAGATAAAACAGAATCAGTTTCTCTTCATTTTCTCCAGTTTCTCAGCAACCAAACATAAGAGGGAGAAGGGAATAGAGAGAGTGGAGATAGAAAGGGAGAGATACCTGAGCCTTGGCTTACGGCGACTGCACCCGCAACAGAGTTCGTAGTTAACCCTAGGTCGTGTTTATTATTTTATATAACAAATCGATTTACATAAACCCCCCTGTGGTTTTGTCGAATTATAAAAGGGCCCTTGCCCTGAAATTTCAATCCACTTCAAAAGTGGCCCAAATCTAACTAATGTGGGCTTTCTTTGGTAGTCTCGGATTACTGATCTAGCCCACCAACGCAAGTTTACTAATACAATTCAAATTAGGGCTACGTCAGCTCATCACCCATTAGGCAGCTGCTTATATATATGGACCTGCTCGCCTTCGAAGGGCTCTTTCATGGACGCGTGACGAGGTTAGGTTTTTCCGGCTTCATTGAGATTGTTTTGTTATCAAATTTAAAGATAATTTTAGTTGTTGAAGAGAATGATGAAAATCTATGTTCCGTGCTAACGCAGCACCGTCGTAGAGGTGCTATGAGCGGCACTTTTCCACACGAGATTTCTGACTCTACTATTACCTATCGTTTGGTTGCCGAGAAAAAAGAAAAAAAGATGGGAAAACGATGACCCGCGGGGATAATACCAGAGTCGTTATTTTTCATTTTCCTTTTCATTGGTTTCAGTGGGTGCAAGCTCATATTTACAATGTTAGATCTATAATGGATTAGCATTTTCTTATCGCTGTGATGAAAGTTGTAATTTTGTTGGTGCATACCTTGGCTGATAATTGGAGCTCAGTTTTGTTGCCGAGAAAATTAAGTTAGATTTATCTGCATATTTGTTAGGGAAAAAGTGATACCTCGTATCGGTCTATTTAGACCGATGTATCGGACATTGTTTTAATGGCTTCAACATCATGATTTTCGTTTTAGGTTCTAAACATTTTTCAGACATAAGCTGCAAATAGTATAAATTATGAGTACATGTTTTCTTAAAGTGTTAAAGAATTTAATCCACTCGATATGTCTTTAGTTCTGTTATCGTATATTGTAGTGGCAGTTCCCCCATGATGTTTCTGACTCTACATCTACAGTTCTTGTAGTGTTGGGTTCCATATAAAGATTTAAAATATTTGGCTCTTGTCAAATTTGCCTGAAATCTATTTGGCCTGTTCTTTTAATATATCAGCTACTCAATGCAAGCTCATATTTTCATCTTAGATCTGTAAAGGATATACATTTACATTTCTATGTTATATGAGGTTGTAGAATTTAAACCAAGAACTCAATTCCTTTTAGCAAGACTAATCCATTAGATGCTGTTGAGTACATTCAATAGTATATTTTTTCTAGGGTCCAAATGAATTTTTATTAGTACTGTTGGGTGATGGGGATATCAAATCGTAAGTCCTACTATCAATCTGGCTTTTTCAAAGAAAATGAAAAGAAAGAAGGAAAGTAGTTTCTTTTGTTAATGAAATCCAAAATTTTGTTGCTTCTTTAATAGGCGTGCCCTGTGTTGATGGGTAGGAGACATATGGGTAGAGGCTTTTGTTAGTGTGTTGGTTTGAAATACTTGTTATTTGATGAATTTCTGCTCATATATACATGCATTCACACAAGCTCACATATAGTCTTCATATACGATATTCTTATTTAAATCATATTGGGAGTGTTGGGAGTTCATATACTTCAGATTATCCATGTATGTGGGTCTAACTTTCAAGAGTCCACTTGGATGAATGGATTAGACTCATGTACTTGAAAATTATATAGATTGTAGAAGATCTGATTTTTTTTTCTTTGGAATTCGGCCTTGTGAAAACATGTCCCGTATGAGTGTCTCTTGATCTTTGGTAGATTCAAATCCTTATTGACTCTGATGTTTAATCCAAAGTATGGTGCTACTGTGCAACCCATGATTCAAGTAAGTGTTTCATTTTGGAAATGCTTTTATTGATACTCACTTGCACGCATACTTTCTTAGCTATGCCCTCGAAATCCTTGGATATGTTAATACAGATGGGCATCTTTGGAGAAATTTATTTTTATGGTGCTTAAAATACAGGTATAATCTAATTATTTGTTAGTATGAATGCTGATGTGATGCATGTGTCTGGGGCAAGTGCTCGTTATGACACGTTTCATTCTCACACACGATGTTGTCTGACAAAATTGAGACCTTTTTACCTTGAGCTGCTTGCATTCTAATTGTGGTATATTTTGGTCATTCAAAGAATAATGGCCGTGTGGTTTTTATAATGGGAAAGCAAAGGCAACTTGCAAGGTATGGGTGCCGAATAGCTTTTGTGAGGATGAGACGTTATAGCTACTTAGATTCAGGCTGAAGCAGTCTGATTTCTTGATTCCGCAACAGATCAACATCGTAAATGATGTCTTTTGATGTTGAATATTTTCAAGTTGTCCACTGTTGTGTATTATCATTTTTGGGAACATATGTAATTCGAAAATGGAAATAGTTGCATTTTCTTGGAGTTTTCGAATGATGGAATATAACTGTTGATGGGAATTTGGTTATATGTTTCAGTAGTGTAACTTCTGCTTATATTTTGATTGTTATATTTGGACACAATGACAGTTTGTAGTTTGTAATTGTCCAAGCTTCTTTGTCTTTCTTCAACAAGCAATTGAAAACTAAGAAGAAAGAACCTTTAGCATCCAAGTATCTAGTAGATATTTTACTTGTTTTGTAGAGCACAGAAGCTTAATATGGGGTTAAAACTTATATATGCTGACACCTAATGCAATTTGGCTTTCTTGTGAGAATATTAGTGTCATCCAAATAGAAGCAAATATAAGAGAGATTCTCAAAACTTCTTAGATTTTTTGTTTTTCTTGTTCAAACATAATTCAAACAAAAATAATTCGAAATTTGAAATTTTAAACTTTTCTATACACATTATCTAATTATTATAATTTTTACAAAGTTGAAGAATCAAAATGAAAAAACAAAAATAATACAACTGTTTCAATTTTTAAAACAAAGCAAAATTAAAAAAAAATATTTAAATAATTTAAAACATTTTTATTTTATTTTTTTCTCTATTTTTGCAAGATCTAACAAAAGATGATAAACTCAAATTATTTTATTACTATTTATAAAATTCTAAATTATTAAAATGTCCAAACAAGTACTTGATACGGTAATACTAATTATTGGAGTTATGAGAGGAGATAGAGGAATCTCATCCTATCAATTTTTAATGCTTGAAAATGAGTAATACATGAAGGTGAAAAGAAGGGCAAACATTTCAAAATTTGACTTTATATGAAAAGTCCCATGATTGGGAGGGGAGAACAAATGTAGATCAAATTAACTTTTTATTATAATCATTCGGGATTACATAGAGATCATCATAATACAATCACTCTTCCAACCCACAATCCCACTTATGAAAAAGAACGATGAAAACTTACGAAGAACAAAAATAGCGTCCAGATTCTATCCTTTCATTCCTTTGTATCTCATTACCACACCATATCAGGCAATATATTTTGCTAAGATCAAAAAATAACTTAGCCCACCAATGCTGCAGGCATAGAAACCAACTTCAATTTTCTTTGTTGTGCATCTTAGTCACAATCCAAATCACACACTTCTAGTACAATACCGCCTTTTGACAAAAAAGGGTTGATTCGGACCCATAAAAGGGAGAAGATTGATGCAAGAAGGATTGCCCAGACCACAACAATGGTGGGAACCCTGTCTTGTTTCCCCATCAACCCCTTGAGGAATGGGTAAAGATGGACGATGACCCATAGTGCAAAAAACAGCTTACCAAAGAGAGGACCCCATGAATCATAACCATTATTGATGGCATTTGAGACTCCGACTACAACTCCAATTATGTTTATGATTAGCAAGGACATTGGAGGGATCAACAAAGATGTCCACTTGAAGAGGTAGAGTTCAGAAAACTCTCCATCGTCTGCAGCTTTAGATGTGACGGTGAAGTTTGTGTTAACCCCTGCCAAAACCTTAAGCAAGCCTTGGAAAAGAGCGAATAGGTGTGATGAGACACCACCAATAACCCAGAATTGTTCATTCCTCCACCAATCGTGTATGCCTACCCCTCCCCATTGCATCTCAAGGATACTAGTTGCAGCTATGGATACGAAGAGGGCCACGAAAATAAGACTAGCATAGTTGCTTATCTGTTAAAAAATGAAAAACATTATTAGTTAAAAGCCTTGCAAATTTTCAATTTGAGTTTTAGTGAGTACTGCATCTGAACAAAAAGTGAGCCCAAAGGAATACTTTTTTAAGTTTGAAGATATCACATAGTTTTGGGAGTCTACAGCGCTAAGTAATACCTCTGGAACGATGAACTTTCCAGTAAAGAGACAAACAGCCGGCAAGGTACAATAAGCAAGCAAAGGAATTGATGTCAAAGGATAAACAACTGAATTGATATAAGAAAAGCGCTCCAACCCTTTCAAGCCGCACCCATATCCATACCATATCGGACAATGCTTGCTGAAGAAAATCTCAACAGATCCCAGGGCCCACCTCAGAACTTGGTGTAGACGATCTGAAAGGTTTATAGGAGCTGAACCCTTAAATGCGGGCCTCTTTGGAATGCAATACACTGATCTCCAACCATGGCAGTGCATCTTGAAGCCTGTTAGTATATCCTCAGTAACCGAGCCATAGATCCACCCAACCTGAATCGTGTGTGGAATTTAGCCATCAGGACATTATAAACTGTCATATAGAGCTAAAGAAGAGAGAAAAGAAAAACACTTACTAAACTTTACAATTAAAAAAAAAAAAAAAAAAAAAAAAATCCAACATACCTCTTTTCCCCATTCTGTTTTATCTTCATAACCACAGCTAATGACATGGATTGCTTCTTTCAATAGAGATGCAGAACTTGCACCATTTGGAACCCCTCCAACTTCCATTAGTGTAGAAACTATGAATACAGGCGATTGTCCAAATTTTTTCTCAAATTTCGTTAGGGGCATTAGGGAGGATATTTCGTTATCTATTCCTGCAGTGTAAGGTACAGTAGAAGAATATGTGATATTAGTTTATTGCAATCTAAATCGAGTGAAAAGGGACCAAACTCTATACGAAAGGATTTGGGACTAACTTAGTTAGTATAAAAGATTTGCAACTCATTGTGAATCTGTAGTCACTTCTTACCTTCAATTTCCTCCTCAATATTCTCTAGTGCATGTGGCTGACTTGAAGCCTTCCTGTTTTTTAACTGCTTTTTGTCATTGGACTTCTTTTTCTTGTTCTTCTTTCTAGATCCACAACAGAAGCAGCACCATTTTGGCCAACAATTACATGTCTTCCCTGGAGGTTTCTTCTTGATTGGGGCATCATATCCATAGAGTGCAAGCCTACTGAAGACACACCCGGTTCCAACATAAATTGGTCCTTGGATCCCATCTAATCCTTTCATATTGATCTAGATTCGGGCTAAAAGAATTAGCACTTGCGTAGTAAACAATTGTTAATAGAAAATGGGTATGCATGCATGTGATACAGCAGAAATAAGATATTCTACTTACATCAAAAAATACAACGTTCCGATTGGAGTATCTATCATGACGATCAATCCCATCAAATCTTTGAGGAAATTGTACATAACAGATTTTATTTCCAGATATAGGGTCCATCAGGAAGCACATAGCTTCACGAAGTGCCTTGCTGTTGTTTATATAGTGATCACAATCGACATTCAGGAGGTAAGGAGCATTTGATAAGATTGCTGAGACCCTCACCTAGATTTATCAGCTAAAACGTTTGTTATTAAGAGAAATGGCAAGCCAACGAATATGCCAAAAACACCACTTGAGAGAAGAAAGTGAGAGAGACCTACCAGAGCATTCATGGCCCCAGCCTTTTTGTGGTGATCAAATCCTGGTCTCTTCTCACGAGATACATAAATCAGGCAAGGTAGTTCATTTTCTTCTACATCACGAACACCATTTTGACCAAGGAAAACCTGTATAAGACCATTAAAATTAAAGTCCTTTATATTTTAATAGTCTTAATGCACATAAAGGCCAGCTAGATGAACATTCCATTGAAGCCTTGAGAAAATATCTCACCTGGATCATTCCAGGATGATCCCTGACATTGTTCCCAGGCCATGGAGTCCCATCCTGCATTGTCCACCCCTCCTCAGGAACCTTTTGTGCCATTGTTACCAACCCATTAATCCGAACTTTGAACTCTTCATATTCCCTCTGTACCAACAAATGACAATAGCCATGTTCTCAGTAGAGATAATTGTACATTATTGAAGATGAAAAGAATCATTAAGAAAAAAAAAAAAAAAAGGTTTCACTGGATGCCTATATGGGGCTCTTTGCCTGCCATATTTTATGCAAAATCAAAACCACTATTTGCTTCTGGAGCTGAAATTTCAAGAAATGGAGAAAAGGAAGCCAACAAACAAAGGGAGAGGTGAAAACCTTCATTGCACGTCGTTCTCTTATAAATGTTGGATCCAACTTGTCTTTCAAATAGTCGACTTTTTGATAAAAATACCATTCTGGGGCTCGTGGCTCAATGTTGAACCTCTTACAGAATGGGACCCACTTACGTGCAAACTCTGATGTCTCAGAAAGGGCTTCAAAAGTAAGCATGGCAGCACCATCATCCGAGACATAGCATGTAACTTTGTCAACCGGATAATCTACAGCAAGGATGGACAAAACTGTATTTGCAGTGATAAGTGGTGGTTCTTTCATCGGATCTACCGTACTTACAAATATGTCTATATTAGCCAGTTCAGATGGCTTTCCTTCTTTCTCATACCTAAGATGAAATATCACAAGCGTGTTACTTAAGAATAGAAAATTGCACATGCCCTACACGAAATATTACAGCATGTTGCATAAGAATAGAGAATCACAGAGGCATACTACACATACACACAGGGTACCTCAGGGACAATCGATCAAGGTATGTCTCTCGCACAATCGGGGACCATTTTGGGAGTTGATCCAATATCCAAGATACAGCAAACCATATTTCACAAATCACTGATGTTAACCACAATCCATATGCATCATTGACTGGATGGGTAATTCTATACTGGAAAAAGAAGCCAAGAATCACAATTCGGAGAAGAATTATCATTCGGTATGGATTTATCTTGCTTGAAGGAATTGATAATTTCCGTGAAAGTGGCTGCCTGCCTTCATCCATCCTATAAAAGAGAATAATAATATAAATAAACATTTGAGTCTTGTCATCGAGGAAAGAGAATTGTAGATATAGCAGGGTTGAACCATTTATTTCCAAAAAGTATAAAAATAAAAATATACATCTTCCATAGTAGAGTTACCATACTATATGACTGTAAAATTTGGTGCCTCACCAAGACCATAGGCTACTACACTTCAAAACCCTGAAGTCCCAGTGTCAGTTAAGTAGCATTCCCCTCCCTCACCTATCTCCTTTGTTCAAGGAATGAACATACTCAGCAAATTTAGTCTAACATGTCAAAATGATATATTTAAGAATAAAATCATAAGGATAAACCCAGCAATATGATTTTTTTTTTTTTTTGTAAAGGAGTTTAAAACAATACACCTACATGGGCAAATCAGGATCATCCAACACTTCTCTGGCATTGTTTCCACCACCATCACCTCCTCCTTGGCGCTTAACCTCCTCAAGCTTTTCATTCTGCTTCTTTTTCCACTCTTCCATACGCTCTTTCCATGCAACAGTCCCATATCCATACGCGGCTAAGTTTTTATTGGGATCCATAGATCTGGATTGATCTGCATAATCAACACCAGTTATCACACCATAATTGTCAGAACAATACGAATCCTTAGGACAAAAAATAGCCATAAGCATCAGCATAGAGTTCACAAATATTTAGAGCTGATCAAAATCTAACAAACTTACAGGAAGCAGAAAATTCGGAAACTGGCATTGGATGAACCCGCTTTGCACGACTCATAAAGGGAGGAATAATAAGAGCATGCTTATCAAATGATATTCCAGCATCCTGTACCAAAAAAATAATAATCGGTATAAGGCAATAACCAGAGATCATAATCACAAGTAAATGGAACAGTAATCAAATTTCTATATTAAAATTTCACCTCTACATAATAGGTCAGCAGAGGGATATCCCGAGAAACAGAGGCAGAATCCTGTTTAGGCAGTGTGGAAATGGTTGAACCATTGACTTGAGAACCTCGGCCGACATTAAGATCACGAGCAGAGCGCATAGCAACTGCAATTTGGTGAGCATTGCCTCCAATATCAAATTCGTTCTCCAAATCATCTGTATCATCCTCTTCTTCATCGCCTTCGACTCTAGCACTCCCTATAATTGCTTGCATTTTTAGTCAAAATCATCACCAAATTCGAAGTAAAAACACGATGAAAGTAATAAATTTCTCACCTTTGATGCGCTTGTATTTCGTTTTGCATTGAGGGCAGGCCTGATTGCCTTCTCTTCTTTCATACTCATAGCAAGGTCTGCATACAGGGAAGGCACATTCGTTGCAAGCCACCAATGGCTCCCCATTAACCGTGATCTCTATTTCATCCCCACATATTTGGCAAGTTTGTCCACTCAATTCTTTAACTGATGTCAACTGCAACTCACAGTAGCCATAGCAATGTTAACCTCCACCCAACAGAAATTTATGCTGCTTAAAAACGGCATGAAGTTGGTGAAAAATATTGTTATAATACAATCAAAGGAAAAAGAAAAGTTGAAAACTTCCACGCAATGGTTTCATCTACCAAAAAAATAAGGAAAGGAAGAAATAAGTACTGCGATAAGCTTGAGAAAAAGGTTGAAACAATACTCAAAAAAAAAAACGCAGATCAGCAAATTCAGCTTAAAGAGCTACACGAAGATCAGAGGAGAAACTGATGAAAAATCACCATCAAAAGAACGTAGAAAAAGGAACTCATACCCACTACCCAGAACAAAACGGCAAAAAATAGGAGGTAAAGAAGATTAGAAAGTAGAAAGAAATAGCCAATGTATGTTGCTCGGGAACAGACCCAAGAAAGAAAATCCCCAAAGATAAGAGCTTGTCTTCAAATTCCACAGAAGGGTGGGGAAAAATGAGTTTAAATACAGTAAAGGAAGCAAAAATAACACATTTTTACTTCAAAGAAGTTTGAAGAGGCAATGAGAAAAGCACGAACAGAAGGACTTACTCGGGCAACCTCATCCGCATTAATAAGAACAAACTCATTCCTGTTGTGAGAACCCGCAACAAGTCTCCCTTTGGTATCCATCAGAGACTCAGAGCTATCAAAACCATAGACACCCACTTCACCAAAACTCTGTCTAAACCCCACTCAAAGGCCCAAAAATAACGCTGGTTTTGAGTTGTGGTATTCCTTCTCTTCCTTGCCTTAATTCTCCTGCAATTAGCGCCCTCTCTCAAGGCACCCATTACAGGAAACTCCCACCCCCAGTCTCCACATTATAAAGGGGAAAAAATGAAAGGAGAATGATAAAATAGTACTACTGGCGCGGAATTAAAGAAAACCAGAAAAAAACGGGTAATTTGGTTGGACGGACTAATGGTTCTTTTCTTGCAAGACCACCTGATGTCTCCCACAGGTGGGTTGCTTTTGTCATTAATATGAACTTGTGGTAGTCTCGATTTGTCAACCAGGGTAATGAGAAAACAGTATAGGTTTACATATCTATTTAATATTTGACGAGATAGGAAACCGAGTTACAGAGGCATGAGAAAGTGGACGAGAAGAGATCAGATGGTAGATATAAATATATTTATGTATATGTATATGTATATGTATATATTCATGCATATAACTATATAGCCATGGCAATAAAGCTGGACATGAAAAAAAAAATTCGATCTAGTGAAATGGGATTTTCTATTTGCGTTTATGAAACATTTGGAATACATCAAAACTTGGATAAATATAATTAAAGAATGCATGTCTACAGCAACTTTTTCAGTGCTCATGGCTCACCACAAGATTTTTTCTCAACTCAAAACGGATTAAGACAAGGAGACTTAATATTACATTTCCTCTTTATTTTAATAACGAAAGTACTATCTAGAATATTTTTGAAAGTTGAAGCACAGGCACGAATAGAATGAATCATACTCAGTAAGAATAGCCTACCAGTATCCCATTTCCTCTTTGCAGATGACACGATCATTTTTGCTAAAACAACAAAAAAGAATGTCAAAGTAAATAGGTAATTTACGAGAGTTTCGCAAAGAATCAACAATGGTCAGGGTAAAACATCAATATGAGCAAATCATCGATCTTTATCTCTAGAAATACCAGCTCTGGAATAAAATCAGTCATCTCCTATTGGTTACCCTAGCAAGGCACCCACAGCATAAATGAAATACTTGGGTTTACCAAATTCCTTCAATAGGAACAAAAAGGAAGACTAAAGAACTACTCAACAAAGTAGAAAGAAAACTAGAGAGGTGGAAACAGAAATTGCTATCTCAAGCCGGAAGAACATCATTGATTCGATCTGTGGCCAGTGCAATCCCCACATGCTACATGTCCTCATTTATGGCCCACAAATTAGTGAACAAAACCCTTGAAAACAGTTTTAAAAATTTCTGGTGGGGCTTCTCAAAAGAAAAAAAAAATCACAATCTAACACTTAAATCTTGGAAATCGATATGCAAGCCAAAGACACAAGAAGGACGGGGACTCAAATTGATGTCAAATGAAAATATAGTTATGCTAGTAGGGCTGTAATCAAGCCGCGTTTTGCCTTGCCGAGCTCGAGCCCGAGCCCGAGCCCGACTCAAAATAGGCTTGAGTTCGAGTTTTTATTTATTTTTTGTTCGAACTTGACTCGATAAATTAAACTTCTAACTTGAGCTCGAGTTCGAGCTTATCCCACAAACGAATTCGAGCTCAATATTTTTTTTAATTTTTTGAATAAAATTTAAAATTAATAAATAAATAACTAATAAAAAATTAATATTTAATATCTAACTAGTTGATATTTATTCATCAAAAAATTATGTTATATGTTTATATATATTATTAATAAATACACATAATATGATAACATATATGTATTTCACATGCTTTCAACGTACTAATATATGAAATTATTAAATTTTATAAACTAATTAGTGTACAAATTATAAAATATAACTATGAAATATATTCATCATATAGATATAAGTAATAAGATTACATAATACATATTTAATTATAAAAATGTTACATTTATATTATTAGCAATACATATGTATAACCTATATATGTGTATATATTTATCAAGATATAAATCAATTTAATTGAGTCGACCTAACGAGTCAAGTCAAGCATAAACGAACGAGCTTTAATGAGTTTTAGCCAAGTCGAGTCGAGTTTTGTCGAGTATGTATCATTTACTAATTGAGTGGGTATCCACTTTCACGAGCGAGTTTTTTTTTTCACGAGTCAAGTTCAATTCGAGTTTAACCAAGCGAATATTGAGCGGGCTGTCGAGTAACCTAGTTCATTTACAGCCCTATCTACTAGCCAAAACAGGTTGGGAAATGTGAGAAGGAAAAGACAAACTCTGGAACAAACTACTTCAAGGCAAATATCTGCAGAGGTCAGATTTTTGAAGAGCATAACCTAAACAATCCGACTCAAGTATGTGGAAAGGGATCCTAAGTACAAGAGAAGTGTTAAAAAAAGGAAGGTGTATTCAAATCAATAATGGAACTAGTATCAACCCTATGGTTAGAATCTTGGATTCCAACTTTGAAAGACTTCAAAGCAAGGCCCAGTTCAAAGAATGGATTAGATATACCCTTTCCTAAAAGTATTAAATATTATCAAGGAAAACCCAAGGCACTAGGATGATACAAAGGTGCATTCTTTGTTTGACAATGACAACATAAATGAAATCAAAAAAATATCACTGCCCTCTTTCTCTCAACATTTAGATTACATTTTTTTGATGCCTAATTCAAGCGACAAATTCTCGATAAAAATTGCATGCCAGAGGCTACTAGATGATCAAGAAATGCAAGTGCCAAACACAAATCAGACTTTATTCAAATCTTTGTGGAAATTGAAAATTCATGACAGGCACAAATTACTACTTTGGAAGTTACAATGGAATATATTGCCTACTAAGTCAAGGATAAATGAGGTAATCAAGCATGAAGAAATAGAATATTGCTCCATATGCAAACCAATAGAGGAATTAGCGTTGCACTTATTCATTGACTGCCCAGTAACACAAATTCTCTAGCTTCAAAGTCCATGGCCACTCAGCATGGGGTACTTCCCTTGAAAAGGAGCTAGGTTTGTAGAAAATGAAATTCATCAATTTCAACTCTTTGCAATAATTATGATAGATGTCATTTGCAAAAACAAGAATGAAGTGATCCATAATCAGCTCAATTGAGGAATATTTATCAAGACTACAATCAAACTTGAAAGAAGAAGAAAACCCCAAATGCAAAATGGAAGGCACATGCTCGGAATCAATATAGCTTCTCTTTTGGTGCCAAAATTAGATTTTTTTTTTCAGCAATAACGGCTATTTGTAGAGATCACAATAGGAAGATTCTGGAGATACACATAGAGAATATCAACACAATTTCTTGTTGATGTCATAAAAATCGGTCAATAGGTCAGGGCAAGAAAAAGAATCATTCCCAGTTCACTAGGACGAGTTGGGTTTCGTTGGATGTCGTTTGGAGCTCCCGGCGAGACTCTGGTACGGCCATACGTACGCTGATAGCAGATAAATAAATAGAGAAACACAGTATTTACGTGGTTCGGCATAAGGTCTATATCCACGGGGGTTTGGGGAAAGGAATACACTATAATGAATATTTTTACAGTCTCTTAGGGTTCTCACTGTACATAAATAATATACATAATTCTACTGGTATGGGCTATTGGGTTCATCTGAGAAGACGAAGCAGGCGATCCGAGAGAAGAGAGGAATTGTTGTCCAGCCAGAGAGCCATCCTGTTGTTATCTGATCAGGGTCATTTTATAGACTATTTGGGTTGCGTGTGTCAGTATACATTCTATATGCTTGTCCCCCACGTGTTTTTGTTTTATAGTGCACTACACAATAGGTCTGGGTCCTATTTGGGATATTTCACCCTCTCATAACCCCGCAAATTCTTATCAAAGACACTTTGGTGGGAATTCTAAAATATTCGAAAACTGAGAATGTGGTGGTTTGTTTTTTGATCCTGAGGTAAGAAAGACATAAAAATATGTAATACATATTTTATCAAGTGAATGGTATTTTAAAACTTCCGATACAATGTGAAAGCAGTCACTAGTAGGCAAATCGGCGTGCAATGGTTTATGACCCTGCGATCCACAAGCGGTCACTGGCGGGAGTACAGGTGTGCGAGAGTGTACGAGCGAACCTAGACCTGGGACTCAACCCCAAGATTCGCAAGCATCCAAGATGAGGCTTATCAAGTGTGCTTGGAGGGCGGATCGCAAGTCTCGAGCCTATCATGGATGTGAGGACTTGACGAGTGCGCTTGGGTACTGGACCTCAAGCCTCGAGCCCTTGACGAACGAATCGTGGGGCTGGTCATGGGTGGCCGGACAACCCTGCAACTAAACCCTACCCCGTATGACGAGTGGTGTACTTCGGCTTTGCGCTAAGAGGCATTATTTGCTTGTCTGGTAAGTCGTTCAGTCGTCCAATGTTCGGGAAAACATCATTTTCCCACCTCTAGTCTAAAGATCCCACAAACGGCTTCAACTGTTGATACTATAATAATTGGCCAATAAGCCAGAGTAAGAAAAAGAATCATTCCCAGTCCACTGGGACGAGTTGGACTTCGTTAGATGTCGTTTGGGGCCCCCGGTGAGACTCCAGTACGGCCATACGTACACAGATAGCAGATAAATAAATAGAGAGACACAGTATTTACGTAGTTCGGCATAAGACCTACGTCTACGAGGGTTTGGGGAAGGGAATACACTATAATGAATATTTTTATAGTTTTTCAGGACTCTCACTGTACATAAATAATATACATAATTCTACTAGTATGAGCTATTGGGTTCATCTGACAAGACGAAGCAGGTGATCCGAGAGAAGATAAGAATTGTTGTCCAAACAGAGAGCCATCCTGTTGTTATATGATCAGAGTCCTTTTATAGACCATTTGAATTACGTGTGTCAGTCTACATTTTTTATTCCTGTCACCCACATGTTCTTGTCTTCTAGTGCACTACACAATAGGTCTTAGTCCTATTTGAGATATTTCACCCTCACACTTCTCCCCTTTTAGCAGAAGCAAAAGTGGCTCTCTTAATAGTGAAGATGACATCCAGCAAGAATCAAGAGCAAGCAATATTTGAAGGAGACTCTCAAATAGTCCTCGATGCCATTTAGAAAAAAGCTTCCTTTTAGCAAATGTCTCCTATCATCAAGGACATAGCTCACCTGGCCTTATCTCAATCCAATTGGATATTTGAAAAAATACACATATCTACGAATTTGTGCATGCATTTAGTAGCACAATGAGCAACAACAAATATTGTATTGGAAAGCATACCCACTGATTCTCTTTCTAGGTGCTTTATTTTCTAGACAAAAGAAAAGATCCTCTTTTGGAGTTTATTTTCTGTAAAGACTTCTTCTTTATTAATATTATCTACAAGTTTACTTAAAAAAAAAACCATCTAACCATGTATATTTTTATATAGTTAAGATGGAAAATACAAAAATGAAAAGAATTGTCATAAATAATGTTTTGAATATCGTATCGGTGAGCGTACCGCTCAAGTCACTAAAATGAAATATTTTGGTACCAGTACCGTTTCGTATATCGTTTTGGAATAATTTATATATAAATAAATTATATATAAAAATATCTATATAAATTATATTTCAAAATAATAGTTAATATATAAATAAATTATACATATAAATGAAAAAAATAATTTGAATTGAAGTAAAAAAAAAAGTAAAAATTGAAAAAAAAAAATCGAAATTCGATACGCCGAAACACGAATATCGGCCAGTACAGGCCATTACCAGTCGATATGGTCGAAAAATTCTCTAATACAAAATTGCAAATTTTTTGTATTAATTAACAGGCCGGTATGACATGTTTTGGTCGTACCCACAAGTATGGTACGAATTTTAAAACGTTGATCACAAATGCATAACGGTCGTCTCCTGCCAACCAAATTATTCTTATCAAAAGAATATTTTTTTTTTCTTTTTAGTTTTATTTGAATTTAAAAATAAGATGAGATAAATTGATATGAATTTGAAAAGTTGAATAAAATAATAATAATTTATTATTATGATTTAAAATTTTAAAAAATTGAATTAAAATTTTAAAAAATTTACTTATTTTTTATAATTTTTTATAACAATTTAAAATAATATAATAATAAATTTAAAATAAAATAAAATAAAATAAATTGAAATAAATTCTAAATACAAACGAATTTTTTAATCACACATAATTAATGGACAGATACGAGAAATTAGGTGGGATTAATCATATTGTCACGAGGAAACAGTACTTTGTCGTCTCAAACACACGTGTAAGTACGTGACTGCATCACATGCATAGTTTTTGTTTTAGAGATGAGATTGTGATTTGTGACTTGTGACTTGTGACAGCTCTAAAATATGAATAATGATTTATACTATATTTACTATTTATTTATTTTTTTAATTTTTTAATTTTTTAAAAAAATATTTTTTATTTAATTGATTAAAAAATAAATTATTAATAAAATTGTATATTTTTTAAATTTTTTCTTAATTATTAAAAATGTTAAAAAAATATAAAAAATAATAAATATAATATAAAAAATAAATAAATAATAAAATAATAATAAATATGTCACTACTCCTAAAATGTTAGGGCAGGGCACTTTATGTTGATGGGGCTGCTTTTCTTGGTAGCCTGTCAAGTATCAACTCATTACGACGCAGATTTTTTAATTGCATTTTTAATAGATTAGTTAATAGTTATTGTTTAAAAGGTATAATTTTATGTAAGTATTAAAAAAATTTAGTCATATATAATTAAATATAATAATAAAATTTGTGAAATAAAATAAAAGTATTTTTTTGTTAATAATAAAAGTAAAATTTTGTCTAATAATTATTAAATTTAACAATTATTAGATAAAATCTTAACTATATTATTTATAAAAAATATTTTTATTCATTTTTTTAATAAATTTTATTGTTATATTTGATTAAATATAATATTTTTTTGATATTTATATAAAATTATATTTTTTAAAAATAATTTTTAATCAATCTATTAAGAATGTTCGAAGCCATTTTCTGTAGAGAGACGCTGGGGACCGATTCGACTGTCCCCAGCGTCTAAAGCAGCCCAACGTTAGTTGGACTGCTTGATGATGAAAAACACATGAAAATAAAATAAAAAATATAATAAAATTAAAAATTAAAAATTAAAAATATATTAAAAAAATAAAATGAATAAAACATAATAAAAAACATAATAAAAAATACAATAAAAAAATAAAAACATAATAAAAAACATAATGAAAAAATAAAATGAAGATGAATTTAAGAGGGGATTCGGCCATAGAGCAAACGGAGCCGCCGCCGGTGGCGGTGGGCGACACCGCCCACGCATACGGGTCCGAAATGGGTTGAAAGCTGCCGGGGGCACACCGGAGCTCGCCGTCGTAGGGGTGAGGTCGCCTGAGTCCGCCGGTCCCGATGGCGTGGGCGGTGTAGCCCACCACCACCAGGGGCGGCGGGGTTGCTTTGGTGGAAGGGGGCAGCCCGTCTGCCCCCCAAGAATTCTCTTTTCTGTATAGAATGATAGAAAGTTTTGACAAACTCTATAAACAATTTTTTATATGGATTTTGTGTCAAAATAACATCTCATGCATCCATATCTCAAAAATACATTTTGCTCCTCTTCTCGCCGAGGCTTAAGAGTAGTAGCATTAAATTGATCACTTTTTTTTTTTAATTTGATAAAAAGTATAATTTTAATATATTTATCAAAATTTTAAATTTTATATTAAATTTATCATTAAATTCATCAAAATAAAAATATATTAATATTTTTTAATAAGAATATATTTCAATATTTTTGTATATTTTGTAATTACAATAACCAAATATATATTAATAATTTAATTTAATACTTAAATAAATTTTTTTTTTAATTTCTTGTTCAAAAATTTTTTTTTCAACCAAATTTCTCAATCAAGTAATTACTTAAATAATTATTTTTTAACCAAAATTTTCAACCAAATTGCTAAAAAGTGATGGATCAATATAAATGGATGGTCATATACCAGCATAAAAATCTACCAAGCAGTTGACAAAATATACTAAGTAAACGACGAAAATGAAGCAGATGATGATGAGGGAAATAAGGTAATGAAATAAAATATATTAAAATATGTGTTTAGTATATTAACAGGGATCCTTCAAATATGAAGAAAAAGAAGATTTATTGTAACTCAAAACTAGATATTAAGAAATTTAATGAATCAAATGTAGAGATTTTTTAGTAAGAATATCAAATTTATGTTTGATGAATCTAATGCTAGTGCTCTAAGTAACTATTTATTCTTACTTTTTCTAGTTTTCTTAGATTTTTTTAAAGCTTTTTCACTTTTTATCCATCTTGCTGAAAAAATTTTGATCTACTGGACTTCTTCGATCACCACATGTTGATTTTATGGACTCTATAGTCATCGATCTATGAAAGAGTGGGAGCAGAATGACTAGACCAGCGACGCATCCTACTCACGTGTGGGGGACAATGCACGTGGTGCTCATGCACCGCTGCGCTAGATGAGTTCCTTTACTACCACGTGCGGTACCATCAAGATTAACAGCCTCGGGTCATTGATTTTTAGCACCCTATTTCAACTTCAGTGTGGCACATGCTTCTCACGTGCTGCCACTGTCGGTGCTGGTCCCTTTTCGGCACATTGATTTTTCTCAGGTTGTTACTTTCAAGTTTCTCTAACCAGGGATCAAGTTAAAGTGGACATAAAAATTCCCCCCAGCTAGACCAGTTCAATAAAATGCAATGCATCTGCTCTTGTTGCGACTTTTAATCACAGTTTTATAGTTTATTGATCAGACTATATTGAAACCGCTTTAAGCAGCATCTTTTCTATCGAGATTGGTAGAAGCCACACTTATGACTCTAATAATGTTTTTTCTTTTTTAATATTTATTGTGTATTTATCGTATTGGGATAATTTTTAAAACGTCCCACCTTATTAAACTTTGTATCCTTATATTCATATAATATTATATATGTTATGCTTGCCTTAAAAAAAAAATGCATCCAGGTCTCATTTTCTAAAATTTTCTCCAAATTTAATTAAAAATTCCACTTTCTATAATTTTTTCTTAAATTTTATTTATCTTCAAAACCTTCATACATCTCATTCCCCATTCTTTTTTTATTCTATTAAAATAATATTTTTTATTTTTTATTACTTTTTCTATTATTATATTTCACATTTTTAACTATTCTCAATAAAGTATATTTAAAATTTGATATAAAGATGAATAGTAACTCCCAAAAATAGTGGATTACTGTAGCACCCACTAAACACATTCCACGTTATGAAGATCCAGATGTGGATTACTTTTAGGTAAAACTCCAAACTAAATCTTATAATTTAAAGATTAATAAGATTTGATGCACACAATATGAATGCTCTCATGCATGCATTGTTCATGTGTTCTCATAATGTATCCAACAACCGATGCAAATATATATATATAAATATATTATATAATAAGTTATTCGACTATTCCCAAAACTTATGTTAGATAAATTTGTACGTATTTTTTTTTAATGAGATTTATTGTTAAAAAAATTACGTAGAATTTATACTTTATAAAATTATGGAAAGTTATATCTAACATCGCTCGTTATAAAATATTGGAAAGTTTTTTTATTCTCCTTTTTGGAGCTTCGCATTAATGGTCCTCCATAATTGGTTATTTTATATATTTCTTTTTAGAGCGCTGAATAGTTCACATTTGTAAAGTTTATTAATATATTTTCTGGGCCGTCTCTCCAGCCCGCTAATCTGGCAATCGTCGGGAGATTTAATCGAATAGAGTGGCGCGTATTTCAAACACGTGAGGTATTTTTTGACGTATTTCACTATTCTAGAAGTTCCTTTCTGCCATGTGCGGATTTGAGTGGAACCAAGGTTCACAAACTCCTCTTTCGTGACAACTTTCATGTTTAGAGTGGTGCATGGATACTACGCGCTACCACAACAATTATTTTATCTTTGTATGGTTGTATGGTATTATTTGAATTGTTTAATTGTTCTTATTTTAGTTGTGTTGTATAGAAAAAATGTTATATTAAAAAATAGTTTATCATATCTTTGATTTTTAAAATTGTAGTTTCTCTTCTCTTTTAAAAGAAATATTTTGGTAAATATCTTTTTAGAAGTAGTGATTAGTCTTTCAAACATGTGTCTTAGAGATTTAAAAGTTCGTGTGCCAATTATTGTTTTAGTTAACTTGTATACTAAGTCTATCTTAGTGAATAGTCACATTTGTCTAACTTAATTCGTTTTCTTGGTTTAATGAAAATGAGCTTATTTCTCAAAAAGAAAAAAAAAAAGTATAGTGTAAACCCTGACTAAGTGCATTGTACTTGGGTATAAGGAATCAAATTTTAAGCAGCAAATGCAATTATTATGTGGCTTTTTTATTTGATCCCTTAATTAATTTTAGGCAAACACATCTAAACAATACATAGTATATATGTATGCTAAAAATGAAAATATTTATAACGAATTATTTACTATAAGAATAATTATTTATAAAGTATTTTTAACTGAAAATAATTATTTTAATAAAAAATAATCAATCATAAATAAAAGAAAAAAAATTATATAGCACATAAAACATTAATGCTTGATTTGGGTCAGTTAACAAAAAGTTAACAAAACTGTTTTGACAGTCCATTTTAATTATGCAGATAGGGGACCATATAATTTAATATGCATGTATATATGGACTTTATAGATGAAGACTCGCAATTAATTGGCCTCTCAGTTCTAGGACATTCCATTATGCGAGGTAAAGATACAAGGACATCAATGGAGATGACCACCGGCCATCTACCTCAAAATTAATTGGATGGTCATATTAGGGTAGATATTTAAAGTAGTTTCAACACTGCATGAATTAAGTTTTTTTTTTTTTTTTTACGTTGGATTGTAAGATAATTTTAGATATTTTATTAATAGAAGTGAAAAAGTAATAATAAAATACTAAATAATAAATAATAATAACAAAATAATATATGAGAATACTCTATTATCCAATCTAACACAGTCAAATCACTAGTTCTTATGTAATTTTAGCACATCATACATAGAAAGTGACATGAGGAATATCAACACGATTGAAGATGATAGAATTAGAATTAAAAGTTATAATATTTTATATAAATATTGATACTTTAGTTCTTTGCTTTTGAGCAATGGTCTTTTAGATAGTTTGTCTGAAAAAATTAGAAATCTATTTTAACTATTTTTAGTTGACTTGTATATTAAGTTTTTTTAATTTATATTAGTCTGACTTGTAATACTTCAAGTTCTTGAATTGAATGAAAGTAACTCAATTTTTTTTAAAAATATTATAAATATTGATACTTACAATTTACAACCTAGTCTTTCAGTCCTTTCATGAAAGAACTCAACCATAAACTATCTATGTGCAATATTGAAGGTGTGTAATTCAATATATATTCCATCACGAATTCGCCATTTGATTTCAACATAAGATTCTAGAAGATACGGTCCCTTTGTGCTTACAAAATATTAAAATTCTCAATATTTGGAGTTTAAACATCCCAGCAGAAAACATAACTTAACTTGGGGGGGTTTTCTCTGTTTCAAAGCTAGTGATCTCCAACATAACAAACTTAGTGCTATACCATCATTAACCAAACTAAAAGTCCTCTTGATTATCATTTCCAATATCAAAGCTTCATCTAAAAGAAAAGGCAAAGTGAAAGGGAGACAAGGAATGAATAATTGCATGCAAAGAAGGTGGAATGGTGAATTGAGTAGCTTTTAGATTTCTTTTCTACAACTCAAACCTTATATAGTACTTGTCCAACTAATGTTTCATGCTCTTAGATGACTTTTTTGAAAAATGCTTTAGACACAAAGAGATTATACAAAAACAAACCCACATGACTTTATGTGATACGTCAGATTGTAAAACTATTTTTATTATAAAATAGATCTAACGAATATTATGAAACTACATCAATTTTTGAGTTTTTTTTTATATGATCTTTTTGTGTCTATAATAATTCTTGACTTCTTTTGTAGAGTTTTAGAGATTGAGCAAAGCCTAACACGTCATGAAATGAGGTACCTTCAAATTCAAGGGAAATTTCATGCCTCCCTATTGGAGGATGGCCATTTTACTATGGTTGGCAACGACTTTTAATCATGGCCAAAAAGAAAAATGGAGCTCCACAATTTTCTGTCTCCTTGTCTTGAACATTAATCAAGTGCCTGACTTTGAACTAAACTCCATGTTGCAATTGTAAGTCATTCCAATTTGGGTAATTTTTAATTTTTTTTATCATCTCAACCAAAATCCATAATTTTCTTTCTCTTTGTCTTGAACATTAATCAAGTGCCTGACTTTGCACTAAACTCCATGTTGCAATTGTAAGTCATTCCAATTTGGGTATTTTTTTAATTTTTTTTATCATCTCAACCAAAAATCCACTCATGATCAGTGGCTAATTACTTGGATTACAGATCACAAGCATGGCATGCTTTAAATCACAAACCAGATCATCATCATTAATATTTCTCTAAAAATCAGGTAGCGGGTAATACATTTTTTATCCATTTTACTTAAGAACGGTTCGGTTTTTTGAGTCAGGTTAAATTGGAAAATTAGGTCGGTCGGGTCGGGTCGGGCCGGGCCGGGCCGGGTTACGAGTATGGATGCAGGATAGGGGTGTCAAATCCTGTCAACGGGTCATATTCGTGTCGTGTCAAAACATGTATATTATACTATATAGGTCAACTCTAACTCGACCTGTTAAGTTTATCGTGTCAAAATCTCAAATCCTAACACAACTCGTTAACATAACGTGTCGTGTCGTGTCAACCCATTATAACCCATTAGTGAATATTACGAAATAAATTAATACGACAAAATATAATATGTTTCAACCTATTTATGTAAATGTGTTGAATATATTTAAAATTAATCCGTTTGATTTAATTAAAATTAGCATAAATTGCATAATTTTATACAAATGTTAAAATCATAATATCTATAAAAATTATAATACTAACTACAAGTATAAATTATAATAAAAATAATAAAAATATTAAAATTAAGATTCTAACAATTTTATTTTTAAATGTAAGGGTATATTTGTAATTTTAACTTTTTTAATGTGTCATAACGTGTCATAGTGGGTTAAAACAGGTTAACCTGCTATCAACCTGTTAAGCAATCGTGTCATAATGGGTCAACCTGTTTTGACCCGAAACCCTTTAAGAGTAAATTCTAACCTGCTATTATCATGTTGTGTTCGTGTTGGGTTAACGGGTCGTGTAACATATTGTCACCCCTAATGCAGGAAGTACTTTTACGAGGGTGATAAGTTTTAGCTACTTAGATTCAAGTTGAAGTAGTCTGATTTCTTGATTCCACATCAGATCACATAAAACAATGTGCCTTTTGATGTTGAGCATTGTCAAAGTTGTCCACTGGTTTTCATTTTTTAGAAACCCTCGTATTTGAAAAAGGAAAATAGGAAATAGTTACATTTTCTTAGAGTTCCCAGGTGATGGTATGTAACATTTGATGAGAATATTTGGGAATATTTTTCATGTAATGTAACTAATTCTGCTTATATTTTGATTGTTATATTTGGACACAATGACAATTTGTAGTTGTAAGTGTCCAAGCTTCCTTTTGTTTCTTCAACAAGCGATTAAAGACTTGAACCTTTAGCATCCAAGTATTTAGTATGATAAATAATTATCAAATAAAGAATCATTCAATAGTAATAGATATATTATTTCTTGCATTATAGTGAAATGAAAGTAGGATAATAGTATAGTGCATAAAATTTTCCTATATCTAAACCCATATTCAACTTCTGTCCTCTACAAAACGGGTAGATATTAAATTCTTGTGAATATTAGTGTCGTCCAAATAGAAACAAATAAAGTAAATAAAGTTGCAAATAATGTATATAAAGTCTGATAAGATTAAGGCAGTTTGTCTGACAAATATGAGAAAAATTCTCAAAAATTCTCAATTTTTTTTTCAAACATTATTTAAATATAAATATTTTTCAATTTTCAATTTTTCCATCTACTTATTATCTAATTGTTATAATTCCTACAAAGTTCAAGATCCAAAATGAACACAAAAATCAATACAAGATTTTCATATTCTGAAATATAATTATATTAAAAATTATACATAAATACTTTTTAATTTTATAATTTTTTTATTATATTTTTATTACCCATTTTCTAAAATTTAATAGAAGATCTTTAATTTAAATTATTTTATTACCATTCATAAAATTGAAATATTAGAGTGTCCAAACAAGTTCTAAAGATTGATAATGAGAGGAGGTGGAGGAATCTCATCCTATCAATTTTAACGCTTGAAATTGAATAATACATCATGGTGTATGGAAGGCCAAACATTTAAAAAACGACTTTATGAGAAGTCCCATGATTGGGAGCGGAGAATAAATGTGGATGAAATCAACCTTTTATTATCATCTTTTAAGGTTACATGTAGATCATCATAATACAATCACCCTTCCAACCCACAACCCCAAATATGAAAGATAATCTATGAAAACTTATGAAAAACAAATATAGTCTCCAGATCCTATCCTTTCATTCATTTGTATCTACATAAACCAAAGAAGGATTACCCATTTGCAGCTTTCAAGATGGTTCTTACAAACCAACCACACCATGTCATGCAATATATTCTTCTACGATCAGAAAATAGCTTAGTCCACCAATGATGATGGCATAGAACTCAACTTCAATTTTCTTTGTTGTGCATCTTAGTCACAATCCAAACCACAAATTTCTAGTACAATACCGCCTTTCGACATAACCGGGTTGTTTTGGACCCATAAAAGGGAGAAGATTGTTGCTAGGAGGATTGCCCAGAGCACAACAATGGTGGGAACCCTGTCTTGTTTCCCCATCAACCTCTTAAAGAATGGGTAATGATGGACGATGACCCATAATGCGAAAAGTAGCTTCCCAAAGAATGGACCCCATGAATCATCACCACCATTGATGGCATCTGAGACCCCAACTACAACTCCAATTATGTTTATGATCAACAAGAACATTGGAGGGATCAACAAAGATGTCCACTTGAAGAGGTAGAGTTCAGAGAACTCTCCATCGTCTGCAGCTTTAGATGTAACGGTGAACTTTGTGTTAACCCCTACCAAAACCTTAAGCAAGCCCTGGAAAAGAGCAAATAGGTGTGATGAGACACCGCCAATAACCCAGAATTGTTCATTCCTCCACCAGTCATGTACTCCGACCCCTCCCCAGTGCATCTCAAGGATGCTAGTTGCAGCTATGGATATAAAGAGGGCCACGAAAATAAGACTAGCATAGTTGCTTATCTGTTAAAAAAAATGATAAATTTCATTAGTTAAAAGCCATGCAGCTTTAGAATTTCAGTTTTAAAGATTATTGCATATGAGAAAAAAATGGGTCCAAAGTAATTGTTTTTAAGTTTGAGGATATCACATATGTTTGGGAGTCTAAAGCACTTAGTTATTACCTCTGGAACGATGAACTTTCCAGTAAGGAAACAGATAGCCGGCAAGGTACAGTAAGCAAGCAAAGGAATCGATGTCAAAGGATAAACAACTGAATTGATATAAGAAAAGCGCTCCAACCCTTTCAAGCCGCACCCATATCCATACCATATCGGACAATGCCTGCTGAAGAAAATTTCAATTGATCCTAGGGCCCACCTCCGAGCCTGGTGTAGACAATCTGAAAGGTTTACAGAAGCTGAACACTTAAATGCAGGCCTTTTTGGCATGCAATACACTGATCTCCAGCCATGGCAGTGCATCTTGAAGCCTGTTAATATATCCTCAGTAACCGAGCCATATATCCACCCAACCTGAAACATTGGTGGAATTCAGCCAACACGACATTATAAAGAGTAATATAGAGCTAATGAAAGAGATAGAAAAGAAAAGGACTTGATAAACTCTAAAAAAAAAAAAAAAATCCTGCGCACCTCTTTTCCCCATTCTGTTTTATCTTCATAACCACAGCTAATGACATGGGTTGCTTCTTTCAATAGAGATGCAGAACTTGCTCCATTTGGAAACCCCCAATCTTCCATTAGTGTAGAAGCTATGAAGACAGGCGATTGTCCAAATTTTTTCTCAAATTTCGTTAGGGGCACTGGGGAGGATATTTCATTATCTATTCCTGCAGTATAAGGTACAGTAGAAGCAAATGTGATATTAGTTTACTGCAATCTACAACAAGTGAAAAGGGGACCAAACCCCATACTGAAATATTTGGGACTAATTGAGTTAGTATAAAAGATTTGCAACTCATTGCGAATATGTAGTCACTTCTTAACTTCAATTCCCTCCTCAATATTCTCTAGTGCATGTATCTGACTTAAAGCCTCCCTGTTTTTTAACTGCTTTTTGTCATTGGACTTCTTTTTCTTGTTCTTCTTTCTAGATCCACAGCAGAAGCAGCACCATTTTGGCCAACAATTACATGTCTTCCTAGGAGGTTTCTTCTTGATTGGGGCATCATATCCATAGAGTGCCAGTCTATTGAAGACACACCCGGTTCCAACATAAATTGGTCCTTGGATACCATCTAATCCTTTCATATTGATCTAGATTCAGTTATAAGAATTAGCACTTGCATTGTAAGCAGTTGTTGAAAGAAAACTGGTATGCATGCATGTAATACAACGGAACCAAGATATTCTACTTACATCAAAGAATACAGTGTTCCGATTGGAGTATCTATCATGATGATCAATCCCATCAAATCTTTGAGGAAATTGTACATAACAGATTTTATTTCCAGATGTGGGGTCCATCAGGAAGCACATAGCTTCACGAAGTGCCTTGCTGTTGTTTATATAGTGATCACAACCGACATTCAGGAGGTAAGGAGCATTTGATATGATGGCTGAGACCCTCACCTTGATTTATCAGCTAAAACGTTTATCAATGCTAAGAGAAATTGCAAGCCAAAGAATATGCCAAAAACACCACTTGAGAGAAGAAAGTGAGAGAGACCTACCAGAGCATTCATGGCCCCAGCCTTTTTATGCTGATCAAATCCTGGTCTCTTCTCACGAGATACATAAATCAGGCGAGATAGTTCATTTCCTTCCACATCAAGAACACCATTTTGACCAAGGAAAACCTGTATAAGACCATTAAAATTAAAATCCTAATATTTTAATTGTTTAATGCAAATAAAGGCTAGCTAGATGAACATTCCATTGAAACCTTAAGAAAATATCTCACTTGGATTATTCCAGAATGATCCCTGACATTGTTCCCAGGCCATGGAGTCCCATCCTGCATTGACCACCCCTCGTCAGGAACCTTTTGTGCCAGGGTTGCCAACCCATTAATTCGAACTTTGAACTCTTCATATTCCTTCTGTACCAACAAATGACAATAGCCATGTTCTTAGTAGAGGTAATTCTACATTATGGAAGATGAAAAAGAATTATTAAGAAACAAAAATTAACTTTTTACTGGATGCCTAAATGGGGCTCTATGCCTGCCATATTTTATGTAACATCAGAACCACTAATTTCTTGGGGAGTTGAAATTCCAGATAATGGAGAGAAGGAAGCCAACAAACAAAGGGAGAGGCGAAAACCTTCATTGCACGCTGTTCTCTAATAAATTCTGGATCCAATTTGTCTTTCAAATAGTCAACTTTCTGATAAAAATACCATTCTGGAGCTCGTGGCTCAATGTTGAACCTCTTACAGAATGGGACCCACATACGTGCAAACTCTGATGTCTCAGAAAGGGCTTCAAAAGTAAGCATGGCAGCACCATCATCCGAGACATAGCATGTTACTTTGTCAACCGGATAGTCTATAGCAAGGATGGACAAAATCGTATTTGCAGTGATAAGTGGTGGTTCTTTCATCGGATCTACCGTACTTACAAATATGTCTATATTAGCCAGTTCAGATGGCTTCCCTTCTTTCTCATACCTGAGATGAAATATCACAAGCACGTTACTTTAGAATGGAAAATTGCGCATGCCCTACACGAAATATTACAAAATGTTGCATATGAACAGAGAATCACACAGACATACTACACATACACACAAGGTACCTTAGGGATAATCGATCAAGGTATGTCTCTCGCACAATCGGGGACCATTTTGGGAGTTGATCCAATATCCAAGATACAGCAACCCATATTTCACAAATCACTGATGTTAACCACAATCCATATGCATCATTGACTGGATGGGTAATTCTATACTGGAAAAAGAAGCCAAGAATTACAATTCGGAGAAGAATTATCATTCGGTATGGATTTATCTTCCTTGTAGGAATTGATAATTTCCTTGAAAGCGGCTGCCTGCCTTCATCCATCCTATAAAAGAGAATATAATGGAAATAAACCTCAAGTCTTGTTATCGAGGAAAGAGAATTGTAGATATAGCAGGGCTGGACCATTTATTTTTGGAAGTATAATAATGGAAATATGCATTTTCATAAAGTATAGTTACTCTACTATATGATCGTCATATATGGCGCCTCAATGTGCCCCCAGACCATACACTACTACACTTCAAAACAGCGAAGTCCCAGTGTCAATTAAGTAACACTCCCACCCCTAAAAAAACCTCTCCTTTGTTCAAGGAATGAACAGGCACAGCAAATTAGTCATGTCAAAATGCAATATTTAAGAATAAAATCCTAAGGATAAACCCATCATTATGATCTTTTTTTTTTTTTTGTAAAGGAGGTTAAAACAATACACCTACATGGGCAAATCAGGATCATCCAACACTTCTTCAACATTGTTTTCACCACGACCTCCTCCTTGGCGCTCAACCACCTGAAGTTTTTCATTTTGCTTCTTTTCCCCCTCTTCCATATGCTCTTTCCATGCAACAGTCCCATATCCATATACGGATAAGTCTTTATTGGGATCCATTAGTCTGGGTTGATCTGCATAATCAACACCAGTTATCACACCATAAATTGTCAGAAAAAAGAATTGCTTAGGACAAAAAAATAGTCATAAGCATCAGCATAGAGTTCACAAATATTTAGGGCTGATCAAAATCTGAAGAACTTACAGGAAGCAGAAAATTCAGAAACTGGCATTGGATGGGCTCGCTTTGCACGACTCATAATGGGGGGAATAATAAAAGCACGCTTATCAGATGATATTCCAGCATCCTATACCCAAAAAATAATAATCGATGTAACACAATAACCAGCGATTATAATCGCAACTAAATGGGAATAGTAATTAGATAGCCATATCAAAATTTCACCTCTTCACGATTGGCCTGGAGAGAGATATCCGAAGAAACAGAGGAAGAACCCTGCTCTGGCGTGGCAATGGCTGAACCATTGACTTGGTTACCTCGGCCGACATTAAGATCACGAGCAGAGACCATGGAAACTGCAATTTGGTGACCATTGCCTCCAATATCAAACTCGTTCTCCAAATCATCAGTATCATCCTCTTCTTCATCGCCTTCAACTCTAGCACTCCCTGTAATTGCTAGCATTATTAGTCAAAATTACCACCAAATTCGCATTAAAACACGATGAGCCGACTGAAAGTAATAAATTTCTCACCTTTGATGCGCTTGTATCTCGTTTTGCATTGAGGACAGGCCTGATTGCCTTCTCTTCTTTCATACTCATAGCAAGGTCTGCATACAGGGAAGGCACATTCGTTGCAAGCGAGAAATGGCTCCCCATCAACTATGATCTCTATTTCATCCCCACATATCTGGCAAATTTGCCCACTCAATTCTTTAACTGATGCCGCCTACAACTCATTCGCCATAGCAATGTTAACCTCCACCAGATCATGGAATCAGAAATTCCAATGCACCCGACAGAAATTTATGCTACTTTAAAACTATAATTATTTATATTGGCTTGAAGTTGGTTAAAACTATTATTACAATACACTTGCAGGGAAAAAGAAAAGTTGAAAACTTCCATCATCCATGCAATGGTTTCATCGACCAGCTCCAAAATCTAGAAACCTAGAGAAAGAACAAGAACCAATGAATGTAGCCTTTTTCACTCTAGACATGAATACAATTTCTCCCAAGACATTTTTTAGGAAAAACAAAAAAGGAAATGAAGAAATAAGTACCGCGATAAGCTTGAGAAAAATGCTGAAAAAATACTCACAAAAAATATACAGATCAGCAATTTGAAAATTCAGCTTAAAGGGCTACACGATCGGAGGAGAAACTTGATGAAAACTCACCATCAAAAGAACATAAAAAAAAGGAACTCATACCTCTACCCAGAACAAAACGTCAAAAAATAGCAGATGAAGAAGTTTAGACAGTAGAAAGAAATAGCCAATGTATGTTGCTTGGGAATAAAGCCATGTAAGAGCATTGGTGGTGCACTCAACAAAGTTTGGTCAAAATTTGGCTGAAACAGCAAGGGACCCTGCTGTGGAATCCCGTTATGTCTTCTCGCTTGACATGGAGTTTCCACTTTCCATGTTAGCTTTTTCCTTTTCTTTTTCGTCTTCTACTCTACTCCCCGACACGTCCCCTCCATCGATCTCTACTCCTCTTGCTCTTCCTCTTTTCACCCCCATCCTTCTGCCACCACAATTCTCTGCCGCTATTGGTCCAGTCCCTCATTTCTTCTTCGTCTTCTTCGAGAGCTCCTCGCAAAACTCCTCCTTCCACCACTCCTCGGCTTCCGATTCTTCTCTTTCCTTCTCGATATCCTTTCCTCATCTGAGGCCCAGCACCCCAATCTCTTTCTCTACTTATTGTTCTGCTTCTACTCAGCCTTTGAACCCAATCCATCGTTCTCTGTCGAGCCCATAGACGCAATCCATGCACTCTTGGTGGGCCTCTCCTTCTTAATATCACTACCAACCCACTCCATCACGTAGTCCTTCACTCTACCAGACTCAGAGCCACCTCTTTGACCCGCTTCCACCACCAATCCCTCTTCGAATTCCCTTTCTTTCTACTGTGACCGGCCAAATCTGTGCCGCTATCGTCGCTGACTTTATCGAAGCACCTTCAAATACGCTCGCTTTATCGATCCCAGCTTCCGGTGACACCGCCGCATACTCCGACGACGCCTTTGAAATGGGGGTTTGGAGGACGATGGAGGGGGCGTGCTGGGGGTCGATTTTGGAGGGAACTAAAATGCGGCAAGTGTTGGGGGTGGAATCGACCACCAGTAAATGCTTTGGAGAAAATAAAGAAAAGGAAAAACCAAACGTGGAAACTCCACATCAAGCGGGAAGACATAACGGGATCCGACAGCGAGATTCATAGTATTTTTTAAGGAAAGGGAAGTGCTACTTATCCCTATCAGAAGCTCCCGTTTACATCCCGTTTTGGGATTTTTTTTTTTCAGTTTTTTTTACATGATTTTAAATTAGGTATTTTAGAATAATATTATGATTTTTTTATATTTAAAAAAAATATTTTAACATGTTAAAAAAATCACGTAAAATAAATATATTTATTTTTTATTATATAATAATAAAATAATATAATAATAATTTAGTTGTAGTTATTCACATCAAATTTTGAAATTATATTATCTATTTATTCATTATATAATAATGAATAATTAATAATTAAATTAAATTATGGGTTAAAAAATTAATTATTAATTATATTCTATTTAAATTAAATTACTAATTAATAATTAAAAAAAATATCTATTTATTTTTCACCCAACTATATTTTTGTACCAAGTAAATAAAGATGGTTAGCTTACAAAATATAAGAAAGAAAACTGCAACACGAACTCAGTCGCCTTCAAGTTGAAATTATGTTTAGCATTACTGTAGTTTTGGGTTCAAAATCTTGGACTTTGGCCAATTTAATATGGTAATAAAGTCTTAATGCCAAATATATATATATTGAATTTGACTTTTAGCGTATCGGATAAAATTCTTATAAAAGAAAGTAAAGATAACAAATTTTTCTTTAAAGAAGTTTGAAGAGGCAATGAGAAAAGCACGAATAAAAGGACTTACTGAGGCAACCTCATCAACATTGATAACAACAAACTCATTCCTGTTGTGAGAACCCGCAACAAGTCTTCCTTTGGTATCCATCAGAGCCTTAGAGCCTTAGCCCTTGAATCAAAGCCACCTACTTCACCAAACCTCTGTCCAAACCCATGAATTCCTTAATGCCTTAGCCCCTTCTGTCATGGCACCCATTTACAGGAAACTCCCACTCCCACTGTACACATTATAAATGGAACAAAAATGAAAGGAGAATGATGAAATACTATATATTGGCGCGGAATTAAAGAAAACCAGGAAAAAAAAAGGGTAAATTGGTTGGGTGGATTAGAGCATTCTTATGTATAATATAAAATATATAAACTATTTGAATACATTATGAGAACACATGAACCATGCATGCATGAGATGTTATTTTCAGACAAAATCTAAATAAAAATTTGTTTTAGAGTTGATTTTTAGATTTTTAGGGTTGACAAACTCTAAAAACAATTTTTTATATAGATTTTTGGAGTTTGTCAGTAACTCTCTGAAAACAATTTTTTACATATATATATTTTGTCTGAAAGTAACATCTCATGCATGCATGGTTCATGTGTTTCCATAATGTATTTAGAGGTATCCATCTAGATTTCAAATTTGAGAAGAATTTGAGAATTTAGAATTAGAATTCGAAATTTTCTTAAACATTTTAAAAAACAAATTAAAAGTACTAAAAAATCAATAAAATTTCAAACCGGATCAGGTACAACCCGACCCAGATGAATAGGCTTAAATGTATTGAACAACCGATACAAAAATATAGATAAAAAAAAAAGATATTAATCGACCATTCCCAAAACTAAAGCTTAATCGACCATTAACAAGTTTTTTTGTCAAAATGTGATTTAATATTCCAAAAATTTATGTAAAAAGGTGTAATTATTTAGAACAGCTTGACTCTAATTGAACTTGTGATTTGATTTTGAGGATCAGTGTATTATAGTTTTCAATATTTTGGAAATTATGTGCAGGACATGTAGTGTAAACAGGAAGAAAGTTTAAATAATAAAATACAGACAAAATTCCGTTAGTTTATAGTTTGAATTTGGGACTTTACAAAAATGTAATTATTTAGAACAACTTGACTCTAGTTGAACTTGTGATTTGATTTTGAGGATTAATGTATTATAATTTTGAATATTTTGGTCATCATGTACAGGATATGTTGTGGAAACGGGGAGAAAGTTTTTAAAAATATATATATAGAAGGAACTTTATTTGTTTATAATTTGAATTTGGGGCGTTACAAAGGTGCTCATGTACATTATAAAATTACATAAAATTATTTAATTTTTTTTAAATGTATAATTTATATATTCTAAAACTATATATATCTAACATGGCTTATTATGAAATATTGATTTTTTTATTTTTGTCCAGTACCTTAGCTCGTTATATTTTACTTTTCTGTTTAGACACTGAATAGTTGAAGTTTCTAAATTGTAAAGTTTATTACTATATTTTCAGGGCAGTTACAAAGTTTATTGTACGTGCGTATAAACACAAAGTCTTATTTAAATTGAGAGATAAGATGAGTTGAAATAAATTTAATATATTTTTTTAATATTATTATTATTTTAAAATTTGAAAAAATTAAATTAAAATTTAAAAATATATATTAAAATTTAAAAAATTTATATTAAAATTTATATTTTATATAAAAAATTAAAAAAATAAAAATAAGTTAACCTCATTCTTAAATCCAAATTTGACCGGATACTCGTATTTTAAGCAGCAAATGCAATTATTATATGGCTTGACTAAGGACATATTTATACAGCTTTTTATTTGAGCGTGATTAATGTAGGCAAGTAGATAGCCATACATAGTAGATATACTAAAAGCTAAAATATTTATAATGAGTTATTTACAATAAGAATAATTATTTATGAAATTGTTTTTGTTGAAATAATATTTTACGAGAGAGTAACTAATCATAAATAAATAATTTTTTTTTATAATGCATATAACATTATCAGTTTTTTTTATTTTTTTAAAAATCTATTTACTTATTTAAAAGTGAAATTTCAATTCCATTCCAAAAACCTCGGAAGTAATAGACTCCAAAATTTTCTGAAACCCGAAGGTTGCGCCGGTTGACATGACTTTATGACATTATGAGTTCTGATATTTCTTTATGACACAAATACTGTTGAGTTAAATTATGACATTTCTTCGACAGATAACTCTCTGTTCACAAAGTTTGTTCTTTTTTTTTTTTTTTTTTTGAGCAAGATAGTTTCAGTAGAAAAAATTAAAAGATTTTAAAACAGAAGTTTAAGTGAAGTAAAATTTTTTTATAATTATTTGAAAAAGTTAACACAATGCTACTTAAATAATAAAGAAAACCAAGTGAATAATTCTAAAAAAGATAACAGGTTGGCGTTAAATTAATGACTCTCACTTAATTTCCAAATAAAGGAAGGAGAATTCTATAGAGACGATTTTAGGTTACCGCTGAAAATCATAATGGTGAGGTGTGTATAACACCATATTAATCTAGATTGATTGATATAAATTTTTACGCTCGCTTTCACTTAATTTTTTATTAGAAAAAACAAGAAGATAGCAAGAGAACCATCCATCGAGTCAGATTAGTGACAGAGAACCAATCACTATGGAGGTAGCACATGTTCTACACGCGCCATTGAAATAGAAGAAACTGATCCATCAGCTTGACGTGTAGTACTCATGACTCCAAACCATATTTTAATTTATTTATTTATAATTTTTACAAAAATAATTCTTTTCTATTAAAATAGATTTATTCTCATTACAACTAATTATTAATTTTATCATTAGTTATTCATCATAAATATTTTGTTTTCTTATAAGGATTGTTAATTTGTTTCTCTCCGATATCAAATTATATATACATAATACATATATATGTTGTGATTTTGGATTTACTTCGTCTAATTTGTCTTTATTATTTCCCTCATTAATTCGAAGAATACAGTCTTCTTCAAAACTTAAAATATTCAAGCTGAGTACTTAATATTATATAATATCGTCAATCGCATGACCTACATGATCTGTTCCTTCACAATTAATGGTAGGGCATCTTGCATGCAGCTAGCAGCGACAGATCACTCATACGATGGTCGCAAATAATTATCAAAAGATAAGATTAAAAATTGGATAATTACCCACAAAGGATCATAACGGGCCACTTGGTTTTTCAGTGTGTAATTGTATTATCTTTTGCTTTCAGCGCATCGATCATGACATATAATTACATTGCAGGAAATTAATAAAGTTGGCGCGCACCTCATAATATTTTTAATTTTAATTTTTTTTTTTTAGTTCCAAATTTCAACCACCTTTCCCTACAAATAGTACCTGCCATTCCAACATCTTTCCATATATCAGCTGTGGAAAAGAATTGAGAAGAGTTTTAATAATAATAAAAATATAATAAATAATAATAATAAATAATAAATAATAATAAAAATAAAAATAATAAAAATATTTTTCTTGTAAAACCTAACCTTGATGCTAGATGCAGGTTCCACAAGTATGATCGGTTTTAGTACTCTCACTTGTGGCAGTGGGGATTTGCTGGGATTTTGCGGTGTTTGTACTATATATTGATAAGATTCATTTTAGTTGAAATAAGATGAGATGAGATGAGTTAAAATAAAAATTAAAAATTAAATAAAATATTTTAATAATTTAAATCTTAGAATTTGAAAAAATTAAATTAAAATAAAATAAAATCAGATCAGATAAATTGATTTGATTTGAGATGATTTTTTAATACAAACAAGGACTAACGTCTCTTTTTGCAAACATGAAAATCATCTTGTGGAAACATGCGTGAATCTCAAATTAAGGTGGTTGATGCTTCAACTTGGACAAGTACATCATAGTGATCATCACACCTTTTCAATTAAGGTGCCTGAGACTTGCAAGTTATGGTAATTAAGTAGCATCTGATGATGGCTAAATTCAAGGCTACATGCAGGCCGTAATCTTTGGATTTCCCATAATTGTTGTGGCTTTTGCAGATGATGATCAGAAGCTTAGAGAAAGAAGATCAAGGCCTCATGATAGACATTATAAGTACGTACTTTTAAAACTACTCAAATTATATCACACAACATATTTAATTTATTATGAACATTATATTTCACACAGCAAGATCAGATCATGAAGAACTGATTACCTCTCAGGAAACAAGAAAGAAAAAAGGACATTAATTTCATAATTCCCTCCCAAAAGATCGATCAAGCCTGGATCGATCGATCGGTATGATGACACACGTCGCACAAACTGATCACTGGATTATATATATGTATAAGAACAGACATATAGATATTAATTAATTAGATCACACACTTAAAAGAGATGGTGGTGCTTCTTTCCATGAGCCTCTTCTTCTTCTTTCTTAGCCTCTTTCTTCTCATGATGCTCATGGAACACATAGCCGCCTGCTCCTACTGCGGCCGCTGCTGCAATCTCCTCCTCTATCTTGTGCTTATGCGCATGCTCTGGGTCTTTCTTTTCCTTATGCTTCTCATGCTGGATTATTCATATTTATTAATAAATTTTTAAACAAAATCAAACACAATTTCAAGAAGACTATATATGCAAAACAACTATATATATACATATATATATATATTATAGATCATGATTAATAATAGAGTTAATTACCAAGGCATAAGCTCCAGCAGCAGCAACACCAAGTTCGCCTAGGTGCTCGTGATGCTTATGGTGCTTCTCTTCCTTCTCATAATCAACAGGTTTTTCTTCTGATCCATCTTTGTCGTGGTGAAATAGGTGGTGGTGGTGCTCCTCAGCCATGGCGATCGATCGATCTTCAGAAATAAATAAATAAAAAATATTGCAGGATGAATTATTATGCCAAAATATCAATGCAGTAGTTCACTGCTCTGTGATGTGTGAGAATTCAAATGGCTTTGAGGGGTTATTTATAATCGTTTCAGGTACGTAGCGACCAAATATGTTAGAAATGAAATTTGTACCTGTAAAATGCTTAAATGTTGTATAATTATTTTTTTTTAAATGAATAAATATAAATTTTACATAAAAAAAAAATTAACTTTTTAATAAAAGAATATTTAGAGTTCGGTCTGACCGAACCTTTTCAAAAATATAGCTCCCGTCGTCGCCGATGACGGTGGGCGACACGACTCATGTAATTGGAATTGATGACCTCCGATTACCTCATCCATGCAACGGCGACCTCTCACCTTCTCCTGACAGCTTTAAATCCAAAATGGGTCCTAGTGTGAACTACCACCACTGGCAGCGACTCTGTTCGGTTGAGGGTTCAATCTCCTTTAAAATTATATTCATTTTTCTTTATTGTGTTTCTATTTTTTTTAATGTGCTTTTTATTGTTTTTTCTTTATTTTATTTTTTTATTAGATTTTTTATTGTGTTTTTTTCATTTTATTATATTTTTTATTATATTTTTATAGGGTGGGCTGCATTTGCAGGGGGTTCAGTCAGACCGAACCCCAACATCACCCTTTTAATAATAGTTTTCACTCTTTTTCAAAATATTTATGTAGTGTTTATATATTTCATTATTGTCTTAATTGACAGTCTCAGCCTCAGGTGTGCACTTAATTCCACTAGTACAGATATAGAGATGCTTTTGTGATATGTTAAATTATAAAATTATTTTTATTATAAAATAAATATAATATATCAAATCAAATTTTATTAGTTTGTAAAATTAATCTGATAGAATTTCAATGTAGCTGCAACACTAGTTCTCTATACATAAATAAATTTATTTGCACATTAAATATGTTGTTAATGTATAAATTTGTAAATTGTTACATCATTAACTAACATTAAAAAAAAAAAAACCATTGAAATACAAGTGCGTAAGAACTAGCGTATTACACACAAATATAGAATTTGTATGAAAATTATTCAAAGAATGACGTATTGATGATGGTGATGATATACTTTATAATCAATGTTTTCTGTTTGAGTGGTGTTACATCTTTCGAAGAGATACCGAATGTGTACCGAATGGTGCAATTTGTTTTTTTTTTTTAATTCATTTATTTTTTTTCTATTTTTAAATATTTTTTAAAAATATATATATATTATTATTAGAAAACACACACTTGACACTTCACCTATCACCATGTACTAATTCAAGGACGAATTTAAAGCCGTGACCCTACAAATTAAGTTTGGCAAGATAAAATATTTATGTCCTTTCTCCTAAAAGAAATTGAAATAATTTATGATTGTAATACATACATATATATATATACTAGATAAAAATAATATTTTTGGATAAGTATTGTCTAAATATTTATTATATTCAACATCAGATTGATTTTTTTCAGAAAAGCAATAACTGATGGGTTAATAATGATTATTTATAAATATGGAATATCATTAAATATCATATCCTTATTTTAATATAAAAATTTGAATATGACGTTAACATTATATTAATTATGAGATTCATATTTCTCAAATCTGAATTTACTTTTTAGAGGGAGATAATACTATGTGTTGATATTAGTAATTTGTGGTGTAGAATATAAAATGCTTTAGAAAGAAGATGTATTATATTTCTTATGAAAATTAATTATTTATTTGGAATGACAGGATAGCTTAACCCCTAGGCCTACCTTCTAATATTCTTGGACATGACCTATTATCTAGTACGCATGACCGATTCAAAATGTTGTACATTTAACAACAACAAATAAAAAAAAAAGAACTTTTTCATCGGCCAGTGTTTACACTCAAGTGTCAAGTCTCAGACTCTCAACATCAACGATCAGTGACACAGTATAGTACAATAAGTTAGTAATAGTATAATATCGATGTGGCTGTTTTTTAACTACACAAAATACATATAAAATTAAAACTGAAAAATAGGTAAAATATTTGTAAGTTACTTTATCTTTCTGGCGTTCTATTCGTTGCTTTCGACCTTTTTCGAACTCACAATCACTACGTTCTTCGAGTTCGAAGCTGCAAATGAAGTGCAACGATGGTGATATTGGATGCAACGATTGGAGCGATCTTGAAGGCAAATACAAATAAGATGAATCAAAATATAAGAGGAATCAAAGTTCGAAATTAGAGATTGAAATTGAGAGATAAGTAAAATCGTCAGGTATAAAAGAAGCGTCTTTATGTTCTGATTATTTTTATAGATGAATTGTAACGTTATTTTTTTGTTGTAGAGGTATAATCATTTATTGTGGTTTTGATTTTTCCAAATTTATTGTGACTTTTGATTTTTCCAAGTAAAATCGAATCTGCAGAATATTTAATTAGGATTCGTTGTTAACGTTATTTTTTTAACAAAATGCATAATTGATTTTTTCTTTAACCTTAACCTTTTTCTTAAATAATAGACATAAAAAATGAATGATAAAGATGCAGAGGAATACGAACGGACGGATGGTAACTTTGTCATAAATCTTCTTGTACGATTATTGATATTTTGTTTTTGTAAAGCACGACTATCAATACAGACGAACATCCGTTAAAAATATAAATGAACTAAACGAAAACTGTTAAAATAAGAATTTCTATTAGATAGACTCTTTATATATAGAAATATATATTTTATCCATTAAAGAAATCGCTTTTACGTAACACAGCTCAAAATATAATAAATTATAATTTAATATTTTCAATTGATTTTAAAATAATAATAACATATTCAAAAATAAGATTTTAATCATATAATTTTATTAACTTTTATTTTTTTTAAAAAAAATTTATCACATTTTAATCATTATCCAAATCATATCAATCATGTTCCTCTCCAGCCAGAGGATTATACCTCATCTGCCCACTACCCAATTATTCAGTATTTTTGGACCCACATGTTCTTTATGATTAATCTTTGTCCACTTTAAGCAGTACTATTACTTTTGACTATCCTGGGCCCCTGGATTTTTATCAGAGAAAGATAAATGGAAAATGATGACCTTACAGTACTTATTTTATAACTTATTAAAAAATATTATTTAATAATTACTTAATAATTACTTAAAAAATATCAGGGTTTCAAAAAAATAAAAAACCTAAAGATATCATATCATTTCTGCTGTTGCTTTAACAATCACAAGAGAAATCACTTTTTTTTTGGTATATAAACAGACTGCATTATATTCCCTTAAAAAATAAAGTTATAATTGTGATCAGTAGTTATGAGCCAAAGTCTATCTTATAAAAAAATAAAGTTACAATTGTGATAAGAAGTTACGAGCCAAAGTCTATCTTACAAACTAAATTAAACTCATATTTGTAGTGTCTCCGCACATAAAATGATGGGTTTTATCTTAACTTCTAACACTCTCAAGTGACATAACTAATAGAGATTTTAGTCTTGATTTATAGTTTATTTGAGAGGATAACATTCTGAAAACAGAGGTAAAGAACTCCACCCTCCAATGAGGGGAAGAGAATCACCACCATCACCTCCAAAGGAGGGGAGGATAGAAGAGACCCCTAACCTCCAAAGAAAGGGAGGAAATTACAACACAAACAAAACTATTCCATTTTATTATAACCTAACAAGAAGAAGCAAACAACCAAAACAAACACAAAATACAAAGACACAGAAACAAAAAACTAAAAACTCGCAACAGTGAGTGACGTGTGGTAAACACTCGTTGCCCTTAAAAGTGGTGGAAGGGTAAGCGCACAACAATCGGAGATTTTGATTTTGGCAGAGTCGTGCATGGTGGAAGAGGCCACTTAAGGAGGTGGGGCAAGGGGAAATAAACCCCTGCTTCAGACAGCGTGTACATGTCATTCCACACACGACTACAATCGGCAAAAGTCAACCTCGACTTGAGATCGCTACCTTGCAAAGTTGGTGGCGAGGCACCATGGGACTTAAACTAGCGGCCTTCAACTTAAATATCGATCACACCTCCAAGCCTAGAACCAAGATCTTCAAATCTGATTTCATGCGGCCATTGTTCGCCAACAGCCCTAGAGGCTAAAAACTATAGCCGGTACACTTGCATAAAAGATATAGAAGGGGGGAGAGGGTGGCGGGAAAGAGGAGAAGATAAGAGAGAACAAAAAAAAATACAAGCGGGAAGAGGGATAAGAGAACATAAAATGGATGAAGGAGAAGAAGAAAATGGGTAGAGGAGGGAGGGGGGAGCCGGAGCTCCCACCCCACTCTGACGGAGGAAAAGTTGTAGTGAAACTAAGATTTTGAGAAGAAGGGTAGAGAGAGGAGAAAAAAATGGGTTGACGCTTTTTAACTGACATTTTTCTTTTGAGTGAATATGTGAGAAATAACTCTCTCAATCTTTACAATTCAATCATTTTTTTGGTTGTACGTTTATCTTTAGAAGATATAAATAGAAATTGACGATTTTCATTTCCCTATCATATATATTTATATTTATAGACAAACTGATTCATGATATGAATTATAAATAGGGTACAATCGTAAAAATATTTTACAAAAATAAGTTCATAAATAATGTGATTTGATGTGATACATTAGATCTAGTATTTTATAATAAAAAATTATAATTTAATATATCATACTAAATCATATCAGTTTGTGTGTTTATTTTTATAAAATATTTTATAATTAAAGCATTTATCTTGATGTATAATAATAATGTTTTTTGTGATCTGCATATATCTTCTATAAACCTACAACAAATATGTGATAACATTAATCATGTAAGTAATCATCAAATAATTATCTTAAGAAGTGAGCTTTATATATAGAAAATTAAAAATAAAAAATTAATGATTTTTACAAGTTTCAAAATATACAAATTCTGTGTAATCTCTTTGTAAAAAAGTGAACAGTACTTAAAAACATATATTCTTTTTAAGTGAGACTTACTTTTATACAAAGGGTCTATGTACAATACTTAAATTTGTATTTAATATTACTCTAAAAAAAATTAATAGCAATATGCTGGACAAACTCCTTAGCGAACAGAAACATATCGCGATCAATATTATTAAAATTAATATAGGATATATATGAGAAAACCAGTTCACACCAATATTATTGAGCTAGTTACTTAAACACATATAGAGGGACATATAACAACCCATGTTGATCTGTTATATATATGTTCGTTGTCCACTTTATAAACATTGTGAAAATGTGCCAAACTTAGTGTATAATTGCATATTAAATTGATCTAAGGTTTTCTGTTGTGTAGCCAATGATGTGCAGACACCTGTATGCATTTTGAGCCATTTGATCTTTTGGATCTGCATGGGTTAACTCGCTGGACAGAAGGGCATTTTAGTCATTGTGCTGAGAAGATATTATATCTTATGCATGATTCTGAACCGTTAGATTGCCACGTGTCATCATCTCTGTTTCTGTATAAATATATGTTATATCTGAAATTAGAGTTACGGGTTTCATTTGTGTTTTTGGCTGAGGCAGAGAGTGAGAGAGAATCCGAGAGCCCTTTCTGCTAGGGTTTTCTGAGACAGAGAGAAAGAGAGGGACTGAGAGGGTGGCTCTCTTGTACTCGAGAGCTAGCACTCGATCTGTTGTAAACACTGAGGCTTTGCTGCTGATTCTTCAATAAAGGATGATCTCTGAGGCCATTCCCGCCGTGGATGTAGACCATTAAGGTCGAACCACGTAACTCCGGTGTGTTTTTTCTTTATTGTTTTATTACTTTATTTTGTTGTTTTTTATACCATCGTGAATCTTGAATCAAGATCAAAATCTTGATACCAAAATCCTAAAGATCTAAAAGAACATTAAATCTCGGTCTATAAGGAAAAAGTCTTGTTACTGGCTTATAAAACTTAACAAACACCTTATGTCAACTATCCAAGTCTTGGACAGATGCCACTTTTCATATATCAAGCAAAAAGAATACGCAATTAATTTGTTCCTGTTCAAGATTTGTAGCAGAAAATAACTTTGATCACCAGGAATTTAATTACCAAAGATCGATATTATAATTAATATATATCACTATAAGAAAAAAATGTATTTGTGACTAATTAATTACAACCTACATAATTATTTGCGACTGTCACTACAACATTTCATAGTTTATGTGGTGAGCATAATTCGCCACAGATATGCTCGGTAAACTATAGTAAAAGTGCTTCAGCCACGTTTATTTGCACGCAGGTCAAACGCTAGAAATTAAGGGTGACATGTGCTCTACTTCTCTCTGCAATGGCAATATCGAGAATGAACTTGCTTTTCACGGCGTTCTTCTCGCCGACATAGCCATCAACGGCAACTGCTGCAATTGATGGCTCCCAAAGTCCATTTAAGCGTCGATAATCCAACATCTAACTCAGCGACTTCAAAACTGCGGCTAGTTATAATCTCAGCACTTACATTGTCGCTAATGATCTGTGTCACGACCCAACCCATTTCACCTACCAACCTACGGCGTACTCAAATCTCGCAGATGAAGAGGTTTGCGACGGATTGTACACAGAATCAAAATTATTGGCGATAGGATAAGTGATTTTTGGCGAAGAAATTTTCCCCCAAAATTAGTTTTTTGCAGATTTCTTTCATTCAAATGTTTTGGTACAGATTTTTTAATTGTGTTTCCACCGTCCAATCATATATATAGAACCCTCAAATTATTTGACCTATTTCACAAATGTAATTAAGTTTCTGGTGCCAGTTGAAATATTGTTCTCCCACACGACATTTGAACTTACAAATTTATACAAGGTTATTTCATCAATTGCATAGCCACTTTCTCACATTGAGTTTGCACAATATAGAGTTAATAATTAAATTACACATGCAGTAGGTATTTACCAACCTCATCAAATTGCTCTTCAAAAGGGTTTTGCCATAAAAATATATAATTATATGCCAAATCTCTGGTTTTCCACTAAATATATAATATATATTTTTATTCTGATATATATGTATATATCAGTGTTTACATGCAATTGTATATCAGACAGAGAGCAAATTGCACTTGTGTGTGTATATATATATATATTTATATATTAATACAATTTTAGCAAGCTGAATACCGCCTGATGCAATTTCTCACTTTAGTTTTTTACATCTAGTCTGAAAGTAGTATCTCAACTTTGACCATAACTTAGTTTAGCTATACATCTCAAACTTTATATTCATACTTTCTATTTCCTTATTTGCTAGTAGTCCTTTAGATCTTTGGGGTCTCAGATACCACATCCAAGTTTTGGTTGATCTAACCTTGAAATTTAAGATATGGACATGTTCCAACACACATCAATAGCATAAAAATCACGAGTGAGCTTAATTCATTGTTAACCATTTATTTGAAATTAGAATATGCATCCTTTCACGAATGAGATATGCTCACTGTTGATACTAGAACTTCCCTAAACTAACAGTAGTATTTAAGAGTTAAAATACAATACTTTGCATGCATCTAGGAGTTAAAACCATACTAGAAAGTTTTAATAAAGGCTATTAGATGTTCCCTGTAAAAATATCTGCAATTTTTCTTTATTTTTTGTTCATCAATTTGGTCTTCAAATTAGTGTTACATATGTATATATATTAATTTTAAACCAAGCATCTGGTGATGTACATGTTTTATATCATATTGGCCAACAAGCCCTATATTAGGAAAGTTTTTACCAAACAACAAGTCCTATATATCAATTTGTGTATATTAGACATCCAAAAAGCAGATTGCATTTTCTAATGATAAGACAATATTTGTATAGAATACCTCCTGATGTAATTGAAGACTTCAGTTTTTTACAATCTTGCTTAAAAGCAGTATCTCAAAAACTATCTCAAGTATTTCTATGTCAGTTTTAACTAATGCAGCAAATATTTAAGTGCCCAGCCATATGATTCTATCAAACAACCAAACACCATGTCAAACACTCTATAAAACTGTCCTTATTCATACTTAGTTGTAGCTATAATTCATCTATAAAAACATAGAGCAACATTAAATAATTGTAAGAAAAAGACATAGTTCCACATCAAAGCATATAACTACAATGTAAGTAACTCCAATTAATTCTATGACAGTTTTAACTAATGCATCACATTTTAACATCACATTGTTGAGTGTGTCTAAAAACCTCTAGTCATATGTAATTGAAATAGTTAATACCTGAAAATGCCCATTCCCTAAAATGCCAAGCTAGCAGGTTGTTTGATTGATGGATTGGATTCAACTTAAATGCTCATTAAACATACACAGCATTCCTCATTGGATTTACTCTTGCTACATATTTAATTGAAATACTCTCTTATCTCTAAGTAGAAACGCAGCCTATCAAACACCTAGTTTAAAAACCCACAAATATCCAATAACACAGGGACTAAATAATAAGGTGCAACACATCCATGCCAAAAAGTGTTTGGAAAAAAAATATATATATATATATATATATATTGGAAAGCCCTACCACGTTTACTTGTGGATTCAACTGTCACATACACACAATAAGACCACCATGGAAAAAACTCCTTGTTCCAGTAGGTATTCCCCTACCTCTCCGTCTCTTTGACACTAATGACTCTATTGCATGCACAAAAAAACTCCATTACTCTGCAAGAAATAATGTAAAAAATTTTAAGGCAGGTATATAGAAATGTAAAAACTTTCATCCTATAACTAGTTAATATATACCTGATAAGATAATGGAAGTGCCACATATGAACAACATTAAATTCCACTTTGTGAAGTTTCAAGCTTATAAGCAAAAAATTAGGATGAACAATTATTTACTATGTCATAGTTTAAGTACAAAATATACTAGAAGTAACAGTCTTTTGAAGAGCAGTGTAACATAGTTTACCCATAATACTATAATAAATAAAACTTTGAAATTAGTTGCTGAAAATGTATTTCTAAAAAAGAAAAAAACTTCAAAATTTGCAGGGATTTGCTAGAAATGCATTGAGGACAACCATGAAATCATAGAAATGCATACTCATTTTGAACCAAAATGGTTAACCTTGAAAAATCTCTGATGGAGTAGCAAGACCTTTGTATAGTAATAAAATGAATGGTTGAGATGAGTTGAAATTTGAAATAAGTGGTTGAAATAAGTTGAAAGTACGAAATGAGTTATGAATAGTAGAACTGAGTTTACTAAACAAACCGGGCCGATCTAGAGATGGTTTCCTAAAGAGGTCAAAGTTTAAAGGAATAGAAGTAACATATATATTCATTTACAAAATCATGAGCTTAATTCCCGCCTATTTTGATTTCAGCCAGTGCAAGTGCAAGCATCACATCTTCACTATGGCTATGGAAAAGATGGCTAGCTAGCAGGGGTGTAATGAGTGCTTTTTTTAGAATTTTACAGCAGCATGGATAGTGAGCTGTACAAACCAGTTATGTACAAATTACTGGAAAACATGTAGACATGGTACAAATTTGTTGGCCAAAATGCATCTCACCCAAAATTTATTTATTAAAGCTTATTTGCCGCAACAATACTTGTAGCAATGACATTTTGGCTGCAGTTTTCCTAGGTTTAACGTATTACGACAACATTGAATCATAGCAAATATATTTACTAACGGCGACTCCTGTAAGCATCACATAATCATAGCTCAATTGCAGCAAGACTGTTTTCTACAATCAAAAATTGTGGCAAAAAAGAGTGTAATTCATGGCGACCATGTTACTCGCGTGATGTATGAAAAGGGAAGTCAGAACATTGAAATTTCTTAGCCAATATTGACCGCGGCAAAAATAAACTGCAGCAAAAACCTATATGTGTTGTAGTGTGTTTTCATCGTAAATAGTCCTATTGATTGTAATTAATTAGTCGCAAATAACCCTATTTTTTGTAGTATATAGGCCTCGAAATTTCCCAAGCACCCAACGAAACACTACGGATTCAATGAAAAACACACGGATTAAATCTTTAGGTTTTCTTTTAAAGCCTAAAGATTTGATGATCACCTGCCTGCAGTACTTAGTTTACCGGCCGAGACAAGGCCGGCTATTAGTACAAGAAATTAAAAGTGTTTATTTACAATAAGTTATTTTTATCGAAATGACCATTTTTAGTAGGAGTGAACAAATAAATCGAAATCCGATTCGACTCGAAATTTCGACCCGACTCGAAGCCGTTATTCCAACTTGTTTTATGTAAGCGAGTAATTGGGTTTTACCCGATACCGATATAAAGCATTATTGCTCTCTCTCTCTCTCTCTCTCAAAATCAATCTGGTTCTCTCTTCAATGCTCGCAAAATCGATCTCGTTCTCTTCAACACTCGCAAAATCGATCTCATTGTCTCACTCTCTGTCCAAAAATCGATTGTGTTCTTGTTCTCGTTTTCGGTCTCTCTGTCCAAAAATGGATCGCGTTCTTGTTGTCTCACTCCCTCTGTCCAAAATCGATCTCGTTCTCTCTCTCTCGCCCAAAGTTTTGATGAAGTGTTCCCGCGAATGTAGTGGTGGAAAGCAAGGGTTTGGAGGACGAAAAGCTCAAAAAATTCAAGCCCAAGTTTCCGGCGAAAGTTCCGACTACAATGATGGCAAAGTTTTTTTTGTCCTTCTTTCTCTTACTTTTTTCTCTGTGCAAAGTTTTGTAATGATTCTATTTTCTTCATTATTGTCCTATATCATTGACGAAAGGGCAGTTGGTACTAGTGTTTTATTTGCAATTTCTCGAGTTTTCTCAGCAACCGAACAAAGTGTCAAATCAGTTAGTTAACTTTTCCTTCATTTTCAAAATCCTAGTTAGTAGTTCTTTCGCCTTTTAGTTAGTTTCTTCGTCTTCTATTTAATTTATTTCGACTTTTTTTTTTTTGAAAACCTTATCGGCCAAACGGTTATCGGCTTATCGAAATGTATCTGTAATCGAGTCGGGTTGGAAATATGCTTATCGGTGTGGGTCGGGTCCGGTGAACAGTCCTAATTTTTAATAAATTTAGTTATAAATAATATTTTTTTAATAAATATTTTATCACAAATATTTGTTTTATTTATATGCAATGATTCTCGCTCATTGCCTTTATTCAGATAGGGTATGTTGGGACCGTTAATGACCTTTGTTCTGAGAAGACATAAACAAAAAGCAATCTTCATTATTTCCACAGCTTGAGCCCACCAATATTTGATTACGTGTAAATTATATCGCCATATATCAAGTCAAGCAAGTTAAGAGGTAGTTAGCCCTAACCTGCATGATGTAATATCTTCTAAGCTAAACTCCAGCATGAACAGTACTGTGAATCACATCAAAGAGAAAGATGTCCACGCGTAATATTATACGATGGCACTAAAAAAAAATATGACTATTAAATTACAACTAAATAATTATTTATAATCAATTTGTACGATCATGGTCTTGATCTACTTATTAATTTGATATATATTACAAAAAATAAAAATAAAAGAAAAAAGAATGACAATCATGATGGCCGATAAAGTAAGTTGTAGTAAATCTAAAAGTAGAAAATATAATACATTCATGAAAATGAGGTTGAAGATAAAAAAAAAATTAAAAATTAAAAAATTAAAATCAATTTTTTTTATCATTTTTTATAAAATTACTCATATTTATATTCCAAATAATTAGAAATTAATTTATACGTACAATACTTCCTAATTAATTTAAGAGCACAATAATTCATGATCGACTCTAGATACTATCAAATTGAGCGACTTAATTAAAGATCAACAGGCTTATAAGACGTGATAACAATAGGGGAAACTTAATTAGTAATCGAGCCAGTTATATTAATATATACTCTATATGTAATTTGTCGACATGAGCTCCTTGAACACATACTCTCTATGTCATGGAAACTTAATTACTATCCCTGATGATTATTTCAGGTTTACTCATGTTCGATGAAAGTAATTTATTGTCTCTTAATTCAAATTAGTAAGATTAATATTGGTAGTTTGAAATTTTGAATTGTGCATTAAGATGGACGTAGCTGGTGATCTAGTGATCTAATGCTAGCAGCTTCTTTGTGTTCTAAGAAAGTTATAAGTTATTCTCCGATAGAGGATTAGTTGTTATGCGCATATATAGGTAGGATTGTGAAATCATCACTACTTATTCAAAAAATTTATAAAGTAGAGATAGGAAAAGATCATAGATTTAATCATTTCTACTTGTCTTAATTAACACTAGTCCAGTCTCCCCCATCATTTATATATATTTGATTTAACACTTATCTTAATGAGTGGCTGGCACAACACATAAAACATTTAATTAAATTTGATAAATATATATATATATATATATAGGTTTAGAATTTAAATTCAGGTTCATCTGATATACTCTTACTCTGATAATATATAAAATCACTACTTATCTCCAAAATTTAATTAACGAAAACAGTTAGATTTAGTAATCATTTATATTTTTATTAACAATTGTATGTCTCTAATACTTGAATTGAATTTCATTTGTATATCAGAACCCCCATCGCTCTCTCTCTCTCTCTCTCTCTCTCTCTCTCTCTCTCTCTCTATATATATATATATATATATATATATACTTTGACCAAGGTCGGCCTTCTCACCCCTGATCACGGTCAGAAAAAGTGGGGTTCTTTCTAACCCTAACGGACAAAGATATATAAATATATATATATGCATATAATTATTGTCACAATTTTCAAGCTCGTGATCTGCAAAAGAAAAAAAAGGTAATGAAAATAATAACAGATCAGAGTACAAGTTCTTTAGATAATAAACATGCCATTATAAACATTAATTAGATAATACGAAAACCAGATGAAACCCACCTACGGAAAAAAAAAAAAAACAGATGACACCCACAATTCATGGAAAGGAAAGGTACATATACCAACCAATTAAGGAAGCATTAATCACTCTCTCACACAGGAATTATTTAGGGTAGTTGCTCACTGGAGAGCCATAGGCCCATATCCTTTTTTTTTTTTTTTGGATAGATAATACTGGTTGGCATATCTAGACACAAGATAATGAAAATAATGAAAAACACGCATAGTTCATGATCAAGACACTCGGAACAGATCTGCATGAAGGATCCTTTCTTTTTCTTTAACCAAAAAGGTGGTGCTTCTTCTTTCCATGAGCCTCTTCCCCCTCTTCCTTTGCCTCCTCCTTCTCATGGTGCTCGTGGAAGGCAAATCCACCAGATCCAACTGCAGCCACTGCTGCAATCTCCTCTTCTATCTTATGCCTGTGTGCATTCTCTGGGTCTTTCTTTGACTCATGCTTCTCATACTGATGTAGAAAAAGAGCAAAAACCAAAGGAATTAGCTGGTCAAGGTTCTGATCAAGCTTTAACCACAACATATTAGAAGTAAAAACTTAAAAAATATTCACGTTTTTCAACAAAACAAAGAACTTCTTTTAACTTTCTACCGGCCATGACAAGTAAATTAAAGGTTGGGTCATGCATGGATGTTTGCGGGTGATTCGTGCATCTATATTTTCAATATATATAGCTCCATACTATAATTAGCAAAAATATATAGAACATAATTTATAAAAAGATCGAGATGTTGCATGGTAAAAACATAATTAAATCATAATTAAATATAGAGAAATATTTTAATCATAAATAAATTACACAAAATAATTTTAAAAAACGACGTAACTTTATATAATTTATCTGAAATTATTTTTATTATAAAATAAATTTAATAAATTACATAAAGTCAGTTTTAAGATTACTTTTTGAATAATCTCTTTATCTTACCAAAGCATAAGCACCAGCGGCAGCAGCGCCGAGCTCGCCAAGCTGCTCAAGATGCTTGTGGTGCTTCTTTTCCTTGTCGTAGTCAACGTCTTCCTCTTTGGTGTCCTTGTACCCAGATGGGCGATCAGAATCGGGATAGTCAGTGCTACTGCTCTTGTACCCACCGGCCGGGCGATCAGAATCGGTGTAAGCAGTGTTCTCAGTACTGTAGCCACCTGGGCGATCGCCGGAGTAAGCATTAGTCTCGTTGAAGCCACTTGGGCGATCACCAGAGTAAGCAGTGGTGTCGGAGTACCCCCCGGGACGGTCAGAACCGGAGTAAGCAGTGGTGTCGGAGTACCCACCGGGGCGGTCTGAACCGGAGTAATCAGTGGTCTCAGGACGGTTATAGCCACCAGGGCCATCATTAGTGGAGTAATTGCCGCTCTCGGAGTAGACATTATCGACGGGCTTCTCTTCATCATCCTTGTGGTGGAAGAGGCCATGGTGGTGGCGCTTCTCTTCAGCCATATCTGGTGTTTGAGTGTATGTTTTGAATAGAGTGCGCTGAAAGTGAAGTGAAGTAAAGGAAAAGATTGATCAAGAGGTGTTTGATTGATGGTGGGAGAGGTTGTATGTGGGGTTGCTATTTATAGGGGGATGGTGGCCAAATGCCATAGACTGGTTTGCTTTTTCTTCGTCGTGGGTGGCATAATGTTGGGTATGGACGGTCAGGATGATCTGTTGGCCGGTTCCCTCATCTTCTAATTTATTATCTCCTTTTATTATGTTCCACCATTTTTTGGATAATGTCTTTATTTTTTTGTAATCTCTCTAGATCACCACACACACACACACACACACACATATATAATCTTAATATGTAAAAGCTTATCTCAATATGATCACTAGTTAACTGACCTAATTTTATATAGTGAGCTAGCTAGCTATGAACTGCTATTAATTATGCATGATAATTATAAAAATCTCACACTAATTATTAAATATAATCATAAAATAATTATCGTACAATTTTTATTTATAGTAGATATTATTTAATAATTATCTTTTTGTTTTGGGTATAGAAAGAATATTATAAATATTCATGCTTGATCATTTGCTTATTTACAAAATTTGCTGAATTAATTTCTGAAATTCGATTGAGAGCCGTGGGAAATAGTGCACATGAAGATCTTGTCTCATGCATGCTGAATGCCATGGGTTTTATATAAAGCGATTGTTTGTCTGTCCTCCTGTTGATCATATCCATCCCTCGTGTACTGACTAATTAATCCTAGCTAGTTCTGGTTCAAAAAAAAAACCCTAGCCAGTAGGCCCAGTTATCCGGCTCGAATTTTATCCAGCCTAATTTTTAATTTATTTTTATTTTTTAATAATTTTAATAATTTCAGTTTCGAAAAGGTTTTGGATTCAAAATCCAAATCCCCAAATTCAGAATTAGATGAACGCCTACTAACTAGCTGCTAGTACTTGAAATTTAGGGCACTTGATGCATGGTTGTTCTCATTAAAATTCTCCAGCCAGACACGTATCATCATGTTACCAACATGCATGCTTGATAAAAGTGAATTCTTACCGACATGCCTCGACTTCATGATAATTTTTTTGTAGTTAAAGTATTTTTTATATTTTATATATATATATATATATGCATGTTTGCAGATATTGATCTTCTGAAAGAACTAAATATCCGATCGAGGTGGAAGAATATTTTTCATGTAATTTTTCTATTCTAATTATCATATATATTACCCCATGCATCTTATCTCACACTACAAAAAAGATAGTTTTTCCCAAGAAGGGTTATGGTTTTTCTCGCGTTTGATCCTTGAAAATCTCACAAAAATTCATTATGAGATTTGGGGAGGAAAGGACAATCCTAGAGTCTAAAGAGGAAAATCATGAAGTGAAGGTCAGAGTAGACGAAGATGAAATCGTGTGTATGGAGTGGGTGGATTTAATTCGTGGAATCGGGGAAGAACATTGAAGGGGAGAAGGGGTATTGCAGACTAAGAAGGGCACTCACAGGCTCAAAGAGGGGGAAGAGGGGAAATAAGAAAGTAAAATGTGTTTTGGACCTTTTGGAGCCTCAGGCAAAATCTTTACCATTAAATCTAGATTTCTTAATCTAGATCTAACGGTAGATATTAAATAAAATTATTTTTTATAAAAATAAAATTATCTTAGTAAATAGATAATTTACATAATTCAAATAGTGAATATTATATAATATTTTAAAGAATTAAAAATTATTTAAATAAAATGAATTCCTTAAACTATACAATTTTTGGGACTTTAAAATATAAAAGTCTTCTTTAAAAATTGGGCTTAGTTCAATAATACTAAAAATTATTCCATTAAAACAATTTTAGAAATTTAACATTTTAAAAATATTTTAAAACACTTGATTAGACTTAAAAATTATCTATAATATTTAAAAAACAATACTTTGAGATTTAAAATGCAAAGACAAAATTTGTGATCGAACGTATAACCGTGGGAAAATGTTTGTATTTTATGTTTGCAACAACATCTTGTCATGGGAAAAGGTACTTTTACCCACGACTTTCAAATCGTGGAGAATGAATCGTGGAAAAAAAACATATATTTTTTTTTCTAAGGATGAGATTTGTCCAAAAAAAATAAATATTTTTCACCAGCCCATATCATGGGAAAAGAACTTGTGGAAAAATGTCGATTTTGTTGTAGTGGATCATGATGATCTGATCTTGCATGCTGATGGGGTTGGAGGTTTCGCATCATGATCTCTCTTGGCCTTTAAAATGGAACATCATGATCTTAAGCTTGCTTCAAAGTACAACTGTCGCTTGAGTTAACCCCATGTTAAGTAATTGTTAGTGCATTTCATGATGAAATCACACATTCTTTTAACTTAAAACACGCATGATCATGAGTTATGCTACTTATTATAAGTCATTGATGTTTATAGACTGTAAAACATATCACTTATTGTGAGATTTATGGTCCTTTTAATTGTAGTTTATAATTAGTAATTATATATATATATATATATTTTTTTCTTGTAGTGACGTTTGTTCATCAGTAATATTATGTTTTATGTATCACTAAACGGTATTATGTAAATAGGTGTTTTTTAACATAAACAATTTGATCTTTCGAGTCACATGAAAGTTGAAAATAGAAAACCTCTGATGGACTTTGATACATATACGCCTGGCCTAGCAAACTAGTACTCTCTCTCTCTCTCTCTCTCTGTATATATATATATATATGTATAAAATATTAATGCTGTTATTGGTCGTTAAGTGTCAGCCTCATGATCCATGCACCATTTCTTCCCTTCCACACCTATAATATATATATATATATATGAGAAATACTTTAGTTATAAATGAATTCTATAAAAAAATCTTATAAATTGATGTAATTTAAAATAAATTATTTAATTATAAAATTATATATTTTATTATAAAACAAATCTGACAGACGTACTAAGATCCTCCACATGCATGTAGCTAGCTTACCGCGTGGCTTGAACATAGTCATGTGTTATTGCAGATCAATGCTTCATGAACTGTACTTATGGCAGATCCCATTAAAATTTAATTCAGAGCCAATTCTTAATATTTTGTATATAAATATTATATATAAATATATATATATATGTACATACATACCTACACATACATACTATTAATCATGATCGTATTTAACCACGTAAAGTTTTTTTTCCAAGCAAACCATATAGACCACGCCTGATCATCGCTTTCCAAATATTCTATTTACGTAAACGTATAGTATATATAGTAGTAGTGTTTATATTTATAATGCTAGATACATTAATATTTTAATAATTTCTTTTCTATTTTTTGTGACGAAATTTAATAACGTAAAAAGTCGATTTTCTTGTAACGTGAGTTTATTATTAAAAAAAATTATATAAGTAAACACTATAAAAAAAAATTGGATTTTTGTGATCATTTATTAATTACGATTAAAAGATTATTTGTGATTAATTGTAGTTGTAAATAATTTTTTTTGTTAAAATTAATTTTCTATAAATAAAAAATTCTTTTATAATTATGTTCATATTTTTCAAAAACTTGAAGTGTCGGCAGGGGTAAAGTAATGTTTTGGAATGAACGGAATAACGGATTTCGGCTTAAGCCGCAAGGGGTGTCCCCCTTTTTGTATTTTGTACCTTATAATTTATAATATTTCTTACTCACAAAAATAAAAATAGAAAAGAAAAGGAAAAGGATGTCGACACAATCCAAAGACTTATCTTATATAGCTTTCTTAGAACATTCATAGTGGTATCCATAAATTTATTATTTAATTAAATAATAGATATAAGGTATTAAAATATGACTGTAATAACTTCAATAAATAATTAGTCAAAATAATTCTCTCTTAACTCAATAAATATAATTAACAGATGAATATTAGTTAAATTATTTTTTGAAACTAAAAATAGAATACAATATAGTAAAAAGTAGAATAATTATTAATTTGTTGAATCTGTTATTTAGTATAATGAAAAATAATTAGTCAAAAATTATAAAAGTAAAATATTTAATTAAAATTTGACTAAATAATAGCTAAATTATTGTGAATTATGCTCTTACAAGTGTTTTATTTGATTTGTATAATCAATTATCTTTAATTTATAAAGAAATAAATTAAAAAATAAAAGCCAAGGAAAAAAAACTCAAAACTTCATTCCACAAACATGTCGATATACGCGGACTTTTGACTAATTATTAATGAAAAGGATCTAGTTGTTAGGCCTTTTCTTTTTCTTTATTCTTTTTTTTTTTATATATTTTGGAATAGAATTTAATCTAAAATATTTTAAAGTGAGCTTGAATGGATAAGGCTAGGGGGGCCCGGGATAATTTAAAAATTAAATTACTATACTGCGGCTTTTTCTCCAAATAATTTATTATTGTATGTGACACTTCAACAATCCAAGGACTCTCTCATCTATTCAAACGTACAGATAATTTCCGAGAAAATAAAGAGAGGTGGGGGGCCGAGAAAATTAAGGCTGAAGTTGTTTCGTTGATCATGGGTAATAGATGATGGCCGGTGGAGTGGCCCCAATTGAATGGGTTTTTGTGTCGGCAAAGAGTATATTCACCCTTGATACTCGTGTGTACTGTTTCTTTTCCTCCAAACTTGGTCATTTTCGATTAATATATCTTATGGTCTATCTTTCTCCACATATACTTCTCAAAAAAAATCAGTAATATTACGTATAATTATAGAAAATATAAATATCGTGTAAATATTTAAAAAAATAATCTATAATTAAGAAATTAATATTTATTTTTAGATAAATTTCTTATTTATTCATTTTTTTCAAAATATTTATATAGTGTTTACGATTGTACAATTGTTTGTACAAATAAACATTAATACAATAATCTAATCACTCGTATACATGGCATGCATTAAGGGTACTATTTATGGGAGTCATAGATCCCTCATGACCCCATTTTAAATGCCATGGGAATTTGGAATATCATTTCTTCTGGAGAAATTTTATTTATAAAATTATAATTAGCATGCTTTTATAACATAATTTTATTAAGCAGTGCTGAGTACAAGTTAGATTTATGTGCACTCTACTCACATAAATAATATTTTTATTATTTACATGAACAATATTTTTATTATTTATATAAACAATAAAAATACTGTTTCATTTGAGTGGAGTGCACGCAAGCCTGACTTGCACACATATTTTTATAATTTTATTTAAAAGATAAATTTTAAATTTTATTAGTAAATTATGTGAATTGTGTATTTTGTAGAATAGAATAACTAGTTTATCCTATGTTGTACGTGATGATGCTTTACAACATTAATCGACCCATTTTGTATAAGTGATACATTTATATATATATATATATATATGGTTCAACTTTTGGTGACTACAGTTAGTATCATTTAATTGACTCATCATCATTTGTCCAAAATCAACGGTTAAAATCGAAAAAAGTAGAGGACGTCACATAATCTTAAATAACCATAACATATGTTTAAAAGGTGGTGTTAGTTAACAATAGTGATAGTTGAAGGAAACTCATGTAACATGTCAATTTAAGTAATTTAAAATGTAAAATGCAACTTCATTTCCTGAGAGTATTAATCAGTCTCTTTAGAAGCATTATCTCATATATATATATGTTTTTTTAAAGTAAATTAATTATAAAAGAAATTATAAAATACAAATTAAATGCAAGTAGCTATCCCGTATCAAACGTGTAATCTCATAATTTGGCTTGTTTTGATTGCGATGCTCATGAAATGACTCGTACTAAATTATAAGAGAAATATTGATGTTTACAGTCATAAATCTATTCTTTTTTAAAATAATTATGTGATGTTTATATAATATTTATAACTGTATCTAATATTAATTTAATTATAAAAACCTAGCTAGCTGCATTAGATCATTAATGTACGTACGTACGTGTAATGCCAACTCATTCTGTATTTCCCACATTTTTGAGGCCATTACACGCACACGCATATCACTCGTCGGGATGGATAGCTATATTAATATGAATCCAAATAATTTTTAGTAAAATCGTATAATATTTTTTTTATATTTTATGGTATCAAAAATATTAATTTTAAATCAATATAAATACAATAGAATTTATTCTGTGGCTATATTCTTTTTCCGTTATATATATATATATATAATAACTTTAAAAAACAAATGTCCTTTATGTCGACAGTTGTATAATCAGTTGGGATAGCCATTTGTAACCACATTCGTGTGGCCACGTTTGCTTCATCAATGCTTCAAACAAAGAAGAGAGATTGGCGGATGGGGCGGGGGGCCACTTGATCTTTAACCACGTGGCACACCGCTGGCAACTTCAGCAGCTTTCATTGGCCTTTTACTAACCTACTGGTCTTTCCAGTTTTTTTTTTTAATCTACTCGTCAGACAGAGACGGGGGAGTCTTTTGCTTGTAATCTACTCGTCAGACATTGAAGTCTCTTGTCTTGCCACCCTGGCAGATGACTATTGGACGTCGTCGAAACTTAGGATTGAGACCACGATGGACTTATTGAACCGGTTGGATTCCAAGTCGGATTGTCGACATCGTGTATGAATATAAGATACCTATCCAAATACAAAGGTATTGTTTGGATTAAGATAATCTTTCAACTTATTTTATTTTTTATTTTTAAAAAAAAAATTATATAAAGTATAATAAATATCTTATTCTTTTATTCTTTTAAATTTTAAAATAAAAATAATATTTTAACAATATATATATAAAATCAATTCGTTCTATCCTCTTTAATTTTATTTTAAGACAAGGGAACGCCACTTGTATTTTTATATATAACGAAATTCAACTTTGAACTAACTTTGTGGAGATAAAATATCAAATATCCCACTTCTAAGACTAGGCCAAGCCACAATAGAGGGCAAAAGATAGAGGAAGAGAATGGGAGACAAGTGATGACCATTAGTTAGGAGGTTTAAGTGAGAAAATGGAGGGATGCTCACACATGTAAAAGGCTAGGTCTCACCACTATAGTCAATCATGCAAAGGATTAGGCCTCATCATTGCAGACAAGCATGTGTAAAGGAAATTAGATAAAAGTCAGCAATTAGACGACCACAAAAAAGACTTTTTCTTTCTTCAACCTCAGGAGGGAGGGCTCCAGGACAAATGTCTTCTCCAGCAAGTAGATCTTCATATTTCTTTATATAGTGAAAACTGAGAGATCCTGAAAGACTGTAAACAAGTATAATATAATAGATTTTCTCACTTAAATGCTCGTAGACATAAGTAACATGTCGAACTATATAAATCCATGTGCCAATTTCTTTTATTTTCTCTACATTAATTTTTCATTCACTGTTATGGATGTACACATCAATACCATACAATCGCATCAAACTATTGTTGGAGACTCCAAACAATACTGACTGAAACCCAAGTCATCACGGTAGGTCGAGAATTTCTTTCTTTCCTTTTGGACTATTGTACGATTTTTCATGCATTAACAAATTTAAAAAAAGCTTAAAAGAGTTTAACCTTAATCTTGAATTTAAGATCTTAGAAAATAATAGAGAAAATGACATACAAGGTAAGTCTTACAATATTTGTTTAGACTTGTATGTTTTTCTTAGCAATATTACAAACTTCACTAAATATAATAAAACTCACTTCACGTGTTTATCTTTCTTCTTACTTTAGATCTTAACATTTGGATCAAGGATTTAGAGAATTTTGATTTACTTATTTCACTATTCTTATAATGGAAATCGCTTTAAATAATTTAGGTTACGTTTGAATAGGGAGGTAATTTTAAATAATTTGTGAATAATAATTAAAAAGTAATAATAGAATAATAAATAGTATTTAAAAATAATGAGTAATAATAATAAAAAATAGGCAAAAAATAAGTAAAAATTAAAAATAATAATAAAATAATAAATAGTAATGAAATATTCTCAAAATACTTTGTTAGCCAAAGGCCCAAACCTACCCTATTTTAAATCCTAAATAATCTATCATAGTTAACTGATTTTTTAATGAATTAAACTCATTGCAAGGTCTTGGCCGTATCATATAATGAACAGGTCTTTAGATTTATGGAGGAAATAACATATGAAGAAGGTTGCTTCTATCATCGGCCTGGAACTCCTAAGTCAGAAGTAGATATTTTGAATTGGCCGCTAAGCTGGGTTGGCAGCTCGAAAGAATAAACAAGCCCAATCCAATGCATTAAACAGGCGGAAGCCGGTCTTTACTAGTCATGTGCTCTGCATCTCTAGGGATCATTTAGTTACATAATTTAGATGAGATAAGTTTTTTGGTTAAAAATTGAATAAAATATTATTATAATATAATTTTAATTTTTAAATTTTAAAAAATTAAATTATTTATTATATTTTTATAAGAATTTAGAAAAATTTTAACTATTAAATAAAATGAGATAATTTAATTTTGTCTAGCTAAACCAACCCTAAGACAGCATGACAGAATTGGCTGGAAAGAATTTAAGACATCCTTTTGCTACACAGATTAAATAAGACAAAAGTTGTAAATTGAGTAAAATATTGTTAGAATATTATTTTTAAATATTATTTTTATTTTGAGATTTGAAAAAATTAAATTGATTTTTATATTTTGTTTAGAAGTTTGGTGATAAGAATATTCATTGTGCCAGGAAACTCTGCTCGGTGGACTCATTAACCACCAATCTACATTGACATAAAATTATCACATCCAAGACCTAATAGTGAGGATCCTGAGATCATTAACCATATTGGAATGTAAGATACATAAATGTTCACTGCCATCAAAAAAAGGAAGTTTTGGTTTTTCCTGGTCAAAACTTCAATGGAGACAATTTCTGTGCAGATCTACAAAAATCCAAGCAATCTGTCACCAAAGTTTGTATGGCTTGGCTTAATTAACATAATCCAAGGTAATTAACATGGCAGAAAGAGACCATTTTTTTTTCTTTTGTTTGGTACAACAACACTAGTTTATAAAAAAGAAAAGTGAAGACAGCGCTGAAAGAAAGATAGAGCAATCTCCTGTGCAATCTTCATTTTCAATATCCAGTTTTTTCCAATCTAAAAGCTTTGATTTCGCTGCTGAACCGATGCAATGAACAGAAAATAAGATAGGCGGGGGTCTGAGCGACAGAAAGAACACAGAAGAAAAGCAAGAAGACAAAAAGAAAAGATAATTGTGTAGTGTTACTTCGAATTCAAGCTAGATATAGGAAAATCTCATAATAAGAGGAAAATAAGAGGCTTACCTTATCTATTGCTTAACTTTCAGAGAGTTTTCGATCCGTTGGATGAGCTGATCTGCAGTCAAAGCACCCTCCTGAAAATGATTAAACCAATACCCTTAGATCAAAACAAATGGTGCTATGTATTTTATATGAGTGATAGATACATTGGTACTTCTCAAGAACTTAACTTAGAACAAAGGAACGAAACGGTTACCAAGCAGAAGACCTCAATCTTTCCAGATTGGACCATTATAAGGTATTACACACTTGCACAAAAATATTTCAAAATGAAGCTAGTCACTGTCATATATTGACCCAGATTAAAGAGTGCAAATAATTAGACAAATCATGTAACTGAAAATAACACAATTTCGGGCATCAGTGTGATCTATTGAACCTTGAAGATGTGTAAGATGTGACTTCAATGCACTTCTAAAAACAAACATACAAAAGATGTTCAAAGTTCAACTTTAATATGAGAGCAAGAAAGATGAAAATTCAACTTACAAAGCGATCATATGGTTCTCCGTCCTTAAATATGATGAAAGTAGGCAATGCTTCTATTCTGTACTTATCAGCGATGCTAGGGTACTTCTCAGTGTCTATTTTCACCACTTGGATCTTATCTTTCAACCGAGCACTGACTTCATTGAGGACGGGAGCCATGAATTGACAAGGACCACACCTGGAAACCAGAGATTGGGTTACTCATTCTTCAGTTTTAATTTCATATCCTCCGGCTGCTAGCCTAAAGATTACTCAAAATAAAGAATTCATGAATTTAGATCTTCACCACTCAGTAGCCTATTGGGTGGAAAATTATCACATTAATTTGAAATAACGATTTATTCACAAGGCAACCAAATTCTACACAGTTTCTGAAATAAGTTAAATATTTTTCCACTTTATCACTTCAGGTGATAAGATGGGTTAACAACATGTCCAGAGACCATCTCAGCCTATGTGCCTTTTTTGCCAAATTTTGAAAAGCAAAATAAGGGAAAAATATGCAAAAGCAGGGATAACGCACCAGGTAGCATAGAAGTCAACCAATACAGGTTTGTCAATATTAGCCAGCAAATCGTCAAAGGAGGAGAATGTTTGCTTAGTGGCTTTGACCTACAGGAAAAGTTTTTAAGACATACATATCGACTGTTATATCAGAATAGTAGTTCAAACTTAGAAGTCATAGCATGTAAATATTTGACAAAAGCCCATTTTTAGCTCCAGATGGCCACAACAGAGTCAAATAAGATAATCGCTTTGTTGCATCCAATTTACTGATATTTATAAAGTTTCTTTGAAAGGTATAAAGACAAAGCAGAACTCTCTTAATTAGCAAGAAATAAGAATTAGAATAGAGAGAGAGAGAGAGAGAGAGAGAGAGAGAGAGAGAGAGAATGGAAAACTAAAGGGCATTATCCTCAATAGAACCTTCACTCAAAACATATCAGAGGATACACCAAATAACGGATATGCCATAGCTTACATACAAATATGAATTCTATTTACATCAGATGAAAAATATTTGTACTAAAAGCACGAATTTCCAATGGGCGTTCACATCAAAAGTTAAATATCTTTTCAGAAACCTTTCTAGGCGTAATACACATAAAGAACGGGAAACATAGACAGAGAATACTGCCATCAACTTCATATCAGAACTCACATCATGAAATATTGAAGAACTCCTAATTCCTGACTTTTGACCACTGATTACCACTTGAATGATCCCCCAACCCTATGGCTATGTGATTTAGAGAAATTAATCAGAGCTCCCTACAAACCGAAAATTGAGAATTAATAAGGAAATGCAGATTATAATTCAATGAAGATCCAGTTGCTAGAAAGAAAGCGCAAGATTATTGGTACATCCTGTCACTTAAGGCCCCTTTTGGATAGTGAAAGTACTTTATCTCATCTTATTTCTTCAGATTATTACAACTTTCTCAAATTCCTACAAAATATAATAAACAATTCAACATTTTCAAATTTCAAAACAATAATGATATTAAAAAATATGCTAATAATTCTTTATTCAACTTTTAACTTTCAACTAAAACCATCTCATATGATCTCACTATCCAAACTGCCCCTTAAAATACAAATATAACATCTCCAATCACAAAGTATCAGCCTGTTAATCCACGCAAAAGCAACTCGCTGATGTATCAGTCCACTCTACTCTTTCCCAATACAGCCATACATTGCTCTTTTTGTTTCCGAAGACATCATCTTGAACTAGTACAGTTATTTGGCTTGCGTTTCTTAAAACCATGAAAACATTCCTAAATGACTCTTTAAGGACCTCGGAGCATAACTTAGTTTCTTCTATTGCGTATGGTCTACTATATTGTGACAATAATAAATAGGTGATTCACTATACCATTACAATGTTCCATCGATAGAGCAGGCAAAGTGACATATATTCGTAGCAAAATGCCAAAATCTGAGGATATTAAGCTCGAGAATGATATCATAACAGTTAAAAAAAATTACAAAATTGCAGCCAAACAAGTTTAAAACATCAGAAATTTAAAAGCAAATAAAAATGGAAAAAAAATTAAACTTTCTTTTATTCTTTCCAATTTTCAAGGCAAACAAACAGACAACGAGGTCAATGAAATTCGAAACCGTTACCAAAAGGACTCGAGGGCGTGAAGGAGAGCACACCCCCGTGGTTCCGATTCGAACTTGCGGAACCCGTAGAGGGAAGTGCAGAGAAGAAGATGAAGAAGACGGAGCCGCCAAACGGTTAGAGCACCCCGAATTCAACGAAGGAATCGTCGACGTCGGAACTGAAACCGCCATTAGAAACAGAGCTGCAAAAGAGAGAAACTTGGGCTACTGTTCGGATTATCCGACTCGAAAGGAATGGGAAATATCTGTTCAAGAGGAAATTAAAATCCGAGAAAGAAACAAATCAGGCATCCCTCACCCAAGAGCGAGGTGAAAGCAATGAACATTAGAGGTAAGTTGGTGGCCGTTGGATGGCTGGGGCAACATTTAGTATTCAGATCGAACGGAGGGATAAACGAAGCTTTGACTTTCACAGTTCCACTCACGTGGCGGCGAAGAAGATTAGATTTGACGACCGTAGGTTCTAGTTATCTACCTCCTTGCCTCCTGTCATCCTGGAGACTATTAATCCCACGCGCCTTGGAAGCTTTGAATTCCACTCTCTATTTTTACCAAAGTTTGTTTTAAGAGAAATCTTGGACTTGGGACCGAATCCCTTCCAAAACCAGCCAGCCTCAGCTCTTGATCGCCGTGAGCGACACTATTTATGTCATTAAAATCGACCTATTTCGATGACAGAAACGAATCCATTTCGAATTTAAAATTGTCGAAAAAAAGTGAGAAGTCGCTAGGGATCGTCGTCGCAAGGGTGATATCGTCGGAGAGAGCCGGCTCCAATAGCATAGGCAGTGTCGCTCACGGTAGCCAGTGGCTGCGGGAGCTGGACTAAGGTCAAACACCTTCTATAAATTCATCTTCATTTTATTTTTTTATTATATTTTTTATTATTATTTTTATTATATTTTCTTCATTTTATATTTTATTATATTTTCTAAATTTTATTTTTTTACTGTTTTTTTATTTTATTTTAAAAAAAAATTATTATATTTTTATTAGAGATTGATTTTATAGGGGGTTTGGTCGGACCAAATCCCAGCATCTCCCTTCTTTTAAAAATAAAATATAATTCGAAACTTTTTATTCTAAAAAGAGTCTAACACCATACCCGTCTATTTAACTAAACATAATTTATCATTTTTACCTTTCTATTTAAACACATACGGTTTTCATAGGTAAAATGCACACTTATTTAAACATTAAGATAGAATAATAAAAATGACAAATCACATATAGAAATGTATGGTGTAAGGCTTCTATTTATAATTTATCAAAATTGAATTGTTACCTTTATATTTAAGGAGTTTAACTTATGTCAGACATTTCACAACAAAGAGGAACTCCTATGATTACGTCCAGAGAACATAACTATGCTGGTCGCCCTAATCTATTTTCTTAAAAAAAAATTATATGATGAAAAAATTATTAGGTATGTGATATATCTCATTTACGAGATTGATTGAGATGAATAAGGAATAAATCTTATATGTTAATAGCTCTTTGTGGTCCAATGAAAATCATATGATCTATAGGTGCCTTTACAATTTACTTATTGAAAAGTAGAAACTAAATAAATAGATTTATTAGCTTGAAATATCTTTTGTATTGAGGAAGGATCGATCACCAAGAGATGAACCTTAAAAACAATCCACCCATGACAGAAGACCAGTAGTTGAGCAAAGTAGCATCCACGGAATGCAATCAAATTGGCATGTTTTTACCAGTCTTTTAGCATTTTCTGCTGAATATTGGTCGATAAAACAGGGGCTAACTCCCCCTTTGAACATTCATACAACAGTTCAAATCTAGACATGTCAAAAGAGTAGTCTCCATAAAATTTTCAATTGTTTTACGGCAACAACAAGAAGAAAGCAGTCATGTCTTTGAATGGCAACCCCCATATATATATATTCAGTTGCTTACAGAAGAGAACTCACCATATTTGCTGCAGAGTAAGGATATTACATTAATTGCAATGAAAACTTCAGTCTTCCGCAGCATTCTAGTGGTGTTAATTCTTGTGAGCTTTTTGGAAAATGGGCAACTTTGTGTTGCAGATCCTACTGATGGATTCACCCCTGTGCCTCTAACTGATGCCAACTTTAAACTTCAGAAACCATATGACATTCCACTTGATGATCGTTACAGTTATAAAGATGGTGTTCATAAATTTTGGGTCTACAACAAAGACAAGCCTTTCAAGCCTGATAGCACCACCAGACCTCGCACTGAAATTCGCATCACTGTAAATTCTCTTTCTCTCTCTCTCTCTCTCTCTCTCTACATGCATGTACTATTTTCAATTAGAAGTGTATCTCTAATTCTGCACAATTTGCAGAACTTAGACAGTAATTCAAAATATTTCATCTTTTAGGCTTTCTTTGATTGATAGACTGTATTGAGATCAATTTAGTTAAGTCTAATTTTAAATTGTGTTAACGTTCAAACACCCATTTTTTAAACCGTTAAACTCATCTTAGCTCAAAACATCTTTACACGTATAACTCATAACATTTTTCAACTCGACACTTTTTTACACAGAGGACACTCAACCTTTTTCAAATTCTCATAAATATATCTAAACTCATTTTAACATTCAAATAAACTCATCTTAAGTGAGCCTCATAAAATTTACTCCATCTCAACTCACTACTATTCATAAAGAATTCAACTCATATAAACTTAGCTCAAGATCCAAACGCAGCTCATTTTCAAACATATCATGTGTGACTAATAATAAAAAAATATTCATATTGTTAACTCTCCCAGGGTTGTGTATGATCTAGGGACATGACTACTCATCAGGAGTATGGCAATTCGAAGGCTACGCTTTTGTGCCGAGAGGAACCTCCGGCGTGACGATAATGCAGATCCACGGCGCAACCGTGGGAGCCACGACGCTGCAGCTGAGGATGTACAAGCCTGGAGACATAAGGTATTATCGCTACAACTTGGTGGCTGCTGATCTCTATGATAGGTGGGTGAGAGTGAACGTGATCCACAATGTGGATAAGGGAAAAATTATAGTTTTCATCGATGGAGTCAAGAAGTTTGTGGTGAAAGATCAAGGGCCGGGGGACCTGTATTTCAAATGTGGAGTTTATGCTGCGCCATTTGGTTCCAGCAATTACATGGAATCAAGGTGGAGAGGGATCAAACTCTTCAAAAAATGACTTGAATAAACGTTTCAACTATATCTACAAAGACCTAAATGAGTTTATCATATACGGTGTGAGGAGTGAAAGGTGTAGAGTTTGAAATCTGCTTTATATTTGTGTTCCTAGTTATGAAATATAAACCAGTGATTTGATAAGGTTTCTTGCCCTCTTATTTGTACTGGTGTTCGGCAGATTGATCAATCATATACGCCAATATAATCAAACTTATGTAAACAATACCAATATCTATAAGCACATTACCGAACCCCATAAATCTCGTGTGTTCCTTCTGATTAATTCCTTTTTTTTTCTTCACTTTTTCTCTTATCGCTCCTCACAAAGTGCTGCAGTGGACTACATATCTATAAGCACATCATTAGACATTAGCTCTATATGCCCATTAACAATTTGAGCTGTGCAATGAAGCATTAAGGGTTTTCAATAACAGATTCCCCAAGTATGAGATTTTAGGGATTTCTTCTATGCAAATAATGTCACGGCTTAAAGGAGATCAGCATGATATTCTGATACAAATTCATCGCCCCCTTAATGCATAAGCTAAGGTAAATTGCACTACACAATTATGTTTAAATCATAACCACCACCCTCTGCCTGCTGTCTACCCGGTTGGCGGGTAGGGAAGAGAAGGGTGGAAATGAAAAGAAAAGAATCTATTACTGATGAATAGCGAATCAATATCATATAAAGGGCAACCCATAAAAAGGTCTGAAATGAAGAAACTCAACTCCTATTAACTATAACCTCATTACGTGTTACAAATCAAGAAAGAAACCAAACACTGTTAGACAAGCTGGGAGAAAAACCTACGCTAACTTGTAATATCACTTTTTATCTAAACTATGTTGGTCAAACCCTTAAAGTGGTCATTGAATGAAATGAATGGAATGAGGGGTAAAATGATAGGAAAAAAAAATGAAAAATGAACAGGACTATACAAACACTACAATATGGCAATGACTCTACAAACCACAAGGCAGGCAGCACAACTTCCCAATTTGAATAAAAATCCACTGCAGGGGATCTGGTTGCTCATCTTCCTTCAAAGATGCAGTTGGCAAGGGTAGCTCTGGAGGTAATTGCCGATGAAAAGCATCAACTGCAGCAGCAACGCCATCTTCGTTCTCTATCAACCTTGCCAGTTCCATTGCTTGAGACTTAACCTGGAAGTGCTTAAACTCATCAAGGACAAAAATATGTCTGAGTAGGCCTGGTGCCTTCCCATGAAAGTTTATGAGTAGGACTAGAATTGAGGGACAAACTGAATAGACTCGTGACATATGCCGACAAGGGATGAGCAAATTGCTCAAAAGCAAGACTTCTTCCCTGATTTTTCATTTTTTTGGTTCGTGTCTCTCCCTAACGAAAAGTAACTAATGAATGACAACAAAGACTAACTTGAGATGATAAACAAAGACTGCTGTATGACTTTATAATTATACACGTGATCCTTCAGCCTAGTATGCAAATGTAGTCATCAGATGTACCTCAGGCTGAAGCATGAAATTTATCGCATTTGAAAGGCTCTCAACATTGAGCTGAGATATTGGGATTGGTGCAGGTCCAAGCCCTTTTTGATGCACTCTATCACCCCAGAAGAACTGATCTCCAAAGAATGGAACTATGGTTGTTGGACACTGTGATTCATAAGCTGGGAATTAGATTCGCCTAGAAAGAAGAAAGTAATTTGACTCTACTTGAAGTTGATGTTACTCCAAAATAGCAAGCAACCATATTACTTAAATTCATTACCCATGACATCATATAATAATATGACCCATTCACACTTCTTCAAGATCTTAATGACTAATATCTAAAAGATATATTGAAAGATTCAAATCATTTCAATCTCAGACTATCAGAGATATTAGTGAAACAGAACTTAATTAAGTATATTACCGCAGCTTTTAGCCCTGTAGCAGTTGTTCCAGCACCACCGTGATGAACCTGCCCATATGTGGCAATTCAAGTTCCAGTTATGGTCTCTACTAAGGACATAAACTATATGACAAAGAACCTTGCATCAAAATCTGTGTCATTATACTAAATTTATAAAGTTTGGGCACTCAATAACAAATATTTAAATGATTGAAAACTTATAATCCCAAAAGCTTAGGCTGATAGGAGCAAGTAATTTAATAGTTTAAGGAATATTCTAGTATTTTCCTTACTTATGAAAAAAAATATTCTAGTATTTTCCTTGATGTGTGGACTTCAATTCCACCCCCCACCCCAATAAGTGGGGGCAACACACGGAACTTTTAGCTTCTAAACGGAAGGTAAAGTGGAGACAGGCTTTTAAATCAGTACCACTTATCCTGATACCAATATAATTTACACTTAATCCCAAACTTTAGACTAACCAAAAATGATAAATTTAATAATTTTTTTTAATAGAGGTAATAACCAAAGCAGCACTTGCCCAGTTGCTCTGCATGTAGTAGTTATGGAATGAGTGTTTTTCATGGAGCTATATGCTGAAGAAGGGTGTACATTTCATAATCTACATAATCAGAGCACAACAATTACATTTACCCACATTCAAAAGTTTTCTTGAAGTGAAACTCACCACAGCAGAACACTGGGGAAACAACCAATCATGAGGGCATTCCTCTAAGAGGAAAATATTGTCAGGAATTTCTGTAACTGCAAGAGACATAATTGTTAGAATATTTACGCACATTTACCACTTAAAAAAGAAATCAAACGAACTACTTAAACAGTAGGAGAGTGTTGTCTATGGATGAGAGGGAGAGAGAAGCTACAAATTATTTTGGAGAAAATGTGCAGTAGGTTTCAAATGAGATTATAGATACACCATGAGGGGGATTAACAAAACTATCTCTCAACTAATTTAAACCCTTCATAAAAGATGCACGGAATAATCCTTCATTACAAGTATATATAAATATATGTAATATATATAGACGAACTCACACACAACAAAGAAAAAAGAATCTTTCAGTGGCAGGGATAGAATCTTTGACACTCTCGAAAGCTCCACAGAACCACAATGCCAAGTAGAGCAAGGGAGGTGATATGCTTAATTCTCATATTGTCAATACATCTTTTACAGCAGTTCAACTTTTATTATATCCTACTGATATGGGGTGGTTCATAGCATAAGGTGGTAGGTTCCCATCCTTTCCATGTTTAGTTTGCTAGCAGACCTCTTGGGATAATACCATAAGTGACTAAAGAATTGGTAGGCAACCATGGAGTTCACATTTTCTACCTAGAACAAGAGACAACTTGAGTCTTTCCTCTTCCACTATGGCTGATAGAATTAGCAAAACTGATTCTTTGTTTCTTTCAACCTAAATAATTTAAGTTTTGGAATATAGTCCAGTCCAATAAATTATCTAGTAAAACTAAATAATCATGATATCGCTCTAAGGAAGTTTAAATCTAAGGTGTGCTTAATAGACAGGCCACCCTGATATTAGTCTTCTGTCTTACATATTAACCCATGACCAAAAAGGTTTCAACTTGGTTGTGAAAACAATAAAAGGTGCTTCACTCTAGGTCTTAGGATTATTTGTAGTCCATAACCAAAAGTGAGAATTTGGAGGAAATCCACAGATGAGAAACATAACAAAGTTCAACCAGAAGTGAATTACTTACTATGCCCAAGACCTCCCCAGCCTCGGTCAATTATTCCTCTTTGTCCTGTGTTTTTTAAAGCCTCCAACACGGTATCCGTTGTTTTCTTGGGATCTTCAAGAGGCTTAAACAAACAGATAAAAGCACTATCAATTATTGTCTCTCCAAAAGTTCCTTAAGAAAAGTACATTTTCCAAAGTCAATTAGAAGTGTAGAAGAAGACTGATAGAGTATTGACAGATGGGTTTCCTCGCTTTTTTTCTTTCCTTTTTCTTTTTCTAAATATTTTCCCGACATACTACCCTTGAATGAACTTTCCTGTCAAACATACCACCCAACTCCAAACAGTTTTTTTTTTTAGAAGTACCCAACTCCAAACAGTTAAGAGCACAAATGACAGGATGATCACAATGGCCAATTCAGGGTAAGGTATACAGAGATATGATAGAAGACAACTTAAGATTTGAGTCCAAGAAAGGCAACAAGATAACTAAAAACAACAAACAAGAAGATGGAATAATGAAAAATCGTTTCATTATTTTGATAAGTATTTTGATAAGTTATATATGTAACAATAAAACTACTTTTAATGTATCAGGAGTTCTGCTAATATGAACCACATCAGGGATCTTGGGTTATTAGGTTAACACAATATGGGGAAGTATTGTCAACTATTTTTTCTCTTTACAATTATCTTCAGTTACTAACAGAAGAAGTGGTCTAAAAATATGTAAGTATTGACCTCGTGCAATTCATATCTGATTTCTTCCAACATCCAATTGGCCAAATTAAGAAATAATTCTGGACACATGCTAAAACTGAGATTGGTTCAAAAGATAACTCGATCCTATTTTTTCATTGCAAAAGTCATCTATTAATTTCAGTCCTTTTTAGCCACTGTAAACAACCATGGGGCAAATGTACTCCTATGCATAAGATACAAAATATAATGCACGAAAGTAATAAATGAAGCCCCAGGAAAGGTCAAGCCTGCCACGACTCGTTCAAGGTCCACATGTGAAGTCACATAATTAGAAATTAATAAGAACAGTAAAAGTAATAATATATGTCATCTAGCACGAAACATTTCTTTATATGTAGATATACAAGTGGCAAGAATATAAAATCACTGATTTGGCTAAGGCATATCAGGTGATAAGAAACTATTCTTCATCAATCTAGGAGAGGACACAATCCTAAAGGGTCAAGGTGAAAAACACATGAAAATCTAAATAAATTCACCAAAAATATTAGTGAGTTCACCATACCATGCTCCCAAACCCGATATATATAGGTTCAGGTCCTTTTTGAATCCACTGAACAAATTCTTCTTGAGGCTGATACTTTGACCCAAGGTTTAAGAAACAAAATCCAACAACATCAACTAAAGTTCCCCAATCTGCAAAATGGTCAGTGAGGTCAGTCTCTAGAATATTTGACATATATAAAGCATGGACATTCGTGCTGGGCATTGCAGATGAATTATTAAGACCATAAATATGAATAAACTTGACAATTTAAACTAACATATATCATGAGTATGTGCAATTGAAATCTTTCTATACGATTGTGTAGTGGGAAGTACTTGCCCTAAAAAATAGTAAAAAATAGAATTTTGGGCTAAAATGTTTAATAGACAATGTTTGCACATGGTAATTTCAGTTTTATAGCTAAATGAGACTAATCAAATGCATGCCCTTATTCCTTGATTCAAGTGTTGAAGAGGGTGGCAAGGAGAGGAGGGAGGTAGGTAGCAATAGTAGGAGCATTGGCTGTAGGACCCATCACAAAACGGTATCATTTATAAATTGGTCAGTGAATGTGAATACTTAAAGTGTCATCATCATTCTCAAAACACTTTCGAGTTGTTTTTTCTTTTTCTTTTTTATGTCGGAGAACCTCTCCAAGGCAGAACTCTTCAAAACCATCCCTGCAGAGTAAACCCCGGTCCCGTGCACTGCACCCTCGAAAGTTTCCCTACACAAGTGTCATTGTCATTCTCAAAACACTTTCAAGTTGTCAACCAAGTACTAAAAAAAGACGACACCATTGATGTTGCCTGCTTATAATCTGCACAATGTGCGGATTGTTGTGTATATTGTGTATGAGGGAGAGAGATCTAGAGAGACAGGGTTTTATGGTGGAGAAATTCGAAACGATTTATAAGGCGGTTTATTTTGACGAAATAATGTAAAAGTTGAAATCGTACCTTTAAGTGAATCGGTTTATATTTTATATATATGAAAAAAAATGAAACTTAAAAGTTACAACAATTCGTAATGAAATATTGCTTTCAAAAGGATTATCATTCCATAAACATAACACTTCAAAATTCTATTTTTTATTCCAATTATTGTCAACAATAGCCTACTTTTACGTATAAAATGCCATGTCAGAATCATATGGCTCCGTTGTTGCAAGTTTTTGTAATCTTCAGAGGCATCAAACTTAACCTAGTTGATGTGATATGTTTTTTTTTATAAGTAAGAAGTAATTTCATTGAGGCAAAGCCCAAATACACGGGTATACAAACGAAATGCCTAAATACATTCTAACAAGGCTCTAAATTAATGAAAGGAAATCATGCACATTGCTGCCGTTAGGTACAATGGCTGAGAAACAAAGGATTAAAGTATGTAAAAAGAAATTCTGTAACTCCGCCAGTGTACGCTCTTTCTTTGAAACACCGTGCATTCCTTTCCGACCAAACACACCACATAACACACAGTGAGATCATTTTCCATGCTGCTACCACCTGTGGATAGCCATGGATACCCCTCCAGCATGCAAACAAATCAACTACCTTGGCCAGCATAACCCACGCAACATCCACTCTACTAAAGATCCTATTCCATAGTTGATGTGATATGTTCATCAATAGAAAAAGTATGAAAGACTTGGCAAGTGATCAAGTCACCAAAAACTGGGATAAACTTTTTTTTTTTGATAAGTAAAAGTTTTATTAATGAAATAAAGGCAAAAAAAAACTGGGATAAACTACATATAGAGCGGTAGAGAAAACGCTGATAAAAGCTTCAAATAATTGAAAATTTTGAACAAAAAGTAGCTAGAAAATACATGTGATGCTAGGAAGAGTTCTCCTTGTTTCAATGAGGTGGATGGTAAGGTGGAAGAAATGTATTATATTAATGTGCTATTCTAGCTCAATTAGAAGAAAGAACTGATATTTGAGTGGGGTGGAGACAATACTCTGTCATGTTTATCTCTTCTATAAACTATGTAATACCCATATGAGGGAACCAACATGGAATATTCCTTTTCTTTTATGGGTAACTAAAAGTTGGATATTCTCCTTTATATTTCTATGGCAATTGCACAAGTATACTAAAGGATACACCCAACTAACAAGAAGAAGAAACAAGCATCTACGTTGTTTAAAGTAACGAAATGAGTGAACACTGACCAAAATAGAATCATCTTATGACTAACATATATTATAGTACAAACAAGATGATCCCTACCATTCGGCTTTGGTACAAGATGGGGACTCCACAAATAGCCTGTTGGCAAATGAGATATTGACCCACGGTACATGCTGAAATATGCAATAGGAGCAAGCTTCAATTTCCGTTTCCTGAAGTTGTTAATGTATGACCTTATGCCCCACCATATCAGTAAATCCACGACTATATAGGAAAGCTGGATACAGCAAGCACAAAGTAAACAAAATTGTTGGTCAAATCAATCCAATAACTCCTTTAATAAAATTAATTGTATGTATGATGAGGGACTCTAAGGGAGACTAATATCTTAAAATTCAAATTCAAATTCTAAACACAACCAAAATGAGATTGTGGAAGGCAACCAGGAAACATACCCAATAACCAGCACTTTGAGGTACACGTGCCAATGGGTGAGGGAATTCATAAGTGGGCCTGCCTATTAAAAACATGTTAAAGAAGGTATAACTTAAAATATAAATTAAAATAAAACACAGTAGCCATGTGCATAAGATGCTTGTGAAGTTCAAAATCACTCTTTGATTCAGTATAGTGTTTTCATTCACGTCAATTCCCAAATTACCTACACAAGCTAATGTAACTAAGAACCTTGCATCAATTACTTCCCCCATGTTATGTGTGCCAGACATGGCAAGCCCCCTTCCCCATACAAATTAGGAACTCCTATTGTTACAAGTTGCCATGTATAATGCTGTCATATCGTCATCGTTCTTAACAAATAATGCCATATGTTTCTTAAACACAAAAGATATACCACTTATTTTCCAACTGAATTTTTATTCGTGAATGTAATACATTATATACTCCAGAAAAAAAACTTGTCTCTATATAAGTAAAAGTGGAATATTTTTTTTGATAAGTAAGAGATAAATTTTATTGATAGAAATGAAATAGGCAAAGCCCGTGTACACAGGGAGTATACAAAAGAATACCTAATACACTCTATGAGTGGTTAAGTAAAAGTGGAATATATTACAATGAATTAAATAAAAAAAGGTTGTCATCCTATCAGAACAGGAAGAGGATGCCCTTTTGTGGTACTATCAGGAAGGGGATGCCCTTTGGTGGACTGTTATTGATGTCAAATATGGAAGTATTTGGGTAGGTTGGTGCTCAAATGAAGTAAGAGGGGTGTATGATCTAGGAGCGTGGAAATTTATTCAGAATGGATGGGGGGATTTCTTCAAAAATTTCAGATTTGAGGTGGGTAGGGGTACTCGGATCCAATTTTGGCATGATTTATGGTGTGGATAGGATGCTCTGAAGAAATGTCTTCCCTTCTCTTTTTAGGATTGCTTTGGGTAAAGGTGCTTCTGTGGCTATTATATGGATATTCTACCAGTTTTCTTCAGAGGTCTGTGAGGTTCATTAGAGCTGTCCAGGCTTGGGAAGTGGGGGATATCACTGATTTTTACACCTTGTTTTATGCACCTAATATAGAGTCAGGAGGGGAGGATAGGTTGAATTGGATTCATCCTGGAAATAAGAATTTTCCAGTCAGATCTTTGTACAAGGTTATGTCAATTTATTTTCCTATTGATTTTCCTTGGAAATGCACTTGGAGAAGCAAAGTGCCTCTCAAGGTGCTTTTTTTGGCTGGTTGGGCTCTCATGGGAAAATTATAATTATTGATAAGCCAAGAAAGCGCGGTATTGTTATAATGGATTGGTGCTTTATGTGCAAAAGTAAAAGAGAATCGGCAGATCACCTTCTCATCCATTGTGATGTGGTTAAGGTTTTATGGGATGAGATATTAGTTAGGTTTGGCATTGCTGGGGTTATGCCCAGGAGGGTGGTGAATCTTTTGGCTTGTTGGAGAGGAATTTAGGGCAATTGACAAATTGTGGCTACTTGGAAGATGGAGCAATTATGCCTTATGTGGTTATTTGGAATGAGAGGAATGGTCACTGTTTTAGCATAGAGGACATTCGATGGGAGGGCTTAGAGATTTTTTCTTTCATATGTTGCTATTTGGGCCTCGGCTATTGCATTGGATGGGACCAGTTTAATGACTTTTAAGCAGTTTTTTCCAGCTCTTAGCTTGTAATTAGATGTCTTCCTCTTACACACTCCTGTACTATGGATATGCATAATTATGTGGATTAACAAAATTTTCTTAATTATAAAAAAATAAAAATAAAGATAAAATAAAATAAAAAAAGACAGAAAGAACAGGAAAAGCATAATGCTATCATAAGGACAAGTTGAAAAAATCACTGATTAAAAAAGATAAGTTAAAAATATTAAATATTCAGAATACACTATATTAGATGCAAATAATATGAAAAATATAATCAAAACTCACGTCCAAGGCATCGTGAAGAAAATGTGAAGGGGAACACCAAGAGCTTCAGCAACATGTGTGTGTCCTGTAAAGCATAGCTCAAGTTAAAAGTTGATCCCAACTATTGTGGAAAATATATTCTTAACTATGATAAAGATACAAAGTCAAAGGTAAATTCATACTGCCGTTATGAAATACCGATCAGACAGCAGTTAATAATGTCACCATATAAGATTTTTTATTGCACTGTTTCTGTCTGTTGCATTTGTTCCTCAATAACTGAAGGTGACTATAATTCTTCCATGTTTCTATAGTTACAAGATTATTTTTTGTCCCCTTTATATCCTCATTGTTAAGATTGGCTAACATCCACACTAGCTAGCAATAAACAATTCTAGAGGTACTTAGAAGACATGGGCAGGCAGATAAGCTCAAGGCAAAAATTGTCAGACATCAGCAAATAATTGGTACTTATAAAAATGTGATTTAAGCAAAGATGGTGAAATCAAGTGACAAAATATTAGCTTTGTCTGAACTCACCATAAGCAGGAGGGTTTGCAATGATAGCCTGAGCTCTAAAAGGAACACCAGTTTCCAAATCTGCTTCTGTACATGCTGGAAGGAGAGATTCAATAATCGCTTTCAGTTGCTTCCTTTGTATGGATATTTCTCCTGGTCCAGATGGTATGAAACCTTTATTTCTGGCCATATCTGAAGTTAAAAATCACTCATATTTAGTATAAAAACTGTTGTAAAAGGGGAAAAAAGAATTAACTCTACGGTACCAAACAAATGCAAACAAGTTTGAAGCAGGAATAGGATTGAAATTAAATTGGAGTTCCAAGAGAAAATATGATGTTTTATCAGAACTCTAGAGAAAATGGCCTTTGGACCAAATGGCAACTCCATCTTCTTTGTATGCAGGGGTTGCCGAGGTCAAGTGCTCAAATCCCCTTGGTTGGGAGAGTGACTTTACCAAGCAGAGATAATAGAGATGGCCATTTGACAGTAATAAGAGAAAATGGATTTTGCCAAGAGGTGTTAATGCATTCTATTATGGGCCACTGACCGCTACAGAAAACTAGTAAGAAATTAAGGTAAATAAAAATGCACAAAGCAGTAAAATAAGCAACAAAACATTTATACGAAAGTATTTTCCACATTAGGGACCTCTTACATCCTGCCAAAACTCGAGGATCACCACCCAAAGGATAGAAGTCCACCCCGGCTGACCTTACAAAGGTGCTGAAGTTAGTATGAGTAGCCAACCTGACACAATGACCAAACTCCTGCAAATAGACAATGAATGGTTTCAACAGTTTACAAATTATTAAACATAATGCAGAGAAGAAATTACCAACTCTTTTCTTCCTATAAATTATATTTACTATGTCTACCAAACAGCAACAATACAAGACCAGTTTCAATTTGATAAGGAAAATAGTTGTAACTAAAAAGCTTTCCACTGTGCAGTAACCTTAAATTTGAAAAATATGAGATGGGAGAATACCGAATTTGCAATTGAGAGAAAAGATGTTATCATGCTAATTTACGGAAAGGGTATAATTATCTGTGGATTACCTTGAATAACGTACAACTGAGAAACCCAGACAACTTAATAAGATAGATACTAACTACACAAAAACAAATTTCCCATGGCATGTTTGTACATTGTCACTGTAACATTGAATTATTTTATCATTAAATTTAAATTTCGTTCGAAGCTGACTCCACTAGGGGTATGTTCACAATAGAAAATTAGCAAATACCTGAAGTCTTTTTGCTACAGCAAGGAAAGGCTGTACATCCCCTCTTGTTCCAACTACAAGAATGGCAATTTTCAATCTGGGAATTGATTTATTAGATTCAGAAGTAATATTCGCGACTCCGACAGGTATCATTTCAGCAGTATGAAGCTCCAACAATTCAGAAGCTACAGGTGCACTTTTAGTGATATCAACTTCTACCGTCCCATCACTTTGTATCTTGACTAGGTTGGAGATTAGCTTTATCTAAAAAACAAACAGAAGAGGTGATCATGAGTGAAAAGAACCTCATACAGGAACTACAAAGACAAGCTCAGGGGGCAAGTAAAAAGAACAATAGAGCCAGATGTGTTATGATCTTCTCAACAAAGCCCTTAACAGATAGGGTCATCAAAATTCCAGGAAAAGTATTACAGAGAGTAACGGAGCAAGTAAATGGTTGATAATTTCCAACTTTGCTGACAGTTAAGATGGCTATGTAGCAACCTCAACCATTGTAGCTATTTCATCACTAGATAATATTATTGATGGCGATATTATGCTTTTATTCTTCTTTAAACACCAGGATAAAAATAAATACAATAAGGAATGCCATGATAAAGAGACACAGTACTCAAGAGAAGAAAAGAATAATAAAATCGAGATTGCATTTAAGATGCACCTACTCAGCATGCAACTATGAGGACATAATTATCTGGTTATGCATGTTTTGGATGTGTACACAATGCACTCTCATCTAGGCACAAATAATAGAAACTTCAATTGCGTATGACTCAGTGACTACCTTTTCACGCTCTGACAGCCTATCCAACTTTAGGTCATGCCTTAAAACCTCCTTCTTCTCTGTCATGGATCTAGAGAATGTGACTGGGTCATCAATTAGCAGTCTGCTGTCAATGCAGACAGGAGCAGTGATACAATGATCCAGGCCTGCAAGAACAGATGCTTTGAAATCAGTGAGTGTATGGAATAACCTTTTACAAGAAATAAAATGAGAACATGCGCCCATGTGGTCCTGCATAGTGGTATGGACTGAATACATTTGTGGTGGGTAGTGGCTGGTATGGTTTCTTGGATTCAGTTGTCACAACTAAACCAAATACGTAAATAAAATAGAAACATTCATAACATGCTGGAACATCTTTATTGTAACTTATTTGGCTTGGATTTGAAATTGGGAATTTAAGAATATGTGAAACCAAATAATTAGCTTTCCTTCATTGGTGAATTACACATGCACAGCTTAGAAAAAAAAAAGAGTTACGCATGCACAAGCACACACACTCCTGGAGGGCCTTGAACCCATGAATTCAGCCTCACTCATTCCTCCAAGGGGAAGAGACACTGCTTGAGGAAGAGCTCACTGGAAAACTGTTGTAAAAAGCGGCTGTATGTACATATCGCTTGATCCAATGCATAAGCCAAAAGGTGGAACGTGACATGAGATATGAAACCTCCAAATTCTAAGCTGAATGCTGACTCTTTTTTTTTTGTCCCATAATGCAACAGCTTTTAGGTGAGTACTGGTCTATGTGTTGGTTTGTTGCTCTTTGTAATCCCACATCGGTGGGATTTGTAATAGAGGGTAAGGCCACATGGTTATAAATAGAGGCCTAGCCTCCTTAGTTAATTACACCAGTCAGAAACTTATCTAGTAACTTTTGACTTTAGTAAAATTCCTCTATTGTCCTTTTTGTATGTAAAAGGAAGAGAGGTGAAAGTTAGAGTTTTACTAGTGGGAGAAGTTTTTGTGGGTGTCGTTGGGGTGAGGAGAAAAATTGTGTGATTGTAACAATTTTTCACATAGTGTATTTTCTTCTCTGGGTCTGGTGGTTTTTCTCCTATTTTGGAGTTTTCCACGTAAATTCTTGTGTTGTGTTTATTTCTCTATTTTTCTTATTATTCTGTTAAAAGTAGATCCTGGTGGGGGGAATTTGGAAGCCCAGATTCCCAACAAGTGGTATCAGAGCCACTAGGTTCTTTTTGCAGGGTGGAGTTTTGGTGTGGTAGTGTGAATACGTATGATCTAAGGAGGTTCTGTCTAGGAGATTGGAAATTTTAAGTGTGTCCGTTGTGACCCTCCAATCTTTCCTGGGAACCTTGAAGTTCTGTCTAGGAAAGATCAGTCTTTCCTGGGAACTTACTTAGTGGGTACTATTCATTTTTACGGTAAAATTCATCGAAGTTATGTCAGGAGGTAGAGTTTCAAATCCTATCAGATTTGATGTCGAGAAATTTGATGGGAGAATTAATTTTGGCTTGTGGCAAGTGCAAGTCAAGGATATCTTGATTCAATCAGGATTACACAAGGCGTTGAAAGGTAGACCAGTCCCTGAAGTCAGTAGCGGTCCAAGCACTACTGGTGAAACAAAGAGCAGATTTGGAATGAGCGATGAAGATTGGGAAGATTTGGATTTAAGAGCGGCAAGTGCAATTCGTCTGTGCCTAGCCAAGAATGTTCTTGCAAATGTGCATGGAATATTCACGGCAAAGGGACTCTGGGAAAAGCTCGAAGAGTTGTATCAGACGAAGGGTGTCTCAAATCGAGTATACCTGAAGGAGCAGTTTCATACACTGCGGATGAGTGAAGGTACGACTATTTCAGATCATTTAAGTGTTCTCAATGGTATTGTCTCTGAGTTGGAATCTATTGGAGTTAAAATTGATGATGAGGATCAAGCTTTGAGGCTGATCTGGTCTCTTCCATCTTCCTATGAGCATATGAAGCCTATTTTGATACATGGGAAGGAGAAAATAATTTTTTCAGAGGTTACCAGTAAACTTTTTTCTGAAGAAAGAAGGCTAAGTGGTGGAAGTAATGGTTCACTTGAGAACTTAGCAGTGGTGACAGCTGGTGATTGAAAGAGGAAGAACTCCATGAAGAAGAAAGTAGTCTGCTGGGTGTGTGGACAACCTGGGCACGTCAGAAGAAATTGTCCAAGAAGTGGAGCAGGTTCGGCAAGAGGCTCTAAGTCAGTAAATGGAGATACTGACAATGAAACTAACATTATATCTCTCTTTACAGAAAACGATGTCTGTTAAAAAGAGACATGTACATCCTTATGGCATGTCGCTAATCCCAAAGTTGCCATGATAGAGGATGTTAATGTTAGTTGTTCCACAAATTTACACACGGCATTGGTTTGGCATTGATGCAGGGTGTGTGGTGGAAATTCATGTCGATGGCTGATGAACTTCCAGGAAAGCCAAACGTGGGAGTTGCACCATAATTTTTCAGCAAGATTATTTTCGACATGGGCCGAAGTAAAATGCTTGGAATTGGTTTATTCTGAGTGGTTATGCTTTTATGGTGGAGCATGATAGCGGAAGCTATGAAGATCCTCATTGCGGTGGAGCGTGGCTGTGGGATCAGCCAAAGTCGCAAGGTGGAGATTGTTGGTTTGTTGCTCTTTGTAATCCCACATCGGTGGGATTTGTAATAGAGGGTAAGGCCACATGGTTATAAATAGAGGCCTAGCCTCCTTAGTTAATTACACCAGTCAGAAACTTATCTAGTAACTTTTGACTTTAGTAAAATTCCTCTATTGTCCTTTTTGTATGTAAAAGGAAGAGAGGTGAAAGTTAGAGTTTTACTAGTGGGAGAAGTTTTTGTGGGTGTCGTTGGGGTGAGGAGAAAAATTGTGTGATTGTAACAATTTTTCACATAGTGTATTTTCTTCTCTGGGTCTGGTGGTTTTTCTCCTATTTTGGAGTTTTCCACGTAAATTCTTGTGTTGTGTTTATTTCTCTATTTTTCTTATTATTCTGTTAAAAGTAGATCCTGGTGGGGGGAATTTGGAAGCCCAGATTCCCAACACTATGGCCTTTTGGCGGTAGTTTGGGTTATGCCCTCCTGAGTAGCAGATCTTCTAGCATGCTGGAAAGGCTAGTTTGGTAGCATCTTGGTGTACGCTCTAGAGACCCAATGCATATGAGGCAGTAAATATAACAGTTTTGTCGCTGGTTTGCCCCAGTGATATTTGCAAGGTTACCTTATTACCAGAAATACAATCTGGAGTTAAAAAGGAAGATTATATGCATTTAGAAACAAAACTCTGACCTTCATTTAATTGGGACTCTTCCTTACCAAGTAGCCCATGGATAGAGACTTATAACAGGAAAACCAGATAAACATTTGCTTCTAGTTAGTAGTTATTGTGGTTGGCTGTACTTATTTCCTCTATTTTGCTGCCTTTTCTCCCATGCAAAACTTAGGGATATTTGAATGCTTTTGGATGTGAGAAACCAAATGTTTGGCACACTTAGTCCAGAAGCTTTATTTATGCCACAGGTTTGCTGCCATCTTAACGAATAGTTTTCTGAAAAAGCATATGGCCTCAGTGATTAAGCTTTTATTCTACTGTTCCGCAGACAGTATTGAGTGTACATTTGGGACAAATGAGTAAAATCAAATGTAAAAGTTAAAGCTATTACAACTGACGGGAAACCAATCCTTCCTTTTGTCAGGTCATTATTGCTCACTACTTCAATCTGAATGTTTATAAGATGGAGCTAACCCCAGGCTTAGCTTAATTAAGTAGTTGCTTAGTACAAAACAATTTGCAAGATGGACATTTCCAATTACTACAAATGTACTCCAGGAATTGAACCTTAGGTCCGCTACAACCAAATGAAGTGTAGGCAAGAGAGAGAACACTTTTGTAGACAACACTTATGTTCCTTATAGTAAAATTGAACAAATATTATATATCAAAAAAATTGAACATATATGATGATTTGGTGATGCCCAGTACTTTCAGTAAAATAACATGGTGATACCCAATGGCTTAAACTAAGAAAATTGTATTACTATATTCACTGAAATACTTTCAGGATGGCAGAAATCAATGAACAGAAGAATCGTTTGGACTATCTTCATTGCTCAAATTTTGATTCATAGATGCATAAACAAATACAGGAGAAGAAAAAAGTTTCATTCAAGTAATTAGAATACCATAACTTGAGGTGGTAGCACTAACCTCTTCGAGGTGAAGAACTAACAATCAATTCCTTCGACTGAGAAATCTCTAAAACAGAAGGGCTTGGTGAATTCTTCTGGTTATCTGCCTTCTCGAGAGAACCCACATTGCCCCGTTCATCGGGGCATTGCTTTTGCGCCGCTGACCCATGAATAACATCAATCTGCCCACCACCTGTATCCACTTCTTGGCTGCTAAGAGCCTCTTCTACTATATCATTTGACAAATGACCAACCCCGTTCCTCTCCATGATTCTCAGTGCCACAACTTCAACGACTAAAACCCTCCAAAACCGCAACCTTTAATATCACGCTCCAATATACAAATTCTGGAATAACCAATAATTAGAGTTGAAAATGTGTTGTAGCAGAATCCAGAAGTATAACCAATCTCTAATTTCTCGTATTCACCACTGACTACAGCCCAGAAAATGCACAAAAACACCATCAAGAAGCAAACATCAGCATAGTCACAACTTCAAAAACCCGGAATAACAATCTGTATCCAAATTAAAGAATTTTCTATGACAATTAAAACTTCATGCGCTGAAGAAGAAAAGAAGGACTACTGGGAAGTTTTGGAAGTCCAGAAGAAGGCTTTAATTGGATCCCTTTCATGTTAAATTTTTACTTAGCGAACACACAAAACCAAACCAACAAGTCAAAAAAACAAGTTGAACGTTTGGTATGCTAAAGTATAAAAGTTTAATCACGCTTTACCGTCGACCCAATACAAGAATCAAGGCAAACTTCACATTAAGCGCGAGGAGGGAGCGAAACTGAAGGCAAAGAACACGCACACAACTGATAGGTACTTCCCAAACTCCATGAGCAAGAAAATCGTGGCGCACTTCAAATCAAAGAGAACTAAGTAATCAGCTGCTTCAGCAATCCAGGGAGTGGTCCAACTAGCATATAGAACTTGATGAAAAATATGGGTAAAAGAAGGAGATGACAAATTTAAGGGGGGTTTAACCATTAGACAGAGACTTCGGAGGAAAGAACGTTCAGTATCTGGAGTCGAACCATTGGGAACCCGAAAAATAGGAATTAAAAATATTTATAACAGTAAATCGTGCAATATTTGCGTAATTATTTAAAAATAAAATAAAATATAATATAATACTCGCATTGAAATAAAAAAATAAATTTAATTTTTTGCTAATAAATTTAATTTTTTTTAAATAATTATATAATATGTTAAATTATTCAAAAAATAAAGACTCGTAGAGAGGCAGCTAGAAATAGGACACTCTCCTTTATGACATAAACAGTATAATATGTTATTTATCATATGTTTATACGAGGGAGATTGTATTGAGTTTAATTTTTTTCTCTCTTTTTTAATATTTTAGTAGTCTTTTAGACGAAAGTTAGATGGAAAAGGTGAAAGAACGTGAGAGGATACGGCATCTTCTGCGGAGTGAAGAGGCTGAAGAAATGGAATATTATACATGAGTGGCTTTGTTGGCTTAACGGGTCAATCCTAATATTAAAGTGTGCATTAATGATCGTAATTCCTAACACCTAATCAAGTCAATAAGTGTCACGTTACTACGTCGACTGCCTTATTCAATTTCTAATAAAAACCAATAATTTTCTTAAGAAGAAAATATGAGGAGAAAAACAAGAACTATGGTCCTAAAAAAGATCAAAATTATGTGTTCAAACTAATAATAGTAATTATTATTTTTGAAAGGTTAATGAGATAGATATAAGTGTTTTGGTCAAACTATATTAAATTTTGAAAAATTAGGATGTATTTGGATGTCGAGCTGAACTGAATTAAATTAAGTTGAATTGAATTGAGTTGAATAAAATATTATTAGAATATTAGTTTATAATATTACGAGTGTGTTGGAATTTGAAAAAATTGAATTGTTTATTATATTTTGTATAAAAATTTGAGAAAGTGTATGAGAATTTAAGAAAATTATAATGATGAAATGAAATGAATTGAGAAGGATTTAGTAATCAAGAACTTGAAACAAGAAATTAAAATAATCTGAGAGATGCCATCCTTATCCATCTTATTTCCCTTTCAAATTTAATGTCTAATTTTAGCTATCCATTTTTTTAGAAAAAAATATTCACTACAAAAAAGAAAAAAAATTATGATTAATTATTTGTGATAAAAATATTATTTATGATTAATTTTAATTATAAATAATTATTTTGTTAAAATTAATTCATTATAAATAAATATTTTTTTATAATAATTATAATTTTAAAAATAAATAATGGTATGATCCCCACGAAAGTGATCCTATCTTCCTTATTCAATCCTAGTATTAAAGTATGCAATATTAATGATCCTAACAACTAATTTAGTCGGTAAGTGTCACGTTATAAACTACGTATGCCTTATTCAATTTTCAAAAAAAAAAAATCAATAATTAAATTATATTTACTTTTATATAATCTATTTATCGTTAAATAGTTACCAAACCTTTGCCAAGTTGTCAGCTTTGACGTGACTTTTTGGGTCCACAAAATGAAACTGGTAGATCCTTCGAAATGGTATCCCCACCAAAGTCCTTTCTTCCTTCTAAACTTAATTATATAAGAGACTCCACCAACCAATAAGAGGAATGCATCCCACCTTAATCAGTAAGCTACAACGTGCATTAATTCTAAAAAAGCTGTCGGCAGATTCTGAAGCTTAGTTTAATGCGCAGTAGCTGGCATTTCATTTCAAATCTACTAATTTTTATTTTTTTTTATTTTTTTATGTTGCGTTTATAATGAAATGATTTCAAATATTTAATTAATAGTAATAATAAAATATTAAATAATAATAAAATATATTGAATAATAATAAAAAATATATATAATAAATAATGATAAAATATTTTTAAAATATTTAAGAATACTCTTTAACCAAACCTAGCTATGAATGCAATTTTCTTTCTTTATATGGAAAGTATACAAAAGTCTTTTAGACTTTAGAGGAACAAGAATTTTTGTTAATTTGTTAGGCTGTTTATTTGGATCAGATTTTTATTTTAAATTATTTTATTTTTTAATAATTTTGATAAATTTTTTAAATAATTTAAAAAAATTAATCACTTAAATTTTGAATTCTCAAATCTAAAAATCAGATAAACAAGCCTATTGCTTATCATTACAATAAAAAAATAATAATAAAAGACAACCAAAAGCTTCTGAGAATTTAATGGCTAATGCAGTTTTCAAGATATGAACAAGATGATCTATATATAACTAACTCGGCACAGACCCAAATATGGTAATCAAGAACCCCTTTTCTTTTGCACAAGATCAATCATGAGGTCATCTCTTTAATAACCAAAGCTCTAGCCCTATTAATGGTGACAAGACACAAATATACATGTTCTTCAAGCTCCTGCACTTGCTTCCTAAACCCTAAATCACTCTTCTTAATCTCCTTCACTACTTGCAGAGAAAATGTATCGTCTCTCCTCTCCAAAAAAATCTGTATCACTGATTTCTTGTGTTCAACCTCATCATGAAGTCTAGCCACAAGTCTACTCACTGTTTCCAAACTTCTGTTCAAAATATACGTTCCCTTTGCTGCTACATCAATCTGCTCCCTCACTTTGCTTAGAATATTCCCACTTCCTAAGAATCCAAAGCCCAACATCTTCATCTTCATCTTCGAGCTCTTCATGGGGAAGCGGATGAAAAGTGCAGGCCCCAGAACAATGGCTGCAACTGCTACGCATATCCCAAATGCCTTCTTAAAAAACTTTATTATCTTGAGTTCTTTTGCTACCTTTTTTCTCATTGTTTTCAGGTGGTGCAGCACGGATGAGTACTTGTTGTTTATCTGCTTAAAATCATGATTGTCAGGATTGGAAAATGGATTGTTTAGGATGATGAAAGCCTTTAGTTCTGAAATAATCAGTTTGAGTTGCTTGGGAGAGTAATGATCATGATCAAAGTTATCAAGTGCAGGTTGGATGAATTGGTAGTTAGATTGGATAGAGTTGATGCTTTTAAGGAGATGGCTGCAGATGTTTGAAGCCTCAGCACTGATGTCAAAGTACATAAGCATGAGGTCTTTTAGTTCAGGTATTTTTGAAAGAATTAATGAAGAATCAAGAACAGCCATTATCGTCTCTTGAGCTGGTTCGAGAAGAACTTGAGAGACTTGATCGTGATGGCAATATGATGGAAAGGATGGCTGGTTTACCACTAATTGAGCTTTAGTGAAGAATTCACCATATGATTTGGTTCTTAATGCACTAAAGTACTCCTCGTTGACATTTAAGCTCTTATGGGCATCTCTCTGCAGTTCCTTGCCATGATCTGATGAAAGTACCCAAAATGTCTAAGAACTGCAAATTATCTAAAAAATAAAGATAGATAACTAATGGAACCCGATTACAACTAACATACACTACAAGAAAAATAGATTTTTATAACCCTTTAATTACGATCAAATAATTATTTGTAACTAATTTTAGTTATAAATAATCATTTTATTGAAATTTAATTAACTGGTTACAAATAAATAATTTTTTTATAGTAATATTATCTTAAATAATTTGATAAAGCAACAGTAGTTTAGGATGTAATTAATCTCTGTGTTCAATAACCAAACATATGATTGCATAGACAAATAATTAGTTAGCATGAAAAATTATTATTCTTCTTTTTAATGATCATCGCTGTACGGGCAATCCTTTGATGTTATTATCTATATGGGACAAAACATGATGAGATTAATTATCTGACATAGAAGATTTCATATGAAAGTTGAAAATTAAATAAAATATTATTATTAATTTAGCATATGAAAAAATTGAATTGTCAAGCATATTTTTATACAAAAATTTGAAAAAATTATACTGATGAGATAAAATCGTTTTTATATTCAAACGGAACTTAATTAATAGAAAGAACAAAAGAGGAATGATTAATTTAAAACAGGGCATGAGATCAGTTACTTGGACACAAATTGATCAACAATTCAACCAAAAAATATGTCAAACTTGGTCATGATCATTAGTAGCCAAAGAAATGAAAGGAAATTTAAAGTTGGAGCGTACTGAAGAAGAAAATATAAAAACATACCTTTCTTGGTCTTTGCAGCTGTTGATCTAAACTTTGCCGGCCACATGATGATCTTGAAGACAATAATATTTTAAGATCTAACTTATAATAATTGCAGTACTATATATATATATATGTTCTTGGGCTGAGATCGATCGAAGGACAATATTCTTATAAACTGAGTACTAAGTTTTTGATATCAAACTTGGAAATATTCCTTATAATAAAAACCTTAAAGCTCGATCGACAGATCAATGAATTATAATGAAGGTACCTGGTAATAGCTATTCAAATTCCTTGGCAGTCGGTTGCAATTGGCATTTTTTTTTCTCTCTTTATAAAGCCCTATAGAAAGAATATGGATTGTTCTTTACGTAATTTTTCTGGGTATAGCACTAATCTCATCCCCATTGTTTTCTGGGTAAAGCCCGCTAGAAAGAATATGATGATTAAATTTGATGATTTATTATTTAATAGTCAAGTAAAAAAAAATTATGTTATTTTTCACACTTTCTTTTCTTTATTTTTAATCAAATATGACGAAATTTTTTTAATATGTGTACAAATTTATAATTTTCATCAAATTTTGATGATTTATTTTGATGAAATCAATAAAAATGCTCTTAGGAGAGAGATAGATGATCATCATTATCTGAAGATAGATAGATGATCATCATATTTGATCAAATTTAATGATTTACTATTTAAAAGTAAAGTAAAATGTATTTTTATGTTATTCTCCATAGTTTTTTTTTTTCATTTTTGATTAAATATAAAGAAATTTTTTTGATATATATGTAAATTTATAATTTTTTTTTATCAAATTTTAATAATTTATTTTGATAAAACCAATAAAAATACTCTTTAAGAGAGAGAGAGATGATCATATCTGAAGATAGATAGATGATCAGGATTTTTGTTCTCCAATTTGTTTGCAAACTTTAAGGCAGAATTTGGTGAAAGCCGCCTCTTTTTGGGGACCTTTATTGCATTTGGTGGTTACATATTTTGTCCTTACTAAGTAGCATAACTTAGAAGCTGCCTGCATCAGGCCGCTGCATGCATGCACATTAACCCTAGATTTAGTTAAGAATATATATAAATATATATATATATATATAAGGGATGAGACCTCAACAATTTACACCCTATTACCAATCATTTAACAAAAGAAAATTGAATGAAATATAACAAGCATACAAGTATTTATATTTTTAAAAAATAATTATTTATAATAAATTATTTACGACAAGAATGATTATTTATGATAATAATTATAATAAAATTTGAATCCTTGATCATGTTGGGATAATAAAAGAACCATAAATTTTGTTCAAAATTGATGGTGACGCCCGATTATGAGCATCAAGCTATCGTAGTTTTATTACAAAAAAAATGGATTTTGAGATTAATTATTTATAATGAAAAGACTATTAACGATTCATTTTGCCTATAAATGGTTATTTTATTAAAAATAATTGATTGCAAATTAACAATTTTTTTTATAATACTGTTAATTCTGAATCAAATTACTAGATGATGATCATGATGTTGATGATGTCTTGTATTTTTGGTTGATCTTGAAAAGGCTAGCTGTCAAATACAAAAATTCCATAATTATATATGTGAACATGATGATCATAATCGGGTACGTACGTAACTGCGTGGAAGAATCACCACATGAAATTATTAATGCCAATACTTCACGTGGCACCGAATGCATGCCAGCTTTGATCATGAGATTCATGATCAAGATCGAAGAACACAGGAAATTTTGTGGGTAGATCGAATCATATTATATAGCTTTTGAAGCAAAGAATCGAAAAGGTTGGTCCCTACGTTATCATGTTACAGTTACAACTGTTATTTTATGGTATTCGACCGTATTTGTTTCGTATTAAACTTGTTTAACGTACCACAATTTTCATGAAATTGCATGCATCGATCCATGGTTGGCGTACGTCGATCCATCGTATCTATATATAATGTAATTACATAAATTATGGGATCCTTAATTCTTACGTGGGGCCGGAGTATTACGGGACAATCTCTAAAGAATAATGCTATTTGACTATCTAAAAGTACTTACTGTTTATATGGTTCTTTCGATGTGGCATGATTTCACTATTAAAACAAAAATTTGAATTTTTGTGATCAATTATTTAATTTATAATAAAATAATTATTTATTATTTATTTTGATTAAAAATAATTATTTTTTCGTTAGAAATAATTGATCGCAAATAAATAATTTATTTGTAATAAATTTATTAAAAAAATTAAAAAAACACAAGCATAAAAGTGGTGGAGGAAGTCTAGATTTCAATTTTCCTCTCTTTGTATATATTTCGATGCATTCTATTTTTGAATATATATATATATATATTGATATATATTATATTAATAAACGGCGTCAAGAAGACTATCTGAAGAGGAAGTTTTAGATAATTCAGTTGCAGTACTCATGATGATCTCGAAAGATAACAGACGTGATACTTTCATTGTCATAATATATTATTTTATTTATGATAAAATAAAAAAGAACGTGTATTCTAATATGCATACAGTATCTTCTTATATACGATCCCTTTTAACAACTCTGTTGATCATTGAGTGAGATTTATATAAAAATTCATATTTGAATTATAAAAAAAAAAATCGATTTTTTATGAAGTGGTACTACCAGATTAATTAATTATAAAACTAGATTGTAAAATAGTTTTAAAGATATAATTACTCCTTCATTCAATGTTTATCTGTATTTAGTTTCTTTTCTTATAGGACTCACCGCAAATATCAATATTGGAGAAAATAAATAAATAAATAAATAACTCGTCATGGTGAATATTATTTTACTCCATTTCTGAAAAGAGTACTTGTATTATTATGCCTTCTCAATTTATTTGCTTAGTGTGCTCTTAGTGCAATTTACACTTTTTTATGTTTTTGCTATTTGTTTCAAACATTTTAATACGTATTTAGATATTTTTAGAAAATATAAAAAGAATACTAGTACACTAATAGTCAATTATTTAACAATTAAGCAAAAAAAATTGAAAAATATTAAATACATAAACGGTCAAAATGAGCCGACAGAGTGAGGCAACATAATAGCATTTTTATTCTAAAAAATAATTTTATAACATTTCTATGGGTATGTTTGGAATTGAAATGAAAAATATAACTTATAGTTTTAGGGTTTATATGTAGTTTATAACTTAAATAATAAGTTTTATATTTCAAAAGTTATTTATTGTTTAGTAAACATGTATCTAAAACGTTTTTAAATTCAGTTATAATATTTTTATTAAATATGCAGTTATTCGTAGAAATTTTCTTTTTATTAAAACTTCATTTAATTGGTACTTTAAAAAAAACTTTTTTCTCTATTTTTTTAAATGATTAAAGCATTTTCTTTTATAAATTTATCAAATATATCATTTTTTAAAGAGTTCTTAAATGGTTAAAATTATTTTTTAAACTTCAAAATGCAACTCTAAATAGGCTTTATATATAAGTTAAGATAATTTATGAAAAATTAATTTTCACATATTACGTCATGCTTAATTAGTCTAAGTCCAAAATCTTTTTCTTGGTAAAATTATTTTTCATGATTCTTGTGATTAAAAAAAAAATTACACAAAAACCAAAATAATTTTTTACAAATTCAATAAAAAAAATTGAAAAAAATGGTGGGTGTTAAGGTAACCCGCCTAACATTGTGGGGGATGGGGCACCAAGCACCCCACCTTGCTTTTAGTAGAACGGAGACGGGAGGTGGATAAGGCTAAAACTCTATCCCTATACATATTATAGGTGTTTATCCGAATTCCAGATTCTTAAATACAGAACTCGGATTCAAAATTTTCTTAAATATTTAAAAAAAATCAAAAATCTTAAGAAAAAAATAAAATTTTAAACCAGGCCGGATACAACTCGGCTCGAATGAACACCCCTAATACATATATATTACATTTGGCATTTACTGTAGTCTTCATCAATCTACCTCCGTTAACCATCTCTCTCAGTTTGTTAGTCATGGAGGAAATCCTTGAGCTTGCACTTTGCAGGGGAGGAGGGAAGTTTCAGACGAATCAGATTAAGATGCGATTCGCACCAGATCAAATTAGAAGGCGGTGGCTAGGGTCATAAGTAATTAAAGACTTAACATATATATTTCTGTGCCATTATTTAAAAAAAAAATCATTTATAATTGACACGGGATTTTTGGGCCTTGGACCCATTCTCGCTCTTGACACGAGGTACAGTCGTGGAAGTTCCATTTACCAATCACCGTACGACACCACATCCGATAAACACAACCGTTTCGAACGAAACAACACAGACTGTCAGTATGCAACCCCATCTCCAGCATCACTGTCACAGTCACAATCTACGGCGTAAAACTCCACCAAAACTCACAGTAGCTGCAGCCGTCCGTGACGTTATAATTCCCCAGCTAACAGTCTCCATATAATCGCTCAACCGGTCACCGGCAATCCCCTATTCCGGTCTCTCGGCTCCCATTTTCCCAACAAATAATACAAATCTCTCTCCCTTTCCCTCTCTCCATCTTGCCGATACTAACCGAGTCACAATTCCGAAATCCCGAAACCGAAAATCAGTGACAGACTCAGAGAGAGAGAGAGAGAGAGAGAGAGAGAGAGAGAGAGAGAGTGTGAAGCCCGTTGTAATTGGCGAAAATGGCGTCGTCGAAGGTGATGACTTCAACGAACTCTAATTCGAGGAAACCGGATCAACCTCGACGCGCTTCTTCTTCCTCAGTTTCAAAAGCCCAATCACTCACCGATCACAGCAGAAACACAAGTGCCAAAGCCAACAATCTCGGATCCTCCTCAATGACCGTCGATGGACTTCTACGCACTGTTTACGACTCCAACCCTTCCACCACCGAATCCACCCTTCTCGACGCCCAAATCACCGTGATGGAAACCCCGAACCCGGTCCCCTTAGATTCCCATCCAAACGGCTCCTCCCATGCTCCGAAAACAGTGGACGAGGTCTGGCGCGAGATTGTCTCGGGCGACAGGAAGGAATGCAAGGTTGAGGCGCCGGATGAGATGATGACTCTGGAGGATTTTCTGGCCAAGGCCGGGGCCGTGGAGGACGACGATATGAAGGTCGTGCCTTCCGAGCAGCTCAGCGGAGGGGTTTTCACGTTCGATTCAGTTACGCCGAGCTCGTTCGCTGCTTTGGATAGCGTCGACGGGGCCATTGTAGGGTTCGGAAATGGGGTTGATGTGATTGCAGGTGCAGGTGCAGGGAGAGGGAAGAGGGGCCGCGCGGTCTTGGAGCCATTGGATAAGGCGGCCCAGCAGAGGCAAAGGCGGATGATCAAGAACAGGGAGTCCGCCGCAAGGTCCAGGGAGAGGAAACAGGTATTGTATGGCATAATGATTATTCTTTATGATTCTGTCTTACATTGTTGGGTTTGAATTTTTTTTCCCTCCTAATGTATGTTAGTGTAATGTGGTTCGGGGTTTTGGATTATAGGCGTATCAAGTCGAATTAGAGTCGATAGCGACGAGACTAGAGGAGGAGAATGAGCAGCTGTTGAAAGAGAAGGTATTAGGTTTTAAAAACTCATAAAAATGTTGGATATTTTATCTATTTAAGAAAAAAAAAATGAAAGACCTGAAAATTTTCCTTTTTATTCTTCTCTCAATCTTACTAACGAGTGATGCTGTGATTATCTCGTGGAGTAGCATTTCGTGTTATGTTGAACTGTGATGCTGAGAGATGATTATGTTCTGTGCTGTATATCATGGTAATCCTTTACAATTGTTTTGTCCAAAATTGGTGCCGCATTTCTCTTGTTGGTGTGTTGGAGGTATTGGTTAAGACATCTTGCTTGGCACTAGGGTTGATGGTATAGTTTGATATTTGCAGTTTTACAATGTAATCCTGTTATGAACCCAGAAATTCAAGAGTAACATAGGAAATATTTTGTGAAGACAATATATCTGTAAGGGTGAGTGATGGTGATGGGTGAATGTATACGGTAAAACTGGATAAATGCGTGACTGCGTAGTCACACAGAGCAACTTCGAGGGTGCTCTTTCTCTCAAACTGTTCTCGGTTACAAGATGAATTCCAAAAGATTCTCCATGTTCCCTCTCTACTCGCCCCTGGTTACACATATTCTCCAACCCAAAACAAACGCTAGCAACTTGTTATAAGGCCATGGGCCCCCCAACAAAAGGCCTAAGGCCATTTATGAAACAAAACTAAATAAGAAGCTAACATCTAAACCCATTGATTCGGCCCAACTTAATTGGGAATCATAGCAGATCCCTGGGGTATTTCTAGCTTGAATTAACTCGACCTGTCTAGTTATTGGTTTTCACTAAAGTAGTGAAAATATTCTGGTCAGTGATTTGTCCTTGCCTATAGGCTACCAATCGTTTCGTTTCAAATGTTTGTTTGCGATCTCATTGCTCAAGTATTCTTATTTCAATCTTGCATCCTTGTCTCATGCAGATGCATGTCATGACTATGTTGCTTCTTGCCTGACATTTTGTTTTGTGGAGTATGATGATTGTTCATATATTATATATATAATGAGTTATACTACACAGAAGTCCCACACCCGACACAGCAGAATTTTTGAAGTGTAGAATAAAATAGGGTGAAAGAGTAAAATCACATTTTTAAGTAGGTGTGCAGTGAGTGAGGCATATGTTTAGAATTTTTCATATATAATACTAGTAAAATACGATTTGGTCCTGGGATCATTGGTGTGATTGTAATTTTGTCCCAGAATTATTGATTTTCTTTTCTTACTGTTGCCAAATGAATGATAATGCTGATGTAGCTGATTCTTTTAGGTGTTGTTTGGATAGTGAGTTGAGATGAAAGATGAAAGTTGAATAAAATATTATTAGAATATTTTTTTTAATATTATAATTGTTTGGGATTTGAAAAAGTTGAATTATTTATTATATTTTGTGTGAGAATTTGTGAAAGTTGTAATGATGAGGTGAGATGAAACACTTTCACTATCCAAACGGGTGGTTAATGTTCATATAGTGCTGACATAGTGATGGTAAGATTATCAGAATATGTGAAGTACAATGTCTATGCAATCTTTCTGTTTATTTTATTATTTTCTCCCGCATTAGTAATTTCTCTCAGCATGGTGATGGAAAATGTAGCAATATAGATCAGGTACCAATGTTATATTTTGACTGATGATGTCTATATAAAGATTCCAGAAGCATGATTCATATTCATCAAAAAATAAAATAAAAAATAAAAAAAATTCAATAGCAATTCATACGGTATCCTTCAGACAGGTCATAGAGCTGATCTTGCTTGGTTATACATATACGGGTATGAATGTTGCCCAAACTCCTAACACTCCTTTTTTCCACGGGTCAAGGTCTAAGAAGACAACTGCTTGGAAAAAAATTTCTTACAAAGTGTATCTCATGGCCAAATTATTGTTACCATGTTTCATGTCTGCGTTTCTGTCTTTACATTCTAATTCCATTGAATTAGTCTCGTTCAATCTATATTCTACATACTACATTATATGGCACTGTACTGCACTAAGTCATTTACAACTTAACTTATTCAAAAAAAAAAAATTCATTTACAAGTTGCATGGATTAATAGAATGCCCTAAAAAATTAAATTGGATATGAAATATTAGTTGGCTTAAATTTTCTTTTGTTGTTTTTGTATACACTCTTTTCTTGGAGACATGAACTTTCTTTTCCACATAGTATTGGGTTTTGGTTGACCTAATAAAATAATAATAGTAATTTATATAAGTTCTTCGCTTTTCTCCCTTACTCCATTGAGGTTTCTTCCAGTTTCTTAATAATGGGTTATTAAATAACATGATAGCAGCATCATTTAGACTAAACTTGGTCAGAACATTTGAATTTTGAAGTTGTTGATCGAATAACTCAAGTCGGTGTATATCTTACACCTGTTTCTTTCTAGACATTTGAAAAAACAGAAAAAATCAGCTTTGCAGGAATAAAAAGTGTGATATAAATGTCCTATAATATGTAATTTGGTTAGGCAAAATGAGAAGCCTGTTGATGGTTTTCAAATTATCTCTAGAAGGATATATTTAAACATAATTATTAGACTACTCATTAAAAAATACACAATTATATGATTTTCCAAATGTTTTAATTTTCATGTTCATATGCATTTCCATGCTGACTGCTCACCTTTGTCTTGCCTTTTATTTTATTTTATTTTTTGGTTATGTTTCTCCAATCTAATTTATCTCATCAAATCAGATATCAGACGTGTATTTGAAATTTTTCCGTGTTCTTCCGCATGTTTTTTAACCAATGCTAGATACTTTATGCTCAGTGTGGAAACAATGAGCTTTTCAGTTAGTTTTTCTTTTACTCTGTGTTATTTTTACACTGCATAGATGGTGATTCAAGCTTGATTTGGTATTATGTATTTATAACGTATAACAGCTGTTGCTATCTTCCGAATTCAGTCCCTTGAATTCTTATCCGTTGTAATCCGGCTTTGTAGAGAAATTAGTACTTGATTTAAACTAAAAAACAGACAAAAAGGTTACAGCTAATAACTATGATAACTAGGATTTGGTCAAGCTTTTGCTTGATTTGATGTGTTTAATTCTTACCAGTTATTTTTCAAAAAATTAGTTCCCTTGGTATAGGTGTTCATTTGTTCTCTCTTGATACATATGAGTTCACGGTGACAAGATTTTCTTTTGCAGGCTGAGAGGGCTAAGGAAAGGTTTAAGCAGGTAGTGGTTTTTTATTTTATTCTAGTATTCTTTTAGAAGTATGGGAAATGTTTGCATTTGGGTAGTAGATTTTATGTTGATTGATTTGAGGGGAAAACATTTTTTTATGAGTGATTTGAGGGAAAAGCACTTGAAACTGGAAACTCCTTGCTTTGCACTTGTTTTCTAGTTTGCAGTTACCGATAAAAAAAAAAAAGTTGTTTTCAGTTAAATATTGTGCACTGCAAGAAAATTACGGGTCGTTGATGGTTATCTCTAGTTAGTAGAATTGTAGGACCTTGCTTTTGACCATGAAAAGTTCAATTTGGTCTAATTGGTAAAGAGAGTTATAGGCACTGTAGGCTTTACTGCTAAAGTAACAGAGAAGTTTCTACTTAACAGAAGTGGCAACTTAGATATTACGTCATGAATCTTTACTGGTTCATGATTTGTCCTTGGCATGAGTGCTTTGTTCATGTGACCATTTACAATTGAGTAATTCTACATATAATTACGAGGTGCGTAACCGCTGCATAATCACTTTGAAAAAGAGTGGGATCCACTATTAAAAAAAAGTAGTTTTTTTCATGTGGATCCCATGTTTTGTTCATTTTTTCAAATCGATTATGCCACGGTTACACAATTCACAGTTACAAATATCTTTTCTATATGATAGAAACTAGAAAGGATGTGGAAGTTTGGGGGACCGGATAAAGAAAATTACTGTTAGATAACTATACATTTAACATATTTTTTCCTGCAGATCATGGAAAAAGTTATTCCAGTTGTGGAGAAGCGAAGACCACCACGTGAGCTCCGAAGAGTTCATTCGATGCAGTGGTAGATTTTATATGCTTCGCAGTGTGGACAAAAAAGAAACAACCTTCAGTGGAATAGGGAGGAAAAAGGAAACAATGGAATTGGAAATCAATAATCTTTTAGGTAAATATTTGAACCCGATGGTTCGTCTAAAGAGCAATCGTGGTTAGTGTTACAGGAATGATAGGGATTGCAAGCAGAGTCTTGAAGGGAAATTCCTTATATAGCTGAAGAAACAGGACTTCTACTGAAGAAATAGGTAGAAATTTGAAGTTGAATTATGTAGTTGTCGTGCTATATGATTTTTTTTTTTAAAATTTATTTATTACTGTGAATGCCTTTTCATGGAAGAGATCAAGGTAGTCTGTATTATAGCTTTGAAGTAGCAGTTCTAATAGCAGATTATTGCAGTAGACTAAGCAACTTTTATGATATGGTATTATATCAATTGACTTTATAATCCTAGGAGTTTTTTAATCATCATCTAATTATAAGCCTAATTTTATTGGTTAAAACATCATATATTTTTTTTTTACCTTTTTGGTTGAAGTTTTTTTTTATTCCTTGTATAGATTCCATTGGAATTGTTTTAAATAGTTACTTCAGAGCTCTTTTTACAGTTCCTTTTGTCTGTTCCTAGTCTTGCATTATACCAGGATCTTTTTGGTACTAGAAATCTGCCACATAGAGAGAAAGTTGGAGAAAGTTATGAGCTCGGACCTTTCTTGCATTCAAATGTTCTTAGGAATATTGTCCTGCTCTTTTATCTTGTTCCTTCTCTTTAGTCTTTACAGGCTGCAATTCAATGAAGGTAAAAAAAAAAAAAGGAAAAGGAATAACGAGGAACCCCCATTTTCCTAGCTTCACTGAATTAGAGTTTCAGATTCAAGGCAATTGAAACCCTTTTTAATTCATCCTTTTGTAGAATTCCTTTTGTTTTTGCATTTCCATTCAATTCACAGAGCATCATCTTCAATGTTACCATGTCACTTGCCACAACTGATGGGCATAGCTTTTTGACATTCAAGTCACATATGGCCAAAGCCATCATAAGCAGTAGCACTGCGGCCAGGACTTGGAGCAAACTTCTGCAGGGTATTTTTTCCAAGGACAAAAGGAAAAGAGTAGTTCTACATCCACACACGGGAGATTTTGACTAGGATCCCACTCAGTATATTATATTTTATTTTTTTCATGTACTTTTTTAACACAAATATATATATTTTTTTTAAATTCACAACATCGTTAAAAAATACTTACTTAATTATTAAGTAAAAAAATACATTGGGTGGGATTCTAGTCGGGAATATCTATATGTAAGAGTAGTATTTCTCAAAGGAAAAATCCAAAACCTTGTGTGCCATTATGGAAAAAACGAACGATGAAAATGTATTTTAGCCAGTTCTCCATAAGCTACAACATTATGTACAAAAAGTTTGAATTGTTGGGTATGATTGTTGTACATGTTAGCCAAATTACAACGAAGTACAAGGCTGAATTGGAGCATTTTGTTAACCTCAAGCATGGAACTATGAAAAACTCTCTTTGCTATTATAAGTTAATGGCACCATGGATTTTTCTTCAGAAGGGATATCATCTTTATTAGTCTATTTATTCCTCTTGTGCATCAAAGTATGAGCATCATTACATTATATAAAGTGAAGGGGGAAGGATTACATGAAAAGGTAAAGTCTACATAAAAGAAAGTAAAATTTGGATTGCCCCATCTCCCAATAGAAAGATTATTTAATCCAAAAACAGGCTGTAATCACAGAACTAATCATTTTTGAATAATAATCCCCATCATTATCATCATCCTTAGCAGAGCATCCCAAATGCCAAAACTCTCCCTCCCTCGTGCTTAAGCATTAACTTTAACCATCTCTTTTTCTTGAAATCCTGAGACATTTTTTTTACTCTTAACAAAATCATTCAACTTTTACTGTTTAAAATAATAAATTACACAATCTCCAATATAAATAATATATGTCTGTCACCCGTTCGAACTCCCAATGTAAAGCCAAACACTTTCAGACATTTTAACAGTCTCTAGTCCTACTTTGTCACAAGAGCGCTCTCTCTCTCTCTCTCTCTCTCATTACACATTTTTCAAAATCCTCTTTAGTCTTTACCTTCTCGATGACCCAGAGACTAGGGACCATGGATAAAGCTACAAATTACTAATTAAAACCCTTCTTAAGTGAATCTACTCCCTCTTTATGTTTTCCCCTCTCGAACTAAAATAAGAACAGCCTTATGAAAGCCTCCTCAATGCTCTTCTTCTTCTCCTTCATTTTCCTTCTATGTTCACTTCTCCAGCCTTCTCACTCCATACAAATACTTGTAGATGGAGTTTCAGAATGGAAGAATCCCACTGTTCATATAGGAGATTCCATCGGTAAGTATTAAATATCCACACACGCAAACATATATTAAATATTCATGTCTATTGTGTGTTTTTTATACAATTGTTGGGGTCAAACTAACGTAACTCTGCTTTGTCTTTTCCACCTTCTCAGTTTTTAAACACAAGTATCACTACAATCTCTACATTTTCCAGAACCAAAGAGCCTTCAATGTCTGCAATTTCACTCAAGCCACACTACTCAACAAACCCAATTCCACATCCTATACGGTATATCTCTCTCTCTCTCTCTCATTTGGCCATAAATATAGCTTTATGTGTTTATTTCCTCTGATATTTTAGCTGGGTACTTGAGAAATGGTTTAAAAACTGAAACTTTCACCAATTTTTTCTTATTTTTCTAAGTGGCAACCATCACGCCCGGGTTTCTTCTACTTTACATTCAACAATGGGTCTTTCAAAGCATGCCAAGCTTCTGAAAAGCTGGCCATAAAGGTCTCCACACCACCACCTGAATCTTCCATAATGCCGCCGGAAGTCCCTCCATTGTCAGCTCCAGCACCCTCTTCAGGTGGAGGCGTATCGTCCTCTCCGGCATTCCCGTGGCCGTTCCAGCCTCACCAAGCCGCTACTCCAACTCCGGCACCGATCGCAAGTTCTCCGTTGAATATGCCGACCACGGTCCCTGATAAAGGTGGTGGTAATGGTATGCCATTTATTAACAGTAACCCTGCGGTTCCTCTGCCTACTGGGGAAGTGGACTCTGCTACTATACGTCCTTTACCCACATCTGGGCATGGGGGAAAGGTATGCAAATTTGTCTCTCTACATTTATGCGTACTTTTGTATATATACATCTACATGAGATTATAGTATGCTCTACTTTTTAGTTTTATCAACTCCACTATTCGCATACAAGTAAAAGGGAAAGTGCAAAACTTTACTGTGGTTAGTCTCTCATTTGATCACTTGCTAGAATATAGGTTCCTTCTTTTCTTTTCCCAATTTCTTTTGTATGAGAGTTTTGATGCGTTGTTGATTGGGTACTCTTTTTGTAATCTGGTGGGAATGCAGGTGATGGTGGGCTTATTTGCAGTTCAAATGGCTCTATCATGTGTGGTTTTCCTGATGCTGTAGAGAGAGAGAGAGAGAGAGAGAATTGCAGCTAATGTTTGTAAAATAGATCAGGATAATGAGCACCATGTACTGTGGTTCGAGTCTAAAGTAGCTTTAAGGATGATGATTATACTACGTATTATGGATCTGTAATGATGTTAGTCTATTGAGACCCTTGCTTTGGAATCATTGGCACTTCTGGTCTTTAGTTTTGCCATGCAATCAAGCATTGGTTCCCGACCCTACCCTTTCTTTTTCTCTGTCTATCTCCACTCTTTTTTCCTCTTTCTATTTTGAAGCTCCAAGACCAATGAATCTCTTGGCCAAGTGACTCCAAAAATAGTGTTACAATGCAGCTTGGTGCAAGGGAAGAAGTAAGATCTAGAGCCCCTAGGAAGTGAACAGTTTATAGTTTGAGTAATATGTATTTACAGTTTTACTTACACTTACAAGACTGAATTTGTTACTTATCAAAAAAAAGTTTAATGATTTTCAGCATATCAATAATTGACATGTGGAGAAGTAAGCTTTTTATAATTTTTTTTTAAGTACATTTAGCATTTTCCTTATATATAGTTTGCAATGATCTTATGGTCCTTTGATGAAAGGCTAATGTCTGCAACAAACCCTGTTTCATCTTCAGTTTCAGTTTTCTGCGTAGAGAGTAGGGGAAGAAGGTAAGGGTGGAGACTGGAGAGTAGTCTTAAGCTACATTTTTTTTAAATGGTTGAACCTCTGATATACCTTGAATCCTACTATCATCCTAGGGTGAAGTGGTGAGAAACAAAGTCATAGTAATGCCAATAATAATAACTTAGAAAAACCAGCAACATGTTACTAAGCAGCAAGATTTAGAAACTAGGAAGGAAAAAAGAGGGAGACCATCACTGCCCTGCAGAGGATAAAAGATCTTCTGGCACAGTTATTTGAATTCCTCCCAACACCGACTGACATGTTATACACCTACTTTTTCTTTTTCACTGTCTATCCCACTCTCTTTTCATTTTTTTTATATTGAAGTTCCAAGACCAACGAACCTCTTGGCCAAGTGACTTTAGAAATGGTGGTCCAATGCCAGCTTGGTGCAAGGGAATGGGTAAGATCTAGAGTGATTGGACTAGGAAATTTTTCCCTTGAATTAACCGAGGTACACTTGCAGAAAATTTTTTGCCGTGGGCCTGTGCACTCCCGCAATCACTCAGGAAGCTGTTCTGGACACCTGGTGCCATTCAAAAAAAAAAAAAAAAAAAAAGATCTAGAACCCCTTAGAAAATGAATAGTTTATAATCACACTACATTCCTTTGATGAAAGTTTAATGTCTCGTGAACAAACCCTCTTTCCCACAGTAGTTTCAGTGAAAAAGATCAAGAATTCAAGCCACTATCTGTGCCCCACTGGTAGGTAAAGAAAGTGATGTAGTGGATAAATTGCTGTGCAAAAGGGTGTCCGTGATAAATGCCATCCAACAAATACACAGTCCCTACTCCCTTGTCCCCATTCAGTAACTCAAGGGACCAAGGGGCATATTTTATATGATTGAGCATGTAAGTTGCAATAATAATTGAATCAATTGTGCAAAGATGCAGTCTTTCTCTTGGGGAAAAAATTCTTGAATATCATTAGTTTTCCATCTTGTAAGATTTGAGATCTTGAGATTTGTCTCTTTTATTGTAATAGATAATCAGTTTTTACAAATGTTTTAAGTCAATATAAAAAATAATAAATTTAATTGTCTACTCATATCCTTACACTCTCCTCACATGTGGACTTTAGTTGTCTCTAAAATTCCATGACCTTTATAAGACAATTGGTTACAAAATTGAAAAAAAGACATGAGCATTTGAGAAAATGGAAAGCTCGTGAATTAGAAATTTTTTAAAAGAACTATTAACAGTAAGTGAAAAGTAATAATTCAATATGATATATATTAGTTTTCCTTTAGGTTTTACTTAATTATGTGTATTAATAATATAATGGAAAGTGTATTATGTGGCTGAGCAGGACTAAAGGTCACTGTTTCCAGAATTATATCTTGCAATAAATTGACATTCAAAATCTCACAACATTAGTTAAGACTCATATATAGTCAAACAATCACCAGATATATCATCCGTTAAACTTTTGAGTTGTTCAGCAGTTATCAAAAGTGAAATCAAAAGAACAAAGAGACAATATACATCATTACCTCCCAATAATTTTCCTTTTCCTAACTACTTTCTTAATTGTTTAAGGAAAAGAACAGAGATATGATCATCTTTTACAACTTTTTTTATAACGAGTAAGTATCCATTTGGATACAAAGTATTTCATTTAATCTCATTTTATCATTATAATTTTTTTAAATTTATAGATAAAATATAATAAACAATTTAAAATTTTGATGTCCTAAAACAATAATATATTAAAAAAGGAAAATGCTAGTTTGCTCGCCCAAATTTGACACCTCATTTTGACACTTAATGCATTTTATTTTATTTTTTTAATTTTTTATTTAAGTGATTATTAGTATACTGATATTTTTCATATTTTTTAAAAATATTTTAAAATAATTAAAAAATGAGTATAAAAAATAGAAAAAAAATAAAAACAAAAACTGGCCAAGAAGTCTCCTGCAGTGGTCCTACAAGCATTGTCTTTAAAAAATTAATATCATAACAATATTTTATTTAAATTTAAATTTTTATTTAAAATTATCTCATCTCATCTCATTATCCAAATAAAATCTAAATCATGTCAAACGAATAACGATGACCAATGTGAACTTCTTCCATAATAGTTTCCAAATGCAAGAACTGAAGATCACTGTAGAATTGGTTCAAAAACCCAATCTTAATGCTGACAGCAACTTCTTAAAACGTGGAGCACGCTGCATTTTAGAAGCTCCTTGAACACAACTGGGCCCACGATTATGCCTGTTTTGGCATGGAAGGAAGCCTATTTAGCTTCCCACCAAGATAAAACATAAGGAAAAGCAACCGAACTCAACCGTTTTAACCGCCTCTTATCCCCTATTACAAAATACGTACTTTAACAAGCAATGAATATATGCTTTACTCATTTTCTCAAACCTTTTTATAATCTTTCTATAATGGAAATCCCTCGTAGCAGTCACTCACCAACGTGATCCTATATAACCTCTTTCTGAATTAACAGAAAATGGAAGGTCTTTTATTCACCAAAAAAAACATAGATAGTGTTCAATATCAGCTATGGATGTGGAATTTGGACTCAAGCTCACAAAAACCATGGATGATCTCACTTCTTTCACCGACTTTCAGCTCAGTAAAGACCGAGCAGGTCCTGTTTTCTTGTCTAGAGAAGATGTCAACATGTTCATCCTCACTGTCCATCTCAGAGGTCAATGTTTTTTTCGTCTCAAAATCTTTCCCATTTTAAATTTTGTCTAATTTATTCTTTCCTTTTTTCTGCTTGAGATATTACCCTAAAGTTTTATGTACAAAATCATGTAGGTTTTAAGAAAGAGAACATTAATATCGAGATAAGTAAAGATGGGACACAAATTTCAGTTCATGCAGAGAAGCCAGTGCAGCAAACGGTAACGATAGGTCATCTGGTACACAAGAAATGGACAGAACTCAAGGTGTTTAGGAAGGTTTTCAAGATTCCTGATGGGGTGGTTTTGGATCTGATCAAGGTGGAGTTCAAAGAAGGATCAATCTTGACGATCATCATGCCTAAACAGGAAAAAGGATCAATTGGTGGGGTTCGGATTGAGGAAGTGAAGGAAGAAGAAGTTGGGAGAGCCACAGCCAAATCAGAAAGGGAGATAGTTGCAGCTAATGAGTTCCCTGAAAGAGACAAGGTAGGAGTAGGAATTAAGAAAGAATATGAAGTGCCCATGATTACTACAAAAGAATCTGACCATGTTGTAGAGAAGGAGATAGATAGGTGGGGATCAGAAAAGACTAGAACTGTTGAAGAGGAGTTCCCTAAGAAAGAATACATAGGAAAAACACTACCGGAGATAACTGAAAAGCCTAAGGTCGAAAGTACTGAAGAAACCCAAGAGTATGTGAGTACATTTGCAGAAGAAACTAAACCTCAGGAAGTGTCAACCATAGAACCTAGGGTGGCTGAACCCTGGAATGAGACTGATACGCCACGGAAAGAGCTTCCCCAATTGATAGAGCAGAGAAAGGAGATTCCAGAGGTAAAGAAAGCAGACCAAAGAGGATTGGAGGAAGAAAAGAGCATAAAAGATGAAGGTAGACATAAAATACCTCAAGAACCACAAAGGCAGATGTCACATACAGATATTACAGATTCAACAAAATCCAAACTTGATCAAGAACGAGCAGCAACTCCACAGTTACACTATCCTGTTGAGCAGCATGGCAAAGATGAAGTTACAGAACGAGAAAAAACTTCAGGTATAGGAGACAAGATTCTAGAAGCGAGTAATGAAAGAAGTCAAGAGAAAGAAGGTGAATCATCTAAAGCAGAAGGACAGAAAGATCTTGGTGAGGGAACAGCTCAGGAGAAGAAGGCCGCTTCAAAAAGGTGTAAGCTCTGTGCTCCTTGTGTTGTTGGAGTAGGATCGGCCATTCTCATCTCTTTTATAGCTCTTGTTATTCACGGAGCAAAGAGAAGACAAGAAAAAGGTGCATGATTAATCTTAAAATCACATTGGTTGGACTTAATGTAGTGGGGAACACTTGAAAGCCATAATGACAAATCTGATCTCTTATGCCTATATTGTTAATCTGGTTTGCTAGTTTTATGCCTTGTCCTAGAAAATTGACCAAGTACTTGATCAACTAAGTGTCTATTCTTCTTTAGATATACCTATGAGAAGTCAGAATCAATGATGTATGCTAAATGCAAGCTGTTATCTCATAAGTAGAACGATTTCATACAGTTAACAATTATTTGGGGCTTATGTTATGATATCATCAAACATTTGGCCACCTTCATCTCGAGAATTTTCTAGGAAGTATGTATACATGAGTTATTTTATTCTCAAGCCGGTATATAGACATCATCCACATCACTTAAATGACAAGATTTGATTTATAAGATTCGAAGTAAAAAAAAGACAGAATTATCATACTACAAAGGAAAAATGACTCGAACCTAATAGTATGCGTTACTTGATTCAAGATGCGAGATCAAAATTCAAACCAATTTAACCTTATTCAGGTAAGACATCTATCTCTGAGTAAGATTCTCTCTTATCATACACTACTTGTAGTTGTGGTACTCAAAGGGATTAAAAGATAAATGGAAGTTGATCATACTATTTACCTGTCAAGGTATGGGTCTAATGGTCAAATGACATGTTTAAAATCAATGGTAGACTCAGATATTCTGGTTGGTTCAATTCTACATTTGGAGTTCCTCTAGATTACCCGATTCACGATTCACGAGTATGGTCATACAGCTTTCCAAATCTGGTCTTTGTATGAACTTTCCTAATCTGGTCTTTCCAATCATCGTATTAAAGTTCCTCAAAGTAATATGATGAAGTTATTCTTTTCGTCAGCATTGTACTATATTCAGATTACATACAAATAACGAAGTTTCCCTGATAAGGTGGGTCTTGATAATTAGCCTCCCAAGTTAGTAGGGCACCCTCTTCATCATTTGCCAGGTTTCTTGACCTCTGGACTTTCCCAGATTCATTTCAATCTTGACACTGAAGAAAGCGGGCCATAAGTTTCAACCACGAGTTTTGAGGTGAAATTCCATAACGGACCATAGGGGTGTATGTGTGTAATGAGTTCTAGCATTTTATCTTAACAATATTCTGATCAGTAGACACTATGTTAAGGAAAACTTACACTTTGCACCTTTCAATTATTAGACCTTTTATATTTTGCATTCTAAATAATCAAACTATCACATTACATCTTCAAATTACTAAAAGACTCGATATGCACCATATGTTAATATTCCATGAATATTATACCACGTTATCAATACTTGGTGAAGTCTAAAAACGGTCGAAAGATGCAAATTCACTTTTTGATCGCTACTGCTAAGAAGTGGGAAGTGTAAATACAGTGATGTTTTCCTTTGTTGTCCAACCTAAAATTCAATCCAGTAAGTTTCATTTACACAATTAAAAAAATTGACAAATAAGAACATAAATTAGATATATTGTAATGGTTAGCTAGCATTAGAATTATAATTAGATCCCCTTTTTTTTGCCCATTTTGTTAGGCCTAGATGCCTAAAATAATGCCACTTTCCAAGATTAGATGGTCTCAGAGAATCGGCCGAAATGATATAAGCAATTGAGTTTGCAAGAGAGCACCTAGATCTACTGCTTGCAAGGTTTGGTTACGCAGATCAAACTATCTAATCTCATTTCATATAATCAATACAACTTTACAAAACTCCTACACAAATAATAAACAAATAAACTTTTTCAAATCCCAAACGAAAGATAATATTAAATAATTTAATTATAATAAAATTTTATTAAACTTTCAACTTTTATCTCATCTCATCTAATCTATATAACCTAACGAGGCAATCTAATTTGCTTAATTAGATATTCAATTGTCAATTCTCTGAGGATCATGAGAAAGAGAGGAATATCCACAATACTAATTCAGGACTCCATTAGTTTTGATAGCCTGTTAAAAAAAATTGCAAAAATACATGTTGTGTGGGCAATGGCTTATCTACTAGATGGCTTGAAATGACTACTTCACATTTGATGAGGATTTCTGATTTAACAGAATTCCTTAGGAGTGTGACGTCATATGCAAGAAGTAATTCCCATGTAAACAGATAAGTCCAAATACTCGGGATACCCGTTGACAAAAACCTTCGGCATTTACATTTCGTGTTCTTTAGCCACAACATCAGCCACAAGGATGCTGCCTGAGTCGCACCATCCACCTATAACATCCCTGTTGGGGCTCTGCAAGATCGGGTGAATGCAAAACTGTGAGATGACAAAACATTTCTGTTATCTCATGACAGCAATCTGCATTTATATTGACTCAAAGGGCAACTTAATTGATGCTGAGAATTGCTAAGAACAAAAGCATCTTGTATGTATGCTTGATGTAAAATTATTTGCAACACAAACTCAAAAGTCGGTTTCAAATTATGTGTCTACATACGTTTCTCGAGTCAAATTATATTCGGAAGAAATCAGATGTTATTTGTGAGCCTCATATGTGTAAGTGAATTTTTGATGGAAAACACATCCCGGCAAAGTTGGTTCAACCAGGTTGTCCAAACTGAATTGCATGCTAACCTTTAGATATATGCAAAACTAATATTTGGTCTAACTTCTTTATAAAAGCACATGCTTATACGTGCTAGTATGGAGAATTCGCAAGTCAGTAGTACCTTACTGAAACCAAGCCAGTTTGAGTCCCCCCTAAATGAAAACACCTTATTGCTTTCTTTCCACTGTCCACAAAGAACCTGCAAAATAAGATTTTTGATATTGAAGTTGCAGAGTACAATGAGAATCTTCTAGAGAAACTTTTAACAGTCACCTATGCAGAAATATGTTTTATGCGACTGGGTCATAACAAGACCAGTAGTACATCAACTATTTGACCAATTTCCTTTGCTAGATGCCTCTACAGCATATAACCTCATCCACCATCCCCTCTCTCCAACCCAATCCAAAAAGCCAAGGGTTACCTGATAGGGAAACTAGAGAGAAGAAGAATTTTACAAGCATAAGCTAGCATTTTCCATGTTTGTAGCATGCGCATGCAGCCCAATGTTGTAGTTTGGGATCATGATGGGAATTTTCTACTTAGAGATGTTTATTTAGGGCCCACAAGTACGAAAAATAAGCTTGCCTTGCAATTTATAAAAAAATGAAAAATTCATATCACCTTGCAATTTAGAATTAAAAAAAAGGACCTGGTTAGTTAAGTACCTATCTTCTGTTATATAAGAGAGAAATAAATCAAAGCAATTTCTGCTTTCCAAAAAACAAAAGAAAACCAGTCAAGACCATATAAACAAGCACTTTTCTCATTAGGTTAAACCATCTAGAGCTAAAAGTAACAAAAAACCAGAGCACAAAGAGAAAATGATTTAAGCTCCAGTATCGACAAGACCAATTACCTCATAGTCAACCCCTTGTATGTAGATATGGTCAGGATCAATTGATGAAAAAGCAAGCCCAGTAATCTGCAGTAAGAATGACACAACGGTTATCCCCACCCACAGTATCAAATACCAAAGAACATTAGAATCTCTGAAACTTCTGCAGCTTGATAGACAACAAGTGGAAATTTAATTGACCTTGGCAACAACAAACTCTGCACCATAAAAATAATTGTTGCGAACTGTTTGCATGTCAATCCTAAAATTCTTCACAGTTAATCCTTTTTTATGTGAACCAACTAACATATCATTTGGCCCAAAAAACCTCCTCTCTTCACTCTAAAATTTATAACCAGCTCCATACAAAAAAAAAATAGCAACCATTTATCTCAGAATGAACTGATCATCAAGGTTTGAGTCCCTAAAGTTGTTTGATACTGACCAAGGTACTGGCTGGGTAGAGTAAGGTCCTTGAACCGAGAGAGAGAGAGAGAGAGAGAGAGAGAGAGAGAACCGATTACATATTCACACCTTCTATCTATGAGCTTGAACTTGTATTTCCCCACGACCCCCAAAAGGCAACATTAATGGATAAGAAAGCAGATTTTATACAGAAAAAACAAAAGTAGGAAAAATATCTTGAGTAATCAAGACAACTTCTCCAGAAAATTATGGCTCTTGCACGGAACAGATAAACAAATATGTAGTAGAATACTCGTCATTGATTCCAATGGAAAATGCAGTAAAAACAAGAACTGTCCTTCAATCTTCAAAAGTTTTCACAGATTTGTTTAAAATCTACATTGTTTTAAAGGGCCCAAACAATGATAAAGACCAAGGTAGAGAGAGCAATTCATCTAATATAATGGCTGACCTCATATTTTGAGCAGTGCGTCCATCTTGATAGTGCTGACCATCTATATTCAAAATGTAAAAGACAAATCAGACTAATTTTTCTGTGAACTGCAGAAAAACTTAGTATTCCAATTTCTGTTCATGCATCTTCTGTGAAACCAAGTGGAACGTGGGAAACAAACATATACACCAACATAGAGAACAAAATTGATTTGCAAGTTGCAGACATGGTTAGCACTGATGTCTTTTTGCTTTTGTTGACCAACCTGCGAGGATCATATATGGTCACTGTACGATCAGCCCCACCCACTGCAACATTACCAGTTGAAGAACAACAACAGACAGCATAGAAGATGTCACCAGGGGAACTACAGATACGTTGTAGACAACCCCCATTTTCTTTCATTCTTAAGTCCCATATAGTCAGCTGCAGTACACCAGCAGATGAAGCAATGAAATCATGCAAATGAATCTCAGGAGCAGAGCTCATCAGGACATTGGGTAAAATAAAATGTATTAAAGCACAAAGTTGTACCTGGCAGCCTTCAGCAACAACTAATATAGAACTTTCATTCGCTAGACACTGATTTTGTATAAAGCTCAATGAAGATGGGTACCAGAGCCTGTAAGATAGCCACACACAATGTCCGAGAAGAAATGTTCACAAATTGGTAACAAACTCAAGGTAGCGCTCTGAAAAAATAAGAGAATCTTAGGCAAAACATTCACTTTAAAAACGATTATATTAAAAACAAAAGGGCTTGGCCCCAATATGTCTTTGGTAGTAAACTTCGATTATATGGAAGTATGAAGACAGTCCAGGGCTAGTTGTTCAAAATTTTCACTTCCATGCTCATCTAGGAGCACTTCATTTAATTAAAAAAATCATATGGATGTAGTTATAAATAGGATTAAAGAAAACATAATGGAACACTAATGATGATTCTATTACTTGCATATTACTTAAGAGAAAATAAATGAGAACATTAAAACATCAATTACTTACGTACGTAATGTGCGGACATGGATATCCTGGTCATAAACATCAACAGTTTTGCAGAAGCTACGTGCCACTGCAGCCTGGAATGGGATCAGTCAGCACAATAGGGACGGCCAGTGAGAAAAATCTAGAAGCACATAGAAATTTAAACCAGAAATGGAAAAAATGATTGGAAAAAGAGATATCCTTTATTTAGAAGAACTATATAAAAAATAGTCATACTTTTCCCTTTATAATTTTTATGAATGGATCCCATATATGTTTCCAATTGACAAGTAAAAAGAAATTAGCCTTTGTTACCACACAGCTTTCCTGTTTCCAATAAAAAAGAGCTAAAGAAGTATTACAGTCAACTCTGAGCAACAATCCAATAAAGCAAAGAACTGCATTATATAGAATGGATCTGTTAGCACTGGTCTTCTAGTTCAAAAATATCTGTAGTTGATTTCAGCATGCTTGTACCAACTGAAATGCAAGATGCAAACTTTACAATATCCTTTCGGATAGAAAATTTTAAGATGTAAATAATGATTTTAATCAAGAAAAATGGAGGCAACATGCTCAATATTTTAACAAGGTTAAACTTGGGCTTATGCCTATTTCTTTGGGAATAAAGTCTTTTACTACTTATCTAAAAAAAAAAAAAGAGTTTCCCTGCTGCGGATATTGATGTTTACTAGATTATGCCTGTTAAAGCTTAAATGAATTAATGAGAAAAATGAGGTACCATAGACCATTGACTTGGACTGAAACAGAGCCCTGCCCAGCTGCCCTCACCAACACCACCGTCTCTAGGCAATACCGAATATGTGACCCTGTTAATATCTGAAATTTCAGCAGTATTATAATACAAATAATCACTTCAACCATTCTTTTTATTAGCAAATCACTTCAGCCATTTAAAAGATTAAAATACAAAATAGAAATGAATTGAAAGCCAGCGGGAAAGCAAGAAGTATACATATAGTTTTAATAATTGAAATGGTATTCAATATACAGCATTACACTAGCATCCATCAAACTGAAAAACTAAGCTTTACAAGAGTTCAGAACTCAAAATGCTACAAAAAGTCCATAATCGCATTAATAACAGCTGAAGGAGTTCTTGCTGACTTTTTGGCATGATGGAATACCAATAATCAAATTAATCCAAACTAGCAAGCTTTGAAGAAACCCAAACCAGCATATTAGGCTCAAGTCACATACAGAACGCCAGCACAAGGAGGATGAAAGAGGAGGGCAAAGCAGTTACTAGAAAATAAATTGGTCCACTATATATATTTAAATAAATTTAGTTTATTTGTTGGAAGACGGGTGCTGTTGCCAAGTGAAATGACTAAAATAGCATACACTTGATGGATACAATCCATTTCAAATGAAATGGAGAGGATTTATTCGATATTGAGTAAGGTCCTACCTGCCTGTATCCACCACCATTACCAACTTGCCATAAGTAACAATCAACCTTTATTTTCCCCAAAAGAAAACTGGATATTTCTACTTATTTTTGGGTAGGCAATTCAAGTATGCTACCTATCAAACTGAAAGAGGGGCTGAATAAATAATCCCACAAAAAATTGCAAAAAGGAGAAGCAATATGAAATTTCATAATCTTTCAATTAAAACGGAAGAAATCCATAAAGGTTTAACATAAGTCTTCTATAATGGAAGCATCCTCAAATCAAGAATATCCCTCAAATTGAGCAACAAAAATAATAGCAGATTCTTAGCCTTCATTCAAAGATGTAACAGCCATTACTTTCCATGTTTATTCTCTGTAATTGATAGCCTTAATTCTAGGATACTTACTTAGAATAGCTCCTATTAACGTGTATTTATTTCCTCATATGAACTCTTGTAAGTTGTGTGTAATATTTTTCGAAACAGAGTAGTAATACAGAATTCAAAAATTCTCAAACTTCATCATGGTATCAGGAGAGTCTTCCTCTCACAAGAACTCGATCCCCAACCCACAACCCGATTTCCACTCCACCATCCCCAACCGATATCCCTCTTATTGCTCTCAACATCTCTACTCAAATAAACGAAAAACTCACACCATCAACCTACCCTCAGTGGCGTGCCCAATTTGAAGCCCTCCTAATTGGCTATAATCTACTTGATTATGTCACAGGTGACAATTCCCCCCCCCCCCTCGAGTGATTCCTCTACCACCACCAATCCACAGACAACCCACTGGATAAGACAAGATAAACTTATCCTCAGTGCCATCTTGGCATCTACTACCTCCACAATCACCCCATTCATTTCCGCTGCAAAAACATCCCAACAGGCATGGCAAAAATTGAATACCATGTACGTAAGCAAATCTCGCACTCGGGCCATGCAATTGAAAGAGGAGCTCACAATGATTAAGAAAGGGAATCAGACCATTCAAGAATACCTGCACACCGTCAAGGCTCTTGCTGACGAAATCTCCCTCATTGATCATTCCATTGCCAATGATGATCCTCACCTTGTACATCCTCAATGGATTGGGTAGCGATTTTCACGAAATCACAACACCCGTACGAGCACGGGAAAAGTCACTCGCGTTCAAGGAACTGCATGATCTGCTTGTAGGGCATGATGCCTACCTCTGATGCCTTGAAACCACCTCCCAGCAGCTGGTTGTGTCGGCCAACTATTCTAATCGTCGTCCTGCTTCTTCATCCAGTGGTCAATCTTCAAAGGGAAACTCCAGAAATGGGTTTGGCCAAAATGGGGATACTTCACGCCCAGAGTCTAATCAGGGCTCTTATCGTCCATCTGGAAGCCCAAATAATTTCAAGAAGTCCAATGGGCAACGTAAATACACTCCGAAGTGCCAAATCTGCGATGAACTGGGCCACATTGCGAAAAATTGTCCACGTCTGCACTTCGCTGAGCCCACTGCCAATTACGTTGTCACTTCGCTTGCAAAAGACAAAAAATGGATTATTGATTCTGGAGCTTCACACAACATTACTGGTGATTTGGCCAATTTATCCATTCACTCTCAGTACGACGGCACTGATGAAGTTGTCATAGGTGACGGTTCAGGTTTGCATGTCTCACACGTTGGCTCACTAATTCTCAAATCACCCACACGCACTTTTCATTTAAATGATACTCTTTGTGTTCCTAATATTAGCAAAAATCTCATTTCCATTCATCACTTCACCTCACAAAACAATGTCTTTGTTGAATTTCATCCATTGTTTTTCCTTGTTAAGGACAAGATCACGGGGACGGTTCTACTCAAAGGTGCGTGTGAAAATGGTGTTTACACTCTCCCAGAATCACTAGTGCAAGCTTTTCCAAAAATAGTTGCCAATGTACATGAACGAACTTCAATAAATGGTGGCACAAGCGTCTTGGACATCCCTCTCAAAAAATAGTTCATCACCTTGTTAAGCATTTTTCTCTTCCAATAATACAAGAAGAACATAGTTCTCATCTTTGTACCTCTTGTTCAATCAATAAAGCGCACAAACAACCATTTCAAGTCAACAACTTTCAAAGCTATGCACCCCTTGATTTAATTTACACTGATGTTTGGGGTCCCTCTAATACCATTGGTGTAGATGGATCAAGATATTATTTGATTTTGGTCGATCATTTTACAAAGTATATTTGGTTTTATCCCATGGAAACCAAATCCGGAGTTAGTATGATATTTCCTCAATTTAAACACCTTGTTGAAAATCGATTCCAATCAAAAATCAAAAGTGTCTACTTGAATAATGGTGGTGAATTTGTTGCCTTAAAAAAATATTTCTCCATACATGGCATAAGTCATTACACCACCGCTCCTCACACACCACAACAAAATGGTGTATCCGAGCGTCAGCATTGTCATTTGGTTGAAACGGGTCTTACATTTACATGATGCCTCTTTACCTCTCTCATATTGGCCTCATGCTTTTTCAACGGCCACTTACCTCATAAACAGACAGCCAACCCATCTCCTAAATAACAAATCCCCTTTTGAAGCATTATTTCATTAGCCCCCCAACTATCTTAAACTCAAAAAATTTGGGTGCTTATGTTTTCCTCTCACCAAGCCCTATAACACACATAAGCTGCAGCCCAAGGCAATTCCATGTTTGTTTGTGGGCTATTTCACAACCCAGAATGCATACAAATGTCTTGACCCACGAGCCCATAAACTCTATATATCTAGGCACGTTCTGTTTGACGAAAGTCAAACTCATTCTCTTCTTCGTTTGGACGAAATACAGACACTATCACCGTCCATTTTGCCTACGCCTACTATGCCGTTCACATCTCTGCCGCAACCACCGCCAGTGCCAACGAGAGGTAATGCCATTTTCGCCGCATCTCCAGATAACTGCTCTGACCTCTCTTCTTCTCCTCTTCGAGATATAGAATCCCCAAATTCATGCCCTAATTTCTCTCAATCACATGAGAACCTCCATCTCACCGCACTCACGCCATGACCACTCAGTCAATGAATAACATCCACAAGCCCAAACACTTCAATTCTGTGACTAAACACCCACTCCCATCAACCATCGAACTAACATGTGTGAGCCAAGCACTTCATGAACCTCACTAGAGACATGTTATGTCAAATGAGCTCACTGCCCTCATGTGTCATGGCACTTGGGATCTTGTTTCCCAACCCAAAAATTGTAATCCAATTGGTTGCAAATGGGTATTTCGTGTGAAACGAAAACCGGATGGTTCAGTTGATCGCTTTAAAGCGAGGCTTGTCGCCAAAGGATTCAATCAACGAGAAGGATTAGATTATAAAGAAACCTTCAGCCCAGTTGTAAAACCTGCAACCATTAGGACTGTCTTGACAGTTGCTGTAACGCAAGGGTGGTCATTAAAACAGTTAGATGTTAACAGCGCTTTTCTGCATGGTGATTTAAATGGGACCGTGTATATGATACAACCACTGGAATTCAAAGATGTCAACAAGCCAAATCATGTATGCAGGTTACGTAAGGCTATCTATGGCCTTAAACAGGCCCCAAGAGCTTGGTATTCAGCTCTAAAAATGGCAATTATGGGCCTTAGATTTCAAAATTCAAAAGTTGACTCCTCTCTCTTTATCTATTGTCAGAATTCTATTATATGCTATTTATTAGTATATGTGGATGATTTGGTTATCACTGGTAATAATCTGTACTATGTGTCTGAGATTGTTGCACAACTTGGTAAACAGTTTTCTTTAAAGGACATGAGACAGCTCCACTTTTTCTTGGGAATGGAGGTTATTTCTACAAAAACTGGACTTTTTTTGTCTCAGCACAAGTACATTCGAAACCTATTGTCTAAAACCAATATGATTGGTGCTAGAGATGTCTCAACCCCCTTGTCCACCACCACATCTCTCAAATTGGTTGATGGTACTTCATCTACCAACAGTACTGAGTTTCGAAGTGTTATTGGTGCCCTTCAATATCTGTCCCTCACCCAACCGGATGTTTCATTCTCTGTAAATAAACTTTCTCAATTTATGCACAAGCCTACAGTGATACATTGGACAGCTGCAAAGCGACTTCTTCGCTATTTAAAGCACACTATATTTCATGGACTTCACATAAAAAAAAACTCTAGCTTTGAACTTCTTACATACTCTGATGCGGATTGGGCAGGCAACTATGATGATCGGACCTCCACCTCCACATATATCTCATTTCTTGGTGTCAATCCTATATCTTGGAGTTCAAAGAAGCAAAGGGCAGTGACAGGTTCATCCATTGAAGCAGAATATAGAGCTCTCGCCAATGCAGCCTCCGAGACATCATGGCTTCTCTCATTATTCAAGAAACTCGGTTTGCCTTTATCTGGACAACCCAAGCTGCTCTGTGATAATTTGGGTGCGACTCATCTAAGTTTTAATCCAGTCCAGCATTCTCGAATGAAACATATTCAGATTGATCTTCATTTTGTCCGAGATATGGTTCAATGTGGAGTTCTAAATGTTCATCATGTTAACACCCAAGATAAGCTGCTTGATCTTCTAACAAAAGGTCTCTCACGCCAAAGGACAGAACTTCTTAGAGACAAGATTGCTTAGTTGATGGCAGCTCTATCTTGCGGGGGCGTATAACGGAAGCATCCTCAAATCAAGAATATCTCTCAAATTGAGCAACAAAAATAATAGCAGATTCTTAGCCTTCATTCAAGGATGTAACAGCCATTAATTTCCATGTTTATACTCTGTAATTGATAGCCTTAATTCTAGGATACTTACTTAGAATAGCTCCTATTAACGTGTATTTATTTCCTCATATGAACTCTTGTAAGTTGTGTTTAATATTTTTTGAAACCGAGTAGTTATATAGAATTCAAAAATTCTCAAACTTCATCATCTTCATTACCTGGAGTATAAACAGCTAATTAATTATAAAGGGAACCCTACCTTTGCCAGTTGTATCTTGTTTAGATACAATAAGGTGACCAAACGAATCTACACTTCCCAACATTAAGTAGCCAGAACCTGAAAATATCAAATCTAGTCAATAAGTACTAGCAAATGTATCACTGCAAGACATGCTTCAACATTAGCAAATGGCCTTGAGCAAAGTGGAGGACCCACTTACTCTCAGTTTCTGTAAGCACAATACTCTGAATTTCTGAACGATGGGGACAGCGGTTAACCATGAAAGAGTCCATAACCTAAATGAATTCATATCATACACGAGCGTTAACACATGAATAAAATAATAGAGATGAACATTAAAAGAAGCAGGCATGGAGTCACAGGCATCCGACATGTCAAGTAATATCAAGCCTATATGAAGATGGCCAATAACAAATGATTTCATACCTGAGTCTGCACAGGGATCAGAAGGCTTTCCTTTCCTTTGCTCACAAAAGTATCTTCTAGAGGTATCTAAAAAAAATATCAACAATAAATCATTTCCTTAATGAAAGAAATTACTTGGAACATGTCCAAGAAAGAAAAAGAAAAACCCATCAGAATAATGCCTGAGACAAACAAACCACCAGTTTGTTCCGAAATAACTCTACTGAAGGTTTTTCTTTCATTTGTAGAGCGCACACAAATTAAAGTTAGCGCCAAAGTTCAACATTGTACAAACAGCTGAATAATAAAAAAAGGTTGATACTCATTTAAACTTAAAACTTTACACCAAGTTCAAAACCCAAAAGCAAGCATTCATATATGTTGAACCCAAGGTTTCAAGTCTCGTATTTACGTATAAATTTTGATGATAACAAATAATATTGAAAACTCAAGCTCAAGTTGTCTATGCATGAAGGGAGCTAAACACATCAAGAAATCAAGCATGAGCAAGAAAGATATCAAGTCTACAAATGAAGCTCATAGATTATTTTTGTACATCTCTTGATAAAATTAGAAATTGGATTAAGGCTCCAAATTACTCTTTTTTCTCATAAAACATCAAATTACTTTTTCCACATATGCAAGACATTTTTAAATATCTTAGTTTTGAAAATTATGTTTTTCACATGTGCATAACACCATCAAACAAAATAATTTCGAAAATTATATTTTTTTATAAAAACTTGATTTTATAAGATGATTGATTATCATATTTGACATGTGCATATTTTGTTTGAAAGTCTTGAAGGGAGGTGGTGTGTTTTTTTGACTAATGCAAAAGGTAGATGATTTTGTTTGAGAATCTTAAAGGGTGGTTGTGTGTTTTTTTGACAAATATAAAAGATAGATGATTTGTTTGAAAATCTTAAAGGGTGGTTGTGTGTTTTTTTGACATATGCAAAAAGAAGATGATTTGGTTTGAAAAATAAATCATGCTCATTTTGTCTTGTATGAAAAGCAAAAGATTAGGTTTGATTTCTTTGAAAAATGAATGGAGTTGTCTTTGACAAATGCAAAAAAGAAATATTTGAATTTGAATTTTTTGAAAAGTGAATAGTGCTCTTATTTGACATGGGAATCTTTTCAAATTTGAAATTGAAGACTCATTTACCTATAAATAGCTCACTTGAGTTTTGTAAAAATCACAACAAGAGCTTACACATCTATTGCTAAATTTTGCATCATTCTTTCAAAGCTCTCATTCTCTCTTTTCTAAAGTTTTGAGCCTTAATTCTTGTTCTTGTTGAGAGAGATATAGTTTGTGCTGTATTGTTCTTATTTCACTCATTGAGGAGTGTTTTCTGATAGCCTACCCACTATCAATTCTTGTATCAGTAAGAGGGTGTGTATAACCCTTGTGTGTGTAGAAGGTGTTCTACACGGGGAATAGTTAAATCACCAAGTGTGAGGTGATTGGAAGTAAGAGGGTGTGTATAACCCTTGTGTGTGTAGAAGGTGTTCTACACAGGGAATAGTTGAATCACCAAGTGTGAGGTGATTGGAAGTGTAGAGGGTGTTCTACACGGATTCTTTGGAGCGGTGCTGCTCAAAGGTGTAATAGGTTTCTATCTCCACCTAAAGGAGATTGAATAGTGGATTTGGGAATTCTCAAGGGGTAGCTTGAGGCGAGGACGTAGGCAGTGGGGCTGAACCTCGTAAAAATACTGTGTTTGCTTTCTCTTACCCTACTCTTTATATTTCCTACTGCTTTATATTTTGGTTATATTTTATATTGTATATTTAGTTTATAAGTATTAATTTTTTAATATAACCCAATTCACCCCCCCCTCTTGTGTTAGTCATCTGGGCAACAAGTGGTATCAGAGCTAGAGCTCTATTATAAGATTAACTATCTTTTGAGTTAAGATCTTATGGCTAACATTGCAGCTTCATTTGGTGAAGGTCAATCTAGCAGTCGGCCTCCACTCTTTTGTGGAGACAATTACTCATTCTGGAAAGTTAGAATGAAAATATTCCTTCAGGCTCAAGGTCGAGAAATCTGGAAATGCATTGTAAATGGACCTTATATTCCAACAAAAGTGATTGATGGAGTAAAGGTCAAAAAGGAAGAAGAAGAGTTTGATCGTGAAGACGATAGACTTTATACTTTAAATTTAACTGCTATGAATTTATTATATAATGCTCTCAATGGTAATGAATTTAATAGAATAATGACTTGTACTACAGCAAAGGAAATTTGGGATAACTTGGAAGTTACTTATGAAGGAACTTCTCAAGTCAAGGAATCAAAAATTTATATTCTTACTCATGAATATGAAATGTTTAAGATGAATGATGATGAATCTATTTCTAGTATGTACACTCGTTTTACTAACATCATAAATAGCTTGACAACTCTTGGCAAAGTTTATTCCAAAGTGGAGATAGTAAGAAAAATTCTCAACTCTCTACCAAAACGTTGGGAATCAAAAGTGACAGCGATTCTTGAAACTAGAGACCTCAAGAAGCTCGAAGTAAATGAACTCATCGGGTCACTTATCACCCATGAGTACACATTGAAAAGAGGAGAAGAAGAAGGAAAGTCAAAGAAGAGCTTGGCACTTAAAGTTGTTCCACATGAAAGTGAAAGTGATGAAGATGAGGAAAATGACGACAAATATGAAGAAGTTGCGATGATAACAAGAAGAATTCAGAGGTTCTTAAAGAAAAATAAAACTCCTCCAAGGAAATCTTTCAAAAAGTTTTCCAAGAAAGATTCAGGTAAAAATGACACTTTAATTTGTTATAAATGCAATAAACCTGGTCATATCAAGCCAGATTGTCCTCTGCTAAAGAAAGATCGAAACAAAGGCAAAAAGGCAATGAAAGCTACGTGGAATGATGATTCAAGTAGCTCAGATAGTGAAGCAAGCAATGGAGAATCAGGAAATCTTTGTCTTATGGCTAAAGATGACATTGAGGTAACAAATTTTGATAATATTGAAGATCCTTCATATGAAGAATTGCAAAATGTTTTAGAAGAAGTATATGAGGAATTTGAAAATTTGGGTATCAAGTATACTGTTTTGAAAAAGAAAAATTCTTCTTTAACAAACGAAATTGATATTTTAAGAAAAGAAAATATTGTTTTGAAAGATGAAAATTTTGAATTGAAGAAAAAGAAAACTGATTTAGAAAATATTATTGAAAACTTTACGAATGGAAAAAGAAATTTTGAAAAACTTCTTGGTAGTCAAAGATGTGTTTTTGATAAGGCAGGCTTGGGATATATGCCAAAACAAAAATACAAACCTTATAAAAACTTCTTTGATAATCCTTCTACATCAAAGTCCAATATTCAAAATTCTTTTCATAAAAATAATTTTGTTAAAAAAGGATACTATTATAATCACTCAAGTTCTTCATATATGTCACATACTATTTGTAATTTTTGTAATAGAAATGGTCATAATTATTTTGCTTGTCCTATTAGAAGAAAACATACAATGACTATTAGGGCCATATGGGTACCTAAAAATCTTATTTCTTCTAATACTAATAAATAAAGGACCCAAAGAACTTGGGTACCAGGAATTATTTTTAATTGCTTTTGTAGGTATGCATGAAGTATTCTACAGGTAAAAATAAATGATTTTTAGATAACGGATGCTCAAGATACGTGACAGAAGACAAAACTAAATTCATTGACTTCACTTCTAAAGAAAAAGGATGTGTGATATTTGGAGACAATTCAAAAGGAAAGATCATGGAAATAGAAGGAAAGATCATCAAGACTTAGTACAAGATGCAACCAAATAGTGGAAACATGTGAAAGATCATCCAGCGGAATAAATTCTAGGAGAACCTTCACGAGATGTAAGTACTCGATCATCTTTTAGAAATATTTGCAATCATACTGCTTTTCTATCTTAGATTGAACCTAAAAATATTGATGAAGCACTTATTGATGAATCTTAGATTCTAGCTATGTAAGAAGAGCTTAATCAATTTGAAAGAAATGATGTTTGAACACTTGTTCCTAAACCCAAAAATCATACTATTATTGGAACAAAATGGGTTTTTAGAAACAAGAAACATGAGTCCGGAGTCATTACTAGAAATGAGGCTCGACTAGTGGTCCAAGGTTTCAATCAAGAAGAATGAATCAATTATGATGAGACATATGCACCAGTCACAAGATTAGAAGCTATTCGAATGCTACTTACATATGCTTGTTATAAAGACTTCAAACTTTTTCAAATGGATGTTAAAATTGCTTTTTCAAACGGTTTTATAAATGAAGAAGTATATGCTGAGCAACCTCCAGGTTTTGAAAATCATATTTCTCTAAATCATGTTTTCAAACTCACAAAAGTACTATTTGGACTCAAACAAGCTCCTAAAGCGCGGTACGAGAGATTCAGTAGTTTCTTGATTGAAAAAGGCTTTTTAAGAGGAAAAATTGATACAACTCTTTTCATTATATACGAAAATGATGATATTCTTTTGATTCAAATTTATGTTGATGATATAATATTCGGTGCTACTAATGAAAATATGTGCCAAGTTTTTGCTAAGACTATGCAGGAAGAATTTGAAATGAGCATGATGGGAGAGCTTATATTCTTTCTCGGATTGCAAATTAAGCAAGCAAAAAGTGGGATATTCATCAATCAAAATATATTAAAAAATTGCTGAAGAAGTTTGGGATGGAAGGTGCTAAGGAAACTGGAACACCAATGAGCTCATCCACTAAACTTGATAAAGATGAATCCGGTAAACTAGTTGATTCGAAGGTATATCGAGGTATGATTGGTAGCTTATTATATTTGACAACCGGTAGACCAGATATTATGTTTAGTGTATGTTTATGTGCACGTTTTCAATCATTTCCAAAATAATCTCATTTGATTGCAGTCAAGCGGATTTTTAGATATTTTGCCAATACCATTGACTTAGAGTTATGGTATCCTAAACACATTATTTCGATCTTATTAGTTATTCAGGTACCGATTATACTGGTTCTTTGAAATAAGATATCATTTTTTTGAGATCATGTGCAGAAAAGGCGATATAGTACTGGAGTTCACAAACACACACGATCAGTTAGCAAATATATTCACAAAACCCTTACCAGAAGATAGATTATTTATGATTAGAAGAGAAATAGGTATGATGCATGTTATGAATATCTCTTGAAAGATAGATCAGAGTTCATAAAAATAGAGAGATATTTTTTTAAATACTTTTACATAAACTTGAGGTTCTTAGCCTCATGTTTGAGACGCTCATTCTCTTCATACAATATCATGTCATCCCTATCCATGGGAACTGGCAAGCGGAATGAAGAATCCAATAGAGATTTCAACTTTTTATTCTTCTGCCGAAGGATTCCTTCCCTTGTGTGAGACTCTTGAACAATTCGTTGAAGTACAACAATTTGTTCTTTAAGCTTTTCAACCTCATGATTTTTGACTTGTAGCCGCTGGGAAAAAGCGACAATAGAGGATGAGTAGCGAGTCCCGAGACTCACCAAGTCGTAGATAGCATCGGAGTCTGGCTTATTAGCCAAACTGTTGTTCTCTTGCTGCAACATGGCACCAATGGTAGCTGCAGAAAGGACATGAGATTGAGATGTAGAATACCTCATGGATGCATCTAGAGGAATATTAGAAGAATAAGCCATTGAGAAAAGAATTGAAAACTTAAAACGAGAATATTGAAGGAATGCAGATGAGTTATAGAGATGAGAATAAGATTTGATGCAAATCGGATGAACTTTAAAACTGATTTTATAGAGATAGCATAAAGAACAAGACAAACTATTGTCTCTTCAAATCTTATTAGTCAAAAGAAATATAAGATATGCTGGACACACATTGTCAAAAGTTTTCTTACTAGAAAAACGGTTCTCTGCTCCTATCATGGCATTGACGGCCTTAGGAGAGAAGATTGATGGTTGATGCGTCAAGGGTTCCTGATTCAAGTCTGGAACATTAGTGGAAGAGAATTGTTCGGCCATTCTATCGTTATGGAGAAACAGAACTTAGGTCAAGAAGCAATGTTTTTTTTTGGTATTCGATTGGTGAAAATGATTTTTTTTATAGAAACTCAGAGCCTTCAAACCCGTTTGTCAACAACATCAGGCGATTGATCTGCTTTCGCACCGACTGCTAGAGCTAAGCCTCCAACCTTTACAGGTTTTGTCAGATACGCGTGGCTCCGCACCAAATTGCCAGAGTTAGACTTCCAACATTTGCAGGTTTTGTCGGACATGCATGGCTCCGCACCGCATTGCCAAAACTAGGCCTGCAGCTTTTGCTGTCTTTGTCGGACACGAATAATTTTAATTATTCATCTTCAAATCTCCGAAACATCTAATTCGTCAATAACATCAAGCAGATTTAAATCTTCTTCCGCACCGAGATGATAAAATTCGGCTTCAACGTTTGCAACTTTTGTCGGACACGGGTGGTTCTAATTTCTACAGTCTCTACTAACGCAACGTTTTATTTGTCTATTGGTTATTGCAGGAATATATCTTATTGATCTAATTATGATTCCTTTTTAATGATGCCAAAAGGGGGAGAAGTCTTATACTAGTATTATACTACCCTGTTATATATGCTAGAATCATGTTTATATTTTTCTTGAAATACTAACGCATATTTTCAGGGGGAGCTTAAGTATTACTGCAGGTCGCAGATTTCTACTAAGTATTTGTCATCATCAAAAAGGGGGAGATTGTTGAACCCAATGTTTCAAGTCTCGTATTTACGTATAAATTTTGATGATAACAAATAATATTGAAAACTCAAGCTCAAGTTGTCTATGCATGAAGGGAGCTAAACACATCAAGAAATCAAGCATGAGCAAGAAAGATATCAAGTCTACAAATGAAGCTCATAGATTATTTTTGTACATCTCTTGATAAAATTAGAAATTGGATTAAGGCTCCAAATTACTCTTTTTTCTCATAAAACAACAAATTACTTTTTCCACATATGCAAGACATTTTTAAATGTCTTAGTTTTGAAAATTATGTTTTTCACATGTGCATAACACCATCAAACAAAATAATTTCGAAAATTATATTTTTTTATAAAAACTTGATTTTATAAGATGATTGATTATCATATTTGACATGTGCATATTTTGTTTGAAAGTCTTGAAGGGAGGTGGTGTGTTTTTTTGACTAATGCAAAAGGTAGATGATTTTGTTTGAGAATCTTAAAGGGTGGTTGTGTGTTTTTTTGACAAATATAAAAGATAGATGATTTGTTTGAAAATCTTAAAGGGTGGTTGTGTGTTTTTTTGACATATGCAAAAAGAAGATGATTTGGTTTGAAAAATAAATCATGCTCATTTTGTCTTGTATGAAAAGCAAAAGATTAGGTTTGATTTCTTTGAAAAATGAATGGAGTTGTCTTTGACAAATGCAAAAAAGAAATATTTGAATTTGAATTTTTTGAAAAGTGAATAGTGCTCTTATTTGACATGGGAATCTTTTCAAATTTGAAATTGAAGACTCATTTACCTATAAATAGCTCACTTGAGTTTTGTAAAAATCACAACAAGAGCTTACACATCTATTGCTAAATTTTGCATCATTCTTTCAAAGCTCTCATTCTCTCTTTTCTAAAGTTTTGAGCCTTAATTCTTGTTCTTGTTGAGAGAGATATAGTTTGTGCTGTATTGTTCTTATTTCACTCATTGAGGAGTGTTTTCTGATAGCCTACCCACTATCAATTCTTGTATCAGTAAGAGGGTGTGTATAACCCTTGTGTGTGTAGAAGGTGTTCTACACGGGGAATAGTTAAATCACCAAGTGTGAGGTGATTGGAAGTAAGAGGGTGTGTATAACCCTTGTGTGTGTAGAAGGTGTTATACACAGGGAATAGTTGAATCACCAAGTGTGAGGTGATTGGAAGTGTAGAGGGTGTTCTACACGGATTCTTTGGAGCGGTGCTGCTCAAATGTGTAATAGGTTTCTATCTCCACCTAAAGGAGATTGAATAGTGGATTTGGGAATCCTCAAGGGGTAGCTTGAGGCGAGGACGTAGACAGTGGGGCTGAATCTCGTAAAAATACTGTGTTTGCTTTCTCTTACCCTACTCTTTATATTTCCTACTACTTTATATTTTGGTTATATTTTATATTGTATATTTAGTTTATAAGTATTAATTTTTTAATATAACCCAATTCACCCCCCTCTTGTGTTAGTCATCTGGGCAACAATATACACTCGACTTCCCACTGTACCGGATAAACCCAATATAGTGTGGCTCCTATCGCACAAACAAGCAAGCAGCGTCTGTTTGTGTACCTGGAGTTTGTAAATGTGGGAACCAGAGGCGACGTAGGCCCAACAGGAAGAACCGTCCACACTAACCTGCCGAGGCAACAAACAGTATTAAAATTGAATCAAATGGCGCCATAGAAAAAGAGAAGAGCATACATGGAGGGCAAGACGCGTGGACTGGAGGTTTCCAGGAGAGGGATGCTCAATGAGCGCAGACGGCACCACCGCCTTCCTCAGACTCCGCGCCTCCAACATCTTTCCGTCTCTCTGTGTGGAAGTGTCTGTGACCCTGTGTATATGTGACAGTTGGGAGAAGAAGGTTTATTGGGAGTTTCGTTAACGATAGTAAAGGAGGGTTTTTTTTTTCGTGTGAACGTTACAAAATACTGGGCTCTCACGCATTGACCAGTACAGGGACGGACATTCACGCTGGTTTTAACTTTTGAGCCTCTGCAACATCATCTTCACGGCACCCACCATGATTTTTTTTTTTGTTTTTCCCTTTAATTTCTTTTAAGATCTTATTTTTTTTTTAAATTGAGTAAATATAAAATATTAAATATTAAATAAAATATTATAAAAATATTTTTTTATTAATTTTATTTTAATATTTGAAAAAATTAAATTATTTATTTTAATTTGTTTATAAATTTAAAAAAATTATAATAATTAGATTAAATGAAATGAGTTAGGTTGAGCTAAATTCGAAAAACAAGCTTGGCCTAAGAAAAAAATAAAAAGAAATCATGTTTGGTTTACTTTTCAAACTCTTATGCCCAGTTTGAAATTTAAATTTAACTGATATTAATTTAATTCAATCTAATTTTAAATTGAATTTAACAATTAAATATTTAATTTTTAAATTATTAAATTCATTTTAATTCAAGATCTCTTTATACGTGAAACTCACAAATTTTTTCAACTCAACACTTCTTTATAAACACGATTTACAAACTTTTCAAATTTTTCATTAATACATATTAACTCATCTTAATATAAAACACAATCAATTTAGATAAGATCGTGAGCCTTATTTTTCTAATAGAAACAAAATGTAGAAGAGGTAAAATGTAAGGAATACAAAGCAAACTTGATTTTGATAGTAGTTTCATAGTAGACTGTATTGGCAAGAATGGAGGCTTAGTTGCAATACGGACTAATGACCTCACAATCGAATTAGACTCATACTCTCTAAACCACATCTCCTTAAAAATTAAGATTAGGCAATCTAATAATTTTGGGATTATCATTGGTTTTTATGGACAACCAGTTGTCGCCAAAAGAAAGGAGAGCTAGAGCCTCTTCAAACTCCTTAAACTCAAGAACAATCTGCCATGGTTGTGCTCTGGTGATTTTAATGAGATAATTCTCAAGGTGACAAAATTGGCCAAGCATTAAGGCCTCTTAGGCAGATGTAAAACTTCAAGCCTTTATGAACTGTGACCTAGGCGATTTAGGATATGACTGAACTAAACTTACTTGGTGTAACAAGAGAGAATCCTCTGAGTTTATTAACGAGAGGCTTGATAGAGCACTTGTTAATTGTGAGTGGCAAAATCTATTCTCTATAAATTCAGTTATAGTGTTGTCAGTCCAATGCTCGAATTATAATCCTTTGATCATTTCTAAACGGGATTTTGAGCCTACTTTCTTCCCTAACAAGAAGGTTTTCAAATTTGAGACAGTTTGGTCAAAACAAGAAAAATGTATTGAAGTTATCAAAAATGCTTGACAAGGTGTTGGGCAGTTAGGTTCCAAGTCTGAGATCACAAGGAGGGACGTTGTGAGATGTAAATTTCAATTAAAGGAATGGTATTAAGTAGAGAGGAACAACAAACTAAACATGTTTAAGCATAAAAGGGAGGATCTGAGATCTCTGCAAGACAACAACTGTGGCCAGCTAAATGAGTAAGTCAAGACTTTCCAAAGAGATATAGATGCTCTTTTGGAGGAGGATGATGTAATTTGAAGGCATTGAGCAAAACAAAGGTGGTTGCATGAAGGTAACATAAACATAAAATTTCCACAAATGTTCTACACAGAGAAAGTAAAAGAACTTCTTTAATAAAATTTAAATGAAATAGGTTCTATTATAACCACTCAAGAGGAAATTGGAAGGGAATTCCAAGTTTTTTATATGCAACTTTTCGAGATACTCCTCAGATCCTTTAGTTCAACCATTCCTACTTATAGCATGGAGATTTTCAAAATCTCCAAGGTTCTACTTAGGAGTATCAATAGACTTATGCAAACCTTTTGGTGGGAACACAAAGAACAAAAGTAAAAATTTATTGAATGAGTAGGAAAGGACTAGGGGTCTCAAAACAAGAAGTGCTAAGTTAACCCTTCAAGCCAAACAAAAATGGAGCTTATTACAAAATTCTTCTTCTGTGACTTCCTAAATATTACAAGCTAAGTATTTTAATGGCTCAAATTTTCTAAGTGCTAAGTTGAAAAAAGGTGACTTATTTGTTTGGTGAAGTCTAATAGCTACACAACCATTACTCAGTAAAGGACTCATCTAGAAAATAGGAAATGGATCATCAGTTAACATATGGGGTGATTATCTAAATTCTTATAACTCAATGTAATAGCCTTAACCAGTTAACATAGTGATGCACAACAGATAGAAAGTTCTTAATAAGATTTGTTTATCATCTTTGAGGTTCACTGACAATAAATACTACTAGACAACCATTAAAATCATAGAATCCATCTAAAATCTGGAATGCATTATGGAAGTTGCATATTCCCCACTCGATCAAGATCTTTCTATGGAGAGCAACAAATGATTTACTCCTTACAAGAGTCAATCTGGCCAAGAGCAAAGTAATTGACAACCCAAAAATTCTTAATGCCCCCTCTGTCACTAGTTTTTCGAATCAGTCTTCCATGCTCTGTGGTCTTGCAAGGCAATCCAAGATATCTGAAGCAGCTATTCAAGAAAATTGCAAAAGTGCACCATAATGAAGTGCCATTTTACAGAGATATTAAAGCATATCTTCCTTGCAAGTTTAGAGGCAAACATAGCAGAAGCAGCTTATGCTTTTACATTTATTTAGCGGAGGATAAACAAATTAGCTTTCCAATCCCTTTTCCTTTTCCCTCAACAGGTCTTATAGTAGGTTCACTCGAATTTGGCAAATTTAAAACTCTTAAGGAGTTTAAAAACAGAAGGTACTTCACAAGACCTTGAAGATTGTGGCCCATTATCAATTGTACAAACTCCTTACCAACCATTACAAAATCAATTGGGATGCAACTATTGATAAAACCAAATGCAAGATAGGCATAGGAGTTATTATTAGGGATAGCCAAGGTAGTGTCATAGCCACCTTGCAAGCTTCTAGAGACCCGTTCCCAAATTCTCTTCTAGGGAAGTTGTGGCAGCTTTGAGAGCAACCTTTTGCTACATTGAGCTAGGCCAGAATTCCAACTTAATTCTAGAGGGGGACTCTTTGTTAGTCATGGAAGCTCTCAAAAGTAAAGATGAGAAGGAGGCTCTGTTGGTTTGATCATCCAAGATACAATAAAGCTTTTGTCTCAAATTAGTAAATGGTGTGGCATATTGTTCGGCCCAAAAAGCCTTGATTTATCTTAGGAAAGCATCCATATTGAAACTTTCCCACTTTGCATTAAAAACATTCTATGAATGAAAATGATCGAATATCTTTCTCTAAAAAATAAAAAATAAAAAATCTTAAATAGATCCTATTAAAAACATTTATGAATGAAATGATCCAGCGCCTTTCCCTTAAAAGAAAAAAAAAAATCTTAAATAGATCCTACAAAACTTACTTTACTGTGACCTAAATTACAAATCTAACGTGACAGATCAATTGCAAAATAGACTGATTGAATAATGCCTCCGAAAATTGAAAAATAGATTGAGCCAGTGCTGATCGAAGATTCAAATTCAATTGATTATTCTTATTCAGTCGACATAAAGATGATTGCTATAGCAGTTGAGCCTCAATTTATTATCATGATCGCTTTCTCTTAATTTTTTTTCCTCTGTTAATTTTGAAAACAAAATGCAGTTTTATTGGAAAAATTATTGATCATGCTAAATTTTGAGTGACCCGAACGTATTAAATTACTGTCAATGAGACCCGTTCACAGTTAAATAAGGAACGAACATCTGATAGCTGGAAAAAACATTAAAGAAACATCACCACAATACATCACTTCCACCCCTAAAATCTAATTGCTGATATGAGAAGAATATTCAAGAACACATTATTAATTTAATGGTGAACATGGTACTTGTCAATCCAGAGTGCACTATATTAATTAATTGAAAGATAACAACCTTTTAATAGTACATACAAAAAGAACACTATGTTTATCCAACAATCCATTATTCAACACCTAGCATGTGCAAGAGTGTCTATCCCATGACTGGAAAACTGCACCATTTCATTATTTGGGACCTCCAAAAATCCTTCAGAAGAACATCCTCGACTCCATGGAAGTGGGATAATGTCTTGCTCAATATCTCAAAATGTATGCATTCCCGGGCATCAATCTTCTATGACCTCGGTTCCTCAAGCAAGGGCAACCACAACCATGACCCTTCTCTTATCTGTTTGAACTGATTGAGGAGCAGAAAGCCTCCAAAAGAACTAACAACTCAAAATAAAAGATTTTGACAAGACCAAAAGAGATTGGTGTAAAAGAAACGCCCTCAATTTCATAGCTTAGAAAAGATCATCTACAGTTAAAGCTATTGGCTTTCATGATAGACCTCTTCACACCATCACATTACACACATTCACGCCCACATACACAAAAGGAATTTCATTTTAAAAAGGGAATTGATGGTGTGAAAAGCTCAACCATGAATAAAACCATGCGACCGTTCAATACTCAATTAGTCATCCATCTTTGGGCAAAATGGGTGAGGGTTATGGATCTGAATTGAATCCATCAGGCCAAACCCATGGGCTATATTCAACAAACCTATGAGTAACTCCCAAGTGCTCAGGTAGGGAAGCGAATACTAGAGATTTTAATAATTTCTTCAACTGTGACTTGAAAAATACAACACATCAGGGTTAAAGAACAAAAAGCATTGAGCTCAAACCCCTCAGATCTCAGAGCTAGAAGAAGCTCATGATTCTCATTGAAAGCCATTCAACATCTCAAATGGTTATGTAAAGAACAATAACCACCACCTTCCGTACCAAAACCTGCTAATAATAATAATAATAATAATAATAATAATAACTGCGACAGAAGAAGAAGAAGAAGAAGAAGAAGAAGAAGAAGCAGAAGCAGCAGCAGCAAGTAAATGGTAAGCAGGTGTCGAGATGGAGGCTAATAATGAAAAATCAAAGCATCTCTTCAATGAGTGTTCATCATCAGGCTGATGTAAATGATTGTAAAGCTTCAATCATACATACCATAAAGTTATCATGAGTATTTTACCTTCAACTAAAAGGTTCAGCAACACCTACAATAAGCAATTTGGTTTTTTTTTTTTTTGGGGGGGGGGGGGGGGGGGTTGTGGGGGAGGGGCTGGGCTACATCCCAACGAGGTATGCATGCAAGTAAAAATCAAACAAGTGAGCTGCAACATAGAGTAGCAGATGAAGAAAAATAGTGGACCACTTGAAGACAATAGGCATTTTAAGATTCATAGAATTTACACATTAGATTTAAAATTGATCGGGATAAAGGAATCATCCAGCTAGCGTAGATGACAAGGTAACTTAGACGAGAAGATCTAAAACTCAAATAGCATCACATATATGTAAATTTCATGTTAAAAGCCCTCAGATCTCATAGCTATATAGGGTCATTGTCAGTATAAACATCAGAATTTCACCAGGAGCCCTTCCATATCTTCAGTCACCATATGAGAAAGAAAAGAAAGAAAGAGTGAGAGAGAGAGAGAGAGTGATGATGATGGTAAAGCTGGAAATGAAAATCGATGTAACCACTCCACAAATTGAGTTTTCCATCATTGGGAAAATGCAGATGCATTCACATATAAAAAAGAGTTCTAGGGCTACTTAAGGTTCAATTACTGCACTTATAAAAAAGGTTAAGTTACAGCAAAGATGCAAATAACACCATCACCAACCCAACAATATATTCTCAATATAATAATCAATTACTATGATTTGAAAAGGGGAAAAAAAAAAAGAAAAAGGGGGGGGGGGGGGGACTACATCCCAACGAGGTATGCATGCAAGTAAAAATCAAACAAGTGAGCTGCAACATATAGTAGCAGATGAAGTAAAATAGTGGACCACTTGAAGACAATAAGCATTTTAAGATTCATAGAATTTACACCACATTAGATTTAAAATTGATCGTGATAAAGAAATCATCCAGCTAACGTAGATGACAAGGTAATTTAGACAAGAGGGTCTAAAACTCAAATAGCATCACATATATGTAAATGTCATGTTAAAAGCCCTCAGATCTCATAGCTATATAGGGTCATTGTCGGTATAAGCATCAGAATTTCACCAAGAGCCCTTCCATATTTTCAGTCACCATATGAGAAAGAAAAGAAAAGAAAAGAGAGAGAGAGAGAAAGAGAGAGAGAGAGTGATGATGATGATGATAGTAAAGCTCGAAATGAAAATCGATGTAACCACTCCATAAATTGAGTTTTCCATCATTGGGCAAATGCAGATGCATATAAAAAAGAGTTCTAGGGCTACTTAAGGTTCAATTACGGGACTAAAAGGTTCAATTATTGCAAAGATGCAAATAACAGCATCACCAGCCCAACAATATATTCTCATACATTAATCAATTAAAAAGGGGAAAAAGAAAAATAAGGGGGGAGGGGGGGGGGGGGGCGCTACATCCCAATGAGGTATGTATGCAAGTAAATCAAGCAAGTCAGCTGCAACACATAGTAGCAGATGAAGTAAATAGTGGACCACTTAAAAGACAACATGCATTTTAAGATTCATAGAATTTACACCACATTAGATTTAAAATTGATCAGGATAAAGAAATCATCCAGCTAACGTAGATGACAAGGTAATTTAAACTCAAATAGCATCACATATAAGTAAATGTCATGTTAAAAGCCCTCAGATCTCATAGCTATATAAGGTCATTGTCGGTATAAACATCAGAATCTCATCAAGAGCCCTTCCATATCTTCAGTCACCACATGAGAAAGAAAAGAAAAGAAAGAAAGAAAGCAAGAGTGAGAGAGAGAAAGAGAGTGTGGTGATGATGATGATAGTAAAGCTCAAAATGAAAATCGATGTAACCACTCCATAAATTGAGTTTTCCATCATTGGGCAAATGCAGATGCATTCACATATAAAAAAGAGTTCTAGGGCTACTTAAGGTTCAATTACTGCACTTCTATAAAAAGATTCAATTACAACAAAGATGCAAATAACAGCATCACCAACCCCAGAATATATTCTCATACATTAATCAATTACTATGATTCAATGCACAAATGTGAGCTGAGAAACTCTAGTTACCAATATCTAGTTAGACCCAAGTCAAAAAATTCAACCGTACACAGCTTTATGATGCTGTACTTACAAACAAAAACATTGTTAAAACAACGGCTAAATGATATCAACTGAGTCAGATATAGCTTTCTAGGCTGCATTTCCATCAATAATGCAGTAAAAACCTGCTCAGAGCCCAGTGCATATATCATCATCCACTATACACCCGAAATCATACCCCAAAAGCCCAATATAAATCTAGCCGCAAGAACTACCTAAAAGGCTAAAACACAGAGGAAAGGTTTTGCTTCTGCAACACACGCATGTCAATCACTGCGTCTAAAAACCATCAGATCTCATAGCTTTAGAGAATCATACACGGTTTTTTAAGCGAATGACATTCATAAAAAGCCCTTATAAAATACCAGAGAGTCAGAATATGGACGTGTATATGTATGTGCGTGTATTATATTATATATATGTGTGTGTGTGTGTGTGTGTGTGTGCGCGCATGTATGAATATAGAATGGGTGGCGTAGATGGAGGTGATGGCGGTGAGTAAAGGCTAGAAATGAATAAAAACCATACGGACTGCTCGATACAGTTTAGAGTTGTACATCATCGGGTAAGTTAAGGACAGGTTGGTTGTTGTTCAATGCAAACAACTCCCATAAATCGACAAAAAGAATAGTTCTTTCAGAATCACAAAAGAACCTGAGACCCCAACCAGAGAAAGACCAGCGAGCTACTCGTTGAGGGATCCTTCACAGTCTACAGATAGCGCATAAACGGCAGCACCGAAAGAGAGAGAGAGAGAGAGGTGTGGACGTATGAAGACTAAGGAGAATCAAATTAGGGTTTGGTGGCATTGGGAATTTAAAGTCCAAGAAGTTGGGCTATGGGTACTCTAGGAACGGGCATTGCTCCTTGCAAAAGCCCACAAATAGGCTCAATATTACCTCAAAGGCTCTTAGCTAAATAGCCTGCATTGAAGCAAATTGCAAGGGCTAAATAGGCCCAATATGTTTTTGTTGTTTTTTTTAGCTATTATTTAATATATATATATATATAATATTTTTACTCCATTTTTTTTTTCTTTTTTCAAAACACAAAATTTTAATTCAAATAATTTCATTACAATTTATAGATGTTATACTAAAATATTTTAAGCATCCAAATGGGTCCTAAGAGTATTCTTGATTGGTGTAATTTCTCCCTTTTCTAGTGTTGGGATATTGATGAATTGCTGAATTAATACCGTGTTAGAAAAAACTAATTTCAAGTTATATATTTTAGAGTTTGCAAAATATTATAAGAAGATAATTAGACTGATTATATTATACACGAATTAACCTTTTTGGGGTTTGTAACTTCTTCTCAAAAGTGTCTCCCTATATGGTATATATATGATTTATAAATGAACATTTAGCGTACATGATTTCTCTCTTCTTTTATTCTTCTAAAACATGTATGGAGACTAGAACTCTTGACATTATTCTCTCCTTGACCACTTGCTATAAAACAAAACAATAACATGTATATTCATCATGATATTGATTGAGATGCAACTCAAGTACTGATGAAATGGCTCATGTTTTTAATTCCTGAGTTAATGTTTGTCAGGGTTCAAGTTCCTCAACCAAGCTGCATATATATAAATATATATATGGCTGTTTAGATGAGAAAGATCATATATGTACATATATATATATATATCATGAGAGCATAAATCAAAATATTCAAATGGTACATTAATGATCTGAGCTAACTCCAAAACTTTGGTGGAACAACTTGCATGCATGTTCAATACCTTTAAAAAATGATAGTTCTAGTCGTGAATATGCAAACGCGACACAATCACTTAAAAAAAAGTGATAAAGAAGAAACTCACACCTAACAAATGCATTTATATATATATATATATATATTACAGAAACTCATATATGTAGATACATACATATATATATATATTTGAAACGTTTCTAAGCTCAGTCAGTAGTAGGCCATGGCAGCACTGAAAAGAGAAAAGGGAGCGGTCCAATATAAATTTCAAAGTGCTTTATCCTGATCTAGAATGTTGCATGCACTAGCGACCACTATGGGAGTCCAATTGCAATCCATTCTTACATGTCAGCCACTATTTATGAATCTGTTCTTAGTAATTCAAATCCATGATCAGATGATCTAGTGCTCCACCAAACACACACACACACACACACTCTCTCTCGCTCTCTCTCTCTTAATTTTATAATGAACACGCCCGAAAAATAGATATTAAAGGGCCATAATTCTTTTGCCAATCGTCGGAGTCATGATCCATATATGAGATGATCATTAAGGAGTCATGATCCATATATGAGATGATCATTAATCTTTTTGTACATGCCAGAGAAAGGTGCTTTGAAAGCAAGTTGCTAGCTTTCATATTGCACGATCATCTTTATGATTTCATGAATTAATGCCAGGTGGATGATCCCCAGGGCAGATGATCATTTTTTGTCCTAAAGTTGTTATATTGGTAAAGAGATCACATGTCTCCAACTAACTAGGCCCTAGCTGTAGCATATTCTTTCCCAACTTAAAATCCTATAATTAAGGCAATTATTTCTGATAAAATTCTATACCCAAAACCATACATACAGTACTACCAAAGATTCAGTGAGCATTTTTCGATATTCACTACAAAATATATATATCGAATATTTGCGACGAATATGATTATTTACTATACTCATTTTAACAAAAAATAATTATTTTAACAGGAAATAACAGAAAAAACAATTTTTTTTTTGTAGTGATTCTTTTACAATTTTACATGATCTATTATGATTGGTATGACAAAAGAATACTACAAGATAAACCAATTTTGTCCACCCAAATTAACCTCCCACAACATTACTGTAACCTTTTGAGTTATATATATATATAATATGAGATGCATGCTCAGAGCTAGCATGCATGCTTGCTTTAGCCGACGGAGATATTGTGCAATGCACCTTCTTAGAACCTGAATGGTTGATCGACCTGCAGAATTCTATATTTTAATACATAATATATTTCACAAAAGTCGCAATAAAATATATAGCACGTTATACGTACATAAAGATATTTATATCTTCTCATCATGTCTTTGTGCTTTTGCGAGCGTCTCTCTGTATGAGAGAGAGGAGAGAGAGAGAGAGCGAGCTCTGAATCCCTTTTGGCCTCCCCAATGTTTGGAGGAGTCGTATTTCAAATCTCGGATTCTCAGAAGCTAATGATCGGAGTAACGTCGACCGCCCTCTCTGCAAATCGATCGGAGTAAATCTGTTCTGAAGTACTGCAGCTTGACGTGCGCGCGCGCATGCTGATCACTTCAGTCAGCTAGCTAGGATGGTAAACAGTGCTCACTTCTCGCAAGTCTGTCAGGCGTTCGGTACACCGCCGAGCCCCAAGCCTCAATCGTCAGTCTTTTTTTGTTTTTCGAAATATTCTATTTGCAGTACAGTACTACTGTCTTTGTAAGTCATGATGGCGCTTTGTATATAAATTTGTCTAGGACAACGTACGTACGTTTGCTGCATATCGAATCGGAGACTTCTTTATGTCGTTGGCTTTGTTTTCTGAGCAGAAATTGTCTGAGATTTGAGGCTGCGTATTGATCACCATGCACGAGTATGCAACGAATTTGGTTCTTTGAATGGTTGTTTTAGTTAAAAAAATAAAAACAAAATAGTTGGTCCAACACCTAGACAGTGAAGTCAAAGTCCTTTAATCATAATGTTCTCTGCAATTATACTTCTTTGACCACCCTCTTTATTGTTTCTTTACTTTAGTTCCACTTTTCTATTTTTTCTCGCATGCCGGGCCAGTTCCTCCCTTTGAACCAGAACAAAAGTTTATTTATAAGCAAAACCAATGTAAGGGGTTTGAAAGCTCGAAATTAATACACTGATATCTAGGCATAAAAAGAAACAAAAGCACATTCTTTAGCTTCAAAAACTCTTTCCTACGTGAAATATACAGTGTGCCAGTTTTTCTATTTCTTTCGCTCCGCTCCGTTCCGCTCAGTACAGTACGCTTCGCCCCCCTCACTTCACTCTCCTCTGGCATCAGGCTGCTTTCGTAGTACATTTGTTTCCCTCAACATGAGCCACATATTGCAACAAGGGCCTTAAGTTTTAACAGAAAACCAACTGTTGCATGAGTAACCAAAGTGAATCCACTTGGCTCACTTATCTACTTTGATAGAGATCATGAATTGCAAGTAAAAAGGTCAAGACTGACAATATAACCATCAGATATAAGATAGGAACCTAACAAAGATAAACAACTGTCATGACTGTATAAGAAACTTAGTTTTAATAACAAAAGACAGACAATGGTACCATAGGAAGCAAACAAACATGAATGAAAAAAGAGGAAAAGTGGGGAAAAACAAAGATGGTCCAGTGTGAATGAGTATTGTTCTGCACTTCTTCGAGGGTGTCGAATAATACAACTGCATACAAACACCCCGAATCCTATAGAACCCTAAAAAAGAAGAAAGAGATTACCATCTAGAATTTCTATTTCTCACCAAATTGTTTGTCTTCTATTCACATGCCAACTTAGTGTCAAAGCTGCTCAAGCAAATGGCAAAAGCCTGAAATGCAGACAGAGGATATCGGTAATCCATGGTAAACATATCCTTGCCAACCTTACCAAACTGCAGAATTATCTTATCATGATCGGATTGAGTTGGTTGTGATGATGCTGGTGTTGGTCCTGGTCCTGGTGCTGGTACCGGTGCCGGTGCCGGTGCCGGTGCTGGTGCAGGCTGTGATGGTGTTGGTGCACCAGCAGCAGGGTGTGTTGCAGCAATAAGCTGAAAGTTCTTAACAGAGGCAACAGTCACCCGGCCACGGAAGTTGAGACACCAACACTGTAACTGTTCATGCCATCTTGGTGCCTTGTTTCGGAGAACCAAGAGTCTCTCCTTTCCCTCATCTTCATCACGGCCGGACCCAATAATATCAGAGAACCTAGAGCTGCTAAACTCAGATGAGTTGTCAATTGATTTTGAAAAGGAAATACTCCGGAATGAGTCTTCGAGGGACCGAGGAAGGAGCTCAGGTTGGCCAGGAACACTGCCACCTGGCTCAAGTGCTGAGGCAGGGATTGAGTGCATTGTGCACTGCATCCTTCGTGGACCCCTTGTGCCTAGCACATTGAGTTCATATATTATCTGAGCAATATTGTAGCTGCCAGTGGGGACCTTTGGAGAAACTTTTTTTGAATAGAACCTACGGCTTCGGCCAGGAGGAGACAACTGCCCATTGTGGTAGGGAGGCTGTGTATCATAAACTATGAATTTGGTGCCCAGAAAATTTGACCTGAGATAAAGATCAGTAAGCATTTTAATAGAAGAGATAGATACATGGTCCCTTGTGGTGTCAACTTCACCACAGGCGAGAAATTATAAAGTGCAGACTATTAGCACGATGAATATGGTGGGTTCTGGTCATCATACTAATTCAGGTGGAAGCACTTTGATGATTAGATAACGTCACTAAATTTCAGTTCATACGTCTATAATGGTGTAAACGCTAAAAGACAAGAAACAAGTCTAATAAAGGACCATATGCCGAATGATGGTGCCAATATAAATAAGAGGCTACACAAAAAATTACAAATTTATACATGCAGTAATCAGAAACTTGATGCACGGAAACCAATTATAGATGCACTCAAAGAAATACATCTAATACATCTAATATGGCGATCTGATGTGCAACAAATACCCCTTAGCTGTGGCACTAAAGTTTAATTAGCTAGAGAAAGGGGCAATAAGGGTTATATAGACAAAACTGGAATGGACGTCCAGGATATGAAAACCAGACAAGTTTTGACTACAATCTAACAGAGCCATCTATAGATATAGACAGTGAAAAGGCACAGGCTGAATGGTCTTTGTATGCATTTGTCATGCCATAAACTTGCAATCAATCATTAATCATATGTATATTTCAATGTCACAGCTTTATAAATCACAGCATAAAAAGACCCCAATACTTCTATCAAAAATAAAAAGAAACACGTCTATAATGGTGTTGGCAGGAAAAAAAAAATCATCAAACTGATCAACTTCATAGTTTTACTTACTAATGAAAAAAAAAAATAGCTCTATTTTAAAGTTGAAAAACGCTCATTCAAGCATAACCTATAAGGCTAGCTTTAAGATAGATTAAACATTGTCAATAATCTGATAAAACATAAATATCCTCAAAGTACAGTAATACACACAAATGTCGCAGTTACTCTCAATAAGAACAATTCAAAAATATACACCATGGAACAAAGGTGTGGCAGCAATTTATTAGACAATAGGTTTTATCTGCTAAGAAGACTACTTATTATTTCCTGGTACTTGTATTAATTGGTTACTTGACCAGAAGATCTCTCATGCCTATAAGCAACCCATGGAGGAACTCAAGAAGGGAGGAGAGGCAAGTTGATATACATGTCATCATTTACAGGTCCCCACATCTCTCAATTGTGCCAATGACTTTGAAACAAAATCAAAGTTCCAACTGCCTGCCATCCACTGCCAATAAATTTTTTTCAGCGCTGCATTTTAGTACTTAACTTCCATATTTTCCTCCTCCCCTTAATATATCTCCTTTTTTTTATGTTTTGTTTTGGGGAGGGGGATAATATATGCAGTTCATCCCAGTTCAAGATAGTTAAGAGAATTGCATTGCAGAAAGAATTACAAGGTTGAACAAGACCTACCTCAGTTTACCAATGTAAGTGCTGCTTGATCTTGAAATGTTATCAGCATCCATTGAAATCACATACTCTGTGCAAGTTGTTCGCCGGGTCCGTCTCGCAGAGAGGAGAAACTTCCCGTTTTCAACATGCAAAGCTGAAGGTCCATAGATTGGTTAGAAGCACATCCCAGATGGAACAATAACCACTAATGCAACAGGGATGCTGATACACATACAAGGAAAGAAATAGTTCTTTATATGGAAAAAAAGGCAGGCCAGCAAGCTACCAAATAAAGATGCAATCACAGGCGTAGATAATTGATGCAAGCACTAAACTAATTCAATCATAAATGCAGTAGATATTCAACTCAACACAGAAAAAAGGACTGCCATCTGCACAGCCCATAGAAGATATGGCTTGATACAAATGCTCAGCTCAAAATATTTCAACTGGAATACAACTTGAATTCCATGAAGTATGCGGAATGAAGTTTTTATAAACGTAATGTGGTTCATAGCGTGGTCGTTCAGGAACCTGTACCCAATACCACAAGACTTCATTAGAAAATTACATATTGAACTAAAATGAACTTGGTTGATTACAAGTATTATGATTGATTTGAAGGAAAGGAAGTGAAAATATTTTTTGCATGATGTAAAATTAAGTGAGGAGAGAAACTATTGTGACGTATACAGTTATCAAGGAAAACAAATAATTAATGGTATATAAAGGCTACATTTAATCTTATTTTATATTTTTTTACCTTTTTATACAATTGTTTTTTTTTATGGAAAACATTTCTTTTCATAAGGAAAAAAAAGGAATTTTTTTTGCCTTTTTTATTCTCTTTTATCATTGTTTGGTAACTGTTTACATTCATGGGTATATTACTATATATATATATTTTGGCCCCGCCCCCCGGGGGGGGGGGGGGGGGGGGGGGGGTGTGTGTGTGTGTTAGGAATTGATAGAGTTCAATTAAAATTCTTTTCTATCCCAAATAGCCAGCACTTCCAATTTAGGGCCTTTACTTTGGGGCCATCTCACAGAAGTGGATGCAGTGGCCTTGGTTGCCTCCCTCTTTCAGCTGACCCTACTGAATATTACAGCACATTCATTTCAAAGGACGGTACGCACACAGAGAGAAAACTTGCATGCCAAATACATATTCATCTAGCATTTAGATACTTGGAGTATGTCAAGGCTGTTTCTGAACAGATATTTCAGTATTACAGTTGCAAAGAAGAGTTCATTACAATTATTGACCATCAAGCATGACTGATAAAAAAGGTAATTGCAGTCCAATCTAAATATCACAAATGTTCTTTACAATTTTTTTTTTTCTTTCGTGTCGGGGAACCTCTCCAAGGCAGGGCCCTTCGGACCCACCCCTGCAAAGTAAACCCCAGTCCCGTTCTTAACAAATTAAGGAAACCATATAGATATGAGCTGCATTGGAACACATAATACCATTTTACAAAACTGTCAATTATATAGAAAACTATAGAGCAATAGTAAGGTAGGAGCAAACATCACTATAAGATTCCAATCAATCCCAAAACAAGGGAGTTCATATGAAATCAACAAAATATTAGACAGAACCAAAGTGTAGGAAGCTGTGGTTACCAGGGCTAAGACAAAGGAAAAGGTGGTAAGTTAAATTTGATTTGTCCCTCTTAATGAAGCATTGAATGGTTCCATCCCTAGGCCCTGGCTGTAAGCAAAAATATAAAACAAATAATATTAAAACCTTGTCAGTTGTCAGCCCATTATCGTAGAAGACCTCTTTTCTAAAATAAAGTACTGTAAATCTTCAGATATAGACACCAAGTAACAACGTTAAGAAAGATATATTTAAGCAATCATGGTGTGTATTCATTTGATAGCAAGATAAAAGATCACAAAGATCTTACCTGCTTTAAGGAGACAGGGAAGGTAATCTTCCCTGAGAATTCCGGATTTTTGACAATTTCTTGGCACATTTCCCTCCAGGACCTGCAGACAGCACCACATGCAACAACATGCTTCCGAGCAGGCCACGTATTCTCACTTGCTTCCAATCTTTTGATCACATCACGTAAAAGCTCAGGTGGGAGGCTAGCCCAACGGCTGTTCTGGATTACCAAAGGCTGATCATGCAACTCATGGACCGAGCCATGTGATTTTCCCCTGTGATGACTGGGCAGCCTCACCTCAAAACTTCTTCTTGATAAGCTTCCTAATCCGTCCCTTACATCACGGACAATACTTCGGAACGACATTTACTCCAATATACTGATAATCCCAGATGTCATATATCTTCAATATGGATACATATATTTTAATCCACTTTAAGTAAAAGCATGATCAGTGATCACAAACTCTTGTTTTCAAGTACAACTGCAAATCAAATTCAGCTATTCAAATTCCGGTCACCATGCTTGATAACAAAGAAAGAAAAGAGAAAAGAAGACAGATGGGGAAAAGCACAAAGCAAGAAAAAGAGATTCTCAGTAAAGAAGGCTGACATGGAACTAAAGCAGCAAAAATACCAGGCTTTTATCAGAATCATCTTTTGGCCGGTTTTAAAACCTATCCGGAATTCTAAACAACCATTAATTCAAATAAACTTATTATTCGATACAATGTAATTTAAATGGAGAATCTATCCGAAAGAATTACGCTTACAGGGTAAAGCCAGATGCATATTTCTCTCAACCAAAAAGCATCCACCAAAACAATTAAAGTAACATTTTTCTGAACCATATCCGTATTTATTAATTGAAAAACCTTCCCAGGAGAAAAGAGGTAAAGAAGAAAAACATAAATTTTACCATAAAAATACGAAATGCAGGCTCAATATCTAGAAGTCAATAACGTGGGAGAATCCTATACAGTTGGTTGCAGTTATACTGAATCAAATTGCTTCACATACTTAAATCAGTGTTTTAGAAGAAAATGACAACTTGAGAAAAAGAATCTTCTGGGAAAAAAACCTTTAAACTTAAAAATCATCTTATTACAGAGCAAAGAGACAAAGTGCGAATGCCTTGTCATTGATTGAAGATCCGTTCCTCCGCTCCAAAGGCTTTCATAGATCAGTGAAGAACATACAAAGATCAAATCTAGAAAAAAAAGATGATATTGGAAATGTAACATAAAAATGATTTATTTTCTTTTCAACTAAGCACCAAACAAGACAATTTAAAAGAAAAGCGATAAAAGCAATCAAAATCTCAGTTATAAGCAAAAAACCAACAATGTTAGCCACTAAAAGTCGTAGAACACAAATTGAAATGTCATGCTACAAATACCTCGAGGCAAAACCCAACATAAATTTTCAGACTTATGTTTTAAGAAGATTAAAAATTATCATCAGCTGATGAAAACCTATCAAAGGCTCTCAAACACCCAAAACTTCTAAGACCCTTCTACCAGTTCTCTAAAAACCTACCCACCAACACAGAAACAAACTCGGGATTCCGAAAACTTTCCTGGGAACCGAACAGAAACTCAACAGAACCCAGACAATGAGTTGGAAAACCAGATATAGACGTACCCAGAGTGAAGATCACGCGCAGCTCACTATCTTCTTCTCTGTCCTCACTCCAGAGACACGCTCACTCAGATGCTTCGATTTTTTACCCCACACACAACACTCTCCCCTCCCGGACTTGAAGCCTTTATTAATTCGAATTCACTAACTAACATAAAGAAAACCTTATTAATTTTTAATCTCTGATTATCACTAATTAATCACAACTAATTTAATCTTTCCATTTTGTTTAATCTCAACTAGAACCAGAGGCTTTTCGTGTTTTTTAATATTACTGTTTTGCCCTTAGCGGTCGACCTTTCCGTTTCTTTTTTAAACTCCCGTTACGGAACCCAACTAACGGTCCGCCTTGTTTTATATTTTTCAGAATTGTTTTTTAGCAAAATTCTATTTATAAATTGCATTGCATAATATATATAAAAGACAAAAGTTTATATACATAAACTAATTTAAAAGATAAATTTTAAAATTTTAAAATGTACATTTTATAAATCAAATATTATTGTCTAAGTGACGTGCAGTGGTAGACCTATCTTAGGGCTAGGGGGGCTATGGCCTCCAATTCTTTTTTTTTTAAAAAAATTTTCATTCTCAAAAATAAACCAACAAAATTTATTAAATCTATAAAAACAATGTTGAAAATGAGATAATTTTTTTTTTAAAATCAAAACCAACTCTCCATCGATTCTCTAAAATCGACTCAATGTAAAATTATTCTTAAGAGATCTATGATAAATTATAAATTTAGTTTGCCACAAATATTATTTGTGTCTACTCCAATTAGCTACGGGAGTTAGTTTTAGAAAATAATTTGGTCTCATAAAATGGAAAATGTTGTAGTGAGAATAAATCGAAGTATTTCATTACAAGAATACTACTGGATTTAATATTATTCTATGAAACATGTCAGAAACTTGAAATATATATTAAGTTGTGTACTTTAGAATTTTATTTCTATATCTATGTAGCAAATTATTGAGATTAATTTTATATATAATTCTCTTTTTTATATTTTTAATTTTATATAAACGTGTCACACTGTAGTGAAATTGGCCGCCCTAAAAAAAATTCTTGATTCTGCCACTGGTGACGTGGATGGTATAGATAAACGATCCATGAAAATAAGATTGAAAATGAGGGATTTTTTTTTTAAATCAAAGCCAACTCTCTATCGATTCCCTAAAATCGACTTTATGTAAAATTGCTCCTAAAAGAATAAATGAAAGTATTTCATTACAAAAATAATATTGGATTTAATATTATTCTATGAAACACGTCAGAAACTTAAAATATATATTAAATTATGTTTTTTAGAATTTTATTTTTATGTCTATATAGCAAATTATTGAGATTAATTTTATATATGATTTTGTTTTTTATATTTTTAATTTTTTTAATTTTATATAAACGTGTCACACTGTAACAAAATTGGCCACCCTAAAAAAAATTCTTAATTTTGCCATTGGTGATGTGAATGGTATAGAAAAACGAAAAGATAGTATTACAATCACATTATGATGAAAAGTTTTTTAAATTCATTGCCTGGATTTAACACTTGATTTGTGTTTATAAATAAGATGAGGTAAGATGAGATAAAATTATAAATTTAATAAAATATATAACTTATATTTTTAATATTAGTTTTCTTTTGAAATTTGAAAATTTTGAAATATTTTATTTTATATAAAAATTTAATAAAATAAGAAAAATAAAATAAGATGAGAATGCTTGTAAAAACCAACTAAGCCTAAAAGTTTCAAATGGGAAAGATCATAAACATGTGAATGGACTTGCACAACACTTTTTTAGACAATATTAAATATTTAATATCTATCAGAAGTTCTGATTCGTGTCTATCTCTCTCATTTGAAATGAGATTCTTATCCATGCATGACGTTATCGTCGGTTTTATTATTGTTTTTAACAAAACACAACAAATGAATAGAATTTAGTATCTAGAGCCCTATGGAATAATATCCTTCTCTTTCACATGTTGTCGATTAACTTGTGGTTCCAATAGCATATTTGGGTAGGTGTGGGTAGAGAGAGTAGTGTGGGCGAAGAGAGAGAGAGGAGACAAGGAAATAAGCTAAGGGTGTTATCTACACCTCTCAGGCCGGCAGCCCCTGGCCACGCTCACCGCAAGAGTGAGCGTTTCCATCTAGATGTCAAGGATGGATTGATCTCTTATGTCACCGTTTTAGCTCGTCTATCACTCATGATCTATTATCAAGAAAGATAAAATATGAGAAATTTTAAGATATATTAATAATAATAAAAAATTGCCATGGAGGTGACTTTTGCATGAATAATTAGTAACAAAACAAAACTTGATTGGGGATGGCCAGGGCGGGCTGGATGCAATGGCTCACCATCCAACCCTTGAAATAAGTGATCATTTAGGATGTTACAATGTTCTAGCCTAAATATCTTCTAGGATTTAAAAAAAGATAGAAATATAGATCCTAATCATGTTTTAATGTTATGCCCTTAATGTCATGACATTCATATGTTGTATCTTATATGATCTAATCCATAAATGAGATCTAAAGAGATCGATGGAAGCTTCTCCGCAATTGCATGTTCTACGTCCATATATCTATATATATATTGATCTTGGAGTTGGGTAACGTCCATATATAAGTACTTTGCAGGACGTTAATTTCATGGAATATTTATATGGTTGTGTTCTAATTAGTGATAATCAATGCAATTGTCCTATGGTAAATAATACACCTTTATAATATATATATATATATATATATACATTCAGTACAAAGCATGCGAATCTTTAGCTCTCTCTCTTAATAATTAGTAACATTAATTAAGAGTTGAGGACGTACTAGTGTTAGGCCGATCGATTTCATGAAGACGATAATTAGCTAGCGCGTGATATGCATAATGGCTTGCATGTGATCCCACGCGAGGTGTACGTGCCTACTTATATATAATAACCCTAGAGTACTCTAGAGATCTACTACTTGGCCTTTACGTACCTAGCTACAGTTTTTTTTAAGCAAGCAAATTTATAAAGAACTAAAAACATGATATGAGGAAGATGTGAGATTTTTACGACAATCATCTCAAATAAAAAAATAACAATGTAAAAGAAGTGAAAAAAAGAAAAAAAAATGGGTTTATTTGAGACTAAAAACTTAACCCCTACCTTTATCCTAAAAGAGGGCACCATCTTATAAAAAAAATGAAAATAAAACATTTGCGATAAAATGAACAATAGAATTACTGCTGAATGAAATATAACCTTCGTTGAAAGAGGTGAGAATGTTGGGTGCACTGTCATTTATTGTATTGAGTTGGTTGTTGGAGAAATTCACGATCCTTCAAACAAGATTACGATTTTAGAAAAGCGAAAACATAAAGAAGCAACTAGGGTTTTAGATGAGTTGTCGGCAAAGGACTCACAAGCACGATGGCAAAGCATGTAGGACAGGCGTCAACTGGGGTAGTGATGGGTCGGATAGATTTGAGTCCTTCGAAGCCTATAGAGCGGCACCTGATGACAAAACCCCCCCAAACTGGGGTTATGCATGGTTGACGCGCAAGAGCCGTGCGTGTGACCAAAGTGTCGGGCCAGGATGCGATCCCCCTTCGCCAACGTGAAGATAGGCGGCTAAGGAGGCTTTTGAGGGCACACATGTTTGTCGAAGGTGGCCGAAAAGCAGAAGATCACTTAAAGTCGACGCTTCGATAAGAAAACTAGAGAAAAATGAAAAAAAAATTTAAGAAATGAAACGCTAGACATACTAGAAAATAGGGTTGGAGGAGATTGGAGCCGAAACTCCAACCCCCCTCTGCATATGGAGAGAGAAGAAACTTCAAGTAGGGTCGTTAGAAATCACTTGATATCAGGAGAAAAATAAGAGAAAAAGCCTTTTGAGTTAATTAGTACGTAGCTACTTTTTTTCATTTTACAAAAAAATGATATTCTCACCTCTGATTTTTATCATTTGTTGTTGTTGTTGAATTTTTTTATTTTTTTACTTAATAATTAAGAAAATGTTTATTAATAATATGTTTTATATTTTAGATTTAAAAATAATATTTAAAAGAGTTAAAAAATAAATATAAAAACAATTAAAAAAGACTAATTATGCCTAGCGGTATCTCCCATGACCGTCCTTTATGAGAATTGGTGCTACTTCATTTGAAGTTTCATCTTTCAACATCTCTAGATAATTGCAATTTTCAATTTTTATTTGTTTATTTTTATTCATTTATTTTTTATATTCTTAAATATTATAAAATATCATAATATTATTAAAAAAATACTTTCTTAATCATTAACAAAAAGAGTTAATTTTTTATATCGAGAGATTTAACAAGAATATTTTATAAGGGGATTTAATATTTCTCTTTTACGAAAGAGATAATATTCAAACTATAAAAACATTATATACAAATAATTTTATAAATTGATGTAATTTGATATTATTTATCATATTATAAAATTATTTTTATATAAAATGGATATAATTTATCACGTAAAGTCATATTAATTTATAAGATTATTTTTATATAATCTCTTTATTCTAAATTTATTATATGAAAAACATGTATATATGATTAATTAATTGTAATAAAAAAAGACTATTTGTAATAAAAATATACTACTTACAATAAAAATAATAATTTTTATTATAATTAAATAATTATATATACCTATTTTTCTCATAAAGACTCTTGTACAAAAAACAGGTACATTCCTTACTAACACATGAGTCACATGAATGATATAACAAACAATCGTATTTCATATTTATTTTCATTAATTGATTTCATTATGCATTTTCGCTCTCACACGTGCGCGCACACATACATATTTAATCATAATATAAAAGACATTTTAACCATATACGTCATTTATGTCTCATATATAATTTGTTTGTATATAAGATTTAAAATTTTATCTTTAAAATGAAATTATAACATAAAAGTAATGTGTGATGCTACAGTTTTTAAATAGAATTATATATATATATAATACACATATATATATATATATTTATATATATTATAATATAGAATATTCATCAGTCGTGGTTAGTTTTCTGATATGTAATGTAAACGCCATAGCACACAAATTGCAATTATAGCCTTAAACGTCGATACCAGCACTGATTCATATGAGTACTGTTAAGATCATAAAAATCGGCCAACAGGTTGGTGTGAGAGAGAGAATTATTTCCAACCCACTGGTGCGAGTTGGGCTTCATTTGAGGTCGTTTGGAACTCTCGGTGAGGTCCCGGCACGATTCTTCGTACGTGATAACAGATGAAATAAAGAGAGATGGACACACAATATTACGTGATTCGGCGGATGCCTACATCCACGGGCGTTTGGGGATGAGAATCCACTATAATGGAGATTTTTACAGTCTCTCATAGCTCACTGTACTGAAAGTTATAGATGAATGTTCAGATAAATTCGTTAGTTGAAATTGTTGGAGGAAATTCTAGGAGAGCCAAGGTTGAAGAAGAAGAAGAGAGTCCCCCTGTTCCAGCCGGCCAGAATCTTTTTATAGTCAAGTGAAATATCTGGGTAGATCTTTATCTTGTATGTCACAGTCGACTTCCTTTTCTTTACCGTCTTATTTTTCTTCTCATCTACTCCTAATGTTCATTAGCTTACCTTTCAGTCCCATCATTTGTTCTTTTATTTTCTTTATCATAAAAACACAATAAATATCTTTAATTTCATCCCTTTCAAGTACGTACCTCCCCATAAATATAGATGGGCGGTGTTTGTTTATGGTGTTATTGGTGTCGTGAAAGACCATGATTTGTTTGTTTAATTGGGAAATGGGAAATGGGAAATGGGAAATGGGAAATGCACTAGGATTCATGTGACAAAAGTTATGGCATGAAGCACGCTGTCACGATCGATGGAACCAGATAGTTACATCTCTGCAACAAAATAAAAATGTCCTTAATTTTCTTTCTCTTTTTCGTTGTAAGAAAACTATTTATTTATTATATTATTATTATTTATAAATAATTTATTTTAATCACTACTAGTCTATTTTAATTATTAATAATTATTTTCATTATTAATATTGAGTCACTATTATTTATTTTTCTTGTAATATCAAAAAAAAAATATATATATATAATACTTCTATTATAAAGAGGCTATAGACTCTCACTTTAGAGTGATTAATTCTAGTTGATATGCATTTTTAAATTATAATTTTGTTTTTTGTAAATAAAAGATATAGCAACAGTACTTTCACTTGGACATATGTGTCTTGGACGGTTCAACTAACACATTGGCTCAAGAGTTTAGCCCTTCTTCGAAATCTAAGGCCAGTCCGACTGATACATTAATGCTCTAAAATTCTTAGTGTTGCAAGAAAATAAACCTTACTCGGCGTCACCGAGTAAGTCCAATTTGACCGACATATTACTTGGTAATTTGAGCATAACAAGCAAATAGATCTTGCTAGGGATAATTGAGTAATTAAGGCCATTCCGACGACACATATTTAATAATTTTGAGCATCTCAAAAAAATAACCTTTACTCAAAATTATCAATCGAGCACATTTGGTATGACGGAAACACTAGTCAATAATATTGAGCAGTGCAATAATGTAACCCTTATACAGGATCATCGAGTAAGACTAATTCGACAGACGCATTACTCGAAAATTTCGTGGATCTTACAAGAAAATCATCATTGCTCAAAATCATTGAACAAATTCTTTAATACATTACTTGAAATTCTCGAGCATTGTAAAAGAACACCCCTGCTCAAGATCATCGAGTATTAAGACTAGTTTGACCGACGTACTCCTCAATTGCATCATCTTCAACTAAGCATCAAGAAGGTGGCTTAATGGTCATTAGTTACTCCCAAATTGTATGGCATACATGTATTATTCGGTATGAGTTTAACTTTGAATATATATTCACCTTAAAGTATTGATATTAGCTAAATAAGAATTCATTTGAATTCTATTATGGGGTTGAGATTTAGATGAAATTTTTTGTAAAAGTAAATGAAAAACCTTAACATACATGGCTTAAATTAACATGAATGTCGGTAGGATCTAGCAAATCTCTCTTTGGTTACTACTACACCTGCAAATTAAGGATTAAGAAGAAAATTAAAAATAAGAATTAACTTCTTTAAAAGCTATTAAATAATCAAAATCACACCCATAACTATAATTATTATCGTTAGGTTGATGGCCTTTTTTTTTTTTTTCCTTTTACAGATTAGGTTGATGTTTGTTTGTCTTTAACAAGATATAAATTCTTGTACTTTGATCTGAAATTGACCAAACAATGGTGCTTTGGTCACCTACTAAGCACATTAATGCATTGAAGAAGGTAAGTGATAGAAAAACAAAAAGTAGGGACAAAAATATGTATGTAAAATGTATGCATAATGCATGGATGTTCGATGCTATGAACATGGTTTTTAATTCATTACTTGCATATTAATATTGCTATATAGCCATAGATTATGTAAGTACTGCTTAGAGAATCAGCATCGGGCTTCGTAAAGCCCTCTTCTTCCTATAATTTGGAAAAAAAAATTTGGTGTTTATCCAAAAACAACTCACATCCGGTTTTCTATTTTAGGGAATATGTTTAGGCCGATGTGATAGTGACTTTCTATATCTGGATAGTCACAATTTATTTCTTTATAAATCATTTTTATATATATTTTATTGAGAATAGTCAAAGATATAAAAATAAAATAATAGAAAAAGTAATAGAAAAATAATAAAAATAAATAAAAGAACATTATTATGATAGAATGGAAAAATGATGGAGCGTGAGCTATATGATGATTTTTGAAAATGAGTAAGATTTAGGAATAAATTATAAGAAGTGTATTTTTAGCTAAAATTTAGGAGAAAATAAAAGAAATCAATGTGGATGCTCTTAATTGTTTTGAAAAAGTGAGATCAGCTATTAATTTTTATTTTATATAAATTTTATATTTATCTACCTTTTTAAAAAAGATTGCGCAAAGGCAGTTCTAATTTGCGCACTCTACAATTATAAAGATTTTTTTTATTAAATATAATTAGCATTTGCACATGTTTTGGATAATTCAATACAATTTTGAGCGTTCCCTATGAGATAAATAATACTCTATTTACAAAACTAAAATATTGATCTACATTTATATGTTTAAGTTTTAAAATATTTTATGTAATGGGAAACTTAGATAAATAAACATAAATCATTGATCCTTATCCAATGTACTTAATATGCATTTCGGCATTTAACTATATATAAACAATATTTAAAACAGATAATTATAAAAAAAAAGATTTAATTAGATCGTTTTTCACAAGGATATGATCGAGCATAATTAAGATCAACACAATTTAGTCATAAATATAGAAAACAGATTTTATAATGTAATTGGAGGGGACCATACATATCTTGTTTTCCAAGTATGTATGACTCAATTTTCAACATATTTGATTACTAGTGGGTTTCTGACCATATCACATCAAACGTTAATAATAAATTAAAACATGTCGGTACACGTACCATTGATAATTTGATCCTGAATTTTTATATTAGAGTATTGCTATTGGACCATTTGAATATTATATATCGGTATTTTGATGTGATATCATCATGTTATATCAAGTATTTTATTAAAAAATATTAAATAAAAAAGTCCAAAAATAAATAAAAAAATAAAGACTGAAATTCTATAACAAGTGTTCAAACAATTCAAAGTATGGAAGAACCTGTGTTAATGCAGGGCAACAACATGATTTATGCCATCAAGGATTTAGGTCCGTTTGTATTTGTAGATGAGTTATCTTCTTTTTATCATTATATTTTTATAATTTTTTTATATAAAACATAAATTCCTATAATTTTTTTAAATCTCAATATATTTTTTTTAAATTTTAACACATATTTTTTAAATTTTAAAATAATAATAATATTAAACATAAATTAAACTCATCTCAATTCAATTCTTCTGTAAATTCAAATGAGACAATCAGCTTCCTTAAAAAGTCTCCTTTCAGCGTACTAATGGAGCTGCAGATGGAGTGTCAAATCGAGTGTCAAATGCACGGATCTAGAGAAGTTTAGCAGTTTTGGGGATCATATCATCAATTCTATTGCTCAATTGTTGAGTCTGAAATGGTGTAATCTATGTTTAGTTTTTTTTTTTTTTTTACATAGTCTTTGGATAGTTGCTATGTAATTTGATTCCTAGTTTTACTTATGAAGAAAGTTATGGTCTTCATCAGAAAAAGATTATAGATTAGACCAAATTAAAAAATAAAAAAGGAGCAAAGTCAGTGGGAAGCTAGAATTAATCTGACTTTTTCAATTTTTTTGATCCAATCTATACTTAACATGGACTGGAAGATCATCATCATGTCGATGTAAACCCTTCTGATTATTGCATGAACTTTCTTTCCACCTACTAATTGGCTTGGAGTCAACCAAAATAGGTTATTGAAAATGAAACATACTACACACACACACACACACACACACACACACATTCCTTACCAATAATTTTGTAAAGACACGTTTCGTAAAAAAAGTTTTTTTTCTTATATTTTTTCTTAATAATTAAGTATTATTTTAATAATGTTGTGAATTTATTTTTAAAAAATAAATATTAAAACTGTCTAAAGAAATGAAAGAATAAAAAATCAAAAATAATAAAAAAAAAATATTTTGCCTAACGGGACGGATCCCATTCGAGATTTCCCGGGAGTGGTTCCAGTGTCACTCGTTCGTAAATATTACTTGAGAGATGGAGATCATGAAGTGGGGACAGTACTTGTACCAAAACGTTGAACAAAACGTTGAACAATTATTGATTAAAGAATACATTATTAATATTTATAATGTTTAATTAATGCATACTTATTTGCTAATTAATGGGTGATGTTACGTCATAAGCTTGATTAATTTTGCAAAAAAATCAACAACCTAAATAATTAGCTTAATTATATTGTCAATTATGCCTAAAGCCAGTTTGATGATGATGATAAGAATAATAAAAATATAAAAGCTGATTGGAGGAATAAATTAGATGGGTAACGAAGTTTGAAAGGAAAGATATATTTTTGTACCAAACAAGCATGCATGATGAAGCAATTAACACAATTATATAATTGTAAAAAGAATTATACGTATATCGTATGTTATTCTGTAAAAGTAAGAATATACTTACTCTTAATCTTGGCTTGAAAGGATCAGATGTTAGCTTTATGACCTTTTCAAATGATGGTAGATGGGAAGTTGTTGATGATTAGCATTAATTAGGATCACCTCATTTGGTAGAAACAAAGACTTCTATGTTGTCTCTTCTATTAACAGCAGCAATGATTCACTTCAAATGGAGAAACAAAGTGAAAGGAAAACATGCATAATCATGCATAATCATGAACAGTACCAAATTTGTGTTTTTTTATTCTTATTAGTTTAAAAAAAAAATGCTTTAACCACAAAAAATCTTACAAATGTAAGTAAATTCATAATTGGCGTGACTTCTTGTCGTACATTATATTGTTAAATCTAATGTATTATTTGATAAAATTATACCGTTTATAGATTTACTTTTGTGAAATCTTTAGTGATGGCCGAGGCCATTCTCTAAAGCTGCTCAATGCATATAAATTGACTGTTTTCAACTAGCATGCACATTAAACCTAGCTTGAGAAAAGAGCCTTATTTCAAGATGGCATTCAAATGCAATCAAAGAAGACAAAATAATTAAGCTGCAAATCACGTCCAGCAAGGTTGTTGATTTTTTGTGGGCTTCCATTGTTGTTGTCGATCTTGGGCCCAAGCTTTTTATCTCCAACTTTAGGAAGTTGACAAAAGGCATCATGGATGATGAAATGGAGCCAACTTCCATTACTTTGTCTGCACTTTCAGATTCCTGGCTACTGTCTAGTTTATGGCATTTTGGCCTAGACCTTGATTCAATGACAAGGAAATCTCGATTTAACCTCTAATTTCTTAAATCACTACTTATATTAATGTAGAAACATAATTCAAATTCAAGATTTCTGTTAGGAGTCAAACGAATAGAAAGAAGTCATAATCTTGTTGAGGACTTGATTCAATTATTTGGGCTAGCCTTTTATCATATCATGCTTTTAACTATGAGTTTTCAAGAGTCCCACAACATATTCTTTTCTAGCATGCAGTGCTTTCCTTTTGTCTTTTCCTTTTGTTTCTTCTTGGACTTCCAACTTTATATAACATCTTTCCCATATTTTTCTCTCTTTTGCTTGGCAGGTGAGGTAGTAGATTTTGAAAGATCTTCTCCATTATGCAGGAAAAATTAAAAGCATTATAGGGCCATGAAGAGCATGGTATGCAAAGGGTAAAGTTTAGGACCCCAGTTGTCTGTTATTTTCTATCAAGAAAATCAGCTCTATGACATCATTTCCCCACCTTCCCTACTTGAAAAACTTAACATGCTGTCAGGCTCAACTTAGTACAGAGCCACATAAGGCCCAATAGAGGTGAGAAAGTTGAAACACATGTGGCCTAAACGAATACCCCAGCTTGCTTGAGACAATGGGTAGATTAAGGAACAGACCGGGTGGAGACTGGAGTAGAAGGTGTAAAATCACTATTTATTTTAAAAATCTAACTAATAATAATAATAAAAAAAAGTAGATTTTATTATTTAACATATCTTTACATTTGGGCCAAATTCTCCCTTAAAAGGTAGATTTTAAAAAGAATACAATATAAAATTAAGGTTGGAATTCAATATCTCTATTTTAATATTATGTGAATTCGTCACTTGTTTTAAAAATTTAATCTGACGAAAGAGAGTAAATTTTATTATTTATTTTATATCTTAACTGAAAGAATTAGTAAAGTGTTAGAAGCAAAACTTTTGAGCAATTAAATGTAAGATCAAGATCCCCTTTTCAACATGATTTTATCCGAACTTTTTTTAGATTATAAGTGAGAGACAGTAATATGTAGAATGGGCTATATTATATAATTTTATGTTGTTTGTGTTGATTTATATACTTATTTCATATCTCTTTTCTATTTGGTATTGGGACAAAAAATTTGGGATTTTTTTTCCACTCTTAAACGACTGTGTCAAGCAAAGCATGCTTTGAAGATGAATTTTCAACCATTTTAATTTGAAGTTCCTTTCAATGGGCCAAGGCGGCTTAAGCGAGTTGCTTCAGAACGTAACTTCCCTTTCAACGGATCAAGACAATTGTCGTGAAGTAGATGCTCACATTTATTTTCTCACTTCCCAACTGCCCATATTTCCACTTGTCTGGATATTCGTCTGCAAATTTGATCACAATACCAATCATTGATTGATGACGTGATAACTTTAACCATTATATCAAACAGAAGTTTAAATATAGTTTTATATGATATGTTAGTTTTATTTGATTGTAAAATTAGTTTTATAATTTAATGAATCACGTCAAGTCACACTAACTTATAAATTTATTTTCGTGAAATCTCTTTATAACAAAAATATGTTTTTTTTATTAAAAATCTGTGATCTGATTGGTATAATCTCTAATTCTCAAAATGAAAGTTTGGAGTTCGAAATCCTCTCTCCCGAATGTATTAAAAAAACATATTTTTTCTATATTAAATGCAAAGTTACAAAGATTGCAAAGAGATTTCCAAGGCTACAATTTTGCGCAACATTCACATCCCTTGGATGAATCACGCGGCTGGCAGGGCGGTACGCTCTGCTCTCTCGCGACTGAAAAGGGCTTCTCTTTTTAACCATAACTGGGATATCTTTATTTTCCAGATGGGACTTGATGTCTAACTTTTAAGTTGGCCAGGCTCGTGAATAGGTCCTTAAATAAATAACTTCGTTTCAAAGGTACTGCGCTGGTTGATAGTGTCAATGTGTTGGGTTCTTATATGGCTTCTTGTGTTTTATCAATTGTGGCACTCGTTCTGAACCAGCTGCTGTAGTACTTAAGTGCGTGTACTTTTGTGCATTTGCTGGTGTAGATGCGGTTCCTGTTTATGGTTGTTTTCCAGCTATGTGCTGTTGTTATTAAGGGTTAGGATCAAGGCTTTTGATTGACATGCCGTACTTGCTGGTATTTATCGTACTGAAACAGTAATCGAATCAAATCAAATGACAGCCATTTTGATGTATTTTGGTCAATACTTATATGTTTTTGGTGTACTGATGGTTGAAATTTTGCATTTTTGTATTGGTTGGATATTTTCATATTTTTATTTCAATTTTTACATTTGAAAACTATTTTTTTAACTATTTTTTTTAAACCTATATTTTTGAGTACAGAAAACCAAATCCATACTCTCATGAAATGAAAATGAGTGGTTATTTATTTTAATAGTTAGATTAAGAACTTGAAAATATTATTGAGTTTTAAAAATATGTAATTTAACTTTTAAAAATTGCATTGGTGTTATTATCAATTTATTTATAAATAAATTATTTTCAAACGATATCAATTAGGGGTGGGCAACGAGTACCTGCACTCGTTGTCCCGCTCGCATTAAGCACCGCCTCGCATAGTGGGAGTGGTGCACTCTGCTTGGCAAAATATGGGTGGGGTCCTCCCGCCCGCATTAATAGTTTAAAATAGGGGCGGGGGCGGTAAGGGGCCAATCCTGTCCCGCATATATCCCGCTCCCGCCCTTGCATATTTAAAAATATATTAAATAATCAAATATATACTATATATATTAATATATTATATATATTAATTTATTAATATAATTATATTAATAGCACAATTTATAATTTTATAGAATTAATTTTTATTATTATAAATTTTTAATAACTTAATCTTTATTTTAAGTTTTACTATTTTAGTTATGCTTTTTTTAAAGTGACTTTAGACTTTAGTAATATAATATTTTTTAATATGTAATTGTGTGTTTAAATCAGATTTAATGCTGTTTTAGATAAAAAAAAAATGGTCCGAAAACTTGATTTGGGCCGAAATGACTTAAAACTGCGAAATAGCCAGGATCGTAGGGCGGGGGTGGGGGCGGATGGACCCCCACTCCCGCTATCCCGCTGCGAGACAATGTACCCTGCCCCCACCTACACGGGGGCGGGATACGGAGAGGAATTCCCACCCCACGCCCAGGCGGGGGCGGGGGCTAAAGTAGGGGTGTCTCGCCATCGTCTAGGCGGGTATCACCCCTAATATTGATATCAAAATATTTCATTCCAGTATCTTAACTAAAAAAAATTACTTAAATGATTTTATATACTTTAGTTGGCATTCCATTGTGGCTAGTGGGTGTGTGGACCAAGCACAAACTCTTTCACAATATTTATCTTTTGCAATAAATACACTTAACTAAACAAGAAAAAGTTTCTGATAAGAGATTAAGAACCAAGGTTACAACATCACAAAATTGGAGACATTGAACTTCTATTAAAACTTTTATACAAACTTAAGAAACAAAGTAATCATAAAAAAATAGAAGAAACAAAGTAGAAAAGTGGAAAAGAATAAAGAAAAATAGCATCGAAAGTTTTAGTCAAAAGGATGCTCAAATTGTGATAATGTCTTGATCAGAAACTTTCCTTGTGGGGAGTGTGCCTTTATATCAAAGCCATTGGACACAACCTCGTTCCATCAATCAGTCGTGTGTAATGCACTCCAATATGACTTCCTCTTTGGTTACTTGTCTTTGCTTTTCCATTTCACTTTTCCTATCCTCTTTATACTTCCCCCACAAGACGCTATAGAGGCCACCCACCAGCAAAATAGCCCCACCAATACTGCAAAATAATAAAAACAATGGACCTTGCTAAATTTCTATGTGCTAATTAATAACCTTTTCTTTCATAAGAGGGTTGTGTTGGGTTTTGCTTATTTGGCATTAATCTCGTATTGGTGGATAATAAAAGAGAAACAAGGCCTACAGCCTATAAAAGAAGGATTGGCTTCTTTGATTAAGTGTATCAATTAAAGTTTTAACTAATAATTTTTGACATTAATAAAATTTATTTGTTATTTTTTTTTGTAAAAGGGAAAGATGTGAGAATCAAAATTTATCTAATGCCAAAGTTATTAGCTAAACTACTGATTGGTGCATTTAGTCAAAAGGACTAATCCTCATTTTATTGATTTTAGATCTTGGCCTCCTTTATTCTCCATCAATATGGGATAATACGGCCGAAAGAGCAAAACCTAACTGATTGGGACATGAAAGATGATGTCACTGGCCCATATGCTAATAACTAAGACTGAATCATGGGATCTTAACTGGTTGAAGGAATTCTGTTGTTATGGTATTTTAACAGTACGAACCTTCCCCAATATAGGCTCTCTTTCCACAGAAATGCAGAGACGATTGCTGTAATAATAAGTGCGATTGGAGTGAACATTGAGGTAAAAACTGGGCCTTTCTTCTCTATAGCCCAAACTTGAAGCCAATATGTAATTCCTGTAACGATTATACCCTGCCATTTCCATTAAAACTGTAATTAGTGAATAAAAATAACATTTATTTCTCTATTCTTTATTTGAAGTTCTTAAATATAAGAGAGATAAAATAAAATAAAATTAGTAATTTGCACTTTTAACAGTAAATGCTATGAAAAGGTGTCCTAAATAATTGTCTAATGAATATGTCTGCATGGGCATTGGCTTGCTGTCAATTTGATGTGGACAGAGCAATATGTTCATCTGATGATGAGTACATGATGAACAACCAGCAGCATGTCAAGACAAAAGATATTGTCCTATCCCATGGGTGGGAAATGCAACCCACGTTTGAACCCAAAAGATCCCACTTATTGCACTATATTTTCACAATGATGGTTTGGCTAAAAATGAACTGACAAATCAAAGTTTCCGATTTTATATCCATGTGATATGATTATTTGATCATGCTGTATCTTTACTGCTATGCATTGAATTAAGGAAAAAAAAGACAATAAAAAAATTTAGAAAGAAGTTATATAAAAATAATTTTATAAAGTAATATGGTTTAAGGTGATTTGTGAGATTATAAGATTATTTTTATTGTAAAATAGATTTAATAGATTAGATGAAGTCACATCAATATGTGAGATTATTTTTATATAATTTTTTTGTGAATGTAGCGGAACTCTTAATCATTTTCTGTATTTATGATGATTAATGCATTGGTCAACTTTATTCATGGGTTTGAATATGATTATGGCTGTGGAAATAAAGAATCATACACAATAAGCCACTGAAAGAAGATGGATATCCCATCCAATTTTCCATGCTGATGGATGCCTCTCTAATGCAATGGCTACAACTGTAGACTGCAAGCAGCTAAAGAAGCATTGTAGAGTAGTAAGCCGTAGTTTCGCTTGATATTGTTTAATGATTGGACCCTGAAACGGTAATAAAGATCAAATCAAAATGGAACAAATAAATCTAAAGAGTAATATTACATATAGTCGTAGAGTGCATAAATGACGTGCAATCACTTTAAAAATAGTGGAATCTACTACTACAAAAAAATAAATTCTCACATGGGTCCCATGTTTTATTGATTTTTTTCAAATCGATTATATGACGTTTATACATTTCACAACTGTAATTATCATTTATCAAATATATAATAACATGAAAAACTATCATTGGGGTGAAAGGGAAACCTGCAAAACAAGCCACAAAGACCAGGCAGAGTTGGCTAAGAGCATGAAAAGAGAGCCTTTTATCCATTCCACTCCAGAAGAACCCAGAATCGATGAGTTTGAATCTGACTTTCCATTTTCTGAATACCAGTACAACTTTATAGGAGGCCCCTTGACAAAAGCAAACACAAGCGCCCCACAAACACCTACAACAGCGCCCAGCACCTTGGCCATTCCATGCAAATGCTTTATGGTAATGCTTTCCATCCTGTTGCATAATCAAAACCAATTTCTTTATTGGGATTTAGTTAAAAATATTATTGATTTCATTCTGAATGATTTAGAATTGAAGTTTCTTATTACCTCAATAAAGCAGCCAATATGAAAGTAATGGAAGGAATTAGATTAGTGGTGGCTGCAGCAAATGTTGCAGAAGTGTAGTTGATAGCAACGTAGTAGAGGTTTAAACTGAGGGTAATCCTAAAAGTTTTTCCACAATAAATGTTGTTTTCAGCTTCTTCATCTTTATGGTAATTTTCAGAAATCAAACATCAACATTAATACGGAAATACTCTAGCCACGAAAATATTATAAAAAAATAATCTCACAAATTGAGGTGACTTGACGTAGCTCGTCAAATTATAAAGTTATATTTATTGTAAATTACATCTAAAATATAAAAGCCCAAGAACATACCCACAAAGTGAAATGAAGAAGATTTTGCAGAGCAAGTTGTAAGATAGAGGAGCATCCTTGTTTCTGTACATTAATAGCACCAGTTGTTAAAAAACATTAGTTAATTAGATATCTAGGCAGGGGAAAATTAAGAATGGAGGCAGAATATTAGGGTAAACCTTTCGAGGAAGAAAGCAAAAGGAGCCAAGGCAAGTGAGGCAAAAGCTTGTCTATATACAACAAACACATAAGGGTTCATCCCTTTAGCAATTGCTGCTTTGGAGAAAAGGGCCATGCCTGCATAAACAAACTGAATGAAGAGCATTGCAAGATAAGGCTTTTGGCCCCTCATAGCCACATCATAACAAAGAAAACTCTTCATGTTTTCTTCGGTACTGCATTTTCAATCGGGAAACACTTCAATTTATAGTGAAGTGAAGCATGCAGAGCACTAAGAAGATAATGCCTTTTGCATGAATGCTCTTCTCTGCCTACACGCATTATCTCTTAGGGACGTATGATACGAAGATATGAAGATATGGTCTGAGAATATTTTAACTTTCGTCAGAGAATTGCAAATCAATCAGTCGGTAAAGATGCATGCTTGGTCCTACCATGTATACATGAGCTAGAAGTTAACACCATGGGACCCGCCCATAATAAAAGTGTGGAGATATTTCCTTTTTCTGCGTAAGCTTTACGTATTCAAAGCAAAACAAACAAATTGAAGTATTTGTTAGAAATCAACACACGTAAATTGAAGAAGCTGGAGGCTTCTGGAAGACGGCACCGTCAGTAGCAGCTGGAAGGTAGGCGCCGCCGGAAAATTCAAGAAAGTCGGCCGCCGGAGTTCTACCGTTTTTACACGTTCACACTATTTCTTTCTCCTATAAATACATGTAAGATTGTAATGAGAAGGAGAGTCGGAGGTGAGGTACTTTGGAGAGACTAGAAGAGAGAAACCATTGTAAATAATTGGTTATTGTTTAATACAAATTTTTCTTCTTTGTGTGTGTGGATGTAGGCTAAATTGGCCGAACCACGTTATATTCTGGTCTCCATATTATTTGTGAGCTTCCGCCGATCCCAACAAGTGGTATTAGAGACGGTAGGAGGCCGGATTTGTGAATTTTCGTGAGAGACCCATTTTTAAACTTGATCGAAATCAAGTTTGGAGGATACCATCAGATTCCTCAGGTCAAGACGAAAATTTTGGTGAAAATTTCGTCTCAAACGGACACCGGACGAAGCTACACGCTCCACACGCGTCTTCTCGGCGACGGCCACGCGCCGGCAACGGGACCCACGCGCAGTGAAGAAGACAACCTCTGACCCGTTAAATCCGGGTGATCCGACCCGAACCGGTTTGACCCGGTTTCCGACCCGCTACAGTACCCAAACGGATAAAGAATATTCCGTCGGTATATTCCGTCGCCGGAAGAATATTCCATCACCGGAAAGAATATTCCGTCGTCGGAAAGAATATTCTGGTGCAAGAATATTCCGGTGACTGGGAGAATATTCCGGTAACCGGAGGGAATATTCCGGTGGTCGGAGAGAATATTCCGGTGAATAGTGGGGAATATTCCATTTTTCTTATTTTTCAGGTTTTTGGCACAATTTTGATCGGTTTGGAACGAGACAAGAGTCGTTTCCAAGGTTTTCCACCGTTCCGGACGCAACGGTGAGCTCTGTTTGTTGAGATTCAACTCCAAATGTTGAGAAACGGTCACTCAAATCAAAGATTAAAGCCGAATTGATGGAGGATTCGGGAGCAGGTGCGATGATCAAGCTAACATCTACAAATTACGCACTATGGAGACCTCGAATGGAAGATCTCCTGAATTGTAAAGATCTCTTCGATCCAATTGAAGAGAAAAGCGTAAAGTCAGATGATGTAGCGGAAAAAGACTGGCATAAGTTGAATAAGAAAACTATTGGTCAGATCCGGCAGTGGATTGACCATAGTGTTTTTCATCATGTTGCACAGGAAACGGATGCCTATCAGCTATGGAAAAAGCTGGAAAGCATGTACCAGGCAAAAACTGCTCGGAACAAGGCATTACTAATGAGATGCCTTGTCAACTTGAAACTCAAAAGCGGCATCTCAGTGGCCGCACACACCAACGAGTTTCAGAATCTTGTAAATCAACTTGCATCCGTAGATTTTAAGCTCGGAGATGAAGAGCAGTCTCTACTACTTCTCAGTTCCCTACCAGATAGCTGGGAAACGCTAGTGGTCTCACTTAGTAATTCAGCTCCAGATGGAAAGCTCGCCATGTCAATGGTGATAGACGCCTTGTTTAATGAAGAGGCTAGACGAAAGGAGATTGGAGGAGACGAGACAAATGCCTTTGTAACAGAAGGAAGGCATCAGAGAAATAGTAGAGGTAGAAGTCGAGAAAGAAACAGAAGTCAAAGCAAAGGGAGATCCCAAAGTCGCGGTAAACAGCGAAAGAAGGGAAAATGTTTTTATTGTGGTATTGAAGGCCACTTTAAAAGAGAATGCCGAAAGCTACAGAATGAGCAAAATCAGCCAAGCAATCAGTCAAAGCACGAAGAAGGCGAAACTGCAGTGACGCTTTCTGGAGATTGTGTACTCCTTTCCGCTGGTGAAGAATCTTGCTTGCACGTTTCAAGCGAGGAAACCGAGTGGGTAATAGATACAGCAGCATCCTATCATGCCACTCCTTGTAAGGATTTCTTCAGTACTTACAAGGCAGGAGACTTCGGTACAGTCAAGATGGGAAATTCAAGTTTCTCAAAGATTGTGGGCATTGGAGATGTCAGGATAAAAACCAGTATTGGCTGTACTATGGTGCTAAATGACGTTCGGCATGTACCCGATCTTCGACTCAATCTAATTTCTATAAGAACCCTTGATCAACAGGGTTACGAGAGCATCTTCAGCAACAATGCTTGGAAATTGAAGAAAGGAGCAATGGTCGTTGCACGGGGACATGTCTGTGGCACTTTGTACAAATCAAGTGCTAAGATAAGTGCAAACAGTCTCAATGTAGCTGAAGATGATACATCACCAAACTTGTGGCATCGGAGACTTGGCCACATGGGAGAAAAAGGGGTGTTTATGCTTGCAAAGAAAGCATTGATTACAGTAAACAAAGGTACTGCTCTCAATCCTTGTGAATACTGTTTATTTGGTAAACAGCATAGAGTTTCATTCTAGACATCTGCTGGAAAAAGATCAGAGTTATTGAGCTTGGTACACTCTGATGTTTGCGGTCCTTTTGAAGTTGAATCACTTGGAGGTAACAAATATTTTATTACTTTTATTGATGATGCTTCACGAAAAGTGTGGGTGTATTTCCTAAAAAGGAAAGATCAAGTTTTTGAGCAATTCAAAAACTTTCATGCCATGGTAGAAAGAGAAACTGGCAAGAAGCTGAAATGCCTCCGGACAGACAATGGAGGTGAATATACTTCTCGAGAGTTCAGAGAATATTGCTCCAGACATGGCATCAGACACGAGAAGAGTGTCCCCTACACCCCACAACACAATGGTGTAGCAGAACGGATGAACCGGACCATTGTGGAACGAACCAGATGCATGCTGAGTATGGAAAAGTTGCCTAAGCCATTCTGGGGTGAAGCAGTAAAAGTAGCCTGTTACCTGATCAACAGAACACCGTCAGTTCCGCTGCAGTTCGAAGTCCCAGAGATGGTGTGGTCAGGCCGCAAGATTTCATACTCTCATCTAAGAGTATTTGGGTGCAAAGCATTTGCACATGTATTCAAGGAAAAAAGACAGAAACTTGATGAAAAGTCTTCTCTATGTTTTTTCATCGGCTATGGAGATGAAGAGTTTGGATACAGATTATGGGATCCAAAAGCGAAGAAGGTCATCAGAAGCAGGGACGTAGTGTTCCATGAAGACCAGATGTTTGGATCAGAACAAATAACTCCAAGTGTTCCAGAACCAGCTCCGAGTTCACTACCACTTCAGTCTGTTTCAAACACTGAAGATAGACAGGAAGTTTCCCCAGAAGAAGAAGAGGATACTGACAACGGAGAAACCACCACTGAGCAGGGGGAGCAGTTGCCTTCTCCATCAGAAACTGCAGAGTTTCCACAGTTGTCAGGTGATCAACCTCAGCAGGACAAATCCTCTAGAGGGCGATTGTTGATTCCGTCACGAAGATATCCGGAATCAGATTATATTTTTCTTACAGATCAGGGGGAGCCAGAAAACTTCCAGGAGGCAATATCTCATCCAGATAGCAACAAATGGATGCAGGCTATGCAGGATGAGATGAATTCGTTACAGAAGAATCAGACGTATGAGCTGATGGAACTTCCAAACGATAAGAGAGCACTGAGAAACAAATGGGTGTTCAAGCTGAAAAATGATGGCAAGTAGGTGAAGCACAAAGCTCGCTTGGTCGTCAAAGGATTCCAGCAGAAGAAAGGAATCGACTTTGATGAGGTATTTTCACCTGTTGTGAAGATGACTTCAATTCGAGTGGTACTCGGATTGGTGGCAAGTCTTGACTTGGAGCTTGAACAGATGGATGTGAAGACAGCATTTCTTCACCGCAACCTTGATGAAGAAATTTACATGGAGCAGCCAGAAGGCTTCCAAGTTCCTGGAAAGGAACATTTGGTCTGCAAATTGGAAAAGAGCCTTTACGGTTTGAAGCAGGCTCCCAGACAGTGGTATAAGAAGTTTGACTCATTCATGATGAGTCATGACTACAAGAAAACTGCTGCAGATCAGTGCGTTTGCATCCGAAGATTTTCAGAAGGTGACTTCGTGATGTTACTGCTCTATGTTGACGACATGCTGATTATTGGTAAAGATCCATCCATTATCAGGAAGCTAAAGAAGGATCTCTCCAAAGTCTTTGAGATGAAAGACTTAGGACCTGCCCAGCAGATTTTGGGCATGAGGATCACTCGTGACAGGAAGAAAAAGAAGCTATGGCTGTCACAGGAAAAGTATGTTGAACAAATATTAAGAAGGTTCAACATGGAGAAAGCAAAGCCAGTCAGTACTCCACTGGCTAATCACTTCAAATTGAGCAAAAGCTCATGTCCCTCATCACCAGAAAAGATTCAAGAAATGGCTATAGTACCGTACTCCTCAGCAGTAGGAAGTTTAATGTACGCCATGGTTTGTACCAGACCTGACATCGCTCACGCTGTTGGAGTTGTGAGCCGTTTTCTTTCAAGTCCAGGGAAAGAACACTGGAAAGCAGTACAGTGGATTCTCAGGTACCTTAAAGGTACATCAAAGTTGTGCTTGTGCTACGGGGGAGCTAACCCAGTCTTGGATGGCTATACAGATGCTGATATGGCAAGTGATCTTGATGGTAGAAAATCTACATCAGGATATATTTACACATTTGCAGGTGGAGCTGTATCATGGCAGTCCAAACTGCAGAAATGTGTGGCTTTATCTACAACAGAAGCAGAGTACATTGCTATAGCAGAAGCAGGAAAGGAAATGTTGTGGCTAAAGCGGTTCCTCCAAGAAATGAGAGTCAGTCAAAAAGAGTACAGAATCTATTGTGATAGTCAAAGTGCTCTTGATCTGAGTAAAAACTCGATGTACCACTCCCGAACAAAGCACATCGATATTCGGTATCATTGGATACGTGAAGTAATGGAGCAACAGCTGTTGAAACTTGTAAAGATCCATACAAAGGAGAATCCAGCGGACATGCTAACGAAGGTAGTCACATATGAAAAACTTGAGCTATGTAGAAACATAGCCAGGTTAAGTACCTTGAATTAAAATGTGTCAGGATATCCTCCATTTGGTGTTGAGGGGGAGATTGTTAGAAATCAACACACGCAAATTGAAGAAGCTGGAGGCTTCTGGAAGACGGCACCGTCAGTAGCAGCTGGAAGGTAGGCGCCGCCGGAAAATTCAAGAAAGTCGGCCGCCGGAGTTCCACCGTTTTTACACGTTCACACTATTTCTTTCTCCTATAAATACATATAAGATTATAATGAGGAGGAGAGTCGGAGATGAGGTACTTTGGAGAGATTAGAAGAGAGAAACCATTGTAAATAATTGGTTTATTGTTTAATACAAATTTTTCTTCTTTGTGTGTGTGGATGTAGGCATTGGCCGAACCACGTTATATTCTGGTCTCCATATTATTTGTGAGCTTCCGCCGATCCCAAAAGTATTGAACTGGTAGTTAAACACCACCAACGTGGTAGCTCAATTATACGAGCTAATATTCCATAATTTTAAAGTGAATTTGAGTAATACAAAAGTTGAAATTGCATGTGGAAAGTAGTGCCTGAACCAAGATTCTATGGGATGGATTCTGAACCGGCTGACAACTTAGTAGCTATGGCTTAAACTGGATATTCCACAGTAAGAAGGGACTCCTATGGTCATGAGCAAGAATTATAGCTATGTTAGTCGCTCCCTCCTATCTCTCCTTTGCTTACAAAAAAAAAAAAAAAAGAACTGGTAGTTAAGCTTTCAACACTAAAGGTTATCTCCAGCATTTCAACCCATAAACTTTGACACCCTCCACAGAGATCTTTGGAGGGATCGATTTTAATCGAATGAGGCATATAAGTTTTAATAATTTGATGATGCCATGTGTCGAACAGTGTAAAACTGTGATAATTTGGGATGCAAAGTGTGATTACTCTTGATTTTTTTTTTCACCCTTGTTCCTTTATAGAATGGACATCTCAAAATCTGCTTAGCTGTTGAACAAGATCCTTTGCACATATGACCATGTCACAACCCACAAACATTCAAAAAACAAGTCATTTTGGGGGCAAGTGGGAACCTTCGCCTGAAATTCTTAATGAATCCAGATTTAAGGGGAGCAGAATTACCAATTTAATTATATATATATATATGGAAAACCAAAATGGTCCTATTTTGATGTTTTATGCAAATGGCTCCGGAGAAATTAACATCATATTTACACCCTCACGGCAAGTTATCTGAGAAAAAAAGGATAAAAGCATGTTGGGTATCGAACTTGATGTTTATGTAATAATAGTAGGTCTTTGTGGAGGTTCCATAATGACCAATCACTTTTAGTGTCTGCTTTCAATGGCTCTCTGCATTACCCTGTTTGGCAACTAAATCTTTGCACCATTGCTTTTAAACATAGTAGTAACTTAGTACTTGTTTTGTCTGCGTTATTCTGTTTCACTCAGCTATATGCATGTATAGATAAATATGGTACATCAAGCTACGTTAGTTTGTCTGTATTATTATATTTATTTTATAATAAAAATAACTTTACAATACGAAGAATTACATAAAGTTATATCAATTTATAAGATTAGATTTATGTAAGTACTTTGTAGTTGGAATGCGTTCCCAGATAAATATGGTGCATCATGCACGGCAATGTGAAAGACTGGCTGTCATGCATGGGAATGCCAATTTTCTTTCTAGAAATCCTTAACAATTGGATAAGTTTGGCAGAAATCTTCTGCTATTTCATGATAAGTGAACAGATTTAGTGAATAAGTCTTGCCAGTACTGTTGCGGCATTGTGCATTATAAGTCAAGGAGGGAATCATCAATATAATATGGCCAATTATTTTATTTTGATTTGCAGCATATCCTTTTCATTTATAAATGAACATGTGCCCTAAATCCAGCACATTTTTGGGATATATTGAGTCAATAGACTGCTTGGGGAGTGGCATTCATCATGCCCTACATCAGTGACATGCGAAGTCTGGTTATTGTCATGATCAATACTGTACACAGTGGATTGGTCTACTTGTTTTGTTGCCACTTAATTGCCATGCAATTATCCACTCTGTGCAGTGTTCCCCTTTCATGACATGGTAAACTGTTGTTTACTTAAATTTTATTTCAAATTTTGCCTTTTTTCACAAAATGATTTAGATGTCTTTTCTGGTTTATACGAACTTGTGGGATTTAGATCAGAGAAATTTAGACCTATAAACAAAGATAACAGAAATACTCCTTTACAAAATAACATAGTTTAATAAGAATGCAACCAATATGTATAAATAAATTTGACATATTACACCGTATTACACCAAATCACGTCTGTTCATTTGTCCTCACAAAAAATTGATTATGAAAGTCTACATATTTTTTGTATTCTTATCAAGTTTACTTTTTAAAAATACCTGTAAAATTATCACTTGTTTTAAAAGTTTAAACTGATAAGAAGAGGTAGATTTTATTATATCTTAATACTTTTATTTAATTGTGGGTCGACTTCTTTTCAATTAATAGGTTTAATAAGTGAAATATTTTATTAAATGGAGTGTAAAGTATAGAGTTGGTATTTGAATTTAGGACTTCTATATGAAATCACAATTTATTTTAAAAATTTAAATTAATAAAAAGAAGTAATTTCTATTATATCTTAATTATACCATTTAGTAGTTTTCTCTTTTTACAGTGTGTTCTGAATGTAACTGCATTAATACTCAAAAAATGTGCTCCGACAATGTGATCAATTATCAACAAGGGTGTTGTCCTGCAATAGAGAGCCCACTATCCTTTAGTCAACGTAGGCACCAAGTAACCCTGCCCCCTCTTAAAAGGTGCTTTTTTGGGTTGTCTGAGATCGTACGGACATGTAAACAAGAAAAGATTCAGATTTGCTTTCAACTTTCTATATGGATGTGCAAGATTAATTGTTATAATATTACTCAGCATATAATTATTGTTAGTTTCTTGGTTTATATTATTCTATTCAGGCAGCGCACATGGTGTTGAAGATAATGATTGGATTTTCATAATTAATTATTAAATTTTAATTTGATTTTATCTTAATTAATTAAATATTATAAAAATCAAATTAAGATAAAATCAAATCAAAATAATTTGATAATTATGAATATCAAATCATGATTTTGATGCCATCTTCAACACACGGCATCTAATTAAATCGAACTCTTTCAGTCATATTAAGGTTAGATGGATAATGATTAATATTATATTTTATCTCAAGTAAGAATTTAGACTTAATTGTATTAGAGTAATGTTAAGGATATACGATCTGGTATTCTTTTTACAAAATTAGAGAATACATAAAAAAATAAATATAAACATAATAAGAGAGAAATAAAAATAAAAAATACGAACAATTAAATTAGAGAATGCGTAAAAATTATATTTATATACGATATATACGTGAAAGATATACAAAATTTATATAAATAATATTTTTTATTGCACTATTAGCTTCCAAATACCAACAGATAAAAAAATGTTGATAAACGAGCTATATATATAAATTGATTAGTTGTGGTGATTTTTTTCTGCTGGAGATCAAAATCCATGATTTCCCAGTTCATCCCAGATTCCCAATCAAATTAATTATGTATTAATACACACTCGCTGAAGACAAAACCAAAACCTCATGTCAGAAAAGGAAAAGAAGCACACATGCAATTAACAGTATGATGTTTGAAAAGAGTTTAAATATTGGCTTCTTGAATCTTCTTCTTCTTCTTCTTTTTCTATGATAGAGACCTCCTTCCACACAAATAAGCATGTGTTGAATATGTTAGTGCAGAGTTACTGTAGTTTAATAGCAAGTAGTACTACAGCAACTGATCATCACTCCCAAGAGAGTGTTTTGTAAACCCTACCACTAGCATATTGTCCAATTTTGGTAATTGAGTATCATTATTATCATGAGATCGATCATAGGCCATGGCCATTTTCTAATTAACACCGATTATTCTCCCAGCAATAGTGGCCATGATTATAATCATGATGAGTTTAGGGAGCTTGATGCCTTAAGGTTAGGTCTTTGTCCAAGTTTTCCAAAAATTTCCCAGAAGTACATGTTTTGGAGTTTGAGGCCTACCTTTATTTTATTTTATTTTTTGTTTGTTTTACATCTAATAATTAAAAAGAACAAGATGAATTAATTGTACTACTTATTATTCAATGACCAAAGCTGGTTCTTACATATATGTCTATCCAACTATATGCAAATGTCTTCAACTTCTGTTAATTTGTAATATTGGGAGAAATTCTATGGCTATAACATACATGTTTTTGCAGTAATAATATTCCGAACTCAAAATTTAACTTCTTTACCTTCTAGTCTTGACTCTTATGTTTTTGGCTTTATTATCTTGTTCATGGTCGAAACTTAAGACGATTAATAGATCATAAGTTAATTTCTTTTTTCTTTCAAAAAGTGTATTTATAAATCTGTTTACTGATATACCAAACACAATATTCTAGATACGTATTAATATAAATTGTGATCAATTATTTCTTACAAAAATAATTATTTCTTATTAAATAATGAGTATTTCATCGTAAATAGTCAGTTTTTATCATAAAAAATTTGTTATAAATGTTCGTTTTTCTTATAGTAATTGGATTTCTATATTTTCCTTTAACTATATAAATGATATTCACCATCGTAATCTTTCAGCGACATTCCAGCTTCAAGGTTCCATGGATGGTACTGTACCTAAACAAAAAGAACAACGAAAATGAGGCTCATGAGTACACATCATCAAAATTGTGCTTATTCATGCTGTGCTGCTTGTTCTAGCCCCCTGTGCCCAAAGCCCATTCAGATGATCAGTAACCGATTAGATCACAAGCTTATCTAATTAGGAAAACTCGTGTCTCATCATGAGCAAGTCTATGCATGACTTCCTTGATCTCATGATGGGGTGTTTGTCACTCTAATAATGAAATAATTTATACGGCGTTCCAACTGTCAAGGATTATTTTGAGAAAATTTTACGAGCCACAATTTTATCGCATTTTCATCGTATTATGATGATGAGGTGACATTGCCTATCAATTTTAATTTCTTTGTTTTTATAAAAATAAAGATTCGTTTAAAAATGATAAAAGTGTCACAGATTATATATACATGAGTAAATTAAGACTGGTAATTGTAACATTATTACAAAACATGATAATGATCAAGATATTGGCCTTCTCTCTAACCTCAATTGCCTCCTCTTAGAAAAATAAAAAACTCATTAATGTTAACCCACATGACATACGTCATGAATTAAAAATATCATAATTTCTATTGGTTTAAAGAGGCTGCATAACAAAAAAATAATAATAATAAAAAAAAAAGTTTGCTTCAAGGCACGTTATGAATATCATTTTTTAAGACAATATTCAGTTTCTCTAATAACAGTATGCACATCGATTATAAGTAAATTTGTTTTTACAATACAATGAAGTCCAGAACAAATTTATTTGACTAATTACGTTATACAAAAACAAAATTAGATTTTAAATACCTTTAAATTTTATTATTTAACCAAAAAAATTAGAAATCTTTGCTCTTGAGAATAAACAAATTTGAATAAATTTTGAAGAAGTGAAGTTTTGGGCGAGAGAAAAATTCTAAATTTCTGTATCTTCAAATGACGATTTATTTATAAATGACCAAAATGTGTGAACGAAAAATAATAACTTTTCGTATTTCTGTTGAGAACAAGTACTTATATCATATTGGTTGCCACATTATGCACAAGTTGGACCTAGTCCAACGAATTCTTACTTCTCCTCAGACTGGAGGTCATCGGCTCAATCACCGATCATGCGCTTTGAGAGTTTAATATTTTTTTTTTTTCCATTTTTCCAAGCATCACAGCGCCTCATGTGAGCACCCCCTTCGACGCCAAACGTTGCACACATGTGCACCAAACTAATAGGAACAAGTACTTATATTATACCGGTTACCATATTATGCAACAGTTAGACTTAGTCCAAAGGTTACCTTGCTTCTCCTCCAAACTGGAGGTCATCGGTCATCCATTTTGGGAGTTTAATTTTTTTCATTTTTCCAAGCATCACAGCGCCTCATGTGAGCGCCCCTTCAGCCCCAAATGTTGCACACATGTGCGCCAAGGGTGCTCTGACTGCATGCTTCATTGATAAATCCACAAAAAACCTTCCTCAGGATCGAACCCATCCAATGGCTATGAATCAATAGCCTCAATACCATTAAGCCAAAAGATTGCTTATGGTATGCATATACTCCGAAAGTAATATAACTCTTATAAACTTTCCATATCTTCTCTAAAACTACTCTAAAATATTATTAATAATAAATATAATATATATGATTTTGAAAATATTTTCAACAACCTACTACCATTTTCAAAAGATATTCTGGTTAGATTAAGAAAACTTATACATAAATAAAGATGCCTTTTGAACTTGAACTTTCAGATAGTGAAAATACATCAAAACTAACCAGAATGACATAGGAGACTATGCATTGAACTAGTGATTCTATACGATTAGTTAGATATATCTCACATATAAATTTTCTTCTCCTTGGATAGTTCATAAAAGCTGACATGTAGATTAGCCTTGTGTCTATATCTTGATTTCATGAACGCTTTAGAGAAAAATCCTTAACTTGCATAGGAGGCGCCACCAACCCCCAACACTCATATAGGTAGATTTATCGAGAGTGTCCTGTAATTAAACATTTTAACATAACCATGTTATAAGTCTATTAAGAGCTATTGCTCAGCCTCTCCCTTTTTATTACAGTATCAAGCATCTTAAATCTTGGGATGATTAAATTAGTTTGAAAACTAAATTAAATATATAGTAATTGCAAACCCCGAATAATGTACTTTGCTCATTGAACTCAAGTCATAATATATTCATAAGTTGAGTTGAGTTTCTATTATTGTTGATTTTATGGTTTTGGCTTTAACTCATTCCTTTGATATTCCATATCATATCTCTTGCAAATTATTTATTTAATACATATGTGCAAGACCTCATAAAATTAATCATGATTATTCTATTTATGAGGAATTGGCTTAATATGCCTAGACTTACCATTATATAAATGGCTTGTAACAATCTAACCTAATTGTCACAATGCAAAGATTGGTGGCAGTAAATCCAAGATCTCTATTAATATATGTTTAGCCACTTTGTCTCTTTGTTTCAAGAAGTCAATGTTATAGGCAGTCTTCATGGTCGAGTAAATTATGCATACTTGCTTCTTTAATCCTGGAGATTACTCCTCCACCATTGGTAAATATCTACTCACCAGTTGATTTGATTATCATGCTCAGCTCCCAACTGATATCTATACTCTTTCTACAATCGAAAGAAACCTCCTTCCATAATCGAAGGAAATTAGCTGTACTCAATAGCATAATTCATGATATTTCTCAAATACCATAAAATGTTTTGTACAACTTAATTCGTATAATAAGTCACATTTTTTATTTATTTGCATGTATATTTATAAATAAAATCTAAATTAACCATATTAGTTAGATTTCTAACATTCATGTGTTCTAAACAACAATCTCCTAAATAATATAAATTAAACAAAATATTTATTTAACCATTAATATCAAGTTTGAACATACATTCACTCAAATATTCTTTCCTCACAAAATTACTGTCTTTGGTTAATACAAATTTATCTGGCTAAAAATCTAATTTAAATTTATACTTATTCAAAAGACTACCAGATACAAGGTTTTTTCTAACTTCCGGTACATGATACACATCATTGAGAGTAAGAATTTTTTCGGAGGTAAACTCCATTTTTATTGTTCCTTTACCTTAACTATGTCAGTGGATGTGTTCCTCATGTAAAGAACATGACTATCTTTCATTAACTCATACATCTTGAACAAACATTTGTCTTTACATACATGCCTTGTTGTTCTTGAGTCAATCCATCAAGAGTTATCTTCTTCAAAAGTGTTGTTCTCAGAGATCATTATTTCAAAATTCTCTTTAAAATCAAAGTCATCATTTTTCTTCTTAAGAAAACGACAATCTTTTTTGTAATATCTTTACTTGCTACAATGGAAGCAATTTACTTCTAGATTTTTCTGATTCTTATTTTGAAAGTGACTTTGTTTTCTTCCAAAATTATTATTTCTCTTCAGGTTTTCATATTTGGATTCATTGGATTGTCTAGGTTTGTGAGTCTTTCCTTCCTTTACCATATGCATGTTGGAAGTCAAAGAGTCGGGTTTTTTGTTGATGTCTCTAAGCCTTATCTCTTCTTCTATATGAAGATGTTGGCCTAATTCTTTTAGAGACATTTCCCCCCTTCAATGTTTCAAACTTCTTTTATAATTTTTTCATGATTCATGAGAAAGTTTATTAATAATGGATGAAACTGATATGAATTCATCTATTTTCATCTCATGTTGAGAAAATTGATTAAGAATATGCATAATCTCATTGAAATTTTCAACAATAGGTCTAGAATCTACCATGGTATAATTAAAAAATGTTGTAGCCAAAAATCTCTTACTTGTAACATCTTTTAAAAGATATTTAGTCTCAAGTGCATCTCGTAGATCTTTGGCAATTTTGTTTTGGTACTTGTCAAACAACGTATAAGACATTGCATTGCAAATATGTCCATTGCAGATGTAATCGTCTTATTCCCATTTGACTTGCTTGACTTTGAGCGACTGTCTTATCCTCATTTGTAGACGGCCTAGGAGTGGTTAGAACATAAACCACTTTAAGACTGGCCAAGAGGAAGTGTATTCTTTTGCTAGCGTAAAAAAATGGCTCCATCAAACTGTTAAAGTTTAATAAAATCTAAAGCAAACTCTCTCAAACTATGTGCTATTAATAATAAGATATTATCTTAAGATTGTTAGTTCAAAGGGATTGCAAAACAAAAACAGAAAAAGTGAGAGAAAAGTTTGTTTTAAGGTGGGATACGAATGTCGCTTTCCTTAAGATAATATTCGCTATCACTAATAATAGTATGCATATGGGTTATAAGCAAATTTGACTCCAAGATACGATGAAACCGAGAACAATTATGTTTGACTGATTGCATTATGTACAAATAAAATTAGATTCCGAATATTTTTAGATTTTGCTATTCAACCAAGAAATTAGAAATATGTTCTCTCGAGAATAAGTAGATTTTAATAAGTTTTGAAGAAATGAAGTTTTGAGAGAGAGAGAATTTTTGAAATTTTGTATCTCCAAATGACAAGCCCATGATTCTATTTATAGATGATCAAAAGATGTAAACGAAAAGTAATAACTTTTTGTATTTCTAAAAGCCGTTGGGAGCAAGTACTTATATTATACCCGTTGCCATAATACACAACAGTTGGACTTAGTCTAACGGTTGCCTTACTTTTCCTCTAGATTGGAGGTCATCAGTTTGAATTATTGGGAATGCGCTTTGGAAGTTTAATTTTTCCATTTTCCTAGGCATCACAGCGCCTTATGTGTGCGCACCCCATACTTGTGCAACGCGCCCCTTCAACCCTAAACATTGCACACATTTGTGCCAAGGATGCTTTGGCCTCATGCCTAATTCATAAATCCATGAAAGACCTTCCTTTGAGGAGGCATGGATCGAACCCATCCCATGGGTATTAAACAATGAATCAAGAACCTCAATACCACTAAGAGCCTGTTTGGAATTACATATTGAACATTAAAAAGTGTTTTTAAACAGTTAAAAACACTTTTAAAGAAAAAATAACATGTTTTATAACATTATAAAAAATACTTTAATCAATTAAAAAAATTGAAAGTCTTAACTTTTTAAAAAAATACCAAATTGGATATTTGATCAAAATGCTCATACAGATAACTTTAAAAGCGCTTTAGATTTATGTTTACCATATAATAAACATTGTTTGAAATATAGAGTTTATTATTTAAATTATAAGCTATAAGCTCTAAAACTATAAGTTACATTTTTCACTACAATCTTAAGCCAAAAGTAGGCTTATGGTATGCATATACTTCGAAAATAATATAATTCTTATAAATTTTCTATATATTCTCTTTTTCCAAAATAATTTACAACTTTCAAAATTAACCTAAAAATATTTTTAATAATAAATATAATATATATTATTTTAAAAATATTTCCAACAACTTCTTTCTTGAAGAAGATCTAATACTTCTCTCTTTTCTCAACTTGTCCCCCTTCCCCATAAAGTCCATTAATAATATTAGTCATTGTTTACAAGTATTTCTCTTTGTTTTAGATAGGAAAAATGATGCTTTCTAGTCTCTCTCTTGTAACATCCCGATTTCCAAACCGCTTTCTAAAATTTTTATTTATTTATTTTATATAGAGATTTACAAAAATGAAAAGCCCATTTGAGTTTTGCAAGTATCTTTTTAGACTATGGGCCAAAACAAATTATTTTTCTAAAATAACTGTTTTATTTTATTTGGGTTTTCCATCTTTGTTAAGTTCTTTAAATATTTTGGATTTGGATCGAATATTTTTATGGGACGATATTTTTCTTTTGTGTGGAGAAATTAGATTATTTTAGAGTTTAAATCAAGGCTCATTTTATTTATGGAGATCCATCACATGATTTGTTTTTGAAAGATTTTTTATCTTTTTCAAACAATTTACAACTATAGAGTCCTTTAAAAAAAAAAAAATCTTAAATCCACTGCATACCGTTTGTTCCACTAGGGTTAACGAGAACACTTTTTATTTTTAAGTTTTCAATTCACAGCAAGCATTTTTTTTTAACGTTCCTCCCTCCTATGATCTCTAGAGTTTTTATTTCAATCATCTATATATTTTCAGATGATACACACTTCACAATCACAACCCATGCACAACTTCACTTCCGTTTCACGTTGATCTCATTTTCATGTTCATTAGAGCTTCCAATGGCACCCATAGATATATAGATAACATAGTTTTGGCTAACACATAGTTCAAATAGTTTCCTTTCACCTCGCACGCTATGATCACGTCGGTTTCCGGCATGCAAGGCTTCCATCATGCCCATTTGCCCTTCCAAGCACGTAATCAATCTCTCAACATCTCCTCATTTTTCTCTCTTTTGATTTTTAAATTTCCCCCAATTATGCGGGTTGCCTTTTCTGTTGCTCACAAAATCTCCCTCACAACCGTTTAGATCTTCATACTCTCCCTCTCATTTCTCTCGAGTTGCTTTCACACTCCACCAGCCGTACACCTCTTATCTTAGGGTTTATTGTTTCATCTATATATGTGTACTGTTCAAAATTATGATTGAAGTACTGAAACGAAATATTTTAATATTAATATCATTTTGGATACCGTTTTGAGATAAATTTTTTATAAATAAATTATATATAGGAATTATATTTTTAAATAAAATCAATACAAATCTTAAAAATATACATATCTAATAAATTTAATAATACTTTTAAATAGTTAATACAAATCTTAAACATATATTTAATACAATATCATAAAACTAAAATCCAAATCTAATATAAGTCATAAAACTAAAGTAATGGTTTTCCCAAAATTAAGGTACAGAATGTTGCTTCGGTGGAAAGCTCAATGTTTTTTCTAGTCACTACTTACTTTCAAATTTAACTCCGTCCACTTGATCCCATTTTCCTACTCCTCTGTCTCCCCATGTTCACCTTTTTTTTTTAATCGGCTCTCTCCATGTTCACCTTGCTTCTTTGCATCTTCACTATCACAAATCCGATTTTCTGCTTTGTTCCATCCCTCAACTTGCTTTTCTGCATTGTTCTATCGACCTTTTGTTTCTTATATATTTATATATATATATATATGCAACATAGTTTTCTTAAACCTTTCACATTTGGAGGTGGAAAGCCCATTGATCTCACTTTCTTTTCTAATTTCAGTTTATGGTTTTTTGAAAACTTCTTGGTTGCTGTTTTCCTTTTCTTGAGAAAGAGATACATCAGATGGGGAGAGGTTGGGTTCAGATGAAGTTAGAGAACAAAATCAAACACCCAGTTACTTTGTGCCTGGAATCCGCTAGGTTACCATTCCAACCGGAACATTGGAATATGTTCGAAATGATCGAAAAAGCGACAAAATGACTGAAATTTCTTCCGAAACGAAATACTGGGCCTCACCATTCTGGAATGAAATTTTCTAACAATTCTGGTCGAAACAGAATGGTTTTTAAAACTTTGTTCTGTTACCTCTCTTGGTTGAAGAAACTACTAGAGCTGCAAACCTTCCTCAAACTTTTCCTTCCATGCACACTGCCTTTGTCGCACTACCTACTCCACGCCACCCTAATTACAAGCCGCCATGCTTTGCAACCCCATGCAATCACCGTCACCTGCTAGATATTTTAACATGACATTAATAAACGAATATTTAATTTTTTATGATTCACAATAATAAAACAATAATATGATAAACGTATATTTGATGAAGAACTGTTCTGATTATGAGAGAAGGATCACCCTAACAAATTTGCTTCATAAATGTCTCCCAATAGCTAAAAGCACTCTAATATTATAGATAAGAACCTTTGAATCTCCCATTACTATTTATAGACTTCTGACTATCAAGAAATCTAAAAGTTTGTGTCTGACTATAATTAGACATATAGAATTTTAATCTTATCTTTTAGAAGTAATTTTTATCCCATCATAACTTAAATGTTAATCGATAAATCTTGAGCTATTTCAAATTCTATTAAGATGGGTGTATGAGACATAATTTGAATAAAACGCTTACATTCTCTCACTTGACTCATACTTCTATAAAATAATACTTTTCGTTCATGGACTTATTACAGGAAATTAACCATACTGTGCAAATTTATTTTCTGAAACTTTTCATAACTCAAAACACATTTCATGAGTTCCATAATATCAATGTCAAACCAGCTACTAATATGAGTTATGACGGTCCTTTGTTATATGATCAACAGATTTTCTTTTATGTACTACAATACTTGTAACTTAATTTAACACGATCTTTAATTGAAATAATTAAGGCTAATATAGTAAAGCTTTTGGGTTCTAATCAAAGTTTTGAATTCCGTTTCGGTGACTGCTTCGGTTGAGGCATTGGAACAGAATATTTCGGTTTCGTTCCGTTTCGGTGTTCCGTTTCGGGATGGACATTATATAAATAAATTATATATATAATAACTATATTCTAAAATATTTTTAAACAATGTGAAAATGTGTAAATGACTATACAACAGTTATATCAATCTCATAAAAATTAAAAAAGCCATATAAGTAATCTAATAAATTTTTTTATCAATCGGATATGACTAAATAAAAGTTAATAAAGACTAATAAGTAACTAATAAAATCTTTATAAAATTCATAAGCATTGGATGTAGCTATATCAATCTCATAAAAATTAATAAAGCCTAATAAGTAATTTAATAAAATTTTTATCAATCAGATATAATTAAAAATTTAATAAATATTAATAAGTGAGTATAAATTGAAATAGGAATTGTAATATCATATATATATATATATATATTATATTTTTGGGTATACAAATTTCAAAGTCATGGTCTGACTATTTTTATTTTACTTTTTGATCTTGTTGGTTTTTCGATGCAACTTTACTCTTTCAGACGTGTTTCCTTTCGTTTTCGTTCCTTATTATTTTGTTTTCCTTTGTTCTGAAATGCAATGATGGTTTGGTCTCCTTCACAAAATCGTAAGCTCAGCTCCATTAAAGAACGACGCAGCTCCAAGAACGATGTCATTCCTCATTCTTCCGTTTTCCTTTGTTCTGAAACGCACGATGGTTTGGTTTCCTTCACAAAATCATAGACTCAACTCCATTAAAGAACGACGCAGCTCCAAGAACAACGCCAACGGCGCAGCTCCAGTCTCCTCTCCATAGCCAACGGCACAACCCTGACGAATGATGTCAAACCGTAGATCTTCTTAACATCACTGTGTGTATCGATTTCGAATAATTGGATTTTTCATTGCTAATTTTATGATCATCCTTTATGATTCCGGACTGGAATTAATAATTCTGCTGGAACATAGAATTTCGTTTGGAATAGGCCGGAACACCCGAAATTTTGACCGATGTGGAACATTAGACTTCACTGTTCCGGTTACTAATCCGGAACGGAAAATTCTGGCCAGAACGAAACATAATTTAAAACGATAGTTCTAATTCATGTCTATTGTAGTCATTACCTTGTCATTATTTATCTCCACCTTTCAATGTACATATTAAGTGGAGAGATAATAAAACAGAAATAATTATAGTAGATATCTTTTGATGTCTAACAATAAAATACTCAGTGTATCAATTATCACTTCATCATGTTCATATTATGAGTACAAACATATAACCCATCGTTTTAACATATCCTTTTAAAGTGTAATCATTAACATACGATTGTTATGAACATATTATTTTTGTACTTTCTCTTTAACATTTAGGTATTTAAATTTCATTAAATACTTATCATTCGGAGAAATATACTCTGAGAAAATACGTTTTTAGCGGCTTGACTATAAGTCGACAATTCCAAGTCCTAAGATAAATATTTTCAGCCATAAACCATATATTGTGACCTCAAAAACACACCACAAACTCAGAGCAATTGGTAAAATCAGAGTCTGAATATTCAGTTACCTTCAAACTATCAGTTCTTCTGAAGGTAAACTGATAATCCTTAGTTCCTTATAGGTATCGTAATACCCTTTTTATTACTTTCCAGCAATGAACAACTTTTTAAGTCGAATTTCTCAAAAATTCTTCCTATGTAACTTTTCTAAGACATTCCTAACAATCATTATTTTCGATTTGGAAAGATTTTGATTCTGATCACAAAGATGCCTCACTCATATCTTTCATTTTTAAGTTCTTAAAGACAAAATCCTTGATTTCATAAATTAGACCAAGCTCACTACTAGCCAACAAAATATTATCAATATACAGGATTAAAATTATGAACTTACTCCCATTGACCTTCAGGTATATTCATCGATCAACTTCAGGTAGATACATCGATCAACGATATTTTTTTTAAGACCAAAAGTAGTAATGGTATCATTAAACTTTAAATACTATTTTCGGGACGCTTGCTTAAGCCTGTATATTGATTTATTAAACCTAGACACTAGATGATCTTTATCCATTTCTGAGAAGCTCTCTGACTGCTTCATCTAGACCACTTGATCCAAACTTCCATTTAAAAAATGTTGTTTTCACATCTATCTGATATAACTCTAAATTATAATGAGCCATCAATACTATAATGATTCTAAAGAGTTCTTGTTAGATACTGGAGAAAAAGTCTATTTGTAATCAATGCATTCTTTCTGAGTGAAACTCTTAGCAACAAGTTTAAGGCACAAGTCTGGCCTTATGTTGCTCAATATTACCTTTTGAGTCACATTTATTCTTAAAAACCCATTTACACCTGACCTTTTTATTCCCTCTAGGCAACTTAATGAGATCCCAGACCTGATTCTAATCTATGAATTTCAACTCTTCTTTCATAGCATCAATCCATTTACTAAAATCATTTCCCTCTATGGCTTGTGAAAACGTTAGTGGATCCTTACTTTTCCCAATGTCGAATTCAGATTTTAGAAGATACACCACATAATTTGTCAAAGTGGAGGTCTTTGATCTCTCTGAAATCTACGCAAGACAATCTGTTTTGATGACTCTAAACTTGGTTTATCAATTATATTATTATTTTGAGATGGACAATCATTTACTTGTTCCAAGTTATCATTGTGATGATCAATTAGAGGAACTATTATATTTTCTGAAGATGTAGATATAGGGACATCTACTCGTACTTCCTCAATGATCATATCTCTGGGTTCAATTCTCCCACTAATCTTACCAAGTTCAATGAATTTAGCATTTCCTATTTCTACCATTCTCAAATTGTGATTAAAATAGTAAAATCTGTATCCTTTGGATATCTCTGGATAACCAATGAAATACACATTTACTGTTTTAGGATCTAATTTCTTTTTATGTGGGTTATAAAGTCTCACTTCGACTAGTAACCCCAAACATGCATATGTCTCAAATTTGGTGTCCTATCAGTCCATAGCTCGAAATGAGTTTTTGGAACTGCCTTATTAGGAACTCAATTTAAGATATACATTGTCGTCTTAATAGTTTCATTCCACAATAATTTGTGTAAGATAGAATTACTTACCATACTTCTGACCATATCTAATAAGGTCCGATTACGCCTTTTAACAATTCCGTTCTATTGTGGTGTTCCAGGCATAAAGTACTGTGCAATAATGTCAAGTTATTCAAGAAGTTTGGCGAATGGACCTATATTACGGCCTGATTCATCACACTTTTTATAGTATTCTCCACCTCTATTCGATCTGATGATTTTCATATTTTTATCTAACTATCTTTCCACCTCCATGAGAAATTTCTCAAGTATCAATACAGTTTGAGATTTCTCATGGAACAGAGAGATATATCCAAAACTTGAAAAATCATTTATAAGGGTGATAAAATATTTTTCTCCACCAAAACATTTTGTGGAGAATGGTCTACATATATTTGTGAATTATTTCAAGAACCTCTTTACTTCTTGTGGCGTCTTTCTTAGTATGTTTGGTTTACTTTTTTTTATGCAATCAACACACACTTTAAGATTAGTAAAATCAAGATACGGGGAGTCTATTTTTTTTACTAATCTATGTAACATTTCTTTGGAGATGTGCTCTAATCTTTTATGCCACACGTCATCAAATTTCTTTTAGTTCTAAAAAAAAGTTTCATGGTGCTAGGCATAAGAATTTTTAAGAAATGTACTATTGAGACAAAATCAATAAAAACCATTAGAGAAAGACCTGGAACTAATAGAAACATTATTTTTAATGTGCTGAAGCTAACATTATGGAATGATAAAAAATAACCGTAAGTTTTTAGTCTAAATAGGAAAATCAAATTATGCCTCACAAAATTGCACATATAATTTGTTATGAAAATCTAAGTAATGATCAATACTTAAAATTAAACAAAAAGTTCTAGTGGCTAAAACCTCATTTTTATTCTTATTTTCTATAAAACTAAATGCTCAGTGGAGTTTAATGTTTAGCTTGTAAGGTATCTTTCATGGTTATGAAAACATGAACATTAGCACCTGAATTTAGCCACCAAGAATTAGTGGAAATATTTATAAGGTTTGATGCAAGACATAAAAAGGTAAGTGACTTGCCCTTTTTTTTCAAATCAAGTCTTACATTTTAGATACTAGCTTTCATATGTCCAATAGTTCTTACAAATTTAGCATTTGTTACTATTATGCTAAATCTGATTAATTTTCACAGATTTCTTTCCTTTTAGTGGTCCAATTGATTTTTTTTTATCAGAATGGTGTATTTTCTTTCTAGCTTTTTTATTCACAAAATTAACAGAGTAATGTTTTTGTTGTTTCAACTTAACCTTCCCTAAACTATATTATTTGCCAACTCATTCACATTTCATAAATCTTTAATAGCATTTTAATGCGTTTAGAATTTGACCATATTGAGGTAGCAATAAATTCAAAATAAATAAAAATAACGAAAGACTTCTCTACTTCCATTTTCAGAGTTTGTAATTTGACAATAATATTTATCATATAATATTTTGAGTTAGACACTTGTAAAGTGTAATTAGAATTTAAATAATTATGGATGAACTAGTAGTGTTATCAAGATTTTCCTTTGGGAGTAGATCTTAACACATAAAGTGTTCCTTCCGGTATTAAATTTTGTGAATAAACTAGCTGTATCATTATAATTCTCCTTTGGAAGAAAACTCTGACATACAAAATGTTTCATTCAATCGTACTTTTATGGATGAACTAGTCACCAAGACCATCCTTTAGGAGTAGATCTTGAAACACAAGATATTCCCTCCAACTTTACTTTTTATAGATGAACTAGTAGTGTCATCAAGAGCCTCCTTTAGGAGTAGATCTTGACACACAAAATGTCTCCTCCATCATATCCACCTTACTATGGGTTTAATGATTTGTCACTAAAATTAAAAAAAATTTATATCTTTGAGCAACCAATCTTTTCTTGATTTTGATATAAATCATTTATCACATGTTGGATATACATGACATGATAATAAGAGCCAAGTAGGCAATTCATACATGTTTAACAATGATAACACGTATATAAATTTAATAAAATTTTTATATATGTAGATGACAATAATAACATGTATATGATTTAATAAAATTTTCATACATTTGCATAATAATAAAGTATGCATAGAAAATAAACTTCAAAATCTTTCAATGCCTTGATTAGAGGTATAAATGGTCCGGTCTGATCTGGAAAATTTGTGAACCGATTCTATTCGGTTTAAAAATTCTTTCACCCTGGACCGAACCGAACAGGAGTTCGGTCCATATCGGTCCGGTCCAATTCAGTCTAGGGGCGGTATGGTCCAGGAGTGCCCCATATGATTTAATGGGTTAAATTCAATCTAAAATTCTACAATAATTAAATATTTTTTTGACCCAAATTTAACTAATATAAATTATAATATGTTAATATTATAAGAGTATATATTATATATTAATATGTTAGTGTATATTATATATTTATATGTTAGTAAATAGTGATAAATTAGTAATAATATATTAAATAATAATAACACACTTATTACTTATAAGTTATTACTAATATTCTATATAGATATATTATAATTTATATTTTTATACTACAACTAATCAATCAATAAATAATAATATGTTAATATATATTATATATTAATATATTAATTTATATTAATATTAATATTATAATTTATATACTATTTTTATATATACATATATAAATATATATATGTGGGGTTCGGTTCGGTTCGGTCCAGTCCAGGGGGAGAAATCTTTTGAACCGTGACCGGACTGGAATTAATCGGTCAATGTAAAATTTGGACCGGACCGGACCGAATGGAATTCGGTCTGGTCCGGTCTCGGTCCGGGACAACTGGTCCACCGGTCCGATCTGATCTTTTTATAGCCCTAGCCTTGATGAATTTTATTGAATATATGAATAATACTACTAAGTAAGTTCTCAAGAAATATTTTTCTTTTTTAAACAGAACTTCAAGGTTTCCAAAAAATATTGGAGAGTCATATCAGACACACTTAAATACCAATTTCTTAGATAGAACCGTCTTAGTTTGTATGTATCCATACTTTCATAGCAAAAGTCCATAAAACTTTTCATTTTAACCAAATTTTATTTGACAAGAAAATCAAAATAATAACATAATAGAAATTTAATAAACTTTTCATATATACATGTACATAACAATAATAACAAGTATGAAATTTAATACATGTGTTTAATAATAATAGCATGCATAAATTTAATACACAATAATATGCATATAAAATAAAATTTAATAATGCACAAACCAATAATAACATGTATATAACAATAATATGCATTTGAGAGAGAATAAAAAAACTTTAATTAATTAACTTTTTTGAAAAAAATATTAAAAAAATATTATTAACTTGGTTTGAGTTGGGATCAGGTCGAAACCCAGACCAGCTTCCTTTCAAGTGGTCAACTTGAATGTTGACCGGGTCAGGCTACAGTACCCGCCCATATACTTCTCTCTCTCTCTTTTTTTTTTAATCTTTTATGGGGTTGGGCCACAATAGTGGCCCAATAAACTCTATTTTTTTTTAATTTTAAACTCGAATTGGGCCATAGCCTATGACCCGGCTCATATGCTTATAAACTGAAATAGAAGAAACCCTTAAGAGCTTCTTTTACCTCCAGCAACGCCGCCACCCATTCGGTTCAAGCTTTAATCTGTTGCGGCTATGGTGCCGCCGGCAAGGAGGGAAGGGCAAGGGTTTCCGTCAGCCTCCCGTCGTCTAAAGTTCATATTTTTTCTTTGTTTACTACGATTGCCACGAATAGTGGGCTTGATACCCCACTGCTGCTGTTATAGAGACGCCGACGAGGAGTTCTATTCGTCCTTCCGGTGCTGGCCTCTTCTCAGTCGATGGGACCTTAAACTGGTAGGGCTATACAATTACCAAGCGGCAACTCCATGGGTTTCTTAAAACCCTTTCTCCAACAACACACTATAAGCAATACAACATATGAATAAAATAAACCAAAGCAAGAACTGAAGCAAATGCATCAATATGTTGGAATTATGAACAATTATGAGAGAGTTTCACTTTTTCTCCAGCACAAATACAACACGGCAAAAGGAGAAATAAGATATCAAAAAATATATCTGTATAAAGTTATTACGTGTCTTTCACAGAATAGTAAATGAAATCATAAATCCTTCTGCTTGATTGAAAGACACAACTTTTAATCTTTCACAATACATAAAATAACATATAAATGAAAGTTGATATTCGTTGCATATTTTATTGAGATCATAAAAAATTTACAACCTAAAACTCTGATACCACATGTTAAATATTTAACATGATATTAATAAACGAATCTTCAATTTTCTATGATCCACATTTCTCCATCAGATTGATAAAGAATTGATTAGATTATAAGAGAAGGATCACCCTAATAATTTTGCCTCATAAGTGTCTCCCGATAGCTAGAGGTACTCTAATATTGTAGGTGAGAAGTCTTGAATCTCACAGTACTATTTATAGATTTTCGATCATCAAGAAATCTAAGAGTTTGTGTCTGACTATAATTAGAGATATAAAGTTTTAATATTATCTCTTAGGTGTAATTTTTATCCAATCATAACTTAAATGTTAATCGATAAGTCTTGAACTATTTTAAACTCTATTAAGATGGGTGTGTGAGATACAAAATTTAATTAAAACTCTTACATCAACTCCATGCACAACTATTGTGATCCAGTTGTAAACCTACGTGAAACCATCGCTAGGCATGCATCACTGAAAAAACCTCTATTTTTCCACACCCGAAACAGAGCCACCTATTACCATCGATCTTCATTCCAGTTCGGTACCTAGAAGCACTAGCAACTTTTAGGCATACCACAAAAACTGTCGACCTTGCAACCTTTGGTTCGTTGTTCCCCATCAACATCTTTGTCCCCCCCCCCCCTTCTTGCCTTACTCTCTCCGTGTGTCCTTGGCTTCCCCTCTCACCTCTCTCTGTCAATGTTATTTCATATTGCCGAACCCTCCATGACCACCGCCTAGCCCTGATCCCTCTGCTCGCTGCATCTCTCTCTCACGATAAGTCTCTATCACACGACCTTTCCTTCTCGCTATCGAACACTTTTATTTGTAAGTGTTTATAAGTTTGTAGTGTTTCGTAAAGTATAGGGAAACTTGTGTTTTTTAAAGTTACAATTATGCCCCTTTTAAAGTCACAGATCAGGAAAATTAGGTGTCATACGGGTGTTTTCGATGGCATATAATTTTTATAATGAGTCCTAGTTAGATTCCATATTTGTTTACATATTATGTGGCTTTCAACTCATCTTTTTATTAACTCAAAAAGGTTATTTATCGAAAATGTTTTGGGTTGAACTGGAGTTTCAATTAATTGGGGCTCGGTTTCTAAACTATTTTGGATTGAGTATTCTTTAAACTTATAATAGTTTTGAAATTCTATTTTTCATTATAGAAAGTTTTTGAAAGGTTTTGAATTATGTTATTGATTATTGAGTTATTACTATTTTATTTCTTTTTGAGCTATAAGCCTATATAGGATTTTTGAATGTTTATTTCAAATGGGTTTTGAAGTTCACCTTGGACTTTGTTGTTATGATGGACTTTTCCTTTAATTGAAGTTGAGTCTGAGATAGACTTTTATGAAGTGAAAGTTGAGGTTTTGAGAAATTTAAGCTTTAATATCAAAATACAGGATTGATTGAAAATTTACGAAATTAAGTGACATATTTATAAGTGATGATTGATATTTGTTCAGTCTTGTTGAGAATAATTCTGAAAAGTTAAAAAGTTCAAGTAAGTGGAGTTTATATACTAGCTTTACATAAAAGAAATAAAATGAGGTTGGCTTTGATATGAATGCATACCTATTTTTGAAAAGAAAATCTAAAAACGAACTCAGATGTTTAGTTTATATATACATGAACTATGATAAGAGTAAGTATTGTTATGTCATGACTGGTGTAGACATGAGTTTTAATTTGTACATTATGTTCCGTACTGAAAAAGAGCGAATAAGAGTCTTTTAAAAATTTGGTTATGATGAAATGAAAATATTTTTATTTACGAGTGGTAAAAGTTTTGTTGTTAAAAAGAGAAGACATTTTTTATTTTGTTATTTCTAATATGTGAAATGATCTTAAAATGTTTAGTACTTGTTTTTTAGATGATGTGATATTCTGATGTCCTGTTTTGTTTTTAATACGGCCATACACAAGTAAGAATAGTGGATATGACCTAACAATGCATAAGAATAGTGGATACGGCCTGACTACGAGTTATAAATATAGTACAACTCTACCATGAGAGTAAATATGGTACTTGTCCCTATATGATGTTACGAGAAAATAAGATTATGATGTTTAAGATTTAATATGCTAAAAAGCTTGGGTGAGATATTTTAACTCTAGTGGTAATTTTGAGTATGGAGAGTCAGTGCTATAAGTATTGGTGAGAGTTTTATTAAGAAATTTTATTGCATTATGATTTCTTAGCATTATGAGACATTGATTATTTTGAGAAAATTAGCATTTTTTAGAGAGAAAATTAGTGTTGAATCAATATTTCTTTATGATATTGGAAATTTAGAGTCTATAATTATATATATTGTTGTAATGTGTGGGTTTGAGTGATAGATAATAACTCTCTGATCCTTTCAGAATTGAGACGTTACACTCTCGCATCTCATCACATGCATCACACCACAACATCCAAATTTTGCAAGAAGCATGATCGCCATTTTATTGAATTATGATTTCCTAGCATTATGAGAAATTGACTATTTTGAGGAAATTAGCATTTTTTTAAAGAGAAAATTAGTGCTGGATCTATATTTCTTTATGATATTGAAAATTTAGAGTCTATAATCATATATATTGTTGTAATGTGGGTTTGAGTGATAGATAATAACTCTCCAATTCCTTTAGAATTGAGACGTTACACTCTCGCATCTTATCACATGTATCACACCACAACATCCAAATTCTGCAAGAAGCATGATCGCCATTTTATTGAATTATGATTTCTTAGCATTATGAGAAATTGGTTATTTTGAGGAAATTAGCATTTTTTAAAGGAGAAAATTAGTGTTGAATCGATATTTTTTTATGATATTAGAAAGTTAGAGTCTATAATTATATATTATTATAATGTGAATTTGAGTGATAGATAGTAACTCTTCAACCTCTTCAAAATTGAGACGTTATACTCTCGCATCTCATCGCATGCGTCACACCACAACATCCAAATTTTGCAAGAAGCATGATCCCCATTTGACTGCCACGATCAGTTGGAATGAAAGGAGAAAATGATAAGGATTAAAATTATATTACTTAAGTAGGTAATGCCAGATCATAAACTCTAGTTTAATTTTTGTCCACATGATGTGACAAAAATTATATATATATATATATAATATAGATGTGAACGTGGCAACCGCACGCATGCAAGGCTGTTTGATTAATCTACCATAAGACTGGCTGCTGCCTACCATTTAAAGCTGCATGTTGGAGAAAAGTGTGCTTAAAGCCGCGTGATGGGAAGCTGAATGTTAAGCACACTTTTCTCCAACATGCACAAATACTTCTGATAATTATCTTCCTTTAACTAAATACTTGGATGAACATTAATATATATAGTTGTCTTCCGAATTGGAACTTTGAAAGTTTCTAACCCCATAAAATACTGGTGTCCACAAAGTCCACCACACTCAAGCACGTGGTGGGTGCAATTAATTAAGAAAAATAATACACACAATATTATATATAATACTTTATCTAACAACGTTTTATAAAAATTAAAAATTTTTTTATAAATAAAAATATTTTTATAAAGTAATGTTAATTTTATAAAGTAATTCACAGAAATATCTTTATTTTTATAAAATATTATATATAATATTATGTGTGTATCACTTCTCATTAATTAATGGCCAATATTTTTAGATTGATATATATATATATATATATATTAGAAAACTTAAACACACTACAAAAAAAATGAGTATATATAATTAATTAACTGTAACTAAAATGATTATTTATAATTAAAACAATTGTTTTAGTCTTTTTAATTGTATTTAATTAATTATATATATCTGCCTTTTTTTTCTATAGTAACATGCCAATTATATATATACATAATAAATGACATGTTAATTTACACATCAATTTTTAAATAATAGAACTCAAATTCAAATAGATCTCTAGAGATATTCATCCAAAAGAAGTAAAACAAAAAAATACTTTGCCACTTTCTCTCGATCCAAATTTAGGTATGGAAATATTTTTTTTTCAAATTGATCCTCTGACTTTTGGAATCTGAAACTTGTGCTCACATCTCTAAATTATTAACACCAAAATGATAAGAAAAGTTGGGGTTTCAAGTTTCAACAGTCAAAGCTGATCATCAGCAGCAAGTAATTATTAATTTCAACAAGGCGAGTAAAAGCATTAATATTATTTTTCCTCAATCTGTATAATATGAAAACTAAGAAGGAAATTTGAACATTCTACGTACATGCCCACGTACGTACACGAACAACGACAGCGATTCACATGCTACAAGCAGCCTTATATAATTATATATATGGTCCCTGCAGAAATATGCATGATGTGAATTAATTAGAAAAATGATCATGACAAGTTAGTCACCAAAGTTTCAATCCCCGTGCCAGTAATTTGGGTACCGTGTATAGGTGTCATGCCAAACCTATTCAGACTATAATTGATCGCCATTTACTTTCCTTCATTAATGTCTCGGCCAAGCCTAGCCAGCTAAGAACAACTTGTTCTTCATCTAACTAGTTTCATTCAGCAATACATATATGAGCTCCAATTATTAAATTATCATATTAATAAGATAAGTACGTACTATATGAGCTATCTTTTTCTTAGTAGATGACTTTGAAAGCGAAGGTTTTCCAAATTCCAACGCACAGTATCTGCCCGTCTAGCTAGCTAGCTAGGCTCCTTTTTGGCCACACATCATTATTCCAAAGTATTGCTTCATGGGTTGAAAAGTTAGATGCAGTTATATATATATATATATATATATATATATATATATATATATATAAGGAAACCGGCCAATTAAGAGAAAAAAAAAGTGAAATTTTTGCATGAATAATTAAAGTAATTTATGGGTTTATTATAAGAAAAATGAGTATATATAATTAATTAATTATAATTATAAAGACTATTTATAATAAAAATAGACTATTTTAATTACAAATATTATATAGTCCTCTTGATTGAAATTAAGTGGTTGTTAAGTGGTTGGGTATGTCCTCGGCCACAACCGCTCGATCCTGCACGGAATTGTGGATCTAAAAATTAGTGAGCTTGTGCATGTGCATTATATCATGATCCTAATATATATGAAAGGGGTGCTAGCTGCTACACCCACCGAGGGGATCCACCGCCGTTCGGCGCAACCAACATCGATCACATTTTTTAAAACATTTTTTAAATTTCTTAAATATGTATGTTTTTTGAATTAATACAAACTCATTAAAAAAACACTTCTTTATCATCAAGTTAAAAAAAAACCCCCCAATTGGTGAGTTTACGCCTTATTTGTTTTGGGAGATGAAACAAAAAATTTAAAATATATCTCAAACTCATCATTATATTTTTTAGAATTTTCATACAAAATATAATAAAAAATTCAGTCTTTTCAAATTCTCATACTATTTTTTTTTTACTTTTATTTCATCTTATCTCGTTGCAAGGTTGTCTCAATGGAAACATTACTAATATCCCATTATATAAAAGAGAAGCTAGCGTTAGTCGTTCTACACACAAATCTTAAATAAATTTTTTTTTTATATAGATTTCATATATACGTTAGATATTATATTTTTTTATATATAAAAAGGTATCATTTGATGGATTAAGCTAAACTATATCAATGCATGTACAAAATTATAAATATATAAAATGATCTTTATGGGCTTAAAATCTTTATAGTATAAACTTTTTAGGATGCTGCTCGGGAGACTGAAAATTGTGCCTGTGTATATAGTGCATTTATTTATTTTAAGCATTTATATGTGTTTTTCGTTTAATATTTCAAAAAAGAAAAGAAAAATGTATTTATCGGTACATTGGAGCACGGTTTTCATCCCCTAGCTAGCATTATTTTAAAAAGATTTTTGTTACTCATCATTAATCTATATATCATATAAATACATGTTTTATTTTATTTTTGTATTATTTTTATTAAATTAATTTCATTCTTCAATTAATTATTCCTATACTACATATTTATTAAGAAAAAAATATCATGTATGGTATGCAGTGCTGGTTCTTCCATTAGACAATTTAAACAATAGCCTAAGGCCTCTTAATGGAAGAAGGCCCCAAAAGAAAAAACTTCAAAGTAATTTTTTTTTTAAAATGTCTAATTAAAAATATTGATTAACTCAATAAGAGAAACATCAAAAGTATTAAATAGATCTTAATTAAACATTTCATTATTAATTAAAAATATTAATTGAAAAGGTAATATAAGATCTTAAATAGTAATTTACTTGGCAAATTGATAAGAATTCTTTTTAAATAAAATTCTAATGTAAAAATAAAAATAAAAATAAATTTACTTAATTTTACTTAAGAAAAAAAACTCAATTAAAATTTTAGCTTTACGTCCTCTAATTTATGGCTATGCAATATCAAAATGATGATTAGTAGAATTCTTAGAAATTAATGAGAATTCTTTTAAAAATGATAAATATCCACAAGTCCTATTGGTTCCTACCACTCTAAAAATTGGCCGTCTTTGTGCAAGCTGGGGTACTTTAGAAATTACATTAAGTCACCAAGCTGTGTCAACTAAGGGGAAAATCCAAAAAGCAAAGCTGACCTACGAAGGGGCCAACCAACTTAATTAATTGTACTTATATATCTGCGGCTGTTGCCACTGCTACATGGTTTTACATTTTTCCATGTACTGGAAATATAACGGCACAGTACATGATGTTTTATATATATTATATGTAATCTAAATTAACTTCCTTCAGGTACTGTTTTTTTCAATATTCATGTGATGATATATGCCAGCTGTGGGGTTTCTGATCTCCACTTTCTTTTCTTTATTCTTATTTTAATCTGTTCCTATTTTATTTCGAAAGTTTATCTTCCTTGCTGAGATTGATGGGCAGAACCCTCTGAAATAACCAAAGAAAACCACCCCCCATATGTACCTAGCTATTATCTTCAGCAATAAACCCTAGTTGAGATCCATGCTGGTCAGTACTTTCTATATATATATATATATATCTTTTGATATAATTTCTAGGCCGGGAGATCCATGCTGGGGGGTTCAGATATTGTTTTAGGAAGCTCAGGCGGCGAAAGGGAAGTGGTTGCCGGAGCTCATGTCGATGATGACGGCTATGAGGGGGTTGTTTTTGGGTCTAATTCCGGCGAAGAAGATAATAAGGTTAACGGAAGAGATGATCAAGAGGGTGGTGAGAGCAGTAACTGCGGTGGAAACCGATGGCCTCGACAGGAAACGTTGGCACTCTTGAAGATACGGTCAGAAATGGATGTGATGTTTCGAGACTCAAATCTTAAAGGTCCATTATGGGAAGAGATTTCAAGGTGCATGATTCTTTTTCTTCTTTCTAGCTACCATTTTTATTTTTTGAAGAAAATTATGCTGTTTAATTAAGATCCAGAAATATTATTGGTTTGCCGGCCACTGAATTTTTCTTGGACGTTTCATTTTCTTGATTTTTTGAGTCAATTTTCATAGTTTATGTGGGACATTTGCAGTTGTCGTAACTAGTATTTTCACTGCAGATCATGTTCCTTCAATAAATTTCAAAAACTCAACATCCACATGTTTTTTTTTTGAGAAAATCCAAACCCCAGTACAACTCCTAAAATAAAATTCATTATAAAAAATTACTTATTTATGCCAAGTTATTTCTAATAAAATGATTATTTTTAATCAAAATAAATTATAAATAATCTTTTCATTATAAATAATTAATCACAAAAATCCATTTTTTTTTTGTAGTAATATATACTTTTAGTTTCTCTTTTTAATAAGTACTAAATTCAATTCTTAGGGACCTGAGAAACATATATAGATGGATTTTGTCTTTGCAAATATTGTTATCATCAGGAAACTAGCAGATCTTGGTTATAATCGAAGCGCCAAGAAATGCAAGGAGAAATTCGAGAATGTCTATAAATACCACAAAAGAACAAAAGAATGTCGAACTGGGAAGCCGGATCGAGGAAAGGCCTACCGGTTTTTTGATCAATTACAAGCATTCGAGAGCCGACACCGGCCTAAACCTAAAGCAGCTTCTTCCACCATTCCTGCTTCTCATGAGAGAACTGTTCGATTGAAAACAAGCCCTACATTCATTTCTCAGAGTCTGAATCTTTCTGTCTTTCCAACAACATCAAACTCAACATTTTCTGATCCAGCACGGCCAGCAAAAGAATTACCTGCAATTTTTTCAGCACAAACAAACAACCCACGACGACGTGATCTTTTCCAAAGCAAAATATCTGCAGATCTTTTTTCTAGTACATCTACCTCCTCTTCAACCGCGTTGGATCAAGAACTCAAGTCAAGTTATAAAAGAAAGAGGAAATGGAAGACCTTTTTCCGGAGAATAGCCAAGGAGGTGATCGAGAAGCAAGAGAATCTGCAGCAGAAATTCTTGGAATCCATAGATAAACAGGAACTTGAAAGAACGGTTCGAGAAGAAGCATGGAGGATGACAGAGATTGAACTAATCAATCGACAACATGAAATGTTAGTCCGAGAATGTTCCACGGCAGTAGCAAATGACGCAGCAATAATTGCATTCTTGCAAAAGATATCCGGACAACGCGACCAAACACAAGCACGTGATCATGACAACAACACCGTGCTGTCACTGACATTAATGCCGCCGCCATTGTCGAACAGCTCCGATCTTCAGAAAATGGGTAGCTTTGAGAATATTTCTACACCAATTACGAGTTCATCTAGATGGCCGAAGGCTGAAGTTCAGGCACTGATAAGGATTCGGAAGAGCCTTGAAGAACTGAAGTCTGATCAGGAAAGTGGACCAAAAGGGCCAATGTGGGTGGAGATCTCGGCAGGCATGCGCAGGCTTGGATACATCCGGAGTGCGAAGAGATGCAAGGAGAAATGGGAAAACATTAACAAGTACTTCAAGAAGGTGAAGGATAGAAAATTGAAACGGCGAGAGGATTCGAAGACGTGTCCGTACTTCGAACAATTGGATGCACTATACAAAGGGAAGAACAAGATCAAGTGCGGCCTGATGGAGCCGTTGATGGTGCAGCCAGTGCGGCAGTGGCGTCCTATACGAGATCAAGACATTAACCTACCGCATGCGTCGACGGCGCCGACATTGGGATCAGTTATTTATCATGATGATCATAAGGAAAATGTGGAACAAAATGAAGAAGAAGATAGAGAAGCAGATGATGATAGTGATGAGGAAGAAGAAGATGGTGGCGGTGGTTATGAGATGGTAATAAACAAACCTTCTTTAATGGAAAACATTGAATGACACAAGATAAGCTAGGAAGCTTCTAATTATAATAAGTTATAAAATATTGTTAGTGGTGTTATTTATAATATATTCACAATAATATTCCCTCCAAAAAAATGAAGGGAGATGGTGTCCCATGATCTCCGTTTTCAGATTTCGGTCTGCAGATTGGGAAAAGGATCGAACATGATGAGTTTATTCTGATCAGTAGTTTGGATTCATGCTTAATTAGATATTAAAAATTGATCATATTATTGTTTGCCAAAGTAATTAAATTATGTACACACCATGCATGGGAATCAGCCTATATAAGTGGCTTGATTAATTTGTGCATAATTATATGTTACATACTTTTATTTATTTTCCAAAATAATTAAATAGTCAATTATAATATTAGTTCTACGTCGTACTTTCATAGACTTACTAATTCAATAGCTAGCAAAATGAGGGAAAAGTCCTTTATTTTTTTTCCCATGGCATATCCTATTAATATTATAGTAAATAAGGCGGCCGGAGCTAGGTTGCCATGAAAGTGGGAGCTAGCTTGCTGTGAGTTTTAAGGCTATATATTTGGACCAGACTCGCCATGAGAGTCATATAAGATCAAAACAAATATATAGGAGGCAGTTAATGCTTACGATCCTAATTATGAGATTGATATGTAAAATTAAGGGTCATCCATTCATATATATATATAGACTACTAAAAAAATAGATATTTGTTAAATTTTAATTATAACAAGAAGGATTATTGCAATGAAAACAGACAGTGTTTGTCGCAAATAATCATTTTAATTGTAATTAAAATACTACAAATACTTATTTTTTTTTATAATATTATATAATTTAGATAAAAGGATAATTAGCTCTCTTGCAATTTAAACACATTTTCCTACCCATTAAGCTCATATAAATTAATAGCTTAAGTACTATCGATTCTAACAAAAAGCAAAGCAAAGAATTGAAGAAAATGAAGAGATCAGAAAGGAGAGGAAGGGGGGTTATATATTTTCCTACCCATTAAGCTCATATAAATTAAGGCTAGCAAACTTTCGCCCCAAAAGTTTGTGGGGGAGATGGTAGAGGCCCCAGAATTTGATGACGAGTGTTGTAATCACAAAGTGACTACTCAAAAATAATTTTACAAACTAACGTAATTTTATGTGATCCGACGTCAAATTTATTTTATAAAAAAAGTAATTTTGCAATCTATTACATCAAATCATATTATTTGTAATATTATTTTTATATAATCTCTCTTTCATTCAAACCGCTTGAGTAATATCTCAACAATATTGCTTGCTTGTTAGGTTTGTGGACATGACCAACCCTGGCAAGACCGATCGCGACCCACAGGAGGAGCAGTGGTACATCACGCCGATCCCACCGGCAACGTGCATGCGTGTTTCGGCCAAATGCATGATGTATGCAAACTTAAAAGAATGAATACATACATACATACATATATATAAATTGGGATTGCTTGATCGATCCTAAATTCCTAATTGTAAGGTTCAGAATTATGAGTCAATTGTGTTAATTAAATTATTTGTATTTTATTATGCACTATTAAGACTCTCTAACCTAAATTAGGTCAGTGATCAACATCTTGAGATCATATTTAAAGATACAGATACAATTTATTTGAAGATAAATTAACAAGTTCATATAGTACTAAGAAGGTAATTACTGATCATGATCAGTACTACTGTAGCTAGCTACCCAGCACTTAATTTATAAGCTACCTAATTATATTGATCTCCATGCATGGTACTTCAAACTTCCTCAAAATGATGATCTTCTAGTATATATTTATATATCGGCCGGCCAATATCCTCCAACAAATTAAAGAGCTCAAAGATCATTTACGAAAGTATTCTAAATTTCAGCCAATTGAAAGAGGAAGAATGTTACAAGCTCTCGAAATCGAACAAAAATGTCGGCTTTACAAGAAAAATGACTTTTGTGATTAATTACTTGTGATGAAAAAATTATATATGATTTATTTTAATTGTAAATAGTCATTTTATTAGAAATAATTAATTTTAAATATGCAATTTTTTTTTGTAATGCAAGTCATTTTTCCAATGCTTTTTATGATGAGTTAACGTAAAGCAAAATTATGGATGATTGGAGGAACCCGGCCTAGTGATCTGTTGACAAGCACCGATTGAAGTTGGGAATAATTTTCTGAATAATCGTATTGATGCTGATCATACAATATACTTATAATCTATTCCCTTATACAAGGGATAAAAACTTATATGGAAATATGATCACTAATTGATAAATTTCTTTACGTATTAGGGTAAAAGACTCGTTATAATTTTATGGCCGCAAAAGACGTACAATTGTCAACAGAATTGATGAAAAAACAAAATAAGAATAAATGGGACAAAAAAAAATCGGTCAATTCAAATTAGCATGCGCATGAGTAAGACAAGAAATTTAAGACTATTAATTTTAGTCCACCTTAGCATGCGCATGTTAAGGTTGCATGCCATGTTAATGTTAAGGTTTTAGTCCATCTTAATTAATTTGTCACATATTCTTCTCTTTTTTTACTACAAAATAAAAAAGTCGATAATTGATATCTTGAAAAAGTTAGAAATGATCAAATTGGTTAAATCTGACCTTTTCTGACTCTTTTCGATACATCAGATTGATTATACCTGTCCATTTTTATTGTAGTGTCTTTTGATGATCTAGATTCTTATAGGCTACACTAATATTTAATATTTTATATATTACAAGATCGACCAACAGGTCTCAGCTTCAATGAATTGGACGCTTCTGAAAGCGATATTAAGTATACTTTCGCTTATTAATATTTTAAAACCAATTATTTGCCTTTTTCTTTAACTAATTTCCTGGAGTGTACACATCTGATCCTCCAATATTAATAATATTAGGCAATATTAATATTAATTTACTGTGGAATCAAATATGAATTAGGCTCTTTTTCAAGCTGAGCTATGAGCCTATCATGACTGGAATATTACTGCAACAATCACTGCTCATCAAGATTAATTAATTAATTGTGGATCTTTAATAATTGCATGCAGGACAAAAAAAATAGAAAATATTCACAAAACGCACGCTTTGACCATCTCATTGACCTGGCCGCCGCTAGGCGCTAGCTAATTAACATTATTGTCTTAGTTGATCTATACTTGGATTATCGCTTTCATGAGATGTATGCTTCGAAAATTATATGGATTCCACTTTGTTGACTCATATTGGAACTATAAAAAATAAAAATAAAAATAAAAACAAGTATTTATAAGGAGTTATTTGTGATGAGAATTGTCTATTTTAGTATAAAATTGTCATTTTCTTATATATATATATATATATACATATATATATTATAGATATGATTGATTAATGAGTTCTAGAGGCCGACCTTGTCTTCATTAATTTAAATTAAATTATAATTCATTACAAGCAAATTACTTATATGCAACTAATTAATTTAGAAAAATAATTATTTACAATTAAAATTGACTACAAATAATTTTTTTGTCACAATTAATTAGCCCCAAAGCTCATTCTTCTTAAAATGAGTGTGTAAATAATTGATCTTTGGGATGGAGATCCACCAAAATCTCTTCTTCAGTTGGAGAAATATTGAATATGATGATGATCAGCTTATATATGAAAATTCTCTTGATGATCATGCAATTGATCCTGGAAAACAATTAATGATTGGTTCACGATCCCAAATTAAAGAAATAGACTAAAATAGGACTCAATAAGATGCTCTGATCATTCTCCCAAAAGGGGAGGATTAGATCATGATCATCAGCTAAGCATGATCTTTAATTAGAACAGTTGAGAGCTATAGATCAAGGATCCATGAGAATTAATTAGGGGATTAATACATGATTTTGTTCAGTAATAGTTGTAAAATACCAATTTAATTTATACCTTAAGATCAGTAATAGCTAGGACTGCACGTGTCTGTCTACATATATTATTAAAATAAAGAGACTGTTTTTGTAATTTTATGTGATGATAGTTTATGAATAAAAAATGTAATTTGCGTAAGTTTCTTTCCCTCTATATATGGACTAGTTCCTATTATTTTATGAGATATATTAATGCGTGACCAACAAGCCAATATTAATTAACTAATATTCGAGATTTGAGATGATCAGCATCTTTAAGGGTAGAAGCTACAGCTGAATCCTATTAATTACTTAATTGGGTGTTTTATATATATATATATATATATATATATCCTCCCATTGTTGTATTTATATTCAGTGTAATTAATAGATATAACTTAAACACAGTTCCTAGTCTTCCTGCCCCTAGGCCTATGCCTGGCATTTCCAGCCCATGCCGGCCTTATGATCAAACACTTGGGCCCAACCTAGCCCAACCGGTCATTTAAAAAAAAAAAATCTATATTTTACCTTTTTACTTTTTCTTATTTACTTTCTAAATTTCTTATTATATTCCTATTTATTTAATCAACATGTGTGTGTGTATATATATATATATATATATATATTATAAGCAAGAGGAAGCTAAAACTGAGGACTAATAATTACAACTAGTCTTTGAAGATGAAGTTGTTGAAAGACTAGGAAACACAGTAAGCCTCTTATAAGCCTAGTTTAGTTATATAGATGAGATGATATGAGATGAAAATTGAATAAAATATTATTAAAATATAATATTTTTATTACAATTTTTATTTTGAAATTTCTTAAATTTTAATTACTTTTTATATTTTATTTAGAAATTTAGAAAGTTATAATGTAGATTATATAAAATAAGATGGTTTGTTTTCAACCAAATGATCTTATGAACAAAGGACTTTCTGGATTAGAGATCTACATGAATTGATCTTGTCATATATCTCTGATCCACAACCTTTGTTTTGGTCTCTCTCCTCTATCGTAACTACGAGATTTGTACCCACGACAAAAGAGCTAGCTAGCCATGACTTTTGGTTCTTTTTTCTTTAAATAATAAGTTTTCCCTATATTGTTTATGTTACATTAATTATTTCAATTTAATTTGTATGGTCATCATGTGGTATACGATAGTCGTTTCCTAGCTAGATGCTATTATCCTAATTTATATGCTACAAGAGTACTCATCCTGTCTTTTTCCTTTTCTGTTGATTATTATTATTTTATTGAAAGGACGATAATGCATTCCTACCACAACTTCTCATACAACTTACTTCAAATTGAAGCCTTTATTCTAAACTTCTAATGAAAGTTAATGATGTAGTAAACTAAGTTCCCGTTTGAATTTAGAAGTAAGCTTATTTCAACTCATTTTCATTTTATTATTACATTTTTATAATATTTTTATACAAAACATAAATTTTTGTATATCTTTTTCAAATCCAATACACATTTTCAAATTCTAATACACATTTTTTAAATTCCAATATACTTTTTTCAAATTCTAAAATCATAATAATATTAAAAAATAAACTAAACTTATCTCAACTCATTTCATCTCTCAATCCAAAGCGAAAGTACTACAAATTAACTTAGAGACGTTGGAGTCCGTTGGAGCAGCCCATTAAAAATAAAAAAAAAATTAAAAATACAATAAAAAATATAATAAAATAAAAAAATACAATAAAAGACATAATAAAAAAATAAAATAAAGATGATTTCAATAGAGCATTCGGCCCTCAATCGAACATAACTGCCGCCGGCCATCGATGTCATCACTACTCATACCAAAACGGACCCATTTCAAATTTAAAGTTGTCGAGGGAAGGTGGAAAGTCGCCGTCGCAGGGGTGAAGTCGCTAGAGGGAGGCGGCCCCAATAGTATGGCATGTGACGTCACCGGCTACTTTTTATGGGGGGTCGGTCGGGGATATCTCTTAACTTATATATATATAAATATATATTGTTAATCTTGTGAGATCATCAGCAACAACATGCATTAATATTAGTCGACCCTAATAATTAAGGGAAAATTCTTTACAACCTCTAACCTCTTTCACATATCACATTTTTTTAATTTTTTAATTTTTTAATTTATATTAAATATGTGATATATGAATAAGGAATAAAAAAATATTAATTAATTTAAAAAGAATAAATTCAAAAATTATTTGAAAAAAATAAAAAAAAATGTAGTGTGTGAAAGAAGTTGGGAGTTGTGTAGAACTTCCTATAATTAAGAGCCCCACACCATGGACCTATACACACACACACACATATATATATATATATATGTATACACACACACACACACACACACACACACACACACACACACACACACACACACACACACACATATATATATATCAATATATGTCTGTATATATTAGTTGACTTCACCAGTAATATTCATGTAAAAGGGTTTCGACCTGCGGCGAACCGCATCCAAAATTGAGCTCCTCATGCCGATCAGCTTCTCATGCCACATAAATTTTTACTACCCAAAAGGCTCACAAATATATTTATATATATATATATATATATATAATATAATATAATATTGGCTGAACATGATCATGGCTAGGATTATTCATTTGATTCCATTATACTTTACTACAAGAAAAATTAGTTTTTGTGACCAATTAATAGTGAAGAAAATACAATTTGCGATTAATTTTAACTGTAAATAGTCATTTTGCTAAAATTAACTGATTGCAAATAATTTTCTTGTAGTGATTCCTGCTCATATCGTATGCATGGCATATCAGCAGCCACCATGTCTAGGGGAGATTATATAAAAAGATTTGTTCTTAAATATTTTACTGATTTTAAACGTTGTGAATTGGTTCTGGCTCCCTAGCTAGCTATGCAGTGGCCCAAGAAAGAACAGTATGCACGTTCGGATTAAGCTATAACTCCCTGAATATCCCAATGAATCCAATTATAAGCTGTGTTTATAAGTACCAGTCTTGATCGATATATATTACAATATTTTGGCCGCTTTTCAAGTCTTTAGAAAATGATATCTAGCTATATATATATCTAGAGAAGGATTTTTTTTTCCAGTCAAGAATTGCATAAAATTAATTTTCAAGGAAATCTTTAATTTCCAACTTCCTCCCAAGTGTTAAAATAGACGTTTCAACATCTTCTTTTACTCCAAAGTGGTCACTTTCCTCCCATTCCCACCACCCTTTGTTCCCCCACTCTTTTTCTACCTAGATATATAGCTAGGGCGGTCATCCATGATCAAAGACAACTAATTGTGAGACATAACATCAAACCAAAAAAACATATAACGATCATGTACATACCCTTAATTTCAATTAATTTGCATCTCTTATATATATATATATATATATTGTGTACATGATCATCCAGATCCATGATTACCGGCACAATAAATGGTGACAACAAAGCTTATATTTATGAGCTAATTAACCTAATTCCAATGATCCTAATGACCACTTCATCAACATTAACTAATTTGAGTCTTTAGTAATAATTTGCTCATATTTGTTTATGATTTTTGCCACTTTAAAAAGGATAGATAGGGGAAGAGTTTGTGCAAGTATAAATTGGGAGAGAGCTCGAATGATCATCTAATGAATATGCAGACAGTTTGCAATATACATATATATATATATGTGTATATTGACAAAACCTACACTGCCACAGTTAAAGAAAAGAGAAAGGCAAGGGCATCTTTCAGGCGCGCGTGCAGTAGAAAAGAAGGAAAATCAACATGTATTTAGTCTCTTTTCTCATTCAATTAATTCTACAGTGTTTTACTCCCCCTTTCGGGCGCGTGTACGGTGTTTTACATGTAGTATATATATGCGTGTAAAACAACATTGTTTAATAAACTCATATAGAAACTATATAGAAACTAATACTCCCCCTCAAGATGGCTAGGTGTATAGATCAATTACACCCATTTCATGTAAAAGGAAATGAGATTGAGTTGCATCAAGGGCTTTGTCATAGTGTCACTAATTTGATGAAAGCTAGAGATATGAAGAGGCTTTATAATTTTAGCTAATTTCTCTCAAACAATGTGACAATTAATATCAATATGCTTAATAATATTATAAAATACTGAATTTAATTACAGCAATATGGAGAGTAACCTGGTTGTCACAAAACAGGAGAGCAAGTTGTGGATGCATGAGAGATGTGAAGGTATGAAGGATAGAAAGGAGCCAAGGGATTTCGCATGTGATGGAGGCCAGGACTCTATATTCAACTTCAATTGAAGATCAAGATGCAATTTGCTGCTTTTCGAACTTTCAAGAAATAAGTGCTCACCAAAAAAGATGAGATAGCCTATGATAGAGCGCCTTGAGTCAGGCAACTAGCCTAATCGAAATTAGTGAAAGCTAGAGCGCCTTGAATCAGGCAACTAGCCCAACCAAAATCAGTGAAAGCCTTGAGATGAAGAGTGGTGGTTGCTGAAAATAATAAACCTTGACCAAGAGTAGACTTGAGACATCGTATGATGCAATGAAAAATATCTAAATGGGGCAGCAAGGGCTTATTCATGAATTGGCTTAGGACCTGAATTGTGTAAGCCAAATCGGGCCTAGTGATATTCAAGTAAATCAATCGTCCAATGAGTTAGTGTTATGCAAAAACATCTTTTAAAAAGGGGACATCATCCTTGCTATTTTAGATTTGGTGCATGGAAAAATTAAGAGGGTTGAAACCAAGATAGCCAAAGTCTTTAAGATATCCAAGACATGCTTACGTTGATTGAGAGCAATACCCATGGTAGATCGAGCCACTTCCAGACCTAGAAAGAACTTTAAGTTTCCAAGTTCTTAAATCTTGAATGTCTGATCAGGAAACACCTTTAAATTCGTAATAAAAGAAGGTGATTGTAGTTACTATGATATCATTTACATAAATCAAAAGTTGGTAAATTGCTTTAATCATGTAAGGAGAATAATGAATGATCAGCTTGAGATTGGATAGAGTCATAAGAGGTGAGAGCTGAGGAAAGTCTGGAAAATCACTAACAAGAGGCTTGCTTAAGCCCATATAAAGACTTATTCTATTTGCATACTTGATGCCCCCTTACGAAAAAAATCATGTGATATTTTCATATACACTTCCTTCTCCAAGTTAACATGAAGGAATGTATTGTTTACATCTAATTGATGGAGAAACCAGTTTCGAGAGGCTGCCACAGCTAGAAGACATCTCACAGTTACGAATTTAGACACAGTAGAGAAAGTTTATTAGAAATCAAGACCTTCAACTTGTGTATAACCTTTTATAACTAGCCTCTACTATGAGAAAAACGAGTATTCTATGATGGATTATTTGCAATGAAGATGACTATTTGTTATGATAACAAATTCATTTTGGCAGAGAATAATCATTTTAGTAAGAAATAACTAGTCACGGATAAACAGTTTTCTTGTAATACTTGTTTTGTATCTTTCAATACTACCATCAGAATTATATTTAATTTTGTATACCCATTTACAACCTATAGGTTGTTTTCTTTCAAGTAGAGAGGTGAGAGTCCAAGTACAATTGAGTTTGAAGGCTTTGATTTTAGCAACCAAGGCCTCATGCCAATTGCGGTGTTGGACAACTTGCTTGAAGGTTTTGGGTTCATGGTACATAGAAATAAATAAAACAAGTGATTCTTAGGAATGAGATAGTTTCTGATAAGAGAGTAGAATGAGAAGTAGTAAATTACTATTACCTTGATCTAAAGGATCTAAGACAGCATAGGTGTTAGCTAGCTTGCAATGTAATCCTGCAAATAAATGGCTACTTTGCGAGCTTGAAAGGAGTGCCAAACAACAATTGAAGGAGGGGGTGCAAGAGCAGAAGAGCAACAATATTCTTGGGTATTGGAAGATGGGGGTGAGGAATTAATGGGAAAAGCTTGATGAACTAAAGGATACAGGTTGAGGGAGGTGAAAATTTAAAAATTGGATACGAAAAATCAATGGGGTATGAGAATTTGGAAGAAGTAAGGTTGGATGACATTTAGAAAGGAAAAATGATCTCTAATAATATTACACTTGTGAGATAGAAAAAGTGTGGTTTTTGAGATCAAAGACCTTGTTCCAAGAAAGAGGTATTTTCTCTTCGATGATCGAATTTATGTCAATTTCAAGAGAGAGTGGAAGCAAAACGTAGGCAGCTAAAGTCTTTGAGGTGTGGATACGTGGGGAGTTTGGAAAAGAGGGCCTTGTAGGGTATTTTTTGGATAGACGTGAGGTGGGGGTCCGATTGATAAGGTAGGCTGTTGTGAGAAAACATTCAACCCAAAATCTGAATTGAATGTGAATTTGAAACCTCAAGGAGCGAGCAACATTCGGAAGTGATGTTTTTTTTCAACTACTCCATTTTTTGAGGTATTTCACATAGGATTTTTTTTGTTAATAATACCTTTGGAGGCATGTAATATCAATGCCATTATCATATTTGAGAGTTTTGATCTTTTTTTTTTTAGTTGTGTTTCAATGAGGAAGAAAATGAGTAGATTTACTGTCTAGTTTAATTTCTCTATGTCATGTTTGACATAAAACCAAGTACATTTAGAGAAATCATTAACTATCATAAGAAAATACTTGGATCCATCAAAAAAAGGGTACTAAAAAAGTCCCCAAATATTACAATGTATTATCTCACAAGGAGAAAAAGACATGCTTTGGCCTAAAGGAAAAAGAAGTTTGTGTTGTTTAGCCAAAGGAAAATTGTACAAGGAAAAGAACTCGAAGCTTTTATTTCGGATACATCTTTATTCAAGACCAGCATTAATCTTGAATGAGAAAAATAACCTAACCTATAATGCCACAAGTCAAAAGGACAATGGCTAGAAACATTATGAATGACATGAGAAATTGCAATGGTAACCCTAGAGCTTGTTGAAGTACCCAAATTCTATAGGAAGTAATACAGTCTAGTTTGTTGCTCACTCATCCCAATCATCCTCCAAGAACGTAAGACCTAAATAAGACAAAAGTTATCTAGGGAAATCAGGCAACAATTCATAGCAATGGAGAGCTTACTTCTTTAAATGAGATTAAAAGAGAAACTTGGAACACAAAAAACATCATAAAAGTTAAGAATTGTGACAAATACATTGTACATATTTGAGTTACATGTACGTGCTAGTGTTCCATTTGGGAGTTTGACAGTACAATTAAAATCTAAGATTAGGTAGCTAAGAAAATGGTTCAACTGACCATATGATTAGTGACTCATGAATAGAGGAATTGAAAATATAAAATGTTGACTTTGCTTAACAAAACCATGCTATTCTTTGAAATAGGTGTTGGCAATATTCCAACCTGATTTGCTACTAATTGTGGCAACCTGGGTTGGTTTACAATAGATTTGTGCTTTGTGGTAGACTGAAGCAAAGTGAGGAGTTCTATGTATTGTTCTTGAATGGTTGTAATTTGAGCTGGATCACCAATGCTACTAACCTAATTTATAGCATTAGAGGAGGCATCTTTTCCTGTGGTGGATTTCCATCTAGGGGTAATCGTGAAACTTGTAGCACTTGTCGACAATGTGCCCCTTATAGCCACAATGACTACATACAACCTTCTTTCTAAAAAAATTATTGTGATTTTCCATTCCCTTTTATCACTGATGAAACAGAGTTAGCTTTTGCTGTTAGTGCAGTAAAAATATCAGCATGTTGCTCAAGATTACTTATCAGTCCTCTTTGTCTCTCTTCTTGTAAGGCCAAGGAATGAGTTTTACTAATGGAGGAAAATGGTTCCATGATCAACATAATATTCCTTCCAAAGTGGAAATATGAGTCATTAAGATCCATTGAAAATTGTGAAACCTACTCCTCTTGATTCACTAGCAAAAGTTTAATAGCGCTACACATATAGATTGATTTGCATCCACAAATTGGTATGGATTTCAAAGTCAACAATTCATCCCAAAGTCCCTTTAATTTCGAATAAACACACCAATAAAATTGTTTCCTTGTATTTAGGTTGAGACTTCTTTCTTAAGCTGGGAAATTCCAAGTTTGTTTTCTTGTGCAAATTAATTATATTGAGATTTTTTTTAATAAATTGAGTTTTTGTAACATTTTTTTAAGTGCTATTACGATGGCGTGGAAAGACGACAACAGCATGAGTTTGAAAGGACATGTGAGGGTGCCATTTTGGGTTTGTAAAGATGAAGGAAGAGAGAAGAGAGAAGAGTGAAGAGGAAAATTTATGTTTGGGTCTTGAGAGAGAGCATACGAGGAAGGTGGGAGAAGAGGGATCAATTTGCATAAGACAAGAGTGACAGCGACAGAATAGGAAGCAGCAAGGGGGCCTTTCTTCGAAATAAACAATGAAGACGGGCTTAATGGAAAACAAGATGGGTCATAACAGAAAGCAAGAAATTTACTGCAAACCTGTTAGATAGCCACTTATCATAATTGAATTTATATAGATATATATAGACACACACACACAAGATCAAAATAATAGCTTTTCAATCTTTTGCAAAGCGCACAACGCATCATAAGGCTACAAACGAATTGAATCGAGTCAAATTTGAACAAGGATGGTCGAGCTCGATTAATATATTTACGAGTTTGAACTTGGCTTGAACTCAAATAAAACTTAAATATCCTTACTCGAACTCAATTTGTTAATCACTAATGTTGTTCGAATTCAACTCGAGCTTAGCTAAAAATAAACAAATGACTCAAGCTTGAGCTCAAACTCATTTTTTTTTAAATTCCTAATCTTATTTTTTGATTAATAAAAAAATTAATTTTACAAAAAAAAACTCAAAAAACCATTTAACTATTCAATCAAATAATTTTGATTCGAAGTTCTTATGGTATAACTTTTTTTATATATAATAACTTATAGTTATAAATTAAAAGAAAAATATACAAAATAAATGTAATGACTAAAGTATTTAATACATATAGATAATATTATAAATCAATAGTTGTAGTTATATGATATATTACTATATAAATTATCCTATACACATTTTGAGAACATAACATGATCCATATTAAATAAGGTTTAACTATAATAAATTAATAATATATAATTAAGTATATTATAAAATATAACTAACATGTAATTTTATTATATATATATATATAACACACATATATATATAACACATACATATATAAAATATCTTACAAACTTCAAAATGAGCTCAAATGAGTTAACGGATTTTATTCACGAGTTTAAATCGAGTCGAGTCGAATCGAGGTTATATGAATTTTATCGTTTAATATTAAAATGTATGTTAGTGTTTATGAAGATCCCATTATGAACTGAATCAAGTATGTACGAGCTATTCTGTTCATTTACAATCCTACGCGCATGCAATTAATTAAGCGCTTGCAGCTAATTGCATACATGCATGGATGGTAGGTAGGTATATGGGAGCAGAGCCAGTACCTTCTACGACAAATGAATTAAGGAGACGCAAAAGTACTACTTGTGGATTAACCGAAGGTTAATTATGGAACGAAGATCAATGTAGGTATAGGGATCTAGCTGATTCGATCTTGAAATAATATAATATCGAATGAATTTAATTGGAGATTAGAACTGCAATTAATTATATAATATTATTTATGAAGGAAAATAAAGTCTAGCGAGCCATAGCTAGCTAGGACCCAATCGATTGTTACAATTCGAGTTCATTATATTAAGAAAAAGAAAGTTTAGGATCATGTATTGGCCGGCTGGAAATAATTAATTATGTATATACATATATAATATAATTTGGTTCAGGCACTGGTCAATCATATGTGTGATCCAGACCAAATCACATATCCGGATATTTCGCGGTGAAAATTATAGATCATATTCACAAGATATTGACCAAAACACGAGGACGACATAATCGGCCAGCTCACTGCAACTTGCATATATTTTCTACATATTGATCTTATCAAAACCCATGAACATCGCAGTTAATTACTAGTACCACTCATGATCAATTAATGAAGATATATCCTCAACTTAACTCCTTCCTTGATCGCCGGTAGAGATTCCGGCCTGCATACAGGTATTGCTAGCTAGCTAGCTAGGTAGCTTCTACCATATCCAATCCAGTACCTTAATTTCGCAAATGGCAACTACGTACGTACATTTGACCTCAATATATATAGTCCAACCTAACATTTATATATATGCATTCAGATCAACAAAGACAACAAAATTTCCGAATTAGTCTAATTAATAATTAGGATCAGTATCGTTTTTTAATTTGGATCTCGCCAAACGATCATGATCAATATCATATATGAGAAGATCAAGAGATCAAGACTTCCCCATGATGCATTACATACATATATATATAGGTTATCTCAATAACTAGTATACTCGATTAGAGATTAGTCGCTGAATCAACACGGACATGACCAATTAATTTATCAATGGTAGCGCATAATTATCATGAGTCCCGGGCTAACAATGATGATGAATTGAAGTTATAAGTATAACACGCAGCTTTTCGGGAGAGAAGTTGGCATTTTTGCAACAAGTTTTAATCATCCTGAGCAAGCTGATGAAATTAGCACTGATCAAAAGAACATAAACGTACGTACTGATTACAAACTGCTAATAATATTTAATCTATATTTCTATATATATATATATATAACAGCAACTTAAATAGATGATCGTCATGTACGACTGAATTGGCCGTCGAAATCAAATTTGAATGTTTTCTCCTAATTCCAAGTACTTCTTTTGTCTTACGTATCTTTGCTTCTAGTCATTATCAACTATTCTTAAATTGGTTAGACTACACCACACATGATCAGCTAGCTTTCCCTTTTTCAACAGGTGACGCTTCTTTTTTCTTGTCTTTTATCACTATAACTAATAAGACTTTTTTTTCTGCATTTTGTTTAGCTGAGAGTTAAATTCTGTCGCAAATAGTAACATTTGCTGCGTTTTCTCGCCTTAAATAATAGCATTGCTGCGAAAAATTAGGCATTTACTGTGAGAAATTAGACTTATTGTCACACCCAAATAGCTGTAGTTAACCCGCGATCTTAAAAATGCGGCAAATGACTTTTTGCCGCGATTTTGAAACTTTTGTGTTGATTTTGAGATCTTTTGCAGTCAATTTGAAATTTTTTACGGCGACTTATAAAACGTCGCAAAAAGTCTTATATGTTGTAATGTACTCTGAATTCTAAATCGACAGATCAATAATTAACTATCAAGTTTTCGATTGAAAATTTCTCCATATATAATATGCACGTAAGCATGCTTCAAGTGGGGTCATATTGGATTAAGAGTGGAGATTCTTGAACGAAAAAAAGGATCCAACGGTTTTGAAAGAATTGAAGAGGAGCCGTATGAGATGAAAATCTCATGACTTGGAAATCTTAAAGTTGCAGGGACAAGAGTTGTGAAGGTCTTAATATATATATATATATATATGTGTGTGTGTGTGTGTGTGTGTGCATGTGGGAATTAAATAGACCAGAAATGATGAAGTTAAACCAAGTTGACACAGAATATTGGGGATAAGATCAATCAACCAAGTTGGTCCTGTCCCACTACTTCTATTACAAGAGATTAGAGAGGAAGATCATATAACATGGACTTTTCTGCATATGTGTCAGGGCAATAAGAGCCTTTATGTCATGAACTGTTAACAGAAACAGAATATTTATTCTTATCCATAAATAATAGACCCAGGCCAATCAATTTCATGTGGGGCATATCTTTATTGCACAAAGTTGTAGTATTTTCATAAAATGGACAAAACTGTAGGGCATGCATAAGTCAATTGAGGAGAGAATGCATCATTGGTGAGGAAACAATGACAATATTGCAGATCAGATTGCTATATTCTATATCATGGCTGGGTCTAATTAGTACTAAAGAATAAATTACGGTGCATTTGGATGTCAATATGAGTTCATGAATTGAGTTGAGTTGAGTTAAGTTGAGTTGAGATAGATTGAATAAAATATTATTAGAATATTACTTTTTAATATTATAAATATTTTGAAATTTGAAAAAGTTGAATTGTTTATTATATTTTGTATAGAAATTTTAAAAAAATATATATAGAAATTTGAAAAACTTGTAATGATGAGATGAGATGAGGTAAGTTTGAAAATCAAACTAGAAAGTATACATTATTAGCCATATTAAATAAATTTATTTTATTTTGCAAAAATTAATCACCACTCATGAGAGAGCCTGGAGATCATTGGAATATATTGTGATAAAATGGCACATATGTTTAACTATTTGGTTGGAAGGAAACTAGATCAAAAGATCATTAATTTGCCGAAGTGTTCCTGCTGATCAACTTATATTATAAAATGAGTGGTGGAAGTTTAAAGATTATATACATAGGCGAAAAAGAAAACTGAGGAAAACAAAAACAGATCATGAGCAGTGGGGATGCAGCCGACATGATGTTCCTATGAATTTAAAGGGAAGTATTAGCTACTTTACTCTTTCTATAGTGAAACTCCACGGGTGTTTCTGCACTTTAATGCATGCCAAACTTCACTTTAAATGATCTGGTTCATTATAATATAGGCGACGAACTTCTGATGATCATTGGTACATTTTTGTATCTAAAACTGGTATTTCGTTTTTTCAGGATTGTGTCGCCGTCTATGTTAAAAGAAAATTTCCACTGATCATCATCTTCATATTACACATCATATATAATTTTTTAATTTTTATTCTTTTTTTTTTCTCTTGCCAAATGTTTAGTATATGTATAGATAATGAGTAGAAGAATTTATCTAATTTAGGAAGAACAAAATTAAAAAAAAAAAGTATGGTATCATGATGTGAGGATGATGAGGAGCAAAATTCATGTTAAAGATGACTAATGCATAAGTTGTACAAAATTAACGTCTAATATTTTATTTTTAACGCAATATTACAAAAGAAATTAAAATGTCTTTGATCAAGACTACTTGTAAAAAAAAGTTTTGTTCTCTCCCATCTCCAGCGAAAACTCTCACCCTTCTTTTCGTCCTTTTCCAAGGGAGTGAAACTCTGGCTCCTCCTCTCCCCCTCCTAACTAGCTTGTAAAAAGTTTTCTAATTTCCTTTCTTTCCAACTTTTTTCATCTATAGCATGAAGTAGTGAAGTTGATCTGTTGCAAATCGGAGCCCAACGGCATACCATGTCTCACTGTAGGAGTCCCCAGCCACCGACCCTCTAGTCAATCGAAGATTTTCATCATTTGTAGCGGCGCATGATTCACACGTGCGATTCTAAGTACGCATGAGATCCAAGCATTGATGCTTAGATGGAGATCTTCTGCCGTCACGCACGACACTTTTGGGGCCGCAACCTCGAATCTTCCAGATCTAACTATTAGTCCCACTCTCAGTATGGCGCGTGCGCCCCACAAACGACCACAGTCACCAATTGCTGCACTTCGACAATTCAACAAATTTTTGATTTTCTATTTACCTATGTTTTCGATTTTCCTAATCAAGAATCCCAAAAAAGAGATAGTAAAAATCTCCTGCAGCCAATCCAAACTAGTAAAATGCAATACTAAAATCTATGCTAGACTTTCAAGTATCTCAATTCGTTTATCGGATTATTTTTTATCCACTTTTGGGTGACGTCTTTTATGGGATTTGAGTGAGGATCAAGTCATTGATCCTAGAATCTTTTTTTTTTCTTTCTTTTATGTTCTTGTATTCTCACTTTATATTTGTTGGTTTGAGATTAATGTGCGGGCCTCTCACTTTGTTGATTGAATATTCTATAACTATTTAATATATCTATAAAATGCTTGTTTAGAGAAAAAAAAGACTGGTAATAAAAAGGCTGAAATATTAAAAAGTCTTATATAATAATAATGTGCTGATTTTTATGCACATCTGATCAGTCTCTGAATACTAAATCCAAGTCCCCAGTTCCCTCCCTCACGATCATCATTTTCTTGCTACACCATAATTATGAATTTAATGAAAACTATCGATCTAGCTGCTAGCAAGGATAAGTGCAATTTAAAATGTAGAAAACTTGAAAAAGATTCCCTTTTTGGTGGACCCTTTTGTAGGGCTCATACTCCATGTGATGTTGGCATTTTGCAGTGGGAAAGGTCCCTGTTGCTAAGGGCAGGCATGGCGTCCCCCCATTTTAAGCTTTTGCACTCTATATATCGGAAGCCCCATCCTAAACTCTTTCTGCATTTTTCTCTGCAAAAAACATCATATCGATGCCTCTCTGTGAATCTGATCTCTAGATCTGTGCTATTTCTTTTTCTTTTATTTTTTTGTGAAATTAGTCAATATAAATCTTTAAAGAGAAAAACACAAACTACTAACTATTTCTCACATTTACACCACCATGCATGCATGAAATTAAAACATGACAAAAAATACAAGTACACCAAAGTCTCCTTTTTTAATTATCTTTATTCTGTGGAATCTGATGATTGATGAACCCCTCTCTCTCTCTCTCTCTCTCTCTCTGATCAACTTAATTATTTATTTAACCAGAAAAAATTAAAAAATCTATGGAAATAATTAAACATATAATCCCACCGACTATATGATATAGTAAGGTAAACCAAACCCACCCCCCCTTTCCCATGTGTTTCTGCCGTATATTTCAAAGTAATTCCTCATTCTCCAATAATTTCACCACCGCCGGTAGCCGGGCGGCCACTTCCCCGAGGGACCGAAACACGTACGTTCAGACCCGACACATATTTCCTGGAGCTTTTCTTCTCTGAGACCAAGAAACCTCACTCAACTGCACCTATAGAATTAGCAGGTTTGCTTGCCACAATCTCAAAATTACCAGCCCCATCTTCCTCTTCCTCTTCCTCTTCCTCGTCTCCTTCCTTATCTCCCTCCTCTTGATTTTGATCCATCGGCTCGCTTTCGACATCATCCATTGCCGCGTCGTCCGATAATTGTTCCTGCTGAGGCGGCCATTGCTGCTCCGGCCTTACCATCAACGGCACCATATTGGTACTGTTTCCTAGCTTTAGTACTTGAGTTGTTGATGATGGGTTTTCGAACTTGTTCTTCTCTCTGTATAGAGCATCAAGCTGGTGAAAGTAGGGACAAGTTTTTGAATCCTCGGGCCTTTTCTTGTTACTCTCCTTGACCTTCTTGAAGTATTTGTTGATGTTCTCCCACTTCTCTTTGCATCTCTTCGCGCTTCTGTTGTATCCAATCTTCCTCATTGCAGCCGAGATCTCCTCCCACAATGGCCCTTTTGGCCCATTGTCTTGATACTTTGCATCAAGATTGGTTCGAAGATTGATCAAGGCTTGTACCTCGACTTTCGGCCATCTCGAAGAGCTTGTCGGCGTGCAGTTCTCCCCATTATCGAACTTCTGGATTTCAAAACCAGTCACTGTGTGTGGCGGCAGTACTGTTGCCGGGGCCGATACCGGTGCTGGCTGTGTTACTGCCACTAATGCCGGTTGTGGCGCCGGAGGTGGTGCTGGCTGTACTGCCGGCTGCGGTTCCGGCGGATTGTATTGAAATGCTTGACCTGGGTTTTGCTGTTCGGATATCTTTTGCAAGAATGTCATCACTGCAGCGTCTTTTGCCGCCGCTAGCGATCGTTCCTGGGCTAGTATTTCTCGTTCTTTATTGATTCTAGATATCTCTTGCATTCTCCAAGATTCTTCGCGAATCATGCGTTCATGTTCGCGCTTTTCTATGGCGTCCAAGAACTTCTTTTGCAGCTCCTCTTGCTTTTGTATCACCTCTTTCATTAGCCTCTCGAAGAAATCCTTCCATTTCCTCTTTCTCTTGCGCCTCAATTGAAGTTCTTCGTCCGAGAAAGTCGAGGAAGATGTCGAATTGGAAAGAAGATCGGTGGAAATATTCGGAAAAGAGGATCGAATACTTGCGTTATGAGAAGGATTTGTCGTTGTCGGTGGCGGTGGCGGTGGGAGAATTGTAGGGTTTGTGAGTGGGAACGAAGGAATCGTAAGGTTTACGGCTGGTGAGACCTTAATGCCAGCTTGAGACATATTCATAGTACTATGTGACACTGATGTAACAGTGATCTGAGCTGGAAGACTTGGAGTGATCGACAATGGTCGCATGGCTGTCGACGTCGCCGTCGATGCCACCGTTGTCGGAACAATATTCTGATGAGGCTTTACCGGTGTGGAGGATTGAATATTTGAAGGATGAGTTTCGAGAGCTTCCAATTGATCAAAAAAACGGTAAGTTTTTCCATCAGATTTCCCAGTGCGGCCTTCTTTGGTTCTCTTGTGGTATTTGTACACGTTCTCGAACTTCTCCTTGCATTTCTTGGCGCTTCGATGATAACCAAGTTCTGCTAGCTTCCTGACATTGAAAACAGTTCCATAAAACGAAACCCAACCCAAAAAAAAAAAAAAGGAAAATTATGATAACTAGACAATAATAATTATGTCCTAATGAAAGCGAGAAATAAGTTGCCATTAATTTGATCAGCTTTAGCAGCAGTACTCTATATAAGTAGCACTGGAGGTTATATACATATGTGTGTGTGTGTATATATATATATATAGCCCAAGTTGAGATCATATGAACATATTTTGTTGAAGTTTCTAATCTTCAAGAACTGAAATTGAATGAGGGTGAGGAAGTGAGATAGAAGGGAGAACCAATTCATGTTCAGAGATCGAATTTTTGTAATTTGTATTCAGTGTTTGGGATGTCAGATCAAAAGAACTAAATTCTAAATTTTATGACTCAGAATTTCCTTTGTGTATGCTGAGTTCCCACGAAATGAACTGAGAAACTACGCAGGAAAGGAAAGGAAAGGAAAGGAAAAGAAAAGAAAAGAAAAGAAAAGAAATTTACTCTCCAACAGTAGGAAGAAGACAGGAGTTCTAGTCGGCCCTTAAATTCAGACAGCGAGAAAAATGTGAACTGCTCACAAGCGTATAAACTGTGAACTACCGAAACAAACTAGCTCGAAACAAAGAAACAGATCGAAAAGAAAAACAAACATCGTAGATCTCGAACCTAAGCAGCTCAAATTCTCATGGAAATTCACAAACAACCAGCTAAAATATCAAAAGGGAAAATTGAAGAATATTATATGTATATAAATATATATATACATATCAATCACCTGGAAACATCTTCCCACAATGGACCCTTCACACTTGCATCCTTGAACGCTAAGTCCATGTCGGACCGTATCTTCAAGAGTGCCAAAGTTTCCTGTCGAGGCCACCGATTTCCGCCGTAACTACGGTCACCCTCATCGCCTTTATAAGTACCCTTATCTTCTTCACCGGAGTTTGATCCAACGCCACCAACATCTGGGCTGTCATGAGCTGGCACGGCCGCCGCTGCCATGTGCTCTGCCACCGCATCACCGGAGCTCCCCAACACGCTGCTTCCCGAGTCCCCTAGCATAGGACTCTCTTCTTTCTCTCTCTCTCTCTCTCTCTCTCTCCCCCAGCAATTACAGTATAGCTGGAAGAAAGAAAGAAAAAATAAAAAATAAAAATAAAAATACCAAACAGAAGAAGAAGGTGAATTCAGGGTTTTATGAAGATGGGAGTGTATGGTGAATCTATTAATTTATTATGGTGGGGATCAGCTTGTCAATCTCAAGAAGTTGTTTTTATTTTTCTGGTCATCTTGTATATAATACATCTCTTCTTTTCTTTTCAGCTGTGGAATCTTTAATTTTTTTTTTATTATATATTTTAGTAATTTCTCTTTATGGGTATGTGTGGAGGAAAATAAAAATAAAAAAGAACAGTGGGATAAGGGATGGAGATCACCAGCTGGGCTTCTTTCTCCGATCAGTAATAATTAATAAACACTGGCACAGAAAGATACAGAAAATAATTTATGTTACAGAAAAGGATAAAAATAAGTTCTGCAGAAATTTTTGAACACTGCAAATATAGAAGATAATGATAATAAATTGGATTTTCTTTTTCTTTTTTGGTCTGTACGGCTAAATTTAGTTAAAAGCCGGCTATTGTAGGTCAGTTTTTTTTTTTAAATTTATTTATTTAATATTTATTTTCATATATTTTTTGGTGGATACATATCATCATCTTTAATTGCTTTTTGTGAAGGGGTGTTTTGGACTTTGAAATTACCAGACAAACCCTAACATGGACACCATTGAGTCATTGACCTGTAATCATTAAAGCTAATTTTAAAGATATTTTATTCGAGAGTACTGTTACATCTGTAAAAAAATATATATTATATAAAAATAATTTTATAAATATCTAATTTGATTTATTTTATAATAAAAATAATTTTAATAAATCAAAGCAAGTCATCCACTAATAAAATTATTTTTATGTAATATATTTTTTTTATATAATTAGAGTATTTCTCTTTGTCATTTAGATTTATCTGTTTAGTTCATAGTCTTTTAATACCCAAATTGCCCCTAGGTTTTGGATTTTCTGAAAAATAAAAATAAATAATTGGGTTTTAATTTTAAGACTTGTTGGGTTCGACTGTGGTACTCCATGTGTGGCGTAATTGGGTCCTACATTGAAAGAGATCATGGTAGTTTTTGACATGTCAAAAATAAAAAACTTCAAAGTTATAAAAGAAATTTTTGGATGGTGGGATCCACTGTTGAATGGAACGGGTTAGATGCAGGCCATGTTATTAGGAAAGGTATTTATGAATAGAAGTAAATGGTGGCCAATTCTGTTGGATTGCAAACCTACCCTAATAAATGGTATCAAAGTTTCGACGGCCTTGATTAATTCTCTTATAATTATAATCTATGAAAAGATAAAAATCAAAGATTGTTTGGGACATTTGGGGACCAATATTAGATTTGGTAGATTGCGATAATTTAATTGTATGTTTAATCAAATTGTATTTCAAATACTTGGCCTTGTGGTAGCCATGCAATTTTGGCATGCATGAGAAAGCGTACTTACGTACCAGTACATGAAAAATTTGAAGATCATGACATGAGAGCCTCATTTATTTATAAGGTTGTACGTCGGAAGATAATCTTTTAATGATCTTCTTATTATATATTTTTGGTGTATATGGGTTCAAATAAAGATTTATTACCATAGCAACTCTCATCTTTTTTAAAAGTTGTGTTTGAATAGTGAGATGATCAGATACATGTATAGTTTTAAATAAAAGTTAAAAGTTGAATAAAATATTATATTTAACATTATTATTGTTTTAACATGTAATTTGAAAATTTTGAATTATTTCTTATATTTTATATAAAATTTGTAAATACTGTAATAATGAGATGAGATGATTGATTGAAAGTATTTCTCAATCCAAATAATCTGATTTACTTCCATTTAAAAATGGGTACTGTAAATTAATACATTCTGTTTGAAAAAAATGAATAGACAATAATACTTATAATTTAGTACTGGATATATTTGCCAAAGCTGCCAAACTCAATCTTTTTCGTGCATAATTTTCAACATACTCAATGTGAACTTGAAAATAGAATATCATGAAGTTTCAAATGCTCTTTAATGTCGTGGACTTTTCATTTCAATAAATTAACTATAATAAAGGGAACGGGAAAAGGTCAGTCAAGACAAAAAGATCAGCCCCCATGCACGGTTTTAGTGGTGTTGGCCGAAATGGACCATATGGTTCGAGAAGAGTGAAAAATAAAAGGGGGAAAGGAGGCGTACGTTTGGTGGGTGAGAACTGAGAAGAGAAGAGGAGAGAAGAAGAACAGATCATCAGGGCTTGTTCAGGCCAGTTTTGCAGTCAAGTTCAGTACAAACTCAATTATTGGGAGTCCAAAACGGCCAAGTGGACTAATGCTCAACACATAATAATAATAATAATAATAATAATAATAATGCAAGGAATCGAATAAGGACCATCCAATCACTAAGCCATTTAATGCACAAATCATCAAAGATTAGAAAATAATATGTGCCAAAGTATATATACTACTCGATCTCCTTAGAAGCTACAAATTATTAACTTCAAAGATACCAGGAACCATGAGAATACTGTCATAGGGGTAGTTTGGTCAACTGAAATACCCAACCCCATTGGTAATATATATGTCTATAATTTTCTAAATTAAATTGCTACATAGATAACCTTCTTGATGTGGCATCACCACATAGTGCCATATAATTTATTAAAAAATATATATTCAAACTAAAAAGTGTTTGAAAATATATAAAAGGGAAGATTACTGTTCTAGGTCTAGTCCTTAATTTTTTTTTTTTTTTTAAATTCTTGTTTAATAGACCACATGATATCACATAGTGGTGCCAGTACAGCAAGAGAGTCATCTGAATAAGAAAAAATTTATTCATCCTCCTACTATTCACACAATCTCCACACACCACACATTATTTTATTTTATTTTTAATTAAATATTTAATATATAAATAATGAATAAAAAAATTAAATTAATTTAAAAAAAAACAAATTCAAAAAAAAATTAAAAAAATTAAAAAATTAAAGAAAAAATAAAAAGTGATGGTGTGTGGAGGATAGGAGGTTGTGTAGAAGTGCTCTCTGAATAATAAGTTTTAAATGGCCAGGTAGTACTATTTGTGTGTGTGTGTATGATTAATTTTGAGTGGGATTTCACCTGTTAATTTTTTAATTAAATACAATATTTATAATTTTTTTTAATACTAACTATAGTTTTGCTATTATTTTAAGTGCTATTATTTATATTATAGTTTACCGTTAATAAGCTAATTATATAAAAAAAAATATTCATAAAAATAAATACATAAATTCATATAAATTTACTTTAAGATCGATCAGATTGTTCCTTATGTAAATGCTTTTTTTAAATCAATCTCTCCGCCTACAATCTTTGAAAGAAAGGGAAGGTAAGAGTATATACATCATGTAAATAACAAAAGTGGGCACGCAATGTCATGATAACTTCATTGTTTTTTTCCTTTTCTTGAAAAGTTTTTTATTTTTTTATTTTGGTTTGCTTATGTTACAAAACATTAGATTTAATAGCTATCTAGCTGGGGCTAGTTTCGTTTCTTGCATGTCGGGTTGCTTATTGGCTGTCAGAACATCTAAATAGCTGGATATACATACGTATAATAGCTGCTACTTTGTCCCAAGAGTACTGATATTTCATTAATTTTGACCGTTACTGTAATTTTTTTAAAATGTTAAAAAAAATTAATGTTAGATGGATCCAATTATAAGTTATGCAAGTGCAGTATATTTTTTTAGAAAATAGTAAGATTTATTATTGCAAATATTATTACTCTAAAAAATACACATTTTTTACACTAGGTGTCATAATAAGCCAGTCATTTTAGGGGCAACATAGCATTTTTTTTTTCTCTAGATATACACATCATGCATACACAGAATAAGAGAGAGATGCTTTTAGAACTTCTTAACTATTGCTGGAACAGATGCTTTTCCCACTATTGCCCACTACTTGGAATTTACAGCCTAGCTAACAGCTACAGCTGCTGTAAAACTCTCTCTCTCTCTCTCTCTCTCTCTCTCTCTCTCTCTCTCTCTCGCAGGCTGGCATATGATGTCATTATACAGAGTAGTCGGATGGTAGTTTTGTGTGTATGTATATGTATATATATATATATATATATATATATTGGAAGCTTTGAGAAATATTGCATAAAAGATAGGCCGTATATGACAACAAAATGGGGACCCCTTTGATGTATCAAACAGATTAAGAAGGCCGGAAATCGTAATATCTGCAGAAAGTTTGGAGACCCACCAAGAAAACTAATGTATGCAGATGGATTCCTTGACACTAATGGATCGGTGGTCATCAAAGTCTTTGATGTTTGAAATACAATCATGGTAAATTCAAGGGTACGTTTTTTAATTTCTATCAAACCCTAGCTCTGGCCTGTCTCTAATTTCGTCTCCAAGCCAAGGGAAAAAATAAAATAAAACCTGTCCACACTGATTTAAGTTTGAAAATTTGCTATTTTGTTCAGTAAGTTTGACACCTCATATATTTTATTTACTTAATAATTAAGAAAATTATTATTAGAATATTGATATTTTTTCATATCTTTTAAGAATATTTTAAAATAATTACAAAAATCAAAATTAAAAAATTAAAATAAAAAATAAAAACTAAAATTTATATTAAACATTAAATTGAACGGTGCTATTCAAGCGATAGAATATCACTATTCTTTAAATTTTGTGTTATAAGTACGAATTAAGTCAAACTCTCAACTTTTGAAATGTTCTTAATTGCTATGGAACCAAAAAAGAGTTTTATTTAAAGGCATTGAAATGATTTATACATTTTGACCGGGTGTACATGCAAGTTCACGCATTCTCTTTAATATAAGTAGATAATCTAAAGTTACTATGAAAAAAAAAAACGTTTTAATGGTGAGGTCTACTATTTCTCAAAAAAGTACATTTTTTGTTTTTATAACCAAACATTGCATTAAAAAGGAAAACCCAAGGTGTTACATATGTCTATCAAGCCACAAGACTTGAGAGATAAAATCTGAACACTCATTTCACCACATTTGAATGTGCTTTGTACATCCTAAACATTTCTAGCTAGACAATAGATAGCCCCATTGCCCTCTCTGTATATATGACAAAATCAAAATAAAAAAATATTGACTCCCAAAGGGAATAGGTTGTCTGACCCCATGTTAATTAATTCACTACCGCCAGGCAATCCGTTTCCGTTAAGAGATGGGTTTTCCCCATGTGGAATACAAGTTGAAGACCACTCAAATTTGTCAAGAGTTTGATTAGTTCTGGTCTCTCCACTTCCCATTCCTCTTGACTTGCAGCCATGAGGACTTGACCTTGAGTATCTCTCAAAATCATGCCAATTCCAGCTTTATTCAGACTATTAAAGGTTGTTCCATCAGTGTTGAGTTTGAGGAACACCCCTCTAGGTGGTTGCTATTGACACATATTGCGAAGCTCTTGTACAAGAGTTGTCCAGGCCTCATCAAACATCTTCAAAGCAACCATTATATGTTGAATACTTTGCCCCTTGTCTATGATCACTCCTCCGTGGATCTTTTTATTTCTCCTAAACCAAACAGTCGATACAATGGTGAAGAAAACCTGTAGGGCCTCCGAGCCTCCCAGAGTATAAACCTGCATAGCCATACTGAAACATGAATTATTGCAATTAACATCAGCCATCACAGGGAGATAGTTTTGCCAAATTCCTCTAACACTTGAACAATTAAATATAACATGGGATAAATATTTGGAGGGGCAGAAATCACAAGAAGTCTCTACATTCATGCTCTTCTTTCTGAGATTGTTCTAGGTGGGAAGGCAATTTAGACATGCTCGCCATGTGAACACCTTAACTTTGTGTTGCATTTTCAAGTTCCATATTGCTCTCCATAACTTTTTATGTTGAGCTACTGTAGAGGATTCGACTTCTTGAACCATTGATGTTTGTAGCCACTTATAAGCGGATTTAACAAACAAAAAAAAATTGCCCCCGACTGTCCTCCCTCCATGTGAGTTTATTAAGCTAATTTCTTGGCATGACAGAGATTTTAGCACCTTTTTTCATGATATTTGGATCAAAGAGAGCTCGCAATTTTTGCAGGTTCCACCACCTTATCTCTTGGTCAATAAGCTAATTTACTGTAATATTTCTCGGCTCATTTTGCTATCCAAGACTTGTGGGCTGCTGTATGGGACCTGTCACCCCTAGAATCCATGGGTCTTTCCGATTCTTACTCCTGATCTGTCTCTAATGCGCCATTTGCACCCTTTCGCTAAAATAAATTTGCTTCCCAAATTCTTCTTCAAGTGTAGGAAGGATTACCCCCAGTTTTTTTGCTGTACTTAAAATGTATAAACTGATCTCAAAAGTCCTGGCGAACAGATTAAAAGGTATGTTGTCCAGTGTTATATCGAAGACCCAATCTGCATTTGTCCTAAGGAGAATGATTACTGATAATATTCTTGTTGCATATGAAATAATGCATTTTTTGAGAAACAAGAGGTTGGGAAAGGAATATATGTCCATCAAATTAGATATGAATAAAGCATACGATCGCATTGAGTGAAGTTTTCTTGAGGAGATTATGAGGATTATAGGCTTTGCCGATAGAATAGTAAAAATGATCATGGTCTGCATCAAATCGATCTCCTATTCAGTGCTCATCAATGGGGACCCGAAAGGGAATATTATTTCGTCCCGAGGGTTGAGGCAAGAGGACTCTCTCTCCTCTTACCTCTTCCTCCTATGCATGGAAGGTTTAAAGGAAAGTAGGAGAAGAAAAAAAGTTTAGTGGCATTCGAGTTTGTAGGGGAGCATCGGTAAACAACTTACTCTTTGCGGATGATAGTGTTATTTTTTTGTAAAGCAATGACTCAAGAGAACTCCTACTTGCAAACAATTATAAGAAGCTACAAATTAGCATCCGGCCAAAAGATCAATATGGAGAAAATATCGATGGTTTTCAACAATAATGTGGATGAGTAGACATGAAACCAGATCCAGAGCATGTGGAATAATAATTTTGAGAAATACTTAGGCTTACCACCAATTATTGGCAAGTCTGGGACTAAGGCTTTTTCTGAAATAAAGCATAGGGTATGTAGAAAATTGCAAAGTTGGAAAGAGAGATTGTTATCCTAAGGAGGGAAGGAGGTGCTTCTCAATGCAGTAGCAATGGCCATCCCAACCTACTCGATGAGCTTTTTTTGCTACCCAAGAATTTTTGTGCGGAATTGGAGTCATTGATGGCAAGATTTTGGTGGAGTCAACGGAATGAAGAAAGGAAAATTCATTGGATAAATTAGCAAAGAATGTGTGTGTCAAAGCAGAAGGGAAGCATGAGATTTCAAAACCTCCATGATTTTAATTTAGCTCTCTTAACAAAGTAAGGGTGGAGGATTTTGAATGGGGAGGGCACACTCATCTACAAGATTTTCAAAGTAAAATACTTTTCAAATTCCACTATATTGAGTATAGGGTTTAATATTAACACCGGACGGCAAAAAAGTACATTTTAAGATTTTATTTATCTAACATTACTCTTAATATTTAAAATAACTGAATTCTTAGTATTTACAATACGTTATATAAATATATTATTTATTGTCAGATTTAATATTACAATGAAAAGAGAAGGTCAAAACATGGTTTCATTTTTACCTTACCAGTATATTGGGTATATAAATATTGGGTTGATTTATTTATTTACTTTGATTATATATAATTCTAGAAAGCTACTGGTCCCTTTGTACTTCCATAGAACTGGAATCTTTTCTACTCATAATGTGAGCCAAACAGTCAACTTTGCATCAGCACAAGATGTGTGCCATTTGCCTATACACTGCATGCCATATTCATGTGGTCATGTGGGCTGTGTAACTGCAAAATTGATCAATCTAAAATGAATGGACCGAATAGAATATGTTATAATAAAAAAATTGAAAAAAAGAAATATTTGGTGGATGGAAAAGAGAAAATACATATCATATCATCAATATGCACACATTTAATAAGTATGTATAAACAAGATGTGGAGGCGTGGCTCATGACTACTTTTTTACAGGTCCATAGGAAAAAAGTTTGCATGTGTAGACAAAAAAAGGTTTTATTTTCACATGGGTGGGCATGTGATGTGAATGTACACTTCCATCTTGTCTACCATGTGGATTAACCCTTGCATTTATCTGTCACCAGCTAAGCAGCCCACCAATTTGATTCCCTTCTTCCCTAAATTGAGTTTTATTTTTCATTTTTTTATTTTTATATTTGTAATTTTCTATCCCTATGCTAAGCACTTGAATGTGACCCATCAACAAAAGCTTTAACTAACGTTACAAAATATAAACTTCTGTGCTCCCACATTACATCATGTGATTTGTCGCTTTTCCTACTTGTTACATTTTTTTTCCATATATATCGCAACAATAAATACGACTTTTCCATATATAATATCAATTTCAAGTGAAATGGAGAGTATCCGTTCGAACATAATTTTATATCTTCACAAATGTTTCCGTTTGAGTTTAAACTTCAAATTGAGATTCAAGCTAATTAATTATAAGTTCCAAAAAGAGTTTGCTTAGAAAATTTTATGCATCTAATTTTTTAAACACATAAATTATTATAAAAAAAATTGTTTATTTATAGTCAGTTATTTTTTATTAAAATAAGTTTGTTTTAATCATAAATAGTCATTATAACGGTAAATAAATTATTATCAATAATTTTTTTTTTTGTAATGAATAGAAGATAATATATGGACATCACAAGGATTAATTTTCTCTAACAATTCCTTCCTTGATTTCTACACTTAGGAAAGATAGAACCTTCCATGCTTGCTGGTTTAACCCATCTTTATTTATTTACTTTTCTTCCAAGCATACTTCAACCGTACGTATAAGATAAAGCTTATCTTGGAGTAAATTACAACAATAAATATATTATTTTGAGTGTGAATTGCAAGCAATCATAACCACGTGCGTAGATTTTGCTAAATAATGTTTATTTTTAAAGCCTCTCTGAGCTTGCCTACCATTGGCAAGATGCCACTTAAGGAGTACATCATTAGAACGTGGAAGCATGTGCGCCCACAAAACGATGTCACACGTGGTAAAGACGTAAACGATCCCGAGGAGTAATATTTTAAGCAATTATTTATAAAAAAAAATAATATTTAAAATGTGCATAAATATTATATAAATATTAAAAAAAAAAAAGTATGAAACCCATTTAAAAGAATTAAATTTTTAATAATATATCATATTTTTTTTTTAAATAACTGCATATACAATATAATTACATACTCCACAATTATATGTAATATTATTTTTATTTATAAGTCAATGTGCAAATACACAATTTATAATATTTAATATAGGGTGATACTAGGTTGCTGTTAAAATTACAAATGAACATAATTGATTATGAACAATTTGAATTCGATTTGTATAAATTCGATTCGAACTCAGTTTATTTAATAAATGAGTTTTTCATTACCACTAATAGTGGTTCAAATATTAAACGAACCAAACTCGTATAATCTCGTTCCTGAACAAAATTCATATAAACTCATCTCGACTCGTTTTGGACTCGTAATAATACTCGTAATATTTCTATATACACATATATATTTTTGCATATATTCTTATATATATTCTTTTATTAAATATAGTTTATGTATTATATATTATTTTTAATGTTTTATATAAGTAATATATTTTGTTACTTTATGTAGAAATAAACTATTTTTTTTCTTTACAACAATAATATATTAAATTCACAAAAAAATTATTGAATCAAATATTTGTAAAGAGGAAGAAACTCAAGTAATTACTTGACTCGATTCGGCTTGGTTTGTGTGAATCGTTAGATAGTAAAAACAAAAATCGATTAATAATTCGATTCTGCTCGAACTCGTTTTTAATCGGCTCGAATTCGAATTAACTTAGCAAACTCTCAGTTCGACTCGAACTCGAACTCGAGTTATTTGAGTCCAGCTCAACTCGATTCAGCTCGAACTCGTATTTGATCAAATCGTTTATAGCCCTAGCTGCCACCCAGCAATTACCATTGGGCATGCCGCCTAGTTCAAAACTAAAGTTTTATTTTTATTTTTGGTATTTTTCTTTTTGTATTTTTTTAATATATTTAAATATATTTTTTTTAAAATACATTATTATATTAAAAATCACTTCTTTAATCATTAAGTAAAACAATAATAATAATTAATTTGTACATCAGTCAAGAGTACCGGTCAAGTAGGGGCGACAGATTATCATTTCAGTTTAATATAACAAATTTGTATATAATCAATAGTGTATTTCGTGTATCACTAAGCATACTTGCAAATAGATTTTTTTATTTTCTTACATTTAAAACGGTCCGTTAATGTGAAGAGGACCGCTCATGTAGGCAAAAGAAAGCATTAAAAAATGAAATTTTATTACATACAATTATTTTTACATTTTTATTTTTATTTTTATTTTTTTATGTATTGTCATATTCCATTGATGTTATTCTTCAATCTCATCAATATCAATAGAATGTAAAAGACATATACAAAAATAATTACACATAAATGTTTTTGTTTAAAAAGACCGCAATGAACAAATGAGGGTGGGGAGGCCCCATGTGCCACTAACAACTTACAATGGGGGAAGAAAGTGATAGTAGTAACAAAAAACCACGTTCCTCACACGTCCACTTCTCTGCTTTTTCTCTTTCTTTTTTTATTTTTATTTTTATTATTTTTATTTTTATTTTATTTTCATTATTTTCATTTTTACTTCTGTCCACTTCTCTGATGTTAAGACTCTTAAAATGCATAACAGGATAAGCTTTTGCCAATAAAGTTTTGAAAGTGTTCGGTTACACTTTGTGCGCTTTCTTACAAACGGCCCACGTGGACAAGACTGTAAATCCTACTTCAATTATGGAAACTAATGCTACCCTAAAACCCAACTGCTCAAATTATTTTGTAAATACCTTGTGATCAATTCAGAAATTATTTTCTAGTAGTAATACTAGTCCAGCATGTTCATCCAGACCAAGTTTTATCTGGTCCGGCCTTAAAATTTTCTTTATTTTTAAACAATTTTAACACTTTTATTCAATAAGTTCAAGAAAATTATTTTTCAATAATTTTAACACTTTTATTTAAGAAGTTCAAGAAAATTATTTTTTCTTTTAACTCAGATTCTCAAATCAAGAATCTGGATGAATAAGCCTATTAAATACTAGGATAGTGACACTTACCAAAATAATGAACCTAAAGTCACTTGGAAATCAATAATGATGAATCTAAAAAGAGTAATGTTAAATATAATCTTAAAACTGTGCAAGTCCTGAACACTCTTTAAAAAAGTAGCAGCTTCACCATTAAAAAAAAATCATGTAAATCTCATATTTATCTTTTTTTTTTTTTTTAAATTAGTGTACGGAACTTGTATACTTTAAGACTGCAAATATTATTTTTCATCTAAAAAACATGCCTCACGGGGCAAGATCGACACTTACTTTATGTCATATAAACTGGTTACAGACCTAGACATGAGTCTCCGAGCAGTGAAGAACCTGAATCACTACCAATATGAATCCCTTCAAATTTTTAACCAAACATTAAGCCCGAAGATTAGTACTGAGCAGAATGCATATCTCATGGAAGTTTAGAACAGTAGGCAATTACATTACAAGAATTAAAACTATTGAAACTAAAGAAACACAGATTATAAGACAAAAGAGTACCAGAGTCTTCCCTTTCATAGTCCTCTAATGGTCCAATCTTGAAGAACCAGCAATGTTTAACATTAAAATGTCATTTAATAGCAATCAATTATACTTTCTTTTTTTCCTAACCAGTGAAAATAGAAATGGGATTAAATGAAGACATCAAGTAGTATAAGAGTGCCAACATATGCGGCTATTCAAATGCAAGAAGTAATTAATGAGACTATTTCACGGTTCATTTAACAAAATCATTCTGGGGAAAGCCGGTTTGCTGCTCGAGGCTACAGGCATCTATGCCTGTCTGATGGAATTATAATACTTTCAGTTTGCACATGATCAATATTTTTTTTTTTTGGTACCGAGTGCCCGGAACAACATCCTGATTAATTCTGAGAGTGTATAGGCTTTCAGTAAGGAGTTTCTTGTAAGCGCATCTCAGTTAAGTCAAAGGAAAAATCTCACAGTCCAATAACCCTTAAAGATTGTTTGTACTCAAGAGGATTTTGAAACTTAGACTCAAGAAGAGCAGACCCATAAATCCAATGCATTTACTACTTTAGCCAATTTTCTGGGGATTAGCATGATCAATAAATATTAAATCCTACTGAATAACTAACTCTAATTACTAAAAACTTAAAGTTGATCAACCGTAGAACAACTTTTGTAGTCTACGAATCAAGTGACAGCTGCTAATTGCAGTTCATATCCGTGAGTAAACATACAAAAAACCAATACACATGTAATCATTAAATGCTTATGTCGGCTATTCAGAAGTATACAGAGATGGCAAATCTTTTAGCTTTCTACCTGTTTGGACCCTAACTTCATTTCAATTCATAACATCAGGACTACAAAATATCAGGAAGAGAAACCTATTTCAAATACAATCAAATATGCGTGAATTGTAGACTTTAAAAACCATCGAGCCCAGATTTACCTGTTATTACATAAATTGATAGAATTCAATCATAAGTTTGTTGACATGGTCCCCACTCTCAGCAGAAGAAGACCAAGCCAAATATTTGCATTCTTTTTAATCAATACAAGTATAAGGGATTCACTCAATTCTAATTATTGTACTAACAGAAAATTCAAAAGCAAACTATCTTCACCCAAACCCCACCCCCTGCCCAAGGAAAACAAAATGTAATACAACCACCAGTCAGGGGACAAGTTGGCATCTCATGCATGGCAACTAAACTAGGGTATTTTCAATTTAACACCAATTCCGAGTGGTAGCATAGTGGCAACTATGTAATTAAGCTACAAATACAGTCACAATCATAGGAGGACAGGAGCAGCAATGGAAGTTAAGATGTGAGAGGGGGGTGGGTTTTGCAGTTTGTAATAAAACAAACTCCAGGTCAATGATCAGTCAGGCTCCTACTATACTTGAGTTTTTTCCATAACATCCATAAACTTTTAACTTTACCACCCCTCTCCCCCCGCTACAATCAGAAGTTTGAAGAGAAGTCAAGTATATCTTACAGCACCATCAAACCTAGCTGCATGAAGTAAAATATAAATCCTTGGAAAATAACTTCTAGCGGTGAGAAAAAATCCAAGTGCAATACATTTCTTTTTCAAGCAAATATACGGGAGATAAAAAGAGTAATCTGAAAGTATATATACCACTCCAGCCTAGTGCACTCGCTTCTTAACCACACCCCACCCCCCAAAAGTAAAAAACACAAAAACCTATTCTTATATTCAGCTACCTGTCATGTTGAACCACATAAACAACCTAGGTCACTTCAGAGTTAGATTCTAGCTAGATTTAGAAAATAATAATCTTTTCATAAAATCCGGTCAAATAGCAGGTTTACAGTGAACAGAATCTACGGGACTTGTTTCAATGTTGAGAATCACACAAATACTTTTCAATTTCAAGTATTCAACTTTTTTATTTAATCTACCTAATCATTATAACTTTCCAAACTTTCAAACAGAGTACAAAAAATAATTTAACTTTTTGAAACTCCCAAACAAAAACTAGATTAAAAATATATATTCTAACAATATTTTAATTTTATAATATTATTATTCAATATTTTCTCTATTTTCCCAAAATCCCATTAAACATCTTAACTCAAACTATCTCACTACCATTCACAAACCATTTCAACATTTATCTCATCTCAACATTTAAACAAGGCCCAAGGGTTACGCACATCATATACCCCACAAACCACATCGCTAGATATTTGATCGTTTACTAAAGCCATTACAAACCATTTGCAAAATCTAGCTTTATCTAATTATTGAGCTGCAGTTTTCACTTTCAGGATCAAGAGCAACTATCTATTTACAATTTCTTCCCAGTTTCCTTTATTTGTTTAATTTGGATATAAAACAAATGCAGGATACTAGGATAGATAAGAAGTGCATGTGATTTCTAGCTTAATACCCATGTTAGATCTGATGGAGATGTTACAAGCCAAGCTTTATTAATAAGACAAGTGTGGATAGATAAACTGTTGATAACCAAACAAGTTCAAATGGCCAACGAGTTAGGCTCCAAAAACATGCTTCATAGAGACAACTCGAATGCTGAGAATGATTATTCATATATGCACACATATGCGCATCTGTGTGTCTGTGTGTGTGTGTGCGTGTGAGAGAGAGAGAGAGAGAGACTAGATGATGATATTTCATGAGAAGGGTGAAATTAGTTTGGTACTCTATACAGTTTCATGAAAGAACAAGTTGCAATATTTCATAGAGAAGCACGCGCTAAATGAGAACAGTGGTCTCTAGCCCAGCAATGTGCGGGCAAGTGTTGTCATTAGTATGCATACCAAGCATAACACTGCACACCTAACCCAGAACAACTTATATGGTCTATAATCTGGCAATGGCACGTTGGCATATTGATGTAAACATTGTATTAATTGGTGTTTAAATTTCAAAATTATATAGAACAGCATCCATAAGCAAGATTCCACCCTATAAATGGCTGACAGTGCATCAATATTCATATCTATAAAGGGTAATCTCATATCCGTTATTGTCTGACCTCCTGCTTTCAATCATAATTGCCTACTGAGTAATCCTTGGAGCCATAATTACCCTACCTATAAATATGCATGTAGGTCAAAGCCACAATTTAAATATGTAATTATAGTCCTCTTAAGTTACCACAGAGAACAATTATTCAAATAATAACATTTTATCTGAATTCCTTGAAGAGTAACAACAACATACATATAGTATTAAATATCGAAACTTAAAAAGTAAAAACAGGAAATGCTAGCCACATAATTCTTCAACTACAGGCAATACCATTTTGTTTTAGACAATGAACGAGAATAAGCCATTGGTATTGTCATAATCCCACATTTACAGACGATAGGAAGGCAGCATCATAGCTAACAAGGTTTCCCAAACCAATATGTGGTACTCCCCTTGAAAACAAACTGCAAGCAGAGGAGACTCTAGCAAGTATGTATCTAGCCTAATCAAAGTTTGACAAGACCAGCTAACTAGTTAAAGCCAGCACTCATTTCTTTCCGCTTCAATTCTAGTGCCATTTGTTCATTCTCAAGTTTCATCCTCTCATTTTCCAACCTCAGCTTTTCCAACTCACGGTCTCTTTTCTTGCTAAATCTCTGCCATTTGAGCTGCTGTTTCTCCAATTCCAACATCTCAACTTGAATGTGTAGCTTCTGTTCTTCTAACTGAAGTGAACGAGATTCAATCCACTGTTTTTGTAACAAAGCTGGTCTCATGCTGTCAGGATAGGCTTGATTCATATCAGCTTGGACAATTTGTGAAGGAGAACAAGTATTTTTGTTGTAATCCTGGGAATTCAAGGAATTCCCAAAACCAGCATCTTCATGAGCACGCACTTGTCTCAATCTCTTAGCTGACCCTGACACTCCATATATGCCCCTGTTATCCCCATGAGAAGCATGATTTTCTTCAAAGTCATCACGATCATCGGTTTCCATATCTTGATCATCTTCATCGAGATCATCATGTTGGAGCCTCCTTGCCTCATCATTATCATGATCATATCTACTTCTAAGAGCCAAATGTAATGCACGCTGCAATTCTGGATCATGAGGCAGATGCAGTCTGTTACCATTATGGTAAGAACACATCTCTTCATAGAATAACTGCTTTGAGCTTAGTATTTTCCGCACATCATCCTTCTCTTTCTCTGTCAGGTAATCAATCCTATCCAAAAGCACTGGGTTCTCCACAACCTGGCAAGAAATGCCCCTCCCAAGCATCTCATTAAGCCTCTTATACCTTTTGTTGAGGTCATTGAATTTATCCTCGCACTGCTGAGGGGAAACATGATAACCCCTGTCAGCCATAACCTTTGAGATAGATTTCCACTTACCCTTCTTTTGAAGTACCACAAATTTCCTTCTGCCCCCACCGCCCCAATCTGAAGCTGCATCCTCACCTATATAAGAAACAGCAGTAATCAAAAGCCTCACCATCTTATCAGTCCACTTCACACGATGCCACGTCGATCCCTTCTTCCCTCTGTTTCCTTCATCAACACCCTCTTCGGTAAAACTTGGCTCATCCTCATCACTAGCCGAGTTTTTGCTCCGCTCTCCACTATTGAGATCTGCCACCGGAATGGTATGATCGCAGTCTTGTACAGATCCCATTGAAAGTGGAAGCCCCACATGAACCGAGGGATGTACAGAAGTCCCTTGGCGAGGTCGAGATTGATGGTGAAGTATTGTATGTGGGTGTTGTGCTTGATGATGAACTCTCATTGATCCTTGTAAGTCAAACCCTAGATAGGAAGCGCCACCTGTAATCATACCTCCTTGTGATAAATTTCCTTCCATTGCTTGTTCCCAACAACAATTCAAATCAGACCCATAAACCATATAACCCTAGTTCATCTGACTTTTCCACTCTGTTGAAGCAATTCGTATAAACTCCATGCACTCTTCTTCCTAGAGCATTTTTAATTTCCTTGTACAACCTTTCTAGGACTATTCAAATTATCAAGCAATTATCAAGCAAGCAAACCCATTTCCCCTATAGATCAAACCAGAATAGAAACCCACTTCCAAAACCTCAATTACCAATCAGAAAGTCCACAAAATATGTAAAATCTTCGTATACGCACATGCAAACCCACCCAAATCATTCACCAAAACCAGCAGCAAAAAAAGCACCCAACAAACTCGAGACAAAAAAAAAAAAGTAACCAATCCTAAGAACTCATTCACAAAGAAGCCAAAGCTACTTATCTGCACCAAATCTTCAAGTTGCTCAACCCCAAAAAGCCACAGGTAGAACACCCGGTAAATAAGCCGAGAATCCAGGGTCCAACTTCACGAAAAACATTTATATCGAAAACAGAGCGAGAAGATCGAACCAGTCCAGCAGTGGCTCTTATATGTCCTACCGTCTACGATGCGCTGGTTGTCTTGTCTCCTCTCCCCAACATGGATTAAGGCGGAAAGCCAATGTGGTCTCTAGCTGGTTCAATGTATGAAAAGATTCGGTGGGTCCAATATACACATATTTTATGTTTACCCCATAATTTTATTCTCTCTATGCATAATAACAACAAAATTAAGAGAAAATACATTGTTCATATTTAATATAATATGATACTTTTAATACAAATTGGGAGTGGCTAATATCCTAGTTGTTTGATTAAAATGGACATCTAGGCCAAGTTCATGTATGTGAGACTTGGTGCTTAAATTTCTTAAGCCTTATTATAAGGCACTTGAAAGGTTATGCTCCACTTTTTTATTTTTTATTTTTATTTTATGTTCCTTTTGATGTTCTTGAGCTTGTGCCAATCTTTATATGGATTTCACTCTTTAATACGCCAGGTGAGACAATTGGCACAAGATTTTTCAACCAAAAATAGAAGATCACGATGATAACGATCTGTTGATCATATTGAATTGGTCAAGATCTTCGGATGATTTTTCAATTCATTTTATAGATTTGTATATCTATGATTATAGTATTCAATCAATGTTTTGGTACTTCGTCATAGATACTTCAATTTTCCTTTTAGCCTCAAATAATTGATGGGTCTATTTGAACCTTGAGATGATTAATTGGATAAGTAGAGATTTATTCAGAGATTTTTTTTTTTTTAAAAGCAAATTTACTTAACTTTATAATAAGTTTCTTTGTAAGAATAAGATTTTTCTTCTTCAACTAACCATTTGACATGTGATTTTGGAAGGAATATGGGTCAATGGCGTTTCTTTGACATCAAGAGTTCCCCTTTTACAATTCCAAAAGCTGAGTTGAATGATGAGACTGAGAATGTAGACTTGCATGAATAATTTCCAATGTCACCAATGACTTTCCTTTCTCTTTTTTTAATTAGCATGTTACTAGAGAAAAAGCAATGACTTTCCTTTCTCTCGTAACATGCTTTTATTATTCCATATTGCTACCCAACGGCCTCCGCCGCACTTCACACCCTATTTTGATTTTATTTCTATTAAATTAATTTGAGTTATTATACTCATTATTTCTACACCACACTCTTGTTAAGAAAAAAAATAAAAATAAAAATAAAAATATGTGTGTGATATAGGAATGATAAATAGAATTTTATTTATATGTTTTGAAATGGAAGATGGTCAAAAGGCATACTTTCAAGAAGCATTAGCCGGCCATGATCGTCAGTGTTGCACTATCTTTATTAACGTGTTTCGTACACCTTTGGAACTTAGATGAGCAACTCAGATATGAAATGAATTGAAATAGATTATAAATAAGAGTAAAATTGTTGATTAAATGAGATAAGACTATTTCATCTCACTTCTATATTCAAATGGGTTAAGTCACATGCACATTCGATGCTAAAATTATTGTATCTTCTTAATAATTTGTGCTTATGTTTGGAGAAATTAAAGAGAGTTCTTCGTACTTGAAAATCAACTTTTATAATAGGTTTTTGAGTGGGGACAATTCGTATCTAATTTCAAGAAGTTATGTCCCTTCAATTGTTCACTTAACTAGAATTCTTTAATACAGTTTGGCTTTGGGACAATATCTTTAATGTAGCATAGAGTCCGGAGAGTGACTCCATTAATGCAACATGACTTTCTAATTTACTTTTTCTTGCAAACGTTCTTTGTCAAGCCCATTCATACCTACTGTCAGGAGATCAAGAATTCCTCATATCTCTCGCCTACTTGCTTATACAAGTCTCGAGAGTAGGGTGTCATCAAGAGGTGTCAAGGCGACGAGTCTCATTTGGCCCTATTATCCGTTCTCCCTACATGTGAGTTGCTTTGTAATTTGGTTTTGGCTCATGGGCCAAGTACTTTGCATAGGCCCGTTGACTCTTTCTAGAAAATTGTCGTTGGGCTTGACCAGACTCTCTGACATAAGTGTTTAATAGTTTTTCGTGAATTTATTATGTGAATCGATACGAGAAAAAACTCTCTCACAATCTCAAAGGGAATTTACTTTTCTTTTCTTTTCTTTTCTTTTCTTTTTCTATTTTTAGTTATTCATGACTACCTTTTAAGTTTTAACCAATGTATTACATTCTTTCAAAAAAAATAGCAAAAAGATTAGTTCCTTCTGCCATATAATGCTATGGTAATGTTCTCTTTGCGGGGCAAGTTGTTTCCTAATAGGCATCTTAATCAATGTTTTTAAGTTTGTACTCTACTAATTGGTACGGTTAAAATATGTCGTACTAGCTGGTACAAACAACTTTAGCTGAAATATTAGACAGTATAGATGTTTCAATCGTGTCGTATTTCGACCTTCTACGCCTTTTCAAACTAGACTGTTTACATATAATACACATATATATATAAATTATTATTCAAAATAATAGTCATATTTATATATAAATATGGATGAATGAATGAATTATATGTATAAATATGTATTTATATATATAATTTATTTATATATAAACTATTTCAAAATGATACAAAATATTTCATTATAATGTATTAGTTGAAATACTCATCAATGTAGTATTTAAAAACTTTGATCTCAATTCCATATCTTAAGGGAGAAACGCTTCTCTTATATATGCTATCTGATGAAGATCTTGACAGTTATTTTATTTACTTAATATAAATATTTTTTTTAATTATATTATGAATTTAAAAAATAAAAATAAAAATATTAGAAAATATATAAAATAAAATAAAATGCACTGACTGATCTTAAAGACGAAAATAAGTTACAAAATCATCTTGCACATTTCGCAATCCAGCAAGTTCAGTCGAAGGTGGTAGCTGTGTAGCTTTCACAGATCTTAAAGATGAGAGTAATATTCACGACAAACAATAAAGTTAATCGCAAATTATTTTCTCATATAATCTGCAATTTAATTCCTTTCCCACCATTTAATTTTTCTACTATAATTCATAAATTCGCCTTTATATATTATTACAAAAAAAAAATGTATTTATTTATAATCAATTATTTACTACAAAAGTTATTATTTCTTATAAAAATAAGTTAATTTTCATCATAAATAATCATTCTCATCATAAAATAATTTGTTATTAATACTTGATTTTTTTAAACATCCAATAATTTGGTGACTTTAACTCCATTAATCTTACACTAATTTTCTGTCTATTATTACATGGCATTCATGCATGCTTTGGTAGCCATGCCTATGTTACATGTCCTTCCATGCATGCCTCATTCCTTTCATGCTGCATGCATTGTCAATTTATATCAAATAAAAAAAATGATAAACACAATACTTTTATAACACTTTACATAATTGTATATTAAAATAGAAAGTATTTTTTATTTATTAAATTAGCATCACTCTATAAAATGTCATTATTATAAATATATTTTGGAAAATATAGATGGTGCATTGAGAAATTCTACTCCCACAAACTGAATTTCCTACTGGGAATCCGATTGTGGGAATGTTATATATATATATATATATATATATATTGATTAAGAATATATAGTTTCATAATATTGTAATTTTTTTTAATTTTTTTAAAAATATCAAAAAGTGATAACAAAATATGTAAAATAAAAGATTAAAAAAAAGATAACTAGGCAGAATCCCAAACCAGACCCACCGTTTGTGACTCTAGAATCACTCATGGTGCAATTATACATGAAAATCTGTTTATAAAAAATGTTACTCTTACAGACAGGATTTGGGAATCTCAATAGTAAGAATATTATTTTTTTTTAATTTTTTTATATAGTGATTAAATATGTGTTTTATTAATATTGTAGTTTTTAACAAAGTTAAAATATTTTAAATGATAAAAAAATAGATAAAAAATCAAATAAGAATATTTTCAACTAAGCGAGATCTCATTCGAATTCGCCATTTGTGAGTTAGGATCACCCTTTATTTATTTTTAAAGGATGCAATGCGTTGTATCCAATGTAGAGTGATTGGACATTTTTTTTGGATGATATTATTATGTTCACTTTATTTAATATTTTTTTTATAACTCTTATATTTTAATTTTTTTTAATTTTTAATTTTTTTTAATAATTAACGAAGTGATTATTAATGTATTAATATTTTTTTATATTTTTTAAAAATATTTAAATGTATTAAAAAATATGAAAGGAAAAATATTTTAAAAATAATTTCTTTTGATTTTTTGATTTTTTATCATTTTAAAATATTTAAATATATATGATATCAATATATTAATAATTACTCTTTAATTATTACATAAAAATTTAAAAATTAAAATATATAAATTGTCAAAAAAAAATGTTAAATAAAATGGACATAATAATAATGCACTATATATCACCTTAAATAGGAGGGACAAGCCTATAAATAGGCTCATTAAAGGTGAATTTAGCTTGGTGGTGATTAAAGCCGTCTGAAGGAAGCATTGAAGCCATGAATCAGGATTGGCCAAACAATTCTCCATTAAAAGTGTTCGAATCTCTCGTGAATGATTGGACATGTTTTTCTTTTTTTGTTTTTGACAAAAACATTCATTTTATTAACTCTAGTCAAGGAAACATCCTTTCAGCCTTATGAAAGGTTGAAAACAAAGCAGAAGGGGCTTCAGCTTCTACTGCATCAAATTGACATTTTGATGCCTCTTCTTCCAATAAAGTGTGCTGTCCCATTCGCCTCTCTTTTGACATGTTGTAGCTGTAGAGAGCCAAGGGTTCTCAATGTGTCATTCTATCATCTGCCCATATTCACACAAATTAGGCTATGCAGCATCTCCTTCCAATATCACATTTTGGAACTCAGGATAAGGCATTGACATCAGCTAGTTGATTCAACAAAGCCCCCAATTGTTTTAACTGAAGTTGCCAAGTTGGGACTATACTAGAATACTTCATCAGTAAGATGAGTTAAATTTTTTATAAATAAATAATGAATTAAAATAGTAATGTAAGTTTTTGAGATTCACTTAAAATGAGTTTAAATATTTTTTATGTTAAAATAAGTTTAAATTTATTTATGATAAATTGAAAAAATTATAAATCTCGTGTATAAAAAAGTATTGAATTAAAAAAAAATTGTAAGTCTACGTATAAAGATATTTTAAATTGAGGTGAGTTTAATAATATAAAAATTAGATATTTGAATGTTAAATTTAATTTAAAATTAAACTTAATTGAGTTAATTCCAATTGAGACTAAATTTCAAACAGGATTTGATATGTGCAGACTGAATATATAATATGTCTCATCATGAGCTTAAAAGTTTTGAAGATCTGAAAATTTTATCTACATCAAATTGATTGCGTATTCAGTAATGCAATAGGCTACAAGTCCATTCTTAATAATATACCCTTAGATGAATATAGAACCCTCCCATATGTTTTTCATTTCAAAATGGTAAAGACTCATTTGTAGCTACATATTTCGTAAACTTAATGTGTTTTGCAATGCTAGACATGGTTAAAAAAAGAGTTAAAAATGATAAAGCATGATGAATTATGAAATGGCATGAATGAGTTAGAAAAGTCCTCAATTTACGAAAGGAAATACATTTTATAAACATGCACGATAAAGTATCAAATTGGTAATTAAAACCAACAGTATTTTGGGACCACCCACCTTTGTGAAAGGTTAGCAATTTAACAAATTTTTTGTAGGAAAATTTTTGAGAGCGCGGTAGACGAAATTGGATTTTACTTTATAAGGGTGGGCATTTGATATTTGATGTCTATGAAAAATAAAAAATAAAAAATAAAAAATAAAAATAAGCAACACATTGTATTTGATCTTTGAGGTTTCCAGACATAAAAATAAATATAAAAAATAAAACCACAAATCATATTTGTAAATTACACGCTTTATAAGTATTTGATTTTTGATCCATGGAAAAACAGATGCAACATAATATCGTCAGATTTGATTAGTGTGACTTCAAGCTGGATGGGTTTGAAACTTATTTTTGCATCAGCCACTGAATAAGCAACACGTAGCCATTTCTAATTCAATACATCTCTCTATTGTCTTTCTCTCCCTTTTGGCTTTCTCCCTCTCCCTCCCACATCAACCCTCAGCCGACGCCCACGAAGGACCATTCCATAAAAGGTTGGAAATATTTTCTCTCTATTTCTCAGTACCATGATTTTGGTTTTCTTTCGATTGGGGATTGGACTGCAAGCGAGTGTGAAAACACTGATGTTTTACTTATCTCTAAAATAAATTTGGTAGAGCTTGAAAATCTAGAAGACGTTAGGTAAAAACAAAGGGGATCAAGAGGGTCTCATTAGAAAGTGAAATCCATTTTTGTACGATCAATGTTGTGAGGGTCTCATCTGCGCTGGGAATGCTGATGATGCTACAATCACTGCAAACAACTGGGGAGGACCTGACTACCATTGCTGCTCATTAATAGAGAGTGATAGATGTGATGTCTTCAACTCCCGCTTAAGGAAACACGAGAATCGAGGTATTAGGATTATGACAACACTAGTTACGCACCCCAATGTCAAGTACTAAGTATATGAGAACACGTGATATACATAAAATAATAGTCGTAGTGGATGAGTCAGGTCAATAATTAAGTACTAGAATTTTTTTAAAATAAAACAAATCAGTTTAATACGAATTCTCCAACATGAGATTTAATACAATCATCCCAAAGTCGAAACATAAAATACATATTTATCCAAAAGTGAAAATACATATTCCAATATATAAAATATTTACTTCAAGATATTACAACGGTGGAACCGCCTCCTCAGACTCGGTCTTCTCATCATTTTCATCAAAATCTACGATACCAAAAATGGTATCACTAGTAAGTAAAATCCAAACAAACAAAAACATAAAAATACATTCATACAACAACATTAAGCATGAATAAGACAGCATACGCATGAGACTCAAAAATCATCTTTCTCAAAATAAACAGTTTCCACTCACGCCAAAATCTCATTTTCGCCCAACATAAATCCATAAAAACAACTACCATTTTTCCAGAAAATGGTACACATAGATCAAAACTCGTCATTTTACCAAAAAAGGATGCATAAAACTAATTGACACTGTAGGCGGGAATTGCAAGCGGAACTCTACCACCATCCCTGCTTATTATCATCCCTACCGCGTGCACCGTAGGCGGGAATCGCCAGCGGGAACTACACCACCATCTCTACTTACCACCATCCCTACTGCGTGCACCAGAGGCGGGACTTTACTACTATCTCTGCTTACCACCATCCCTATAGTATCTCTCTCTCTCAAAACCATTAAATCCACAAATCTAAATAATACTGTAGGCGGGAATCGCAGGCGGAACTCTACCATCATCCCTACTTACCACCATCCCTATAGTACCTCTTTAAAATCGATCAATCAAATCATCTCAATCAGATCATCTCAATATACCAAAAATTAAGTCTCACATGAAAACATTTTTCCTTTATAAACATGAACAAGCGTGTAATTGCACAATGCATACAACAATGCGCAAAAATATCCAACAATCAACAAGTCCAAATATCAAACAATCATATAATAACTCCGATCTCAAATCCAACCGATGCCCAAACTCCTCGGACTCAGTCCGGAACAGTCAACCAAACATAAATAATTGTTAATGCAAATTATATTTAAATCTCAAAATTCATTTGAAAATACTTACAGCGCCAAAATATAACTTCTGAAGGATCACCGAGGTGTAAGTGACGATGGCAAAGTAACGTAACAGTGCAAAATGGACAACGGCCATGGGTCTCAAAAACCCAACCTTTGAACGGGGTCAAATGAAGACTTGAGATAGCTAGGAAATGGCTTAGGGGTCTTGGTGAAGTGAATGGTGGTGGTGGTTGGCCGTGGGCAGCGGTTGAAGGCCAAAAAGTATTAAATCAGAGATGTAGCTCAAGGGGTTTCAAGGGTGGCAGATCGAGACTGAGGAAGGGTGGGTTAGGTAGTTATCAAACTGATTGTGAAGTGGTGAAGAGGTGGTGGTCAATGGTGGAGCGACGGCAGCATTGGAGCACTAAAAGGCCGTTGCATAGGAGTCATGCGTGGGGGCAATTGGCGGCATGGGTTGAGTTGAGATTGATGGCGAATGGTCGCCAACCGGTGGGAAAGAGGATGGGAGGGGCGGTGACGACCGCTGCTGCGCATGGCTGCGCTGGGTGGAGAGGGGGAAAAATGGGCGGAATATGAGAAATGGGGGTGTCACGTACGCTGGGGGGGAATGGGGAAGAAAAGAAAGAAAGGAAAGAAGAAAAAGAAAAAGAAAAATGAGAAGAAAAAGAAAAATGAAAGAAAAGAAAAGAAAAGAGATCTAATTCTCACAACTTGGGTCACAGAATTGATCCAATGAAAAAAATTTCAAAACAGTAAACTAAATTAATTAATTTAAACGTAACGACTAGTTAAAATAAATAATAAATAAAAAAAAACCAACAACACCATAATTTAAATTTCAACAATAAACTAATTTAAATTAAAGAGCACTTGAAATACAAAACATTAATTAATATTAAAAAAGTACATCAATTTAAATTTCTCAACTTAAAATCATAAACTAAGTCCAACGAGAAATCCGATAAATTTAAAAGAGGAGAACCAAAACTAAATTAAATAAAATAACATTCAATTAAAGTATTCAAAATTACGGGGTATCACATTATCCCCCCCTTAAAATAAATTTCATTCTCTAAATTTGCTCGGCTGCCACACTAAGAAATCCAAAAAGTCACTCTCCACACCGCCCATCACTGGTTCGATACAAACTTACTCAAATGCTCCCGTCATTAACTCTTTTGTCTCCAAAAGGCATATTATGCATAGAACTCCATGAGCGGCCATGAAATTCGAAATCTTTATTTCCATAAGGACCTCATACAATTTTCTCAAAAATTCTAATGATCATTGGTTCCATACAACAAATCGTGACATTCTTGAATGACTCCTATGTTTAACAATTCATGCTTATGACTTATCCTCCATTTTAATGACCCATTAGATACCTCTCGAGTCAACCATCAATAAAGATAACTCCCATCTCAAAAATCAATTTCCAAAGAAAGTATATCCTCCAGATCTCAAGTCACCCTATCAATTTATTAAGATCAATCTAAGATCTAAACTCCTTACTACTAAACTTATTTCAATATTAACAAAACTAAGTCTTCCAATAATACATCACGTCTAAAGACTCAAAACAAGTATTGTGATTCAAATTTCCAATATATCAATTGCCAAAACATCACATCCCTAGATCCAGCGGTTTTAGTCCCTCAAAATTTTTGGTTATACCGCCATAGTTGACATCTCAACTCTAACGTACATCACATTTAAGACCTAACAATCTCTACTCAAATTAAACGACAAGGTAACCATGATACCCAAAGTTTTCCCAACTAGACTTCAATGCCCAAAGGGTGAAATAACCTCAAATATTTCAATTCCTATGCAACCTCAAGTTACAACTAAATTCTTAAGGTAACCACCACAAAAGCTGCCAACCATAAATTCATCAAGTGTCATGTTTAGATTGTACACCCCAATCAACTCACCCAAAAGCTTAACGCTTAGATTTCTTAAATTTAATGCCATCTTATTGAATCAACAATCAACAACTAACAAAACAACTTCCTCCAAGCCAAAATTTAAAATAAGGACAAGTACTCTTCAAAATTTATACACTCACAACTATTACACATCAATCTCTAAGCATCCACAAACAAAACCAAAATTTCACCAAAAAAATAAATGATCGCCTATTATCATAAGTATTCTTAAAACAGATTCCATAACAGTATATCAATGGGTAAAAATTCCACACTCACAAGAAGAGTCCACTTAGAGTACAATTTCAACAATCTTCCAGAAATAACATTAGAACTTAGAAACTCAAACACTCAGTAAGACCCAAACAACACACATAAATAGCATATAAAATACCAATGAAGACAAACAATTACGCAAATACTAACAATTTATCAAAATAAAACCACCTCGCAAAGATATAAAAATGTACTTAGACACTAAACGAAACTTAAGTAATTCACATAAATATTATATAAAAATAGGAAGGGGGGAAAATAAAATAAAAATAAAAATAAAAAACAAATAAATAGATATCAGCCATTCAACAAAACAAATCCACCTCTCTTGCCAAAGACAAAGCCACCAAAAGTTTTTAGAATATATATAAGAGCCATAAGTTGTAATTAAAATAAAAAGATAATAATCAAAATCCAAAACTATCTTGTAGGAAATTCATGAAATGAAAATTAAAATCAAACCAAATTCATAAGATAAATGCACAAAAACTTAATAAAATAAAATAACCCACAACCGAAATAATAAACTTTAAAATAAGGGATCCTATAATACAATTATTTAAAATAAAGGATTTAATAAAACAAATGATATAAAATAATAATCTAATCCAAAAGACCCAAAATTCAAATTAAAGAAAACAAAGACATCTATAAAAATAAATGTTCAACAACTTAACTAAATAAAATCAAATAATTAAAATCTTAACCACTAACCCCAATTACTTTTAATGAACAATTAATAAAATGAAATATTTTAATAAAGTAAAGCAAATCAGCCATCCAAAACAAAGATAAATCCGAAAGTAATAAACAAAAGGCACATTAAATAAAAAGCACAACATAATGAAATAAATATTTAAAATCTTGAAACATAACTTAGTGGGAATAAACCAGAGAACGATTAAAACAATAAATAAATTAAAATAATCATCAATAAAACAAATAAACAATTTTAAAATAACAAACTTTTCTGGTACAATTCCTAGGTAACATGTGGATTTACCCAGAGCCGAACTGCTTTGATACCACCTGTGACACCCCTCACTCTTGTTTAAAGAAATACGAGAATCAAGACGTCGGAATTATAACAACACGGGTCATGCACCCCAATGTCAAGTGTTAAGTTTGTGAGAACACGTGATATACATAAAATAATAGTCGTAGCGGACGAGTCAGGTCGATAATTAAGTACCAAAATTTTTTTAAAATAAAACAAATTTGTTTAATACGAATTCTCCAACATGAGATTTAATACAATCATCCCAAAGTCGAAACATAAAATACATATTTATTCAAAAGTGAAAATACATTTTCCAATATATAAAATATTTACTTCAGGATATTACAACAGCGGAGCCGCCTCCTCAGGCTCAACCTTCTCATCATCTACATCAAAATCTATGATACCAAAAATAGTCTCACAGATAAGTAAAATCCAAAAAAACTAAAAGATAAAAATACATTCATGCAACAACAATACACATGAATAAGACAGCATATGCATGAGACTCAAGAATCAACTTTCTCAAAATAAACAGTTTTCCCTCACACTAAAATCTCATTTTCGCCCAACATAAATCGATAAAAACAACTACCATTTTTCCAGAAAATGGTACACATAGATCCATTAATCAAAACTCACAATTTTACCAAAAAATGGCCCACAAAATCAATCGATACTGTATGTAGAATCACAAGCAGGACTCTACCACCATCCTTGCCGCGTGCACCGTAGGCGGGAATCGCAAGCGGGACTACACCACCATCCCTACCGCGTGCACTGTAAACGAGAATCACATCCGAGACTCTACCACCATCCCTGCTTACCATCATCCCTACAATATCTCTCTCTCTCTCAAAATCATTAAATCCACAAGTCCAATTAACACTATAGGCGAGAATCACAGTCGAGACTCTACCACCATCCCTACAGTACCTCTTTTAAAATCAATCGATCAAATCATCTCAACATACCAAAAATCAAGTCTCATATGAAAACCCAGTTGTCCTTTACAAACATGAGCAAGCGTGTAATTTCACAATGCATACGACCATGCACAAAAATATCCAACAATCAATAAGTCCAAACATCAAACAATCATATAACAACTTCGATCTCAAATCCAACCGATGCCCAAACTCCTCAGACTCTGTCCAGCACAGCCAACCAAACATAAATAATTGTTAATGCAAAATATATTTAAATCTCAAAATTCATTTGAAAATACTTATAATGCTAAAATATAATTTCCAAAGGATCACGGAGGTGCAAGCGACGGTGGCAAAGCAACGTAATAATGCAAAACGGACAACGGCTGTGGGTCTCAAAAATTGAACTTTTGAACGGGGACAAATGAAGACTTAAGATAGCTAGGGAAGGGCTTAGGGGTCTTGGTGAAGTGAATAGTGGTGGTGGTTGGCTGTGGGTGGTGGCATGGGCAGCAGTTGGAGGCCGAAAAGCATAAATCGGATATGTAGCTCAAGAGGTTTCAAGGGTGGCAGATCGAGGCTGAGGAAGGGTGGGTTAGGTAACTGGGAGGCCGGTGGTGAAGTGGTGAAGAGGTGGTGGCTAATGGTGAAGCAAAGACGGCGTTGGAGCACTAAAAGGCCACGGCGTAGGAGGTATGTGTGGGGGCAATCAGCGGCATAGGCTAGACTGAGATTAATGGGAGGTGGTTGCTGGCCAGTGGGGAAGAGGATGGGAGGGGCGATGGCGACTACGGCTGTGCACGGCGACACTGGGTGAAGAGGGGGGAAAACAGGCGTAAGAGGAGAAAGGGGGGTGTCGTGCGAGCTGGGGGGAGATGATGAAGAAATGAAAGAAAAGAAAAAAGAAAAAGAAAAAGAAAAAAGGGAAGAAAAAGAAAAAGAAAAGAGATCTAATTCTCTCAACTTCAGTCACAAAATTAATCCAACGAAAAGAATTTCAAAACAGTAAGCTGAATAAATTAATTTAAACACAATGACTAGTTAAAATAAAATAATAAATAAAAAAACCAACAACACCATAATTTAAAGTCCAAAAATAAACTAATTTAAATTAAAGAGCAATTTAAATTTCACAACTTAAAATCATAAACTAAGTCCAACGAGAAATCCGATAAATTTAAAATAGGAGAACCAAAATTAAATTAAATTAAATAATCCTTCAATTAAAATATACAAAAATATGGGGTATCACAATAAATCTCTAGCAACTAAGCCCCCAATATTTATGCTTGGCTACTGAACCTACAAATTAAAAGATCATACTTCCCTTGAAATTTCCTCCTCATGATGGATACTCAAAAATGTGCTTAACCAATAGATAATACCCACTTGATAATCGGGCGAATTTAGGTATGTGGGAAAACTGGCAATCATCTGGGTCTCTTCAAGCCTCCTAAATTTCCCATGCATCGGCATTTCACTAGGCAGTGGAGATTGAAGGTGGTTCGGCTTAGAAGCTGCATGGCTTCAATTTCAATGATCTCTTCTATGAGCATCAATGTCGACTTCTCTACTTGGTTCTGTTAACTTCATTCACGCAGCAAATTGGGGAGGGAAAAGGAGATGAAAAAGGATGGCAACAAATGGGGAAGGGAGAGGTAGAGAATAGAGAGGATAGCAAATGGGGAAGGGAGAGAGGAAGACAAGGAGATAAAGCAAACAGAGATGGCTGGGTGTTACCAGGTACACACGAGTTATGTTACAAACACTTACATGTCGCTTGTTTAGTGGTTGGTGCAAAAATAGATTTCAAACCCATCCGATTTGAAGCTTTTCCTGTAATCAAAGGTGAGGAAAAATCTGGATGTTACCAAAAGAATCTATGTGTGCAGATATATATATTACAAAATCCAATATAAAATTCATTTTTTATCAAAACAAATTTTCCATTTCGTGTAATGACTTTCATAAAACTCAATATTAAATGCATCTCAGTAAATGTTTATACCAACAAAAATTTTATTTCTTTTGAACAATTTTAACAAAATCCAATAATTCATAGTTTTTTTTATTCAATATAATTCAATATTTAGAAATGCTCATGAGATGAGATGACAATCTTTTTCAAAAGAGAAGAAAAGAAAAAATGACTCGTCTTTAGTTTGGACGGAGCAAAGTTTCTATGGTATTGGCGTATACATTAGACCGCAAAGAGAATAAAGTGAGAGTGGTGGTGTGGGCTTTGTATTTAGTAAAAGAAGAACATAAAAACAAAGAATGGCTAGCGAGGAGAATAGTGCAGTGAAGGAGCCGTTGAATCTTATTAGACTCAGCCTCGACGAGCTCCGATCGACCGTGAACTCCGTGGAAAACTCCATCTCTCTCTCTCTCTCTCTCTCTCTCTCTCACAACTCCATCTCTCTCTCTCTTTCTCTCTCTCTTGCAAGCACAAAAACAAACACATGGTTCTTATTTTCAGAATATTGTCTTCATGCTTTGTGGGTCTTTTTGTTTTACGTTTGTTATATTTGTATCATTTGTCTTTGCCTTATGCTTATAGGGTTTTGTTTTACAAACCTAGAATCATAAAGATCAGGGCTTTTGAAGTGAATGATTGTGTTATACTATCTTCAATCAGAAAGGATTTATAAGACATAGCTGAAGATGGAACGTGTTTTTGGGCATGTGTAATTACATGCGAATCGTTATAAACATTAGGGTTTTCCCCTCAACAAATTAGTGGCCCACATGGCTCAGCTTGATGAAATTGTTCAAAACTTTTCATTTTGCCCTTAGGTTGCTGGTTCTTACTTGAAAATTAGAGTGGATAAATATAATATTTTTTCTGGGCAATTAAGTGGTCATATGACTGTTGGTTTTTGCAAGTGATTGAATGTTGAATGCTTAAAGCTGGAGCTAAGATAAATTTATATTGAAAGAGTATATATGGTTGAGAAAGCTTACTTTTTAGGTAACTGGTACATTTGTACAACTTTTGAGGACTTTAAACTGTTAGAATATTGTACAAGAAATAGTGTTGTGGATCATCAACTCGAAAAGATACTCAAGTTCAACCTTAAGCCTCTCAACTTTGCTCTTAAACCAAAATCATCGGTCCTAAATATGTAAGAGTAGAGTTAACCGGGATCTATCTGTCCAAGTTTTGGTCAAAATGTTCTAATTCATCTCTTTTCAATCCCACTGGACCTTTGCTATAGTTCTCTGTAAACCAAAAGAAATTACCGCAACAATTTGTGTTTTATTGTAGATATTTTATTGAAGCAATTTAGCCTGGAAAAAAACAATTGTCAAAATAATAGTTTGATTCTTCAGTTTGCAAAATGTTCTTGAGTTAAGCATATTTGAATTAGATTGTTTCTTTTTGCAAGAAGACAATTGTAATGAAGAAATAAAGAAAATAAAAGAGGGAAGGGAGGGGGGGAACAAGACTTTTTGTATACTCATTAGTTTCAATTTGCAATATGTTCATCACACATCATATCTATATATGTAACTAGGTTTTCTTTTTGTGATTGAACATGACTTGCAGGCTTATGATCAGCACTCAAATATAATCCTTAGCAATGTTGAAGAAATTGTTATCCTTGTTGAAATTGATGATGAAACATGTGAAGAGATAGTTAGGGTATGTTTTAATCTTAGCTTGTTTCTTTATATTAATATTTTATATTCTAAGAAAGTTATCTTGACTCACTTTAAGCTTAATATGGAAGTGGAAGAGAGAGAAGAAAATGTCAGTCCTTGGATAGAGGTGCCATTGTAGTGTTTTTTGTATCTCCTATTATTCTTCAACCTTTCATTATTCTCAAAAATCATATTCCCCACATCAACCTTTTTTTTCCTAATTCTTTATATATATATATATATATATAAATAACTTTTCATTATTTAGTACAGTAACCTTTATTGCTTATGAAACAGAAAAATATATGCTCACTTAGATAGTGAAATGTTTGCTTCTCAATTATGAAGTCAGACTCATTCTCTTGTAAGTTTGTTTCTTTTGGGAGTTAGGTTCCCACATACCCACTGGTTCTAGGAGTTAAAATTCATGTTTTTCATATCTGGCCTTCAAGAGAAATGGTAGATTTTTTTCAAGAAGTAACTAAAGTTGAGAATCTTTATCACTTTATATTAAATTTAGCTAATCTACTGGAGCTTCATGTAATAAGTTAAACTTGGTTAAAGGAACGAGCACCTAAAATCGCTCCAAAATATATTATAACACAAATGGCACCCTACTGCTTTATGTTGCAATGCCTAATAACTATTTCTGTTGATTTCTCCCTTGATAGAATCATATTCATCGAAGCTTATGATTGGCTATTTTAGTTTAAATTCTCTTAGTGAAAAAGTTAAGAACCTTTCAAAATTGAGCAGAACCGAGTGATAGGTTTACCATTGTTGTGTGAAAATGCATGATCATAAAACAAACAAGTTTCTTAAAAGCATTGTTTTTGGTTGAGAAATTTATATACTTGGGCATGTAGTTTTTTGCACTGATGGACATATTTACCTTTTTCTTCCAACACAGACTACAAGGCTTATAGTGCCATTCCTCTTCATTTGAGGATATGGTGTGATATTGGTTTCCCTACCACTAAGGACAACTTGATTTCAAGACTTAGTAGGAGTGTACCATTAACTCATATAGCACACTACTGTCACATATTTTATGCCTTTGTATTCTTAACCTCTTCAAGCTTTTCTTGAGTCTAACTAAATGAATATTTAGGAGCTAAGGATTATTCTAGAGTTTTCTTATTGATTCAGACTACTGTTGATTCCATTTTCATTTTTGGATAAAAATATCAAGCTGATGCATTAGTGCACTACACGGGATTAGGTAGATAAGGCTGTTATGTTAGACCAGACCCATGATAATACTTTGGGATAGCTAAAAAGACCTTGAGAATCTATAAACATGGAACCCTTTGGTGCAACCACTATAACATCGTAAGTTGCACCACCTTCACCAATGTAGTCATAGTTCTAATATCTATGAATAACTATGTATGACTAGCATACAAACAGATGAATGATGGGTAATTAAGATCAAGAAATGGGTCGTTGGTGCATGTAAGCATATATAGCTTGTATTTCCATGGCTAAGGGAGAAGCAATAGATCATTGCTAAATTCTTTTTTTATTGACATCGGGTGTTTGAGAACAAGATCCCAACTAATTTCGAAAGTGCACAAGTCTTTAACAAAGAGTTATCTACAAGTACACATTGGGTAATTCAATGAAAATGGAGAAACAACCTGTTGTTTGAATTCAAAGGGATTTAAACCTTAAACCTACCGGGAGAATAGCCCTAAATCCAGAGTTTTTACCACTTGAGCGAACCCTTAGAATTTGCAGTAATGGTTCTAATAGGATTATAATTCTATGTAGTATTCTTGTGTAGTGCACTATCTAATCCTATGTAAAGTGGACTACCGCAATTATGGCACCCCCAATCCCTGCCTTGACAAGGATTATGAGGTTGAGATGTTGACCACACAAGTCACATATGGTGATATACCTTTTACATGTGGTGATAATAAGTGTGTGCTCACATGGTCAATACAAAACCGTAGTGAGACTACCAAGATGAGATTTAAAAAATTATAATAATTAAAACAAGGACCAACACTCAAAAATAGATGCCAATGAAGATGAACATATGCAATTAATTGATGAAAATGTGACTTTGCATATTAACAAAATTAAGCATAATCGAGTAATAGTGAACTTCACCTAAAAGTTTACAACATAACAAAGCTTAAGTGCACAACCTAGTTTTCCACTTAAGTTGAAACACGCCCAAAATTTAAGTTTCAAAATATCCATTTTATTAATGTAGGCACCAACATCTTTCTTTAATGGACCATCTCAAAACATAGACTTTCTCAGCCATACCATGGATAACAACCGCATGTGTGACTTTGTTCCAAGTAACGCTTGGCTTCGTGCCTCGTCCTTGACCACGATATCCTCTAGTTTTTGCCATAAAAGAGGCCATAACTTTTATCTAAGAGCGTCCATTGTCATCCAGGACAACTCAGAGGACGTCACTCAGTATTATGCACTTCAAATTGGCAAGATGAGCTCTACTTAGATATTGTCTTATCTAGTCTTAAGGTCATAATACTCACATCCCCATGAAAAATCCATTTTTTAACCCATAAACCAACAATATCCCATAATCCAATTTACATTTTAAATCTTCTGATGGTAAAAATTCAACAAACAATTATAATTTATAAAGCAATATAATGATACAATTTTGGGGGAAAAAATCTACATATTAAAACCTAATAATAAGAATTTCAGCAACAATACATGGTGAAAAACAATACACATTGAAAAATTTCTAGAAAACATTTACAAGATTTAAATTAGAGCAAGGGAGGAAATTTTCAGCAAATATTCGTAAGTTAAAAATCAGTGCAAGAGTAGAAAATTCTAGCATCCATTAACAGACTGAAAAGCGTTATGAATGAGAAAAAGATTCAACAACATAACTTGGTGATAACAAGAATTAAAATAGGAATGTACAACATTATTTTTTAAAGTTATACACTTTCTATAATAACTAATAACAATTTAATATTATAAAAATTATTAGTGATGTGCTTATGCAAAATTGTAAAGATAAACAATAAATTTGGATGATTTATAGTTCATGCCTTATATGCAAAACAAAAATTTAAAATTCATTGAAGGACTTTCATGGTATAAACGATGAAAGGCAAAACCAAAATTTATTGTACTAAGGTAATTTTACAAAACAAAAAAACAAAAAAATATATATACTCATTTGTACAAACCACACGTGAACGTCTATTTTTAATTAAATGTACGATTTATTTAATAAGTGTTTCGGTATTTAAGTATAAGATAAATATGAATTTGATTGGTGATTCAAGGTCAGCATTGTCATCGCGTCGGTGCTGTTTGATAAATAGGCTAAGAAAATCTTACATAAAACTATTAAAGAACTTATAGAAAGATCAGATCAGGTAACAAAATAATAAATATAATATTTTTTAAATGAATATTAGTATAAAAAGTATAATAAGTATAATAGGTACATTAAATATTAGATATACCATTATTATAACATATATATTTTTATTTGTGTAGGACCAAATGATGATGATTTTTCAAATAATTTACAGCAAATTGTTAGTATATAATACATTTTCCTATTACGACTTGATAAATACAATTTAAAATATATACGAGAAAATTACACAATTAAACAAATATTTGATCCCGAATTTATAAAATTAAAACCAATTAAAAATGTAACAATAAATTACACATATTGATATTTAATCATATTTTTTTACCAAATTTTATATTTATAATGGTAATAGTTCTCATTCAATCAATTCATTGAGAGTGTTGATCAATAGACTGTTATACTATACTTTACTTGAAATATAACAACAAAAATGTTTTATATATACATTTATATTTATTAAAATAAATTATTGCAAACATCGATCTCGACATCAGCTCAAATACAAAAGAAGAGAATCATAAATCTTAGACTATATCAAGGAGGAGAAAAATACATAAAAAATAGTAGATTGATATGATATCTTAAAATATAATTTTTTATAAATGTAAAATATAAATATGCAACCATGTCTCATACTAATTGTATCTATTTTACATTGTTTTAAATTGAACAATCATATACATATATATATATATATGTATGTATTATATTTTTAATATTGTAAATTGACCATTTATTGGTAATGTGAACTCTTTTATATATGCATGCCCCATTTTATATATTTTATATACTTTTTTCATAGTTGTGGCAGTGATTATGCATAATAAATTATTTAGAGTTATAAAATTCAGTAAAACTAATGTTTTAGGGGTTATAGACTCGTATATACAAGGGTACTTTTCTAACACTTTTTAGTAAATAATGTTGAATTCTTTTGTCAACTAGTGGGCATAATATTGTGTAGTACCCCACCTTTGCCTCCATTATTGACGTCAGAGATCTTCACTTATAAATACTCATCTCCAAAGCATATGTCCTCCACATTTCTCCCTATCCTTTTTTTTCATCAGCAAATATTTCATAATTTGTTTTTTCCAATCATTACATCTAATGTGAGATTTCAGATTTACGTATATTTTTATACATTATTTTATTATCTTTTTCAATTATTTTAATTTATTTTAATAATATCATTAGTCGTATTTTATTTGTTTAAAATATTTATTTGATCTATTGATTAGTTAATATTAGTTTTATATTGTTCTTATAATTAAATATTGAGTTATGTTATTTTTTTTTATTAATTTTAATATGAGGTAATTATTTTAATAATTGGAATTAAATTTTTTTATTTTATTATGTGATTTTAATTGATGTGCTTTCTTAATAATAATTAGTGTTCTATAATCAAATTATTCTTTAAATTAAATTGATTTATTGTTGGGTTTTAAATATTTTATTTTATTTATATTAAATTATAATATTATCAATCGGCTTTTATTTAATTTATTGTGTTTTTTTAGTTGGACTCATTTTTCCTTCTTTTTCCTTTTTCTTTTTTTTTTCTTTTCTTTTTTTTCTTTTCTTCCTCTGCATCGGCCCCAGCCCCACTTTCTTTTCTTCCCCCCCCCCCCCGGGTGGTTTGGCTGTTCGGCCTTAGACAACCAACCACCCCTACGCCGGCCGCTTGCCCTCACCGCCCCCACCACTAGGACCATCACCTATCGGCCTACCTACCACAGTGATCCCAGCACCGGACCTCCTCCCACCTCCCCTCCATGGGCTGAAACCCGAATGGGTATTGTAATACCAATTCGTGTATTTTCCGGCCACCACCTCATCACCAGCCTCCTAGCTATCTAACCCACCACCGGTAGCCCCCCCAACTCCTTCCACGCGGTCAAGCCACGAAATGGGTTTTAAAACCCACGGGTTGGGCAACCCAGCCGCCACCTGTAGCCACCGTGAGCCTCACTTCCTCCACCAAAATGTTCCCCCACCTCAACCGACCACCCCCTAGCTTAGCTCCTCAAACCGTGGCCTCACCTTCCCGGTACAACCCCAAACTCGAAAATGGGTTTCCACCCTTTTGGAGCCCGATCCGCCACCTTTCGATAGTTGTGCCGTCACACCACTACCTCCATGAGATTCCCCACCTTCCAAAGAGTATTTCCCTAAATTTTGGTATCAAACTGAGCACTTTAGCTTAGTGTACAAGTGACCGCTACGAACGTTGCAGATTGGCGTTTGTTCAAAGATTTACGTTTTTAACCGCTGTAAGTAATTTTCAAATGAATTTTAAAATTTAAATATATTTTTGGCATCAACAGATGTTGTGTTTGGTCATTGTTGAAATTTATTAATTGTTGGCTATCTGGTGTATGGTTGTCTGCATTGTGTATTTACGCACATGTTCATGAAAATATTTGGAAATTGGTTTTTGCATAATTTCGGATATTCATGTGTTGGATTTGAAAACTGGGTTTTCAAATGTGTTAATGGCTTCCGGGTGCGTGTGTATCACGACCCCAAGTCGGGATGGGGTATTATCCTGGTGGAGCTCCTCTGGTCACTCGAGAGCGGAATATACTGAGTGACGTCCCCTAGGTCATCGCCAGGCGATGATGGGATCGGACGGGATGGTAACACTCTTGTGCCGACTCCGTGGCTCCTCTGCTGGTGGGAATTAGGGGATGCCTGGTCATGGTACGTGCTGGACGCGGTTAACTAGGCATCGCCCATTCCAAAGTCACATGCGTGGTCGTTACTTTCGGTGTGATGATGAAAGTCAGGGTGTGCGAATGGTCCCTAAGGGAGATCATGGTGCATATGGTTAATAATATAGATGTTTAAGCCATTTTCTGGAAAAGTGACGAATTTTAATTATTGGTTTTACGTTAATCATTTTTTGGGAAAATGGTTGTGGTCTTAATGGATTTGTGGTCATCATTTTTTCAGAAAATGATGGATGCTTTTACTGGAGTCTTATTTGGGTTAAAATGAGATTTTGGCGTGTGTGGTTATTTTATTAATTTTGAGAATGATGATTTTAAGTCACATGCATATGGTGCCCTATTCATGCGTAGTATTGTTGCATGAATGTATTTTTGTCTTTTGGTTTGTTTGGGTTATACTTACCTACGATGTCTTTTCTGGCGTCGTAGTTTTTTTTGATGCAGATTTTGAAGAGACTGAGTCTGAGGGGACGGCTCCGCCGTTAATGTATTATTATTATAAATTGTTATCATAGGAAATTATTTTTCCCTTTCAAAAAACCTACTGTGAGAGAATTTATGTTAAAATGGTTTGTAAAATATTTCTAAAATTTTGGTATTTAGATAATGATTTTATTATCTGCTGCGACCTATATTTTATGTATATCACGTGTGTACACACGTTTGGCACTTGTCATTGGGATGTGTGACCTATGTTGTCATCATCCTGACGCCTTGATTACGGTGTTATTTTAAGAAAAATTTAAGGGCGTCACATCTAACCCATCTCTCAATACTGCCAAATTCACCACTTTCTGCACAGATCTCAAGCAACAATTGACGCTAAAGTCAAAAATCGAGAATTGATCATAGAAGTTCATCAAGAAAAAAAGAATTTGCTATTATGAGTGAATGTTATGCATATATATTGCAAAAACGTGAACGAGAAAGACACATTAATATATGATAGTCGTTTATTCCAACAACTTGTGATGTATCCACATGTATTGAAGACTCCTACTAATGTGGTGAGAAAGAACAAACGCGAATTAATAGTTGAGTTATATAGTGGATTGAAAGATGAAATTTTGAAGGGATATACAACTCCTGCATCTACTGGAGAAAAAAATGTATTACTTTCAGATTTCACAGGAAGTCCAAGATATATGATTGAGAATTATCATTTGTCGGTAGGCAAGTTATCACAATCTATTCATAACATTCACATGCAATGCAAAATGAATAGAATTAAAAGTTTTCTAACCAAGAACCTTGGACAAAAAGCAGAGGATCAACTACATATAGTCACACGTGTTATTAAAATTAAACTCGACTAACTTCTACATGACTTAAAATATGGCCAACCCTTCGGGAGGATGCTTGCTGATAATAATTCTTTTATCATCTGTTATATTTACTAGTTTCTTAAAATAGACAAATATGTATAGATCTAATTAAATTTATATTTTTATCTTTTCAATTATCTACATTATTAAGAACCAAAAGAGAGGACTACCTTGTAAACATATATTATTTTTTTACATTATGATTACAAACATCCAACTCCAACAGAAATAGATAGAATAATATCTGCAGAGATCCTAGATGTTAACAGAGATGAAATCACTCATGATGCAATAAAACAGTAAATGATTTATAGTCCATGTGGATTAATAAATCAAAAAGAAGTTGTATGATTAATAACAAGTGTAGTAATTAAAGTCTTTTGATGAAACTTTGTAGGGAAATGCCAATTGGTGAATATGGATTTGTAATATATAGAAGAAGAAATGATCCTTATATATATATTGAAAATAATGGTCTTAAATTGGACAAAATATTTATTATTCCTTACAACGTGGATCTGTTAATGAAATATTAAGTACATGTAAATGTTGAATGGTGCAATTGTTCAAAATCTATAAAGTATTTGTTCAAATATATCAATAAAGAATATGATTGTGCTACTGTAATTCTCAAAGAAAAATCTTATATAGATGGTTATACAAGATCACAATATGTTACTAATATTGATGAGATTAAATCGTATTTAGAATATATATATATATATATATGTTTCTGCAAGGAAGTATGTTGGAGAATATTTCGGTTTGACATTCATTATCGTAAATCAGCAATGAAGAGGCTAAGCTTCCATATTGAAAATGAGCAGTCAATCATATTTGAAGATTCATATGACTAAGATAATATACTCAAACGACCAAATATTTTACAAATAAAATTTACTGAATGGATAAAAACAAATGCTATGTATGAGGAAGTAAGAAATTTAATATATTCAGATTTTCCATGTAAATGAGTTTGGGATAATAGAGATAAATAATGAAATTTGAGAAAGCAACAAAGATGCATAGGGTGAATATATTACTTACATCCTGAAAGTGGTGAACGATTTTATATATGCATGCTTCTTAATATAGTCGAAAGATCTTTTTTTTTTTTAAAAATGATAACAACAAATAACACATTGTATCAATCTTTCAAGTCGGCATATCATGCCCTTGGTCTACTTGATAATGATAAAGAGTGGCATAACGTTCTAAATCAAACTTTACAATGGGCAACTGGGAAACAAATACGTGAATTATTTGTCACAGTATTAATTTTTTGTGAGGTTACATATCCTTATAAATTATGGATTGTTAATTGAGAGTTGTTATTAGAAGACATTTTTCATTATCAAATAAGAATTTTTCATTGTAAAAGCTTACATCTTATCGAGATATAGATAAAAAAATGATGCACTTTGTAAAATTAAACAGTTGTTCATAAGAATTGGAAAATCGTTAAGATAGTTTGAAAATATGCCTATATAGATGTATTACTACTTGGGAAAATCAATAACATATTGCTGCAAGCAAAGTTAGACTATAATAAGGTTGGGTTAAATAAGGAACATAACAAGTTATTTATTACTATTAATATTGAACAGAGAAGAATGTTTAAATCTATGAATGGTGAAATGGTAGTTTCTTTTTTGTATTTGGATGTGGTGGTGTAGGAAAAACTTATTTTTGAAAAACATTGATATTTTGATTACATTCAGAAGGAAAAACAATATTTGTAGTTGTTTCATACAAATTGCGGCTCTATAATTACCTAGTGGTCGAACTGCTCATTCAAGATTTTAAATACCAATTAATTTGTCAAATAATTCAACTTGCTCATTTAAATAGAACTCTCAACTTGAAAAATTAATGGTAAGAACGAGTCTCATAATTTGTGATGGGCTCTTGTGGCTTATCAGAATTGTTTTGAAATTGTGGATCGTTCATTGAGATATATTTTACAATTTATCAATATAAATAGTGTAGAAAAGTCATTTGGGGAAAGACAGTTGACTTTAAGGTGATTTTCGTTAAATATTACTAGTTGTATTTAAAGGTCAAAGAGAGCAAATAGTTGAAGCAACAATCTTCATTGTAAAGGAATTGTGTTGCTTTCACAATGACTCAAAATATGAGATTTGACCAAAATATAGGAGATATTGCTATAAAATATTTTGTAAACTAGATATTAAGGATGAGTGACAGTTACTTGAATTGTGTTGTAAGTGAAGAAATGATTGAGATACCGATTAATTTAATTGTTTAATCTAATAATCATTTTATTGTCGATATCGTAAATGTTAGCTATCCAAATTTAAGAGATAAATATAATAATTTAATATATTTAAGAGAAAGAGTAATTTTAGCACCTACAAATGATGTTGTTAAGGATATCAATGACTACATGATAGATCAGCTCATCGATTTCGATGAACGCATATTTTTTAGTATAGATTCGATATGTAAAGCCAGAGACAATATTACAGAACAACAAATGATGTTTCCAATAGAATTTATCAATTTTTTATTATTTTTTGATATACCAAATTATAAATTGAGATTAAAAGTATAGGTACCAATAATGTTATTTTATAATTTAAATTAGTGTACATAATGGTCTTTGGAATGACACTCGACTTATAGTTACTCAGTTATTAAAATATTTATTCCTTATATTATTTTGTCATCTTCCTCTTCTAAATTGTCTTTCTATTGAATAGAAAACGATTTATAATCTCTATATGTTTTGCATTGACAATCAACAAAATGCAAGGTCAAACATTAGAACATGTCGATCTTTTTTTTGAAAAATCAAATTTTAGTCGGAAAATGTTATACACAACCCACTAGTGCGTAACCTACGAAACCGTGACCTATGTGGCAAATATTAAAACGACATCATTTTAATTTGAATTCAAATTTTGATTTCAAGTTTCGAATTCAGCCCCCTCATGTCCAACATCCCGCAGCTTCAATCCCAACCCATCTCCCTCCATCCCTATTGATCTACAATATCAGCTCTCTCCATCCCCATCCCCATCCCCTTCATGAAGACTCTAGACTCCAGAAGCCTCCATCTAGATTTCTTCATTCCAGACGAAACCAGTTTATCTCAATCCCCATCCCCTCACTAAGTTGTCGTCGGTGTCTTCTCCATAAAATCAGTGGGTCTTCGTCTTCGTCTTCTCCCCAAAAGCCGGTTGTTTTTCGTCTTCAATCACGATGACTACTGTGTCTCATTGAACCCAAGAGCCACGAAACCAAATCCGAACCCTAACCCAAACCCTTTTCCCAAAAAGCACCATAACCCTAACCCAAACCCAAACCACCTCAACCTTAACACCTCGAACTCGGACTCTAAAACCATATAAACTTTAACCCTAACCTAACCTTCAAAATTCTGGTCATATATTTGTCTATCTTTACTCGGTTCCACCCTCGAACTTAACTCTAAACCCAAACTCTAGGTCGAAGCTAAACAAAGGTATATATATTTATTTATATATGAATTAATTTCTTTGTCTTCATTATTCATTCATTAATTCGAATTTTAACTCCATTTTTATACACTTATTAATTACTCATTAATTTGTTTGCTTTTTCTTAATTAGATGTTGTGTGAAGTCAATAGCTCAGCATACAATTTCACTAAGTTGAAAGATTTCACTTCTGCTGACCAACGGAGAATAGTTATGGGTCAATTGCAAGTCGATGGCTGGTACAAGTCGAGAACTGCTTATTTATAGTCAATTTTTCTTAAGTATTTTTATCTAATAATTACTTTAAATGCCATGCATGAGTCACTTATTATATATATAATCACATTGAAAAACAAAATTCTCTATTACCTAACATTGGTTTGTTTATTTATTAGGTACATCACTGATGAGAAATTACTGAGTGCAAAACAAATTGATCCTTAGATTTTGTCAATTCCTAATATAAACTGCTTACTATTACTTTTGTTGTTTTTAACTGCTTCTTAGTTTTGAGTGAATTAAACATTTAGTGTTTTTTTTTATAAACTGCTTCTTAGTGTTGAGTGCATTAGTATCTATTCGTACTGTGTATGTGCAAGGTACCAATTGCAGAGCAACTACGGATTATATTCCAGTTCACTAGAGTATTATATAGGAATCACCATGGCGTATAAACAAAGGTTCAGCTGATTATTATTTTGAGACTACTTCTTAATGTTGAGTGGAAACAACCTTTTTTTAGAGATTGCTTCTTAGTGTTGAGTGGAAACAACTTTGTGTTGAATGAATTAAGCAAGTGAGACTAGAGTAATTTAGAAGAGTAAAAAGAAAAGAGTTAGCTGATTGTTATATTGAAAAAAATTTAGAATTTCATCATTATCAACAATGTCTTCTTCGTCCTCTACTGAACGTACCTTGCGTCAATCATTATACTTCTGTGAGGTCAAAGCTAGATTAGAATATGCAACGATTGCAAAAAATTTAGGACAACCCTACTTATTTTGGCTTATATTAAACATTTTTTGATGTGTTCATCAATATGTTGTGTCTTCTAATACATTTCGTGTCAAGGCCCCCGCCTATATTTGGGATTTGACGTAAGCAAAAGTGTCTGGGATAAGCATCACATGGAAGCTCACCCCTCGTTCATAATACAAACAAAACAAGCGTGCAAAAATAAAGACAGTTCTCGCAGCAAAAAAGGTCAAACCAAATAAAAATTTTAAGATAATGCGTTTACGACTTGCCGCGCATCACATGGTTAACATAATTTCAAACCCAAAATAAACTTCATACTCATCTAGAGTCAATATTACCAATGTATCTGGTTCCATAAAAGTGCATTTCCCAAAACAGCGAAAAACTTTCAAAATATAAACAAGTAGATAAAAAAGAAGCATAAGCGATTCTCATTGCCCTCCATTCTAATACAATGACTCTTTTTTTATCTCTTTGAAGTCAGGGCCATAACGAAGATGGTCCAGATTCAAGTTAGGCCCTACATCATAACTCATCCTAGAGGATGACTCAAACAGCGTCTCAAGTGGGAGGACTCGTCTACTCTTAGGACCAAGTAACACCCCGTAGGGCGTAGGTCAGCAAAAAAGTACGTCTTCATTGGCAGTGACTCTGCCCATCGGCCTAACAAACCGAGAGTCACCGGCTCGACGATGGTGGACTTAGTCAGGCCCTTGGAGGTTTGAGGTGTCGTCTCGGGGATCATACTCGGTGGATGCGTTATCACCTGCAACTACTTCTATTGTCCTGAAAAGATGAGCGATAGTAAAGATACAAAGGGGGGTGAGATTTCGGGGAAAACCTCAATAAGTACACAAGCATCTTATCAAAATATTACCAGCACATAATAAGCAAACACAAGACAAACAAACGCTTCGTGAACGTGAGACTTATGCCTTGACGCATGCACATGTACTTTTCAACGAACATTGACATCACATTTTTAGGAAAACTCATGCATGTGCACATCTCACTTAAAAACATTTCATGTTATTTCAACTTATATATAAACTGGAAACTTTTAAAAAAAAACATATAATACCATTTTATCACGTTCTTGTCTTTAGGCGCCGTTACACATATTCACATCACACATAGGACTCGAAAGCCGTTCTTATCATAACTTATCACATATAGGACTTATCACGGTTCCCCTAAATACTGAGTGTTCCCTACTGGTTACTGCATCATCTCAAGGTGAGTACGTCACATAGCACATTCGTTACGGTAGGCCCTTACACCTTCACCATTTTTGGCACCCACCAATGTTAGGTGCGACATCGTCCCAATCACCTTTTGGAGCCATACATGGTCTACTGACTGTACTTCGTTGACCCAAGGGTTTCACTCGACTTTAGTCACTCCTGAATGAACAAGGAGTTTTACTAGTACACTACCCCGTCTCAGCCTTTAGGTCCTTCTAGAAATCTTAACTCATTGTTCACCCTTTTCCCTTTTTTTTCTTTTAAAAACAAGCAAAACTTTTGTTTCCTTAACTTTCTTTCCTCACATGATGAACCATGTCACTTATGTTCATGCCTATGCATGCAGTATATGAACTCTTATGCAAAACACAAGGCAACATGTAAACTTATGCTATAACACTTTTTCATCAATCATGCATCAAAACCATCAATATCATTCATGGAAAAAGTCATCAAAACTCAAACTTAGTGAAGCCAACCTCTTGGCCCTAGCCCATTTAGGTTAGACCGAGTGTCTCCCTTCCCTACTCCATAAATTCATCTTCTAATCATTTTCTTAAATTAATACATGATTTAATAAAAGGTTTACTAAATTCTATCCTCTCAAAAATCATTTCAACCTTTCCTTGGTCAATTCCTCATCAACTCATCACTAATTGACTCAATTCCTTTCTACTAACAACCATCCAGGATATATTCATGAAGATTATACAAACTTCAAGTCCCTAACGCCTTAAATACTCACAATATTATCATTGACGTGTTGTAATACAAGCATGCAAATTTGTAGCCCAAAAATCCTTCCAAGGCCATGAGTCTCTTTAGTCATTAGGTTACATTTTTCTTTTTCTATTCCTTACACCTTTTATTTCCTCGAATACCATGATATTCTTGTAACATTTGAATAATATAAGTTCATCAAATCATCGATACAACCAAATGATCAAAGCCTAGATGATATCTTAGAAAAGTAAAAGGGATCTAAAAGCTATACTAGCATATACTTCATTCAACAAAATAATCAAACAAAGCATGTTCACTTCTCATATACAAGTAATATAAAAGCTAAGATAAAAAGCATACTTACAATATTCCAAGTGTGAAGAAATATAGCCTAAAGAAATAAGAAAACACAAAATTAATCTTAGACTAAGAATTTAGTACAAAAGATGATCAAGGAAACAATGGGTGATTTGAAATCCCTAAATTCTATGAAGTAAAGGGTTTTGGGGAAAAATAAGTCTAAGTTTATTTACCTCTTCCAAGTGAAGCTTCCTCTTGAGTTAGTTTAGAGAGAGAGTGGGCTGAAGTGAGGTGGCAAGGCAAGAGAAAAATGGAGAGAGTTGGAATAGAGAGTTGCCGAGAGATGTGGGGAAGAAAAGGAAATGGGATGTAAGGCATAAGCCATTGGGCCATGGCATTCTCTCCTAGGGTTCTAGGACACTCCACCATACCTATGATTGAAAAACACTTGATTGACAAGAATGGTTGCTTGGGAAAAGAAAACAAAAGATGGAAGTGTGGAATGAAGCAACCAGTTGGTGTTTTCCAATTGTGGTTGTCGAGCTCATGGAAGAAGGACTAGAATAGTAAAGATCCAATCTCATCCCTAAGATATTCCTTTGATCTAGCATTACATCATGACCATCTCTTTGAAAGATCTTCACATTTGATGTGAAAACTCTAGGGAAAGACAAAGCTTTAAGCACACGGCTCCAAGGTCTTATCCCTTTTGTCTCCCTCTCTTGTCACTCAAACTCTCTTACACACACACACCACTTAACCTCATATCATTAGTCATCCTTTCTTACAAGATCTCCCACATGTCCCTCACCTAGATTTGATGAGATTCCATGAAAATCTCAATGGAAGAATCGGCTAAACCCTTCCACATTGGCTTCATCGAATCCTCCTTCTCCCTTCTTATTATTTCATCTCTCCAATGATGCTCTAGTCAATCAACCACTCATCTACACTCTTCTAAGTACTTCTAAGATCTTACTTGAGATTTGGTCTAAAAAGGAAATCCAAGGGAGTCGGCCAACACACACACACACACACACACACACACACACACACCGAAACTAATCCCCACTCCCATTTTTTTTTTAAACAAACTTATCTCTATCACAACATCTACTCATGACATTTGTCAAGCTCCTAGGTAAGATGACTTCCTAGGAAAACTAAATTGGAAATCCTCCCCCTTTTTAGCCCACGGTTTTGGGGCTTCCCATGATGGGATTCTCCCTCTTGTTCCATCACATATCATTTTCCAAGAAAACCTCTAGTCAAAACCACCATTCTCTAGCTCTTTCTCCCACAAATCTACTAGTCTTTGAAGACTAAATATAGCACTTCTAAGTGTGACATGTGTCCTTCTATCTTGGCCTAGTTGACTAATGAGTTCATCCTATGGGCTCTTGGGCTTACATAGTATACCTTGGGCCAATACTACTCCCAATCTTAATTCTAAGCCCAAGCCCTTGCCCTTACCACTTTAATTTACCAATATTATTAATTAAAATAAGTACTTAATCTAGTAAGATTTTTTCGGGGTCGTCACATTTCGTTTGTATGCATGAAATGCTCATGGATTACCATACTGTAACTTTTTCAAGTGGGTAGATATTAATCCAGTGATTGAGTTCCAACATCGAGAAAAATTCAATGAAGTTCTCATGAAGGAGAAGGAGCTCAAGAAGATACTCAAGCATCTCAAGAAGACACAAATTGAGTTACGTAAAATAATGGATCAGCTCAAGAAGTTGCCAATGTTGCTATCCAATAGCTACAATGAGGTTTTGAAGGAGTTGATGCGTAATGCACAAGAAGCTAAAAATAGGCAATCACACACTATTTTGAATTCATTGGGGTTTTGCATTTGTGGTTGCATGTTACCTAATAGTGTTTAAGTAATTTCTACCCTGTGTTTTTATTTTGAACTTCGGCACTTGTATTTAAGTAATTTGTGGGAACCTTCTCTATTTGTATTATTGTGTTCAATTTTGTGATTATGCTCTATTGAAGGAAAAGTCTTGTAAAATGTCTACTCCATATGGGATTAAAAAAGTTTACAGGATGAAATGTTGCAAGAAAATGCCTTAATAATTCCTTACTGGGGATTTGGAGTTAGCTTATTTTTGGAGTACAAATGTAGCAAGAAAATGCCTTGATAATTCCTATATGTTGATCTAGAGATTTGGAGTTGGCATGATTTTTACACCCACAGTGCTAGAAAAAGCACTTGTCTGGCCTCAACATCTTAACATCTTAAGAATGTTAATATCAAGTCATGCAATCCCATTGGTAGGCAAATGACATGCAACTAAAAATATAAAATAATAAAAGCACACCCCATCTAAATGAAAATGATATGCAGCTAAACCTAAGCCTTTATTTTGGTTGTTCTCGACATCACCTAAAATAGACCATAGATTCACACTCTTTCTCTCTAAACTTTAGTAGTTAAGCAATTAAGTTATAATGAAACATCAAAAATCCAAAAACATCTATTGGTTGGCTCTATGCATATCAAATTTTTGAGCCTAAAACAACAATTTTTCTAAAAAGCACTTCACAAAAAAGCACATCTATGATGCTCAGGTATTTGCTCTGTTTGTACATTTACAAAAGCTACTACCCATATTTCAAGGCACTACAAAGATCAAAAATACCAACTTTAGATACAATAAAATATCACAGATGTCAATACCAAAAGATGCATCATCAGTATTATATATTTTCAATTTCAAATACAAATTTCTTTATAAATTTCTCAACTTCAAATTTCTTAAGTGGAAATACAAATCTTGCAACTCCAAATTTCATTAAAAAAGACATTTTCTTTTTAACTTATAGTCTCCTTTGCATGTTAAACCTTCATTGTACGTACTTGTAGCAATAAAAGAAAAAAAACATGTAACACGAATACATAACACTAACAACTATGTAAATTTACAAAGGCAACAAGTAATTTCCTTCCAAAGAAATTCCATTTGTTTACTAAGATACCATTAGTAAGAAATGAAAAATATTTCAATAAAAGCTTAAAAACACTGCATTACATGGTCTAACAAAACAATTATGACTGAAATTGTATATTTCGTGCAAACCCTAGATTGTTTTACTTTGACTTGCAATTTTTATTCAGTGTTGGGCATGAAATACTGGCCTTTCATACTAGGGTCAATTAGTAGATTAATCTAAACAAGAATTGGTTCCAACTTTCAACAGACAGTAGTCAAAGAAATAATACAATCCCCCAAACGATCAAAACTCAACATGGTTCTCTTTAAAAGCTTACAACCAATAATAGAAATGATCATGATAAAATTCAATAAACAACTGGTTGAAATCACTCAAAACCTATTGCCCCACATTCTTATAAAAGATAATCTTCTTTATAATGCTTTTGGTGAGGCTAGAATCGTGAGACTCACCATCTTGACATGGATTAGGAAGTGATGTAAAATCCTTATTTTGAGGAGCAAAACTTTACCCTTGAAACCATGAATTGCCTCTCAGTTTGAATCAAGTTTTCTTGTGTCGGATACGCCATTAATTCATTCTCCACAAACCTGCAACCCTTTGAAAGTACTATTTTTGTTGGGGACTATATTATAATTCAATTCTATTTTTTTTTTCAGAAAGTCGTAATCGATTGTAACACTCGATTACCCAATTAGTTTTGTCCCATATGGAACTACTACAACTATTCATGATGGTTAATACCAAAATAAACAAAGCAACGCGCTAAGGAAATAGTTTTTCAAACCATGGTGCAGTAATAATTTCTGCGTACTTTTGAAAATATTTTAAAAATCATGATGTATAGCTCAGAAAGTAAATCAATAGCATGTTTACTTTATAATTAAATTTTGAATGGAAAGATCAAGTTAAAGGACTTTCAAATATTACTTGATGTATATTGGAATTGTTGGAGATAATTAATATATATCAAATTAATAATAAGTTTGAGATAATGAGTAATATCATATGAAATCAAAAATCAGATTTAGGTTCAAACATACCCAGATAACCATATCATTGCAATGCTTTTGATCCTTCCAAATCAACGTGCATTGGTTGTAATCCTTCAAAATCTACGTGCATTGATTGTGATCCTTCCAAATCAACATGAAGCGGTTGTGATCCATCCAAACTCAATTAGAACTATGAAAAATGATGTCAGGAACTAAGTGAAAACAACCAAAAGAATGTGAAAATTTTTCATCAATTTAGACTCTCTTTACTTTGAATTACTATCTCTTGGGGTTGGGTTCCACAAATGTCAGAATGGCTAAATAAATTCTTGAGACTATCCACAACTGGTATATCTTCTTCATCTCGCTGATAATCAAATAATAAATTTGTTAGTTAACATTTACAAAATTTAAAGAATTAGAATAACATTAAAAATTTGAACCTGTTTGCGTTTCCCTTTTCCCTGCACTTTCTTCGTCTTCTTTTTAAATTTCTGCATTTATGTCTCCATCATGGATGCTTTCCTCAGAGATGGGGGTCTACATTTCCCTCACATAATTCGTGAACTGCATACTTACCTTGAACTATCCGTTAGGGTAGTAGTAGTTGCTGAACTGCCAATATTGCTACCAGTTTAGGTCATCGATGGGGATTCTTGGTTGGTAGAATACAAGTCAGTTATTGCGCTTAAGTTACCCATTGCATCCTCAGTATACTCTTTCTTTCCCGTTGCATGAGTAATCATCCTATAATACATATTCAACAGATATGAGTATCTGTTACCATCTTCCCACTGATCTTTTGCATCATATCTGCTTTGGATTAATGTGTATCTTCTTTTTATATCTTTCCTCCATCGATCTAAAATTTACCTATCTGACAACGATTTAATCCCATTACATTTGAACACGACGAACATGTGTCGGCACACTACCCCCTCGTTTGAAATAAACCACAAGAACACTTGATAGCTGCATCTTCCTCACTAAATTTCATATAATGTGTCACCAGTTTAGTGAACTCTTCGTATTGGACATCATCATCCACCATATAGGTCTTTCTTGTACTATCCACCTTAAGCAAAACTGGGTCCAAGTCGATAATGCCAGTAAGTTGCAACTAAACTTCCTTGAAATAAGTATTTGTGTACAAATTTTGAAATGTCTTTTTAGTTAGAGATTTAGAGATGCATGGAATTGTAACATTAAATGAGTGGAAGTCTGTGACATTTTCATTCTCAATGTTCTTTCCCAACGCATTATTATACTGTTTGACGAATTCCTTCAAGTTGGTCTTAGAACTAACATAACCGTCAAAAAATGCGTTCATGCTCTTGCTCCACTGTGTTGTATTCATTCCTGCCCAAAAAACATTTTTCAAATATGTCGGTACCCAATGCTCACGCTTAGCATATATACTCTACAACCAAACATTCTCACCCAATTTGTACGTGGTAATAAACTAATTCCAACATGTCTCAAACTCTGTTGGAGAGTGGGTGTCGTACACATATTTCGCCAATACAGTTTTCATTCCACTTTTGTAGGACTTATAAGAGCCAAGCTTTTTAGGGACTTTCTGTGAATACAATTGCAGTAGCATTTTTCATTGTCCTGTCTTAGTCAATGATAATAGCTTTCGGTACTACACCATCCATACAATACAACCAAGTCTTGAATAGCCACACGAAGGTGCTAGTGTCTTTATTGGAAATCAAGCCTACTCCTAATAAAATTGACTACCCAATATGGTGATACACCAACAAATGGTACAAAGGGCATCTTATATCGGTTTGTCAAGTATGTGGTGTCGAATGTGGCCAAATCACCAAAATATTGGTAGGCTAATCTGTTATGAGGGTCTGCCCAAAATACATTTTTTAACCTCCCGTCATCATCTAAATTCATCAATGCAAGGAACCCTAAATTTTCGTATTGCATCCGTAAAAAATAGTCTTGAAGTGCACCAGCACCACCTGCGCCTAATCATAGATGTTGTGCTTTATTGATATAGTTACGACAATCTTTTTCTATAAACTTGAGTTTCTCATACCACCCGTGCCAATAACAAAAGATTCATAATTCTTATTATGTTGTATGCCAGTTATGTCATTTATGTCTAGGACTCTTTTTACTTCTTTACTCACTTCTCTATTAAATCGAAAGAAGTTAGATTTCTTCGGACTAAAGCCATGGTTGTGATTCTACACAAATTGCTCTCTGTCATTTTTCCCCATCAAATATCCAGTAAATTCGTTGTTCACAATAAAACGACACACATAAAACAATTGGGCTGGAGTCAATGGAAAATAAAACAATTCTTCATCATTTCTTGCTCTAAGAAACTGATGTCGTTTCCATTCCTAGATTCCTCCCTCTCCCTCCTCCATCTTTAAAAGATTCAAATGAGATAGTGAAGGGTTTTTTAGCCCTAACCCCATTCATCTCCATCCTCCATCTTGTTAGGAATCCTGTAATTTGGGAAACCCTAGATCAGAGAAAAAGATGAAGTTGAGGGGTTGTATCTATTTGACATGGTTTTAAATTGAACAATAATTGACTAATCTAATAGATCTCAATGGCTATGTGCAGCTATCTTAGGAGCAAATGATGGGTTGGTGTCAACAACCTCATTAATGATGAGAGTTCAAGTAGTAAAATAAGACGTAAAAGCCATGATACTTACTGTATTTATAGGTATGGTCTTGTTACGGGTGCCTACAACATGGCCATAAGAGAGTTTGTGTCGGTGTATTTCACAATTGAACATAAAAGTGGCACAAATAAAAAGAGATCAAATAAGAGTTTGCTAAATTCTATGCGAGTTGTGATAGCATCAGCACTTGCATTTTCTATGGACACAATGGTTCCACTCCTAATAGTTTTACTTACAAACGAGCATAAGGTGAGAATGAGGATAGTGGTAGGGGAAGTGGGCTTGGCTTTGTTGGTTTTTTGGTGATTGTTGGCTCTCTTGATAAGACCCTTGCATCTAAGTCTGTTGTTAGAGTTTTGGTTGGAGTTTTGCTAGCTATGACTATAACTTTTGGATTGACTATGTTAATAGGGTCAAATATTCTGTAATAATTTATAACTACCTAAATAATCTTTTCCTAGCCTTATATTTATGTGTGTGTACATGTGTGTGCTTCTTCAGTTTCACAATAATATAAGTGACTATACTTTGCCTCCAATTTATTTTTTTTCTTAATTAATAATATATATGTGTGTGTGTTGTGTAAACCAAACTTTATATATTCTCCCTCTCTCCATATATATGTATGTATGTATGTAGTACAAGTGTTAAACATACGATACTTAGTAATAACCAAATCACCATATCTTATAAAAGCAATTATATAGATAATTAATAGATGAAACCTTTATGTGAGTGTTAATGTTAGTACTTTTATAATATCTTTAATTTGGTTGGAGAAACAATATTTATTAATTGCGTCATTTTTTCCTCCTCTAATTTTAAATTGGATTTTATATTGAAATGAAGATATTTTAATCTCTATACGCTTTGCAAAGACAATCAACAAAAGTTAAAGTCAAATATTAAAACATGTTGAACTTTTTTTTTTTTGAAAAATCAATTTTTAGACATAGTCAACTATACGTTGCAATATCTAGAGTAAAAAGAAGAGAAGGATTGAAAACTCTTATTACAAAAAAAAAAAAACCTACATGATCATTTTTGTATGAAAAAAATAATAATATTGTATATAATGAAATCTTCAATAATTTGTCGAAAAGTATTTAATTGTCATTTATTTTTCAATTATATTTGTTTCTTATGTTACCTATATCAATATAATTGCAATATATAATAAGTTAAATACTTTTTAACATGTTTTGGATTTAAGATTTCTGTAAGTACAAATGAATGAGATGAATATGGATTGCATACCTTTGAATAAATTATCAATTGAAAGTGAATCATGGAATATTGAAGTTAGAATATTAAGTATGTGGAATGCAACAAATATAGCAAATCAACATGAGCTTTTTAGCCTTGACTTGATACTAATAGATATCTATATAAGTTGTTAGAATTGGGCATCATATTCCTTGTAATCTTGTTACCTATACCAATAATTTGATCAAAAGGATTGAACCCTTTATTTCATGGAGAAGGATTCTCTATTTTTTGTATTTTACAATGGTGGATATTAGACATTGTTGATGATGATAGTCTAAAGGAAGTAATTAGCTTTGGATAGAAATTTTGCTTAGTTTCCAATATCTTACATATAGGGTGCCGTCTTTCTTTCCTTGAAAACAGAAAAAAGAAGAACAGAAGTATGCTAAGCAATAACCATGAAAGTTAACAACACCCATTTAAGTTTGTTATAAATATGAACAAGAATTGAAATTCGAAAGACTTGTTTTTTCTTTGCTTTAGATCATTGCGTTAAACTTCAACCTAGTAGCTAGTGGTGAAGGCCTTATAAGACTTGAGATCGAGAACAACCCCGACTATTGAGCCAGTAGCCACGACTAAGGTGATGATGAGGCAAGCAATACTTAGGATTTGAAGGCAAGTCATTTTGTGCTCCACTTGGGTATCTTCTTTTGCACTATATACATTTCCACAGGGAAGTAAATTGTAAGAGGCCAAGAACCCAAAGCCCCAAGAAGTCCTCCCACATGATTAAAGAAGGGTATAAACATTGATATCACAGTGGTTGTGATCATAAAAAATTTTCTCCAAACCAACCAGAAAAGGTTAAGTTTGTAGGGATGGAGGAAACTAAGGATCAGGATTATAATGTCTTTGTTGATAAAATCACTATTCAAGAATATTTATTTTACACATTTCTCAATGAATGCGTAAATGAGTTGGCAATAAACTTGGTATGCATCAAGAATGTGGATTACTATATATGGCAACATTTGCTATGTCTAAAAGCCAATATGAGTTATAGAAACGAAAACCGGTGAGGAGGTTTCTGAGGGCAAGGTCCTCAAATGCGACATAACCCATGCAGCCACAGAGTATGTGAAAATGGTTGTGACTGCAACACTAAATAGAGTGACCTTCTTCATTGTCTTGGACTTTAAAGGTGGAATCCAGCCGTATCCTAAGTTTCAATAAGGATTATGGAGTAAGATTATGCAAAAGCTATGTCCCCAATGTGTGGAAGCTCCTTCATATCTTTTGTGTTTAAGTCATAGTGTAAGTTGTTTTAAAATTTTTTATTACACTTAATTTTTACATTTATTTATACCATACTGAATTTTAGCTAACATATATTTTCATTTCTATTTTAAATGAGACTTTAAATCATTGAAGTATAATGAAATATTTGGTTCAGCGTTTCTGACCGTTATTGAAAGAAGGGTTTACATATGAAATAAAAAAAATTGTTGTTGAAGAATGTAAAATGAAATATCGTCCAATGGCTACAAACTATAAGATTATCTTCACATCAAAGACTTTGGTCGTTAAGCTTGATGGAATAAGTCAATAATTGCCTAAATTTTAGTTTGGTTTTACAAATTACGACGCCATGGAGAAACATTGCTATGATTCAACATACTTGACTAGTAAATATTCTATTTTCTAGGTGATGAAATCTTATTGTCTCATATATTAAATTTAAGTTTAAATATAACTAAATATTATCATCATATTATGACTTTTGATCGTTATCAAATGTAATTGAAATATTAGAATATGTTGGAGTTACAAATGAAAGAAATTCAAAGGGCCATTGTCTGATGCTACGGTGAGATCAATTACTATTAGAAGAGAAAGTACAATATATTTAATGTTAACTCATAAATAAATTATATTAATTAATAATATTACATATAAATATGACTAATTCATGCATGTTAAATTTTGAATATCAATATATACAGACAACTTTATGGGGGTCTACTATAATGCAAATTAATGATAATTTTTATAAGAATAATTCAAAATCATTTGTGGTGGTGATTATGTCTACAATAGTCACGACATTTAGAGGTAATGTTTAGATTATTGAAATGAAGATTTTTATTAAAAATTTATATTACTATTGCATATGACTTGAAATATTGTTTTTTTTTTCAATCTTTTTTAAATAATCATCAGCAGATGTGAGAAAGTTGTACACAAACCTTGAGATTCGTGACGTATCAAGAATTTGTGAAAAAAAATAATAAGATTTATTAATTTTTATTTTCTAAATATTTAACCATCATATTATTTATATACATTAACTTATTTTGATTGACTTAGATTGTAGGATGTTTTACAAACAAAAGTCCGAACCATAAAACTATAGCAATCAGTGATACATAATATAGAACCTACTTTCTACAATATGAAAACAATTGTTGAAATTAGAGAACTCAAATCGAATGCAAAGACAAAGATATTGATTTTGTGTTTTGAATTTAATATAATATTGAAGAAATTCATGAGTCTAATTCATTTTATAAAATTGGTACAACAAAAGAGATTCACACATTACTTATAAACATATCAAGACCTTGTCCACAGGTAATGTAAGATTTATTCCTTAACTCCCTCCCTCACATGTTGGCCAATATTTTTCCTGGTCTTATGGTAGGCTCTAATACTATGAAAAAATTTATGAGTCTAACTCATCTCATAAAATCAGTTTAACAAAATAAATTTGCATATTACTTATAAATATATTCAAGATCTTGTTCACAAAAATGTGTGATTTATTCCTTAACAGATATACTATTCTTTAAGATTATACACTTTCTATAATAACTAATAACAATTTAATATTATAAGAATTATTAGTGACATGCTTATACAAAATTGTAAAGATAGATGATAAATTTGAATGGTATTATAGTTCATGCCTTATATGCAAAATAAAAATTAAAAATTCATTGAATGATTTTCTTGATGTGAATGATGTAATGCAAAACTAAAATTTATTATACTAAGGTAATTTTACAAAACAAATTCCATGCATATATTCATTTGCACAGACACTCACGTGAACATCTATATTTTAATTAAATATGTAGTTTAATTAATAAGTGTTTCGGTATTTAGGTATCGCATAAATATGGAACTGGTTGATAACTTAAGGTCACCGTCGTCGATACTATTTGACAAAGACGCTAAGAAAATCTTACGTAAAACTATAAAAGAACTTACAGAAAAAAATACAGAAAAAAAAAGACTATATAACAAACCTGTAAATATAATATTTTAAAAATGAATATTAATATAGAAAGAATAATAAATATAATAAGGACAATAAATATTAGATATGCCATTTTTTAAAGAGAAATACATACATTTACATTTATGTTTGTAATAGAAACATATACATAGACAATTAATCCTTCTTTATGTTGTCAAACAATTTTTGTAGAAACTATAACATGGAAAAATTAAAAAGAATATATGTACTTTATAGCAATTGTCTTTGTAACCTTTACCTCACATGATGGTACATTGATTTTCATTGTACTTACAAAGCTCCTCATCTGCTTTTTTCAGATGCTATCTAAGCCTACGAATTTCTTCATTGGATTTTTGCACATGCTTCATTCCGTTCAATTTAATGTAGACTGTTGACGAAAATGGGACATTGTGAATTTTTAAAAGTAGGCGAGACCAATATGTTATAATTTTTAGTTTGAAGATCACATTATGAATTGAATAAAAGTTGAAGATGTCAAAATGTAATTATTCATAAATACAAGACTAGACTAATAGCCAAATGATTTAAATAGTCTAGGGGCATTGATTGTTTTGATACGCATGCTTATGTAGCTAGGATTTCATCAATTAGAATATTAATATCTTTGGCCATTATATTTAATCTTAAAGGCCATCAAATAGATTTGAAAACAATATTCTGCAATAGTTATTTAGATGATGAAGTATATATTAGCAACTAGAGGGTTCTATTATTCTAGGTCATAAAAACAAGGTTTGTAAATTAGTTGAATCTAGTCAAATCTTTGTATGGCCTAAAACAAATTCCTAAACAATCGTATGAAATATTTGATTTGTGGTTTTGTCTAATAATTCTCATTTGAGTGAAATAGACAAATATATTTATCCTAAAGTATGTGATAATCATTTTGAGACAATATGCTTATATATAATGATATGATGATCTTAAGTGATAATAGCTCATGCATTAAAAATATAAAATTCTTCTTATCATCTTATTTTGATATAAAATATATGAGTGTTGCTAATATCATATTTGGAATTAAAATAAAAGAACCACAATGTTTATGCTATATCACAAGTCATTATAGTGATTAAGTTTTGAGTAGATATAATCATTTACTCAAAAAAATATTACCACTTTGATATAACTTTCTTTTAAAATTTGGAATAAATAAATATTGATGTGTATTACAATTAAAATATTGTAGTATTATTAGAAGTTTGATGTATGTAATGCATGGCACACGTCTAGACATAACTTTTGTCATGGTCCTCGTGGACAAATTAAGTAGATACATAAGCTGTCCAACCATAGAACATTAGGAAGTAATTTCCATTGTTTTGGATTATTTAAAAGAAACCTAGTCACATGTAGGGGTGTAAATGGTCCGGTCCGGTCCGGGAAATTTGTGGACCGATTTCATTCGGTCCAAAAATTCTCTCACCCTGGACCGGACCGAACAGGAGTTCGGTCCATACCGGTCCGGTCCAATTCGGTCCAGGGGCGGTCCGGTCCGGTCCAGGGGTGCCCCATATGATTTAATGAGCTAAATTTAATATATAATTCTACAATAATCAAATATTTTTTTGGTCCAAATTTAATTACTATAAATTATAATATGTTAATATTATAAAAGTATATATTATATATTAATATGTTAGTATATATTATATATTAATATGTTAGTATATATTATATATTAAGTATGTTAGTAAATTATAACTAATAGTCTAATAGTCTAATAACACTTTCACATTAGTATATGTTAATAAACTATAACTAATAAGTAATAACATTATTACAATTTACATTAGTATATTATATATTTATATGTTAGTAAATAGTGATAAATTATTAATAATATATTAAATAATAATAATACACTTATTATTTATATATTAATATATAAGAGTATATATTATCTATTAATATATTAGTTAATATTAAATATTAAGTATATTAGTAAATTATAACTAATAATCTAATAGTCTAATAATATTATTATATTAGTATATGTTAATAAACTATAACTAATAAGTAATAACATTATTACAATTTATATTAGTATATTATATATTTATATGTTAGTAAATAGTAATAAATTAGTAATAATATATTAAATAATAATAATACACTTATTATTTATATGTTAATATTATAAGAGTATATATTATATATTAATATATATTAATATTAATATTAATATTAAAATTTTTATATTATTATTTTTATATACATATATTTTAAAAAAAAATTAAAAAAAAAAAAAGAATTCGGTCCGGTCCGGTCCAGGGGGATGAACTCCCTAGACCGGGACCGGAGCGGAATTTTCCGGTCCATATATTTTTTGGACCGGACCGGACCGAACTCCAATCGGTCCGGTCCGGTCCCGGTCCGGGACAACTGGTCCGGTCCGGTCCGCCGGTCCGGTTCGGTCTTTTTACACCCCTAGTCACATGCTCTATATTATGGAGGATAGATATTCATCAGTATTTGAGAATTTTATTAATTGAAACTGTGTAGATGATGGATTTAAATCCATAATTGAGTGGGTATTCACCCTTGGTGACACGACTATCTTATGGGGGTCTAAGAAAATTTTTTTTATAACTAATTCAATTATGGAGTCTGAATTAGTGGTTTTAGGAGTGGCTAAAAAAAAGCCTGAATGGTTGAAAAATCTTTTAATAGACTTGTCTATGTGGCTAAAGAATTCATTTGACCTAATCAATATAATTTCACATAAAGTTTAAAATTACAATATCTTTCAAAAAGATAAAACTAAGTACATAAGCATAAAATTACAACAAATATTAAAAACACCAAAATTACAATTTATAGGAAGTGTGGGAGGGGTTGTGACTCGTGAGAACTGACTCAACTGAGAACTAAGAGAGAGACTCAATATATCTGAAGAAGAATGTGAAATTATAGGGAGTCTGAGTTAGAGTGTAGCACGAGTATGATTTTTTAGTTTTTTAGTATAAAAATAAAAATAAAAATTTAACTTTTTTAATGGGTTATAACATATTATAATCAACCAATTTTAACTCTAACTCGTGAAGCTGAATTGGCTTTTACCGTAATGGATTTATGTTAAGTTAACAGGTGGTATAACATATCATCACTCTTGGCCCATAATTTCATAAATCATGTCATTACAACAAGTCCAAACAAGTACCAAGTAAATGGCTAAGAAAAAAAAAAGTACCAAGAAAATGATTCATACAAAACGGTTTCCTTTTCAGAAATCTTATGACCTGTATATACCCATAATGTATTTTAGATAGGTAATGTTTTTTAATCCAACGGGTTAATTGTCATGCATGGATTAATAATATTAATAAAATGTTCGAATATTTTGTTGTCAAATTCAAATATTTTCTAATCATATTAAATGGTTCAACTAAAGAAAAATAAAAGCAATTTTAAACATTTATATGCTGTATATAATGTCCATAACTTTTAAAAGAATAACCTTAAATTGTGAATAATTCGAGATATGTGTATCCATTTTTTTTAAAAATATTGGTCTATACAATATCTTACAAAAAGTTAGATGGTATAAATCCTTTAATTATAAAATAAGATTCTATTTAGATTAGGAGTTTATCTCAATTTATCTCATCACATCTTATCATTACAATTTTTTTAAATTTTCATATATAATATAATAAATAATTCAAATTATTTTAAAATTTAAAATAATAATAATAATAAAAGTTATTATTTTTAATAATATTTTATTTAATTTTTAAAATTGATATCAACTTATGTCAACTCATCTTACAATAACGATTATCCAAATCAATAAAATTATATCTAAAATTCCGTTTAGACTTAGAGACGAGTTGAGACAATCTCAATTCATCTTAAACTTATTATTATACTATTTTAAAATTTCATACAAAATATAATTTTTAATATAATTTTTTAAAATTTTGATATATTTTTTTAAATTTTAATTTTAATTTTTTAAAATTTAAAATAATAATAATAATATTTTATTTAATTTTTAAAATTTATCAAAATTTACCGCACCTCTATTTTAAACCCAAACGAGACTTAAGTCTAGCGCTAATTTATAAATTTGATTATATAAAATTCATGAATAAATTTAACACTTCCTCGTACTTTAAAGTTGCTCAACACCTCAACCTCGACGTCCATCGAACACAATTAGTACGGCTACCACGGTCACCTTGTCAAGCCCCGTTGCCGTTACTTTCCTCGAACTCCGGCACTCAGCGGCAAAGATTCTTCCCGACCGCTTTCCTCTCTGTAAAAGCAAAGTATCGCCTGTAATTACAGTCCACCCCGTTGAATACCAAAAACGCCCTTCACATTTATGCCGCCAAAGAAGCTTTTTACGGGGCCACAACCGCCATTCCATTATCTGCCCCTGTGCTAATGCATCTCGGCTTTTCTAAAACGACACTCTCTCGCGTTCCCAACGGGCATACGAGAGCCTCTGGAGCTCGCTCCCCTCTTTTAAGCACTCCATTTCCTTTATCTTCTTCGTCGTCTTCTTCTTCTCCTCCTTCTCTTTTGCCTGCAAGCAAGCCCTTTTTACTACTCTTCGTACAACTCGTTTGGTTCTTGTTGAGCAGCGATTGATGATGGATTTCATGTGGAATTGTTTTGAATTCCCGGATAAGCCCTCCTTTTGACAATTCAATACGGTTCACATTGGTTTTGGATCTGTGAGGAGGGTTTCAATGGCTGATCAGGAAGAGGAGGACCTGCAAATGGCCATGAGGATGAGTATGCAGTACTCTCCGCCTGAGCCGAAACGGAGCAAACCCAGGGACACCCCAGTGGGAGCTCCGGATGGCTCGTCGAAGGAGTCGCCGGAGGCAAAGAGCCAGCGGATGAAGCGGGAGCTCGTGGCCACAGCCGCAGAGAAGCGAATGCTTGCATCCAGGATCGCCACGCCCTCGGTGGGCTTGGGTTCGTCATCGAAGATTGAGAAGAAAGAGAATGAATTGGGTGCAGAGGGTGTCTGTTCGGGGAGGGAGCAATCGGATAACGAGGCGAAGCAGTTATTTTCTATAGCTCCGGATGGCTCGTCGAAGGAGTCGCCGGAGGCAAAGAGCCGGCTGATGAAGCGGGAGCTCATAGCCACAGCCGCAGAGAAGCGAATGCTTGCATCCAGGATCGCCACGCCCTCGGTGGGCTTGGGTTCGTCATCGAAGATTAAGAAGAAAGAGAATGAATTGGGTGCGGAGGGTGTCTGTTCGGGGAGGGAGCTATCGGATAACGAGGCGAAGCAGTTATTTTCGATGATGTTTGGGAGTGAGGTTTCGAAGGACATTCTTACACAATGGACTAATCAAGGAGTTAGGTAACGATATGGTTGGTAATCGTGGTTTTTCAAACGGTGAAGGCTTTATCTATTCGATGCAAGTCTGTAAATTTGTAATCGTTTCATTGCTCAGCCCTTTGTTAGGAAATTGCGATTTCAAGCTCTAAAATGGATCAAAATTCACTCCCATTTGTGCTGTTCCTCTTACCTAAATATTAGGGACGGACTGTTCTGAAAACAGGTTTTTTCTTATTTGTGATACTTTGTTACCTTTTTTCTCCTGCGTGGTGAATATTTTTGGTTATTACTACCAGTCATTTTTCATTTCATTGTTTTCAATCATGCTTACGATGTCTGCTTCTGTTCAAAAGGTGGAAACTTCTAGAAGATATGGTTAGCCTTTCGTTGGTGTGTATTTGCTCTATAATCTGGACTTCAATATTTCATGTGAATTTCTGATGTAACAGTTGAGACCTTGAAAATATTGCGAACATGAGTTACTACACATCTTTTACACACAATAACGAGGTTTTACTCCTACTCATATGGTGATTATGTTACAGAAGATTGCATTTTTGCGCATTCAGCTGATGGATGTTTGGGACTATCATAATCATGTCAAAATCATGGAATGTTTTAAAACGCTAATCCGTGTTTGGGAATCTTCAATATTTTTGGTAGTTATATCTTCTTGCACTTTTTTAGCTAATAATACAAAAAATTGGTATAGGTTTAGTCCTGATCCAGAAACATCTATGGGACTAGTGCAGCATGAAGGCGGGCCCTGTGGCGTCTTAGCAGCTATACAAGTAATGCCCTTATTACTCAAAATAGTGCATATTGTTTCCTGTTTCAAGCAAAGTTAAACTAGCAATTTTTGTTATGAATTGTGCCTATTGACATATCATGTAAACTCTCAGTGGAGGTATCCTGTTTCACGCTAGCTAGTTTTGTGATATGACGCTTACTACGATATGATAAGTTTGCAGTTTTGTTTGGCATCAGAGTTTCAATCTACTACTTTAGGCAAATCAAGTTGCAGAATAGATGAATTGGTGAAAGATTCTGTTCGTTTAAATCAACTAAACTGTAGCAGATGAACATAATGTTTTCAGATTTATTTAACCCATCGATTGATGGAACTTTACAGGAGACTTAAAAGTGTGAAGCGTGGTTGCAGAAGGCATATGGCCTCCTTTGAAATTGGGTGGAGTTGTGGAAATTTAGTAGTCGTTTTCCTCCTGTTGATTTTATTAATAGCTCATCTAAGTTTGTTTTTTATGTGCTGAATTTATCAGAATGCGACTAACATAATTTGTTCCAGTATTATTATGTATCACTGGGTAATAAATTTTATTTTCATCTTGGCTGGGTTTCATTTTTATGTATGTTACTCAGTGATATGCTAACTCTTGCTATTTACTTCCAGAAACATGATGTTTCTGTACTTACATGGGTGTCACTACTTTCTGTTGGGGTTTTGCAGGCATATGTTCTCAAATACATTCTTTTCTTCCCAAATGAATTAGGTAAAGTTCCACCAGGCATGACACAGAACTTGGGTTCAAAGAGATTTTCTGAAAGCCAATGTGTTTCGTCAAATAAGTTTCCTTCTCTTTCTGAAGATGCAAAAGCAAGGTGATTAATAATTGCATGATACAGTATATTATACATCATGTCTTAGTCTAGGCACAAACTTCATTCAAAAAACGACTGTAGATGCATAAAAGAATTGAATGCATCATTCATTCTGTGCCATTTGTGTTTCTGGTGCAGTGTTCAGTTGCATGTTGATTGCGGATGTGATTAGTGTTTGAGCTCTGTTATAATCATCATTTATAACATGTTCTTTTTTGTTAAGCCAGACAGTGGCTTTCCCTTTCATAATGATTTGAATCTCCTACATATATGATTCCTCTGTTTTGTTAAGTTTTTCAATATCATTAATACTTTCGTGATACTTTTCATATAACAAAAAACGAGAAATTTGGTGGTTGTTTCATTACTGAGAGTTGATTACTGTTATTGATGGGATATGGTTTCCAAAACCCGTGTTTAATTTTGTTAACAGAGCCCTGGTTAGAAGTATGGGTGAGATATTGTTTTTGTGCGGAGATAATAAAAGTATTTCTGTAGCAAGTTTGACTGTCATAACCCACAAAGTCCAGAGGTCTGAAGACGGCTTGAAGGAAGAGGTAATTTGAATTTGCATTGTAAATTAGGTGAAAATTGGATTGAATTGAATGTCCAACCTCTTCATTGCCATCTCTTCTCTGAACTCCTTTTGTGTTTCTTATTTTCTGATTGGTAATTCACTCTATTTCACAGATCATTGCTAAAGCACTCGAAGGTCTATCAATTGAATCGGCTTCTGACTTGAAGAAAATTTTAAGAGTTGAAACATACACATCGCAAGCAAGTGCATTGCTGAGGTTCCAGAAAATGATTCCTCTTTTCAGAAGTCGTATGGGAGCGATGCTATTTCTCATTTCTGCTTTGCTTTCTCGAGGACTGGTATGTTTTTCTTTGTGGAGGTTTTTTTTTTTTTTTTTAATAAATAAATCTACTGAAGTCCTTTGTTATCCTTTGGGACTATTATTAACCTAAAAGCATTAAAAAATTAAGTCAGGGATAAAACTTATTCTTTGAAAATTGGATTCTCTTATCTATTATTTACCAACCTGAGTTGTAGAGCTCCAAGTATCAGGTGCACTTACAAAAAATAAAATAAAATAGAGTCTCGGGTGCATATATTTTACCTTCTTGCAATATGTGAACAATGTCTAACACACTCACTCTTAATAGTATTTTCAAGACCCACCTTTTGACGAGTCCCAATGCATAAGATAAGCCAAAGAAGTCTATTTAAAACTATTTACATGTATTATTCTGCCAGTATTTTCAATGGCTCAAATCGGTTCCCTTAATTTAAGCTGACTAAATGTATGAGACCTCCCAATTCAAATGGATGCTCCATGAGAAATGGGTGGCATAGATCAATTTAATCAATTTAATTGGTATTATTTTATAAAATCCAGAACCCCATCAGGAATCCACCATTTTACTTTAGGTACCTCTAGATTTTTAAATAGCAATCAATTTGAGCTCATAAGGGCTTAAGTGGACCTGTAGATGTGTATGCCCATATCTAACATTTGCAGTAACATAAAATGTGTTACACTCCCTGAATTTCAAAATATGGTGGGCTAATGTTGTCAATTGAATGCAGTTACTGTAGTTATTCTAAAGTTTTCTGTTTGGCATGGTGATGTTACTAATTTTTCTGAAACTCTTTTCTTGTTAGGACTTTGTTCAAGCTGACAGGGACGATCCCAGCCTTCCTTTAGTCACTGCTCCATTTGGGCACGCCTCCCAGGTATAAGCCCATCCGAACTTGTCTGATTTGGTGCTTCAGCAATTGATCGATTGGATGCTTTCCCGTATAAGTGTTGCATTACTGTTGGACCATACATAATATTAGGCCCTTCTCCTGAATGTTATGGAGCAGGAAATTGTAAACCTACTGCTCTGTGGGCAGGCTGTTCCTAATGTGTTTGATGGGAAGATGGATTTGGGTGGTGACATGTTCCTAAAGGGCATATCCAGAAATGTGGAGGTTGGATTCCTCACTCTGCTTGAATCCCTCAATTTCTGTAAGGTTGGTCAGTATTTGAAATGCCCAAAATGGCCAATATGGGTTGTTGGGAGTGAGTCCCATTATACAATCCTATTTGCTCTTGATACCACTGTTCAAGATGAGAATGAGCTGGAAGAAAGGGAATCACAGATTCGGAAAGCTTTCGATGCTCAAGATCAGAGTGGAGGTGGTGGCTTTATTAGTGTGGAAGGCTTCCATCAAGTTCTCAGGGAAACAAATATTAAACTACCCCCTGAGAAGGTTGATCACCTTTGCAACACAGGTTTTATTGTATGGAGTGAATTCTGGCAGGTTATTCTAGATTTGGACCAGAGCTTGGGTGGTCTGAAGGATTCATCTGGATTGATGGGTAAGAAGGTGTTTGATCTTTACCATTTTAATGGGATTGCAAAATCAGATTTGAATGGCAGCCATGTAATGTCTGGGGACGAGACTCCTGTGCAAAGACCGAGACTTACAAAATTGAGGGTTTCGGTACCCCCAAGGTGGACACCTGAGGAATTCATGGCCGACGTACCAGTTTCCTCTGCTTCAGGTGGAAATGAATCCAGTGGGAAAGACACTGAAGTGGCTAAACCAGAGCCTTCTCAGCACGCCCCTTTGGCAGACTGCATAAGAACGTGCTGGCCACGAGCCATTTGCAGTTGGGTGGGGGATCCCCCTAGTATCGTCTAATGGTTTATCGATTATGTCCTGCGTCCTTAGTTGTGGGAATCATAGACAGCAGCATGAATAGAAAAGCATGCACAGATTATGAGGAGAAATTTTCTTGTTTCGAAGCATTTCAGGGCACATGAATAGGGTCCTTTGACTGTTTTAGTCAGTCTCGAGTATGCCCATAGCTATCTCACTCTCAATTAGATCATGATATGTCAACACTACCAAGTGGAAGAAATGGTGATATTTATTGTCACTAAGAGAGGTAAATTCCATTCATGTCTACCTTCATTGTTGATTAGAGGAACTTTTTACCCCCTTCCTGGGAGGTTGTCGAAAAACATGAAATTTGTTGTTGATAAAATGATTTGTAATACTATGGCCTTTGCTTTTTGAGGCTTTCTTTGCCCATAAATTTTCCCCCACTGCTATTTGGGTGGGGAAGTTTATTGAGCTATTATCCAAACAGTATATACCTTTCTTTTCTACTGTTTGTTTATGCATAATTTGTTTCTCTATATTTTGCGTTTGCTTTATCTAATTTTCAAAATGCTGGAAGAGTTGCTTTAATTTTAGATCTATTTGTTTTACCGATGATACTGCTTCCACCTCCATTGTCATCCCATGCCATTTTTACCCACTGAATGCTTTGTTAATGGCCATTGGCCAATAGGTTGATTAGCAAAGAAAAGAAGGGTGAACAAGTTGACTAGCATGCCAGCTGAACTTGTTACAAACTTGACTTAATGCCATGACTATCCATAAAATTAATAACTCTTGTGGCTATTCTTTTTTCAAAAAGAAAATTGGAAAATAACTTTTCTGTGTTTTACCAATCGGTACCGACAAAGGATATCCACCAGATTTTTTTTTTCTCAAACCAGTTGTGTATTTATTTTTTAGTATTTATTTTTTAAAATATTAGCACAAGCGATTTAAAAATAAAAATTAAAAATTAACACTATTGGTACACAATTCGGTACCCTTTTAACGGTGGATGTAGCACCGTCTTCTTTTAACATGACCTGTATAATTTATTAACATTAACATATTAGATTCTCAAATTAACAAAACGTTAACAATGTAAACATATCTTTGATAGTCATAATTTTGAAAAATAGTACTACACTATACAAGGGATGGATGAAAAATGACTTGGAAGGGTATATGAACAGTAAATAGTTTCCCTAGAATTCCGTCCGTGTAAAACAATATGCACATTAGGTTAGTTGCAAATCATGGATCTTCCCCTTTTTACAATATGAGGCATCAGTTTTCAATTATTATAAAATTGATATTTTGGATCTCGTATTTATTATTTCTCTCTTTTTTTAAAATTAAGACGTTGAGTTGTAAAATGTAAAAATCTTAATAATGTTTTTTAAACTTTTAATATTGGAAGTGTAAAAAATAAAAATAAAAATAAAAATAAATATTATGGTTGCATAATTACATTTAGATATTAAGCTGAGTTAAGGTAAGATGAATTTTTTATAAATAATAATATGTTGAGATGATAGAATAAATTTTGTGAGATTTATTTAAAATAAGTTTAAATGTGTTTAAATATTAAAATAAATTTAGATATATTTATAAAAAGTTGAACATGAGTCTTATATATAAAATAGTACTAAATTAAAAATGATTGTGGATTTTACGTATAAGAAAATTTTGAATTAAAATAAATTTAATAATTTAAGAGCTAACTGGTTGAATGTTTAGTTTAAAAATAGACTGAACTGAGTTAAATTTGATTGAATACTTGTCACACGCACAGTTCGTTCTGCTTGCCTTCGTTTCCCTTCCTTCCGTCACACTGAAAACGTAAAATAGAGAAGTGTAAAATACCAAAAGGAAATCCAGGCTCTATATACTGGCGCTCGATTTCAAATTCACATGGTAAAGCAGGACTCTTGGGCGAGTCCTCTGTAAATTTACATATCCAAATTTGAGAATTTATTGGTTGTTATATATTTCTTCTTTCAAGTGAAAGTTGCTAGAGATGATTTAGAAGAGCAGATGCGACGGTTCTCCATGGCAAGTAAGAGCTGGGTCAACTTCTGGGTTTGGCACTTTCGACGGTTCTCCATGGCAGGTGCTCATTAAGCAGTTTGAGGTCGTAATATTTATGTGGTGTCTGGACCGTTATATGGAAACTGCAACTGAAAATATCATTTGGAGAGGTGGGGAAGTAGGCATTCGCATGGATCTTCAAATCTTTGAGATGGGTTATCTTTTGATTAATGTTTGATTGTTGGGTTGGAAACATTGAATGGGATGCGTTAGTTGAAATATGGATGTTATTAGTTCCTTGGATTTTGATTCTCCTGTATTAGTGGAAGGAAGACCGGATGAGTTTTCTTGGCGTGCCCCTTCTCCGAGGAAACAAACAAGGAATGGAAGAAGAAACCCATAAAACAAGGATTTTGCTACATACCAATGAGATGATCAAGCGAGAGGTAGTCGGATTGTATGGAAGAAAATAAAAAAAAAAGTAGAAAACTGGAACCTCCCTTTTTCTTCCTCCATTTCTTTTTGAGATGTGCTGGGCTGCAGCTGTTGGGATCGGCAGAAGCTCACAAATAATATGGAGACCAGAATATAACGTGGTTCGGCCAATTTAGCCTACATCCACACACACAAAGAAGAGAAATTTGTATTAAACAATAAACCAATTATTTACAATGGTTTCTCTCTTCTAATCTCTCCAAAGGACCTCACCTCCGACTCTCCTCCTCATTACAATCTTACATGTATTTATAGGAAAAAGAAATAGTGTGAACGTGAAAAAACGGTAGAACTCCGGCGGTCGACTTTCTTGAATTTTCCGGCGGCGCCTACCTTCCAGCTGCTACTGACGGTGCCTACTTCCAGAAGCCTCCAGCTTCTTCAATTTGCGTGTGTTGATTTCTAACAATCTCCCCCTCAACACCAAATGGAGGATATCCTGACACATTTTAATTCAAGGTACTTAACATGGCTATGTTTCTACATAGCTCAAGTTTTTCGTATGTGACTACCTTCGTTAGCATGTCCGCTGGATTCTCCTTTGTATGGATCTTTACAAGCTTCAACAGCTGTTGCTCCATTACTTCACGTATCCAATGATACCGAATATCGATGTGCTTTGTTCGGGAGTGGTACATCGAGTTTTTACTCAGATCAAGAGCACTTTGACTATCACAATAGATTCTGTACTCTTTTTGACTGACTCCCATTTCTTGGAGGAACCGCTTTAGCCACAACATTTCCTTTCCTGCTTCTGCTATAGCAATGTACTCTGCTTCTGTTGTAGATAAAGCCACACATTTCTGCAGTTTGGACTGCCATGATACAACTCCACCTGCAAATGTGTAAATATATTCTGATGTAGATTTTCTACCATCAAGATCACCTGCCATATCAGCATCTGTATAGCCATCCAAGACTGGGTTAGCTCCCCCGTAGCACAAGCACAACTTTGATGTACCCTTAAGGTACCTGAGAATCCACTGTACTGCTTTCCAGTGTTCTTTTCCTGGATTTGAAAGAAAACGGCTCACAACTCCAACAGCGTGAGCGATGTCAGGTCTGGTACAAACCATGGCGTACATTAAACTTCCTACTACTGAGGAGTACGGTACTGTAGCCATTTCTTGAATCTTTTCTGGTGATGAGGGACATGAGCTTTTGCTCAATTTGAAGTGATTAGCCAGTGGAGTACTGACTCGCTTTGCTTTCTCCATGTTGAACCTTCTTAGTATTTGTTCAACATACTTTTCCTGTGACAGCCATAGCTTCTTTTTCTTCTTGTCACGAGTGATCCTCATGCCCAAAATCTGCTGGGCAGGTCCTAAGTCTTTCATCTCAAAGACTTTGGAGAGATCCTTCTTTAGCTTCCTGATAATGGTTGGATCTTTTCCAATAATCAGCATGTCGTCAACATAGAGCAGTAACATCACGAAGTCACCTTCTGAAAATCTTCGGATGTAAACGCACTGATCTGCAGCAGTTTTCTTGTAGTCATGACTCATCATGAATGAGTCAAACTTCTTATACCACTGTCTGGGAGCCTGCTTCAAACCGTAAAGGCTCTTTTCCAACTTGCAGACCAAATGTTCCTTTCCAGGAACTTGGAAGCCTTCTGGCTGCTCCATGTAAATTTCCTCATCAAGGTTGCCGTGAAGAAATGTTGTCTTCACATCCATCTGTTCAAGCTCCAAGTCAAGACTTGCCACCAATCCGAGTACCACTCGAATTGAAGTCATCTTCACAACAGGTGAAAATACCTCATCAAAGTCGATTCCTTTCTTCTGCTGGAATCCTTTGATGACCAAGCGAGCTTTGTGCTTCACCTGCTTGCCATCATTTTTCATCTTGAACACCCATTTGTTTCTCAGTGCTCTCTTATCGTTTGGAAGTTCCATCAGCTCATAAGTCTGATTCTTCTGTAACGAGTTCATCTCATCCTGCATAGCCTGCATCCATTTGTTGCTATCTGGATGAGATATTGCCTCCTGGAAGTTTTCTGGCTCCCCCTGATCTGTAAGAAGAATATAATCTGATTCCGGATATCTTCGTGACGGAATCAACAATTGCCCTCTAGAGGATCTGTCCTGCTGAGGTTGATCACCTGACAACTCTGCAGTTTCTGATGGAGAAGGCAACTGCTCCCCCTGCTCAGTGGTGGTTTCTCCGTTGTCAATATCCTCTTCTTCTTCTGGGGAAACTTCCTGTCTATCTTCAGTGTTTGAAACAGACTGAAGTGGTAGTGAACTCGGAGCTGGTTCTGGAGCACTTGGAGTTGTTTGTTCTGATCCAAACATCTGGTCTTCATGGAACACTACGTCCCTGCTGCTGATGACCTTCTTCGCTTTTGGATCCCATAATCTGTATCCAAACTCTTCATCTCCATAGCCGATGAAAAAACACGGAGTAGACTTTTCATCAAGTTTCTGTCTTTTCTCCTTGGATACATAAGCAAATGCTTTGCACCCAAATACTCTTAAATGAGAATATGAAATCTTGCGGCCTGACCATACCATCTCTGGGACTTCGAACTGCAGTGGAACTGACGGTGTTCTGTTGATCAGGTAACAGACTACTCTTACTGCTTCACCCCAGAATGGCTTAGGCAACTTTTCCATACTCAGCATGCATCTGGTTCGTTCCACAATGGTCCGGTTCATCCGTTCTGCTACACCATTGTGTTGTGGGGTGTAGGGGACACTCTTCTCGTGTCTGATGCCATGTCTGGAGCAATATTCTCTGAACTCTCGAGAAGTATATTCACCTCCATTGTCTGTCCGGAGGCATTTCAGCTTCTTGCCAGTTTCTCTTTCTTTATCTACTGTAATCAATGCTTTCTTTGCAAGCATAAACACCCCTTTTTCTCCCATGTGGCCAAGTCTCCGATGCCACAAGTTTGGTGATGTATCATCTTCAGCTACATTGAGACTGCTTGCACATATCTTAGCACTTGATTTATACAAAGTGCCACAGACATGTCCCCGTGCAACAACCATTGCTCCTTTCTTCAATTTCCAAGTATTGTTGCTGAAGATGCTCTCGTAACCCTGTTGATCAAGGGTTCTTATAGAAATTAGGTTGAGTCGAAGATCGGGTACGTGCCGAACGTCATTTAGCACCATAGTACAGCCAACACTGGTTTTTATCCTGACATCTCCAATGCCCACGATCTTTGAGAAACTCGAATTTCCCATCTTGACTGTACCGAAGTCTCCTGCCTTGTAAGTACTGAAGAAATCCTTACAAGGAGTGGCATGATAGGATGCTGCTGTATCTATTACCCACTCAGCTTCCTCGCTTGAAACGTGCAAGCAAGATTCTTCACCAGCGGAAAGGAGTACACAATCTCCAGAAAGCGTCACTGCAGCTTCGCCTTCTTCGTGCTTTGACTGATTGATTGGCTGATTTTGCTCCTTCTGCAGCTTTCGGCATTCTCTTTTAAAGTGGCATTCAATACCACAATAAAAGCATTTTCCCTTCTTTCGCTGTTTACCGCGACTTTGGGATCTCCCTTTGCTTTGACTTCTGTTCCTTTCTCGACTTCTACCTCTACTATTTCTCTGATGCCTTCCTTCTGTTACAAAGGCATCTGTCTCGTCTCCTCTAATCTCCTTTCGTCTAGCCTCTTCATTAAACAAGGCGTCTATCACCATTGACATGGCGAGCTTTCCATCTGGAGCTGAATTACTAAGTGAGATCACTAGCGTTTCCCAGCTATCTGGTAGGGAACTGAGAAGTAGTAGAGACTGCTCTTCATCTCCGAGCTTAAAATCAACGGATGCAAGTTGATTTACAATATTCTAAAACTCGTTGGTGTGTGCGGCCACTGAGATGCCGCTTTTGAGTTTCAAGTTGACAAGGCGTCTCATTAGTAATGCCTTGTTCCGAGCAGTTTTTGCCTGGTACATGCTTTCCAGCTTTTTCCATAGCTGATAGGCATCCGTTTTCCTGTGCAACATGATGAAAAACACTATGGTCAATCCACTGCCGGATCTGACCAATAGTTTTCTTATTCAACTTATGCCAGTCTTTTTCCGCTACATCATCTGATTTTACGCTTTTCTCTTCAATTGGATCGAAGAGATCTTTACAATTCAGGAGATCTTCCATTCGAGGTCTCCATAGTGCGTAATTTGTAGATGTTAGCTTGATCATCGCACTTACTCTCGAGTCCTCCATTAGTTCGGCTTTAATCTTTGATTTGAGTGACCGTTTCTCAACGTTTGGAGTTGAATCTCAACAAACGGAGCTCACCGTTGCATCCGGAACGGTGGAAAACCTTGGAAACGACTCTTGTCTCGTTCCAAACCGATCAAAATTGCGCCGAAAACCTGAAAAATAAGAAAAATGGAATATTCCCCACTATTCACCGGAATATTCCCTCCGGCCACCGGAATATTCTCTCAGTTACCGGAATATTCCTGAACCAGAATATTCTTTCTAGTGACGGAATATTCTTTCCGGTGACGGAATATTCTTCCGGCGACGGAATATACCGACGGAATATTCTTTATCCGTTTGGGTACTGTAGTGGGTCGGAAACCGGGTCAAACTGGTTCGGGTCGGATCACCCGGATTTAACGGGTCGGAGGTTGTCTTCTTCACTGCGCGCGCGTGTGGCGCGTGGGTCCCGTTGCCGGTGCGTGGCCGTCGCCGAGTCGGTGCGTGTGGAGCGTGTGGCTTCGTCCGGTGTCCGTTTGAGACGAAATTTTCACCAAAATTTTCGTCTTGACCTGAGGAATCTGATGGTATCCTCCAAACTTAATTTCGATCAAGTTTAAAAATGGGCCTCTCACGAAAATTCACAAATCCGGTCTCCTACCGGCTCTGATACCACTTGTTGGGATCGGCAGAAGCTCACAAATAATATGGAGACCAGAATATAACGTGGTTCGGCCAATTTAGCCTACATCCACACACACAAAGAAGAGAAATTTGTATTAAACAATAAACCAATTATTTACAATGGTTTCTCTCTTCTAATCTCTCCAAAGGACCTCACCTCCGACTCTCCTCCTCATTACAATCTTACATGTATTTATAGGAAAAAGAAATAGTGTGAACGTGAAAAAACGGTAGAACTCCGGCGGCCGACTTTCTTGAATTTTCCGGCGGCGCCTACCTTCCAGCTGCTACTGACGGTGCCTACTTCCAGAAGCCTCCAGCTTCTTCAATTTGCGTGTGTTGATTTCTAACAGCAGCTCCTGTACTGCAGCACACCAGCAACCCAGCACATCACTTGTGTTTTTTTATTTTTATTTTTAAATCTCTTTGTTGTGCTTCTAGCTGTAGTCTCTGTGTGCTGCAGCCAATATTATTTATTTCTTCTTTTCTCATCTATTACTATCTCTTTTTTTCTTGTTTGTTTTATGGGCAATGCAAACCGCCAAACATGGAACCTTGCGAAACTAGATGAAGTCAAATAAAGATGTTTTAAAAAAAAAACTACATGAAATACCCAAAAAGGAGAGAAATCAAAATCTGGGTAGGACGTCAGATGGAGATGTTTTTTTGGTTCGATCAACATTTTCTCCATTTTCATGACCTCGAATTTTTTTGCATGCCGAATTGAACGCACGCCCTGTGAGGGAGGTTGCTGTCGTGGGTAGGAACGGCTTGCACAACCTCTCTCTCTCTCTCTCTCAAACATCTTTCTTTTCCCCATTGTCTTTTTTCTTCCTTCATTCATCTCTTCCCACTCCACGATCGATGATGCCTCTTCATCTCTATGGAAACATTACAGTAGTTTTTTGGATGAATGAAAACAAAAAGAACTAATTAGATGTTGCAATTGTGCTGCAATGAAAGTGCTACAATTTTCTTCTTTTTTTTTTTTTGTCTTTTTTTGCTTTTTCATTTTTTCCTCGAAACAGTCATTCAGTTATTTTGGGCGTGAATATTTCTTCCCCATTTTCTTTCTTCTTCTCCCATTCTTTGGGTCCCCTCTCTCTCTAAAACATTAGGGTAAGTGTAATGAAAACAAAATTAAAATGGAGAGATGGGTTTGAGATTGCGAGGAAAGTAAAGCACTACTAGATCTTTACGCAAACAAAGGCTCCATTTTCTTTTCAAAACAAAAATGGAAAGCATAATCATTTTTGTTCAAAGCTTTACACGAACGAAGATATCTTCAAGTTTACTTTTCATGGGGTTCGTGAAAAAGACAAAGAACAACTGGTTTCGTGGAGAATACGTCGAGACCATCGTGCAGAAGACACCGAGACCCACTGGTCTTGTGGAGAAGACGCCGAAGTCAACTGAGTAAGGGGATGCAAAACTGAGGCTGGCTTAGTGAGAGGAATGGAGTCTCCGTTCATGAGAGGAAGGGAATGGGGAATAGGTGGTTTGCAGTCTTCGATGAGAAGGGGCTGAAATTGAAATTCGAATAATTATTAAAACGACGTCATTTTATAAATTGTCACGTTACGCATCAGGCGGTTGTGTTTAACATTTTTTTTTTTTTGCTTTTTTTATATGTATTTTTTAACATTTAAAGTATTTTCTAAAAATATTATAAATATATAATATTATAAATAAACACTTCTTTAATTGGATTACTTAGAAAAGTAATTGCCTCCAATTCATTTTGTGGTATACAAGTTTGTTGAGGGGCCCCTAGACTTTTAACCGTCTTCTATTTGCATGTGATAGTCTCATTTTCTGCTCTACTAAGGTTGAATCAAACCACATATTACTCAAGATCTTGAAACAATATGAAGAGACTTCTAGTCAATTGATGAACCAAGACAAAACTGCCATAGTGTTCAGGCAAAATACAGAAGCTTCTACTAAGAGATCTATTATGAAATTGTGGGGAAATGTACAACTGTAACACTATGACAAATACTTAAGCCTACCACCATTGATTGGCAAATCTAATTTGAATGATTTTGTTGAGATTAGACATAATGTATGATTAAAGCTGCAAAGATGGATAGGAAGTATGTTTTTTTTTTAAGGGGAAGAGAGGTGTTATCAAAGGCTGTGGCATTAACAATTCCATCTTATGCCAGAAATTGTTTTAAACTCCCTCAAAAGTTATGTGCCAACTTTGAGAATATGATAGCTAGTTACTAGTGGGGATAAAAAAAAAAAAGGATGAAACAAAGATTTATTGGGTAAGCTGGCATAATTTATACAAACCAAAATTGTTGGTGGTTTAGGTTTTAAGGACTTATCAACTTTTAACTTGGCTATGCTAGCTAAGTAGAGATAGATATTATTGTACAATAAGAGAAATTTGTTTTACAAGGTTTACAATGCCAAGTACTTCCCTAACTCTAATCTAATTTAGGCTCCTCTTGATGGTTCTCCATCCTCTACTTGGAGGGTGATATGAGAAGCAAAAAACTTGCTACTTAAGGGTGGAAGATGGAGTGTGGGAATAGTAGAAGTATATACATTATAAGGGACCCTTGGTTTCCTGGTTTTCAAGATCCAAGTGAGGAACTTTCAGTAAATGACAACCACTATAGTAGTGCTCAATCTATACTGGATGACAAAGTTTCTTCTCTAATTGACTGCAACACACAGTGGTGGAATCTATCAAAGATTATGTCTCTTTTCAATCCAAAACTTGCTAAAGCAATTCTGAAGATTCATCATAGTTTCTCCTATGAACCTGATAAATGGATCTAGGAGCATGAAAGGAGTGGAATCTTTGGTGTTCACAATGCATATTGATTTTTAAAAGGGTTATCTGATACTAATGCAGGGGAGACTTCTTCTGGAGCACATGCTAAGAAATTTTGGAAGATTTTCTGGAAACTAAACATTCCTCACAAAGCAAGAATTTTTGCATGGAGAGTATGCAAATAAATTCTCCTCACAAAGTCTAATCTAATTAACAAAAGGGTCTTGATAGATGGATCTTGCCGTCTTTGTAATCATTTAAATGAAAATTTGATACATACTTTATTGTTCTGTCCTTATATACATGCATCACGTTTGAGTAAGTAAAATTTGCAGTTTTGCAGAATGTGGAGTCCCTCAAATCTTTTTATGTTAACTACTATGGAGATCCATAGTACAGCTTCTATCAAGGGCCCACTAGATTTTATCCTCATAGAATGGGGGTTTTGGTATAGAAGTAATTAGATTGTTCATGAAAATGTTAATCTGCTCCTCAAAAGTTTTAAACTATGCTTTTTCTATGAAGCAACCTACTAGAATGGAGCCCCATCCACCAGAATGGTTTAAACTTAAATTTGATGGAACACTTTTCTTTGATTGCAATAAAACTGAATTTGGAGCTATACTTCGCAACTCAAATGGTGATGTTGTCATGGCTCTTAGCAGAGTTGAAGAAGAAGTCTTACAACCAGAAAATGTGAAACCTATGGCAGTATTGAGAGTCATGCAAACCATCCTTGACACTGGTATTCACAACCTAATTGTTGAAAGTGACTATTTTAATCTTGTGGAAGAGATTATTAGTACAACCGAGTCTCATATAGCTATGCAAACTGTGATTGTTGAAGTTAGAAGGCTTATGCAAAGATTCATCAAATGCAAGCTCCAATATTTGCCCCCATATATCTAATGAAGCTGCATATGATCTTGCAAGGCATGCACGGTCAATTTCTGACATGCAATTGTTGTGGAAAGTGATGCCTTGTTTTATTTACAATGTTGTTTATATTGATACTCTCTCTTAAGTCTTAAGTCTTAAGTCTTAAGTCTTAATGACTTAAGACTTAAGACTTAAGACTTAAGGCCCTTTTGGCCTTTTTGTAATGAAGACTATTTTTTTATATAATAAAAATTATTAAGTCAATAAAAAAAATTAAAACGTTAAATAAAAAATTGAAGCGCACCGAGAGATAAATTTGGGTGTTGAAGTATCATTTTTCTACCAAATGGAGAGAGAGGCTCAGGTGTCTTAGACTCTTAAAACCCATTTAAAAAGTGATACCTACATTGATCGTAAAGGCAGGACAACCCTAGAACACGTACGTATTTTGCTCTCTCCTTTGTTCCTCTCTCTCTCTCTCTCTCTGCGTTTGTCGCAAGCACTCACCCTTCTCAGCTATCCATTTCTTTGAATTTACTTCATTTTTCATCCTTTCATTTTCTTCGCTATCGCTCCAACCATCAATTCTCTCTTTCCGCCGCCACCCCAGGTAAGCTCTCTTTCTGTGTCCATTTCTCTGTTTATGCATTTGTTAATGCACATATACATATGAAGACACACAAACATACACACACACACACAATAGACGTGTGTGCGCGTGCGATTTTAAGTAATTAGGGCTTTCTTGACGTTGATTTAGATTATTTTCCTTATTTCAATGATAAACTTCACCTGTTTTACTGGCGGAAGTCTTGCTAGAACAGATCTGATTCCGTAAGCTTTGATTCTTGGTTTTGCGGTTGTTAGGGTATCTGGAGTCCTGGTTCTTGTTCTAGTGAATCCAATTATTTGCAAGGAAAGAACAAATCTTCGATGGGTCGAAAGAAGCCGACCGCTCGTGGGGACGACGAGAACGCCCCTGCTGCCGTGTCGAAATCGAAGAAGAAGGCTGTCGTTATTGAAGACGACGAATACTCCATCGGAGTTGAGCTGTCCGAGGAGCCAGAGGTTCAAGAGAATGTTGTAATTACTGGGAAGAAGAAGGGTAAGAGGGGGGCCGCAAAAGCTGCAAAGCCCAGGGACGATGAGGATGAAGATATTGAAAATGAGGAGGACGAAGTTTCCGAGATAGTGTTCACTGGGAAGAAGAAAGGAAAGTCGAAGAAGGGCGGTGGGAACAGTGTGTTTAGCGCTTCTGGTTTCGGGTTGTTGGGAGAGGATGATGATGAGGGGGAAGATGGACAATCCGGAAAAAATGGTGATAAAGATAGTGAGGATGATGATGATGATGATGATGAAGAACTGGTCAGCTTTTCGGGGAAGAAGAAGAAGAAGAAGAAGGCGTCCAAGGACTCAAATAAGAGTGGTGGTAGTTTGTTTAATGCATCAGCGTTTGATGCTATTGATGATGATGTTGATAATCTGGATGAATATGAAGGTGAGGAGGTGGATAATTCTGTGGGAGAGACTAAGATCAAGGATGTAGATGATGAGGATGAGCAGGTAATTGCTTTTACAGGGAAGAAAAAGAAGTCATCAAAAGGTAAAGGTGGAAACAAAGGTGGTGGTGGTGGTGGTAGCGTGTTTGCGGCTTCTGGTTTTGATGGGCTTGATGATGGGGATGAGGAGAGGGGTGAGAAAAGAGAAGAGGATGAAGATGTTGCTCTGAATACTTTCGTAGGTAAGAAAAAGAAGTCTTCAAAGAAGACTGGTGGTAGTTTCTTGAGTGTTGCGTCGGCTGATGAGGAGAATGATGAAGATGCTTCTGCCTCTGGGGTTACCAGAGCTGATGATGATGCTGTTGGGGATGAAGATGTCTCAGCATTTGCATTTACGGGTAAGAAGAAGTCTTCAAAGAAAAAGAATAATAGTGCTTCTACCGAACTGGGAGAAGAATCTGAAGTTAGGGATGTTGGTGAACCTGAACAACCAAGGGCGGGAACTATTAATGTGGAAGCTGGTAATTCTAAAGTTAACAAAAGTGAAGAGGTGAAGGAAACTTCTAAAAACAAAAAGAAAAAGAAGAAGAGTGGAAGGACAGCTGAAGAGGAGGATGATTTGGATAAGATTCTTGCAGAGCTCAGTCTGGGGCCTCCTATATCAAAGTCGGCTGCTCCTCCACAAGAGGAGAAAATTGAGGTTCAGTCTGAATCAGTTGCTTTAGCTGAAGAGAAGGAAGGTGAAGAAGGGATTGTGGAGTCTGCTGCTGCAAAGAAGAAGAAGAAGAAGAAGGAGAAGGAAAAGGAGAAGAAGGCAGCAATCGTTTCAGAGGTGAAGGATGAAAAGCTGGATGAAACTACTACTGAATTGACAGAGCCAAGAAAAAACGAAGCTAAGAGTAGAGCTGCAGACAAGAAAGTGCCAAAACATGTTAGAGAGATGCAAGAAGCACTTGCTCGTAGGAAAGAGGCTGAAGAGAGGAAGAAAAGGGAAGAAGAGGAAAGGTTAAGGAAGGAAGAGGAGGAGCGGCGAAAGCAGGAAGAACTTGAGAGGCTAGCGGAGGAAGCTAAGCGCAGAAAGAAAGAAAAGGAAAAAGAGAAATTGCAGAGAAAAAAAGCAGAAGGAAAACTTTTGACCACGAGGCAGCGGGAAGAAGCGAGAAGGTTGGAAGCAATGAGGAACCAGATACTTGCTAATGCAGGGGTGTTTCCCCCTTCTACAGACACCGTTGCACAAACTAAACTTCCCAAGTATCAGAATAAGAAGAAACCAACTCACCATCAAACAAATGGCGCTGACCCTGATAAGGCAGTGGAAAATGTTGAAGTGACAGAAGAACCACAAGAGACTCTGACCAAGATGGATAGCATAGATTCCGAGAAACTTGATGAGGAGTCAATAGATGTGGAGGAGAAATCTGAAGTGGCTGAGACTGTCGAAGAGAATGGAATGGAAGATGATGATGATGATGAGGATGAATGGGATGCAAAGAGCTGGGATGATGTTGCTGTTAATATATCTATTAAAAGTGATTTTGCTGATGAAGAGGCTGAGCCAGAATCAATGGTTAAAAAAGTGAAAGGTACTATTCCAAATTCTCACATTGCCGGTAAGGTTTATGTTTATGTTTGTGTTTATGATGTTTTCTACTTGCTTTCGTGCACATTTCTACATTCACCTGCAATAGTATGTTGACAGATAGGATTTTCAAAATTTGGACAGGTGCAGTTTTGTGGTTGGTATTTTCTGTTTTCTTTTTCCTCCATGGGCAGAGCCCTAAACCCTATACCTATAAAAATATAATAGCAATGCAGCATTCAAGGCTATATTCTGCACAATTGGCTTGTATATACTTGTGAAGTTTTGTTAGACTATCAGCGAGAAATAAATAATTAAATAAAAACTTGACTTGTAAAACAAAAAAAACATTCTTGTGAAATAACATTTACGAAAAAAAAGAATCAAGAAGTTTATGACTATAGTAATGAGTTGAGCAACATTTAGCGTTATATGTCCTGGGACATCAGTGAAGATGAAATTAGCAAGTCCAACCCAGCCTGTGTTTGGCATTTTATTTATTTTTATGGACTTCAAAATCTCTATGGTCCCTAAAAAGAAAATCTCTATAGCTATTGTTAATAGAAGCTTTGGCATTCCTTTGTACTACTTCTTGTGCAGTGTTCTATATACTTTTCCATATAAAGAAGAAAAGAAAGTGTTAATACATGCATTTTTATATTTAATGTTTGTCTTGTTATGGTGGTTCTTGTAAATTTGGAGTAACTGGAAGATGTCCTATTACGGGTTCACTCTCTCTCTCTCTCTCCCTCTCTCTCTCTTTTTGTGTTTGAACTATGTTGTCTTAGATCTAAATAGCTAGTGCCAAATGAGACAGGAATTTATGGTCCTACTTTCCAGACATATTTGCTTTGTGCACAAGTAGGAAGTTAAAATTGAATTGCAGCATTGAATTGCCTAAAATTTCTCAGCATAGCATATTTCTCTTGTACAATTTACACTGCCAAAATAGAAATTAAAAGTTGACATATTAATTGAATCGTGGGTTATGAATATATCTCTGAATTTGGAAGATCTAGTGCTAGAAATATTTCATGGGATTGACTTATAAAAAAAAAAGAATTATTTAATTGGATTGCTAGGAATTGCTGTGCTAAGGTATGTTGTCTTTGGAGTAAAGTTTCTTTCTTTATCTTTTCATTTGTCATACCTCTGTCTACCAATTGTTTTTCTTGGGTTTTTTAATCTACAGCACCTCCTGCAACTTCCAAGCCAGCAGTTGCTGCTAAGAAGACCACTCCTTCCCAGCCAATAGCATCTCCAAATCTTGAGAACAAGAAAAAACAGGAGGCTGAAGTTTTGGACAAAAATAAGAAAAAAGACGTCTCCTTGAAAAAAGAAGCTCCAAGTTCAGATGCTACCTCCAAACCAAGTGAAGATAACCTTCGTTCCCCAATTTGCTGCATCATGGGTCATGTCGATACTGGTAAAACCAAGTTGCTGGATTGTATCCGGGGTACTAATGTTCAGGAAGGTGAAGCTGGAGGTATCACTCAACAAATTGGTGCAACCTATTTTCCTGCCGAGAACATACGTGAGAGAACCAAGGAACTGAAAGCTGATGCTAAGCTGAAGGTCCCAGGTCTACTGGTTATTGATACCCCGGGGCATGAGTCATTTACTAATTTAAGGTCACGGGGTTCAGGTTTATGTGATATTGCAATTTTGGTTGTCGACATTATGCATGGCTTGGAGCCACAAACAATAGAATCGCTTAACCTTTTAAAAATGAGGAATACGGAATTCATTATTGCATTGAATAAGGTGAGGTTCGTTATGTAATTTGCAATTGGTGTAGGTATCCCCTCTCTTCTTGTTGATGTTTATTTTTCTTCTATTCTTTTTCCATTTCTGCAGGTGGACAGGCTCTATGGCTGGAAGACATGTCGCAATGCACCAATTGTAAAGACCATGAAGCAACAATCTAAGGATGTACAAAATGAATTCAATATGAGGGTCACTCAGGTTTTGTACATTTTTCCATTTCTCTTTTCTTCATTCTTGTTAGTTTGGCTCATTATACCACATTAATGTTGTTTCTTTCTTTTATTTTTTTTAATGTCAGATTGTAACTCAGTTCAAGGAGCAAGGCTTAAATACTGAATTGTATTATAAAAATAAGGAAATGGGGGAAACTTTTAGCATTGTTCCTACAAGTGCTATTAGGTACTTCTTGTGGGCTTTAGTCTTGTATTGACATAAAATTCGAGGCATTTCAGCTGCAATTTTTTTTTTTTTGGGATAAGTTTTCAGCTGCAAAACTTCTTAAGTTGTTGTCCTCATAGTTTGTCTTTGTGGGTAATACAGTGGTGAAGGCATCCCAGATTTGTTACTATTATTGGTTCAATGGACTCAGAAAACTATGGTTGAGAAACTTACATTTAGCAATGAAGTGCAGGTGTGCAATCATCTCACATAGTTTCATTTTCTCGAGCCGTTCATGATAGTAGTGTGGAAATCTGATTGTGGGTAAATTGTGCTCCAGTGTACCGTGTTGGAAGTCAAGGTCATTGAAGGCCTTGGGACAACTATTGATGTTGTATTAGTCAATGGAGTGCTTCATGAAGGAGATCAAATAGTTGTTTGTGGCATGCAGGCAAGCACCTAAAAAACTTGTTTCCGCTTGATATTATGCTAGCTTTCAAATTCATACAAATTTATTTCATGTTTTAGGGACCAATTGTTGCCACAATTCGAGCTTTATTGACACCCCATCCAATGAAGGAACTTCGAGTTAAGGTATGTTCTCTGTTTTGGCATCTTGATTTTGTTTTGTAGTTTTTGAGTAGGAAAAATAGACCTTTAGCTGATATGTTTGCACATCTTCTCTTCTGAAGTTGTGCTCATACCAAGCCCCCCTTCTCTTCTGAAGTTTGTGTTGATTTAGTGAAATAGTTTCAAGTGTTTTTTAAAGTAGTCTGTATCTGCCAAGTCTTAGGTCAGGTGATTTATCCAAAAAGAAAAAGATCAAAGTTCCACATTGGGTGGGAGAATTGTGATGGAGGTGCATTAGCATGGTATATATGTGTATCAAGTACAAGTCCTACATTGGCTCTTTACTAGATAGAGACAGGATTTATAATGATTCCTAGTAGCTCCAATTTTAACCTTGACTTAGTCTTTTTGAATTGCAAGTGCCGATGAGAGAAGTTTCCTTGGATCTTTACTGTTTATTTATATTCTTTTTAGTTTTATGTAATCTGTAAATTTAAGTTAGGTTGCGTTTGTCGGGCCTTGGTATAAGTTATGCTGCTTTAAATGGAAACACTGTTGTGGTTTCAGGGGACTTATCTGCATCATAAGGAAATCAAGGCTGCAATGGGTATCAAAATTAGTGCACAGGTATGTTTGCACATCTTGAAGTCAAGGCCAATACATACTAATTCTGCTTGCGCAACTAATGTAAATGTGTTGGTTCTTTTGAAGGAAGTTCCTGATTTCTCGTGTTTATTTTAATGCAGGGCCTTGAGCATGCTATTGCTGGCACTGGTCTTTATGTTGTAGGGCCAGGTGATGATTTAGAGGATGTTAAGGAAGCAACCATGGAAGATATCAATTCAGTCATGAGCAGGATTGACAGGAGTGGTGAGGGAGTTTATGTACAAGCATCTACCTTAGGCTCATTGGAAGCGTTGCTAGAGTTTTTGAAGTCCCCAGCTGTAAACATTCCAGTTAGTGGCATAGGCATAGGGCCAGTACATAAAAAGGATGTCATGAAGGCCAGTGTAATGCTTGAAAAGAAAAGGGAATATGCTACTATCTTGGCCTTTGACATCAAAATTATGCCGGATGCTGAGGAACTTGCAAAGGACTTGGGTGTTACTATTTTTCAGGCTGATATCATTTATCACTTGTTCGATCAATTTAAGGCCTATATTGACAATCTTAAGGAGGAAAAGAAGAAGGAGTCTGCTGATGATGCAGTCTTCCCGTGTGTGCTAAAAATATTACCAAACTGCATTTTCAACAAGAAGGATCCAATTGTACTGGGGGTTGATATACTTGAAGGCATTGCTAAGGTAATTATTTTCCAGCTGATTTGGCTTATTTTATCTTTTTGAGGGAGATTATAGTGTTTGTGTAGTATCATTGTTTGTCAGAATTTGTTGAGAGGGATTTTTTGTTTTGTCAATTTTGAGATGGGGGATGGTCAAAGGCTAGATTTTGGTATGATGCTTGGTGTGGAGATTGGTCTCTAAAAATTTCTGGATTTTTTTGTTTATAATTTCTACTTGTAAGGAGGCTTTGCTTTGCAGAACTTGTGCAGATTCCTGACAATAGACCATGGTGGAACATTACATTTACTTTATCAGATCAGCACATGATTGAGATACTAGGGCAATCTATTCTTTGTGTGCATCAAGTGTGTTCTTTTAGGGTGAGAGGAGGGGTACAATGAATACGGTGGTTTCCCTTTAAAAAAGGGACTTCCGAAGGCAAATCCTTCAACCATTCGCCCAACCCCAGGTTGGAGGTTCATTCCCTTTGAAGGGCATATGGGGGCATAAAGCTCCTTCAAGGGTAATATTCTTTGGGTGGTTGCCTGTTTGTAACCTTTGGGAAGATTCATTCGGTGTATAATATTAAGAGGGAGAGGGGTTATAAAAATAGATTTGTGGTGTATGTCCTAGTAGAGCAGGAAACCATCGAGTACATTTTGCTTCACTGTGAATTGGTTAAAGAGTACATGGATATTACTTATAAAGAAAAGTTATATGGGTATTAATCTTTCATCTTTTTGGATTTGAGTGGGTTATGCACCATTGTGTGGTGGTGGAGTTGTAGGCTTGTTGACTAAGCTCTTTGGGAAGTGATGATAAGATATACATTATTTATTAGTAAAAGATTATATTAATAATACCCATCATTGTGTGCTATCCCATGTCATAAGGTCAATTCCCCCTAGATCAAATACGATTTAAGTGAGAGGCCACGGCGGTGGGTTGCTGTGCTAGTCTCCCTAGGAGTTTAGGTTCCATGGTTGAGTCCTAAAAAGGCTCTGCCATGGGGTAGTTCCCCGTTATAAAAAAAATTATATTAATAAGAATAGGCATGGTCCAACTATATAGGAAGCATACAAGAGGTGACACCTAAGAAGAGAAAGAAATAGAAATAAGAAAATCATGGAAATCTAACTAATCCAAAAAAAAAAAAAAAGAATCCTGAAAATCTAGCCCATAGGAATAATGTATTAACAAAGAACAATCTAAGCTCCTCTGGTGAGTGTTCCCTATCTTCAAATTCTGATAATTTCATTCCTTTCATATGCACCATAAAATACAGTGTAATCTCCTCAATGGTAATATTGAAGTTTAGAGGAGGTTCCTTTGTATTTAATGTGGTGTATTTGACGAGCTCAATGTGAGAATCTTTGAGGATGGTCAGAGGATGGTGTTAAGAGTTTAAAGTCAATATGCACGACTCCCTTCATAGTTGGATGCTGGCTGCCCACAACAGCTCTTGATTTGTGAGTGTTTTGGTTTATGGACTCTTTAAGGTTTCCCTACTATTCAGTAGGGTGTTTCTCTTGTATATTTTCTGTGTGCATGGGATGTGTACCTTTGTGATATCAATAAGATTGAATTAGTTTTCAAGGAGGAGTTTATCCCTTGAAAAGAAGGAAAGCGGGAGATGGTAAAGTTCTAACATGTTTCTGAATAGTCTAGGTTCAAGATCTTGCTGATCAAGTAGCATAACTTTTGAGAAGTATTCTTCAATTTTATGCAAGAAACTTCTATTTATCATCCTTTTACCATCATCCTCTCAACATCCCTTGGTGTGGCACCATATGATTGGTCCATAAGTGGAACATAACAAATAGTCTCCAATCATTTTATGTCACATCATAAGATGGTGAGAGGATAGTGTTGAAAGAGATGGTGAGAAGCATTACTCTTCTTGCATTGTTGTTTATCTTAATACTGTGTTGAAGGTTTGAACTTATTTTAACGTGCCTCTCTAACAGCTCCAGAATTAAGCTATATCTTCCATTTTTTTTTTGTCTTGAATTGAGGTTGGGATACACCATCTTTTCTATCTAGTTTTTGGACTGAGGCCACCTTACTGTTCTTGATCTTTTGCCTTGATTTATGGCTTATTGATCGCCACAAATATCTTGTATGGCACGGAATTCCTTTTCTTGATCATTTTGTATGGCACAGAATGCCTGAGTGGTCTTGAGGCCAATGAATGCCAATCCTGACATTTCTCTACCATGTCAGCTTTAATGGATAATGCTTGACCTAGTTAAGTCTTTTCTCTTCTATACCATCTTATGTGCTTGGGCTTTGCCTACTCTAATAATACAATTGTTTACTTATAAAAAAAAAAGCTTTAATGGATAATGCTTATTATCAGATTCCCCTAGAGTTTGTGGTACGTGGAAGTATACCACAGACTTATCAAAGAAGTTTGTGGTACACGGAAGTATATTTGGTTTATACTTTTATGCACATCTTAGAAGGAATGTTTTGTGGGATGAGATGGTGGGACTTTGCAGTTGGTCGTATCTCCCATGGTGCTTTGGCGGAATGTCACTTGGTTTCCATGTGAACGAGAAGGGGCCTCCCAGATTTCAAAAGCCATGTCTGATTTTTCAGATATTATTTCTGAGTTGCAATTGATAGATTTCCCTTGGTGGGAGGGGAACATACTTGGTCAAATGGAAGTGTAATGTCTCGGTTGGATAGATTTCTTATTTCTAATTCTTGGGAAGCCTTATTTGTCTCAGATCACCATCCAATTCTTTTGGATTGTGAGGGCTTTGTAAGTAGGAAAAGGTATTTTAAATTTGAAAATATGTAGTTTAAGGATGAGGGCTTTGTGGAAAGGGTTAGGATGTGGTGGGCCTCTTATAATATTTCTGGTACCCTTAACTTTTTTTCTCAGGAAAACTCAAAGCATTGAAAAAAGATTTAAAAAGCTGGAACGCTGAGTCTTTTGGCAATATTGCAAGGAAAAAAAATAGCTTATGGAGCAGTTGCAATTTCTAGATGATATGGACTTTGCAAGAGATCTTTCTGATGAAGTAAAAGAGAAGAAAAAAGAGGTGAGTGCAGAATTGGAAAGACTTTCTCTTTTGGAGGAAATATCGTGGAGGCAAAAATCTCGAATTCTTTGGTTGAAGGAAGGCGATAACTGTGAAATTTTTCCATAAAATGGAAAATTCTCACGGCAAACTAAGATCGAAAATCTTGATGTGGTTAGAGGCATGACCAAAGATAAGGCCCCAGGTCCAAATGACTTCTCCATGGCCTTTTCTCAAGTATGTTGGGACATTGTGAAAGAAGACTTTATGAATGTTTTTGGCGAATTTCATTCATTCCAGAAATTTGAGAAAAGTCTCAATAATACTTTTATTGCTCTCATCCCTAAAATGGTGGGTTCAGTGGAGATGAGGGATTTTCACCCTATAAGCTTAGTAAGTGGGTCTATAAAATCATTATTAAGGTGCTGGCAAATTGCATTAGTGTGGTTATGGACAAGATCATATCTAAACCACAAAATGCATTTGTTAAGGGAAGACAAATACTTGACTCTGTATTAATTGCTAATGAATGTTTGGAAAGTAGAATTTGAATGGGCAGATCTGGTGTTTTAGTTAAACATGGAAAAAGCTTTCAATCATGTTAATTGAGATTTCCTTATCTACATCCTTGAGAGGTTTGGCTTTGGCAAGAAGTGGTCTTCTTGGATTAGACATTGTATTTCGACATCCAGATTTTTGATCTTAGTGAATGGAAATCCGGTTGGTTTTTTCAATAGTTCTTGGGGTTTGAGACAAGGTGACCCCGTAATGCCTTTTCTTTTTGTTCTTGTGATGGATGCATTGAGTCCTATGCTTGATGCAGTTGTTGGTGGATTTCTTTCGGGTTTCATGGTGGGTGATGAGTCCTGAGAAAGCATTTCAGTTTCACATTTGCTTTTTGCAGAGGACACTTCAATTCTTTGCGATATCAATCAAGCTTATCTCCGTGCTTTGAGAGCAGTTCTATTTTGTTTTGAAGCAGTTTCTGATTTAAGAATAAATTTCTTCAAGTCTGAATTGTTTCCGTTGGAAAGGTTAGCAATATCCTGGATTTGGCCAATATTTTTGGATGTTAGATTGCTTCATTACAAATGAGATATCTTGGTCTTCCTTTGGGTGCCCCGCAGTTTCTATTTGGAAAGGGGTAATTGAGAAGATTAGGAGGAGGTTAGCAGGTTGAAAAAAATTATATTGGTCAAAAGGAGGTAGGGTTACTTTGATGAAGAGTACTTTGTCCAACCTTCCTACTTATTCTCTCTTTTTCCTTGACCGTTGGGGTTGCTAAAAATATTGAAAGGATCTATAAGAATTTTCTGTGGGATGGAATTGGGGAGGAAAGAAAATTTTATTTAGTGAGGTGGAATAAGGTCTGGCATCTAATGGAGGTTTGGGAGTGCGGAATATAAGATTTTTTTTTTTTCGATAGGTAATCATAGAAATCTCATTAATAGAAAAAAGCTAAGCCCAAGTACACATGTAGTGTATGTGAGAAAACCTTAGCTCGTGGTTACAAAAGAGAGAAGAAAGTCATGAACATTAAGTCCATTACAAGGTATGGTTTCCGCCCATGAAAGCAAAGACTTATAGAAGAAACTTAGAAGTTCCTTTGTTGTTCTCTCGCAATCATTGAAATTCCTAGCATCTCTCTCCCTCCAGATACACCAATACATGTAAATGGGAACCATATGCCAAATGGTCGCCACCTGTGAGTTGCCCGAGAGGCCTCACCAACTTGCCAAGAAGTCCACCAAGCAGAGAGGCATGACTCATGATAAGCCATGTCGCGTGAAAAAATCATCCCACATATTTTTGGCCTCCTCACAATGAAGTAGTAGGTGATCAACAGACTTCCCTTGCTTTCTGCACATACAACACCAGTCAATCACTATTACTCGGTGTTTCCTCAAATTATCAGTTGTGGATCTTGTTCAATGCTGCTGTCCACACAAAAAAGAACCGCTCTTGAAGGAGCTTTTATCTTCCAAATGCTCTTCCACAGGAAACTGGGCAATCTAGGACTAGATAGGGCTTGGTAAAAAGAGCTGACTGAGAAGACACATTTCTTTGAATGAATCCAATGCAACTTATTCCTGGTGCCCCCTTGGAATTCTTAAGGAATGCAATCTTGGGCATCCCTCGTAAAATCAATATTCCATTGAGGAAGGCCATATGAAAGGACCACAAGATCAGCAATCGTTGCATCCTTTTTTTCTTGTGAGCTCAAAAATAGTGGGAAAAGTGTCTTATTGGGAAATGGTTTTGGAGATTTAATAGTGAGAGCAACGCTTTATGGAAGAATATTGTGGAAGTTAAATACGGGAGGATGCGGGGCAGCTGTTCTATGAATGAAGTTAAAGGGGCATTTTGGATGGGTTTGTGGAAGACTTACCTAATTGGGATGGGGGATTATGTCAAGCATACTAATCCTAAGGTGGGAAAAGGAACAAACATCTACTTCTGGCATGACATTTGGTGTGGGGATTCTCCCCTTAAGATCATTTTCCCAAATCTTTTTGAGATTGCTAAAGATAAATGGGCTGCAGTGGCTGATTTTGTCCATTTTTCTAGTAACTCAATTTGCTGGAATGTGAAGTTCTCTAGAGATGTGCAGGATTGGGAAGTTTGAGAAGTTTGTGAAGTTTCATATTTATTTACAAGACCATATGAGTTGAAACCTGATCTAAACAAGGACAGTTGTGGGCGCTTACAGTTAATCACAAATTCTCAGTGACATCTTTCTACAAGGCATTAACCAATCATGAGGGCAATATGATTTTCCTTGAGAAAGTATTTGGAAAGTTGAGGTGCCTAGTAAAGTTGCTTTTTTTTGTTGGTTGGTGTCCTTGGGGAAAGTTTTAACCTCTGACAACTTGAGAAAAAGAGGTTTTCAGGTGGTTGATTGTTGTTTCTTGTGTAAGAAGGATGGCGAATCAATTGATCATATTTTCCTTCATTGCGAGTTGGCAACTTCGTTGTGTATCGAGATTTTTCTCTTGGGTTGGTATTTCCTGGGTGATGCCATTACATGTGGATTTTCTTGCTTGCTGGCCAGGTTTTGAGGGGAGAAGTAATTTCTCTACTGCAATAAAGATGATTCCACCATGCCTCTTCTGGTGCTTATGGTTAGAAAGGAACAGGAGATGCTTTGATAACAGTGAATGATCTCCAGGGGATTTAAGGGATTTCTTTCTTGGCACCCTTGTTTTTGGGTGAAGAATCTTGTTAGGAATGTGGGTCTGATTGTAACATTTTGCTGTAGTTTTCTGTTTTAGTCAGTAAATAGGTGTTTTCACTTGTATACTACCTGTTTATTTGGGTTATGCCTATTTACTTGGAATAAAATTTCTTTTATTAATTATCAATTTTTTTTATGCACATCTGATATCGTCTGCTTTCTGCACAGGTTGGTACTCCGATTTGTATTCCACAGCAGGATTTCATTGATATTGGACGAATTGCATCCATTGAAAATAATCATAAACCTGTGGATATTGCAAAGAAGGGGCAGAAGGTTGCAATAAAGGTAGATACTTGTGATGCAGTATTGAATGCTTTATCAATTTATTTTAGAGGGTGCTTGTCTTTCCTATAGAATTAAATGGATTCACCAGGTTTCATGAAACAGTTGAACACAAGGGCAGGTAGAAAGAAGTATAAAAATCCAAGTAATTGAAAGATAAATAGTTTTATGGTACTTAATTGGCATCCTTCATGAAACTTAGTTAAAATTGATACTTAGCATCAAGTTTCTTTAGCTTTGAAAATAGGTGGTTCGATTTAATTGGGTAATTTGATAGTCTAACCATCCATAAGTTGTGCATATCCCTAACGCTTATTTTTTGTTTTTTGTTATTGCAGTATTGTTAATATTGTTGTTTATGTTTTCACTAGGCACATACTGTTTGCGATGAAATTCACACATTATAAATAGTATGCCATCTCCCATCTTTAAGACTTGTGTTCGGTAACAACTAGCTTGACCAGCCTCTTTTTGTCTGTTATTTTCCAAGGGAAAAGGATATCTGAAGGCATACGTCTGAACTCTAGTTGGAATTTTAGCCACCAAGAGAACTTGTTTTGCTATATCGAGCCAACTTAATTGGAAGTTGGCTTATTGTTTCCTTTTCTTTGTGCGTTTACAGATACTTGGCACAAATTCTGAGGAGCAGCAAAAGATGTTTGGTAGGCACTTTGAGCTCGATGATGAGCTTGTCAGCCACATCTCACGAAAATCAATTGATGTACTTAAAGCTAATTACCGGGTAAGTGATCAAATCTAACAGATGGGTGTATGCTAATCCAATCGGCTAGCTAACCCTAGTGGGGGTCTGGTTGGATTGCTCATTTCATTCGAGCACCCCATATATTCACTCAATTTGCTATGCTTGATGGATTTACAATTAGTGCCCATCTGTAACTTTGAAATATGCAGGATGATCTGTCAATTGAGGAGTGGAAGCTGGTTGTGAAATTGAAGACTCTTTTCAAGATACAATGATGATGCATCACTAAGAGTAGCTTTTCAAGAACAAAGGAGCTCCGCCAACTGGTTTGTTTCGTGCAAAGATGCGAAAAGAATTTGGTGGAAAAGAGGTATTGGTCCATCTTGTGGCCACTCGGTTGACACAAGGGCAGAAGATCTCAGAAGATCTATCAACTGGTTTATGTGAAAGGGAAGGTGGTGCAAGGTTGTACTGTTTGTCTTACAGCCTTTGTCCAAAAGTCACCACTGGATTGGTCTGGTTTTTGTGAAATAATGTTGATGTTAAATTTTTTTTTGAGTGGTATAAGAAAGGGTTTTTTTTTTCGGGTAAAAGCAGGCAATTGCGGGAATGTAATCTGGGATTGTGGTTATATTAATAGAGGTGTCAACTGTAGGTCTGACACCAAAATACCAAATTCAATTTAATAAGTCTTCACTGAGAAGTATCACAAGTTATCATCGTAGACATCCTTTTCAGTGATCTTGTACGCCCTTAAAAAAGCTAATCCCTACCTACATCACCGATTGAGATATGATAATGTGACCTTAATTACCCCTAGACTCTATCCTCGAAGAAGTTATGCTTTTGTCCTTTTGAGTGAGTCCTTTGTTGATATCTAGTTTTCAATATTGCCGGCTTAAAGGTGTGAGATACCTTCCTTTGGTTCTAGTCAATTATGGGAATTTAAGGTCTCCTATTTCACTTCACTTGGGTTTTTGACTTTTATGTATTTTTTTTTATGTATATAATTAATAATTCTATTTTTTTTTATAAGTGTTACAGACATAAATAGATTATATAAAAGTAAAGTTATTATGAATAAACTAATGTTGTTTCATGTGATTTATTAGATTTAATTTACAATTAATTTTTTTTACAATATTACAGTGCACTTCAAACTACGTCAGATTGTTTCTCTTTTTATACGATCTTATGTAAGAGATCTTTACATGATAATATATTGAGGAGACCTTTCATCTGGATGGGTTCAAAAGGGTAATGTGCCATGTAGGCACTTTAGGAAAATAAACTTCGAACCTGCATCCTGTTGATTCTCTCGATTCATCGAGAATCTAAGTTTTACGTAAGTATCCTCAGCAGCTAAATGGAAAATATAATTTTAAAAAAATTATAAATTTCAGTAGAAAATACAATTAAATGGAAAATATAATTGTTTGCAGAAATGATTTACTGAAGAAAACTGATGGACATAAATCCAGCAAAGAATTTGAAAGCATAAAAAATTGATTACTCGTCGGTGTTGTTCATCTATAGAGATGGAGAGAGGGTTCTGTGATGGAGAGGAATCGAAGGAATCAAGTGGATGCTCAACGGTTTTGTTTGGAGTGTTTATGTGGCATATCATTATTGGATGGCATAAAACGTACTTTTACACCTATCTGGATGGAGGGTTTTCTCTAAATATATTTGGGGTGTCAATAAATGAGTGTTTTTTTTTTTTTTTGGGTAAGCAAGCAATATTATTAATATTAAAAACAGTTATAAGACTCAATAGTTAACAGGGTGGCTGGACATACAATTTGAACCAGCAAATACAACACCACAAAAAAGAAAAGGGTTCTATAGTTAAAAGCTTGACTAGCACCTAATTCTCACCAAGGGAGGGACCACGCAAAGCAGTTTTTATGTAGTCCGATAAACGAACTGCTGGATTGCGACTAAAAGTCATAGTGAAAAAACTTGCGCTGCATTTGATTAGTCTAAACTAACTGGAGGAGACTTCCACTACCTCTTTCCTGTGATCCTTAGTTAGGAGAAGCGAAAATATAGACAAATAACAAATATGAGGGTTGCCGAGTCGCCAAAAAACAGAGGTGTATGATTGTGGTGGTGTGTGAGACTCACATGTCACATTGAGAGATGAACGAGTGGTCGAATCTGATAGATCCGTGGTTGTCGATTTCAGAAATGTCGTGCGTCGTGGCAGAAAACCCCGCTTCAAGTGGTGGTGCGTGAATCCCACGCGTACTATGAGCTGCACATGTGATCCATGCGCTGCTCCAATTGACGGACTTTTTCGACTAACTAAAAGATTGGCGGCTGGTAATCCTTGTGGTGGGCATGTGCATGGCTTTGGATTCCAGTAGGTAATAGATCGACAAATCTTACTACAATTGAAAAAAAAAAAACATACTAAAACAAGAAGAAAAACGGAAAACAGTTAAACTAGGAGTTGAGATACCCAGCGGGGAGGAGGGGAAGGTGAGCCAGAGCTCCCTCTTTTGGGAATGAGAAAATATTTTTTCTCTAGAGGTGGGGGAGAGCTTTTCGCTAGAGAGAGAGAACAGAAAACTATCTTCTGTGCTTGTCAATAAGATCCTTTATCTTCTTATAAAATCCTTTATCATATATGTAGATCATGATCGACCTATGAAAGTTTGTTTGCATATAATTGTTTATTTCGCAAATAAACCAAGTTCAAGGACTTCTTCTCCGCGATATGATTACATGATGCTAAGCAACCCAAGCTTATAGTATATTTTATAATAATAATTATAATAATTAATATATTTGTGAATAGACTCATGATGATTATGGGAACTCCACTTATATATTTGTATATTTTATACACATACGACTATAACAGATTTAATTGATTTTTAGGGACCAGAGTTTTTAAGGATATATTTTTTTTTTGCTGTTGTTAAAAGTACTTTTTGGGATAAATTATAAATTTCATCCAAAAACTGTATATACGAAGTGAATTTCAATATGTAAATAATGTCCTGAAATAGCAAAGAAGAATTTTTAGGCTTCTGATAAATTCAGATATTTTTAGTTTTGTAATCGATAGATTTATAAAGAACATCGAATTTTAGTGGAAGTTAAAATCTAATGAAAGATGATTTTCTTTTTGAAGAGAACATATTTTAGCACACAATATAATAAGATTTTCGTCCCTATATAGCTGATCTTTCCATTCAAGCAAAGTACATAAATTATCACTATATAAACATAAATAGAATAACGGAGAAGTGATTATTTTGCTCAACCAAATTAAAGAAATTAAGATACTAACATTAACAATCACATATAAAGGTTTTATCTATTAATTGTATATATAATGGTTCTATAAGATATGATGATGATCATATTATTTCTATCATGTATCACACGTCTTAACGACTAGTACTATATACACACATACATATATATATATATATATAGAGAGAGAGAGAGAGAGAGAGAGAGAGAGAGAGAGAGAGAGAGAGAGAGAGAGAGAGAGAGAGAGAGAGAGAGAGAGAGAGAGAGAGAGTGGAATCTGTTTTAACCCAAAAGCCTACCAGCAATAAAAGTCCACCAGAAAGGAAAAGCATACAATGGGCCTAACTCTGCAGAGCCCAAAATACAAATCAATCCGTTGCCACTTTTCATGGGATCTTATACAGATATGAAATATCGCCAAACTCAGAAAGATATCTCATGCAGATACGCGATCATGATAATCACAGAAGGTGTTACACATGATACGTATCGCCCCAGAGGCCTATAAATACCAAGTAAACCTTAACTGTGATTTATTCATGATTTTCCCTCATAAAATACGTGGTTATTAACTTAAGTATCGGAGTTTTCCAGGGTGGAGAACCACCGTTTCCTCTTGATTCTTCTTGCAGGTATCGGGAATAGGAGGCTGGCGAGACACGCCCTTAACATTGGTGCCGTCTGTGGGATCTGACTTTACAGACGATTAATGTGGCTCTCGCATGTCAACTATGACACGTTCTGTAGCAAGCCGAATGACAAGAGCATCGATGGAAGCGCGCTTAGCAGCGGCGGAGGAAAGACTGAAAACGACATTGGAAGCCTTGGAAGCGCTTCAAAAGGAGAATGAGACTTTGCGGCAAAAGAACGCTGAATCCAACAACACTGTCATACCACCTAACGACGGGCAAGGAGAACAAGAAGCGGACAATAATGTTGGGGTCGAGCTGAAGTGCACGAAAAAACAAAAATTGCACGACGAATTGAAGGATCTAGCAGGCAAATACGAAGAAATAGCAAAGAAGATGGGGGGACATTCTTCGGTCGACAGCTTATGGAGACAGACTGACCTACCATATAGCGAGCGCATCATGGGGAACCCTTTGCCGCCAAATTCAAACTTCCCCAAATCGAACTGTACGATGGGTCTAGAGATCCCATGGACCACTTGGAAAACTTTAAAACTCACATCACACTCCACGGCTTCCCAGGCGAGATCACCTGCCGGGCTTTCCCTTTAACCCTGAAGGGGACAGCGAGGGGCTGGTTCAGGACCCTCCGGTTGAGGTCGATCGACAGTTTCGAGGAGTTAGCTAAACTTTTCATAACCCAGTTTATGCCAAGTAGAAGGTGCCGGCATCCAGCCGCCTACCTACTAATAGTCAAGCAAAAGGAGGATGAGGACCTCAAGACCTACCTCACACGGTTCAACAAAGAACGCTTAACAACGGACTACCAGGATGAGAAGATCACTCTAGTCGCCCTCCTGGGCAGAATCTGGTCTCAGAGTCCCTTCATGGTCGATCTGGCAAAGAAGACTCCCTCCACCCTAAGGGGGTTCATGGATCAAGCGGACAACTTTGTCAACGCCGAAGACACGCTGCAAGCGTTAGTAAACCCTCGCAAAGAAAGCAGGAGGGGCGAACGGCCAGGCGGGCGCGATGACAAGAAAGAGGGAACAAGTCGGTAGGAAAGAAGACGAGAAAGGTACACGGATCGAAACACCAGGTTAATGCATAACAACTTGAGTGTCAGGGAGGAAGAGGATGGCAAGGCCGAAGGGCGCCCACATCAGACGGGAGACCGGTATTGCAAATACCACCAGACAACGTCACATCGGACCGAAGATTGTACAACCATGAAAAAGAGGGTTTCTGACCTAATAGGAACAGGTGAATTGGAGCACATGATCGCAGAACGATTAAAACCAAGGAGGCACCAGGAAACCGGGCGAAGAGGTAAAAGGAGCTTCAACCCCGAGCGAAGAAACCGTGGCAACAACCTTTGGAATGATCGCAGCTGGGCGAACAACAGAGGGAACGTTGGCAGAAGCAGGACCCCCACCAGAGGAGGCAGGAATAGGACACCCCCGAGAAATAACAATAATAGAGAACTAATCAGGAAAATTAGGACGATAGCAAGAGGATTTGCCTGAGGCGGAATATTCACATCCAGTCGCAAGGCGCATGCACGAAGAGCTCGGTACGAGGAAGTATATGTAACAGACAGGGCGCCTAAGCAACAGAGACTGAACCAAGAACGAGAAGTGATATCCTTCGGAGAGGCAGATAGGCAAGGGATACTATATCCGCATGACGACGCCCTGGTGGTCACCCTTATTATAGCCAACTACATGACTAGGCGGGTACTAATTGATAACGGAAGCTCAGCTGACATATTGTTTTGGGACGTGTTCAATAGAATAGGCATCGATACCAGACAGCTACGACCTTCCCCAACACCACTGAAGGGTTTTTCTGATGAAGCCATTCAGCCAGTCGGAGCCATCACACTTCCAGTTACCACCGGAAGTGGAGCACAAACAGCGACTACAATGACCGACTTCTTGATAGTAAAAGCCCCTTCTTCCTACAACGTTATACTCGGGAGACCGACCCTTAACCGACTTAAAGCAATAACCTCCACTTATCACCTCAAGATGAAATTTCCGACCGACAGTGGGGTAGGAGAATTAAAAGGTGAATAGACACTGGCTAGAGAGTGTTATGTACAGGAATTGAAGAAAAACAGCAACGAGGTTTGTACAATCGAGGAGCCAGAAGGAACTTTCCTCCCGCTACTTCTGCCCACCATGGTCGAGGCATCGCAAGAAGAAGTAAAGGTCGGAAATGAACAGATCCAATAGCACGCCGAGGTCAACGAACCTTTGGAGCTTATAACTCTGTTTGCAGACCGCCTGGAGACAACCGTGCGTGTAGGCACAAACTCCTCCCCTGCAGACAGAGAGAGTCTGAAACAGCTGCTGGTGGAGCATAGAGACATTTTTGCCTGGAGCCATGAAGAAATGTCAAGAATAGACAGCACCATCATTGAACACAGACTGGGCGTGAACCCTGCGCATAAACCTGTGCGCCAAAAAAAGAGGTCTTTCAGCGCGGAAAAATATGCCGCCATCGGCTTGGAGGTCAAGAAGCTGCTCACCGCCGGTTTTATCAAATAGGTCCACTATCTGGAATGGTTATCCAACGTCGTCATGGTGAAGAAAACAAACGGGAAGTGGAGAATGTGCATAGACTTTACCGATCTCAACAAAGCCTGCCCGAAAGATAGTTTCCCCTTACCACCCATTGACCTCATCGTGGATGCAACAGCGGGACACCAAACGCTTAGCTTCATGGACGCATACTCAAGATACAATCAAATACAGATGCACGCGGAAGACAAGGAGAAGACGGCGTTTATAACCGACCGAGAGTTGTACTGCTACCAAGTAATGTAATTCGGATTAAAGAAAGCAGGAGCAACTTACCAAAGGTTAGTCAACCAAATGTTTGCAAAGCAGATGGGGCAAACCATGGAAGTCTACATAGACGACTTCTTAGTGAAAAGCAAGGAGCCTACTCAACACATTATTGACCTGAGAGAGGCGTTCGAGGTGCTGCGCCAGTATAGGATGAGGCTGAACCTTGTCAAGTGCGCCTTCAGAGTTGAGTCAGGGAAGTTTCTGGGATTCATCGTATCAAATAGAGGAATCGAGATCTCCCCCGAGAAGATAGAGGCTAAAATCAATATGAAACCACCAAAGAACCTGTACGAGACACAACAGTTAGCAGGGAAAGTAGCCGCCCTCGGGAGGTTCATAGCCAGATCAACCGATAAATGTATGCCTTTCTTCCACGTATTGCGTAAAACACATTCTTGGAATGAAGCGTGTGACGAGGTGTTTAGGAACCTGAAGCAGTATCTGGTCAACCCACCGCTCCTAAAGCAGCCCGAAAAGGGTGACGTGCTCTGCGCCTATCTGACTGCCTCCCCTTTGTTGTGATGCGTCTCGTCCTAGGAGGCGCAGTATGTCCTCGCCGAGATACACGAAGGGATCTGTGGAAACCATTCAGGGGGGAGAGCCCTGGCCAAGAAGGCAATCAGAGTGGGCTATTACTGGCCCAATGCAATAAAGGATGCGCATGAATTTTTAAAAAAATGCATCAAGTGTCAGGAATATGCACCCATACGCCACGCACCGCCAGAGGAGCTGACCTCCATTACGGCACCCTGGCCTTTTGTCCAATGGGGCGTGGACCTGGTGGGACCTTTCCCACCAGGCAAAGGTGGCATCAAATTCATGATAGTGGCCGTGGACTATTTCACCAAGTGGATGGAAGCCGAACCCTTGGTGACAACTACCAGCAAAGCGGTAACACAGTTTTTATGGAAGAACGTAATTTTCCTAGTTGGAATTCCCCACAGCATAATAACAGACAACGGGCGGCAATTCGACTCCGACCAATACAGAGAATGGTGTGCCGAGCTAAGAATCAAACCCAAGTATTCCTCGCCAGGTCACCCCCAGGCTAACGGGCAAGCCGAATCAACTAACAAGGCTTTACTCTCTATCCTAAAAAAGAAAGTCGCAGAGAAGAAAGGGGATTGAGCAGATGAACTTTCGGGAGTACTTTGGGCATACAGGACGTCAGTCAAAACGCCAACCGGGGAATCCCCATTCACCCTAGCATATGGAACAGAGACCATAGTGGAGGTAGGACTACCCAGTTGCAGAACAAGTCATTTCTAGATTGGCCAAAACAATAGTAAGCTCGAAGAAAATCTGAATTTAGTGGAAGAAGAAAGGGAGAAGGCAGAAGCCAGACTGTCACAAGAAAAGGCCAAAACAGAACGATACTTCAACAAAAGAGTAAAGCCCTGGACTTTCAAAGTCGAAGACCTAGTTCTAAGGAAGTGCGGGGTGACCACCCAAAATCCTAGAAAAATGGAGCCTCAATGGGAGGGACCTTACATAGTAGTGACGAACAGTGTGGAGGGATCATACCGGTTGAAAGACAGTCAAGGGAGAGAGCTACCCCGGCCCTAGAACGCGGAGCACTTGAAAAAGTTTTACCAGTAGTAATTTTAGCAATGGCTTTTATTGTGATTTTTATCAATTTACACTTTCCAGCAGTAATTTCAGCAATGTCTTTTACTATGACATTTGTCAATTTCCGTTTAATCAAATTTCGTTCTAACATCTTCATTTCCATTGGACTCTTGAAGTATTTCATTCTTACTGTCCCAACAAATGCAACACAAGGGGTGCAGAGTCAATTGATCTCGCCACCTCAAGCACTAACAAGGGTCGCAGAGCCAATTGACCTCGTCACCTCAAACACGAGTAAGGGGCGCAGAGTCAATTGAACTTGCCACCTCAAACACGAGCAAGGGGCGCAAAGTCAATTGACCTTGCCACCTCAAGCACGCGCAAGGGGCGCAGAGTCAATTGACCTCACCACCTCAAACGCTAGCAAGGGGCGCAGAGTCAATTGACCTCGCCACCTCAAACACTAACAAGGGGCGCAGAGTCAATTGACCTCGCCACCTCAAACACGAGCAAGGGGGGCAAAGTCAATTGACCTCGCCATCTCAAACACGAGCAAGGGGTGCATAGTCAATTGACCTCTCCACCTCAAACACGAGCAAGGGGCGCAGAGTCAATTGACCTCGCCACCTCAAACACGAGCAAGGGGCGCAGAGTCAATTGACCTCACCACCTCAAACGCTAGCAAAGGGCGCAGAGTCAATTGACCTTGCTACCTTGAATGCGAACAAGGGATGCAGAGTCGACTGACCGCCCCCCCTTAAACACTCAAGACGAGCAAAAGACAGGCCACACGACCCAAAAAATGAACACAGTCATGAGGGTAAAAATAAGCATGCGGCAACGAAGGCCAAGGAAGAGACCTATGGCGAATTACAAACGAAGTCTGATTACAAAAAATATCTTATTACAAACATGGTTACAGCTTACAACAACAACAAAAAAAAATAGCAAATAATACAACGACTCCTCGTCACGGGTCGCCGCTTTCTTCGGGAGGCAGCAAAGGGGGCACCCTAGCAAAGGCATCAGGAATTTCGTTACGCCCGAAAGTGTCGGCCCGCCGACAAGTAGCCATCTCCGGGGAAAACAAGCTCATATCCAGTGCCTACAGGTTAGTCGCCAGATCAGCTAGGAGACGGTTCCGAAGACGTAAGATCCCAGAGCCATGGCCAAAAGTGAAGGCTGTGTCCCGGACTTGAGGAACCAGGGCCAGCTGAGCTCGAAGACGGGAATTTTCCTCTCGAGCAGCAGACAGTTGAGCAGCTTTTCTGGCCAAGTGCTCATCCTTGGCCATAGCAAACAGGTTCGCCTTCCTGAGCTCCTCATCCGTATTTGCGCGGCTCGCCTTGTATTTTTGATGACGCTCACGAACCTCAATCAGCGAACCTTGCGCCACGGACACTTCTTGGGCTGCCAAGCGAGCTTTTTCCAAGGCGTCCAGTAAATCCTTGGTCAGCCTGCTGCATCTTTCCTTGAGGCCAGCAACTTCCCCCCAGGTTGAGCAAAGCTTCCCGCTGGCGGCATGAAGCTCAAAAGTTAGGCGAGCAATCTCAGTGTCAAAGCCTTGACGGGCCTCTCGAGGCTGCACCATAGCCAGGTCTTTCTCCGATTGTAAAACCTGGCGAGAGAAATCATCCCTGACTTTCATCTCCTGAGCAACCCGTAGCTCGAGCTCCCGGTTCCTCTCAATAAGAGCCTCCATTTCAACCCTATCGACTCGCCACCTCCCGGTGATTCTCTCCTGCCGTTCCAAGAAGTCGGTCGCGAGCTGCGCTGCCAAACCCTCAACCCCCTGCAGAGAAAGGAAAACAACCTAAGCTAAAAGCAGAAACAACAAACAATCAAAGGCAAGAAATAGCAGCAAAAAGTATAAACCCAAAGAATACTGTGGAGAACCATTCCCTTAGCTGGTTGGCCACGTCGACGGCGGCCTCCGCATGGGAAAAGGCAGGCAAATGAGAGGCTTCCCGGGGAGCCACGCCCATTACCAAATCAGCCACATGTCCAGATACAGGCAAGAGCCCCGGATGAACAGACCCAACCCACGCGGGGTGGGAGTCATCACTGAGCATTTGGTCCAACTCCTCATTGGTAAGGAACTCCGGGCCCCCATCAAACGAGGGGGCGTGCAGCGGCGGCAGGGAGAAATGCTCCCCATTCCCAACCAGGGACGAAGTTTTACCTTCAGACACAATAGTGAGAGGCGTCTCTGAGCTGGGCGGGCCAGTCATCGAGGCATCGCGGGTGCCCCCAAGAGGGGGAGACGCAAGTCCCCTTTGACCAAAAGGCTGGACGCCGATACGGTCCGTTTCCTCTACGCCCAAAGGTGGAGCGCCCTCCTCCTCAGAAATACCCTGAGAGGGCGATTGGTGGTGTAAACCAGGCCCCGCAATTCTTTCCAAGTGAAGGGCGGCTGCCACACAAAGAGGAAGTTCGCTGCCTCTCACTGGTCCTTCAGCAGTTGGTGCTATGAAAACTAGAGTGGACGCTTGGGAGCTCAACTGAAGAGGGACGTGAGCCTGGAAAGTGGGGGCCAGTTCAAAGAGAGCAATATTAGCCAGCATCTCTCTGTCCCCCAAATCAGCAGAATGTGCCTCGCATGAGAGGTGCACATAGGCGAAGTGGGCGCCACTGCCCGAACGCCTGAAGACCCAGGCCCCTCTAGCAGGGTTGGCGTTACGCCCTCGCCACCTCCTGGAGAAGCCACACATTCTCGAGGCGTTGGCTCAGGGGAGCTCACTTCGGGCACCAAGTCCCCCTCAAGAATTTGGGTCACCGGCGCCAACTCCCGATCGCCCCCAGTGGGCGCCCTATTTTTCTTGGGCGGAGGGTTTCGTAAGAGCCCTCTGGGCGTTCTCGTTTCCTCTAGCCCTCATCGTTCTTCTTCTTGGGCCTCTTCTCCTTCTTGCCCTCCACCGTGGCAGTCTCTGGCCAGTCGATTTCCCTAGGCTTACCCCCGGTACCTCGCATAGAAAGAGCACCCCTCGCCGTCTTTTCTGAAGGAACTGATAAAGGGGCGGGGATGACATCTGTGATCATAAAGTCGCGCCCCTGGACAAAGGAACGGTTCGGAGACGTCAAGAACTGATCTATATGTGCAGGCGTCAGCAGTTTGTCAGTCCAAAGGTCCTCCGGATGGTCCGCAGCCCAGGCATTGACAGCATCAATCCGGGAAAGCTCTCGGCAGGACAAAGGGGGCATAGTTGCCCACAGGCGTCGACATCAGGAAGTGGGCGCCAGATGGCACTGACAGGGAAATCCCTAAAGACCTCCTCTTGACCATGAAACTCCCATCCTTGGCCATTAATGAAAAAGAACTTGGCGGTCCACACCTTGGCGTTAGAATACCTTCCCTCAAATCTCGCCAGGGATTGGACTTTCTCCTTCTTTTGAAAACAAGCCACGCACCCCTTAGTGGCCGCCCTCACGTCATAGAAAGCCAAGAACTCACGCGTAGTGAGATCAGGATAAGGATCACAGAGGAGCTTCAGCACCATTTGGAAGACGATGCAAGCATACAAGAACACCCTCAAGGCGAAAGGGTGAAGTTGAATAGGAGCAAGTTCAAGAAAGTCGAGAATATCTCGAAGGGGGCGACAGAATGAGAGTTTCAAACCATGCGATAACAGGGCAACGAAGATAGCCACCCAACCAGAAAACCACTCGTCATCACAACACCCTGAATCAGGGGCTTTCATCACAACCGAGCTTGGGATTTTAAATTCTTCCCTGATCCTGGCCAAGTGTTTCTCGCGAACACTGGAACGCCACAAGTAACCGTCGAAGGTTGTGCCTTCAGGAATGTCAAAAGGCTGAGCCGATCCGCTGCTTTGGTCTGCCATAGGAGTAGTGAAGAAAGAAGAAGAGAAAAGCAAGAAGTAAGAAAAAGGAAAGAAGCAGAGACGGAAAGAGACTAATAACAAGAGAATACAGAAAAGCAAAATGAAGAGAGAATAAGAAAAGGTATTTAAAGAAATCAAGTGCGGCATGCCAACAGACGGAGATATGATGACCTGAAATAAATACAGAGATGTAACCGTCAGATGATAAGACGGGAAGACAGCATGCACCCGATGATCAGTGGAAAGGAACGAATTCCCAAGTTTGTCTTCGCGGGAAATCAAAACCAAAAAAAGAATTAAATTCCCTACGCCTTAAGGCGAAGGAAATTTGTGAGGTAACTGTGGGATCTGTTTTGACCCAAAAGCCCACCAGCAATAAAAGTCCACCAGACAGGAAAAGCACACAGCGAACCCAACTCTGCAGAGTCCAAAATACATATCAACCCGTGGCCACTTTTAATGGGATCTTATACAGATACGAAATATCGCCAAATTCAGAAAGATATCTCGTGCAGATACGCGATCACGATAATCACGAAAGATGTTACACAGGATACGTATCACCCCAAAGGCCTATAAATACCAGGTAAAGCTCAACTGTGATTCATTCATAATTTTCCCTCATAAAATACGTGGTTATTAACTTAAGTATCGGAGTTTTCCAAGGGGGAGAACCACCGTTTCCTCTTGATTCTTCTTACAGGTATTGAGAATAGGAGGCGGCGAGACACGTCCTTAATAGAGAGAGAGAGAGAGAGTATAAAGGATATATGTATGTTTGATCCATGTTTGGTTCCCCACCACCTATATATATATATAATTAATTAAGAACAGTAAATTGGAGACAAAGTACTATATATAGCATATATTACCATGAGGATGAAGAAAAACACACGAGTACACACATACACACACATATATGTATATATATATAAGGCCAGGTAAATAAGAAGAGAGTGCATGAGAAGATCATAATATTTCATGATTTTGATGCACATAAATAAATAATTCAGACGATTACAATCCACTTGACGCTATTAACTTAGCCAAGCCAAAGGTTATAGCATGGCTAGCAAACCTTTAACCAAAATCTTAACCACAAACTTAAACACAGAAGCCTTACTTAAGAGAGCTTGCAGCCACCCAAAAACCAACAAAGCGAGGCTCACTTCCCCCACCACCATCCCCACCCTCACCTTATACTCTTGTATAAACGAAGTGCTAGTAGTGGAACCAATGTACCCGTAGAAAATGCAAGTGCTGAGGCTGCCGCAAGTTGCATGGAGTTTGGAAAATTCCCATCTTTCTCTTCCTCTTTTGATGATCTCTATCCTCTGCTTCTTTTAATCTCTTTTCATTTGTGTCGTTTCTATGTCCAACTGTGAGTACACTAACACAAACTCTTATATGGCCATGCTGCATGCACTAGCTACAAGACTTGCAAATCTAGTAAGTATCATGGCCTTTACGTCTTGTTCTACTACTCCAACCCCCATCATTAATGAGGCTATTGACACCAACCTATTGTTTGCTCCTAAGATAGCCAAACATAGTCATTGAGATATTTTAGAACAGTAAAATTTGTCGGTTACCAGCTCTAGTGCCGACTATTGCCCTAGATTTGTGCAGTAAGTGGTGAATTTGGCATTTTTGAGAGATGGCTGGTTAAATATTATGGTTGGAAAAAAAGTATAAAATATCTGCTGCTGAAAAAGAAGGAGATGGGGAAGTGTGGGGGATGCACACTGTGGATAATGTATATGGTAATACATGTTTATGTTATGGGGATGTTAACAAAATAGTACGGGTAGATTATATGTGCCTGGCCATTACATGCTATGTGACAAAACTTGATTCATGAAAGGCACCATTTGACTAGTTTAAAGAATGGGCAATTGTTAGTTGAAACAATTTGCCTATGCATTTGGATGAATGAATTTCTGTCAAGTAGATTATATGCCATAGATAATTACCCATTGTCTAGTTTCATATTTTTTCTTTTGTTGCTTAGTTTCATAATTTTTCTTTCTCTTGTCTAGATTGAAAATAGATTTCTTGTGAGATTGGATTAGATTATTAATACATGATGTTTCTTGTTAGCCAATGCCTTTTTTTTTTAAATTTTTATCAAACTTAGTATTTTGTTAAAATATATTTTGGTTGAAAAAGCTTAGCAAAAATCGTAGGAACATAGATTGGTAATATACCAGATATGGCACATGAAAAACTTGGGCATCAAAATATGTGCCAAAAATGCAATGGATGCCATTTGGGTGACAGAAAGAAGAGTTAAAAATTGCTATTTGTGGCGATCCTAGATTGACAAAATTTTATTCCAATTCATTTTTTTTTTTGTTAGATTATACTTCATTGGAAATAGCCATTAGCGGTGACTACAGTACAACATCCGTAGTCATAACAGTTGTTACAAACAATTACGACAGCTTAAAAATTCACTGGCAATAGATTCTTGTGTTGGATCTCATTTCATTGGATGTCGCAAATAATCCCCAATTGTGAAGATTTGTGAAATTGATGATAAATGGCTGGAATATTTTTGGCGATTTATGAAGTATTATCGACGTGTGTTTAATGATGCAACTACTTTTTCTCAGCAATTTCTTAAGACTTTTGAAGTTGCAATTATGGTGATGTTTTCTTGTATTTGCGATGAATATTTTCACTGGAAATAATATGTTATTGCGAAAATTTTAGGAGTTCGTTGGGTCAACTTAAAAGTAAAGAAACAAGACGACGAATGTGCGGCAATGTGTAAAATGACGATAAAAGTTAATAGCGACACTTTTGGGTATTAGTTGCGATGAAAATCTACGCCGCAAAAGACCATATTTCTTGTAGTGACGTATATATGACGCTTGGAGAACAAGGAGTGCATGAGAAGATCATAATATTTAATGATTTTGATACACATAAACAAGAAATTCAAATGATTAAAGTCTACCTAACCCTATTAATTTAGTCAAGCCAAAGGTTACAGATATGACTAGCAAACCTCCAACCAAAACCCTAACCACAGACTTAAACCAAGGGCCTCACCTAAAAGAGCCCACAACCACCCAAAAACCAATAGAGCCAGGCTCACTGCATCCACCACCATCCTCAACCTCACCTTATAGTCCTTTATAAACGAAGATGCTAGCAGTGGAACCAATGCACTAGAAGAAAATGCTAGTGCTAATGATGCCGCAGCTTGCACGGGGTTTGGCAAATTCTCATCTTTCTCTTCCTTTTATGATGATTTTTGTTCATCCATATCCCCCCTCTACTTCTAATCTCTTTCATTTGTGCCACTTATATGTCCAACTGTGAGTACAACGTGTCAGTGACTCAAATCCTTCTATGCCCATTGTTTTAGGCACTAGCAACAAGACTTGTAAACCCAGTAAGTATCATAGCCTTTACATCTTGTTTGCTTGCTCCAGCCCTTATCATTAATGAGACTATTGACACCAACCCATTATTTGATTGTAAGATAGCCACAGGCAGCCATTGAGATCTCTTAGAGTAGTTAAATTCCTTGGTTTCCAGCTCTAGCATCGATTGTTGCTCGAGATATGTGTAGTAAGTGGTGAATTTGGTAGATGCCATGGTTGGAAAGAAAATTATAAATTATATGCTGCTGAGAAAGAAGGAGATGGAGAAGTCTTGGGGACACACACCTTGGATAATGTGTATGGTTATACATGTTTATGTTGTGGGGATGGTAACAAAACAATGTGGTTATTGGCCATCACATTATGTGTAATAAAACTTGACTCATGTAAGGCATCATTTAACTGGTTTAAGGAATGAATAGTTTTTAGTTGGAAACTATGCATGTGCATTTGGATGACTGACTTTCTATCAAGCAGATTATATGGGATAATAACCCATTGCATAGTTTCATTTTTTTTCTTTATATTCTAGATGGAAAATAGATTTCTTGTGGGAATGCATTAGATTATTACTATATGATATTTCTTGTTAACCAATTTGTTTTTTGTTTTTTGTTTTTTTTATCAAACTTGGTATTTTGTTAAAATATATTTTGATTAAAAAAGTTTACCAAAAATGGCAGGAACATAGACTAGTAATATACTAGATATGACACCAAAAAAAAAAAAATTGAAAACCAAAATATATGCAAAAAACGCAATGGATGCCATTTAGGTGACAAAGAGAAGAATGAAAAACTGCTATTTTCAATGATTCTAGACTGACGAAAATTTGATTCCAAATTGTTTTATTTCTTCAGATTATATTTCATTGCAAATAGCCATTCACGGTGACTCATGGGTGACCCAAATAATCCTTATAGTTAGACAAAACAATTAGCGTCAGTTAGCTCATCATGTAAATATCAGCATAAAAAGTGATATCCTCATTGTTCTCTTGCACTCTTTTTCCCATAGGATTGAAGAAAAGATTTTGATAAATGTGCACAAGGTCTTCAGAGTTTGTAACGTTGTGAAGTTGACAAAAAACTTTGGACCTAAGGAAAAAATCGAGGCCATAAAAACCATGATTTAACAAGCTGATGTTCGAGTGAAACATCTCGTTAGAGGCTGTTGCAAGATTATTTTGGAGTCGCAATAGGAAATCAAACATCTCGAGGCCGAATACAGATTCTTGCTTGGGCAATTAGCTGTTTGTTGATCGCTAAAAGGGACCATGGCTCCTCTTGTGCATAAGTAGCAATAATTCACTATAAGAAAAATGAATATTTGTGATGGATTATTTGCAATGAGAATGACTGTTTACGATCAAAATTGCATGGAACCAAAAAAAATAGTGCCAGCTGCATCTTCGAAGGAAATAGTTCATTGCAACGATTGTTTTAGGTATTTTGATGATCCAAAACGTCGCAAATAAGCCCCAATTACGACAATTTGTGAAGCTGACGATAAATGGTAGAATATTTGTGTAGATTTCTGAAATATTACTGATGCGTGTTTAACGATGCAACTACTTTTTTCCAGTCAATTTTTTAAGACTTCTGAAGTCGCAATTATGCGATGTTTTCTTGTATTTATGATGAATATTTTTATGTAAATAATATGTTATTGTGATAATTTTAGGGTTTTGTTGGGTTAACTTAGAAGTAAAGAAATAATAGTGACAAATGTGCGATGACGTCATGTAAAATCACAAGAAAAACTCATAGTGGCACTTTTTCGTATTAATTGCAACAAAAACTTGCGCCACAAAAGACCATATTTCTTGTAATGATGTATATGTAAGGCCAGAAGAAAAAGGAGAGAGTGCATAAGAAGATCATAGTATTACATGATTTTGATGCACTTAAGAAAGTAATTTAGATGATTACAGTCCTTTTGACCTTATTAACTTAATCAAGCCAAAGGTTATAGCATGGTTAGCATACTTGTAACCAAAATTCTAACCATAGACTTAAACTGAGGGGCCTTCCCTGAGAGAGCCCACAGCCACCCAAAAACCAACAAAGCTAGGCTCATTTCCCCCACCACCATCCCCACCCTCACCTTATACTCCTTTATAAACAAAGCTGCTAGTAGTGGAACCAATGCACCCGCAGAAAACACAAGTGCTGAGGCTGTCGCAACTTGCATAGAGTTTGGAAAATTCTCATCTTTCTTTTCCTCTTCTGATGATCTCTACCCAATACCTCCTCTGCTTCTTCTGATCTCTTTTCATTTGTGTCATTTCTATGTCCAACTGTGAGTACAACGATACAAACTCTTCTATGGCCATGCTGTAGGCACTAGCAACAAGACTTGCAAACCCATTAAGTATCATGGCCTTTGTGTCTTGTTTTACTACTCCAACCCCCATCATTAGTGAAGCTAATGACACCAACCCATCATTTTCTCCTATGACAGCCATACATAGCCATTGAGATTTTTTAGAATAGTCAAATTCCTCAATTACCAACTCTAGCACCGACTATTGCCCCAGATCTATGCAAGAAGTTGTTAATTTGGTAGTATTAAGAGATGGTTGGTTAGATTCCATAAAAAATCATAAAGTATATGTTGCTGAAAAAGAAGGAGATGGGGAAGTATGGGGGACACACATCTTGGATAATGTGTATAGTAATATATGTTTATGTTTTTTTTGGGGGGGGGGGGTAACAAAACAGTGTAGGTTAGTGGCCATCACATGATGTGTAACAAAACATGATTCATGCATGACATCTTTTAACTAGTTTAAGGAATGTGCAGTTTTTAGTTGAAACAATGTGTCTGTGCATTTGGATGAAACAATGTGCCTGTGCATTTGGTTTAAGGAATGTGCAGTTTTTAGTTGAAACATATGCAATAATAACTCATTGCAAAGTTTCATTTTTTTCTTTATACTATCTAGATAGAAAATAGATTTCTCGTGGGAATGCATTAGATTATTACTATATGATATTTCTTGTTAACCAATTTGTTTTTTTAATCGATCTTAGTATTTTTTTTTAAAATATAATTTGGTTAAAAAAGTCTACAAAAATGGTAGGAACATAGATTTACACTTGGAAAAATTGGAAACCAAAACATGTGCAAGAATTGCAGTGGATGTCATTTAGGTGACAAAAAGAAGAATGAAAAATTGCTATTTGCGGCAATTTTAGACTGACAAATTTTTTATTCCAATTAATTTTATTTCGTCAGATTATATTTCATTGCAAATAGCCATTCACAGCGACTATTAAGCAACCCAAATAATTCTTATCGTTGGAGAAAACAATTAGTGTGAGTGACATATTCGATGGAAATAGTTTATTACAATGATGGTTTTAGCTAATGCGACGATCCAAAACGCTGCTAATAAGCGCCAATTACGATGATTTGTGAAATTAATGATAAACGATAGAATATCAGCGCAGATTTATGAAGTATTACAAACGCGTGTTTAACGATGCAACTACTTTTTCTAGGCAATCGAGGACTTATGATTTCGCAATTACGACGTTGTTTACTTGTATTTGCAAATAACATGTTATTGCGATAATTTTAGAGGTTCATTGAGTAAACTTAAAAATAAAGAAACAATGGTGAAGAATGTATGGCGACATGTAAAATTATGAGAAAAATAATAGCGACAATTTTTGGTATTAATTGCGATGAAAACTTGTGCCGCAAAAAACCATATTTTTGTACTGACATATATATAAGGCCAAAAGGACTACAAGAGAGTGCATCATAAGAAGATCAAAAAATTTCATGATTTTGTTGCACTTAAAAAAATAATTCACATGATTAAAGTCCACTTGACCCTACTAATGTAGTCAAGCCAAAGGTTATAGGCATGGCTAGCAAAGCTCCAACCAAAACCTTAATCACAAACTTAAACTCATGGGCGTTACCTAAGAGTGCACATAGCAACCCAAAAACCAACAAAGCCATAGGCTCACTTCCTCCACCACCATCTCCACCCTTACCTTATACTCCTTTATAAACATAGCTTCTAGTAGTGAAACCAATGCACTTGCAGAAAATGCAAGTGCTAAGGTGGCTGCAACTTGCTCGGAGTTAGGCAAATTCTCATCTTTCTCTTCCTCTTCTAATGATCTTTGTCCATCAATATTCCCCTTATGCTTCTTCAATCTCTTTTCATTTGTGTCACTTCTATGTCCAATTGTGAGTACAACGACACAAACTCTCCTATGCACATGCTATAGGCACCAACAACAAACTTGACAATACAGTAAATATCACGATATTTACATCTTGTTTTGCTACTCCAACCCCCATCATTGACGAGGCTATTGACACAAACCCATTATTTTCTCTTAAGACAGGTGCAAGTAGCTATTGAGATATTTTAAAGGAATCAAATTTCTCGGTTTCCAACCTTAGCATCGACTGTTGCTTGAGATATGTTTAGTAAGTGGTGAATATGACATTGTTCAAAAATGGTTGGTTAGATGCCATGGTTGGAAAAATAAATTACAAAGTATCTGCTGCTGAAAAAGAAAGAGATGGAGAAGTGTGGGAAACCAGCCACATCTTGAATAATGTGTATGGTAATACATGTTTGTGTTATGGGAATGATAACAAAATAGTGTGGGTTCCTGGCAATCACATGATGTGAACAAAACATGATTCATGTAAAGCACCGGCTAATTGGTTTAAGGAATGGGTAGCTATTAGTTGAAATAATGTGCATGTGCATGTGCATTTGGATGAATGAATTTCTATCAACCGGATTATATAGATAATTACCCATTGCATAGTTTCATATTTTTTCTTTATGTAGTCTAGATGGAAAATATTTTTCTTGTGGGAATGCATTATATTTTTAATATATGATGTTTCTTGTTAACCAATTTTTTATTTTAATCAAACTTAGAATTTTTTTTAAAATATATTTTTTTGTTGAGAAAGTTTACCAAAAATGGCATCAACATAGATGAGTAATATACCATATATGACACCTGAAAAAATTGGACACCAAAAATGTGCCAAAAATGCATCAAATACCATTTGGGTGACAGAAAAAAAGAATGAGAAATTTCAACTTGTGGAATTTTGGACTGACAAAATTTTTATTCCAATTCATTTTTTTCGTCAAATTATATTTCATTACAAATGGCCATTAGCGGTGACTAAAGTTCAAGGCAATTAGTCGTAGCAGTTGTTACAAACAATTGCGACAACTAAAAAATTTGCTGGCAATCGATTTTTCATTTTATTTTGCTAAAACTTTTATTTGCAATGAATTTTGGGTGAAGGAAATAATCCTTACAATTTGAAAACATGATTAGCACGACCTACATTATTGCGATGATGGTTTTAATTATTGCAACGCTCCAAAATACTGCAAATAAGCCCCAATTATGACAATTTGTGAAATTAAGTAAAAAGGGCTAGAATATTTGCAAATTTATGAAATATTACCAATGCGTGAAATATTTTCTAATTTATGAAGTATTTGCGAATTTATGAAATATTTGCAACAAATATTTTTGCTACAAATGATATGTTATTGCGACAATTTTAGGAGTTTGTTGGGTCAACTAGAAATTTAAGAAACAATGGCAAGAATGTGCGGCAACGTGTAAAACATCAATAAAAGTTAATAGCGCCAATTTTTAGTATTAATTGCGATGAAAACTTGTGCCGCAAAAGACCATATTTCTTGTTGTGATGTATATATAAGGCCAGGAGAACAAGGAGAAAGTGCATGAGAAGATAATAATTTGTCATAACTTTGATGCACATAAGCAAGTAATTAAGATGATTACAAGCTATTTAACCCCGTTGACTTAGTCAAGCCAAAGGTTATAAACTTATAGTCATGGCTAGCAAACTTCCAACTAAAACCCTAATGACAGACTTACATGTAGGCGCCTTACCTAAGAGAGCCCCCAGCCACTCAAAATCCAACAAATCATGGCTCATTATCCCCCATTCTCACCTTATACTCATTTATAAACAAAACTACTAGCAGTAGACATTGAGAAATTTTAGAATAGTCAGATTCCTCGATTATCAGCTCTAGTGCCGACTATTGCTTCATATTTGCACAGTAAGTGGTGAATTTGATAGTATTGAGATAGGGTTGGTTAGATGTCATGGTTGGAAGAAAATTATAAAGTATCTTCTGCTGAAAAAGAAGGAGATGGGAAAGTGTGGGGGAAGCACACCTTGGATAATGTGTATGGTAATACATGTTATTGTTGTAAGGATGGTAACAAAACAGTGTAGGCATGAATTCTTGGCCATTACATGATGTGTAACAAAACATGATTTATGGAAGGCACCATTTGACTGGTATAAAAAATGGTTCATTGTTTAGTTTCATTGATTTTCTTTATATTGTCTAGATAGAAAATATATTTCTTGTGGGAATGCATTAGATTATTAATATATGATATTTCTTGTTAATCAATGTGTGTGTGTATATATATATATATATATTTATATTTATCAAACTTAGTATTTTGTTAAAATATATTTTGGTTAAAAAAGCTTAGTAAAAATTGCAAGAACATAGAGTAGTAATATACCAGATATGGCACTTGAAAAAATTGGGCATCAAAACATGTGCCAGAAATGTAGCGGATGCCATTTGGGTGACCAAAAGAAGAATTAATAGTTGCTATTTGTGGCGATTCTAGAGTGACGAAGTTTTTATCCCAATTCATGTTTTTCGTTAGATTATATACCGATGGAAATAGCCATTAGTGGCCATTACAATGCGACGCAAGTAGTCATAATGGTTGTTATAAATAATCATGACAACTTACAAATTCGCTGGCAACAGATTCTTGTTTAGATTTCATTTTGTTGAAAAATATATTTGTGGAGACTATTGGACAACACAAATAATCTTTACAGTTAGACAAAATAATTTGCGTCAGCTGCATATTCAATGAAAATAGTTTACTGCGACAATGGTTTTAACTATTGTGAAGACCCAAAATGTTGCAAAGAATCCCTAATTGTGACGATCTATGAAACTACCAATAAAGGGTTAGTTTGTGACAATTTATGAAGTATTATTTACGTGCGTTTAACAATGCAACTACTTTTTCTCAGCAATTTTTAAAGACTTCTGAAGTCGCAATTACGATGATGTTTTTATAGTATTTACAATGAAGATTTTTGTTGCAATAATATGTTTTTACGACAGTTTTAGGAGTTTGTTGAGTCAACTTAAAAGTAAAGAAACAATGACGACAAATGTGCGGCTACATTTAAAACGATGAGAAAAATTCATAGCGACACTTTTGGGTATTAATTGCGATGAAGACTTACGCCACAAAAGACTATATTTCTTGTAGTGATGCATATATAAGACTAGGAAAACAAGGCGATAGTGCATGAGAAGATCATAATAATTCTTGATTTTGAGACACATAAGCAAGTAATTCAGATGATTACAATCTACTTGACCCTATTAACTTAACCAGTCAAAGGTTATAGCCATGACTAGCAAACCTCCAACCAAAGCCCTAACCACAGACTTAAATGCACGGGCCTCACCTAAGAGAGCCTCGAGCCACCCATAAACCAACAGAGCCAGGCTCACTGCATGCACCACCATCCCTACCCTCACATTATAGTCCTTTATAAACGAAGCTACTAGAAGTGGAACCAATATACTCGAAGAAAACTCAAGTGCAGATGCCGTCGTAGCTTACAAAGGGTTTGGAAAATTCTCATCTTTCTCTTCCTCTTCTAATGATCTCTGTTCATCAATATCCCCTCTCTACTTCTTATGATTTCTTTTTATTTGTGCCACTTTTATATTTTTACTGTGAGTACAATAACACAAACTCTTCTATGCCCATACTGTAGGCACTAGCAACAAGACTTGCAAACCCAGTAAATATCATGGCCTTATATTTTGTTTTACTGTTCCAACCCTCATCATTAATGAGGCTATTGACATCAACCCATTATATTCTCCTAAGACAATCGCAGGTAGACATTGAGATCTGTAAGGGTTGTCAAATTTCTCGATTTCCAGCTCGAGCACCAACTATTGCTCAAGATCTTTGTAATAAGTGGTAAATTTGATAGTATTTAAAGATGGTTGGTTAGATGCCATGGTTAGAAAGAATATATATAAAGTATCTACTGCTAAGAAAGAAGGAGATGGAAAAGTGTGGGAGACCCACACTTTGAATAATGTGTATGGTAATACTTGTTTATGTTGTGGGGATGGTAACAAAATAGTGTGGGTTCCTGGCGATCACATGATGTGTAACAAAACATGATTCATGTAATGCATCGATTAACTGATTTATGGAATGGGCAATTGTTAGTTGAAATAATGTGCATGTGCATTTGGATGAATCATATATGCAATATATGATATTTATTGTTAACCAATTTATATTATCAAACTTAGTATTTTGTTAAAATATATTTTGGTTGAAAAAGCTTATCAAAAATGGCAACAACATAGATTAGTAATATACCAGATATGGCAATTGGAAAAATTACGGACCAAAATTGTGCCAAGAGCACAACAAATGCCATTTGGGTGACAGAAAGAAGAATGAAAAATTGCAATTTATGGCAATTCTGGAATGACAAAAAAGTTATTCCAATTCATTTTTATTTTTTGTTAGATTATATTTCATTGCAAATGGCCATTAGCGGCGACTACAGTCCAAAGCAATAGTTGTAACAGTTATTACAAACAATTGCGACAACTATAAAATTTGCTGGTAATAGATTCTTGAGTCAAATTTCATTTCGTTGAAAATTTTATTCGCAATGACTTTTGGACAAAATAAATAATCCTTAAAATTTGAAAAAAATTAGCATCAGCTGCATATTCGATGGAAATAGCTTATTGCGATGATGATTTTAACTATTGTGACTCTCCAAAATGTCGCAAATAAGCCCAAATTATGCCGATTTGTGAAACTGACTAAAAAGGGCTAGAATATTTTTGGCGATGTATAAAGTATTACCGGTGCCTGTTTAACGATGCAACTACATTTTTTCATCAAATTTTGAAGACTTATGAAGTCACAAGTACGACAACGTTTTCTTGTATTTGCAACAAATATTTTTGCTACAACTGATACGTTATTGTGATAATTTTAGGAGTTCGTTGGGTCAGTTAAAAATCTAAGAAACAATGGTGATGAATGTGTGGCGACATGTAAAACGTATAGAAAAGTTAATAGCTGCGATTTGTAGTATTAATTGCGATGAAAACTTGTGCCGCAAAAGAGTATATTTCTTATTGCGATGTATATATATGGCTAGAAGAATAAGGAGAAAGTGCATGCGAATATAATAATAATTCATGATTTTGATGCACATAAACAAGTAATTAAGATGATTATAGGCCACTGAACTCTATTAACTTAGTCAAACCAAAGGTTATAAACTTGTAGCCATGACTAACAAACCTCCGACTAAAACCCTAATGACAAACTTACATGCAGGCGCCTTAACTAAGAGAGCCCCCAACCACTTAAAGACCAACAAATCCTGGCTCCATGTCCTCACCCTCACCTTATACTCCTATTTAAACGAAGCTTCTAGCAGTGAAACCAATGCACCCACAGAAAATGCAAGTGATGATGTTGTCGAAGCTTGCACAGGATTTGACAAATTCTCATCTTTCTCTTTCTCTTCTAATGATCTATGTCCATCAATATCCCCCCTTTGATGCTTCTGATCTCTTTCTATTTGTGCCACTTATATGTCCAACTGTTAGTACATTGACGTAAACTCTCATATGCCCATGTTGTAGGATCAACAACAAGACTTGAAAAAACAATAAGTATCATGATTTTTACATATATTTTTACTATTCCAAACCCCCATCATTGACGAGGCTTTTGGCACCATCCCATTATTTGCTCTTAAGACAATTGTAGGTAGCCATTGAGATCTTTTAGAGGAATCAAATTCTTCGATTTCCAACTCTAGCATTGACCGCTGCTCGAGATATGTTTAGTAAGTGGTGAATATGACATTGTTGAGAGATGGTTGTTTAGATGCCATGGTTGGAAAAAAATTATAAAGTATTTTCTGCTAAAAAAGAAGAAGATGGGGAAGTGTGGGATCCACACCTTGTGTACACCCCAATCCAGCATCAAACCACTTTCTAATTTTTTTTTTTTTTTACATGTATGAATGTCCCATTTGAGATTTTGCGAGTTTTAATTTTATACTATGAGCCAAAAATTTTATTTTTCCTTAGATAGCGATTTTAATTAATTAATTATTTTTATCTATTTTTGTTTTTATTTTTTAATTTTTGGGCTTTCCATCTTAGTTGAGTTCTATTAATATTTTTGGATTGGATGGAAAAACAAAAATTTTGTGGGACATGTTAGTTTATTTTTAAAGTTTAAATCGAGATCTTATATATTTATGAGATCCATTCCTTGATTTGTTTTTTTGAAAGATTTGTCATCAATTTCAAATCGATGTAGATTACAAGTACTCTAGCATACCTTTCCCATCAAAATTTCTAAAGTAATTTTTTTAATTATAAATTTGCAGTCATGTGATTATAGGGATCTTTTATATTTTTTATATAAACCCTAGTTGTTTTTAGTTGCCCTTCACCACGTCTCCTTCGCATACACATTTGTTTCTTGCTAGGGTTATCGACATCAGTATTTTTCTAAAGTTGTTCACTTCACAGATCATGTATAGCCACCTTGCACAACTCATGTTTCCTAATTCCTTCTTCCTATAAGGTTAGTAGTTTCCTATATATGCATATTATTCATTTCACACTCCCACACATGCACATTTCTCCTACTTTTTCCTAGGGTTTTCAACTCTGGATATATATTAATATTTCATGCACGTTCTCTCTCCTTTACTTGCTTTAGGGTTTCTAGTTTTCCTTATTCTTAAACGTAAGTTTTCCCATGTTAATTTCGAATGTAGACCACCCTAAAACCCAACCCGTGAGATCAGTTTCAGTTCAATTTTTTAAACCCCCAGCCCCCACCTTGCACGACTCTTGTACCCCATGCATATATGTCTCTCCAACCCTCATCTCTCTAGAGTTTTCATTTGGTCTTTCAGTCACCTTTTTATAATATATAACTATGGTTCGGTCTCCTGCTTAAAAGAAACTACCAGAGTAGCACCTCCTCTTCCATAAGGAAAACCTCCATAAGCAAGCCATCATCGTTCACAACCCCCATGCAGTCACCGTCGCCTCCCTATTCCACCGCCGTTACTTAGCTGTAAAACCTATTTGGAACTACCACTGGGCATCATCGAAAACACCTCTATTTACCCAAAATAGAGCACCTTTTTTCCTCCATAATGAAACATAGCGCTACCGCCCATTGAGCAATCTAAAGTGGGAATCATGAGAAGACGCCAGTCGTGCACTCAAGTTTGCCATGTGCACCTCTCTTGCCCTGTCGATGCTCCCAGTCGCACCACCATCGACATCCACCCAGTGTCAATCTCCTCCCTCTCTGTCGCGAGTTTTTCTCTTCTCTCAGTGATTATCGAATTTTTTTTGGCACTATATGAGGGAGATTCAGAAAAGTTAAGAAGTCCAGATAAGTAAGGTTCATATACTAGCTTTATATAAATTGAAATGAAATGAAGTTGACCTTGAAAATATACACTTTGTTTTTTAAAAGAAAGTTAAAAACAACCTCAAATGTTTGTTCTATATGTCCATAAAAAGTTGTAAAAGGAAGTGTTTTTCTGACATGACTGGTGGAGACATAAACTTAAGCACATTCTATTTTTGAACTAAAGAAAGCGAATATGAGCTTATTGAAAAGTATTATTTTGGTGAAAAAAAGATGTTTTGATTTATGAGATGTAAAAGTTTTGCTGTGAATAAATGAAGAAGTTTTTATTCTGATTTCGAGCATGTGAAACGATCTAAAACTATTCTGTATTTGTTTTTGATATGATGTAGCATCTGAAAACTTTGGCACTAGATTCTGAATATGTAATCTGATGAAGGTTTGATTATGATGTTTTGCTCTATTTCTGATATGGTCCCATCATGAGTATAATAGTGGCATACGGCCCCACTATAGGTATAATAGTGGCATACAACCCCGTCATGGATATAATAATGACATACAGCCTGACCACGGATATAATGTGACCCAACCCTACCACGTGAGTTAAATATGGTATTTGTCTTGATAAGATGCTATAAGATGGTAAGAATATGATAGTTCATATTAGATATGGCAAAATATTTTGTTTTTAAAAAAAGTTCATTTTCTAAATAGTTTCACTTTGATGGTTTGTAACAAGTGTTTGTTATACATTTTGAAAGTAAAAGTTTTGTTTCTGAATTCTGAAAGAAATGTTTTATTCTACATTCTGAAGTTATAAATGCTCATGTTTACATACTAGTATATGTACTTTACTTACTGAGTTGTTGACAAATCACTCCTTATCTTGATAACATTTTTCATAAAGTTTAATGGGTCAGCTAAGGATCAAGATTATAGAGCTTGGGTGAGATGTTCTAAGAATGGTGAATTAAGCATTGAGACTTTTATATGAGTATTAGCGAAGTTTATTAAAGAAATGTTATTGTATTTTGGTGACTTAACGCTTACAAAAATTGATGATATTGAGGAAATTGATTTTGAAACCAAGTTTTATATGATATTTGAAAATTTGGAATCTTTAATTATACTGTTGAAATGTGAGTTTATGTAATAAGAAGTAACTTTCCAACCTCTGTGGGATCGGGACGTTACACCTTGGATAATATGTATGGTTATACATGTGTAAGTTTTGGGGATGGTAACAAAATAGTGTGGTTTTTGGCCATCACATGATGTGTAACAAAAATGATTCATATAAGGCACCACTTGACTGGTTTAAGGAATGTATAGTTTTTAGTTGAAACAGTGTGCTTGTGTATTTGGATGAATGGATTTCTATCAAGCAGATTATATGCTATAGCTAAGAAGACATTGCATAGTTTCATATTTTCTTTTATTTATGTTGTCTAGATAGAAAATATATTTCTTATGGGAATGCATTAGATTATTAATATATGATATTTATTGTTAACCAATTTATTTTATCAAACTTAGTATTTTGTTAAAATATATTTTGGTTAAAAAAGTTTACCAAAAATGGCAAAAACATATATATATATATATATATATATACCAAATATGGCACCTTGAAAAACTGGGCACCAAAATATGTGCCAAAAATGCAATAGATGCCATTTGGGTGACAGAAATATGAATTAAAAATTGCTCTCTATAGAAATTTTAGACTAACGAAAATTTTATTCCAATTTTTTTTTGTTAGATTATATTTCTTTGCAAATGACCATTAGCAGTGACTACAATTTGACGTAATTAGTTGTAATTGTTGTTACAAACAATTGCGATGGCTTGAAAATTTGCTGGCAATTGATTCTTGCGCCAAATTCATTTTGTTGAAAATGTTATTCGTGGCAACTATTAGGCTACGACAACGATCCGATGCATTGCAAACAAGCCCCAATTACAACGATTTGTGAAACTGACGATAAAGGGCTAGAATATTTGCGACAATTTATGAAGTATTACTGATGCATGTTTAACGATGCAACTATTTTTTTCCAATGATTTTTTAAGACTTATAAAGCTGCAATTATAGCAATATTTTCTCGTATTTGCGATGAATATTTTTACTACAAATAATATGTTATTGCGACGATTTTAGGAGTTCGTTGGATCAACTTAGAAGTAAATAAACAATGGTTACAAATGTGCGGCGACATCTAAAACGATGAGAAAAGTTAACAGCAGCAATTTTTGGTAATAGTTGTGACAAAAGCTACACCGCAAAAGACCATATTTCTTATAGTGATGTATATATAAGGCCGGAAGAAGAAGGAAAGAGTGCATGAGAAGATCATATTACATTATTTTCATGCACATAAACAAGTAATTAAGGTGATTACAGGTCACTTAATCCTACTAACTTAGTTAAACAAAGGTTATAGCCATGACTAGAAAACTCCAACTAAAATCCTAGCGATAGACTTAAACGCAAGGGCCTTATATAAGAGAGCCTACAGCCACCCAAAAACCAACAAAGCTAGGCTCACTGCCCCTACCACGATCTCTACCCCTCATCTTATACTATTTTATAAACGAAGTTATTAAGAGTGAAATCAATGCACGAGCAAAAAATGCAAGTGGTGATGCCGCCACATCTTGCTTGGGGTTTGGCACATAATTTCTTTTTTTTTTTTTTAATGTATGGCTTATTATCATCATAACTACCTTGAATTACACAGAATTTCTGAGTGGTCTTGAGGCCAATGAATGCCAATATATCCTAACACAGTTTCTTTTTTTAGATGCCCCTTGAGTTTGTGGTGCATGAAAGTATACCACAAACTTATCAAAATTTTTTGTGGTGCACAAGTATATTTGGTTTATACTTCTATGCATATATGATATTGCCTGCTTTTTGTACGGGTTGGTACTCCGATTTGAATTCCACAACCGGATTTCATTGATATTGGACTAATTGTATCCATAAAAAAACAATCATAAACCTCATGTGGATATTGCAAAGAAAGGGCAGAAGGTTGCAATAAAGGTAGATACTAGTACTTGTGATGTAGTATTGAATGCTTTAACAATTTACTTTAGAGGGTGTTTGTCTATCCCATAGAACTAAATGAAATGGATTCATCATGTTTCATGGAACATTTGAACACACGGGCGGGTAGAAAAAAGTTTAAAGACCCAAGTAATTTAAAGAAATGAAATAGTTTTTTGGTACCTAGTTGGCATCCTCGATGCAACTTAGTTAAAATTGATTCTTAACATCAAGTTTCTTCAGTTTGGAAATAGGTGAATTGATATAATTGGGTTTTAATAAACTAGGAGTAATTTCATGATAGTCTAACGATCCATAAGTTGTGCATATCCCTAACGCTTACTCTTTTTTTTTTTTTGTTATTGCAGTATTGTTCATATTATTGTTTATATTTTCACTAGGCACATACTGTTTGTCATGAAATTCATACATTATAAATAATTTTCCATCTCCCATCTTTAAGACTTGTGTTCAGGATCAACAACTTGCTTGGCCAACCTCTCTTTATATGTTACTTTCCAAGGGAAAGGGATACCTGAAGGGATATGTCTGCACACTAGTTGGAAATTTAGCCACCAAGAGAACTTGTCTTATGCTACTATATTGAATCTAAGTTGGCTTATTGTTTCCTTTTCTTTGTCTGTGTACAGACACTTGGCACAAATTTGAGGAGCAGCAAAAGATGTTTGGTAGACACTTGAGCTTTGATGATGAGCTTGTCAGCCACATCTCTTGAAAATCAATTAATGTACTTAAAGCTTATTACAGGGTAAGTGATCAAATCTAATAGATAGGTGTATGCTAATCCAATTGGCTAGCTAACCCTAGTGGGGACTGGTCGGGCGACTCATTTCATTTCTTGCACCCGATATATTCACTCAATTTGCTAAGCTTCATGGATTTACAATTATTGCCCATTTGTAACTTTGAAATATGCAGGATGATCTGTCAATTGAGGAGTAGAAGCTGGTTGTGAAATTGAAGACTCTTTTCAAGATACAGAGATGATGCATCACTAAGAGTAGCTTTTCAAGAACAAAGGAGCTCCGCCGACTGGTTTGTTTCATGCAACCAAGATGCAAGAAGAAATTGGTGGAAAAGAGGTTTTGGTCCATGTTGTGGCCACTCGGTCGACACAAGGGTTGAAGGTCCATTAATTGGATTATAGGTGAAAGGAAGATGGTGCAAGGGTGTACTGTCTATCTGTCTTCCAACCTTTGTCCAAAAGTTACCACTGGATTGGTCTGATTTTTGTGAAATAAAGCAGGCAATCGCGAGAATGTAATCTGGTATTGTGGTTATAATATTAATAGAGGTGTCAACTGTAGGTCTAACACCAAAATACCAAATTCATGGATAATAAGTCTTCATTGAGAAGTATCACAAATTCACAAGTTATCATCATGTACATTCTTTTCATTTTATTCTGCTATTATTCATTATTATATAGGAGATTACAATAGAAAGAAATGGGAAAAAATAAGAAAAAAAGATCCATATATATTCGTTTTAAATTGTCATCTTAATCATATAATCGTTCAAGTTTGTAGATGTTGGCTGGATCGATGCCCTTAGTTGAAGTCTTTAGTTGGTCTAAAGCAAAAACCTCTTTTACATTTTGTCATATTTTGAGCATTCCAAGTGAAGATAAATCCAACTAGGTATGATCAGTGATCTTGTATACCTTTAAAAAAGCTAGTTCCTACCACATCACCAACGAAAATATGTGCTCAATTTGTAGTTTTTACATGAATATGTGTGATATATCGCCATGATGTGGAGTGAAGGGAACCTAGGGTTCCATTTGAGATTCATGTGAAGAGTGTCAGCAGAGGAATCGGGAGATTTGGGGAATTAGAAAAGCTTCGGGAGATAATCTTTGTTTAGGCTTGATGGGCTGTGCACAGAAAATGGGCCAGCGTTGCATGGGTTGTTCATTTATTTTGTAGCTCGTGTATTTGAGCATTTGAATAAGTCTGTTGTGCATTTCATTTAGTAGTCAATTTGTCATGCATTTCATTAATATTCACATTTCAGATAGTCGGTGGCATTTTAGTATAAATAACGGGATAGGGGGAAAATCAGATCATTCTAGAACCATTTTGACGAAAGTTCCTATAGGAAGCCTTCCCTCTAAGTAAGATTGTGTAGCCCTCAGTGAAATAATACATCATTCACAGTATTCATCCAATCCATTTCTCTCTACACAATTAAATTGTTACAAAGTGGTATCAATCTGGCCTAAGATCCTGCACTCATGTCTAACACTCGGTTTAAAGATTTACAAGAGGAATCTGAATCTCTGAAGAAATGCACTGAGAATCAGTCAACGCACTGTGATGCTCAAATGAAGAGTATGAATGACAGCTGGAGTATTTGATGCAGCAGTTTTCCTCATTAGCTGAGAACCTGTAGCAAGGCAATAATTCAAAATCAAATGAGGAGCATCAAGAAAACAATTAGGAAAATCAGATTCACATTCAACAAGTTGAGATTCTCCCTAACACTGTGCGAGTGGGATTTCCTATGTTTAATAGCTCAGATCCACAAGGTTGGATCTATAAGGCAAATCAGTTCTTTAAATTCCACAATACTCCATCACAACACAAATTAAAGTTAGTTTCATTTCATGTTGAAGGAAAGGCTCTAATCTGGTTTCAAGACATGGATTAGTCTGGTGTATTACCTGATTGGGACAATTTTGTAAAAGCTTTATTACTTAGGTTTGGTCCTAGTAGCTATGATGATCCTATGGAGCAGCTTACTAGATTGAGACAATCAGGAACTGTGGAGGAGTTTAAACCTCATTTTGAATTTTTGTCTAATCATGTTAAAGGCTTATCTGAATCCTGTAAATTAAGCTGTTTTTGAGTGGCCTAAGGGGTGACATACGTTTACTGGTACATATGTTTAATCCTAATACATTGTTGACAACTTATGGCTTGGCCAAGATTCAAGAGGAAAATATTGCTTTACATAAGAATTTGCCTACCAAACCATACACTCTACCTTACACAGAATCAGCATTCTCCACCAACTACCATTTTTTAGCAACTACTAGCCAATCTAAAGCAATTGTTCTTGTCCAAAAAATTTCACAAAATCAAATGAAAGAACGCAGGACTCAAGGTTTGTGTTATCACTATGATTCTAAGTGGAGTCCTAATCATAAATGCCGTAGTCCTAAGCTTTATCTGATTGAAGAGGTGGAAGATGATCAGGAGGGCAATGAGCATGTTTCTGCTTTGATTTCAGATGCTGAAAATCTATTGGATTTATCTAGACCTAGCAAGTGTCCAGATATTTCTTTATATGTTATTTCAGACTTCCTAAACTCAAATACAATGCAGGTGAAAGGAAGAATTGGCAATCATTGGGTTACAATACTCATTGACTCGAGAAGTACTAACAATTTGGTGGATTCTGCCATCCTTCAATGAGTCTCAATTCCAGTTGTTGCAACTGACTAAGTGAGGGTTAGGGTTGCTAATAAAGCTACAGTGAACATCTCTGGGAAACTTTTAGGAGTTAAACTCCATATTCAAGAAGAAATTTTTGTAGTAGACCTATTTCTAGTGGAATTAGCGAATTGGGACATGGTGTTGGGAATTCAATGGTTACAACACCTAGAAACTATTTTGTGAAATTTCCAAGACCTAACAATGCAATTCTCTTACCATAGGAAAGTTGTGCAATTGAGAGGATTACAGACCACTACAGGGGTGGAACAAACTTCAGTTTTTAAGTCATAGCCTCATAATTACCTTTTGGACTCTATTGTTGACAAAATTTCCACTCTTGCTAGTTTACCACTTGCAAAGGCAAAGCTGTTAGAAGCTTTATATGGTTACAAAATTTTCATTTTTCCTTCTTTCCTACATTTTCCTAACTCGGCGGCAAGTACATCATTGGTGGAAAAAGTGGACTTTACACTCCAAAACCAGGACAAGTTTTGGGATTTACTCAATCATATAATTATTCGGACTCAAGACAACAACACTTTTTATACCAAGCCTAAACAAGAGGAAAGGAAAATAGAAAGTGGGTGGTGGATATACCTCATGCTACAACCCTGTTTTAAGCTCCTTCAACGCGTTGCATAAGTATTTTTGTTACCATTAGCTTTTCCAATCTATGGTTTCTTTTACAATTCACACCTGAAATGGAAATTGGATTGACTTTTTGCTTTGTTACCAGCGTGGCTAACCAGGGCTAAAAACGAAATCTTTAAACAAAAACTTGAAGATTCTTACTAGGAGATCAGAGAAGAGAAAGAATCGAACAGTGGTGGAACTCCTCAATCGTTCAAAAAGGCACGTGGTGGAAACCCATAGAAGCCAATCGAAGAGGCACCAGATCACCATACCTTGTGGTGAACCGAGGGGGGATCTATGATATGCTGCCGTGATGTGGAGTGAATGGAACCTAGGGTTCCATTTAAGATTCATGTGAAGAGTGTTGGCAGAGCAATTGAGAGATTTGGGGAATTAGAGAAGCTTCAGGAATTAGTCAGTCATTTTGTCATGCATTTCATTAATATTCGCATTTCAAATAGTCGGTGGCATCTTAGTATAAATAACGGGATAGGGGGAAATTAGATCATTCTAGAACCACTTTTGGACGAAAGTTCCTGGAGGAAGTCTCCCCTCTAAGTAAGACTGTGTAGCTCTCAGTGAAATAATACATCATTCGCAGTATTCATCCATTCCATCTCTCTCTCTACACAATTAAATTGTTACAATCTGTTACTAATTAGTGGTACGTAGATATATTGTTTATTATAATTATAATATAAAATTTAAAACTCTAATTTTTTTTAATGAAAATACTTTAGCCATGGATTATTATATAAAAATAAATACACAAATTGACGTAACTAGCTTATCATATTATAAAATAAATCTAATGAATCTCATGAAAATATATTAGTTTGTAGAGAAAATGGCTTTTTTTTAATGAATACTGATCTCATTAATCATTAAGAAAAATCAGAGCTTACAATAGATTGAATGCATAAAGAGCATTTTTCAACATCATAAATTTCGTCTGAGATACGAAGAGCAAACTTAACAAGTGTGTGGGCCACTTGATTTGCCTCACAAAAGGCATGAGCTTCCCATGTGCAGTGACTTACTAAACCATCTCTAACATCTTCAACTAACATCCCACCTAGGCTCCAATTAGGGGATTTCTTTACCAATAGATCAATGACTTGCTTGGAGTCTTCTTCAAAAATCACCTATGATAGATTTAACTCCTTAGAAAAGGTGGTTGCTATGAGGAGGCCTAGTGCTTCGGAGTCAAAGAAACTGCTTGGGAAGGGTCGATTAGCTCTCAGTGCACCTATGACAGAGCCTCGATGATCCGGATAATGACCCCCACGCCTATCCTTCCCAATTCAAAATTCACAGCTACATCCCAATTAGTAGGCTTGGAGTTTAGCTCTTGATCTGTTTGCTAGAATATCAAGGGAGGTGAAATATTTCCCATGTGTGACTTCATTTCTGCGATACCAAAGGACTCGTGTAGTAACAACAGCTTCCTCAAGTTCCTCGGTATCAAGTTTGTCCATAAAACCTACCCAAATATGCATAAAAAGGACACCAGAGAGGGACGTCTTTTGAATTTTAACGCAACTATTATTCTAGACATCTCTAGCTATAGGACAGGCTCATAGAACATGACCAGATGTTTCCAATTCCATAAACCAAAAGGGCCATAGACTTTCCTCAACTATTTTTCTCATTTTTAGGTTAGCCATGATGGGGAGAGCTTCATTGCAAGCTCTCCATATAAATGATTTCACAGCTGGGGTACTTTTCATTCTCAAGATGCCCTTCCACACATGACCGTTATCTCTTTTTCTTGAGGTTTCACCTTCCAGCTTATCTTCCATTTCCTTTAGATGGTGGTATCCACTCCTAACTGTGTACTGTCCATTCTTGGTAAACTGCCATACCCTTCTATTTTCTCTATTGTTGTAATCGATTGGAATCATATTAATTGCTCTTTTTTCAGGTTCTGAGAACATCTCCTCTAGTAGCCCTTGTTTCCACCCGCTTGTATCTGGGTCAATGACGTCCCTTATTGATTCACACTAGCATGCCGGATCCCTAAGGGAGGTGATCTGTTGAGAAGGCAAGTTGGGGACCCATTTTTTGTCCAAATGTTTATGCTTATTCCATCTCTCACTCTCCAAGAAAGACCATATTTAAGTACTACCAACCCCGCATGGATGCTTCTCCAAGCGAAAGATGGAGCCAAGCCCACTTTGGAATCTAGTAACCCAGTGGAATGAAAATATTTCTGTTTGAGGATCTTAGCCACGAGTGAAGAGGGATCTTGTAGCATTCTCCACCCTTGTTTTGCTAGGATGGCTAGGTTAAATGATCTGAAATCATTGAAACCAAGTCTTCCAAGGTCTTTTGTAGAGCTAAGTTGTTCCCAAGGAATCTATTGGATTTTTGAGTGGTCCTCATTATATCCCCACAAAAAATTTCTCAAAATTTGATTAAGTTTGTTGGTGATGGATTAGGGGAGGAGAAAAATACTCATGGAGTATGTTGGGATTGCTTGGAGAACTGCCTTGAGTAGTATGTCTTTCCTTGCTCCCGAGAGCTGTTTTGTGTTCCAACTCACCACCCTAGACTAGGTCCTATCTATGAGTGTGTGAAAGGCGGCCACCTTACCCCTTCCTATCATAGCCGGTAAACCTAGGTACTTCTCCATGGTCCCTGATGCTTTAATCCCTATAATTTGGAGGAGTTGGAGTTGGAGTTGTGTGTTTGTCTTGGTGTTTTTGCTAAACATAATTGATGATTTTTCCTTGTTGAGCAGTTGGCTCAAAGCCTGTTCATAGATCTTAAAGATTTCCATCATCTTTATTTCATCATGGGATGCTTTTCGTTAGATTGTGCGGCAACATGAGCCAATGTCAGCAGAAAGGAGGAGGAGACGGAAGGCTGTATTCCAAATCTATGTCAGAATTGGCCAGTGCAAAGATGATCATTGATGCTGGGAATTCGGATAACATAGCGTCCACCAAGAGATCCGTTGGGGCTGGGGAAGTTAAAGCAAGTTTTTTTATATGTAATTCATCCCTATGGACGTATTACAAACTATCCCTCGTGTAAAATCTCTCTCAATTTACTCTTGTGTAGTATGGGGTGCGGGCTAATCAACTCAAACAAAGTGAAATGACAATAGTCTAAAGCAATAAACCGAAGGTAAACTGCTTCTTGGGATTGTGTCTTTCACTTTCCTTTCAAAACAAAAGCAAAAAACTGAAAGCTATTTGCTTAATACATCTGATTTGAAAAAAGAAAAAACCACCTCTCATCCCCTTTGGGGAGGTGAAGCAGAGAGCAAGGAAGCCCTCGGAGGGGGAGGGGGCTATTATAGGAATAGCAATATTAAATGGCTATTCCTATATAAGAAAGTAATACATCAAATAAAGAATAAAAGACTGCTAAGGAAGAACTATCGATAGATGCATTTCCAAAAAAGTAGACTTTCGTCGACAAAAAATAGGTGGCTAACCCTTGTTGGACCTCTTCCTACTAGGACACTAGTAATCTCCCCCCTCTCATTGGCCTTAGTGAGCAAACCTGTGAGAATCTCAGCACATAAAATAAATATGTAGGGGAAAGAGGGTTCCTCTTTCTGATACCCCTAGATGGCCTAGAAAGGTGCTGAGGTTCTCCATTAACTAAGATAGGATAAGTCATCGAGTGGAGGCACCTTTGTACAAGCTCAATCCACCTTGGAGGAAATCCAAGTTTAGCCATTACTGCTTGTACAAAACTCTACTCCACTCTATCGTACGCCTTATTCATATACACTTTAAGAGCCATAAAACCTTTTTGACCTTTATTCTTGTTGTCATAGAGTATAGAACTTCATAAGCAACAAGTGTGTTGTCTAAAATCAACCTACCAGGCACAAATGCGCTATAGTTTTCTAAAATGATTTGGGGAAGAATGGGTTTCAACCTATTGGCCACAGTTCTAGATATTATCTTGTAGCTGACATTACACAGGCTGATTGGCTTGAAATTTGTGACTTTTATAGGGTTTTGCAATTTCAGTATATGTGAGATAAAAGTGTCATTGATGCCTTTGACTGGTCCCCCTTCGTTAATCACATGTAAAACAAGAGAAGTGACATCCTTGCCTACTAATTCCCAGTTATTTTGATAGAATTGGGTAGGAAGGCCATCGGGTCTAAGGGACCCTAGGGGATTCATCTGAAAAATAGCTTGTTTCACTTCCTCATCGGTAAAGGGTTTATTTAGTATGTCCAAAATCTTAGAGGTTATCTTCAGCTCAATATGGGACAAACAAGACTGAATGTTGCTAGGAATGGAAGTAGTAAATAGGGAGGAGAAAAAACCTGTAAAAATGTCTACGATGTGCTCCTATGTTTTAGCAACATGACCATCTTGGTTGATACTGAATTGATGGTGTTGATTTTTTTTCCTCTGGGAAGCTTGCTTGTACTGGAATTACTGTGTGTTTTTATCCCATTTTCTAAGCTAATGCTATTTAGCCCTCTGACGCCACTTGAGGTCTTGTTCTGCTAGGGAGATTTCCACTTTTTGTTGGAGTTGTTTCAGCTAAGTAATATGTGATCCTTCCCCACTGTCTTGCAAGCATCTAATCATAACCATGTCGTGGTGATTCACTTGTGTATCCTACTTTTTTATTTTTGTATGCCAAGTTAGAAGGCCCTTTTGACCCAATTCCAATTTAGACCTCTGGCAAGCAGCTAAATTCTCTTTCGATACACAGGTATTCCAGGCTTGGGTTATCACTTCCTCACTGCCCTCCCCGAGCTCCCATGTTGCTTCATATCTGTAAATGGGGCGTCTCTTACACATGACAGGGACAGTTTTAAAAATACAGATGTGGAGAAGGGAGTGATCTTGTTACCCAGATGACTAACATAAGAAGGGGGGAGGTGAATTGGGTTAATTAAAAAATTAATATTTATAAACTAAATATACAATATAAAATATAAACAGAATATGAAGCAGCAAGAAATAAAAAGAGTAAGGGTAAGAAAAAGCAAACTCAGTATTTTAACGAGGTTCAGCCCCACTGCCTATATCCTTACCTCATGCTACTCTTTGAGGATTCAAAATTTACCATTCAATCTCCTTCAGGTGGAAATAGAAATCTATTACACCTTTGAGTAACACCGCTATAAAGAATCCGTGTAGAACACCCTCTATACTTGCAATCACCTCACACTTGGTAATTTAATTGTTCCCTGTGTAGAATACCTTTTACGCACACAAGGGTTATACGCACCCTCTTACAAATACAAAATCTGATAGTGGGTAAGTTATCAGAATATACTCCTCAATGAGTGAGACAAAAACAATACAGTGAAACCTATATCTCTCTTAAAATGAATAAGGATTAAGGCACAAAATTTAGAAAAGAGAGCATGAGAGCTTTAAAAGAAGGATGCAAAACTTAGTAATTGATGTGTAAGCTCTTGTTGTTATTTTTGCAAAACTCAAGTGAGCTATTTATAGGCAAATGAGTCTTCATATTCAAATATGAAAAGGTTTATATGTCAAATAAGATCACTATTCACTTTTCAAAAGATTCAAATAAAAACATCTCATTTTTATATTTGTCAAAGACAAATCCATTCATTTTTCAAAGAAATCAAATCAAATCTTTTACTTTTCACATGAAAAAATGAGTGTAATTTATTTTTCAAATCAAATCATCTTCTTTTTGCATATGTCAAAAAAAACACACAACCACCTTTCAAGATTTTCAAACAAATCATCTATCTTTTGCATTTGTCAAAAAAATATACAACCACCCTTCAAGATCTTAAAAGAAAATCATCTATCTTTTACATTTGTCAAAAAAACACACAACCATTCTTCAAGATTTTCAAACAACACATACAAATGTTAAAAATGACAATCAATTATCTTACAAATTCAAATCTTTATGCATATGTGGAAAAATAATAATAATTTTCGAAATTAAATATTTTAATAAAGTTATGCAAATGTAAAAAATGCAATTTGGTGCTTTATGAAAAAATATTAATTTTGAGTCTTAATCCAATTTCAAATTTTAAGAAATGTACAAAATTACTCTATAAGCTTCATTTGTAGACTTGTTTTTCTTTTTTCTCATGCTTGATTTTTTAATGTGCTTAGCTCTCTTCATGCATAGACAACTTAAGTTCGAGTCTTGAATTTATTTGTTATCATCAAAATCTATACGTAGATACGAGATTTATGACATTGGGTTCTACAGATATGATCTAACCACCTCTAGGATGTCACAGTTAGTTGTATTAAACTGATCAAATCACTTTGAGTTGGCCATAGCTCGATCAAAATTTTCTTTCGTGAAGGCCTTGCCCCTTCTATTGTTTGACCAAGTGAAGGTGCCCCTTTTGTACCTATATCCTTAAGTACACAAAATTCTAGGGCTCCCCTGAAATTCTCTATTTTTTCATAGCTATGCTTAGCCCCTCCAAACTTCTCATTTTGGTGTAGCACCTCGTTGTCGTCCCCTGCACACAGCCATAGGATGTTGGAGTTTGGTTTGAGGTGCTTTAGAAGATCCCAGTTGCCACTTCTTTGTCCTTGCTCTGAATGGCCATAAAAGCCTATAAATTGCCATAGGTTACTGTCCCTTGCCTCTTGAACCATGGAATTAATGTGCCACCTAGTGTAGTTGGTGATTTTCACAGTCCAATCCTCTTTCTAAAGAAGTGCTATCTCGCCACTTGCTCCTAAGCTATCCATAGCAAAACAGAAGTCAAACTTTAGGCTACTCCTAATTAATTCCATCTTATTTTAATGGCACTTAGTTTCGATAAGGAAGACTAAATGGGGCTGCTTATCCTTGATGAAGTTATTAAGGATCCTAATTGCTTGAGGGGACCCAAGCCTTCGGCAATTCCAAATCAAAATACTCATCGATGGTGCCAGTGCTAAAGACCAGCACCTGCCACATCTGTAAGTTCCTCTAAGTTAACTTCATCTGCTTTGACCTTCTTTGGTTTTTCTTTGACATCTTGTCCATTCTATTGTCCACCCCTTTTGGATCTAATGGATAAAAGTGTATTGGTGATGTCAGTCAGGGGTGGGTTAAGCCTATCTTTTCCTCTTGCTTTCCTTTTCCACCTACCAATCTTGGTCTCTCCATGTTCTTGAGTAGGGGTATTCTCGGTATGCATTGTGGATGCATCTTTTGTGTTCTAGAGTACCCCTCTACACTTTCCAGCTCATTACTCAAAATGTGGTTGCCTTGGTACATATGTGATGCCCCAAAATTCTCTTTAAAAATAAACATAGGAATCGAGATGTCGGGATGCTGACAACACAGGTCACGCACCCCCAACGTCAAGTGTTAAGTGTATGAACACGTGACATGCATAAAATAAAAGTCGCAGTGGATAATAAAGTCATTATCTAAGTACCAAAATTTTAGAATTATTTTACAAACCAGTTTAATATAAATTCTCCAATAGGAGATTTAATACAGTCATCCGAAATACAAATTAAACAAACACATATTTATAAAAAGGGAAAAATAATTTTCCAAGATAATAATTTTATAATCAGAATACTTTAACAGCGGAGCAAGGAGTCGCCCCCTCAGGCTCAACCTCCACAAAATCTACATCCAAAAGCTACAACGCCAGAAATGGCATCATAGATAAGTATAACTCAAACAAACCAAAAGATAGAAATATATTTATGCAATAATACTATGCATGAACAGGACACCATATGCATGAAGCTTAAAATCATATTCCTCAAAATAAATAAAATAAACACACACGCCAAAATCTCATTTGGCCCAAAATAAAACTCCAGTAAAATCATCCATCATCTTCCCAGAAGATGATATCCATAAATCCATTAAAACCACAACCATTTTTCTAGAAAATAGTCCACGTAAAACCATTAAATAAAACTTGACACTTTTCCAGAAAATTGCCTAAACATCCATTTTATTAACCGTATGCATCATGATCTCCCCTAGGGACCATCCGCACACCCTAGTTTTCATCATCACACCAAAGGTAACGACCACAGATGTGATTTCGGAACGGGTGATGCCTAACTAACCGCGCCCAGCACGTACCATGACCAAGCATCCCCTAGCTCTCACCAGCAGAGAAGTCACAGAGTCAGCACGAGAGCGTTACCATCCCGTCCGATCCCGTCGTCGCCCGGCAACGACCTAGGGGACATCACTCAGTATATTCCGCTCCCGAGTGACCAGAGGAGTTCTACCGAGATAATATCCCATCCCGGCTTGGGGTCGTGATACACACGCACCCGAAACCATAAATACAATGGAAACCCAGTTTTCATTTCTAACACATAAATATGCGCGTAAATACACAATGCAGATGACCATGCACCAAATAACCAACAATTGATAATTTTCAATAATGACCAAACATAATATCTGTTGCTGCCAAAAATATATTTAAATCTTAAAATTTATTTGGAAAATACTTACAGCGATTAAAAGCGTAAATCCTTGAGCAGACGTCATTCCACAGCACTCGTAACGGTCACTTGTATGTTAGGCTAGAGTGCTCGGTTTGACACCAAAATTTAGGGAGATAGTCTTTGAAAGGTGGAGAATCTCATAGAGGTGGTGGTGTGGCAGCACAACCACCGGAAGGTAGCGAATCGGGTCTCAAAGGGTGAAAACCCATTTTCAAATTTGAGGTTGTACCGGGAAGGTGGGGCCGTGTATGAGAAAACTTAGTTAGGGGGATGACCGGCTGGGGTAGGGGAGTGGTTTGGTGGCAGACGTGAGATGCACAGCGGTTGGACGGTGGCGCTGTGAGGATAAACTCATTTAAGGACCCATTTCGGGTAGAGGAGCAACCGGCAGAGCTGGGTGGCTTTGGGCCCTGGGTTATGCTCGCGCAGGTCACCGATGCTAAGGGGTAGCCGGCTGTGTCCAGAAAATGCAAGGGAAAGCAAAATACCCAATTTGGGTTTGATGCTCGCGTGCCGGCTAAGGGATTGCCGGAGGTGCACCACCGGTGCAGAGGAGGTCGTTGGAGGGTAAGGGTGTCGACGGCATGGGCGGTGAAGTGCGGTGGAGGCTGGCCAGGCCTAAGGCCAAACGGCCAAAACAGGGGGGGGGGGGGGGGAATCACGCGGGGGCCAAGGGGAAATGCAAGGGAAATTAAAGAAAAAGAAAGAAAAGAAAAGAAAAGAAGAAGAAAAAGGAAAAAGAAGAAAAAGAAATAAAATCTTACTAGCAAAAGAATACAACAAAGTAAATAAAAGCCGACTAAAAGTACAACAATTCAATATCAATAAAATAAAATATTTAAAACCCAACAATAAACCAATTTAATTTAAAGAACAATTTAATTATAGAACACTAATTATTATTAAGAGAGCACATCAAATAAGATCACATAATAAAATAAAGAAATTTAATTTCAATTATTAAAATAATTACCTCACATTTAAATTAATAAAAAAAAACAGCGTAACTCAATATTTAATTATAAGAACAATATAAAACTAATATTAACTAATCAATAAATGAAATAAATATCTTAAACAAATAAAACACGACTAATAATATTATTAAAATAATCAACAACGAGAATAAAATAACGTGTAAAAATACACGTAAATATGGGATTTCACATTCTCCCCCATTAAAAAGAATTTCGTCCCCGAAATTCGCTCAGTTGCAATTAATAAAAACTCCAATAACTCACCTACCCTATCACTCAATACTCACTCCCAGCATTAGCACAATCATCTATTTTCCTCAAACACAAATGGATATTATTCCATCATAATCGCATGGTTTCCAAATAATATTTCATCTCTAAGACTCTTGAGGTAGCCAATTAATCTAAATTCCATATGTACAAAGACCTTAGTGCAACCTCTCAAAATTCTAATATTCACTAACTCCATACAAAAATTTGTGTCACTTTAAAGTAACTCTCAAGTTTATCTTCCCCACTTAACCATCAATAAGTGTAAGTTACTCAACCAAAAGATAAATCTCCACTTACAAGTATTATTCCAAAATTTCAAGTCACCACTAATTCTTCAAAACCAACGTAAAACTTAAATCTCCAACTACATCGCAAATCATCACGCTTTCGCGCACACTCTGATAATTCGTTAAATGCATAAAAATTTAAGTCCTCGTAAATTATTACCATAAGTAAAAATTGGCTCAACACCTATTAACAATAAATCCTATACTACTCTTCCAAATCCTAAAATTCTAATATCTCATAAGTCTAATTATACCACAATGATTGACACCTAAACTCCAATGTACATCACCCCAAAAATTCTGTCAACTATACTCAATTTAATTAGTATGGTAACCATGATACCCATAATTCTCTCACTCATCTGGACCTTCAATACCCAAGAGAAAGAATAATCTCAAATATTCAATTTTTTATGTGACTTCAAGCCACAACTAAATTCCTTAAGATACCTCGACAAATGTTGCTAACCATTAAATTCTCCAAAATATTATACTTAAATTATCCACTCTAAACAATTCGCCCAGAAGCCTAAAATTTATATCTCTTGAATTTATTTCCATTACATCAATTCAACCTTATCATTTAACAAAACAAATTCTCCCAAGTCAAACACAAAACAAAATAAGTACTCTCCGAAAATTTACACACATAATTATTATTCATCAATCTCTAAGTATCTACAAACAATATCAAAATTTCACCAAGAAAATATTTGATTGCCTATTATCATAAGCATTACTAAAACAGATTCCATAACAATATATTAATGACCAACAATTTCATACTCACAAGAAGAATTTATCTAAAATACACTTCCAACAATCTCCCAGAAATAAAATTAGAGTTTAGAAACTCTAGCACTCAGTGAAACCCAGCTAATACATATAAACAACATAGGAAATATCAACAAACAAAGATAATTACATAAATACCAATAATTTTTCAAAACAAATCCATCTCGCAAAGATATAATAATATACCCAAACACTAAATAAAACTCAAGTAATTCACATAAATATTATATAAAAACACAAAGGGAAAAAATCTAATAAACAAATAAGTAAAAACCATTCATTTAAGAAAACAAGACTACCTCCTTTAGTAAACACAAATCACCAAAAGTTTTTATTAAATAACACAAGGAGATTGAATTAAAATAAGAACAGCAAATAAAATAACAAATAAAGTTTTGAAATTCTCCACAAAACCCAACTCTTAAAAAGATTTATTGTAGAAATTTTCAGGACTTAAAACTTTTAAAAGAAACGAACTATAATAAAATTAATTAATTAATTAATTAATACTAACAAGTCGTCGAAATAAACCCACTTGTCAAAATAAATAGATAAACTTTTAAAATAATTCAAGCAACAAGGTGAAAAGATAATAAATTTAAAAAAACTTATTTCAAGGCATATTTCTAAAAGGAATACAAAATAACAATTTTTTTGTCTAAATAAATTTCGAACTTCCAGAAGTATATAAATTACAAGAGCCATAATTAAAATAAATAAATAATAAACAAAATCCAAAACTATCTTACAAAAACTTATGACCCGAAATTAATTAAATAAAACTAGATATATATGATAAATGCTTAAAAAGCTTAATAAAACAAAATAACTCACGACAAACTAATAACTTTAAAACAAGGAATTCTATAATATAATTATTTTAAATATAGAATTCAATAAAAATATTTATTTAAAATAATAATCTAATCCGAAAAATCCAAATTTCAATTTAAACAAAAACAAAAGGATATATATAAAATAAATAATTAAATAAATGCTCAACGACTTGACTAAATAAAATTAACTAACTAAAATCTGATCTACTACCCAATTACAATATTGAACAAATATTAAAATGAAATAAAGCAAAGCAAACCACCCAAACAGAACTAAGATAACTCTGAAAATAATAAACAGAATGCACATTAAAAATAAAAAGTACAACACAACGAAATAAATTTTGAAAATCTAACCATATAACCTAGTAACAAAATCTAGAGAACAAATAAAAATAATAGAATAGAGCAAAATAACCAAACAACAAAATAAACAAATTTTAAAACAACAAACTTTTCTGGTACTATCCTTAGGTAACTTGCAGATCTACCCAAAGTCGAACTGTTCTGATACCACCTGTGACGCCCCCAAATTCTCCTTAAAAATAAACACGAGAATCGAGATGTCGGGATACTGACAACATGGGTCATGCACCCCCAACGTCAAGTGCTAAGTATGTGAACACATGACATGCATAAAATAAAAGTCGAAGCGGATAATAAAGTCATTATCTAAGTACCATAATTTTAAAATTATGTTACAAACCAGTTTAACATAAATTCTCCAATAGAATATCTAATACAGTCATTCGAAATACAAATTAAACAAACACATACTTATAAAAAGGAAAAAATAATTTTCTGAGATAATAATTTTATAATCAGAATATTTTAACAGCGAAGTCGCCTCCTCAGGCTCAGCCTCCACAAAATCTGCATCCAAAAGTTACGACGTCAGAAATGGCATCGTAGGTAAGTATAACACAAACAAACCAAAAGACAGAAATGCATTCATGCAACAACACTACGCATGAACAGGACACCATATGCATGAAACTTAAAATCATCTTCTTCAAAATAAATAAAATAACCACATATGCCAAAATCTCATTTGGCCCAAAATAAAACTTCAGTAAAATCATCCACCATCTTTCCAGAAGATGATGTCCATAAATCTATTAAAACCACAACCATTTTTCCCAGAAAATGGTCCACGTAAAACCATTAAATAAAACTCGCCACTTTCCCAGAAAATGGCCTAAACATCCATTTTATTAATCGTATGCACCATGATCTCCCTTAGGGACCACCCGCCCACCATAGCTTTCATCATCACACCGAAGGTAACAACCACACATGTGATTTCGGAACGGGCGATGCCTAGTTAACCGCGCTCAACACGTACCATGACCAGGCATCCCCTAGCTCCCTCCAGCATAGGAGTCACGGAGTCGGCACGAGAGCGTTATCATCTTGTCCGATCCGGTCGGCGACGACCTAGGGGATATCACTCAGTATATTCCGCTCTCGAGTGACCAGAGGAGTTACACCGAGATAATACCCCATCCTGGCTTGGTGTCGTGATACACATGCACTCGAAACCATAAATACAATGAAAACCCAGTTTTCATTTCCAACACATAAATATGCGCATAAATACACAATGCAGATGACCATGTACCAAATAACCAACAACTGATAATTTTTAATAATGACCAAACATAATATCTGTTGTTGCCAAAAATATATTTAAATCTTAAAATTTATTTGGAAAATACTTACAGCGGTTAAAAGTATAAATCCTTGAGCAGACGTCATTCCGCAGCGCTTATAGTGGTCACTTGTACGTTAGGCTAAAGTGCTTGGTTTGATACCAAAATTTTGGGAGATACTCTTGGGAAGGTGGGGAATCTCTTGGAGGTGGTGGTGTGGCAGCACAACCACCAAAAGGTGGCGGATCGTGTCCCAAAAGGGTGGAAACCCATTTTCAGGTTTGGGGTTGTACCGGGAAGGTGGGGCCGTGTATGAGGAAACTGAGTTAAGGGGATGACTGGCTAGGGTAAGGGAGTGGTTTGGTGGCGGAGGTGAGATGCACGGCGGCCAGACGGCGACGCGGCGAGGATAAACTCATTTAAGAACCCATTTCGAGTGGAGGAGCAACCGGCAGAGCTGGGTGGTTTTGGACGGTGGGTTATGCTCGCCGGAGTGAGGGGAGGCTGCTGGTAGGTTGCCGATGCCAAGGGATGGCCGGCGGTGGCTGGAAACTGCAAGGGAAGGCAAAATACCCATTTCGGATTTGATGCTCACGTGCCAGTTAGGGGGTTACCAGAGGTGCACTACCGGTGCATGGGAGGTCGCCGAAGGGTAAAGGTGCCGGCGGCATAGATGGTGAAGGGCGGTGGAGGCTGGTCAGGCCTAAGCCGAACGGTCAAAATAGGGGGGGAGGGGGAAATCGCGTGGGGGCCGGGGGGAAATGCAGGGGAAATTAAAGAAAAAGAAATAAAAGAAGAAGAAAATAAGAAGAAAATGGAAAAAGAAGAAATAAAATCTAACTAGCAAAAGAATACAACAAATTAAATAAAAGCCGACTGAAAGTACAACAATTCAATATCAATAAAATAAAATATTTAAAACTCAACAATAAACCAATTTAATTTAAAGAACATTTTAATTATAGAAGACTAATTATTATTAAGAGAGCACATCAAATAAAATCACATGATAAAATAAATGAATTTACTTCCAATTATTAAAATAATTACCTCACATTTAAATTAATAAAGAAAACAACGTAACTCAACATTTAATTATAAGAACAACATAAAACTAATATTAACTAATCAATAGATCAAATAAATATTTTAAATAAATAAAACACGACTAATAATATTATTAAAATAATCAACAACGAGAATAAAATAACGTGTAAAAATACACGTAAATCTGGGATTTCACAACATATCTACTGCCCCCACTTCCCAAGTTGGGTCCACTTCCATCATAAACTTTTGATTTAAGCTGTCAAATTGGACTGTGATAAAAGGGAGGGATTCTCCTTTTCTAGAAATTTAGTCTAGGGTGAAACCTTGGACAGCTCCACAATTTGCAATTTCTAACTGTTATTGATGTTTGGCATTTTAACCTGAAAGCTGCTCTCATGGTCTGGTGACTCATTTCTTATACCCTACGTTTCCTTTACAGGTTGCTCAGATTATTGAGTGGGCTTGTCTTTTTCGTGTCCTTTGAGTTCCCTCCATACTTACGGTAGTCAAAGATGAAAGCATTCATAGGTTGTGCTCTCAACCAAGAGCCAAATGGTAAGGGCTTTCTTTCCTCTAGCTTCTGCTCATATTTAGGGTGAGAACAAGTTTTCCCTTTATACGAAATAATCCCACAATGAAAGAAAAAAAAATGTAGTTTTTCATACTTAAATGAGATCCAATATTTCTGTTGATCAAATTCTAGCCATTTTCTCCTTCACAAAGGCTTGTGTAGATCAATTGCCATACGGATCCTTAGGCATCTCCCCCATGCTGATCCATCCAATTCTACATTTGCTCGGATTATAGGCCCAAAAGACTCCCCAAACTTTACCCCAATGTCTTCATTCATGGCAGCTAAAGGAAAGTTGTGACATTGGATCCATAATGGTTCGTATTGGGATTTCGGAGCATTTATGGCCACGGACTCGTCTATTTCCTTTAGAGTTAGAAAACTCCTATCAAAGAATCAAGGTCCACCACTGAGAACCCTGTCTTTGTCTATTTCAAGTTGGAACTTGATAAGAAAACATTGCTCAGCTGGGTTTTTGAATCGCACCCAACCCTTAAGCCTCCACACTTGGGCCATGGTGGACCTAAATGCTTTATTACTAAATCCCCTTTCAGATAAAATCTTTCCATCAGTGCTGATCTTACCTTTTGTAGAGTGTTCCTGCTCGCCTTCAGAGCTGAGTTTCACTACGAAAATCTCGTCGTTGAACAGGTGCAAGTGCTCCCATCTCATGGTGAGATGTTCCACCATAGTTAGCTGAAACCCTAGAAACAGAGCTCGCCTTTGTGAGATGACGCCGTATGTCGAGCGACAAAAAAAGAACTAAACCCCTACTAACTCGAGAGAGAAAGAGGGACCTCTAGTGAACACCAAGACTTCATAGAGAAAGTGGCCTTAATATATAGTAATTAATTTCGCTTGGTTTCTATCCTTAAGAAAGTCATGCTTTTACCCTTTTGAGTGAGTCCTTCGTTGACATCTAGTTTCCATTGCCTGCTTATAGGTGTGAGATGGCATGTAATCATCTTAATTACTTGTTTATATGCATTGGTCTAAGATAGAAACCAGTATATTTTCTTAATTAAGGATATAACTTTATTTTTACAATCTGACAAGCCTCACAAGTTATTTGTAAGGGACAGGGCATGTATAGATCACTGAGCTTCCTTTCATAAAGATATAACTTTACAAACTAGGTGTCAAAATCCATTTGTATCCATTTAGCATTTCTAAGTTGAACGCCCTTTGTCTTCACAAATAAAAGGATTATTTGTAAAGTTCTATTTTTATTTGTAAAAGTTAAAGGCAGATAATCTCTTTTTATTTATAATAGTTCTATTTTTTTGGAAGAACTATAGATACAAATAGATTATACAAAAATAAATCTACAATATACAAATTAACATTGCTTTATGTGATTTATTAAGTTTATTTTATAATAAAAGAATTTTACAATATAATGTACTGGCCACATCAAACTACGTCAGATTGTAAAATTACTTTTGTATCATCCTTTTACGTCTAAAGTGTTTCTCTTTATATAACATTTGGTGTGCGAGAACTTTACATTATAATATATTTGGTGCGTCTATAATTGAACTGGAAAGATTACATATTATAATAGAATCCGTATGAATTGGTTAAGAACGAAGGAGATTGATATGAATTCTTAGTTATATTTTAAGCTCTATTTTATTTTCTACCTTTAGGTAAATAAAAGTTATATCTTTGTGAAAATAGTGCACTGTAAAGCAGACTTTCACTTTAGCATCCGTTATACACCTAATGCATGTTAAAGCGAATATCAAAATTATGAATGCATTATAAGCTAATAAATTCTAGATATATACAGACCATGGTCGCGTATTAATTATAAACAACGTTGTTTATCATATTATCACTAAGATGAGTTGATAATTTCGTTACAAGGTCTTCATTTTACCATATTTGAGCATCAATTTAGGGAAGGAAATAGTTTGGCGGATTTTCTAGCACGTAAGGGAGAGGAGGGTCTACTTAACAGAAGATTTACTACAATAGATCCTCTTTACCACGGAAGTTAAAAGGCAGGATTCGTTTAGACAAGAATTTTGGTCTTCCAAGCATTAGAATTTAATTATTTTAGAAATTCTGGGTTGTCTTGTTTTCATTATTCTTTATTTGGTTTAAGCTCATGTTTAGTTATGTTTTCCTCCACCATAAATGTGGACACATAAATAAAGTTTGAGAATGACTTTTAAATGGTAACATCATCTCTCTCTCTCTCTCTCTCTCTCTCTCTCTCTCTCTCTCTCTCTCTCTCTCTCATTTTTTGTAAAACCTAATAAATATAGTTCTCATTTTTATGAAGAGAGAAAAAAAATAAGCAATGAATATGACAAACAAAACAAGAAGCTGGCCTCCATAGATGTACTCGAAGAATATCCTATTAATAAGTAGTCATGATGATCTCTCATGGTCCTAGAGTACATATGGGTATGACTTTTTTACTACAGATTTCAACATTTACAGGAACTTTAGCATCATGTAAATCAACTCAAATCTCCTCAAATCTCAAATCTCCTCCACCTTTTGCTTCAATTTAAAAAACCTCTCAAGAAAGTTGCATTGAGAGAAAATGACCCTACACACTGCAGGCCAAAGAGCATAGCAGAGCAGAGCAGTGAAGGGAACTGCTCAACACCACCCTACTGCACTGTTGCAGAACTGTCAAAATTGTACAATGCAGATATGTGTTTGTAAAATGTAGTGTTGACCTTACTATTTTAACTTAGAGGATCCGTGTATATATAAGACCTCTATTATTTATATTATAGTATCCATTTTTAGTTGAAGGAAAAACAGAGTGGTTCACACTTCTTCCATTTCAGTTTTATTCTTTCTTATTTCTCAATCTTCAACATCATCTTCAACAATCTTTAACAAAACCCACCATCAATTTGCGCAAAGATGGAAAGAAAAAATCTAACGACCCTTTTTCAGGAAAAATCAAAAATAAAATTGAGGATGGAGATTGTGTTGAGCTTATTTTCATTAATGAAGTCAACGACCTATGTATTTAGCTTCATAGGATGAAGATTTGAACCACTGAAGCAATTTTGTTCTTAGGTCTGACCAAGAGAAAATTGAGGAGAGAGTTAGGGATTGTGTATTCGATTTGAGAGAGAGAGAGAGAGAGAGGGTTCAGGGGCAGGGTTGGGGAAGGGGAGCAAGGGTTCCCTGCAATGTAGCTTCATCATGTTGAAAGCTTTTCTTCTATATGGCAGTCATTTATTGGCCTCCAATAAAATAAAGTTATAGGTGTCACAGATCAAAAGAGTTTCTTTGAGGTGCCAACCTCTTTATTTTTTATTTTTTAAAAAAATATTGCTGAGAAGAAGTACTTGAACTTGGTTTATTTGTGAAATAAGCAATTATATGCAAATTACAAACTTTCATAGGTCAAGTTATCGTTAACCCAAGCTCATAATAATAATAATAGTAATGATAATAATTAATGTATTTGTGAATAGACTCTTGATGATCATGGGAACTCGATCCACTTATATATTTGTATATTTTATACGCATACCTATATTAACAGATTTAACTTTTAGGGACAAAAGTTCTTTAAGGACTAGTTTTTTTCATTCCTAAAAGTGATAAATTTACATTTCGTCTAAAAATTGTAAATATGAAGATTGGAGTGAATTTCAGTATGTAAATAATGTCATTAGACGAGCGAAGAAGAATTTGTAGGCTTCTCAATTCATATATTTTTAGTTTTTGTAATCAATAGAGATTTATAAAGATTATTGCAATATTAATCTAGTGGAAGTTAAAATCTAGTCAAAGATGATTTTCTTTTTGAAGAGTTATTTCAACTAGCACACCATATATATAATAATTAATAAATTTTTCGTCCCTTGTTCTTTCCATTGAAGCTCATTAAGTACATAAATTATCAATATATAAACATAAATAGAATAAGGGAGGAAAGATTATTTTGCTCAACCAAATTAAAGAAATTAAGATACTAACATTAACACTCACTGCATGCATAAAGGCTTCATCTATTAATTATATATATAGTGGCTTCTATACGATATATTGATTTAGGCCTTGTTTATTTTTAGAGATGAGATGAGATAAAAGTTAAAAAAAGAACAAACTATTATTGTAAGATTTTTTTTAATATTAGTTTTGTATGGGAATTTGAAAAAGTTGTAAGAGAATTTGAAAAAGTTAAAATTTTTATTATATTTTGTATAGAAATTTGAAAAAGTACAATAATGCATTTGAGATGTATTTAAGTTTTTGATCTCATCTTTATAAGCAAATAAGGTCTAGTTATTTCTACATATCGCACGTGTTAACTACTAACTAGTATATACATATAGCATACATACATATGCACATATCCTTATATATATAGAGAGAGAGAGAGAGTAGTAAAGAATATATGTATCAATCTTTCACCACCTATATCTATATAGATATATATATATATATCCTTACGCAAAGAAAAATATATCTTTATTAATTAAGAACATTAAGGTAGAGACAAAGTACGGTATATAACTTATATTATCATGAGATTGAAGAAACACACACATGTACACACACCTGTATATATAAGGCTAGGAGAAGAAAGAGATAGTCCATGAGAAGATCATACTATTACATGATTTTGATGCACATAAACAAGTTATTAATAAAGATGATCATAGGCCACTTGACCCTATTAACTTAGTCAATCCAAAGGTTATAGCCATGGCTAGCAAACCTCCAACTAAAACCCTAACCACAGACTTAAATGTAGGGGCCTTACCTAAGAGAGCTCCGAGCCACCCAAAAACCAACAAAGCGAGGCTCACTGCCCCCACCACTATCCCCACCCTCATCTTATACTCTTTTATAAATGAAGCTGCTAGGAGTGGAACTAATGCTCCCACAGAAAACGCAAGTGCTGATGCTATTGCAGCTTGCATGGGGTTTGGCAAATTCTCATCTTTCACTTCCTTTGATGATCTGTGTCTATCAATATCCAACCCGCTATTTTGTTTCTGATCTCTTTTCATTTGTGCCACTTCTATATCCAACTGTGAGTACACTGACACAAACTCTCCTATGGCCATGCTGCAAGCACCAGCAACAAGACCTGCAAACCCAGTAAGTATCATGACCTTTACGTCTTGTTTTACTGCCCCAACCCCTATCATTAATGAGGCTGTTGACACCAACCCATCGTTTGCTCCTAAAACAGCCGCACGTAGCCATTGAGATCTTTTAGAGTAATCAAATTCCTCGATTTCGAGCTCAAGTGTTGACTGTTGCTCGAGGTCTGTGCATGAAGTGGTGAATTTGGCAGTATTGAGAGATATATTAGATGCCATGGTTGGAAAAATAAATATAAAGCATATGGTGTTGAGAAAGAAGGAGAGAGAAGTGTGCAGGACACACGCCTTGGAGATGGGTATTTATGAGTGAAGATCTCTAACTATGGTGGAGGCAAAGGTGGGGTGCTACAAATCATGCCCACTAGTTGACAAATGAATTCAGCACTATTTACGGAAAAGAGTTAGAAAACTACCATTTATAAAATAACAATGGAAATGGCTAATTCCTCAATCACTAACGAATCACTACAAAAAAAATTGGCTTTTTACAACATTAGATTTTGTCGTAAAAAGTATAAAGAATGCTGCAAAAAAATATTTGCAGCAAAAATAATCATTTTGGCTGTAATTAAAATGTCGCAAATAACTATTTTTCTTGTAGTGAATGTTTGAAACACTGATCATGAGGGATTAATGGATATAATATAGTGCCATATGTTAGGATCGAATAGTGGTAAATGGGACCTAGCTAGATTAGGCCAAGTGATTGGAAATTCCAAATCTTGGTAAATCATAACTTTTGATGTGAAATCTTTGTGCCCTTTCTCAAATTGGCCGGGCTGTCACCCTATAATGTCCCTATTGTTTTAACATAATAAATATATGTTAAGAATATTCAAATTTACCGTGCCTCTATCACACAGTTCCAAATCCTAGACCAATTCATGTAGCTCGTCTCCATGACCAGACACGCAGGGAGATCCTGTCTAGCAAATTAGAGGATAAACTATAGCGGTGAAATATTAATGCACTTCCACTCATATATGGCCAGCTAGCATTTAATTAATACGAACTGGTCAAAGTGCAATTAGAATCGAGACAAATAATGTCACCGGAAAGTGTTTTGGAACTGTATTTATCTAGTAGTAGTTGAGCAATATTAGTACTAGTACTGTAAAGGTTTTGATCAGCTCTTTTTACCTGAGATCGAGCACTTGGCGTATAGGAATTAATTAGAGCTTGAAAAGAGGTAAAAAGATCGTATATTTTCATATAAAAGTAACTTCAAGATCAGTACTGATCATACATTTTATGCTCCATTTATTTATATATGCTATATCAAGTACTTTTTGTGTCCACCTTCATCGATCATATCACCGATTACCTTGACGGCCTTTTCACCCTTAAGAACTGGCCTACTGAGTAAACAAAGTCTCATAAATAATGGATTGCTGAAGAGGAAAGCACTAATTATTAGTGTGAAAACATTCATCCAAAAAAGTAGTGGTGAGAGGAATACTAGGACTGAGACAATATAAGAAATTGAAAGGAGTGTGTGCAATCCACACGACTGCCACCAGCTCCCATTATCTTATAGATTCCATTAACAGAAATCTGTATTCTATATTCTCTAATTATTAATTCCATTTAATTCCTCACACGCACATACAATTATTAGTGGTTTTAAATTATTCTCATGATTTAAAGCCACCGGAGGGAGATTCTCATTGCTTTGTTTGAATGAGTGGGTTTGACAAACCTACGACCTCTATTTGAAGAAGAAAATTGTTGTTTTTCATCTAATTTAGAACTAATTTTATCATTTTTAGACACTAATAATCGATGTAGCAACAAAAAGCAGATAAGCAAATTTAATTTGTTGAACCGGCCGGCCCTTTCGATAGTGCGCTGGCCATGCTTTGTCTCTTCACAAAGCTTATAATGAGGTTAGACTTGCTTCTTATTCTGATATGATCAGGAAAATATATAGATGGCAACCACCTCCTTATAGTGGCTTTTTTAAGCTCAATATTGATGGAGCTATTTTCTGTGACATGAGAAAGGCTGGTATTGGATTAGTGCTGATCATTAGAAATGATAGCGGTGAGCAGATAGTGATGGCAGCTAGCTAGTAAAGTTGAATATGAAGTAGATGGGCCTGCTACCATCGAGTTGCTTGCAGTATTGGGGGGTTTACAGTTATGGAAACTTGATCAAAGGAGGCTAAGCACCTAATGGCACGTTTCCAATAAGCACGAATTAAACACGTATATATCCAGGATGGGTAATAGTAGTGTAGCTCAAACATTAATGGCTAGGCATGCTTGGAACGTAACTGATATTAATGTTTGGTGGGAGCATGTTTCTGCTTTTGTTAATCATGCCTTATGGTTTGATAAGAACTCATTGTAATGCGGCCTTTTTAATATTGGAAGCTGTTTGTTCATCAAAAAATAAAAATAAAATATTAATCGACATTGACATATGATCATGACACAATTTAAGTAGGTGATCATGAATTTTGAAACGATTTAAAATCGTACCGTATAACATCGATTGATATCATGAACAACGAGGTAGCAAGTCTTAAAATAGGGATCAGTAACGCGCGTTACCATTCAAGAAACTTGTCCCTTATGAATTCATTCTTTACTTCAAGTTTAAGGCTAATTAAGAACTTATCCCTTGCAAGCAATTTGTTTCTAGTTTAATTAGAAGTTGCAGAATCCGCCTACCATTCTTCGAGATACTGCCGAATATATAAGGCCCTTGGTAGCTGTGTTTTCAAACCTCACATAAGATTGCTAGACACCATTAGACTATATTATGAAATTTGAACACCATATCGAGTAAGTGTCGAATAAACTCCCTATATAAGTGAGCCTCATTCAAGCGAGTGCAAATCATGCGAATTTTCTGTATGAAACTTAGCTCGAGCCATGTTCAGTGCAAATCGAGCAAACTTCAATCCCTTATCATTTTATCCCACTTGACACTGTTACAACACAATTTAACACAGGATATCACATGAATATGCCAACACACTTATTTTACATTAACATAGAAAATAACATAGGATCACGCAGGACTGTAACAATTCTGGCATCAGTTAAGTATTTATTATATGATCATTCCCACCACGGAAATTATAAGAAAAAAATATTATGGGTGCTAGCTTCTACAAGTATATATATATATATATATATGGGTGTGACAATCGATCAAAGTTAGACATGCGTATAAGAAGAGGCATCAGCAGTCAGTACACTAATTTTGTGGCTCATATAAGTCATGTGTATGCTTCGTGTGCAGGTTGAGGGTGCACCTCGAAGGCTGTGCGTGGAGAAAGCCATGGTGTTAATTTTGGGCAAATCAAAACCAATCTACTGGTCATTTCTTGCCTTTGTAACTCTGTTTCCCTCCAATAAAGGGTCTTTTGGTACGTACGTAGTGGGCTCAATTGCTCAATTATGTCCTCTACCTTCCTCATGTTATATTACATGTGATGTATTTGCTGAAGCCGATGGGCCTCCATCGTTTATCTCTTTATAGTTTGGATTGGAAATTAGTGAATTAAGGCCAGTTTGTTTTTTAAAAAAATATTTTATTTTATTTTATTTTATTTCATCTAATTATTGTATTTTTTTAAAAATTCCAACACAAAATATTATAAATAATTTAACCTTTTCAAATCTCAATACAAAATTCATATTAAAAAATATATTATAATAATATTTTATTTAACTTTTTATTTTAATCTCAACTCATCTCATTTTAATCTTATTTCTAAAAATAAATTAGACTTAATAGACCATAAAAATAAATATGGGCCCTAGTACTTCACGGTAGGAATTAGACCCATTTTATAGCTTTTGATCTTTCTAGTGTCGTGGCTAGATTTCTATATATATATATATATATATATATATATATATATATTGGGGAGGAAGGATCGAACCATAATCCACTACAAGAAATGTGAGTTGTTGTGACCGATAAATAGTAAAAAAAATGTTATTTACGATTAATTTTGCTGTAAATAATCATTTGACTGATATTAAATGGTTATAAAAGGCCAATTTTCTTATAGTGATTTCTATTTTGGAGATACGAGAATTTGTCATCAGGCTATATGCCGCTGATATAATATTTATATGAGTCGTGCTACATGAATCGATTAATTATCGAAACTTTTAATTGATGCTATGTAACTTTTTTTCATTTTTTATTCAATTTTAAATATTTAAAAAATTAATAAAAAATATCAATTCACTAATATTTACTTTATTAACTATTAAGTAAAATTAAAAAATTCAATAGTTCACTTTTATCGATCACTTTTATAAGTTCAACTAACATTTTCCTTATACACACACACACACACACATATATATATATATATATATATATATATAGAGGACGAACAACACACATTTTCGGCAGGAAAAATAAGGGCATTATTAATATGACAGCTATGGATTATAACCGAAATACATAAAGAAATACAAAACTTATGCATCTATTCTTGTTCAGTTCAAGTTGATGTTGCAGCCCTAATTTGATCGAGAAACATGAAAGCTAACCTAAATAAAATGTTAAAGAAATAAGAAAAAAGAAGAGTGCGTATAAGGGTTTTTCGCTTTAGGGATATTAATTCACCAAAAGATGCAGCCCAAAACTATTTTACGTACGTAGGTATAATATTAATTATTACTACCTGCTCTCCCATTAACTGATCTTACGTAGTACGTACGCATGCTAAGTACAAATCTTTGCACTCGTAGCTTTAAAGGATTATATGGATCGAGAGAGATCTTAAGCTGTTGGCATACAATGTAAGTTGTAACCAACTGCCTAACTATAGTTGAATTTATCATGCATGTCGGTTAATTTAAAAGTTTATAAATGTATATTTGGATTGATTTGGCATGCTTGGAAAGATTTTAATTTTTAAAATTTTTTTTTTTAGTTTTGTTGTATCCCATCACTTGCTAACTACTAAAGAGAGTAGGAATGGAGTAGGTCGATATTGTTCCTAAACAGAGGATTGATCCCAATGCCTTTTTCCTGTGAGTTGAGATCGATAGAGGTTTAAAAAGCAAGAATTTGACTCTTACTGTGACCAAGCATAAATAGAGGCTTTTTTTTTTCTTTGATAACATGTCATCATTTGATTGATGTTGACGTGGCAAGTGAGTGTGATGTAACATTTTTAGTTAATGAAGAGATGGAACTTGAGCAGTGACACCATTTGCATATGTGAGCAGTAGCCCCGGAGATGCAATTAATGTGGTTTTTTTTTTCTTTACATTATTATTATTGTAAGATAAAACATAGGGATCGAGAGAGCAATTTTTTTACCATTTAATCTGCAAATCATTAGAATTGTTGGATTATTTTCCAATTTGAACCCTAAAGCTTTAGATTATTCAATCCTTTGAGGTGTATAAGTTAAAGATGATTGTATAATTAGAGATAATATCAAATTAAGATTATCTTAATATGATTCTATTATAATTATTGATTATTTTATAATTATATTTATAGAAGAAGACGCGCGAACTCTCCTCTGGACATTTTCTCACTCGTTTTCAACTGCTGGATGTGTTGCTCTTCACCTTTCCCTTGCTCTTCGACCTTTTCTTCGTCTTTAACTCTCCTTCTCTCTCGTCTTTATAAGAGTAAAAGAAGATAGTGCAAAACACGTTTTTGTGAAAATGCCTCAACCAATTCACTTATGGTATATATAATATTTACAGAGAAATTTTCTCGGTACAAGTATGTCTATTTCCAGCTCTATTAATACAACATAGATGACAGCTATCAACAAAGATATATTTACAAAATTTGGGACCACTAACGTTCGGCTATTTGGCCTTTTCTTTGAGGGAAATCGTACCTTTATATCCTTCTAACATTTGGACTGGTTTATGCAAGCAGTAGTGCCTCTGGTATGGCTTTTGCCATGCGGGTCTTTGGCCTTATGATCCTTTCCATTTTTGAATGCAACAACAACAAAAGGTTTCTTGGCATCTTCTGATTTTGATGATACAGCTACAATGCACGACCTAATAGTTTTCAAGGCTCCTTGACCTTTTCTCGTTATCAACTACTGGCTTTGTCCCTTTCTCTTCGTCAGGAGTCTTCTTCGCCGTCGTCTTTCAAGTCAAACGGTAAAATCACGATAGCTAGTCACTTCTACTCTTACCATATGTCCATCCTACTGTGTTTGAACGAAAGATTCATCTCTGATAATTTCTACATATTTTATTTTCTATAGGGTGCTCCGGACAAATGGAGGTTGGTTAGGGCTCATGGGACTGTCGTAGGCCTTCCAACTGAGGATGACATGGGCAACAATGAAGTTGGTCACAATGCACTTGGGGTTGGTCGCTTCCATAGGGTGTTCGACCAAGTTAAATCATTCTCATGGTTAACCATCATCGAACATTCACATAGAAATTTTAATTGTGAATTGATAACACTATTAAAAAAATTTAAAATAATGTAATAGTTAATTCATATATTTGAAATAGTTAACAGTTATACTATCTATATTAGTTTTAATACTAAATAATAGTTTTAAAAGTTAATAGAATAATATATTTAAAAAATAGTTATGATATAACTAAATAATCATTATAATAAATTGTCAATGAGTTTATGTATAATGTGCAAAAACAAGAAAGATGCACACCAACATCCTTTTAGGATGTCCAACCTTCTAATTGGGAAATATTTTGCAATATGTTTGAGGATTCATAATATCAGATAAATTACATGAATTTTTATGTTTCCAATTTATAATTTTCTCTTACTAAGATTTACAACTTTTATATAAGAGCGAAGTTCTATAAACAAAACAAATAGATCAAAGTTGAAAACTCATCATCTTGTAGGCTTAAAATCTTTTCATTGTCGCTCTCTGAAATTAGTAATGTACTTTTTCTTATTTTTATTCTATATAAACGTTTGTCTTGTTGAGGTACTAGTTTTAATATTGATTTTATATCTTAATAATGTCTCTTGTTGCAAGAGTTAGATAGCAATTATGATCTGATAAAAATTATATGTTGCATCATATACTAATCGTAATGAAGAGTAGACTCATTCTGATATTCGTGTAAATTATATAAGTATTATAATTTATTTCAATTAAACATATTGGAATTTCTGTGACAATATTTTTTCTTTATGTGGTGTGTACATAAAAAACAATAAGAAGAGTTTAAGAAAGAGATACAACTCTAAATACAGACGCTTATGCAATAGTTCATGCCTCAAAACAGCTAATTTTTGTGTTTTTTTTTATAGAGTTTAGTATTTATAAAGTTCTATACGGATATTTTTACCAGTATTATTACTATTTTTTTATTTAGTTCAAACTTATTAGACTATTTTTATTTGTATAAGAAAATTTGTAATGTATTTTTGAAATACAATTACCTATTTTGTTTCAAACGATCATCAAATCATTCGAACCTATAAACATCATACATAGTCGTTCGAACAACATATATTGGCGTTCGAATGGTCCTCAAACGATTCCAACCATTCGGAAATGCCCGAATGCGTTTGAACACTTTCAAACAGTTAACTCTCTCATTCCATTAATTACACGTTTGAACTTGTACCACCACACATGCATGCATGCACCTGGCCGCCTAAACTTGTGACATTATTTCCTTAGCCCTCCAAAAAATTAAATTCAGATAAAAATTCATCACAAGATCACTATCCCAAAAATAGATTGAACGAAGAAACCATTAAATTGTATATGATAGATTAGTTTTAGATCAATGAGAATACCAATATAATTTAATCATCCTAACGAAAGGAAGAAACAAGTCTAGAAAAATTTTCTTGAGGAAAAATGATCAGCAAGAATTAGAAAAAAAGTTTCGACAGGCGGCTAGGCGATACATCATTTGTTGACTGTATTGCTTTCTCTTATATAAGAAGAATATCAAGAAAAATAACGACGATCCCAAGAGAGGAAAACTAGGAAAGGAGTTACAATTTATGAAGGTCACGTACATGCAATAGTACTCTTATGGTTCGTGACTAAAGCATGACAAGCTAGCAACATAATCTTGGAAGTACAATAGTTCTAGCTTGATTCTCCAATATCTTTGGAAAGTATTCACTACAAAAAATTTTGTTTTTTGGGATGAAAATTCTATTCTAACTAGTAACTTATCGTTCAAACAGATGATATTCAAACGAAGCAATAACTGTTTAAACGATATTGTATTTTTATTTGAATGATAATTTTAAACATTTGAACATTAAATGCACGGTTTAGAAAAAAAATTATGACAAAAATTCAAGTAACCGTTCGAACGGTTATATATATATATATATGTATATATTAAGAATATTCAACTTTTGTATGGTGCCTCGACCATATAACTCCAAGTCCTAGACCAAATATTGAAGCTCTTTTTCATGAATAGGCACATGCAAGGAGATCAGAAAATTATTTTTTCGAACTGTCTATATATAATATCTAGTATTCTTAGACTTGAAAAAATTGGTTTACCTTCAATAAGGTTTTCTTGAATATGGGCATGTTTAGATTGGTTTTCATATTTGTTTGTAGTTTTGTTGGTTTTTCTTTGATTTTTGGTTGGTTTTTTTGGTGATTGGGATTTGTTTATTTATTTGTTGATTATTTATATATCTTGAGAGCTTGATTATTATCACAATATTTTTTTCGTCATAAATGAAAATTTGATTAATAAATTCGAGATAGAGGTCACTATTAAACATGTAGTTGAGTCTTCACTAAAATATATGTATATATATATATATATATATTTAGTACTAGTACTTGAGCAATAATACTAGTGTAAAGGTTTTGATCATCAGCTTCTTTTACCTTAAAGCACTTGGCATATAAGAAATAGCTTGAAAAGAGGTAAAAATATTAAATTTTTTCATATATATATATATAAGAAGCAACTTCAAGAGTACTACTAATCATACATTATATGCTTGAATTATTTATGATGATCTCTAGCATGTACTGTAATGCGCTTATTAGGTTGTCCTGATCTTAAGCAGACATGCACTATATATCAACTTTTTGTGTCCACCTTCATCGATAATGTCACCAACTTCATAGCTAGATTGATTACCTTGGCCGCGGCCTTTTCTCCATTTAAGGACTTGCCTCCCGTGTAAACAAGTAAGGGGTTGCTGAAGAGGAAATCACTAATTTTTAGTGTGAGAACACTCATCCAACAAAGTAATGGTGAGAGGAAGATTAGGACTGAGATACTATAAGAAATTGAAAGGAGTGTGTGCAATCCATACGACTGCCACCAGCTCCCATTATCTTATTGAACCCATTTATAACAAAGTAGTACTTTATTCACCAACCAAACATTTTAAAGCAAATCAACCCAAATAGTTTGGAAAATACAATCTGGATCTTGAATCCCACCAAAGTACCATATCTTCTAGATTCCATGCAAATCAAGCCAAAGCATATGTTACACCATTTGCTTCACGACCTAGCTTGTGTTGAAAACTCAAATTAGCATGCCTGATCATGAGTAAACTTTTAATTTCTTGAACCATGCTTCTCCAAAGAGTTGAAGAGAAACATTCATTTTTCAGTTCTTGTACTATGTACCAGCAAAGCATCTATTTCAACTTGTAACTCTACAATTCCTAAAAGGAATGCACAACTGCAGGCCTCTTAAAAATATTGCAAGTAACTCAATCTCCCTTAGATTAGCAAGTGCATCTTCTAGATTTACATTGATCACTGAAGGTAGCGTTATCCGCATTGAGTTTTAACATAACAATAAGAGGTCATTGCCAATACCTCTAACCAATCTTTATTGCCTCTTCTGCTGCCTTATGCTTCTGATATAAAGAGGATGCATGCTCTATAACTTGATCGGGTGACAGAATTTTTTCATCATATATCTTCTGGTTATGCCTATATCAAAGTCTCCATGCTATCAGAAATAACTTCTCCAATTCTCCCATAGTTTTCCTTCGTATGACAGTATGAACAAGCTGTAAGACGTCCAACTTATGAGTTAATTCTTATATACATGATATATATATATATATAATGTGTTTATATATAGATATGTTGGGAGTAGGAAATCATCGAGATGATCATTATCCTTATATGAATAATATTAGTAAGCCCACTTATTTTGATACTTTATTTTGACACTTTATGTAATTTCTTTTTTTATTTTATTTTTACTCAATGATTAAAGAAGTGATTATTAGTGTAATGATATTTTTTATATTTTTAAAAATATTTTAAAACAATAAAATATGGGAATAAAAAACTAAAAAAAATAAAAAAACAAAATTAATGGACATTTTGCACTAGTGGTCAAGTAAAGTGGTACTGTGCAACGGCACAATAACAGTACCCTTATCCTACATATGCAATTAAGATATTATATTCAACTCCATCTGATCTTTTGCTTGAGTGGATTAGCAAGAAGGATCGGTCTTTTCCATTGGTTGATCAGTACTTTGAATAATTGTATTACATTAATTAAACCGGCCGATGTATTAATGATCTTTAATTTCGCGTTCACATCTATATGTTACCAACCTTCCAACTACCAAATCGACGCACATGATCTCATGTATATATATATATATATATATATATATATATAGAATCCTATAACAAACTTGTGTGCTAGAAAACGGCTCTCGTTGTTTCTGATCTTCAATAGAATAAGCTCTCTTTAATCTGCTTCAATCAATATACCCCTTTGTTCGCTGGGTGGAAGGGGAGTTGAAACTTCGACTCCACCTGCCTCCCATACTTGACAGCCGCTATCTTTGTTTAGTCTTGTATTTTCCAGTTTTTTATTTTAGTTTCCACCTCATAACATCAAAATATGTCGATCTATTGCTTACCGATGATCTTGGTCCAACACGTGCCCCACCAACAGCCTCTACAGACGCCGATCTATCAGAAAGCAGAAACAATCTGTTCAAAATGCAGCACGTGCACCTTTTGAAGAGTCTAGCTTATTGTCACCACCTGGATTTTTCTAGAGAATTTTACCACCTTCTAGAGCCTCCTAGTCCCTTGTAAGATGTTCTAGAATGTAGTAGAATGTTGTAAATTTGTATAGGAAACCCTAGAATGGTTCTTTGCCCTTGAGATTGTGACACTTGTCACAATCCTAGCTATACTTCTAGAAGTAGTCTAGAATGTTCTATACCGTTAAAATTGTGACACTTGTCACAATCCGAGCCATTCTTTGTACCAAGAGTTCCCTATAAATAGAGGGGCTCTCATTTGTGTAAATCACCAAACAATAAGAGGAACAAGTTCTCTAGAGCTTCTCTCTCTACTCTCTCCCTCTCTCTCTAGAGTTGTTCTCTCTTGTCTTGAGTCGCTTAGAAGGCTTACTTGGGAGTTTTGTCCGGGACAAAACCTCCTAAGGCCGCACGGGACGTGTGAAGAATTTTCAAGTCCGTGACAGTTGGTATCAGAGCATCGAGCTTGGGATGGCGGAACCAAGTGTGGTCACCATGGAGAACCAGGAGCCACGCAAGAGTAAGAGGTCGAAGGAGTCGACCTCGTCCTTGGAGTCTCGCCTCGATAGCATCGAGAAGACCATGGCCAAGATATTGGCCAAGATGGAGGAATGGGATCAGTCTCACAGGGAGGTGAGCACCCTTGACAACACTGTGACAAGAGTGGAGGTGGCAGTGGCGGATGTCAAAGACCGTCTTGACATCATGGAGCAAAGCATGGAGGAGCTAGGATTGGAGGGCCAATCTGAATCGCTCAAGGAGTCCATTCTAAGCACCATCAACCCCACCCTCGAAGCACAACGTGTTGAGAACGTTGCCTTCCAAGACCGGGTCTTGGGGGAACTAATCAAACTCCAGGAGCGAATGGATGAGCATCGCGTCGGTCTAGAGGAGACCAGGGCGGACTGGGCTATATGCAAGCGGGCAGTGGCCAACGGGGGTAACCTTGGAGCTGGAATGGTAGCAACCCCAAGGGTGGATACTCCCAAACCAAAGGAGTTCGACGGCAAACGGGATGCCAAAGAACTCGACAACTACTTGTGGCATATGGAACGCTACTTCGAAGCGTTGGACATGCTAGACGAGCATGTCAAGGTACGTACTGCATCCCTCTATCTTACTAATCTTGCTCGTACTTGGTGGCGTCGTAAGCATAGCGAGATAGAGAAGGGTACGTGTACCATCAACTCATGAGAGGAGTTCAAGCGTGAACTCAAGAGGCAGTTCTACCCCGAGAACGTGGCCCTCTATGCGCGGAAGAAAATAAAGAAGTTGAAGCACACTTCTTCAATCCGCGACTATGTTGAGGAGTTATCTGCTCTCATGCTTCAAATCACGAACATGAGCAAGGAAGATCTTCTCTTCAACTTCACCGATGGCCTCAAGTCATGGGTGGCTCAAGAGCTCAAGCGACGTGGGATCACCGACATCTCCACCGCCTTAACCGTAGCAGAAACCTTGGAAGAGTTCGAGTATCACAAGAGTGATAACTCTTCAAAACCCAAGTTTTCGAAGGTTAATCACGACAAAGGTGAGGGAGCGAAGGGGTTCAAGCCCCCCCAACACAAAGAGCGTGGAGACAGGCCCTCGACATCGAGGGAAGGAAGGAAAGAGTATTCCAAAGACAAGAAGCCAAAGGGTGCTTGCTTCCTCTGTGATGGGCCACACTGGGCTAGGGACTGTCCTAAGAGGAAGGCTCTCAACGCCATGCTCAAGGAGAAAGAAGTTGAAGAGAAGTCGCACATTGGGTGCTTGCAACTTCTCAACTCACTGAAGGCAAACACCAAGCCAACCACTAAGGATAGATCCTTAATGTTTGTAGAGGTGTTCGTCAATGGGAAGGAGACCCATGCCTTGGTCGACTCGGGAGCTTCTCACAACTTCATCAAGAAGGAAGAAGCCACACGGCTAGGCATCCCTCTCAAGAGGGGTCACGGATGGCTGAAAACGGTGAATTCTGAAGCCAAACCGCTTGATAGTGTAGCTCATGGCATAGAGCTACAACTTGGCACGTGGAAGGGGAAGGTGGACTTCTCCGTCGCCCCCATGGACGACTTCAACGTCGTGTTGGGAATGGAGTTCTTGAGACAATTCAATGTAGTGTCTCTCCCTCACTACAACTCGGTGTGCATCTTGGAGGATGGGCCTTGCATGATACCCACCATGTTTAAGCCGAACACCACCCAACTCCTATCGGCTATGCAAGTCAAGAAAGATGAAGAATCTTACTTGGCCACTAGGAAGGAAGGAGAAGTGAAGATTCACTCCCCTGAGGAGACCCAAGAGGTCCCCAAGGCCTATGAGGATGTCAGGTCACCAGAGTTGCTCAAGCAACTACCACCTAGGAGAAAAGTGAATCATCGAACTGAGTTGAAGTTCAGCGCTAAACCACCCGCCCAAGCGCCTTATCCCATGTCAACTTCAAAACTTGAAGAACCAAGGAGGCACAAGGGATACCGCGTAGGTGATTTGGTGTTGGTAAATATCTTGGCAAACCAACACAAGTTTACCAAGAAGCTGCACAAGGGGTTTGTGCGGCAATATGAGGGACCCTTCCCAATCATCAAGAAAATAGGGAATGCCTCCTACGAGCTAGACTTTCCCTCCAAGTTCAACCTTCATCAGGTCTTTCATGTAAGCTGTCTGAAGCCTTATCATGGTGATGAAGAAGACCCGACACGAGGAGAGTCTAAGCGCACTCCATTGGGCACAACCACCACTTTTGATACAGAAGTGGAAGAAATCTTGGCGGATCGGAAAGTCAGACGAATGGGTCACAAGCCACGCCAAGAATATCTGATCAAGTGGAAGGGATTGCCCTTGAGCGAGAGGACTTGGGAACCTAAGGAGTCGCTGTGGCGGATTGAAGATCAAATCCGAAGGTTCCATGATGATACCGCGCCGAGGACGTCGCGAAGCTAGGTGGGGGAGAATGTCACCACCTGGATTTTTCTAGAGAATTCTACCACCTTCTAGAGCCTCCTAGTCCCTTGTAAGATGTTCTAGAATGTAGTAGAATGTTGTAAATTTGTATAGGAAACCCTAGAATGGTTCTTTGCCCTTGAGATTGTGACAGTTGTCACAATCCTAGCTATACTTCTAGAAGTAGTCTAGAATGTTCCATACCGTTAAGATTGTGACACTTGTCACAATCCGAGCCATTCTTTGTACCAAGAGTTCCCTATAAATAGAGGGGCTCTCATTTGTGTAAATCACCAAGCAATAAGAGGAACAAGTTCTCTAGAGCTTCTCTCTCTACTCTCTCCCTCTCTCTCTAGAGTTGTTCTCTCTTGTCTTGAGTCGCTTAGAAGGCTTACTTGGGAGTTTTGTCCGGGACAAAACCTCCTAAGGCCGCATGGGACGTGTGAAGAATTTCCAAGTCCGTGACATTATGCCGTAGTTAAGATTCACGCACCGCTGCATCTTGAAGAGCTCTTGTTGTCGTGTAGTATCTTTAGGACCAACAACATTGAATCTTCTAGATTTGATTTTTCTTCACACTCTAAGTGTGTCGCATGTGATGGCCCATTGACGACGGTTCAACAAAGTTTCTTTCAATTAGTCCAAACTAACAAGTTACAGCACGCAACCTTTTACTCCAGCTTCTATCCACAGTTCTATAGCATATTTATCAGACAATATAAAATCTGCTTCAAGAGGTATTTCTTGGTTGGAAAGATTGTAGAGAATTTTTACTCTATTAGAATCTGTATTCTGTTACTACTAGTTTATCTATATGAATGTTTTGCTTTCATGAAAAAAAAATTAGTATGATGTAGTGGTGAAGTCACATTGGGGCAGGGGGGCTATGGTTCCCCCTCCCCATAGGTCCCACCCTCTCATAAATAAATAAAAAATGAAAAAAAATATAATATACATTTTTTTTAGAGAAAAAATAAAATATGTTTATTTTTTTATGATTTTGTAGGATAATATTAATTTTATTTTATGTTGGCTCTCTCTCTAAAAATTATTTTGACCTTCCTCTATCAAATTAATCTAATTTAAAAATAAAATACATCTTATATAAAATAAAATGATATAATAATATGATAGCATGTTTTTATTATAGATACAAAAAAAAAAAGTTAAATGATTTCTAATATATTTTTATTATGATGACATGTTCTTACCATATTATATATTTTTTTAATATATAAATTATATTAAATGTATTTTATTTTTATTATAAATCTTATTATTAAATTATTATATATTGCATAAAAAATTATATACAAATAAAAAAATATTTTATATATTTTATTTTAAATTTATTTAGACCCTCTAAAAAAAATTTTTGATCCCATCACTAGTATGATGCATCTATTATATATCATAGGAAGGTTCTACTCCGACTTCTAGGAGTATGTGTTTGGAGCACCCGCTTATGCAATATATTTTTTGTATTTTATGTATGTATTAGGAGCTCCCGCTAACGGAATCAGTCTTGTATAAATATATATATATACTTTTTTAAAATCTTTAATTTTTTTTTTTAAAAAAAGACACAACATTATTAAGAAATTTACTTAATTATAAAGTATAAAAAAAAAACCTAACAACGACGTGGCGCCAACAGTCAATTACCGTCCGACAAATTGTCAAGGTCAAAGCTCAACCCAAATGAATCAATACCATCCGACAAATTGTCATCAGTACCGATACATCTATATATATTAATTAGTGAACAAACACACACTTAGCACGTCAGTAATTAGTCCACGGTTTTAAGATTTAAACAATTGATCATGATCTGTGTAGCGTACATACGTACATGAATGACTAAACTTTAATTATATGTAATGAAATATTATGATTTTGTTTTTGGTTCCACCGCCTCAAATTATATATTTGGGCACGCAGAAAGCAGGTGGCACAGGTTTGACCCAAAACACATAAGAACGAAAGCAGGTATATTAGATATTTGGTAAAAGTTGCATGGTGGAGTCCATGTGACAACATTAATCATGCCCATATAAAATATCTTAAGAAATCTTTTTTTTTTTCTAGGGTAGGGTTTGGGTTACTTCTAATTAAAATAAAATATGTTCCATTAGTACAGTTCTTGGAGTTCAAACTACTGATATAATAAAATCTGAAAATAATTAAATAACAAATTAGGCACAAAGAGCTTGCCGGATGGAAAATTAGTGGAGAACTAAAGATGCCTAAGTCCATAATTTATAGATTCTTTTTCTTGTAAAGTAAGGTTATTAATAAACACTTCTTGATATAGATTAAAAAAATGATTAGGAGACAACTTGTTAACAATTTTCACAATAAAAATATCATTATTAATTGTAAAAATATTCTCAATTTAAAATAAAATTGTATAAATGATTCACATATATCATTATTCTGGTGAGGAAGTATTGAAGTATTGCATCCAAGCCCTATCTATCCTCACACATATTGCTTAAAACATGATTCTATTTCTATCATAACATACAAAATTGAGTCCTTAAACATAGTGCATTGAAAAGCTTAAATCCTTATTGTTTCATTCCATATTTTTAGGATCTTTTTGAGTACTTTAAATATAAATATATGGGATAAACTATAGAATATTTGATTTGATTTATATTTTTATATAGAGTAATTCTATAAGAAATGAATTTTAGAAAGTCAAATGAAGCGTCATGATTTAAATTCAACAATCTTGTAAATTTGCCTTAACCATTCTTATTTCTTCTCCTTTCTCCTTCACGACATTTATCTTTTTCTAAATCTAGCAATCTCGTTCATTTGACTCAAATACTTGTAAGACCACAAGATCAAAAGATTTATCTAAAGAAGAAAAAACTCAAAATCACAACAAAAAATAAAGATTTATATGGCGTAAAAAGGTGAATCAATTTGCCTTTCTTTTTCTTCATCTTGCATTTTACATTATTTGTTTTTTTTTTTTTTTTACATCACGACTAGCATTAATCGACTCTTCCATAACTTCTTAAAATAGATTATTTATATAATCATATAATACATTTTTTAAAAAGTATTTATATATTATACTTAATAAATAAAATGATATTTATAGAACGACCGAATTTTCCTAATTACAAGAAAAAGAGGGGTAAAAAAAACTCATAATGTACAACGTTGATCACAATGTACAATGTTGAGTTGATTTTTAAAAGATCCTCTGAGACAAAGTCGTTTTCAACTATTCCTTCAATCGCACTTTTCTTCCAACTCCTTCGCGCCCCGACACGACATCTTTCTTCGTCCCCGGCCCCTCAAAAACGCCACGACCCAAACCACCCTCGAGAAAATGAACCTGCAGTTCACCGGAAAGCCACCGGCGGAACTGGACATCGAGCAGATGCCAGAGACACCCCACCGAGGGTCCCACCGCCGGGCCCACTCCGACACCTCTTTCCGGTTCTCCAACTTGGACGACCTCCTCCTCTTCGACCCCACCGACCTCGACCTTGACCTCTCGTCTTTCCCTTCCCCTTCCCCCACGGCAAGTGGAGCTGCTATGGCCGTTGATTCATCCGACGAGTCTGGAAACCACAACAAGTCCAACTCCACCGCCAAGCCCACCGTCGGACAGATGGGTCACCACTTCCGTAGCCTGTCCGTTGATTCAGACTTCTTCGATGACCTGGGCCTCTCCGGCGGAAAGGAGGCTGTGGGGGAGAAGAGGTTGCACCATCATAGGCACAGCAACTCTATGGACGGCTCGTCGACGGCGTCGTTCGACGCTGACTCTGCCATGGAGATTATGGACGGTGTGAAGAAGTCCATGGGTCCTGATAGACTTGCGGAGCTTGCTTTGATTGATCCCAAAAGAGCTAAAAGGTAGGGCCTTTCTCGCTTTCTAGTGGAATCCTCCATGAATAACTTGTTCTATTTTTTTGTGGTGTTTTATTAGTTAAAATTACGATTTTCTGAGTTTTTCCGTCTAGTTTGCTTCAAAGTTCTGGTTTATTTTTCTCTGAGTTAGTTGTCTTCTTTTTATGAATCTTTATGTGCTCTTTTTATTTTTTTATTTTTTATTTTTTGGATAGAAACGAGTGGTGGCTGAGATGTTAGGTGTAGCTGGGGAAGAAAATTTCTCACGTTTTTAGTTCTTTTATTTTTCTTCTGGCCGGGGTTTATATATGCCATGTTTTCGGGATTTATGTTCTGCACAAGTTCTTGATTTGTGGATGCGTAGGAGACGGTTACTCCCTTGTGTATTTCGGGTATTAATTTCAGTGACATTTAGCTTAGATTTTCGGGATTCAGAAGATTCCCAAAGTTTGAACTTGATTTTATTTTTTGATAGGTAATCAAAAGGATTTCATTAATAGAAAAAGGCTAAGCCCAGACTTGAGAAAACTTTACCCTCCCAAAGTTCGAACTTGATGAAATGTGTTTGTTTCATTTTGAATTTTAGGATCCTAGCTAATAGGCAATCTGCCGCACGTTCAAAGGAAAGGAAGATGCGCTATACTGGTGAGCTGGAGAGGAAGGTTCAGACGCTTCAGTCAGAAGCAACCACCCTTTCAGCTCAGGTCACTTTGCTACAGGTACAAATCTTTGCACTAGTAGCTTTAAAGGATATATGGATCAAGAGAGATCTTAAGCTGTTGGCATACAATGTAACCAACTGGCTAACTATAGTTGAATTTATCATGTGTATCGGTTATTAATTGAGGTCACCACAGTGCTCATGATTATAGATTTAATTTTTAATTTTTAATTTTTTTTTTTGGGGAGGGGCGCTCTATATGGCTGTTCCCTTTCTCCCCTAAAAAAATGGAGGGAAGGAGACATAAAACTTTTCTTCTGAAGAACAATTTATTTTATAGTTTATATTGTGAAATATAGGCTTACGCTCCAAAATGACTAGTTAGGTTAAAATTGGAATCCCTTAAAGAGTGATTATAAAGGGTAGTAACTTCTTTCTCGTAGGCAATGTGTGAGATCCTAATCACCAACTTCTTATACTCAATGCAGAGTGTTACAACGCCACACTAAAATTCCCAACAAGCTCATTATGTCATTTTGTTGTTGGTTGCACGACTCAAGTTTCATACTTTTGGATGGAGTTGATTATAATGTCATTTATAATAATCAAAGGAAACCCAAGCTCCATTTGAACATATACTCTAAAATTACTAGGGTTTAGCATTGGAGTCCCCTAGAATCATTATAAAGCTCAATTTGAGTTCTCATTCACCGCTCTCCTATATTCTATCTAGAGTATTATAATCTCTTCCTTCAATCTATGACATCCTCGTTTGGCCACTTGTTTATTTTTTTTCTTTGGTCTTTATAATTAATTAAAAACTTTATTCTCAAGAATAGGCAAAATCTAAGTACACAAGACATATACAAAGAAAATACCTTTTTTTTTTTGTAAGTAATAAGAGATTTTGTTCTCAAGAATGGGCATAAGCCCAGATACACAGGACATATATAAAAGAAATACCTACTACTTTCTAATACCAAAAGGAAATCTAAACAAATTCTGGAATTTTTTTTTTCGATATCGGGGAATCTCTCCAAGATAGGTACTTTTAGACCCACTCTTGCAGAGTAAACCCCGGTCCCGTACACCACACCTTCGAAAGCTTTCCTACACGGAATTGGTTAAATAGCTAGCTTTTTACCGTGGGGTGTGACCCCAAAAGATTGTTTGCACTCATGAGGTGTTGAGTTTTGGACCTTGAAGGGAGTGAATACCCCAAGACCAAGGCCTTCACCACATGGGCCAACCCCTTAGGTTGCGAAAAAATTCTGGAAATTATCAACCATTACAAAATTTTTAGCCCCCAAACTCAAAAGTACTAAAGAAAAAATCCCTAAGGTCTCCTAATGAACAATCTTTGTCTTCGAAGTATCTCCCATTCCTTTCAAACTACAGACACCACATGAGATAAGAAGGAATCATCTTTTAAATATCAACAACATTCTTGCTACCCTTCAATCTCGTCTAGCCTACCAATAAATCCACCGTTTCCTTAGGCAATACACGAAGAAAACCACATTCCACAAGAACCTAGCCACTTCACAATGAAGAAAGAGATGGTTAACAGATTCTCTATCCTTTTTGCACATGACAAACTAATCACTAATGTACATACCTCTCCTTCCAAGATTTTTAGTTGTCAACAATTTGCCTAGGGATACCACCCAATAGAAAAAAAGACCTTGGAAGGAACTTTCACTTTCCATATGTTTTTCCAGGGGAATGCACAGCTCCTGTGACTTATTAATATGATGTAAAAAGAGGAAATTGAGAACTTAAGAGTTTCCTGCAGTAACCCACATCCCTACCTAGCATCAACTTTGAACTGCATAGTCTTTCCAGAAAAGCCTTAACATCATCCACTCCCCAATCATTAAAATCCCTAAAAAAGTTAACATTCCACTGAATATTATTGTCAATGCAAAAGAAAGAATATTCTATTGCTGCATTTTGATCCCTTGCAATCCTGAAAAGAGAAGGAAAATCCAATTTAAGTGTGTAGACCCCCTACACCACAAGTCATGCCAGAAAAGTATCCTCTTCCCATCTCCTACCTATAATCTAATATGATTAAAAATCCCCCCCAATCCTTTCCTAATGAACATCCACAACCCACCCCATATGCACCTCTTGTATCTTTTGAGCACCAACCCCTCCACAAAGTGCCATATTCTACATCAATAACATTTCTATAAGGCATTTCTGTCCAAGTGGTATCTCCAAAGCCTTTTCGCAAGTAATGCTCTGTTAAACAATCTCAAGTGTTCTATCCCCAACCCACCACAATCAATTGGTTGACATATCTTCTTCCAACTAACCAATTCTTCTTTATCAAAAATTCCTACATCTCTCTAAAAACAAAAGAAAAGCTAATTCAAATTTAGAAAGTTAATATCAACCATTACAAGAGTTTTAGCCCACAAACACTAAGTACTAAAGAAAAATCCATAAGTTCTCCCATCGAACATTCTTTGTCTTCAAAGCATCTCCTATTCCTTTCAAAGCCAGAGACACCACATCAGACATGAAGGAATCATCTTTTATATATCAGCTACATTCTTTCTTCCCTTTAATACATACCATTCTGCAAGTAGATTTACCACATCCTTAGGCATCACCCAAAGTATACGTGCCTGTTTAAAAACCTCATTTCACAAAGACATGGCCACTTCACAATGAAGAAAAAGATGATTTAAACTCAAATATCACACTTTTGGTAGGGATTGATTCTGATATAATTTGTAACCATCCGAGGAAATCGCAAGTCACATCGAAAATACTAGTCCAAAATGATTAGTCAAGTTTTTTTTTTTTTTCCTTTTTGATGAATAAGAAAAATTTTATTAAGAGAAGTAACAAGGCAAAACCAAATACACAGGCAGTATACAAACACTGAACCTAGTTACAGGTCAGGAACTTTTTTTTTATATAATTAATAAGAATTTTATTACCAAGAATAGGCACAACTTAAGTACACAGAAAGTATACAAAGAAGATACCTATTACACACTATAAACGGGAAACTACGATAGAAACAGATTCAGTACATTATCATCATTCCCTACAAAGATCCTAGCCCACAAACCCAAAGTAGAAAAGAAAACATAATGAAGATCTTCAAAAGAATGCTCTGTCTTCAAAACATCTCTCATTCCTTTCCGGTAGCACAAAGAAATCATTCTGTATCTGGCAGCAACACATTTCCTTGCCTCAAAACCATGCCAACATGCAAGGAGATCCACAACTTCCATGGGCATCACCCAATATAAACCTGTCTGACCAATAACCTCATTCCACAGAGACTTTGCCACCTCACGATGTAAAAAAAATGATTTACAGGTTCACCATCCTTCTTGCACATGACACACCAATCAGCTATACACAAACCACGTTTTCTAAGGTTATTTGTGGTCAATACTTTCCCTAGAGAAACCACCCAATTAAAGTGGCGTTCTTCAAATGGGTGTAGCTTGTAATTTACAACCGAAGTAAATGCCAAGCTACACTTGAACTTAATACTCCAAAAAGATTAGTCAAGGCTATGATTGGAGCTTCTTATAACCATTATAAAGAACAAGAACTTCTCTCTTGTAGGCAATGTGGGATTCCATTTACTACCCTCTCCTATGGTCAATAAAGGGTATTTTATAATGTATGGTGGCATGTGCATCTTTTCTTAAGCAATATGGTTGCATGAGCAAGCTTTTAGGTGATCAGGACTTATATTTCTACTTTTTTGTACTTAAGACAATTTTTTCTTATAATTTCTCTGGGTAATCTTTGTCGTTGACACTTGTATCACTTTTCTGATGTACAACCTCGCAATAAGTTTTGAAGATAGGTGTACATTGTTTGAGTGCATTTGGTTGAACCTTAGGTTATAACAGAGGCTCTGGGAGGTACCATAGGCAGCATACCCCAGCTTTTGCCTCATATGGAGTAATTACAAGTAGCTTTCATAGGTTGTACTGATAATCATGGGGAAGCTCCAATTTAAAAAAAACTTGATATTGGTGAGGAAACTTAATTACTTACCCATAAAAGATATTATACTATGTTGTAGCCAACCTCTGTTGGCTCACTTTTGCTGTCTTTTTTTTTTTTTTTCAAGTGACTGATTTTATGCAGAAGGGATTAATAGATACAAGTGTTGGTGAATGTCGGAAATAGTTTGTGGGGATGGTTATTGAAGAGGAGGTGTTTGGCATTCTTGTTAATAAACATTGGGTGAAAATGAGCGGTTTGTTGCATTCTTATAGCTTGTTAATCCTGTTTGTTTCATGAGTGATAAGCTGATTGTTATAAGCTCTGAAATTTGGTGGAAGTCGAAATGTTACTTTTGAGTGGATATCAGTGTTATTGTATCTTATTATTAACAATCTCGCCTTGAAAAGGTAAAAATTGGTGGAAGTTGAAATGTTACTTGTCGGTGGAGATCAGGTAGAGGTTGTATTTGGTATCTTATTAGAGAGCCCCTTTGGAACAGCCTTGTTGCTATTGGGCGAAAAACAGCCTACCAACCAAGTGGGATACACATAAGAAAAAGATTCTGTTGCTCAATACAATGAATAGCAGGGGATTTAACCCTCAAATAGCCAAATAGATTTTGTTGAAACCACTGCACCGAAACCCTTTGAAACCCACCCTTCCCCTTCGAAACGCATCATTCCCCTTCGAGGCATCTTTTGCATCTTCATCCGCGAAAATCCTCAGCGTCTTTAGCTGAAACTTAAATCAAAGGATTGAAAAGAATGCTACCCACTCGTGTTGAATGAGGTAATTAGATCCTTTAACAAAGCTTTTTCTTCTGTTCATCTATGCTTCAGTTTGAGACTCTGTGACTTGAGAAATTTATCAAATAAAGGGGTGGGAGACTTGTGAAATCTGTGATGAGAAAGAGAGGGTGGGGGAAGCATCAATTCAGCGCCAAAGATAGCAGGAGAAAGCTACCTTTAGCTAGTAGAAATCCAAGTATCCCAACAAATGAAAGAAAAAGAAAAAAAAAAACCCTAAATTCTTGCTGTGTTGCTCAGCTTCCTTCAACTGTTCCACTACCATGTTTATTTATTCATATATTCCTTTTCAGGGACTGAAGCTATAGCAGCCATTTATGAATTTAAAAAAAAAAAAGGATTTAACAGAGCATGCTTCTTCTATTGTCATTTTGGATTTTCCAAATTTCCGAGGTGCGAGCTCTGCTTTGGGTTGGAATACAAAGAACAGCAACGCGGGTTGTTGGTCTGAAGTGAATTGGGTGTAGGCATGCACATGACAATTAAAATAAATTGTTGACGTGCCGAAATACTATTGGAGGGCTGGTTATTGGGGAAGACCAGTCTGGCTCGTTTCCTGGTTTTCTTGTCTTATTAATAACAATCTTGACCTGAAAAACTATTTTACTCGATGGTGTATTTTATGTCCTTGTGCATCTAGATTTGTACTTGTCAAAAGATTCGTCTAGACTTTTTAGATGGCCCCCTTCTTCAGACACCCATATTGCATCTAGAGTGGTTGATACAACCCCAAAGTCAAAGATTTAATCAAACCTCATGCACATTAGATGTCTTAGAAGTAGACTTTCTGATACAATTCACAGTATTTCTGTTATGCGCTTAAAGGATGCTTGATAATTAAAGGGTACTTGAATCACCGCACAGTTCAACAAGCACCAGTAGCTCAAAAGGAATAGAAGTAAGGAAGAGACATTTTTTTTTTTTGTAAGTAAGAAGTAAGGAAGAGACATATATGATGTGAAGTAGGAGTTTGGTATTTACATGGAGCTATGGAAAGCTTAGCCACTTTGTATGTTAGGAGTCTATTATAAATAGTTCATTTTATAAACAGCATAGCTCTATTTCAAGTTATCTTAAAATAGGTATTATTATCTTGGTGACTGATCAAAAAATTATTATTATCTTGTTGCAGTTTTCTTGGAGTCTAATTTGGATTATGATTTGTTGTTGAGTCTGGTTTTATTATGGTTGTGTATACAGTATTTAAAGTCTTGGTTTGTTAATAAAATTATGCTTTAAAGAAGCATATATGGAGGGTTCTGTGGAGCGTAATTCCAATCTATTTAATGTGTTGCATATGGAGAGGAAGAAACTGTCGGAACATTGAACAGTGGGAGGGCAATGGAGAAACTTGTCTTTTTTAGTTCGCTTTACATTGGATGGCAGCCCAATTATGTAATTCTCCAGCTTTAGCTTTCAGAACTTTCGTCATTTAGTTTCAAGGAATTTATAGGTTCCTTAGTTACCTAGCTTGTTGCCATAAACATCAAATGGGTAACCAGAGTTATGGCAGGACAACTGAGCCTTCCAACCCATATCAAGTCGGAAGGTAAAAGTTTTAGTCAGATTTCCAACCCACTCCACTGAGCCCAATATGACATCTAATATATCTATTTCTTTTTATTGCATCTTAGTATGCTATACCACAAAGACTATATTTTATCAATATATACCGATTTCTTGGTCTGAGTATGTTAGTCACCTAATTTCTATATAATAAGGAAAAAATTACCAAAGGAAATGAAAGCATGGAAAGCTTCTCATGTCTATTTCATGTGATGCAGAGAGACACTACTGGCTTGACTGCTGAGAATAAGGGGCTCAAATTGCGATTACAAGCTATGGAGCAACAAGCACATCTAAGAGATGGTATGCATTTTGTCAATTGTGTTTATGCCACTCTGTGTGCTTTTTGAAGATTGTAAGGTTGGGTTGATAGGTGATTGCCCCATTCAGAATTTCATGTTAAGTTACTTATAAAAGAGAGAAGAATTTCATAGAAAGTCCAGTGAAGCATCAATCGATTCGGTAGCCAACAAATGAATCAATAAAATTTCCTGAATATATATGAACTCTTTCTGGTAACTGCCACAAAAAAAGATTACACAATAGCTTGGCTCCTAGATTTCCTACACGTGATAACTTTTGGAGTGATGAAAATTCTGCATTATCATCTAGTGGGTATTGAGGAATGAATTCAGTTGGGTGAGGAGTTATATACATTTTCTGTGGTCCACAGCTCTGAGTGAAACGCTGAGGGAAGAAGTGCAGCGGCTGAAGATAGCAGCAGGCCAACTTTCAGCCATCAACGGGAACCCTTACAACAGAGGATTATCCGCTCAATATTCGACCCAGCAGCCAGCCTTACATCGCTTTGGTAGCCCTCAGACCCAGCCACACCAACAGCAACAGCTTCACCCGATGCAGTCATCTTCCAACAACCAGACTGCAAATGGACGGCCTCGCCCTAGCTTCTTGGACTACAACCAGGAGGGGTAGTAACATCACAGGTTTAGCAGTAAAACGATGTTTATAAAGTAGAGGGTTATTGATCCCAGCTAGCATCTTGTACATGTATGTATTTATATGTATAGGTGTGGCAGTTAAAATTTGTGAAGGGTGTTGCTTGGATTAGCCCCTTGTATCAGTTGCAGATATGGCTGTTCCGGTCCTAGGATAGAATAACTTTAAATGTGCTATAGAGAAATGAAACTCGACTACAACAACTAATGGTTGGATGAACATTGTTACGTTTTCTTATAGAACAGAACAAGGAGCTTCTGGTTTAGAATAATAGTTACTGTTTTTCTCGCCTTTGAACGTCTCTCTTGTGGCCTGTATGTAAAAATGTGAGGTATTTTTCGCTTGCTTCAATTAGTATCTATGGAACTCCTTCAATTTTAGGAATTGAATTGCATTGACTTCCATCTTCTTTGAATTATTTGAGGTTTGAAATCTATAGACTATAGTGGCCAAGATAAATAACAATCATTTTTGCGTACTATTTGATCACCGCTATTATGATTGATTGCATCATTTTTTTTAATAATATAAAATAATTATTTTGACCAATCACAATAATTAAGCGCCTAATAAATATGTAAAATTTACTGTACGTTAAAGAAATCAAACTAAAACTTTATTCCTTTTACTCTTTTGCCAAACAGATATGAATGATTCATTGAAATGGGAAAGGACAGATCCCTCAGGAACTAGATTCTAATTGAATCAAGCGTTCTATTACAAGTAAAACAGTAGAATGGGACAATCTGAAATAATCAATGACTAACTCATGCGGAGTTCCGAAGACAAATTTCCGTTTGCTAACATTCACTTGTGCAGTGTACAAAGACAACCCTCGCTCCCAACATCCGCTGCAATACAAGGGGGCTTAATTTCTCCATCCTTATACCAGGACGAACGTTTTTCGACCAATTCATTCAAGAAATCATTTAGTTTCTCAATCGTGACATTAGGCATCACCACCACATGTGCAATATTTCCTTGACATGCTAACTGCCACCTGCGAACAAACTCCTCATCCAAAGGTCGCTCAAACACAACCGTGCTGCTCAGCTCATTCAGCATGGCACTAATCCCTGAAGCATGTAGGCGACCCTTTAAGTAGTGAGCATTCCTAAGGCATTTCTGGACTTCTTTCTGGAAACCCTTGTAGCCTTTTTTGTTGAGGGTGTACCACAGAAAGATAGGGGCATGACCATTCCTGCTCCCCATTATTGTGGCATCCCTTGAAGCAAGGTACTCAACATTCCTCGACAGAGCATTGATGTGCTCCAGCCTTGTTATCTGGACACCACAAGGCATCGGACATCCAACAAACTTATGGCCTGAAACACTCACACTTCCTATGGGCTTCTTGAAAGTGACTTTCGGTGCCTGTTCGGTGTTTCACCGACAAAAATAATGTGCGCAAAGAATCAAATATGAGGATGGGAAATGAATAAAAGGAAATACATGAGCTTTGAACATGAAAATTCTCAGTAATTGTTCTCTGTCCCCTAAACATGGAGATGAAGCTAGGCTCATCCACAGAATGGATTGATCTAATATATCGTTACCACTCACTATATCCACTCATCTTGATATACAAGAGAAAATTAAAAAACAAACACCATGATAACCATGTAGGACACTTTAGGTCTGGTTTCTCTCCAGGAGAATGCGGATTAGAGTCAACGAAAACTATAGTGTGTGTTTTAGTGCATTAGTTTGCTTTTATAGCTGGAGAAAACTAAATCCTTATATACTTCAATCTAGCACAGTTTGACAATATTTAACAACATAATGGGTGATTGAATTAATTGGGATCACCTCATGGAGAAAACTAAATCCTTAAATATTCCAAAATCTCATACGTGGAACCAAATACATGAACAGTGCGTATGCAATAACTTACACGTTTGACAAAAGGCATCATAAGTCCAAACAAAGCTCCATCACAATGAATGTAGAACCGATCATGGTTGAATCCATTTTCTTCAAGAGTTTGTATCACAAGATCAAGATCATCAACAGCTCCTTTGACAGTCGTACCTGTGATATGAGTGGTTCGGTTCGTCAATCAATTATGTGAGAGTGCATGTGCTTATACAAGCTGAGAGAGAGAGAGAGAGAGAGAGAGAGAAAGAGAGAGAGACCTATATTGACGTTGATGATGGCCGGTTTGTCTTTATTAGCTAGTAGTTTAACTTTGAAATCTGCACAATCAATCTCGCCAGAAATCAGAGTGCCAACCTTCACACATTCCATTCTATACATTCTTGCTGCTTTAAAAACAGAATAATGTGACTCCTGTGACGCATACAAAATCCCATCTGGGAACACTTCCCTCCTGCACATGAGATATGACCAGTTTCAATCATCAGACAAATAGACTTTTTATCATGTAAAAGTAAAAACAACCAGGAAAAAGCTCAACATTACTTACCCCACTAAAATCCCATGAAGATTGCCTTCTGTACCACAATTTGTGATGTATCCCCAATATTCGCTCTTCTCTATTTCCCAAAGACGAGCAAACCAATCCAAAACGCCAACTTCAAACTGCCTTGAATGGACACCATAGTTGCTCTCAATAAAGGGATCGCCAAGATTGTTAATGGAGAAATGCTGCAACTGTGCCAGAGCACCATAATCGAAGTCCAGATTATAAGGATAACCTGCAAGAGATATTACGATTTCAAGTGCGAACCAGCCACGTTTATATGTGGAAAAAATAATATCCCAATATCCTGATCACTACTGTGGCTTGAATACGAAAGTGATGCGACAACAATTAAATGTAAAAGAAATTATTCTCCCATTAGTAAGGTTGCCAAAAGGCAAAACTTGAGCTCCTTTATGATCAAACGAACAATGCAGGGGTAGAGGTTTTGAGGAGCAAGAAAACCCCCATTACTGTAGATCGGCTAAGTTGCATGATTTCTCAATTATTTTGCCTATCGGGTATGAAACCAAATATTATGGTTCTCATATAAATTTTCCCTTCTTTTGAATGGAAAATGAAAGGCAGAGAAATTATCCAAGCAATGATAGTATCAAGCAGCGGGATCAAATTTTGCAAATGATCACCTAAATGGCATTTGGTCCTTTCGAGGAGGGTCTTTCTGTAACGAGCCAAGACGCTAGCCATGTAGGCGTCCTTATCGCCTGTGAACTCGTCGTCCGCATCGGGCTCCGTGACGGCCAGGCAAGTGGTGTGCACGTTCCGTCCCAGCACGATCTCCCGGCCGTTCGCTTTCTCGTTCGATATCACCACCGGAGGCAACGGTTCGGCCACCACTGCCGTCGGATCGAACTTCTCCAAAAGGATCTCTACCGCCCCACCGTTCTCTACGGTCCCATCAAACATAGCTTCCCTTCTGCGCCGAAGCCTCAATCTAAAATCACCCACACCACCAAAAAAGAAAACAGGAATCAAACGAAAGATCTTCCAAATGAATACGAGATTCAGAGAGACAGAGACAGGGAGATCAGTACCTTATTGGTAAGACGGCGGATTCGCTCCAAATAGCTACGAGCGAGTGAGCAAGCGAGATAGCAGGAAGGAAATGATGGAACTAGGCTGCCATTTAAAGGCGCAACCCTCTTTCTCTGAAGTTTCCCACACGTGGAATGCGTGTCTGCTGATTACCGCCAACACGACTAAAATATCTTACATCCATGTCGGATTAAGATAAATCCGCTATAATTTTATTTATTTAAATGTCTTTTATAGTTTAAAAATAATCGATCATTGTAACGTTAAATACATTGCGTATTATTATTGTGACACCCGTTTAAGATAAGAATAATGATATACATTTCATTTATTACTAATTTTTTTAAAATCTTTTTTATTTAATAATTAAGAAAATTATTATTATTGAAATTATATTTTTTTAATATTTTTTCTTAATTATTAAGAATTTTTTTTTAAAAATACTTAAAAGAAAAGAAAATAAAATAATACAATTTAGACTATGTTTGAAGAGCTGAGCTAAATTGAATAAAATATTATTAAAATATTACTTTTTAATATTATAAGTGTTCTGAGATTTGAAAAAATATAAATATATATTATATTTTATATGAAAATTTAAAAAAATATATGAAAAAATAAAAAAAATTATAATGATAAGATAAAATGAGTTAATGAGAGTTTAGTAACTAAACTAAGCGTATACTAGTGATAAATAAAATATAAGTGTATCATTACTCTTAAGATTAAAGTAAGTAATATGTGAGATTTTATATTGTTTGAGAATGAATTTTTTTTATAAAGTTTTAATAGGATTTTAATTATATTATTGATTAATTTTTTTGAAATATAGATTATGTGATTTAATTTTCTTATTAAGGTATTATAAATAATATTCGAATCTATCTCAATTAAAAATATAAGAATTGAATCATGTCATTTATGATAGACTAAAACAACAAAAATATTAAGAACTTAAAGAATAGTTATGATATTTGTTATAATAAAATAAAAATAAGAGTTATATGAAATCTTACATTATTTAAAAATGAGAACTAAAATTTTACTTTAATTATATTATTAATTAATATTTCTAAAATATAAATGATGTGATTTGAACTTCTATTAGAATGTTACAATTATATATTAATCTTCAAATTACAAAAATAATCTTAATTTGAATAGATGATAGTCAAGAGATTCAGAAATAAGAGATTAGTCAAAAAAGGTAGTCCCAATCAGACAAATTAGGATCACACGGAATCAATTTGAATCTACTGCTTCGTCATTTTGAGAGTACTTTTTTTTAAATAAGGTTAGATATAAGTCTTTAATAAATAAATTTTATTTAATTTTTTTATAAAATTATATTTATTAAAAGAGTAATGACAGAATTATTATCATTTTATTAATTATTTATTATTCATAATATATTTATTTTTTTGTATTTTCTTTTATATTTTTTTTTAACATTCTTAATGATTAAAAAAATTTAAAAAATATAATTTTATTAACAATTTATTTATTAATTATTAAGTAAAAAAAAATTAAAAAAATTAAAACAAAAAAACGATAAAAGAATGATAAATGAAATGTAACCCTATTCCTATCACTCGTCGTGGGCTACATCTTGTCGGCTTCGAGCACTTTGTATGTTTGCAGTGATTATTAGAGATAAGGTTGTGTATCAAATATCTAACAAATTGAAGAGATTTTTTTTTTCAATTATTAGAAATATGATATAATAATGTTAAAATAATGGAGGAAAGATTTTTAACTTGGTGACTTTACATGAAATGAGTCCTATAATATTTATTATTATTTATATTCATTTTTTAATAATAATATTTATACTCAATATATGTTATAAAAAATGTTTTCATAGGTTTATCACTCCTTACTTTTTTGGAGAATAATACCATTTAAAGCTCGAAACCAAGTCTATTGTTGTCAAAGATATATATATTTTTTTAAAGTCTATTGTCAAAGATTAAAAACAAAAGGAAACGCTTGGATGACCTAAAGATGCTCGATTAGGGCCCTATTCTCTCTAATCTGGGCTTTCCTTAATATGGCCTGGCCCATTTTCATGAACAAGGTATTGCAAATTAACAATACGCGTTTAACTCTGTCATTTCCAAATCTAAGCTCTAGGTATAAATGATGTCACTTCTGTCATTGAAGAGAGAAGTATGAAAAAGAAATAATAAACTAATGGGATTTGGCCATTTTAGTTAAGAGTATTTTTATTGGATTAGTTAAATATTATTTTTAAAAAAATATATTTTTGTACAAATACTAAAAAATAAGTGCACTTTTGCAATAAAGTGTGTGAGAAATTGTTCAAAAATTAATTTTTTATGAATAATAAAGCTAAAACAATTGTCAAAATATTAAAATAATTGTTAAAATTGGCATGTTTTAGCTTTTTGGATAAAATTTTAATTTAATTATTTACAAGAAGTATTTTTTGAATTTTTTTTCATATATTTTATGATCATATTTAATTAAATATAATATTTATTTTTTAATTTTTGTATAAAAGTACACTTTTAATAAATGACTTTTAATTAAACCTAATAAGTGTACTTTATGTGTCTATTAGTTTGCCAGCCTCTTTTGAAACAGCATCCCCTTATCCAAGAAAACACACTCGTGTTATAAATGCAGGTGGCTTGCATTTTGGGCAATGCTGGGGAGTAATAATGAGTGCACAAAAATGTACTCTAAATACTCTATTTAAATACTAAAAGAAATGAGAAAATAATAGATATAACTCATGTTATTAAAATTAATGGTCATTTATCTTGAAATAGATATAAGCATGATTTAATATATTGATGAGAATATAAAATGTCATATTTTCCTCTCTTAATATTTAATACTTTATTCTTATTTGATGCCTAAATATACTCATTATTCTTATATTTTGATTTAGGACACAAATGGAGACATTAGGAGCAAATGAAGATAATTGTGGAATTTTAGACAGTTCTAACATCTTTTCGTAATATGGGCATAACTCTCTCATCCAATCTCCGATTGAGCTGATTCAAGATGATATAGAACCGCAAGAGAAATATCTATAACTTTTGTATTTTATGTTTGAAGAGATATCCATTCAATCTAAGACAAAATCGACCATCAAGTGGACGCACCTGCACTTGACGTTCCTGGATATTTTTCAGCCACTTGCATCAAATCCAAATGTTATCATAATATTTTCCAGCAAGCACTCCTACACCAACTTGGAAATTCAATGATCAATTCATATGCAAAATGAAGTGCACTCAAATTTCTTCAAGACAAATTATTTGACCACAAGATATTAAGTCATACAAGACAACTAATGGATAGAGAAGCAAAATTGAAACACTCAACCTACAAGCAAAATCCAGCTCATGCATAGTGGGAAAACAAATGATCAAAATAACAACTCACAAATCACTTGAATTCAAGAATGGCACATGGCAAAACAAGTTGAAATTGTGATGATTTTGTCATGACAACTTGTATGAATGATGCTTATAAATAGAAGGGAGGGGTGTGTGTTCTAAGAATGCTTAGTGTGGGAGGATGCTTTGGAAGAGCCATTATTTTGAGAGTTTAAGAAAAGAAAAGAAAAACTAAAGAAGAGAAAAAAAAATAATGGTTGGCTATTCCATATTATCCCTTGGAGAATTTTTGTTGCATATTTTCAATATGTGTAACTAAATTCTCAAGGAGGGTTAGGGATGAACTTGTGTGTGTGATGGTATTTGTAATTTATTTTTGATTCATGTATTTGGTCCTTAAATATTAAAACTCTTTTTTTCTATTATTCTCAATTTATTTGTGATGTTTTTTCGTCTTCAAATAATTATAGAATCTATTTCGTTTATGGATTCAGTCATACTTTTTCTATTGAGTGAATTAGTTCTATAGTTATGTTTGGAGCAATTGATTATCTATATTGATTTAATTCTCTGCTGCAATATCGCCTCTTAGGTATATTGTCGTCGTTGGATTTTCTCAATATCGATAACAATTTATGAGAGTTAAGCGCGAAGAATGATTTTTCAAAGAGTTACATGTGATTTAAATTTTGGTTATTAATGTTATATCTTTCGATTAAGAATTTGGACATAGAATTCTTAATTGAGTTATCAATGAATTAAGAATAAATTTGAATACCACAAATACACAAGGAATTCCCTACGCTCTACTTTTCGTTTCATTTTTATATTTTTCAAATTACTCATTTAGTTTTAATTTACATCACACTCTAAAATTTACTTATCACACTCATTTAATCTTTTTGTTAATTTCGTTACTGTTTTTCAATTTCTCAATTCATCTCCCTGTGGAATCGACACCCCAAAGCTATACTGCAAATGACCGCGTTATTCTTTGGGTTTAATCAAGTAGCCACACTCAGGGCACTCCCCCTCACATGAACAGTACCATGCACTGTTCATAACACTGTTCATGTAAGGGGGAGTGCACTGAGTGTGGCTTCTCCCTCTCATTTTTCTTACATTTTTCGCTTTTGTCCCAACTTAATCCTCGATTCCCGAAATCTTAGTAGTTGGAAAGCTTAAGGCCCGTTGGATTGGAGATGAGCATTTTTATTTTATTATTATAATTTTTTAATTTTTTTTATAAAATATAAATTTTAATACACATTTTTTAAATTTCAATTTAATTTTTTCAAATTTTAAAATAATAATAATATTTAAAAATAAACTAAACTTATCTCAACTCATCTCATCTCTCAATCCAAGTAAAGCATAAGTTATATTATTTTAAGTAAAATAAATAATAAAACTACTATCATTTTATAATTATTTTATAACTTTTTTTATATTTTTTTTTTTAATTTTACGTAGTGATTAAGAGATCGCTATGATCGTTACTATATCTGTATTGAAGAGATGCGACAAAGTGTATATGAATATTAATAAAAATTTTATTTTTTTTAATGATTAAGAATGTTAAAATAATACTTAAAAGGAAATAATATAAAATATAAAAAATCAAATATACTAAGAAGTTGTAGAATAATAATAAAATAGTAGTATGTATATCATTATTCTTTTAAGTAATATAATGTTGGAATTATTCTATATCGATCATGACAATAGCTGATAGCCAATGTATAAATGTAAAAAAAAAGTCTTAATTTTTGAGCTAATTTTTATAGTTGAAAGAGTTCATGACCACCTAACACTGATATTGGAGTCCAAATTCACTAATAATCTTGGTTCAATAGTCTACAAAAGAAATGAGTTCTGATCTTTGCTCTAACCCGAATTTCAATGTCTAAAGAGGAAATTGTTAGAATTTTCCCACTTTAGTTGTGTAAGAGACTAGTACCTGATGGTCAGTTTAGAGTATTTTCAATAGACTAATCAAATTCATTATTTAGCCAAATAATAATTAAGAAACATTTATAAGGTACTGCAATAGTCTCGACAATTCTAAAATAAATTTAAATTTCACTCTCCTAATTTTTCAAATAGTCAGGGGTGAGAGTTTGTCAAATTAATTTTTTAGACTAAAATATTTGTATTACTGCTTATTTTCTCTCATATACTTAACCTATTTCCTTTTCATTTTATGTTTCGCATTCGGCCTCATCTGCGAACAAACCAATATCTAGAGAATTATGGCTGTTAAAAAATATAAACATTAAAAATAATTTAAACATTAGAAAGTTAATATATATTTTATAATAACAAACTAATATTCAAATTATAGTTAGAATTAAAATAAATAAAAAGTTGAAAATTAATATTTTAATAAGCTAGTTATTAATTTGTTAAGTCTATTATTTGATATAGTAAAAAATAGTTAGCTAAAACTTAAAAAATAAAATTTCAAGTCAAAATTTGGTTAAATTTTAACTAGTTTATTATGAATACTCTTATAAATGTTAAAAAAAAAATCAACACAACTTGAACTAATTTTTGGAGTTGAGTGAGCCCGTGATTACCCAGTATGTTGATAACACTAAACACCATACTTCCAATATCCTATTTTTATCCTTTCTCCCAACTTATAGATGTCATCCACTATCTTGCTGTACATAATCTCACACACGATTAAAGCTATAACCGATTCATCAATCTTTGCCTGTTGCTTTTGAGTATGCTTCATAATATTTTAGATTAAAAGCAATGTCCATTCCCATAGTACAATTAAGATGAAGGTTGGATTTGGATATTGAGATGATGTTAGATGATTTGAATTAATTTGTAAATAATAATATTTATAGATTTTATTAAAATGTGTTTGAATGTAAATATGTTGAGATATGTGTTGAAATATTTAAATTAAATTAAGATGAATTTAGTTATTTGATAAAAAATTTAGAAAATGGTAAATCTTATTAAGAATTAGTTTGCGATGGATTGAAATATACTTGGGAACCAAATATAGCAGAAGAGTGGCCGACTGTTCAATGAATATGCATGGGAATGCATATACAAGTACATATAATATTGTTCGTTACACAAAATCTCATGGAAACAGTTCTTGGATGCATAAGTAGTTGTGGTCAGCTTAACTAATAATTTCCCACCTAATTAAATTTGTAGATATCACTGCAAGGAAATTAATGATAAAAACATCAATGATCGAGTCTCATTTCGAATTTCGCTCATATTTTCTCGATTTAATAATTAAGAAAATATTATTTAATAATATTATAATTTTTTTTCTGTTTTTAAAAATATTTAAAAACATTAAAAAAATAATATATTGAATTTGTTTGATTCCTTGGGACAATTATCAGCAAAGGGTTCAGTTTTGTCATAATTAAAACACTTTCCTTGAGTTTTAGAAACTTTTTTATGAAAAGATTTTTTATAAAAAAGTTTTTTGTAAAACTTCTCACGGGTTTTTCTCTTGTTATTCTCATGAGATTTTTTGAATTTTTTTTTAAAATGTTTGTTCTTCTATGAACAATAGGAGGAAGGTCAAATTGTTCACAGAAATTACCCATATCATATTTGGCTTTTTTTCTATCTTTTATAGTTGGTGGATTAAACGTTGATCATTACACATACTAATACCAAGTTTGTTAATAGTACTCACCATATCACCGTAAATATAATGATCATAATTAAGAAAATTAGTAGTATCAATAAGTGAATCTTTGACTTTAAGAGCAAATAAACGAGGTAAACCATCAATAAATTTTTCTTTTCAATAAGATTTATCACTATCATCTCTAAGCATAGTTCTAAACATGAAAAAAATCTTTATACCAACAATAATCAGATATTTTGTGACATTTTAAATTATTCAAATAATCAAAAATTTTTTAGTAACGTCTTGTTAGTGACGTTGGAAGGAGTTTCCACAAAATATTTATCAATAGTATAAATCATTTATATATATATATATATATGTATATATATATATATCTCGAGACCCAGAATGGGTCCAAATAGGGGGACTGCGAAGCTGCACACAAAATCGACTTCGAGATTGTGCAGCTAGCAGCTGCTAGCATGGGCACACATTTGGATAGGTGTCGGACATTAATGTTGTTTAATTTAATTATATATGCATAAACTATATATATATATCCTACGTTTTTATTTTCTCTCTTGTAACGCTTGTTTGTATATATTAACCAGACAAAAAGATATGCATTGATGACTACCACAAGACTCATTACATTAGTTATAAAAATATTACAAGTAGAGTTCTAATTAAATCACTTGTTTGGATCGATGTTGTCTACATTCGATTAGTCTGATTTCATTTGTCTATTTATCTTATTGCTAGTGATCTACTTTATGTTAATGGTATATTTCACACTTTTTCAAAATGTACGATTGAACGTACGATTAGAGTCCTAATTAATTTTCAATTTCAAAAAAAAAAAAAAACTTTTTTAGCCATATATAAATAATGTATATTGGATAATCTGTAAATTAGCTAGGTGATCATGATGATCATGCGTTGCGTCACCAAGATTTGTATAGTCGCGTTCCCTATGCTAGCTTTGATTATTAGCCACAAAATTACCATTAAGAAAATAGTTAGTTCGTCATTAATTTAATATATATATACATATATATATATACACACATACAGAAATCAAGATGAATATCATAATGTAAACATGCGTGCTTAAAATACAATGACCCATCATGTTTCGTGAGATTGTTTAGTATAATTATCAACCATCATGATGCTAAAATATATATATATATCCACCAATATAATTAACATTCAAGTAGTACGTACCCTCATGATGAGGCATGAGTGGGAACATCAAATTATGGTTCATGATCATTATGTAAATGCACATGATGGAGACAAATTCATTGAGATTATGGTATATGGTCAATTGAATGGATTTAAGGCAAGCTACATATCTTGAAGAAAAGAACAGTTCCTTGTCAATCTTCTGTCCCAAGCAATACAACTTTATCTATCTCCCATATTTTGTGATTACTTTCTTGAGAATTTATCTCTCAATTGCTCTAGTAATTTGACAACCAAACTTAGTACTATTTATTTATTGAGTATTAGAGGAGAAAACCAGCCACATCAAGAGTACTTCACAGCAGAAAAAAAAAAAAGCTCACAATCAACCACCTCAAAAGAACTCCACATCAGCAAAAGAAACTCACAGCACCAACACATCCAACAGGACAAGAAGGAAATTTCCACTATCACAGCAGAGGATCAACACGCATCCAATATCACTGCATAGAATCACAACACAACAGAGGGAATCTTCTGGAATTTAGAAAACATTTCTTGTGGGACAGATATCAATTGATCCTAACATTTATGAAAAATAGCCAGTTGCAATTTGGTCGGTATAAATACGGTAAATCACATTGTACTTTTAATGGGAAAATTTGAACAATGAAACAATATATTAATCTCATACAATCTATCAAACACTTGGTATAACAATTGAGCAATAATCTCTTCATGGTATCTAGAGCCAGTGCGACTCATATTTAAGCTTTTTAGCCTCCTTGTTTCTTTTTCTTTTATCGTTACCCTGTTTTCACCTCAGCCTTACAAATGGTTTCTGGTGACTTTACTCATGATTCTACTCTTGTGTCTATTACACAGAACAACACTCCCATGGCTACCCCAAGTATACTAAACTCAACTAGTCACTTTGTCACAATCAAATTGACAATAGAAAATTTCCTACTATGGAAAGCTTAGATGGTACCTTTTTTAAAAGATAACCAGCTTTATCACCATGTGAATGACTCTGTTACCGTGCCCCCTCCCATGGTTGAAGATTGCCCTAATCCCGATTATACCAATGGAAGTTACGGGATCAACTTATTGTATCTGTCATAAACTCTTTTCTTTCGGACTAAATGTTGGCCTAGGTCCTCGAAAGCACCACTGCAAAGCAAACTTGGGATACCCAGCAAACCCTTTTTGCCTCTCAGTCCTCTACACATGTTATGTAGTCCCGTTTCCAATTCACTACCCACAAGAAAGGGTCTGAATCAATAACAGACTACTTCCATCGGGCTAAAGCACTTGCAACCTCTTTACGTGCAGTAGGTCAGCACTTGGCTCCTTCTGAGTTTGTCGTGTATTTCTTAACTAGGCTTGGGACGGACTATAATTCATTAGTCATGTCCCTAACTACTTGGGCAAATTCCCTTTCCTCACAACAAATATATAGTTTCCTTCTTATACATGAGTCTCGGCTTGCTCATCAAACCCTGAACTACTTAGAACTCATTCTCTTGCTACTTATATTACTTCGACCCAACCCCCCTCTAGTTCGAATCCATCAAATAGAAGCATGGGAGGTCACTCTTCACGTGGTTGTCGTGGAGGAGGAAGGAACAACCCATCTTTCTTCTCCTTTTGACCAGACAATAGGCCAGTATGTCAAGTCTGTAATAAGCCTAGTCATAGTGTTATGGTGTGTTATTATAGATTTGACCATGGCTATCAAGATGCCCCTCCCCCTTTTCTTTCCGCAAATATAACCATTATTACTCTCATACCTCATCATATTAACTAGTGGTTTCCCGATACTAATGCTACAAATCATTTCACATTCGACATTAGCAACCTAAACTTGGATTGTTCATCATACCAGGGCATGGACCAAGTGAGCATCGGAGATGGTTCTACCATGCCTATCCAACACATGGGTTTTGCAAATCTTCATACTCAATCTAACATTTTTCTTCTTTCTCAACTTCTTTATGTTCCGTCTATTACAAAAAATTTATTATATGTTCATCAATTTCATCATAATAATGCTGTTTATTTTGAATTTCACCCTGATTGTTTTTTTGTGAAGGATTTGTGAAGTCAAGGGGTTCTACTTCAAGGAGTCGTTAAAAATGGTTTATATGTCTTATCTACGGCTGCCAACTTTCCTTCATCAGCTTCTCATGTTGCTCCCTCAAACTCACCTCAAGCATCAATCGATGAATGCACCTCCTCCTTCCAATGGCACCTTAGGATTGGACATCCATCACCACAGATTACAGAGTTTATCATCCGACAATTTAAGCTCCTACCACTCCTCATACTTCGATTATACCTTGCTAGGCTTGTTACCAAAGCAAAGCTCATACTCTTCCTCATCCTCCCTCACCATCTCGCTCAACTCAACCTATTTTTGAATTACTTTTTCTAGATGTTTGGGATTTGGCTCTAGTTTTATCTGCCAATGGTTGTAAATTTTATTTTTCTCTTGTTGATGACTATTCTATATATATTTGGTTGTTTTCTATCCAATTTAAGTTTGATATTTCTGCCATTTTTCTTGCCTTTTTACAATATGCCAATAATTGTTTTTCTTAAAAAATTAAAGCAGTTCAATCAGACTTGGGTGGCGAATTTCGACCTCTTAAAAAAATTATTCAATCATTAGACATTGTTCATCATCTTACGTGCCCTTACTCCCATGCACAAAATGGGATGGTTGAACGCCACCGTCGGCACATTGTTGAAATAGGACTTTCCCTTTTAGCACAAGCCTCAATGCTAACTCAATATTGGTCTAAAGCTTTTCAAACATCGGTTTTTCTTATTAATAGAATGCCTACCTCAGTTCTAAAAAATAAATCTCATTTTCAAATTATTTTTAAGAAAAATCCTAATTACAATTTTTATTGAACTTTTGGCTCTACTTGTTGGCCAAATTTACACTCATACAATCGTCACAAAATAGACTTTCTATCCACACTTTGTGCCTTTATGAGCTACAGTCCCAATCACAAGAGCTACTGTTGCTTGCCTATATCATCGGGCTGGACCTACATCTCTAGAGATATAATTTTTAACGAAAATCTTTTTCCTTGTTAAAAGCACTCTATTCAATCCACTAATGCCTCTATTCCCTGTGCTAGCTTACCCAATTCGAACCCACACACATGTGCTTTAGCCCAGCCCAATGCCATGGTCACTGCGCGACACCCCACTCAACTTATCCTTCCTCTTATTTACACTTGGCCTAGCACTAGTGTCTCTAATCCAATGGCCCATTCCTCTTCGTCTTTATACTCGACCCCTCTTTCTGAGACTCATCCCTCTCTCACTTCTTTCCCGATATCACATTCTCTTCAATCCCAAATTTCCCAAATTCCCAAAATCTCAAGCTCCCAATGCCTTCTGCCAATGATACTCATGTGCCTATATCCATGCTCGCTACTTTATAGAACACTCATCCTATGGTCACTCGCAAAAAGTTAAATACCAAACGACATCTTACTCATGTGGATGGTACTATTTCTTGGCCAATATGCAAACCCGCACTTTCACTCACCATCATTGCACCTTTTAAGGTTTCTAAGGAACTCATTTGTTTCACAAAGGCCTCAAAATTTTCTGAATGGCGTGATGCTATGAAAATTGAATTTCATGCTTTGTTACATAACCATACATGGGACTTGGTTCCCTTATAAGCTTCTTACAATGTCTTGAATTTGAAATGGGTGCTCAAAACAAAGAGGAATGATGATGGCACTCTTCAAAGACGTAAAGCATGTCTTGTGGCTAAAAGCTTTCACCAACAAGTTGAAGTTGAGTACATAGAAACTTTCTCCCTTGTCATAAAATCCACCACCATCCGAATCATATTATCCCTTGCTGTTAATTTCAATTGGCCCCTTTAATAGCTAGACATACATAATGTCTTTTTACATGGTGATTTGCAAAAATATGTCTTTATAGCACAATCCCCTAGTTTTGTGAATCATGGATATCCCAATTATGTGGATAAACTCAAAAGGGCAATATATGGTCTTAAACAAACTCCTCGGGCCTGGTTTTCAAAATTGAGCACCAAACGTTTTTTTCTTTGGTTTTCAAGAGTCCAATTCTGATACCTCTCTTTTTCTTTATCATAGTGCTTCTCACATAATTTTTGTTCTCATATATATTGATGATATCATAGTCATTGGGTCAAGTCTTGATTTAATTTTTTATTTTGTATCCGCTTTTGGATTGTTTTCCTGTTAGGGCTTAGGTCTCCTTCACTTTTTCCTTGGGATTGAGATATGCCGAACTGATCGTGTCTGTTTCTTAGTCAATCTAAATATATTTTAAATCTTCTTAGTCGTATGCATCAAACTAGTCTCTACTCGTATGACACCTTCCATTAAACTCACGGCATTTGAATGTACCTCTTTAAGGACCCTCAATTATACCGTAGTGTGGTTGAAAGTTTGCACTATCTCTCTTTCACTCATCTCAACATATCATTTGTTGTAAATAAAGTATGTCAATATATGCACAGTCCAAAACTACTCCATTGGCAAGCTATAAAAATGATACTTAAGTATCTTAGGAATGCTACTCATTTTGGTCTTCAGTATTCTAAGTCTTCCAAACTTGTCCTTTTCGCATTTTTCGATATTAACTGGATTGGGTGTCCAAATGATAGAAAATTCACTAGAGGGTTTTGTCTCTGTTTTGGCTCACATCATATGTCCTATTCAAAAAGTAACCTACGATGGCCCGATCATCTATTGAAGCTAAGTGTAAAGCCATTGCAAACACTACCTGTGAAATCCTATGGGTCCAGTCTCTTCTCAAATAACTGGAAATAATTTTTCATGATCCACCAATTTTGTGGTGTGACAATTTAGGGGCTACTTATTTATCTGTTAATCCGATTTTACATGCACGTACAAAACATATAAAATTGGATTATTATTTTGTAAGAGATTGTGGTGGCTGCCAAGACTCTTAATGTCTCCTTTATACCTAGTAAAAATCAAGTGGCTGATATTCTCACAAAGCCTCTTTCAACTTCTCGATTTCTTCTTATTTGATCAAGTCTCACGGTTTCACAAGTGCCGCTTGGATCGAGGAGGGTTATTAAAGGAGAAAATCAATCACCTCAAGAGGATTCTACACTGGCAAAAGAAGCTCACAATCAACCACCTTAAGAGAACTCCAAATCAGCAAAAAAAAGTTCACAGCACCAACACAACCAACAGGGCAACAAGAGAATTTCTACCATCACAATAAAGGAGCAACAAGCATCCATATTATTGCAGAGAAGCACAGCATAGTAGAATGAATCTTTAGGAATTCAAAAAACATTTATTGTGGGACAAAAATCAATTTATCCTAACATTTATGGAAAATAGTCAACTATAATTTGGTCTATATAAACATTGTAAATCGATTGTATTTATAATGGAAAAATATGAGCAATGAAACAATATGTTTCTCTCATACAATCTGCCAAATACTTGATATACCAGTTGAGTAATAATCTCTTCATTAAGCAATATTTAAGATTGTTCGAAAAATCTATATAATCGAGCATTAACACATGAAGTGGATCCATTTTATGTGTTTATATATATCTCTTCATTACTATTTACTATTATTTATAAATATTTCATTATTATATACAAATTATTCATTACTTTTTTCATTATTATTTGGTACTAATATTCACAGATCACCTGGGATCATCTCAACATTCAAATGAAGTCCTAATATCTTTTACTTGAGATTTTTAGACTATGTTTGGTTGGCAATTAAGATATATAGTATTTCAACCTATCTCAAATTATTTGCTGATGGGATTCATTAGTTTTTCAAGTTCTCATAAAAAAGTTAAATTAACCATATCAACTTATGCTATACATTCAACTAACGCATATCTCAATATATTTACATTTAAATATATTTTAATGGGATATACAAAATATCATTATTCAAAGAAAAGCTCAAATATATATGATTTTATTATCTCATTATAAGAAAAATGAAGTTTTATGATCAATTATTTGTGATAAAAAGATTAATTTTGATTATAAATAATTATTTTATTATATTAATTGATTATAAATAAATAATTTTTTATAGTGTTAAATGATTTACAATGTTCACATCTTCTAGCATCACCTTCACAATGATTCACAGTGGACCGACTATTTCTAACATTATTGGACATACAAGCAATGATTAGATAAACTACTCCTTTCTTGATCTCATTCAGTGAATCTCTCTTGAGAAGTGGACGTTCAAGCCAATGGACACTCTTGGACGGGCCACCGTACCATATCCATTAATTTCCAGACCTACTTTCTGGGGATATCAATTGCTTATCTAATCTTTCAATTGCTTATCTAATTATATATATATATATATTAAAGAGAAATTATGTTTTTAATATTGGATTTTGTCGTTTTCAGTATATTACTGATGATCAGCTGTTAATATCATATTTTTAGAGGTTTTCGCTGCATCGTTAATATATAAAATCATTTAAAATATATTACCTCAGCCAGTACAACGTCTAAAGATGAATTATTGCTCTATATTAAATTATTGACTGGGCAGCATAAGCATCGCATTTGTGGACCCATCTCCACTTCTTTTTTTCAATATCAATATTGATATATAGTTATTTTAAGTAAAACACATGATGGTGAGTAAAACTGATGGTGACAATTGCTGGGGAGGATCAAGTGGTAAATGTCTTGGATTTGGATATACTACCCTAAGATATAAGGTTCAAATCTTGTTAGGCATAAATAATCTCTAAAGTTCATTCAACTGGACGATGATAAGTACACAGAAATTGATAGTGGGAGAGATCCGTGTTCTAAATATTAGTATGTATACAAGAGTAAATATATATATATATATATATATTAATTTTCTACTTTTATCAATCAAAAGATACAATCTTTAAGAAAATACGTTTTTTATGACGTCAAATTTTATTGTAAAAAATACGAAAGAACGTCACAAAAAATTATTTTCAATAAAAATATTCATTTGGGATGCAACAAATGGATTATTTTTTTCCTTTATTTTTTTATATAGTACTTTTCGGTCATGAATTGGTTAAGATAATCTGATTTTCCCTTATTTAGAAAAAGAGCTCGTTTGGATATATATTTGCAGTATTTTAAAATAATTCTGTTATATATAATTATTTTTGTGTATTTTTTACATATTATTAATATGGTAAAATTTAATATTTATTTTATAAAAAAAAAGTGATACAATCAATCATATCAACAAAATACATTAGAATGCAAATATAACTGTATATAAAAATTATAATTTCTAAATCTTGTGAATTAATAATGGTGAATAATTTGAATTACGATGTTTAATTATTAGATTATGAAAAAGAGAGAACAAGTTGAATGGGGTTTGAAGACACGGTCGCTTACAGCTACATTATTATAATAAACAATAATTTCACTGTGGCTATATGGGTCCACCTAACATTCTCTAAAAAAGATATATACTGTAGGTTACTGATAACCTTCTATAGAGGTTTAAAAGGGAAATCAAAGGAGAAAAATGGAGCACTAGAGCATGGCCCACAATTTCGGATCGCGTGCACTTCTCAACATCTTTCAAATAATGAAAGGTTGCCTTTCTATGGAAGGTGACAGAGCCTTTTTTTTTTTTAAATTATAAATTAAAAGAATATTATAATTTTGATTTGAAACATACTAAATACGAGTTAATTACTGTTTTTGAGGGTCAGATTTAGTGCTGTAATTTCTTAGAGACCAAATATTTGGGAAATAGCATATTATTTAAGACAGATTTCACAAATTACATATTTTGTCTTAGGAAAAAACTTAAACCTCTCACTCTATCTAAAATAGAGTAGAGGATATATTTACTGGACAGAAATCTAAGAGATAATATGTGGTTTTTTTTAAATATTAACTCAAAACAAAATATATATGGAAAATAGTGAAATCGAGCTTTGGAAAGTTGTATATTCGCATTTTCAATCTTGAAAGAAAAAAAAAAGACTATAGACAGTGGAGTAAAAACACTACTCATGGCCAAACGCCAGAATAGGAACATGGGTGTGTTAATTTATGTTGCCTTTGTTTTGGTATTATGTGATCCCTCATTGCCAATCTTTGCGCAACACTGTCCAAGCATCTCTTGCATCAACCACCACTACCCAGCTTGAGAGGACCCAACGTTGCCGCTTGGGAGGACACGACTTACCAAAATCAATCCACACGAATGCCCAAGCTGTCACCATGCCTCCACAACCCACGACATTGCTTCCACCTCATGCACACGACAAAGATCTAGTTATTACTCTTGAAAACCACTGCCAAGAATATAAACAAGCCACGAAAAAAGGATCTAGACCTACTCCCTCCCCAACCCAAGCACACGCCAAATCACCTCGAGCCACTACATGCCACCCTCCTGAGTTCGTTGCAAGGTGGAGAAGGTAAGAGCATTTCTGTTTGTCAATCGCCCTGCTATGAAACAAAAACACCCAAACAAAATTATAAATAACTAGAAAAAAATAAAGAGAAGAAATAGAAGGGAAATAGAGAGAGAGAGAATAAGAGCGGAGAAGAGGAGAGGAGGAGAAGGGAGGAGCCAAAGCTCCAACCCCTCTCCTTAGTGGCAGAGTTATCGAAAAGTAGCACTGGGAGCCGAATGAGTGTAAAAATGAGTTTTACACCATTCAATTGCAGCGGGCCATATATGTGTTTCATGAGAAAGTGATTTGGATGTGAGTGCAGGAATCAATTTTTTTTTACAGTTTGCTTCTCTCTCTCCCTCTCCCTCTCACTCTCGTATTCCCCTCCTATTTGGATTTGTAGGCTTAATTAGAGATGTGATGAATGCACCCAAATGTTTGAGTCGGTTGCAATAAAGTGTATGGATTTTGGAGAACTCCCAAATTGAGAAACATCATTGATTACAGCATTGATGAAAAAAGTTTGGGGGAAACGAAAAGCCATTCCATTCACAAAAATCAACATTTTTTAGAAGAAGATTGGTTGTATGGAAAATCTCTAACGACAGAAGAAAATGATTATGTAATGAAAAATGGAAAAATGAATAAACTTTACCTAAAGAAAGAAGCAGAGCCAAAAAACAGAGGAAGAAGGGAAACAGAGCACTAGGAAAGGCAGTGATGAATATTCTAAGAGATTTTACTTAGAAAATGACATAATGGAGGTTGGGTCCCTCGCAATATACCAGTGGATCTATTGAGTTTTTTTATCAAACACTTTCTGTGCATACTCATTCATTCCTTTTATATAGTTTATTTGAAATTTACTACATTCCATTGTTACAACCAATCCACACAAGAGAGTCCATAACATCACCATTGAAAGAGAGATACTTTCTCTGTATAAATCATACGTCTATTAATCATTTTCATACATTCTTTTAATTTTTTTTTCTTTTTTGTATTTTCATTTCTTTTCCTTTTTTATAGAGCTGGTTGGGTTTATCGGCTTGCACAGAAAGTTAGATGTGATCTTTGAATCTTTCGCTCATCTTAAAAAAAATTGATGGTCTTCTGTACAAAGCAAACAATCCCATATCAAGTGTCGTCTTGTTCCGTCGCACTAAGAGAGAGAGGGAGGCAAAGGGAGAGAAGTTTCTATTGGTAGGGAGGATCCGGGGAGCTCAAGGCTAATTTAGTTCTTCATGAAATGCCTATGTGGCACTTTGCTATTGGCCGGTATAAAATCCATTTTTACATCCATCTTATTCCAAACTTTTTTCGCTATCTAAATGCATATTGCAGGTCTATGTGTATTGCATATTGCTAAGTAAAAAAAAATATATATATATATATATATATGTATGTATGTATGTATGTATACTCAAGGATGCCCAATTTAGATATATATTCTTCATGGTGGCATAATTAATTGATTCACATGAAGTATGATTATTTGTTAGAAATCAACGGTGCACATTGATCACATGATTAACATGTTCTTGAATATTTCTGAAGACTAATTTTTAGAATAAAGTCGAATTTTTATGAGATTTTATATATTAAAGTGGTGATATCCCACTAAAAAACATATTTGAATTAATAATTTCTTTAAAAAAATATTTTTACAATGGTTTGAAATAGTAATGAGATCCATTGGAAATATGTTTTAATTTTAAAGAATTTTTTTTGTGCAAAGGTCTTCCTAATTAATAAGTTCTAGTCCTTCTTTGTTTATTTTCCTCTAACCGCCAATTCTGATCTCCTTATTACAAAAACATGCATTAATAACATCAAAGATTCGAAATTAGTGTTCGGATTAAGCAAATATTAACGCCTAAGCGGTATCATTTTAGTTCTCATAATATTAGTTCATTATTCAATTGGTTATATATATATATATATAAACATATATTATTTTCTCCAAATATTATAAGTTGCATGGAAAGATAATGATATGCTTGAAAACTCCCTACAGTTCCTGATCCACTTGTATAATGTTGTCTATATTTATTAAGAAAAGAGAATAATTTATTTTCCTTTATTTAGGTTTAGTTTGAATTTGAATTAAGATAAATTTAATTTATTTTTTAATATTATTATTTTAAAATTTTAAAAATGTGTATTAAAATTTAAAAAATATATATTGAAATTTAAAAAAGTATATAGAAATTTAAATTTTATATAAAAAATTAAAAAAACATAATAATAAAATAAAAATAAATTGAAATGAGTTAAATCCAAACGGAATGTAAGGCATTATATCAAAAGATTAATGGAGGAAAAGTTTTCCAATATTGGCTTAAAGTTGCCTGCACGTTGAGGACTGATATTTTAAATAAGTAAACATCATGTTATGGGTGATGGTCCTTGTCAATTGCAGAATCTCGAGATCTTATTGTCTAATTAAATTACTAAAAAGTAAATGCTTGTGTTTATTATATGGCCAAGAATATTTTTCTCTCGTGTAACCTGGTTGTCATATCCTGGCTAGAAGAATTTGGATTAGAAACACAAGGGGATTACGCATGATCGAGAACAAGAATAATATAGGAAAAAGAAAAGGATAGCATGATTTTGGTTGCAATTATACTTAACAGATATTATAATTTATAAATTAATTATATGATTTTCTATGATACGTGATATATACTTTATAATAAAATTATTTTTATAATCTAGCTTATTATGTCAAAACAGGAGAATTTTTTAGTTTATTTTTATTGAATCTTTTTGTGACTAATATATATATATATATATGTATATATATTAAAATGCTAAATATATCTTTTCTTAATAAGTAGAAACCTTTACAAAAGAGGTATCTTTGATGATAGAATAACCTTTGCTAATGGACATGTTTTAGAAAAAGTATACTCTTTCTTGACCAGCTTGGATTCCTTTGGATCATTTCATTAAGATGCGTTACGAAAAAAATGAATATTTATGACGAATTATTTATAATGAGAATGACTATTTGAGACTAAAACAAATTCATCTCAACATAAAATAATAATTTGTGCAAAAAATAATTAGTCATAAATTAATTAGTAATTTTCTTATAGGGATGATATTAAGATTGAGGATACGGCTTGATGTTTGTTTATGCTTCCAAGAACATTGTTGGAAATGGTATACTTGGTTAATTAGATTGTGTCTTGAGTTACAAATAAACATGTTCTATATGTTGTCGGTCGAATCTTCTGACTAAATGATATTTAATTAGGTGGTGAATAGTGTGGTGTCCGATATTACTTGTGTGACCATGTCCCACAATACTTAATTGGTGTAAAATTTGATTCTTAAGAAAAGTTCTATAAGTTGGTGTGTAAGAAACAGTACATAATATATATTATTGATGTGGAAGGTGGCCTTGATTGATAAGAAATATATACAAGTTTAAATGTTACAAATCAAATATATCACATCATGAATGATATGAATGGTGTATTCGCATACTGATTTGTGAATAAAATGAATCGATTCTTAATTAAGTCATTATGTATGAAAGAAAAAGTCTCCTGCGCGCCCAAAAGTCAAACAATTCATTTGACAAATAGGTTAAACACTCGTATTTATATCTTCAACATATAAGAATTGTGTAAAATTTATCATTCTAGTGAACTCCAATACGTTATATTGACTTAGTAATATCACGCATATTAACCAATAAATTTTCAAAGATTTGACCAATAATTCAAGTACTCTCGCACTTTCTTAAAGATATATATGATTTATTTATATATATATATATATATGAGTAATACTATATACAGATATAAGATTTTCAAATTAATTTTTTATCCGAATTTCAAATTTATTCACTTTAAAAAAAAAAAGATGTACGAACTTGTATACCTTAAAATTTTTTTTATCCGAATTTCAAATTTATTCACTTAAAAAAAAAAGGATGTACGAACTTGTATACCTTAAAATTGCAAATATCAGTTATTTTATATATATATATATATATATAAATGTATAATATTTACAATTACCAATTACATAACTCATAATGTGCACAACTTTGAATTCTTACCTATCGCATTCTTTTTGAGAGAAGTGTTTTAGTGATTTTAATGAAATTCTCATGAATATGAAAATTTTGGTGAGGCTCTAAGGCCTTATAAACAAGTGGAAGATTTTAGAGAAAACTCTTGGCTTGTGATTATTAGGATCATCAAGACAAGAATTTCAAAAAAAGCCTTTAGATATGAAGCAAAATGAGCTCAAAGGATGAGTGTGCAGATGTAGTTAGGAAGGCTTGGCTCTTTAATTATTCTTCTATTAACAATCTCAGTGATACTTCCAGAGGCCTAGACAAATGTAAAGAATATTTACTAAGATGGTGCATTGCAGCTTTTAAAGGATAGAAGAAGCTTATTGACAGGAAGTTGAATTTAATTAAGAGACTTTTGGATGATAACAGGGCTTTCATGGTCAGCAAATTAGATTACTCAAACAAGAAGTTAACAAGCTACTTGAAGAGGAGGACAAGAATTGGAAACAAAGGACTAAGCAACAGTGACTTAAGGAGGAAGATAGAAATACTAGATTTTTTTCATAAATGTGCAAACTAGAGAAGAAAGACTAATATGATCAAGAGCATAACTAATGGGGAAGGAAGGGTGGTCAATACACATGAAGAAATCAATGCACAATTTCAGAATTTCTTTCAAGATCTTTCTACCACTTCCAATCCAGAAGGGTTTCATGAATGTTTAGAAAATGTGGAGAAGTGTGTCACCGCTGAAATAACTCATCAATGACTCAAGATATTAGCATTAAGAGATAGATGGTGCTATTTTCCATATGAATTGATTGGGATCTCTAGGTTCTAATGATTTTTTTTTTAGGAGAAATGCTTCTTGTACACGCCGCTGGGGACACACCGGGTACACGCCGTCCATGTGGCGAAAGTGAAATGGTTCGTTTTCATTTTTGGGGGCATTTTGTTACCATTTTCTCTTTTCCATTTGGTGTCCTAGAAAATATTGAAGAACACTAAGTTGAAATGGAGCTTTTTGAAGAAATTGAATAGCGTTTTACTAAAAGTGCATTTCGTAACTCAGCTTCCCAACCATACATACAGAAAATTAAAATGCTTTTGTTAAAGAAATTAAAAAAAAAAACAATGAGAACACCTTCTTCTTCTTCTTCTTCTTCCATTAATCTTTTCCAAACAAAATCTTCCCTTACTCATTTCTTCAATTGTCTTCCAACATTAACAATCATTGAAAAATCACAAGAAAACATTAGCCTTGAAAATATAAGTTTGGATTTTTATCGTTCAACTACCTAGAATACCCCACCCAATTATTCTCTGTTAAAATCATCTACCCAAAATTGTGTGAAGCATATGAACAACTGAATACATTAGTGATGAAATTGAATAAATCACACCAGAAGTAAACGAAAAATCTTCAAAGAATTCAAGGCTCATTTTCCACAAAAATCTTCCCCAAGAGCAACCATCTTCCAACAAACTGAAAATCAACAAATTTATCCAAATAAACCAGAAATAAAGTCAGAACGGAGCAACACTTCATCCCATAACTGCTTTGCATGCAAAATAGAAGTATGTTTAGAAAAATCTCCTCTGGTTTCGTTCAAATCCAAGAAATCTCAAGTGTATTTTGTGATTTGTTCAAAGGCTCGAACCATTTGGAACTTTCAAGCTTCAAGCGTTTGGTATGTCCCACTTGCTCCTCGAATCTTCTTCTTCCTTTTTTTTTAATATACCGGCCCATGTCAGCGTGTCCGCAAATGGTACACTATCGCGCGTGTAACTAGAAATACTCTTTTTTAGCCATATTTTATCAACAACATTGGCAAACTATGGGGAAAGGTATGTTGAAAAGGCAACCAAAGTGTGAAAATCATCTGCAGCATTTTCTAGTCCTCCTTGGCTGCACCGTCCATCCTCCTTCAACAATGTCTACACCACCTATCTCAATGCATAATTTTCTAGTTTGGCTGCACCTACCATACCAAATCTTTGTAAAACCTCTCCTATAAAAGGAGAGCTCTGATATTCGAAATTAACAGAGCAGTGGAGAGAAGAGGAAGTATGTGCATTTGAGAGATACGTGAGAAATTTTTGAGTGATTTGTAAATCTCAGAAATTATAATAAATTTGGCACCTGTGGATGTAAGCAAATTGCTGAACCACGTTAAAATCGTCTTGTGTGATTTTTGGACAGGTTTGAAAGCTCAACAAGGTATTTGTGCAGTAGTGTTAAAAGCTTTTAGAACAAATTCTTTGGCTGAGGCAATTAATGAAACTCTCATAGCTCTAATCTCTAAAGTATCAAAGCCTTCAAAAGTTTATGAGTTCAAGTCTATTGGTTTTTGCAATGCGCAATACAAAATTATAGCAAATGTTTTGTCTAATATGCTTAAATGTATTCTGTCCTCAATTATTTCTCCCACTCAGAGTGGCTTTGTTCTATGTATATTAATTTATGATAATTTTTTAGTGGCCTATGAGCTACTACACACTATGAAGCATAGAATCAGGGAAAAGAATGGTATCATGGCCTTGAATCTTTATATGAGCAAAGTTTATGATAAAATCAGTTGGTCATTTCTTAAAGCAGTTGTGATGAAAATGGGATTTGTTAGAAGATGGATTGATTTGGTCGTCAGATGTGTGTCATCTATTTCTTATTTTTACTCATAAATGGTAGGTCTCAAGAGAGATTTAAACCAACAAGATATATAGAGCAAAGTGATCATCTTTCACCTTACATTTTTATTCTTTGTTTTGAGGCATTAATTAGTATCTTGAATCATGATGAAGTTGCAGGTTACATATCCAAAATTCCTTTAACTAGAGGTCATATCTACATTAGAAACACAAAAACAAGATATTTGGACAAAGGACTAACAAGGATAAAACTTTCATTTATTTCAGTAGAAACACAAAAACAGATTTTAGGAATACTTTGATTAAAATTGCTGGGGTGAAAGTACTAAGTCCCATGATAAATACCTTCACCTTCCTGCAATGGTGGGCAAATCTCGAGTAGCTTCTGTTAGTAACATTTTGGATAGAGTTAGACCTAGAATATCAAATAGTAAGATGAAGTTTCTTTCTCAGTATAGTAAAGAAATTTTATTAAAGTATGTGCTCTAAGTAATCCCTACGTACTGTATTGGGGTTTTCAAAGTGCTTAAATCCATCTTACTTAAAATTAATAGACTTATGCAGGCTTATTGATGGGATCAGAAAGGAGAAGAGAGAAAAATTCTACATACGACGATCTTCATGCGTGAATAGTCGAGAGGAAAGAAAGGACGGTAGATGATAATGAAAAAGGGTACCGTGTTTGGGCAGGCATGCGAAAAGAACATAAATATTCCACTTCCAATTCCAGATCAGCAAAGAAGTCAATTAGCAAGATGGCTAGAAATTACCCATCGTAGATTTTGACAACCAAATATTTCTCATACAAGCTATCTTTCACAGGGGCGAGGTTATATCTGTCGGTAATAGAAATATTTATGAGTTTTATCCTTGGTTGGCATGATGAAACGAGTAGAAAGGAAATAGGAAAGGAGAAGCCAAAAGAAATAGGCAGGCAAAGCCCAATTACAATAGGCCACGTACCTAATATTGGCGATAGGATTAAGCACCGATAATGTTGCAGTCGGAGTGCCCTTTCTCCACTTCCAACTCTGATTTTGTCGAAAGTTGCCCTACCTCTAACTCCAACTTCAACTCTGACTCCGACTCCGACTTCGACTTTATTAAAAATCTAATCCAACCTTATACTCTAATTCCGATTCTCATAGCTTTCAATCTAACTTCGACTCTAACTTGTAGGAGTATAATTGAAGTAGAGTAAGTTTGGGCTTTTTTATTGGGATTTTTTTCTTAACCCATTTTAAACTTTAATTTGATAATTTTGAACTTTCACTAATGGGATTTGGACTTCTAGATTTCAATTTTTAGTTTTTCTTTTTCAATTTCAATTTTATTAAACCATAACAAAACTGAAAAATAAATCATTGTACAAATTATTACTATTGTATATTAATATTATATGTTACATTATATGTTAATGTATGTACATTAGTATTATATGTTATTATATGTTAATGTCTATACATTAGTATTATATATTATTATATATTGATTACTATACATTACTAGTACATATTATTATACTTGAGTTATTATGTATTAGTATTACATGTTATTATAGATTTATATATTTGTATTTACATCTGTATTAAAATGTTATTATACATTAATTATTATATAATTAATATTACATGTTGTTACATATTATTGTTTATACATTAATTATTATTATACATGAGTGTTACATGGTAGTAATAGTTAATAGTATTCTTTTCACATATACTAACCTACTATTAGTATATGTACTAACCTACCGAAAATTTATCCGGAAAGGCAAAAGTAAATTTTTTTATTTGTTTTCATTCATTTTTTGGGTACTCTTAAATAATTTTTAAAATAAAAAAGTACAACATCAATAAAAAAAATACTTTTTTAATCACTAAGTAAAAATAATAATTTTTTTTAGAATTCAGACGAATCTCAACTCATTTCAAACTCATCATTATACTTTTTAAAATTTCTATAAAAAACAAAAATTTTAATACAATTTTTTCATATTTCAATACATATTTTTCAAATCCCAAATTAATTTTTTAAAATCTCAAAATAATAATAATATTAAAAATAAACTAAATTTATCTCAATTCATCTCATTTTTTAATTTAAATTAGACTAAGATAGATGCAATGGACCATTTGTTTTATTTATTATTTTCTAAACACAATACTAGAGAAATTTAAGACTGAACGTCATTTAGTAGCTTAGAAAACGGGGCTGTCACTGACAAATAACCCATACACTGGCAAAGGCATATACAGCGTGAGCGATGTCATAAATGGGGCATGACCATGAGACAACCAACTCCCTTTTCTATATTAGAATTTACTTACGATACGAAATCACCCCTTTTTTTTACCCTATTTTTAATTTTGGATCGGACCCTGAGGGCATTCCTGTCACTGCAAATCCCGTCATCTCTCAATCCTATCCACTTCTTATAATTTATACGAATCTATATAATAGTGTCCAATAACGCTGTACTATACATTTTATATATATCTAATTTTTAGTTAAATTTTAAGAATCAGAATAAAAGCTTTAACAAAATATTGATCCCATGAAACTAATCTTCATGCAATCTTCTTTCTAGTATGCTAATTATATAACTGTCACAATTCACATGATATAATTTAATTTAAAAATATATTTAATTCAGATTAAGACTTTAAAAATAATTAAAAAAAACAATAAACAGATTTATCACATTAACCAAGGACATAACGAAACTATCAGTAGAGATCCCATATCATTTTTATATATTAATAAGGCAATAATACGAAATTTAAAAATGACTCGAGTTTATAAGTTGAATTATCCAATAGATTTCAAATAGATACATATATATATAGTATATTATTGAATCTCATAATATTAAGTTTGAACGGTGAGATTTGAGATGATATAAAAAAAGTAGTTTTAAATAAAATTAAAAATTGAATAAAATATTATTAAATTATTATTTTTTAGTATTGTTAATGTTTTATAGAATTAAAAAAATTAAATATAAAGATTATAATAATGAAATAAAATAAAATATGATGAATTAAGATAATTTTGATATCCAAATAGGACTTGTTATATATGTAAACTGTTTAATGATATACTAAATACGTTCTTAATGTTGAAGCTTGTGACGGTTACATTGGTTTATTTAAAATAAATTGTAAAATAATTGGAGGTATATAATTATCCTTTAACGTTTTATACAGCATAATCAAATTTCTCGTTTTTACAAAATAAATAAACTGATTTGTTATTATTATTTTCAATTGGCAAAATTTGCCGAGAAAAGAAAATTATTTGTTTTTTGATTTTTTGGTTTTTTTCATAAAACGTTGTCTACTTTTTAGACAGGGGACCACCTCGCTCACCCTGTCTCTGCCTCCTATGATCCTATCTTCAAAGCTACAACGGTACAACCACAAAACCTGACATTCTCTTAAGACGTGTCTTCGTAGTCAGGCTGCTCTTCTTCTTCTTCTTCTCTCTCTGCTATCCTTTTTGTGACGAAAATGTCCTCCATCTTCCTTCGAAACTCCAAGCCTCTCCCTTTTCTTCTTAGATTCTCCTTGTAGTCAAAGATCCGCTGCTAATCCTCATTTCCGGAGCATTCACCTCACATCTCACTTGCTCTTCGTTTTTTGTCCCTCACTTCTTCTCCGCCATGATTCTCGACTATCTACTAGCTTGATACATACCACGAAACCCATGGATTTAGTCGAAGGCATGGGAGAGAGCTCGTCGCCATCTCGGAGCTTCAGCGGCGGCGGCGGCGGCGGCGGCTTCAGCGGCTACGATGTGCGAAACGATGTGTACAACCGATTGGTGGAGAGCGGGCACGAGGAGGTCGTCTCGAATCCTAACTTTCGCGAGGTCTTGGATGCTCACTTCAGTCGCTTGCCTCCTAGGTACAATTCTGATTATTTCTAAATTCAATTCAATTTTATTTGCTATTTTCGTTTTTTTTTTGTCGTTTGTTTTTTCCATACAAGTTTTTTCGTTCTCGAATTCCGAGTGGCTTTTATTTTGTAAAGTTGACTGCGATCACCGTGCGAGTCGGTGATCGCGCGTGTGTGTGAATGGATTGTCGATTTGTGACTTTGTACAGTGGCTGAAATGCTTTCTATTGACGACTATCTTGCGTATAGTTTCCGTTATCATTTTTTGACTTATCCCTTCAAAATGGTTCATGAGAGGTAGTGGCCTGGTAATTGGTAAGACGCTGAGTTCTTGGATTGCTGAAGATAATAAGGGCGTATTTGTTTCATAAACGTAATTGTTGACAGTTTTACAGTCAGCATATATAAGAGCGTGCTTATTTTTTCCGGAGTTTTCTTCAAAATTTCATTTTTCCCCTTCCTAGTGGAATTTGTCAAATTATTTTTCGATGTTGTTGGAGATGATATTGCTTATTAAAAAAAGTTTCCATTTTTTTATCGCTCGAGAGATTATAGGAGTGTAGTTATTGATTTTGTATTTCATCACCGAAGAATAAAAACTCACTGCAGAGCATGCTAATCAAGCAAAACGCTAACACTAGCGCAAGCAACAAAATTTTAAATTAGCAATCCAGAAACTCAATGATATATATGTGCACTTCATCATAACTTGCAATCCTGGCACTTGTAACTGCAACCATGGCATTAGTGGTAATCATCTTCAAATGGTATGGGTGACCTGACCAAGCAATATTAAGCAATAGGATATCAAAGTTTTTGCCTTCATTTTTTCCATAGCCCAAATGATTAAAAGCAGCTAAGAGGAATTCTGAGAATTAATACACAACCACAAACAACCGAAATGTGAAAAAAGAGCTCAGATGTATGGTAACATGGATGAGTTTTTCAATGTTGTTTTTATATATTTTCTTCAAGTCTTTAGTTCAATGGTTTGTTGCTATTGTATTAAGGGGAGTAATATTCATGAGTTCTTGCTTTCTTTTCATCTTTTTAGAATGTAATTAGGTGTCCCTTTTCTATACTTCTTGTATACATAGGGTGTGCCTGGTTTCATTCGATCTATAAAATTTCCTATAAAAATTAACTGTAGTTTGAATGTAAAGTAGTCATGTGAATATAGTTATAGTTATGGTGGGGGGACATTGTTTGTAATGTGCTAAATGTCCATGATTTTCTCCTTTCGATTGTAAACTCTTAACTAGGTGCTTTTCATGTTTACTACCTGTGGACTTGGGCTTTGCCTATTTCTATGAATAAAACTTCTTGGTTGCCCGTAGAAAAAGTTATATGTTGGGTAAAGCATGTTTTCTTGCAAGGTGATAAACTGTCTGATTTGCATTTTCTTTTTGTCAGTTATGCACTTGATGTGAATATGGATAGAGTTGAAGATGTTTTGTTACATCAAAAGATTCTTGCATTGGCAAAGGACCCAGAGAAGCGACCTGTCTATAATATCCGTTTCTTGGAGGTAGAACCTTTTATTTGATTCAATTGTATTCGGGAGTTTAATTTGATTGGAGTTGGAGATGGAAACCTATTTTTGTGATGCTTGTGTTCTTGAAAATAAAGTGTTTGGATAACATACCTTGATTTTTGTTTTGGGTTTCTCTTCTTTTATGTTGAATGAACATTTGATTCAAATGTGAGTAGGGTTCAAATTGAGATGTGGATAAGTTCCCCGGTATGATATACATGCATCTTGACATATGTGTATGGTCATGAAATGTATGCTCTCAACTCTACCTAAAGTATTAGATACTATGACTTTCATTTGCTATATGTAGAAAATCTCCGAGAATGGATTGTATGACATAAAGCAATAAGTTTAAAGAGTTGGTGTTTCATATTAGAGTGATCTTTATTGTTGAGGAAAAAAGTTTCTAATTGATGAGTGTAATCTCCTTATGGTAAACATATTTGGAACAAGTCAATTTTTTTTTTATCAGTAAAATAAAAACCCTAGACAAGAAAAGAAACCTAATTAAGAGTTAGAGATAGATACAAGGAAATCATGAGAACTGACTCCATTGAAATCTATAGCTATAGCCCAGAGAAACAACACATTGAAAAAGAAATTTTTAAGTTCATCTAGAGAGCATCCCTAGTTTTCAAAGCTCCGGTCAATTCTTTCCCACCAAATGCATCACAATAGACATGTTGTTGTCATCTTCCATACTTCTGCAATTTGTTAACTACCATGGAGACCTCTCCTGTTGGCTAGGAGAGCAACCATCCTTCCAGCCATTACCCAATTGAAGACCAAAAATGGTAGCATATATGCATTAGTCAATGGTAGCTTTAAATTGTTATTATTGTTACTAAAAATCTGATCCGGATTACTCATCAGAGGAAAAAGAAAAGAAAAGAAAAGAAGAGAAAGTTTTGATTTGTATCAATGAAAATTTAGTTTACCTACCATTTGATCTATGTGGAGCAATATTTTAATCTAATTGCATCTTCCAATTGCTCACTTCTCAAGTTCGGAAATTCTTTTGGTTTCCCATGGCATACTGAAACCATGAAGATTCGTACTCATATGAAAACATGTGAACTATCATACTTTATGATATTACTTTTGGTTTTTTCTTCCATTTTGTTTTAAGCCTTGTATGTTCTTACTCCAATGAACGTGTATGTTCTTTATTATGTCTTCAATCTTTTTTTGTTTCTGTGTCATGCTGGGTAGACTGCTTCTACTAGAACCGATGGTAATGACGATCAAGAATCTGTAAGTGCTCTCTCTACCCAAAGGCCATCTTGTAATGCAGCTAATGAAGGTGTTGTGCCATCACAAAATAGGTACTTGATCTTTTGCTGGTCTTATGTTCATGCTTGTTTATGGTGTTTAGCCCATAAGAAATTTCTGTGGGTAGTGGAGGCAGTGCAGATTTCTGGAGGGTGGTCTCTTTGTGCTTGTTTTGGTGTTTATGGTTAGGAAGAAATGGGAGATGTTTTGACGATTGTGAATGAACCTTGGGGGAATTCAGGGATTTTTTTCTTAATACTCTCAGTTTTTGGGTGCAAATCCTTGCAAGGGATGGGGATTCTTGTAATGTTTTAATTTAGTTGTCTTTCTTTAGTTTGTATCTAGGTATTTTCTCTTGTATACTTTTTGTGTACTTGATTATGCCTATTTACTTAGGATAAAATTTCATATTACCTTTTTTTTTTATAGAAATATATCATTAATAAAGAAATGGCGTCAAAGCCAGTTACAAATACACACACATGCACTCTTAAGTAGACGCATTAGATAATAGGAAATCATGAAGGTCCATGCCATTAAAGTCAATGGTGATGGACCATGTACAAAGAGTTCTAAAAAATAAAGCTTTAAGCTCTTCTAGTGATCTCTCATTGTCTTCAAAAGTCTGCTCATTACGCTATATTACCTATCAATAATTCAATGAAATTATTGTAGTATTTCTCTTCATTTGATACTCTGGGATTCCAGTGACTGTAGTTCTCATTCTCAACTTGTGTGTTCTTTGTTTTCTCTATTTCATATTAATATCATCTCTGTAACTAGGACCAGGGATTGTGCTATTGAGTTTGAACCTTGCTCTAAGCTTGAGGACCTAAATTTGGATGTTAGAAGGAATCCAAGAGACATGGAGGAGAGATATCATACAGAGAACTTTTCCAGAAGGTGCCTGAGCAAGTCTTTGTTAGCAATTCTTCCGTTTCTATGCTGTTCCAGAAGATTTAAAGTGCAGAAACTATTAACTAACGTAACCATAGATACTTGTGAAGAAACTAACCTAACTATAGATGAGCAAGATTCTTCTGCTATTAAATACTCAGAACTAGGGGTTTCCTTTCATTGGCAACCATTATTATCTGAAATAAAAAGTCAGATTAGAGCATTGGAAGTGTGAAAAAACAGCACCCAGATAAAATAACAAAGGTTTAACATGTAAACATGTTAGGCTAGTTTTAGATCTGAGCATGTACTCCTAATGAAGCAAAAACATGACTTCCTAGTTGGTGTGGGATTTGGAGAGAAACTCTCTGACCCAGGAAGCATGGATACTTCAAAGTAGAAGCTGTATCTGGTGTTGGGATGTTTCAAATTTTAAACATAACAAATATAGACTTGTTCTTTTAAAGATTCATGTTATATGAAAAGTGCAGCTTCCTTTTTCTGACAGCACTTTCAAGTAGTGAATGAATGCCTATTTTATTGAAATTGTGTGGATAGTCTTTTGTTTCTGATTCTTTACATTTATTTGTGTTTATACTTTATATATCGAATGCATAAAAATCCAAAATATGTATAGTTCATGTATAGTAGAGCCTTTTGTTCGTTTGCTGTGTGCTGAAGGCATATTGCATGCATCTCACCCATCATCTTTTATCATTCTTTCTGGATTAACTTCTCTAGACTATTCTGGGGAGGAAGAAGTATTTCTGGTATTTATCTGAAGCCAAAATGTTGGCCGTACAGTTACAGTCTACACACATTTAGCATGTACTGGTTAATTAAGTTGACGATTGTTGGAACACAATGCAGGCAAGAATTTTCAAACGTTCCAATTCATGAAGTGATATTTTCCACCATTGACAAGCCCAAGCTTCTTAGTCAGGTACATTATTTGGGAGAAACATACAAATTTTTAGACAGTAGGGAATTGCTTTCACTTTATTTCATTGTGAATAGGTCTTGTACTTCCACGAACTAGTATGACTGATTTATGACCGAAGTTTTCCAACCTCTTTTATATGCAACTTTACTGTTCAGATTCGTACACCCATTATGCGTTAAGCTTGATGTCTACAAAAACAAAGAGCCTTTGAGTTATAGACGTCCTTATATGTGTTAAGATGATAAAAAAAAATGTTTAATGAGGGAAACTCTTCTCTGTCTGTCCTAGATTCTCATATTTCTATTATTGTTTTTTTTAATGTTATAGGGTTACTTGAATCATTCAATTGCTTGGTGAGCTCTGTATGTATGTATACTGTAGTGTTCCTACTAATAGGAGCAGTTTGTCTAACACATTATTGCGATTATTCTTTACATAACTCATCCTTGGTGTTCAACCAGCTACATCAAATTTACAGTCGGTCCTCTGACCATGCTAGATTTCTTGCTGGATCCTGCTTTTGTCTTGATAGAATAAATCTCTGGCCTCTGTAAAAGTTTACCTTCTAAAAAAACTCTTCCTTGTCATCCAAAGTAGTTCTTTACTTTGAATCCATGCTGGATTTTATCTATTCACAATGTGGCAATAGAAATGCTTGCCACATTTTTTGTTTCTGCATCAAATGTTAGCACTGACAGAGTACTATGTTTACTACAAATATAACGTATTCTTAACAAACCCTGATGAATAAAGTTGCCTTTTTGGAAATTGGAATTCTATTGCGTTAACTTAAACATATAGCTATCTTACTTGTGACAGACACCATTGCCCTTCAAGGTTGTAAATACATGACAACTAAAACTGGAAAAACATCAGGCTTATGGAGTTTTAATAACCTGCTGTTATTTTGTTCTAGCTTTCTGCATTGCTTTCGGATATAGGATTGAACATCCGTGAAGCACATGTGTTCTCAACAACTGACGGCTACTCCCTGGATGTATTTGTGGTGGAGGGGTGGGGTGTTGAGGTACTTCGTCTTTTTTATTGTTTTGTTGTCATTCATATTGCCCTTTGTACTTTCAGAACTTTGGTTTGCCCATGATATTTTCTTTTGATATAATATAAATTATGGCTGCTTATACGCCTATAACTTTTCTTTGAGGTTTCTTCTATTGTAATGCTCTAATTTATTGATTACAATGTTTTCATTTTAATCCTTCTTCAGTAGCATTGCCATATAATTGTATGTGGCACTTCATGGTTTTGTTTCTTCACTTCTGATGCTTTCTAAAAAACCAGGAACCAAAGAAAAAGCCAAAAGAATAAAAAATAAAAAAATAAAAAAATAAAAAGCACAAAGAAAAAAGAAAAAATCAGTCCTGTTATCACTTGTTGCACATCTGCTGTAGATGTTCTTTTGTGTTGTATTTATTTTTCAGTGTCCTGTCCTGGTGAACTTTTGTCAAATTGTTATTTGTCATATAAAGCTGATGTCTTTATCAATTACTTTTCATGCAATTGCATTCAATTATCATGTTTGTGTTTCAAATTGGTTAAATTAAACAAATTGTGGCTTATCCCAGGACGGTGAGCTTGTAATATAATAAGGAGCATTGTGATTATATTTCTTTTATGACAGGGATCTGTGCTGAGTCCAAATGTTGCTGACTTTGCAATGTTGTGGCCAGGATACAGATGGCTTGTATGAAGCTATGGAAAGTGCAGTTACAAGAAGTGAGGTAATTTGAGTCTTATTTGTATTCATAATCTATTTTTATGTGTTCTTCAGATGTTGAAATCATATTGTTGAAGAAGGGTTCTTTATGGCTATGGATTGGTAGTGTGTGTTGAGATCATAAAAACAGAAAACCAGTCTTAGTATCAAATGCACTTGTATATTACTGTTTGCACGACTCTTGGAAAGTTGGTATTACTCCTTTAAGAATGAAATTAAAATGGTCCAACTCAGAGGACTTTCCTGGGTCTCTTGTTTTTGGATATTCTATTTTTCTTTACAATGTCCCTTAATTTCTCCCAAAATCAGTAGTTTCTGCTGCTCTGAACGAAATGAGCATAGGTGTGTGCTAGGGTTGCGCGTCTTCTTGTATTTTTTAAATAAATTCTCTTATTTATCAGGACAAAGGGTTAGGAGATGGGTGCAGGTGTGGGTGCATGTCCAAGTATTAGATCCATACATTTCTTAGGGATGTTCAGTTGCCAGTGCCCATACCCTTGACCATGATACGTTGTGCTAACACAGCTGTGTGAAATGAATGTACTAGGGAGTGTCTTTTGCTGCATATGGTTGGTGAATAAAGGAAAAAGGATTTAATGATGACTCTCAAACCTGCCTTAGAAATGGATATAGTGGCCACCAGAAGTTGATTCTTGCTTCTATGTCCATTCTAGATATGCATACGTCAATTGGTTATGGCCTGATCCATTTAAGGGCCTGCATGTCTGTATCGTGAATTTTTCCCATATGCATCTCATCTGAAATGCTAATAGGAATAAAACTTAACAATTCAGTTTGAAAAGCCTAGTTTGATCACAAAGTCTTATAAACTAACGATATATATTGAAAGACGGAATAGATTAGAATTACAATTTTTGGCTCCTAAATTAGTCTTAGGTTTCTCTGCAAATTTCTTATATGTTGAGCTTATCATTATCTATCTGTGCCTGGATTTGCATTCTAACAAAATGTGCAGTTGGGCTTTTGTGGGTTACTATGAGTTAGCAGTATCTGTATGGGGCCTGTGACTAAAATTTATATCTTGCTATTATGGTACTGGGCCACATGGAGCTGTTTGTGGTGCTTGACTATTAGCCTTATTCTCTGCAATTAATTGCTTTATTTTTTGCATTTTGCTCACAAATTTCTACATTTTGTTAAGTGGAGTCTATTCTTCCAATCACTATGTTCATGTTTAATTCCATTTCTGAAAGTCAGAGTAATACTTTTTGTGTGACACTGCAAGTTTGGCCTTTGTTAACCAAAAAGCATAGTCATAATGATTATGATACTCTCAAGTATTGAAAGCAACTAATACCTAGAGTTTCTAAACTCATGATAACCCCCATGGATTTCTGTAATTGATGATTCATGGATTAGAGGTTTGCTTATGTTACATTACTAAGAAGGTATAGGTTGAGATATTAATTTAACTACCCTTCGTTATGTCTTCTTTTGTTGTGTCCACACTTTAATCACCCAAAAATTATAAAATTAAGATTACCTATAAAAAAAAAATTATAAAATTAAGATTCATTTCATAATACTGTGCTTTGTATTCTAACTTGCAGGATGTTGTTACTGTGTTACTAAAATAGGGATTTCAAAGCCCTGAAACAAGCCGTATAGTTTGAGTTGGTTTAATGCTAATCTAATCTGGAGACTTCCTCTTTTTTTTTTTATTCCCTGCAATTTTTCCATGTTTAAACATTACAACGCTTCATCATCTCATCTTATCTCCCAAATCTAAATACTCATGAACTTTTGCTTTTTTAGACAAGAAATCTTTCAAATATCACAGGAAGTTTCCTGTTTTTTGTTTTCCTTCTCTAAATGACCTGCTTTTGGTGTTGATACAGATTATTTTCATTTACTCGATTTTAAAATATGTCACTGACTTTGCTTTCTCTGTATCTTGTAAAATGTTACTGGTCTTGGTGTATTGGTTGGGGTTATGGCTTCTTAATTTTCACTACTTATAAAATGTTACTAGTGATGTCAATTTCTGGAACTAGAAGAGCAATTCTATAATAGTCTTCCTTAATTTTTTTCTTCTTATGGGTGAAAAATGAACACCAATGAAAGAGTTATGAATATACTCCTTTGGAAATATAGGGATCATGGTCCCGATCTTCAAATTCTCATTCAGCTGTTGAAAAAGCACTGTCTGTAGAAGCAAAATCTGGAGATTGGGAAATAGATAGAAGACTATTGAAGATGGGAGAAAGAATTGCATCTGGTTCTTGTGGAGATCTGTAAGTTGCATTTTGATGCTGTCGGTCCACCCCCCATCCCCTTCTTAATTGTCCACCACTATATTGCTCAGTAATCTATTGCTGTAATCTGAAGGTATCATGGAGTTTATCTTAATGAAGATGTTGCTGTCAAGATTCTTAGATCTGAGCATTTGAATGATGCTCTGGAGGATGAATTTTCTCAGGAAGTGGCAATTCTAAGGTGAAGAGTTTAGCAGCTGTTTCTATATTATTCATGGTTTACTTTAAATGCTAAAGATTATTTTTCTGATCTATCTTACTACGAAAAAACCCAACAATGTAGCAGTATATAGACATTCTTTGACATTTTTATTATGTCTGCTTACTAGATCCTTTTGGCTATTTAGATGAAGTTGAAAGAAATTAGAATTAAAGTCTTGACTTATCAAAAAAAAAAAAAAAAAAATTAAAGTCCTCTTGCCAAGCCCTCATAGTATATGATCTGTTTGTTTCCACTGACAAAACATCACTATAAATTTTCCTTTTCCTCATCCTCCAAATATGGCTAGGAGTAAGTGTTTTTTTCCCCCTTTCCATCACAGTGACCTTCCCCACTTACCAACCAGAACCGGATTACTTTATTTATCATCAACCCAATCATTGTTCAAGACTCATGGTTCTATATTTATCACCCATGGGGCCATCCAACCACATCCATGTGTGACTTAGATGTGTCGTATTTCTCAAAAATTGATTCAATTTATGGGATTTGGTATGATATTCTTGTGATATCAATGTTTCTTATTAGAGCATGTTAGTTTGGCCCCATAAGCTGGACTACCACCCTATAGCATGTAGTAGTTACAAGCATAAGGATGTGGGGAATTGGTGTACTAACGTAGTTAAAGGGGCATTTGGGGTGAGTTGAAATCCATTTGGTTGGGAGGAGGGGATTGTGTCAATAACATTAATTTCAAAGAGGGGAAAGGAAATAATATTTTTTTTTTTCTGGCATGATGTATGGTGTGGGATTCAGCTCTGTCCTAATCTCTTTATGATAGCTAGAAACAAAAGGCCTGCTGTGGCTGAATCGTTCAGGTCTCTAATAATCTGCTGCACTGGAACGTGGGTTTTGATAGAGAATTACAGGATTGGGAAGTATGTGAAGCTGCTGATTTCTTTGCAAAATTATATGATATGAAGGTCGATCAGAATTGGGAGGATAGGCTGCTATGGTACATGATTATAATTCCAGATTTTCAGTGAGGTCTTATTACAAGGTGTTAAATAGTCATGGTGACTCAGCTTACCCCTGGAAATGCATCTGGAAATCAAAGGTCTCTGGTAAAGTTGCATTCTTCTGTTAGCAAGTGTCACTTGAGAAAATTTTAACCACAGATAATTTGAGGAAAAGAGGATTATTTGTAAGATTGGTGTTTTATATTTAAAAAAGATGATGAATCTGTTAATCATCTTTTTCTCCATTGTGAGGTGGTGACAGCCTTGTCGAATGAGAGATTTTTAAGGGTTGGCATTGTTTGTGTCATGCCATTGTGAGTGTGGATTTTTTGGCAAGCTGGAATGGTTCAGTGGTAGTGGAGGCAGTGCAGAATTTTGGAGGATGATCCCTTGTGTTTGTTTTGGTTTTTATGGTTAGAGAGAAATGGGAGGTGTTTCGATGACCGTGAATGTACCATGGGGGAATTTAGGAATTTTTCTTTAGCTCTGTAAGTTTTTGGGTGAAGAACCTTATAAGGGATGAGAATATTTGTAATGTTTTGCTTTAGTTTTGTTTTTCTTTAGCTTGTATTTAGGTATACTCTCTTGTATACTTGGCTATGCCTAGTTATTTGCAATAAAATTTCTTATTACCTATAAAAACAATAAACCCATGTGTCTTCTATAAATCTCATAATTGTTCTACAGAACCTAGTAAGAGATTCTTTAACCATCAAGATTCAATTGAGATGTCGAATACCTATCTAGAAGTTTTCACAAGTCAATCATATATGATGGAATCATCATTGATCTCGCCTTTTCCTTCTAGTTGCTGGATATCTCAACTGTACACATCCTCATTGCATTTTTTTATGGTGCAATTTATGACAGTTACCGGTAGCTGCATTTGCTGACAAAACTATGGGGTCTCTTATGATTTTATATTATATTTACTTATATATATATTTTGCCTTTTCCCATTGAACTTGAGAAAAAATATTTTAATTTCTAATCTCTTTTGGGATGAGTGTCAAGACTACTACTCACCATTGTAATGTATGTATTAACCCCTTTTCTTTACTTTGTGGCTTTTGTTTATCTGAATGCAGGGAGGTCCGGCACAAGAATGTCGTTCGTTTCATAGGTGCATGTACAAAGCCGTCTCATTTGTGCATTGTAACTGGTAGAACCCCTTATTGGAAACTCAAATTTTTTTTCTTGGGCTTAAGTAGTTTTCTTTGTTTTTAAGTCAGCCTTTTTGTTTTTGGTTTCATCCACTGGAATTTACAACTGCCATGCCAGAAGCTGTGGCTGGCACTGCAAGTAAAATAAAATGAATGAACTCGAGATGTGGAAAGGTTGTTGTCCTTGACGTGAACTTTTCCAAGTTTCATACTGTAATTTCCATAAGCATAATTCGCTCAAGAAATTAGTATCCTCACCACATGCTCTTGCATAAGAACATGTATCGAGGCAAAAATATCGCTGTGGAGGAAATTCCTGGTCTAGCTTCGTAACTTGAGAAAATGTGTAGAATTTACGAATTTGTTTGGTTTAGTTCTCTCAGCTGATGTACAACCTTAGGCGTCTTTCACCGTTATCACTGAATAGTCAAGGTTGAATGCCCTTTACCTCATGTACCATGTGTCAATGAAATGCTTAAATAATCTGCACTTTAATTATGGTGATATGGTCTAATTCTATCTCATTTCATCTCATCTCATCTTAGCATCCAAATACTACTCAAACACAAGCACTTTTCAATCTCTCTTACATTGTTTGTTTTATCTAATCATTACTAATCATTATGATTTGCCCAAACTTCCATATAAAATACAAAAATAATTCAATTTTTTTAAATCCCAAAACAAAAGTTATATTAAAAATAGTATTCTAATATATTTTAACTTTACAATATTTTTATTCAACTTTTTCTCCTTTCCCAAAACTTAATAAAAATATTAACTCAAACTATTTCACTACTATTCACAAATTATATTACTAGGATTTTGATCTTGTTTGCAGAGTACATGCCTGGAGGAAGCCTGTACGATTACTTGCATAAGAATCATAACATCTTGGAACTCCCTCAGCTGTTGGAGTTTGCAATTGATGTCAGTATGGGAATGGAGTACTTGCATCAAAACAACATAATTCATAGGGACCTGAAGACAGCAAATTTGCTAATGGACACTCACAATGTAAGAATTTGTGGAAATATTGATTTGATTGATTCATGGTTGAAACGACTTAGTGATTAAATTACCCTTTCACAACTATACAAGATTAATAATATATAAAGAAACGATTTTCGGAAGAAGTAAAAGCCAGGTCTCTTTTTATGGTTAGACCCCAGGACTCTCGTTAGTTAACCCCCAAAGTCGAGTTCAAAAATTCCCGGTGGAGCCAAGGAGAGTGGAGGTCAAGAGACCCTTAATATTTTGATTCACAGACAACCTTCAAGAGCCAAATGATACTTGTAGAGGATCCTAGAATAATTTTCATAAACCTATTGTTGAATCCATTTTCTCCAGCTAGCTAACAGTGCAGTTCTACCCTGATTTTTTATTTTTATTTTTATTTTTTATGGTAAGTGTTGATAGCATGTAAAAAGAACTAGATATGGATATGGTGAATGATTATTTTTCTTTTTTGTTGCTGATCTTTTGGCGTGAGTTGATGGTATTTTAGTTACTAATTTGGCTTGAAAAGCTGAGTACAGACTTATAGTGATCTGTAGGATTTGAATGATAACAGTATTGACTTCTATGAAATTACTATGATTATAACCATTATTAGCATTTTAATTGATTGTAATTGATACTTCCCTCTTGAAATCTCACCCCTGACAAAGAATCCAGTGAACCTTGGTTATTTCTATGGTCACACTTCACACTATCATATTTATCATTGTCTATGGACATTGACCTAATAGCAAAAGTACAAATCATTGATGGTTAGACTTCCAATCGAAATATTGTTTTCTCCAGTGAGTTAAAGGGTGACAAGGTTGTGATCTTTTGTTTTTACTATTATTAATTTTTTTTTTTTTTTTTATGGAAATTGTGTTTTTTGGTCTCAAGGTTGTTAAGGTGGCAGATTTTGGCGTTGCTCGATTCCAAAATCAAGGGGGAGTGATGACAGCAGAGACGGGAACATACAGATGGATGGCACCTGAGGTTGGTATTAATTAAGGAGTAATTCTACATACAACCATGAGGTGCATAAACGTTGCGTAATCGCATTGAAAAAGAGTGAGGTCTACTATTAATTTTTTTTTCATGTGGGTCCCATGTTTTATTCATTTTTTTCAAAACGATTACGCAGCAGTTGCACAATTCACGGTTGCAAATATCTTTTTTCTTCATTAAGTTTGATATTACCTTTAAGTTTTTGAGCTTTGGATTTTTAAAATATTGTGTCTAAATTTATATTCTAGAGTTCTAGGTTCTTTTAATGATCCAATAACCAACTCTTAATTTGCTGTTTTATCCTTTCACTGAGAATCTCACTCTTCCGACTTGTTTTATAAAGACCCTTTTATTTGATATCTTCCAGTAATGGCTTAGGTACTTTCCTTTTTAGAAGTATATAACCTTATGGATTTTGTATCTTATTTTTAATAAGTGGGAATAGAGACAAAAAGTAAGTGGGAAGATTTGAGAGAGTGCTTTTAATCAGCCTCAGTTTCCCCCCTTTGGATAAATATAACCTTTTCCAAGTGGCCAATCTGCATTTTACCCTTTCGATCACCCTATTCCAAATCCATTCGGATTTAAAGGAGGCTCCTAAAGATAGACCAAGATAGATGATGGGTAAAGAGGATACCTGACAACCCAATAAAGTAGCCAATAATTCGGCATCCTGAACAACCCCCACTAGCACTAATGTAGATTTCGAAAGATTGACTCTCAACCCTGATACGGCTTCAAAGCAAAGAAGAAGCCCCCTCAAGACTTGAATGTGATTGAGTTGTGCACCACAAAAGATGAGCATGTCGTTAGCAAATAAAATGTGAGAGATGGAAAGAATCCCATTTCCAATTAGAAAGCCATGAAGTAATCCCGCATCCACCAATCTCTCGATCATCTTACTTAGAGCTTCCATAACAAATAAGAAGTGAAGCGGAGATAGAGGATCTTTCTGTCTCAATTCATGGGAGGAATTGAAGAAACCGACTGGAGAACCATTTACCAAGATAGAGAACCGAATGGAAGAGATACAACATTCTATCCATTTCTGCCATTTGTCCCCAAAACCACTTCTTGAAAGAAGATCTAACAAGAATTGCCAATTGACATGATCGTAGGCTTTTTCCATATCTAACTTGCAAATCAAACCGGGTTCTTGAGATTTGAGGCGACCATTCACAATTTCATTGGCAATGAGGACCAAGTCTAGGATTTGTCTACCTTTAACAAAGGCATTCTGGGGCTTTGAAATAAGCTTTTCCACCACCACACTCAATCTGTTTGCGAGCACTTTGGATAGGATCTTGTATACACCATTCACCAAGCTAATGGGACGATAATCCCTAGCATCCATCTTTTTAGGAGCCCTTCTTTTTAGGGATGAGGGCTAAAAATGTAGAATTAATGCTCTTTTCAAATCTAGAATTGGCATGAAAGTCGTGAAAGACTTGCATGAGGTCTTCCTTGATTACCTGCCAGCAGGTTTGAAAGAAACTCATAGTAAAACTGTTTGGCCAAGGAGTCTTGTCACTAGTCATACCTCTAATTACTTTGCTCATCTCCTCTTCCATGAATAGCCTTTCTAACCACCCTGCAGTCTGAGAATCTAAAATTGAGAAAGATAAACCATCCACCTTTGGTCTCCAACTGTGCTCTTCAGATAAGAGTCGTTAATAATACTGTTCTAGATGATTCTTGATAATCGTCTGATCTGTTGAAACTACCCCATTTAGCATCAGTATGTCTAAGGTAATGTATCTCTTATGAGCATTAGCCACCCTATGGAAGAATTTTGTGCACTTGTCCTCCGCTTTGAACTAGAGCGCTCTTGATTTTTGACGCCACAAGTTCTCCTCCAACGGAGTAACTCTTTCAAGTTTAGCAACAACTTGATTCTTACGAGTAGTCTCTATTTCAGAAAGAGTTCTAGCTTCCTCTTCGCCCTCCATTGCCTGGAGCTCCTCTACAAGAGAGCGTCTCTGTTGGTACACATTGCCAAAGACTTGTTTGTTCCATTGCTTTCAATTTCTTTGCCATAATGTAGCTAGGATGTCCTTCAAAGTGATAGGAAGTCCACCATGTCAACAAAACCATAAGATTTAAGCCACATACTTTCAAATTTAAAATACCTTCTACCACCTTGAATCCCTCCACAGTTTAGGATGATAGGAAAATGATCAGAGCATAAGCGAGGTAGTCTTCTTTGCACCACATCCGGAAAATGAGACTCACACTCAGGGAATAGCAAAAATCTGTTGATCCGCGACCAAGAGGGGTGTTCACGGTTGTTAGACCATGTGAAAGTACCTCCCGTTAAAGGGATGTCCATGAGTTCCTATTCAACGATGAAATCAAAAGACTCCCTCATAGGAGAGGAAATGAGAGAGACACCCGACCTTTCACTTGGGAAGCGAGTTATATTGAAATCACCCCCGATACAGCTTGGTAACTCCCACCAAATTAGAAAACCAGCCAACTCATCTCACAAGTGCCTCCTCTCCAAGTCTTAAGTTTGGCCCATAAACACCAGCAAAGGCCCACTTGTAACCGTCTTCCAGATTCACAAAGGAACAAGCAACGGTAAAATTTCCCACACAATCCTCGACCCTTTCAACCACCCCTGTATCAAATATTATTAAGACTCCCCCGGATGCACCTCTTGCAGGGAGGTAAGACCACCCAACATGTTGTCCTCTCCATAGGCTACGAACTAATTGATTAGTAATAATTTCCAGTTTAGTTTCTTGTAAACAAATAATATCTCCCTTCCATTGTTTAAGTAAATTTCGAACTTGGAGTCGCTTATTGATGTCGTGCAACCCCCTTACATTCCATGATATTATTTTTGGTTTCATGGAACAACCGTCTTGCCCCTCCCTTTAATATGTTCCCGACAATAACTCTTTTCTCCTCCCTCATCATTCATCTCCCAAGTCTGTCTCTTAAGTTCACGTTCCTTTTTTTTTTTGCTGAGTGAATGGAATGATCAGAAATAGATTGTGCATACGCGGCCTCCGCGGCTGTAAGGAGTGCCAAAAATTCTGTTTCAAAGCCCTCATAAAAAATTCCTACAATATTTTTTATGCTCCAAGCAGTCTGGATAACCTAATCCGATTCTTTGATTAGAGGACTAAGGTCATCCTCCCCTACCTTAGGATTCCCATATAAGATCAAGGCCCCTCCCCCACTATCGCTAATGGGAGCACCAGATACAGTCGGCAACCCAGAAAACAACCCAGGAGCTGCCGGAGCATCCAACGTCGCAAGGATAGCTGGAGGTGGCCTAGATACTGCCGGCGACGAGGTCTGTGGAAGACCAGCATCGATCGACTCAGTCAGGCCTTCAGGAAGGGATCACATCGTTCGACTGTAGGACTGTATGATGTTCGTTCGTTCGATTGTAGGACTATCGGGGTCAATGATCGGCGCTATAGGAGGAAGTTCAACAGGCTGGTGTACAGGATCTGTTCTGGCAGGCTTGGGCTCAATGGGCCCCTTCACTAACCCGGAAGATGAGCCCATTTCGAAATGAGACTCCTAATAAGGACTCCAAATTCCAGACGCTATATGGGTTGGGTTGCCTTGGCCTAGCCCAACTTTCTTCTTGACCCTGACTTTCCTGGAATGCCTGTGTTGTCCCTTACTACGTGGGCCTTGGCCCAAGCCCAAGCCTCCATTTCCTTCAAAATAAGCCGACACCACCTTCTTCAAAGAGGCCAATTCCTCTTTCACATCCGACAACTCCTTCGCCAGACCAAATAAGGCTCTCTGCAACACACTTTCCTCTGTGTTTCCGCATGACAGACTCCCCACTTCCTTCTCCATGTCACGTCTGTCGTACTCTAAAGCTGGCGGCCTTTCACGTTTTTTTTCAAACTCTGTGCTGTGTTGTTCCCCTGTTGAATGGTGCTCCAAAGCTTCCTTGTATGTTCTAGCCTCTTTAGCTACCGTAAAGCTCGGTGAAACACTGCCAACCTCCAATAACACTACCGCCAATTTCACCCATGCCATCCCCTTTCTGTCGCCTAGAATAAGAATTGATTTCCGTCGACCAGCACCGCAGTACTCCACCAGCGACATGAATGGACCTTGGAGATTAAAACAACGTTGAAAAGTATATTCCCTGCTCTTGTCACGCTGAGCAGAGTAATAGCCCTTTTCCCCTGCCTTGTTACTAGCCTCCAAGCATCGTGACAACCACCTGGTGATGCCTAAACTCAACTTTAGACATTGGAGCACTTTCCAACCTTTCTCAATTAAGACTACAGCATTCCTTTCCCTCGTGACCTCAAACACCTTCGTTTCTAAAACCACTCACCTCATTGAAACTAAAATTTCTCAAAATATATCCACTGTATCACATAAAATTATAGAGAGATGCTGTTTATCATCCTATAATCCTCCTTCACAAACCAGCCTAGAAATCTTAATTTTTCATTAGTCTAGTCACAAAAGTGTTTTTTACCGAAGGTAGCTAATCACATTGAGAAGCTGCAAAGAGACTTCTTGTGGAGTGAAATGGGGGAGGAATTTAAATTTCATTTGATCAATTGGCCAACAGTGTGCACTCCATTATCCGGGGGAGGCTTGGAGATTTGTCTCTTGGTGAAATTCAACCAAGTTCTCTTGGATAAATGGTTGTAGAGATACCAAAATGAAGGGGAGGTGCTATGAAAGTCGGTAATAGACTCAAAATTGTGTGTCCTGGGGTGGTTGGTGTTCTAATGAGGTCCAGGGCACACATAGAGTGGGTTTATGGAAGTTTATAAGGAAGCAATGGGAGTCTTTCAGGGACCAAGAATATCTTGTGGTAGGAGATGGTTCTTAGGTCAAATTTTGGCATGACATTTGGTGTGGAGGCTTAACCAGCCTCAAAGCCTCCTTTCCTATTGTCTTTGATCTCGCAAGAGATAAGGATGCATCCATTGCAGATCTTGTGGTCCTTGCAAATGGCACCCCTCAATGGAATATTGAGTTTGTGAGGGACGCCCAAGATGGGGATTATTCTGGAATTCTTTGCGACACTATACTCATTCAACATTCTTGGAGGTATGGGGAATAAGTTGCATTAGAGACACTCTAAGAAAGATATCTTCTCAGTTAGTTCTTACTACCAAGTCCTTTCTTCTCTCAGATTTCCTAGATTCCCATGAAAGAGTATTTGGTAGACGAAAGCGCCATCGAGAGAGTTTTTTTTTGTGTGGATAGCAACTTTAGACAAGATCCTTACCATGGACGACATGAGGAAACGCCGTATAGTTATGATAGATTGGTGTTGTATGTGTAAAAATCATGAGGAATCAGTAGATTATTTATTTCTCCACTGCGAGGTGGCCAAGAAGTTGTGTGATGAGTTTTTCACAAGACTCGACTTATCATTGGTCATGCCTCTTTGCTTGGTGGATTTTCTAGCTAGTTGGAGAGGTATTTGAAGTAACCCACATGTGGCGGCTATATGACGTATGGTTCCTATCTGTATATGTTGGTGCATTTGGATAAAGAGAAATGTAAAGAACTTCGAAGATTGTGAGAGATCTTTTGAGGAACTAAAACATTTCTTCGATAGGACTTTGCTTTCTTGGACGGATTCTATTGCTTGTAATGGACTTAGTGTCCATGAACTTTTTTCTTCTTTGTAACACTAGTTAAGTTTTCTCAAGTATACTTCCGGTATACATGGGCTTAGCCTTTTTCCATTAACAAAATCTCTTTGATTACCTATCAAAAAAAAAAAAAAAACTTTTGGTCATCAAATATACAGACAGTGCCGAGCAGTCCAGGCCACCCAGTTTTAGGATTAAATTCAGCATCGTAGAATGATGCTCATCTCTTATAAAAAAAAAAAAAAATTTCAGCTTACAGAGATGATATCTTATTAATTATATATGTGCCTTTTTCAGCAAACTAATAACAATTCATGTCTTCAAGGGAAGGAAGCTGGATGCTCTTAATTCCCTTGGGATGCTGGCATGCTGGCTTTGTACTGATCATCTTTTCTGGAAGGAGACAGTATCCCAATTTTATTAATAAAACCTTTGCTTGCAGGCTTTGCACTCATCATCTTAAACTTCTCTTTTTCAATAAAATCTTTGATTACCTATTAAAAAAATCAGGGCTGCAACCCTACATGAGGTTCTGACCCGCATTCAAACAGACACAGCTCGACTCGACAAGAAGCGAGTCGGGTCAACCTGACATGACCTGACTTCTTCTTCATCGCCGTCTCCTTCTCTCTTTGTTGGGGTGCTGTCTCCTTTTGAGGTAAAAGAAAAATTAAAGATGCAAATAGGATCTACACCCATGCTAACTCCTGATTTTTTGAAACTTTCCAAATTTCTTAACTACCATCGATCTTTGCACTCGCTTGTGGAAAAAAATTGAATGGCATCACAAGCAGACTCGGTCAATAAAATTAGGTGCAGAGAGCCTTTAGATTCTTAGAAGAAGAAAAAGAAAAGAAAAGAAAAGAAAAGAAGGGGAAAAAATATTCACATGCTCGAGAGAAGGCTTTCCTCTAATTCAATGCTGGAGTGCCCCCTTCATAACAGTAACTAAACAATCACTTGTTTGATTGCTGAGAAAAAGGAAGGAAAACTCAAAACCTAAATCTTTCAAAAGGATTATCTTTCAGATGACTTGAAGCGGATTGGGGATGCAAGGAAGGAAGCCACCGGAGATGGCAACGAGACTCCCGTGGACCAGGTTCTTAATCTCACTGACATGACTTGAGAGCCTCGACCCTTGCCTTTCGTCCTCTCTTTCAGCATCTTGACCTACAAGGGGTGAGATTTGTACTTGGCCTGGGTCCAAATCGGCTTAGGAGGGATGGGGAAGGATGGCAGCACAGAGTGCGATGATAAATGGGGAGGGATCACAGCAGGGGGTGAGGTTTGGAGAGGCCTAGCGGCTAGGGCTTTGTTAAAACATGTAATGTCAGTCAGGTTCAGTACTTGTTGGGTTCGACCCACAGGCTAGTTGGAACCGTTGTTTCTTGGCTGGGTCGGGTCTTGTAGGCAGATCGGATCGCTACCTTTTCTGCACAGCCCTAAAAAAAAGTCATCTTATACTTACTAATGCATTGTTGGCAGAACTGAGCAGACCTTACAGGAGCAGTTATATAATTCTTTTACTTGCTTTTATTCCATAAATAAGAGAAGATATTTGAAGTTTAATGTCTCTGATTTTATTAATATGCAAGTATTCTTACAGTTTTTCTGAACATTTGGGTTCTTTTTCACAAGGTCATAAACCACCAACCATATAATCAGAAAGCAGACGTATTCAGTTTTGCAATAGTCCTGTGGGAGCTAGTGACAGCCAAGGCATGTTCTTTCTTTCTAAGACAATTTAATTTCAGAGAGAAAAGTGCCATACAAGTCAAGATAAAATGACATTCATGTAAGCTTATTTTATGGCAGGTTCCATATGATAGCATGACTCCACTACAAGCTGCCCTGGGTGTGAGACAGGTTTGCATGTCCGAATAGCTGAGCTGTGATTTATTAATTAATGCTTTTGCATTCTTTTGGGTTATGGCTATTGCATTTCTTCAGTTTTAAAGCTCTGGTATTGTTTTAGTATTACCTATAAAAAATGTGTGGGCATTGTAATTCCTCTGGAAGCCTGTATTTTTAAAGCATAAGTGTTGGCATCTAATGGCTGAAGAAGTCTTTTATATTACACACTTCTTATTTGGAGATAAAGGTTAAGCTTCTGAATTTATCTAAACCTAAAAATTATGTCATGGATTCTATTTTCTAGGGACTCCGTCCTGATCTTCCAAAGAATGCACACCCCAAGCTGTTAGAATTAATGCAGAGATGTTGGGAAGCAGTTCCTGACAATAGGCCTTCCTTCTCTGAGATAACAGCTGAACTTAAAGTTCTCCTTCAAGAAGTTCAGGTATAATTATCACTTTCCTTCGAGCCAGAATTGTCATTCTCCTTCTTTCCATTGTTTTTTCTTTTAGAGATTTGTCTTGTTCTGTATGTAATCCCAGTATGTCAATTTCAGAAAACTTCGCAAGTAACAAATGGTAGTTGAACATACCCAGTACGCGATATTGAAAGCGGCTTATATTAGGCATTTGGGTGAGGATTTTTAATTTTAATTTTTTGGTTTCCCCCTGTTTTTGCTTCTTCAGTTAGATTTGAGGTTATTTTGTACAACCGAGTGAAAGGAAAGTTCTGAAGGGTGGCTGTCTTATACAAAGTGAGAGAGACAAAGGGAGGGGTCCCATATCTGTATTATTTGTATACTTTTTCCAGGGACTCTTTTAAGTACTAATACCACGATAAATATCAAGATGAAAATTGTTCCGAGTAAGGGTCGTACTTTGAGTGGATAGAGTACGGATACCCTAAAACTAGTGCATGCCTTTCGTGATTGCTTCGGGTTTTTGATCATCTGCATTTCTGCCTCCATATGTGATCTTGAAATTTTGTTGCAGCTTGAATTACCTACAAAATCCGATTAGTTTAAATAACTTTGAAAATCAGGAAACTCTGTACTGATCATTGGGTGGAGAATTAAGTCCTAAATAGGCTGAATTGAGGTGCCATTTGCCAAAAATCTCACATCTTCTTTTAGCTTGGCATTTGTGCGGAGTTGAGATGCCATGTGGGGCGACATCTAGAGCCGATGGGATGGATTTAGAAACCCAATTCCCACTTCACTATACTGAGTTCAATCTTCAATGCCTCCCATGGCTAGTAGCAGGAATCCTTCCTAATTTTGTCTCGACCTCGAATGTAATTATGTCCTGTCAATGAAGATAGCTCTTTATTTTTCGGAGAGCATTTTTTTAAAAAAACTTTAGGACCCTTTTTTCACACTCATCGTGTTGCCGCTTACCTAATATTATTTCATGCTTAAATCAACATGTCTCCATATTTGTAGCAGTTTGATTCCATGGTTAATGTGGACCAAAATCCGGCCGAATATATTGCCCAAAACCGGTGACTTTGAGGGCTTGTTTAGATTGAGAAAATCTGAGAATTATTGTTCCCAAAAAAACAATAAATATAGTACATGGGGAACTGGCTACTCGAATGTTCTTGTGCTTGACAGCTAATAATGAGAACCAATAATAATAATAAAAAGCCAGCAGTACTGTAAGCAGCTAATAATTATAAAAGTACAGATGTTATTGCGCTCGGGAGAAAATTAGAAGAAGAGGCAGCAGTGAAAATGTGAAATGTTGTTGCACGGCAGAGTCATCCTTGCTTTCATCATCCATTATGATCTTCAGAAGAACAAAAGGGGTAGATTGTAAGGATGCAGAGAAACAAATTTAGATGGATGGAGCCAAACAATGAAAAAAAATTTCTTTTGTTTTCTTGCATGGATATAACAGTTTGAAGGGTCGTGCACCATTATGATACGTTGAATCAATCAATGACTCATAATTTCTCGTGCTAGGGAGTTTTTTTATTTATTTTTTATTTATTTATTTATTTATTTATTTTTTATTATTTTTTTTTTTTTTTATATCACGGATAAGAAGCCTCTACACACAAACCTATGTTTGATATCGGCTGTATCCCTCCCACTGTGAGGAAGAGAGAATAGGAAATTACAAAAGTATAAAATTTGGATTTTTTTATGTTTTGGTTACTGACCATGGAGATTAATATCATGTTCCGTTTGCTACAAGAAATACTAATAAGATGTTGGTCCTTCACTTTAATATTTAAGAAGGAGAACCCACGAAAATTCAAGTTTACATGGAAAAACTAATTGATCCTTTTATTTTCAATACCGTCCCCAACAAAATTGATAAAGAGTACTACGTACTCTGATAAAAGAATAGTCAAAAAGAAGAACGTCCAAAAGAAAAAGAAAAATCATTGGAGCTTTGAATCTGTGTAGGGTCAGATCTTGACGACTTCTTCTTTCGTCTTTATATTTTGTTTGCCCCAGTAAAAACAAGTGCAATTGGTAATAAGTACCCGTTGAATTTAAAGACAAGATAAATTTATCTTAATTTATTTTAAATTTATTATATATTATTATATAAAATATAAAATATAATTTTTTAATATAATTTTTTCAAATTTTAATATAGTTTTTTTAATTTTCAAGTCTATTTTTTCAAATTCTAAAATAATAATAATATTAAAAAATAAACTCAACTTAACTCATCTAAATTAAAAAAACAATTTGGTGGACCTTACTTATCTCAGAGAACGTTTAACACATAATAATAATGCTAGTATGTCAATTTATTTTTTATTTAATAATTAAGAAAATAATTATTAACGTATTGATATATTTTTTTTAAAAATATTTTAAAATGATAAAAAGATAGGAATATGAAAACTAATAAAAACAAAATGAATGAACATTTTGTACTAGCAGTCAAGTAAAACGGTATTGTGCACGGGATAATAGCACTACGCCCATAACAAATATGGTACATGACAATATTGGCATTACTTGTTTGGAATCCTTGAGATCAAGGTAACATTTTTATAGGTTAGGGAATGACCAAACTTACATGCATTCATATATAACACGATATATAGATAATTTATTTTATAATTTTATAACTTAATATATTAAATCAAGTTATGTCAATTTATAGATTTGTTTTTATAAAAAATTTTCAGGTCTAAATCATTTTCATCTGTTCTATTTTTTATATAATACGAGCATATAATCCGCACAACGCGCAAACTAATATTTAAGTTGAGAATTACAACTACATATTTTAATATACATAATCAATTTCTCAACTATTACTACAATATATATTTATTATATTACAACATTACAATCTGTATAATTAAACATAATGACAATACATGAATATTAATAAGTTTCATAAAACACAATACACATCCATAATCTATTTAAAACATACAATAAATATGATTAATCACATAACTTTACTAATTACACTAATGCAATAGCTATGGTCTTTCTCAATTTTTTTAACTAAAGAAATCTTAACACTTCACAAATAACATAATTAACATCTTCATGACAACAACGCATTTAATCACAACACCTAACACGATTCCACAACTACAACATCACAAACTGCATTCACTTCTCCTCCGGCTACTAATGAAATGTATCTCTTTAAATTTTTTTCTTTATTTTTCTCCTCTTGGATGATGAAGCATGACAGTGATCTTCTTTTTTTATATTTGTGTTGATATCGAGATCAATGTCACCATTAGTTCTATTGTCTATATAAAAAAAAAAATTATAATAATTATATTTGTAGTAAATGATAGTATTGTGGTATGGCATTCAACACCTTGAACGAATTGATTGAGCAATGAAATTGATACCATTATAAAAATATAGAAGATGATATAAATTAAAATTAAAACAAAATCATGCAATTCTTTTTCTACTTTTTTAATTGTCGTTGATTTTATACATCCGGGATCAATTATGCAATGTATTTAATTTATTGAAAATTAATAATAAATTATGGGATGCTGTAATATATATCAGTTTACATATCATCAAATTATGCTAAAAAAATATTAGTCAATATTCCAGGACTTGAGCACTCTTATTTAGTTTATTTTGTGTTGTCTCGCATTAACTACAAAAGGAAGCGATTACACATCCCTTTTCATTACTCTTGCGAATGTCATAAGCATCTCTTTAAAATGTATGCTTTGGGATCCCATTTATTTTCACACATTCCAAACTGCAACCAAACTGAAAATAAAATATGCTCATATCATTTTTAATTTCGACTTTAACTCCATTAAAATATGAAGCATAGTCTGAACTTTTTCTTTCTTATGGAATTTATATTTATATTTGATGTTGTTTCCTTATTTTATAAACTCAAAAGATTAAATTTTATAATCTAATAGACCATGGGTATTAATGACCTCATCTTGTATATTCAAAGTAATGTAAAGCCCCAAAGACACATCCATATATATATTCAAAAAAAAAATTCTATATTCAGATTTGGAAATAAAATAAAATTAAAACAATAGTAAACTTACAATTGTAAGCATTAAGACTTGATCCATATCATTAGCAAGCCTTCTATCCAATTATCAAATCAAGTTTTTCAAACATAGCCATAATTGAAAAACTATAGAAATGGTTGTAATATAGAAAGAGAAACAATGTATTTAGTTTATTGAGAATTGATAATAAATTATGGTATGTTGTAATATATATCAGTTTACATATAATCAATTATGCTAAAAAAAAAATTAGTCAACATTCCAGGACTTGAGAACTCTTATTTAGTTTATTTGGTGTTATCTGGCATTAACTACAAAAGGAAGTAATTACACATCCCTTTTCATTACTCCTGCGTATGTCATAAGCATCTCTTTAAAATGTATGCTTGGGGATCCTATTTATTTTCACACATTCCAAACTGCAACCAAACTGAAGATAAAATATGCTCATATCATTTTTAATTTCGACTTTAACTCTACTAAAATATGAAGCATAATCTGAACGTTTCTTTCTTATGGAGTTTACATTTATATTTGATGTTGTTTCCTTATTTTATAATCTCAAAAGATTAGATTTTATAATCTAATAGAACAGGGTATTAATGGCCTCATCTTATATATTCAAAATAATGTAAAACCCCAAAAACACATCCATATATATTCAAAAAAAAATCTATATTCAGATTTGGAAATAAAATAAAATTAAAACAATAGTAGACTCACAATTGTAAGCATTAAGACTTGATCCATATCATTACCAAACCTTCTATCCAATTATCAGATCAAGTTTTTCAAATATAGCCATAATTGGAAAACTATAAAAATGGCTGCAATATAGAAAGAGAAGCAATGTATTTAGTTTATTGAAAATTGATAATAAATTATGGCATTCTGTAAAATATATCAGTTTACGTATGATCAATTATGCTAAAATAAATATTAATGCAAATGATGAAATGAAGTATATTATTAGATCAAGATTTTCAACATAGCCAGAATATTGAAATGGTTGCTCTTTCAGATTTTCATTAGCACAATTAATCAAATTGAATCATTAGTAGAATCTCAAAAAAACATTTCTACAAATCTGCTCCTTCGATAAAAGGGAGAGAGAATTATCGTCTACAACCAAACAAACGAAAAAATAATTCATTCTGTAAAATAATAAATCACTAACCGGTGCAATTTAGATGAGGCAACAACAATTCCACAATCAATGCACAGTTGCAACAATATAGAAAGGCTTCGTGCAACTGAGTGAGAGCCTAAAAAAAAAAACAAAATTCCCACGGATTAACTGTTTGTTGCATAAATGAAATAGTTTTATAACAAACATAAATGAAATTGCAATATAAGAAAAATACTAAATTAATTGACTATTCCTTACCAGTGTTAGAACAATTCGAAAAAACTAAATTGACTGTTAGCAAGTAAGAACGATGGTTTAAAGAAAGTGAGAGTGAGAGAGATAGCGAGTGGAGAAGAAAGTGAAAAAAGAAGACTACTTTTTCAAAATAAATATGGATAGAGCGGTTTTTATTTTTAAATCGTTGCCGCTTCACACCCACCATGTAAAATACATTTTTGAGAGTTTAAAAATTTATTCTAAATAAATGTTCCTATAAAAAAAATTTTAAAAACATTATTTTCCAGTTAGTTATTTTATTATACACTTGGAAGGTGTTGGTTGGTGGCCATTCAAACACTGCTTCAGAGAAAAATACGACGTCGTGCCTTCCAAGTTCACTTCACCGGAAGGTGCTAAACCTCTATCTAGATAGGACGACTCAGAAGAAGAGAAAAAAAAAAGGAAAAGCAGTGTGATTACCTTTACGGATTCCCAGTCATGTCCGCTCATGTCCCGGATTTGGTCGAATGGCGTTAGAACCTGTGGGGAATCCCGATCTCCTGAATCTGTTCCCCAGTTTGGACAAAAAAAACAGAGGTCTTCGGCCACAAAATCAACAACACTAGACTTGGAGAACTATTGTCGTCCCATCATTTGCCTTATTCCCTCCATCAACCCGAGTCATCACTGACAGGAAACTCGAAACAAACCCACTCGACAAATTCGATGGCACCGAACTTGAAGAACTACTGCCAACCTCTGCTCCACCATATGCACAGAAAAAGGGCGGCGATATGGTGTTTTCGTGCCCAACTCTTTTTCTTTCCAACCTGAGTCATCAGTGATGGAAAATGAAGAAACCCAGCCGACAAAGTCGATGACATTGAACTTGGAGGGCTATTGCCATTTCAACTCCTTCAAAGCTGTTGGGTTTGACGATGGGTTGTATATTCAAGCAAAATTGTGTGAAATAACAATGAGTTTCTTGTCGGAATCTCGAAAATGTGTGGGCAAAGATGAGCTTCTTTAATGTCTGTCCGGTGCCATTCAATTGTGTTCTCATAAATTAAATATTTAATTGATGGAATCCGTGTGAAATTATGTGTCAAATATTAGTGACAGAAGTGGTTTATATATATATATATATCATTCATTACTTTTATATTTTAGTATGATATGTCATTGTGTTTTACGGTTCACGCGACTTTGACGTTTACGATGTCAAAGTCATTAAGCCATATTTCTGGTAATAGACGTAGTTATGATAAGATCAACTTTTTTTATTTTTATAAGATTAACTTATTCTTTTTTGTATTTTATTAGGTCTACTAAAGCGGAAGTGACAGCATGTTAATGCACTAGTTTAACGTGTGTCTCAAGCAGTAGCGTGTAAATTAATAGAGTAACATAGGTAAATTTATTGAGCGAGTTTTACGGTTTAACCGACTTTCTATTTAACATCATATTTCGATGATTCGGCTTTTAACCGATTTTTACAGTTTAACTGACACATCACCTTAAGTGATTCGGCTTATATATATATAAGCCACCTTCTGGTAGTTGCACCTTCTGGTGATGTGTCAGTTAAGTGATTCTGCCACCTTCTGGTAGTTGCACCGCCACACCACCACCTCCATGAGATTCCCCACCTTCCAAAGAGTATCTCCCTAAATTTTGGTGTCAAACCGAGCACTCTAGCCTAACGTACAAAGTGACTAGCTGTGAACGCTGTGGACTGACGTTTGCTCAATAATCCGATTTTTACCCACTGTAAGTACTTTCCAAACGAACTTTTAAGATTTAAATATAATTTTGCATTAACATCTATGTGTTGATTGATGTTGGTAATTGTTGTTGATTGAGTTTATTGAATATTGGATATTTTATATATGGTAATATGCATTGTGAAATTGCACGGTCGTTCATGTGTATGATATTTGAGATTTTAATGTGAGATTTGATGTTTAGATTTTAATATGAGATGTGGTTATTGGGTTTATGAATTTTAATGGTTTTTGACTGAGTCATAACGAGGATGGCGATATGTAACGCTTGTTGTGATCAGTGTGGGCGTCGATGACATAATGGGGACGGCAATACGTAACGCTCATTATGGTCATTGTGTTTGTATTTCATATCGGGGACGGCGATATGTAACGCCCGCTATAAAATATGTGTAAGTCATAATGAGGACGGCAATACGTAACACCCATTATGATTGATAGTGTGCAGATGACATAACGAGGACGTCGATACGTAATGCTCGTTATGGTCATTGGGTGTGCTTTTTATATCGAGGACGACAATACGTAATGCCCGCTATGAAATAAGTGTGTTTGAATCATAATGGGGATGACGATATGTAACGCCCATTATGATTGGTAATATGTGTATATCATATCGGAGACGGCGATATGTAACGCCCGGTTTGATTAGATTTACCGATATTATTTTCTGAGAAATGATGGATGGTTTTTATTGGAGTTTTATTGTGATTAAAATTGAGATTTTGGCGTGTGTTATTTTATTTATTTTGAGGAAGATGATTTTAACTTTCATGCAGATGGTATCATGTTCTTGTGTGAGGTAGTTGTTGTTGCATGAGTATATTTTATATCTTATGGTTTTGTTGGATTGTATTTACCTATGATGCTATTTTGGCGTCATAGATTTTTGGAAGCAGAGTTTTGTGGAGGCTGAGTCTGAGGAGGGCTTCGTTGTTGGAACATTTATTTATAATTTGTTATATTGGGAACTATTTTCTCATTTTTGTAAATATGTATTTTTACGATTTATCTTTCGAATGACTGTATTAAATCTCTTATTGGAGAATTTATGTTAAACTGGTTTGTAAAATAACTTTAAAAATTCTAGTACTTAGTTATCGACTTAATTTATCCGCTACTTTTATTTATATATGTCACGTGTTCACACATTTAGTACTTGACGTTGAGGGTGTGTAACCCATGTTATCAACATCTTGACGCCTCGATTTCTGTATTTATTTTAAGGAGAATTTAAGGGCGTCACATTTACTTTTCCTGAAAAGTGCATGACGATAAATTTTTGAGTTTTCGTATTCCAATGTTGTGCACAATCTTCTTGAATGTCGTAGTTGGTAATGCCTTTGTGAATAAATCTGCTAGATTATCACTAAATCGTATCTGCTTGACATCAATTTCACCTTTCTCTTGAAGTTCATGAGTATAAAAGAATTTAGGTGAAATATGTTTGGTTCTGTCACCTTTGATATATCCTATTCTGATTTGAGTGATACAAGCAGTATTATTTTCATATAAAATTGTTAGGTTATTATTGATCATGGGGAGTTCACACTTTTTCTAGATATGTTGAATTACTAATCTCAGCCAAATACACTCTCGACTTGTTTCATGAATAGCAATGATCTCTGAATGATTTAAAGAAGTAGTAGATAGTATTTGCTTAACAGATCTCCATGATATGGTAGTATCTCTATAAGTAAATAAATATTCATTTTGAGATATACCTCTGTGTGGATTTGAAAGATAACTTGCATCTGCATACCCAATCAATTGTGGACTTGATCCACGTTGATAAAATAATCTCATATCAACCGTACCATGAAGGTAACGAAGGACATGTTTAATATCATTCCAATGCCTTCGAATTGGTGCAGAACTATATCTTGCAAGCAGATTAACTGAAAATGTAATATTTGATCGAGTGCAATTTGCAACATATATCAAAACTTCGATTGCACTAAGATATGGTACTTCAGGATCAAGAATTTCTTCATCGTCATCACAAGGACAAAATATATCATTCTTCACATCAAGTGTTCGAACAATCATTAGAGTACTCAGGGGATGAGTTTTGTCCATATAAAAATGCTTTATGACTTTCTCTGTACACATGGACTGATGAATGAAAATTTCATTTGGTAAATGTTCGAGCTGCAGGCCGAAATCTTTAAATATATAACGGTTTTTAAGATCTTTTCAGGAGTTTTCACAATATTTAAATCATCAACATAAACTGCAATAATGACAAATCCGGATTTTGATTCTTAATAAAAAAAATACATGGGTATATAAGATTATTCTCAAATCTTTTTTTCAATAGATATTTGCTTAAACGATTATACCACAAGCGTCCGGATTGCTTCAACCCATATAAAAATCTTTGAATTTTAATAGAATACATACTTCTTGATATATTTGTAGATGTTTCAAACATCTTATATCCTTCAAGAATTTTCATATATATGTTATGGTCTAAGGATCCATATAAATATGCAATGACCACATCCATCAACCGCATCTCTAATCCTTTTGTAACGACCAGACTAATAAAAAATCTAAATGTGATTGCATCTATAACAGGAGAATATGTTTCTTTATAATCAATCTCGGGTTTCTGCAGGAAACCTTGTGCCACAAGCCATGCTTTGTATCGTACAATTTCATTTTTCTCATTACGTTTTCGTACAAATACCCACTAATATCTAACAAGCATTACACCATTTGGTATTTGGACAACAGGTCCAAATACTTCTTATTTTGCTAGCAAATTTAATTCAGCTTCAATGACTGCTTTCCATTTTGGCCAATCATTTCTACGTCGACATTCTTCGACGGTTCTTGGCTCACTTTCTTCATTACTTCTGGTAATGTCAATAGTCATTTTATATGAAAATATGTTGTCGACAACAATTTTATTTCTATCCAGAATTTCTCCAGTATTCATGAAATGTATTGAGATCTCATTATTTTCAGGCACCTGTTCCTCTTTAGGAGAAAACATTTCATGAAACACCTCTTCAGGAAATTTTTTTCCAGGAGATTTATACTTTTCAGGAGGCTCTGTAATAGAAGATTTGATCTTTTCAAAAGTATCAAATATATTTATAGCCTGTATTGTGGGTATAGATTCTTCAGGAACACCATATTCATTTTGTATTCTTTTCCTTCTGAGAAATTTGTCTTTTGAACCAATAGGTCTTCCACACTTCAGGCGTATTTTAGATTCACCTATTGTTGTTTTGACAATTTATCCTTCAAGGACTTCAATCCTTACTGGAACATTAACAGTAGGAATATATGATTTTACTATACCTTTAATGTCAGTAGATACATCCGGTAATTAATTTGCAACACTTTACAAATGAATAATCTTCTAAATTTCTAGTTTACATTCATATGTAAGAGCATCAAATTGAGACAGTGTCTTATTATCCCAAGTAATTTGTGACGCCCCTAATTTTTCCTTAAAATAAATATGGGAATCGAGGTGTTGGGATGCTGACAACACGGATTACGCACTTCCAACGTCAAGTGCTAAGTGTGTGAACATGTGACATGCATAAAATAAAAGTCGCAACGGATAATAAAGTCATTATCTAAGTAACAGAATTTTTAGAATTATTTTACAAACTAGTTTAACGTAAATTCTCTAACAGGAGGTTTAATACAGTCATCCGAAAGATAAATCATAAAAATACATATTTATAAAAAGGAAAAAATAATTTCTCAAGATAACAATTTATAATAACAGTACATCAACGACGGAGCCGTCTCCTCAGACTCAGCCTCTTCAAAATCTGCATCCAAAAAACTACGACGCCAAAAATGACATCGTTGGTAAGTATAACCCAAACAAACCCAAGATAATAAATATATTCATACAACAACACTACGCATGAACAAGATACCGCATGCATGAAACTTAAAATCATCTTTCTCAAAACAAATACAATAACCACACACGCCAAAATCCCAATTTGGCCCAAATTAAAATTTCAATAAAAGCATCCATCATTTTCCCAGAAAATGATGACCATAAATCCATTAAAACCACAATCATTCTCAAAAAAGGGTCTACGTAAAACCAATAATTAAAACCCGCCACTTTCTCAGAAAATGGTCTAAACATCCATTTTATTAACAGTATGCACCATGATCTCTCTTAGGGACCATCCGCACACCTTGACTTTCATCATCACACCGTAGGTAACGACCACGCATGTGACTTCGGAACTGGCGATGCCTAGCTAACTGCGCCCAGCATGTACCATGACCAGGCATCCCCTACCTCCCGCCAGTAGAGGAGCCACGGAGTCGGCACGAGAGCGTTACCATCCCGTCTGATCCCGTCGTCGCCCGAAGACGACCCATGGGACATCACTCAGTATATTCCGCTCTCGAGTGACCAGAGGAGCTCCACCGAGATAATGTCCCATCTCGACTTGGGGTCGTGTTTCAGACACCGACTTTTCTTTACCCATTAATGGAAAAGTGGATTCGTCAAAGTGACAATCCTCAAAACGTGCTTTAAACATATCCCTTGTAAAGAGTTCAATGTATCTAATAATAGATGGAGAATCAAAACCAACATATATCCTAAGTCTACGTTGAGGCCCATTTTTGTACGTTGTGAATGTGCAATTGGAACATATACATCACATCCAAAAGTATGAAGATGAGAAATATTTGATTGTTGACCAAATGCAAGCTGTAATTGATAATATTTATAATATGCAGATGGTTTAATATGAATTAAAGATGCTGCATAAAGTATAACATGTTCCCAAGCAAAAACAAGTAGTCTTAATTTCAGAAATAAAAGTCTAGCGATTAGTTGAAGCCTTTTGATCAAAAATTCAACTAAACTATTTTGTGTGTGTGTATGGGCAACATGATGTTCAACATCTATTCTTATTGACATGCAATAATCATTAAAAACTTGAAATGAAAATTCACCTGAATTATCTAATCGAATGATCTTAATTGGATACTCAGAAAATTGTGCTCGTAGTTTGATTATCTGAGTAAGAAGTCTAGCAAATGCAACATTTTTAGTGGAAAGCAGACAAACATGTGACCATCGACTAGATATATCAATTAAAACCATAAAGTATTTAAATGGTCCATTAAATGGATGAATAGACCCACATATATTTCCGCAAATCCTTTGTAAAAATGATGGAGATTCAACAATGACTTTTTAGAAAGATGGTCTGATAATCAACTTATCTTGAGAACATGTAGAGCATGGAAATTCATTGGGTAGAAATATTTTTTGATTCTTTAAGAGATACCCATGTGAATTTTCAATAATTCATCTCATCATTATAAATTCCAGATGTCCAAGGTGATCATGCCAAGTCAGAAATACTTTGGGGTCAATGCAATTCTGGTGCATTATCACATATGATTCAATTGTTCTCATCTTTATATAATACAATCTAGAATATAGAGCAGACAATTTTTCTAATACGACCTTCTGGCCCGATATTATTTTAGTAATAATAAGATACTCTTTACTGCATTTATTAGTCATTTCAATATGGTAATCATTACGACGTATATTTTTGAAACTCAATAAATTTATTCTGGATTGTGAAGAGAATAAAGTATCATCAATACAAAATTTAGTGCCGTTAGGCAACACAATATAAGCTCTTCCGGATCGCTCAATTAAATCTGATGAGTCTGATATGGTATGGACATAAGTTTTACTTAGTGTTAGATTTTGAAAATATTTCTTTTTTTTAAGAATTGTGTGAGTTGTAGCATTGTCAGCCAAATATACATCTTTATCATTTAACTCAGAGATAAAAAAAACTCATCAATATGATCCATGATTAGAGGAATAAGACCACTAGTTTTAGAATTGGTAGAACCGTCGTGCTGATAACGTACTATAAAACTAAAAAAAAAATACTCTTGTAAGAGAAAAATATATAAGAAACTCTTTTGAAACTCTCTGAAACTTTCTTCTCTCTCTATATTTTCTTATAAATTTCATAACAACTGAAACCCATATTTATAGGTCTTGAAATTATTATACAAGTTACTATATAAGTCACTATGCAAGATTTAAAATAATAGTAGTGGGGTCATTTACATAATTTTGGTGGTGGAATAGAGGACGGTAGCTGTCTCTCCAATCTCGTTCATTACAGTTTTGTGATTGTCCTTTCCTTTTTATTTTTTGTATTATTCCACTGCTCAGCTTTTAAGGAGAATAAGATCAACCCCTGATCCGTCCTTATCCTTTTCATAATCTGACAAAACTGGAGACCCCATTTTCCAGCGGCCGGCCGGTGGCAATTTTTTTCCATGTGATCTCACTCCATTGTTGACGTTGCTGCATGAAGAAGGGCATGCAGTGAGGACCGCAAGAATGTACTACTCACGTGCATGCCATTGGCGATCGAATCCCATGACCGAAAAAAGAAGAAAAGGATTCCACAAAAATCTTGAAACCCCGATTGTCATCAGATTTGTTTCATTAGCAAACAAAATATATGGTACCTTGCAGCTTACTTGATAAAATTTTAGTAGGGAATCATGTAATGGTACTGGGCTAGTCATTCCACCATGAACCATGTGCAGCCATTTTGGATGAGAAATCACATCGATCGGTTCGATCTCAGTGTGATTTAATATAGTTAGGGTTGGATTTCTTTTAATTTATATGAGTCCCATATTTGTTTATTTATTTTTTCAAAATGATTACGTAACATTTGTATACTCACAATTACACATATAATTTCCCTAGATCAAATCATCATGCAGTAACGATTTTCTTGGAAATTTATATATTTATGATCCTTTTCTTAATAAGTTATAGGAACCATTAATTTATGTTCAAACAGTAGGCCGGCTACTAGTCATATCAACTGATGATCATTCCATGCATTAAAAACCAATTGTTTAAATCGGTTAATTAGAATCTCATGATAATTGTCGATCATCGAACCAAGACTACGACTACTGCATGCATGCGGAAGCAGATTAAACCGTAATTCTTATTTAAACAGAGACTGCAAATATAGGGCTTCGATCGATCGTAAACAAGTACACGGGAAAGCGGTATATTACGTATTGAAGTTGGATGTTGGACCACAAGGATCTGAGGAGACAAGCAGAAACCTCCATATTATATCGACCTGATCTTGACATTTGTCCTTCTTTCCGGCCAGTACTCCGTTTCTTTTTTCCTTTGTTTTTTCTGTTATCGTGCCTTCAAATCGGAAAGAAGATAAATTTTTGTCAAGGTTTGATGATATTCATGCATGAATGGGTCAAAAAAAGCCAATTTGCTAGCTACAAGTACCTTCATCCCCATCCGGTTACTTTTAATTATTAGAATATTAGTAATATATATCAATTTTAACTAAACTCTCAATGTGTACGTAGTAATATTAACATATATGAACAAGATTAATAAAAAATACTTTTGATCATAATTGAATATTGTGTCAAGCTTCATTATTAATTTGGTTAGAAAACTACCAATCTTCTCAGTGTCGTACATCTTTCTATTTTTTCAAAGAGAAATACTTTCGCCAACCACAAAAAAGATTATGCAAAATTAAGCTTATAAACTGATATGACATGATGCAGTATATCAAATTATGAAATTACTTTTATTATAAAATTGATTTGACAAATCGTATGAAACATATATACCATGTTATTTTGTGTGTTTAGTCCTTTTGGTATATAAAAATCTCTCTTTAAAGGCTCGTCTGGTTATAAGGGTGAGATGAAACTATCTCATATTATCTCAACTTATTTTAATTCATTTCAAGTCAATAATCTTATTACTATTTACAAACAATCTCAACTTATCTCATCATATTTAGGCCTGGTTTGTTTCCATAAATCATCTCATCACATCTCATTTCATCTTATTTCAAACTCATCATTATACTTTTTCAAAATTTCATACAAAATAAAATAAATAATTTAACATTTTCAAATCCTAAAATAAAACTAATATTAAAAAAATATATTACAACAATATTTATTCTTTTTTTAATTTTTATCTTATATCATCTTATATTTGAAAACAAACTAAGCTTAATTTCACTCATGATCTCATTCTATCTCATCTCATCTAGTTAGTATTTACTCATCTCATCTAATCTCTCTCTCTCTCTCTCTCTCTCTCTCTCTCTCTCTCTCTTTCTCTCTCTCTCTCAAAATATCTTTATATATGGTACATAGTGCTCATGAAGTAGGATTTTGTTTTTATGATAATAATAACAATAATACTAGCTAGCTAGAAAAATAAAGACAATATTAATGATATATATACGTAGGCCTGTTCAATCGGGCCGGGTTATACCTGGCCCGGTATAACATTTTATTTATTTCTTAGTACTTTTGATTTTTTTTTAAATGGTTAAGGAAATTTTGAATCTGGATTCCGGATTTGGGATTCCGGAATCCGGATGAACACCCCTATATATACGTACTCACGACCTGATTAATTCCTCCACCATTTAATCCACATGCATGTGTAATACTAGTACTCTATCTACATGGAGAAATGATATTTACAATCGTAGAGTATACAAGCATCATGCAATTTTTTTTATATAAAAGTGAGTAAATATGAAATCCATATAAAAAAATTAATTTTTAATGATACATCATACTCTTTTTTAAAACAATTGTGTAGAGTTTGTGCATGATAGAAATTAGGAAGACAATATTTGAAATGAATTTTCCTTGCGTTAACAGGGCACAACAGTGCTATATTTATATATTTGAGATGACATAATATTCTAAAGAATTCTAGAACCTCTGCTAGACAATACAGCAAGCAGTAAGCGTGCATACATTACAACGCTACACAAAAGGCAGAGTTTGTTAGGATGCTCTGCCATATGGTTACAATCAGATATTCACAACAATTTCATACAACAAATTCCACTAAGTTACTCCAGAAGATCCGTAGCTGCTGACTTGGAGGATTCTTTGATTGCTGACTTGGAGTTGCCATCCTGAGATGATTGAAACGTGGAGTCCAAGCTGACCGATGGTTCAACAATGCACTTCACGAATATACGTAGCATTGCTCAATATATTCGACTCTCATCTCGTAACCTACATAACTCAAGTTATTTTGTACTGTTCTAAAATCTTGTACATCTTTAGGTACTTAGGTAAAAAAATATTCAAATGCATACCTTTCATCATAAATCACTACAAAAAAATGGACCACATCAAATTGGTTATATCTTGCTTTTTTTCTTGTAGTGAATATTAAAAATTAATTGTGAAGGCCAGGCAGATTCGTTGCAACCCTGGTCATGATATCTGATCTCCATACGTAGTTACAACGTCCATTGATTGCAAATTGCAAATATTAATGGTCCCCTCAAGCTGATCTCAAATCTGGATGAATTGTTACGATTTTTTATTCATTTTTTTAATGTGCTTTATCACTTTTAAATTTTAGTACAGTCTTGTATATATTATATCTGTTAATATAGTTTTCTCACGTGACGGGACTGTCATGGTAAAATATCGGATATTAATTGTAGTAATGCTGTATAGATAGGTATAAAATATAGTACTGGCTTAATTAGTATTCTTTCTTTTTTTTTCTTTTTTCTTTTTAGTCGGAGACTTTTTTTTCATGAATATTTCACAGCTCATATTGTAAATAAATATAGAGTCACTGTTATCCTAAGAGTGTCATGTCGATCCGCGTGTTCGTCATGACCAGATCGAAGTAGAAGAAGGTATATATATGAAAAACAAAAGGAAAATGACAAAGATGTTGATGATCAAGCTGTGAATTAAACAGTACTACTGTGCGTGAAAGCTGGGAGACGGCTTTTTTGGGGCAATATATGATGATCGATATAATCTCTCTCTCTCTCTCTCTCTCTCTCTCTCTCTCTCTCTCTATATATATATATATATATATACATACACACATGACCAGCTTATGTACTACATGCACATCTTCGGTTTGATATTGCAATTCCTCCCATTTTTGTGACTAGCCTCAATAATGTTGTCTATAGATTATATTTACGTATGTAAAAAATGGTATTAATTGTGAATTTCTCTATTCTTATATTTTATTTTGAGTACATCATATAAATGGTAAGGTTTGATTTTTTCTATTTAAATTTGAAGTTTATCTTTCTAATCAAATTATGTCATATATGTAAGCACTTTAAGATATGTGTTCTGCACACCGGCTTTAGAATAACATTCTTCTTCTATTATGGAAATTGATAAAAAATCAAAGTACACATTTTACAACCATTTTCACATGAACTATATTCTTTAGAATCGAGATTTTGTAAAATAACATATACTTCCATTTAATCAAAATCAAATGCCTGTTGTGAAAGCATTGATTTGCTATTTTTTTTTATGAATAAATGTGTTATCAAATCTTGCCTTTTATCAAAAGATATTAGCAGATTTTACACAACGTTTTTCTAGGGTTTCAAAAAACCTTTTGTCGAGCTTGATCAAAAAAGATTAACACCAACCAGTAAACAAATAACAAAGAAAATAGATCAAAAACTAACAAGAACAATCAACACACAAATTTAACGTGGTTCGGCCTTAATCATGACCTACACCCACAACAAGAACTCTTAGAGAGATTTCATTAATGATGGAGAAACTTTACACAAGATCATACCTCAGAGTTCATTACAACATCATCACCAAACCAGCCTCAAGAAATCGGCAAACCCTAATCCTAAATTACCACAGCCTCAGCCACTCTGTCTCTCTCTCTCTCTCTCTGATTCCATGAGTTAACAAAATGAATTCGATAAGTGCACAGTAGTCATCGCTACATATATATACATGCCCAAGTAAATTACACAAGTGCCTTTAAAAATAAACCCTAAGACAAATCTGTAAAGCCACGTTAAAGCACAACCGCTAGATCAACTACTTGAGCCGCATCATTGGTTTGAAACACTACTAGCTGTTTCCAATACATGCTTGACACATGTAACAAATCTCCACCTTGTCAAGCTTGTCACTCTTGCAGCAAGCTCCTTCTTCTTTTAAAAAGTTCATGCATGTTCCCCCTAAACAAGTACTAGCAATTTCCTAAATTTATCAACTTAGAACAATGTTCAAACTTGGCTCTATTTACTGCCTTAGTCATCATATCAGAGGGATTGTCCTCTGTGAGAAATTTTCTAAGTTCAATTTCACCAGCAGCAATTATCTCTCGCACAAAATGCATTCTAACATCTATATGTTAGGACCTCTCATGAAACACATTATTTTTGTCTAGATGAATGGTGCTTTGATACTGTGACAATTCCATTATACATTCCCAACTCTTTGGCCAATCCCTTTAGCCATATGGCCTCTTTAAAGATCTCTGTTATGGCTATATACTCAGCTTTTGTGATAGATAACCACAGAGTGCATATTTAACTTCCAACTAATAGTCCTACCAAAGATAGAAAATACCATTCCATATAAAGATTTTCTTATATCTAGATTACCAGCATAATCAGAACTAACATATCCATGTAAGCCTATTTCAGTTTTCACGGTTTTACCAAAAATTAATCCCAACTGTTTGGTACCAGACAAATATTGAAAAATCTGTTTTATAGCCTACCAGTGTGGTTTTCCAGACCTACTCATAAACCTACTTATAAGGCTAATAACAAAAGTTAAATCAGGTCTAGAGCATACCATAACATACATAATGCTTCAAACCATACTAGCATAAGGAATCTTATTCATAAAAAAAATTCCATCATCAATTTCAGGACATTATTTTATAGACAATTTTGTATGCTGTGCAACAGGAATCGAAACAGGCTTAACATTACTCATTAGTCATTCCAAATCCGTGTAACACCTTTGAAATGTAAGATTTCTGAGATAAATAGAGAAGGTGTTTATCCCTTTCTCTAGTTATCTCCATGCCAAGAATTCTTTTAGCAGGGCCTAACTCTTTCATTTCAAATTCAGATTTAAGCATGTCTTTAACTTGATTTAACAGAAGCAAATTCTTACAAGCAATTAACATGTCATCCACATACAGTAGTACACTCATCACATTGCTTATAATACACACAGTCATAATTGCTTTTACAGAAATTATTTTCAATCATGTGTGAGTTAAATCTCTTGTACCACTATCTAGGAGATTATTTTAGGCCATACAAGAATTTATTTAGTAAACACACCTAATTTCTATTCATTTCTGTCTCAAAACCCTCGAGTGGTTGCATGTATATGGTTTCTTTTAAGTTACCATGCAAGAAAGTTGTTTTAACATCAAGTTGTTCTAAATGCAGATCATTAAGAGCAACAAAAGATAGAAGAAGTCTGATTAAACTGTGTTCACAACAGGGGAAAATATTTCATTGTAATCCACCCATTCCCTTTGTGTGAATCCCTTTACTACTAACCTAACTTTATACGTAAGTTGTTCAACTCTAGGAATTCCTTCCTTTCTCTTAAAGATCCATTTAGATTCTATCAGTTTCTATTTTTTAAGTTTAGGCACTATCACCCATGTTTTATTTTTATTTAGAGACTCTATTTCTTTTTGCATTACAAGAATCTATTTATCAGTCCCTTTATAGTCCATGGCCTCTTTAACAGTCCTAAACTCCACCTCAATCTCTGTTTCAGTAATAGAGAGAGCAAAGGATGTCATGTTTTCTTAACCATACCTTTGGGGAGGTTTTATAATCCTTCGCACCCTATTTCTTGCAAGAAGATAGGTTTTACTAGGTCAAGAGGTTTCAAGTTCTGAGATTTGAACCTCAGAATCTCCTACTTCTATTTCAAGACAGCTGTGAGAGGTGGAGGTATGTTCGACCTCAAACTTCATGTCATTGGGTGCAGATACCTCAGTTAAGTCATTTGATTTTTTTTGGTTTTCCCCACATAGTAGTTTCATGGAACACTACATCTTTACTAATTATGCATTTTTGTTTTCCAGATTCAGGAACCCAGAGTTTATAACCCTTAACCCCTTCTGGATAACTTACAAAAATACATTTTATAGCTTTAGGTTCCAGCTTATCTATTTTAGTGTGAGCATAGACTGTGCACCCAAACACCTTTAGATGTTGGTAGCTAGGGGGTTTACCAAACCAGACTTCTTGAGGAGTTTTAAAATTCAGGGCAAATGAGGGGCACCTATATATGAGATACACTATTATTGCCACAGCCTCTGCCTAGAAAGTTCTGGGTTGACCTGAGGTGGGCAGCATGCATCTCACACGTTCAAGGATGGTTTAGTTCATCCTCTCTGCCAACCCATTCTATTAGGGAGTTTACCTAACAGTTTTATGTCTAGTTATTCCCTCAGTTTTGCAAAAGTCAGAAAATTCATTAGACAAATATTCTAAAACATTGTCTGTTCTTAAAGTTTTGACTTTTCTGCCAACCTGAGTTTCGACTAGTATTTTCCATTATTTAAACTTCTCAAAAGTATCATTTTTATGTTTTAAAACATAAACCCATACTATCCTAGAGAAGTCATATTATTGACAGAAAATACCTTGAACCACCATAGGAATTAACCCTGGCAGGTCCCCATAAATTAGAATGTATGTAGTCAAGGATCTATTTTGTGGTATGTATGGACCTCTTAAAACTTGCTCTAGTAGACTTACCCAAGACACAGTCCTCACAAAAAGGGAGTTCCTCAAGTTTCCTATCCCCAAGAAGCCCCTATTTTTCCAGTTCTTTTAGGCCTTGTTGATTGACATGTCCCAACCTTTTGTGCTACAAAGAAACCTGATCTACCACCTTGTGATTGATAGGTGAAGCATCACCTATTACTATCTTTCCTACCAGAGTGTACAACCCATTCTTTAGGACCCCTTTCATCACAACCATTGACTCTTTGCTCACTCTAAGGTTGCCCCCTTCAGATTTGAAAGAAAATCCAGTCTTATCTAAAATGCCAAGAGATATCAGATTTCTCTTTAGCTCAGGTATGTACCTTACATCCCTTAACACTCTTTCTGTCCCATCGTGCATTAATAGTCTCACAGTCCCTATGCCTTGTATCTTACAAGACTTATTGTTTCCTAGGATAACATGGCCCCCATCTAGTATGAAATGAACACATATGGACACATATGGAATGAACAACCCGAATCTAGTATCCAATCCTTTCCTAAGTCTGTCTCAGATACATTCAAGACTTCAGCACTCTCATATTCATCTAAAACTACATCTGCCTTAGCAGTAGATTCTTTAATGGTGGTATTCACTGTTTGTTTCCTATCAGGGCAGTTTCTTTTAAAGTGTCATTCCTTGTGACAGGCAAAGCACTTTAAAGACTTGCCCGTAGATTTAGACCTAGACTTCTTACTCTTTCATTTCTTGTCCCTCTTTCAGCCCTACCTCTAACATTTAAACCCTCCCCTACCTCTTGTTTGGACTCAGACTTGGTGTACAATTCTCTTGAGTGCAATACAGATTACACCTCTTCTAGGATTAGACTCTCCCCCCCATACATTAGGTTACTGTAGGTAGAGTCTAAAGAACTTAATAAAAGAATTGCTTGGTCCTCATCATTTATACTAATATCAATATTAGCAAGATCCAAAATAATTTTATTAATTTCATCCAAATGTTCATCAATAGGTGTACCAGAATTCATTTTAAAAGTATAGAGTTTTGTTTTCTTAAGGAGTCTGTTTGCTAAAGACTTTGTCATGTACAAACTCTCTAACTTTAGCCAGACTCCAGCTGTCGTTTCCTCATTGGCAACTTCCCTGAAGACTTTATCTCCTAAGGACAAGATAATGGCACTATGTGCCTTTTGAAGGATCTCAGGCTTCACCTTATCAGAGGAGTGAGAGGTTACTTTCCTTTCCTGAGAAGTGACAGTGCCTTTCTTGTCTCCAAGAAGGGCATCTTGAAGCCCCTGTTGGACCAAGATGGCACACATCTTGATCCTCCATAAGCCAAAATCGTTTTTACCTGTGAATTTTTCAACTCAAACTTAGCAGTCCCCATCGAAACTAAACTCTAGATACCACTTATTATCAAATCTTGCCTTTTACCAAAAGATATTAGCAGAGTTTACACGACATTTTTCTAGGGTTTCAAAAAACCTTTTATTGAGCTTGATCAGAAAAGATTAACACCAACCAGTAAACAAATAACAAGAAAAATAGATTAAAAAATAACAAAAACAGTCAATACACAAATTTAACGTGGTTCGGCCCTAATGACCTACATCCACAGCAGGAACTCCTAGGAGATATTTCATTAACGATGGAAAAACGTTACACAAGATCATACCTCAGGACTCATTACAACATTATCACCAAACCAGCCTCAAGAAATTGGCAAACCCTAACCTTAAATCGCTAGAGCCTCAGCCACTCTTTCTCTCCTTGATTTCGTGAGTTAACAAAATGAATTCGATAAATACACAGTAGCCATCGCTACATATATATACATGCCTAGGTAAATTACACAAGTGTCCTTAAAAATAAACCCTAAGGCAAATCTATAAAGCCACGTTAAAGCACAATCGCTGGATCAACTACTTGAGCTGCATCATTGGTTTGAAACACTACCAACTATTTCCAGTACATGCTTGACACATGTAACAAAATGGATAAGCTCATATTTGTTGTAGTGACATATTATACGCACACCTTTTATTTTATCATGTATTCCTCTCTTTTATCGTAAACTAAACCTTAAATAAATCTTATAAATCAACTTATATAATATGAATAGTGTGTGGTGTACTAAATAAGCTTTCAAATTGCATATTTACTTATAGCTGGTTACGGATGATCAGCAAACAACAATATTGTTTGATGAGTAGTGGTACATGTAGTTACACTTTTTACTTACAAGACTTATTTGATTTGTTTTCTTTTGAAATTCAAATTTCTCGGTTTTTAACATATCAATTATAACTAACATATGAAGAAGTAGGTTTTTTGTAAGTTTTTTTTCTTTAAAAAGTACATTTAGCATTTCTCTTGTTTGATCTATAATCTGTCAAAACAATGCTACTATTCTCACACATAAACTACTAATCGGACGTCCGTATGTCAGTCATGTTGTTATAATTTCCTTGCAGTAGTTTGTATGTTTTAAATTAAACATATAAAATGAAGTACTTAGGTAGCATAAGCATATATGCATGTCTGCTAGGAATCGGACGCACTTCATGTAGAGATATATTTAATGAACTTAATAAGATATAATAAAATCTAAATTTTAAGGACAAGTGATGATTTCAAATTATCAAAAAAGAGGTCTTGAGCTTGAACCTTGACCCTACACTTTATGTCTTATTTAATTAAATATCTCATTTGTTGGGCATATTGATTGAAGGAAAGACTGACTCAAAAGTGATGAAAAATATTAAGATATAATAAAATCTAACTCTTTCTGTAAATTTAAATTTTTAGAATAAATGATAATTTCACGTAATTGATCAAAGTGCAGTACCGAACCCTCCAATATTACAACGATATAAATATATATTTATATTATGGTGCGTGTGTCCTGCCCCATAATGTTTTCTTCTTTTTTGGTCCTGGTTCCTGAATAATATATATTGAGGTCCCTTGCCATTTGTTGGTTTTCTTATCTCTTCCGTGCGCTAAAGTGCCATTAAAGAGAATAAATGATAAAGCACGAAGATTAATGCATGGTTCAACTAAAGTGCGCGCACTCTGCATGAGAATTGAGAGATTCCCTGTGGACCGGCCAGTACCAGCACTTCTTTCTGTGACGGGGTTTCTGTTTCCGTTGCATGGAAAAAGCCATGCATTCACCGACAAAAAAGGGGTTAATTATTAACACGTCCTGCCCACACCCTAGTAGATAACAAATAAATAATATTACTCAAAAGGGCCATTACAGACACGTGCTTATTTTATTTCTTAAACTCAACCTTTGCGTTAGCTTTAAGGTCGAAACTCCCAAGTAGATAGACATAATTATAGGCATAAATATTACATGGATCAGTCCTTACTGCACTGGAACAACATGAACAAGGCCGTGAGCCCGGCCAACAACTTCATAAAACGATCAGCAATACGACAAAATGATCAGAAACTGATAGACGTCCTTCGTTTTATACCAAGCCTTTCTTTATTTTGGCAACTAAATTATTTTGCTTTCCTGCAAGAAAATGTTGATATATGTCTTCAGGATCAATTTGTTTCAGAGAATTTAAAAGCATAATATCGGAAATAAAATTTTGAAATGCTTATATGCAATGCTGCCAGCTGAATAAATGCAATATCTGCATTCAGATCATTGACGACGGACTAGAACTGTTGCTAGAATGGAACGCTGGATTGGGTGCTTAATTTGGAAAATTAGAAAATGTAAAATTGCACGTATTGAGAAGCTTACCATGGTGTTATCGGAGACATTCTCTACTAGTGGTGCGGAGGAGGCGGTGATGCATAGATGTACGGGTGTGGATGTGGCTTGGGAGCTGGAGGTGGAGGAGGAGGAGACTTGTAAATGTAAGGTGGAGGGGGAGGAGACTTGTACTTGTAAACGGGAGGAGGAGGCGGAGGAGACTTATATTTGTATGGTGGTGGATGGTGAGGGGGGAGGGGATGGCATGGTGGAAGAGGATGGTGGGGGGGGAGGGGATGGCATGGTGGATGAGGATGGTGGGGTGGTAGTGGATGGTGAGGGGGGAGGGGATGGCACGGTGGAAGAGGATGGCACGGTGGGAGGGGCTGGCACCGTGGAAGAGGATGGTGGGGGGGGAGGGGATGGCATGGTGGAAGAGGATGGTGAGGAGGGAGGGGATCGCATAGTGGAAGAGGATGGCACGGTGGGAGGGGATGGCATGGTGGAAGAGGATGGTGGGGCGGTAGTGGATGGTGTGGTGGATGGGGATGTGGATGTGGATGTGGATGGTATGGATGGATTGGAAGTGGGGGTGGAGGAGACTTGTACTTGTAAATTGGAGGTGGAGGTGGAGGAGACTTGTATTTGTAAGGTGGTGGATGGTGTGGCGGAAGAGGATGGCACGGTGGAAGAGGATGGCATGGTGGGAGGGGATGGCATGGTGGAAGAGGATGGTGGGGGGGGAGGGGATGGCATGGTGGGAGGGGATGGCACGGTGGGAGAGGATGGCATGGTGGGAGGGGATGGCACGGTGGAAGAGGATGGTGGGGGGGGAGGGGATGGCACGGTGGAAGAGGATGGTGGGGCAGTAGTGGATGGTGTGGTGGATGGGGATGTGGATGTGGATGGTATGGATGGATTGGAGGTGGAGGTGGAGGAGACTTGTATTTGTAAGGAGGTAGATGGTGAGGGTAGGGCTTGGGAGATGGAGGTGGAGGGGACTTGTACTTGTAAGGTAGAGGGGGAGGAGACTTGTACTTGTAAGGAGGTGGATGGTGGGGGTGGGGTTTTGGAGTTGGAGTTGGAGGTGGAGGAGACTTGTACTTGTATGGTAGAGGGGGAGGAGACTTATACTTGTATGGTGGTGGATGGTGTGGATAGATTGGAGGTGGAGGGGATGCATATGTATAATGTGCAGAAGTTTCAGATGGCAAGCTAAGAGAGACTATTGCTATTAAAGCGGCGAGAATGAGAGAGGCCATGGAAGACCCCATCTTCACTACAAAGTGGGGGTTTTAGTTCTGCCCCTAAGCAACCCATTGCTTGCTTTATATGGCTTTTTCTTTACCTTTAGGTAGTTCTGTTTAATTGTCTGGTTAAATTCTAGAATTCATCTTTGTAGGTACGTAAACGATTAGGAAAAAAAAAATTGAAAAAAGAAACAGTACCTACAATTTGCATGTTCATGATGAAACTTATACCACCTAACTAGCTGTCACTATTAGAAAAGAGTCTTTATGATTGATTATTTGAAATGATAATGACTCTTTAGGAAGAAAACATACTTCTTATTTTAATAAAAAATAATTGTCTTTGTAGAAAAATATACCTATCACAATTAAACAGTTTTCTTCCAAATGTGTTGTTTCAACCTGATCATAAAGTGTACGCATTAATGAACTCGATTTTGAGTGTGTGAAAATAATGCAGTTTTTGTTTTTGTTTTTTGTAAAAATTCGTTTCACGTCAACATACAGCAATTAATCACGTAGATCGGTTATATTCATGAAGTATTAATTGAGATAATGAAGCACCCAATTAAACCTTAAATTAAACCAAAAAAAAAAAATAGTGCAGAAATGTGCTCCTTTCACGATATGTTACCCTAATTTACACGTGGCTAATTTAAGGAAAGTAACAAAATTAAGAAAAAAAATATATAATAATTATTGAGGTCGTGCAACAACTATGATGATTAATATAAAATAATCGAAAAGAAAAGAAAAAAATAATATAAAAATTTACGTAATTTAGTAATGCCTATATTTACCAAAGCGAACGATTAAATTTTACTATCATCAAAATTAATATTACAATATATATATTTATATTAATTTTAAATATATGAATATATTTAAAAAATTATAAAAATATTTTTATATTATATCTTTGTTAAATATCAACCACATACTCATCAATCATATCGTGTCACAGTTAATATTACAAACATAGGCAAGGACCATCCTAAATATTATACGTGTGGCCCTCGTCGACCAGACGTTCAACTTGCATGGGTCTCATATTTAACTGTACAACCAGAATTAGGTAGCCACTCTTCATGTAGACATTTCCTATAATAAATGACGAGGGCAACCCCATGGTGACACTTTAATTGGTGACGGGCCACCCACGTGGATGGACGAAATTGTTAGTTTTTGTCTTTGGGTGTAGTTAAAATATTTGTTATAATTATAATAATTTGATCAAATTCTCATGTCATACAACTGATTAGTTTCAACTGATTAGTTTCAATTAATGATGTCTTTTTTGGGTAAGTAATTAGCTCATGATGAGGTTCACCTAATCAGGAGTAGTACTACTGTCTTTTTCCTTCTTCTTTTCTAACGAACTTCACCATTTGTCGCCGTCATGTCAACATGCACAAAAATCGAATAGTCCCGACACGAATTATTTATGTTTCTAGTTTTTGGGAAGCAAAAAATAAAAAATAAAAAATAAAAAAAAGACAAGAAATTACCAGAAGAATAAGTACTACTAAGACAGGAAAATGAAAATTAGTTGTAGAAAACTTCGAAATCACTGCAACAAGATCGGGTTATTGCGTCTAGAATTTTTGTCACTAAATATGAACATTATCTCACAAATTATATTTATCATCTCAAGACGATTGATGCAAGGTAGTCATTATTAATAACTCATAAAAAATTTATTATGTCAAAATAAGTAAATATCACAAAAAATATATTTTATGTCAAAATATGTTTGTTGCAAATATTAATTTTTCGTGTCGAAAAAAAAACTAGTCATTAATAAGAAAAATCTATTTGCATAAAAAATATGGTATTGCTAATGGTATATATATAGTCAATAATAAGATTAATTCCGTATTCATTTAATGGCCACAGAATGTGTTGTCACAAGTTATTTTTTGTCTTGATTATGTCAATAAGTGTATTTTTAGGTTGATTATGATTGCAACTGAAATAATTGTGTCGCATATAGCATCATTTCCTATTTCTCTTCCTGATGGATCCATGGCCACCCAGATCAAGATTTGTATGTATCAAAGATGAGTTTACATCGCGCCAGGGTTAAGGATCTGGATTACATCGAAGACGAGTTTCTACAAGGTTAGTCGTGTAAAGATCTAAATCTATTTTCATGAAAGCTTGAAAAAAAAATCTTGATTTCTCACCATATTTGAAGATAATTCTCTTGCTCTATCTCTTTTTTTGAAGTTTGAAATCTTTCCTAACCAAAAATAAAAATTAGATCTTGAAACACAATAATAAGTATGAGGAAGAACAAGAACATGAGAAGATTCAATGAAAAACGGACCTCACCTGCTCTATCTCCTTTTTTCAAATGGTAAGTCGCACCTCAATTCTAGCATAAAAGCGCTTCACATTTCCTCCAGCTTCCCCATACCTCATCTTGCAAAGAACACTAGCCATATCCTCTCCTCATGAAGGAAAGAAAGAAAAAAAAATAGACGAAGTTTCCAAAACTAAACTAACCCAAAAACTATGAGAGAAAGAGAGGAAAGAAGGAAAGGAAGAGAGAGAGAGAGAGAGATCAGAAAGAAGAAAAGAAGAAAAAAAAAAGATAAGAACATAAGAAAATAAAAAAAAAAAAGAGAGAGAGAGGGAGATTAGCGTGACTGCGCGAGGAAGGGGAAAATCAAAAAGAAGAAAAGAAAAGAGAGGGAAATTTTGAAATTAGAGTTGTGGGGAATTAACTTTGGCGCCTGGATGTAGGATTTACAATTTGGATTTAAATTGCAGAATTAAATTGATTTTGCGTTTGGCGCCAAATGGTGTCGAAGGTAGCTTATACATTTCATATATTTGCATCAATTTTACCTATAACAAAAAACAAGCATCGCAATAGAAACATTACGTGCTTGTGACCATACAATATTGACGCTAATTCTCAAGACAATGATGATATTTTTTGTGGCATACAAAAAATGATACAAGTAGCTATATATTGACACAAATAACCACACTACTGTTATAATGCTTAATTTCACTAAAAAATATGGTTATTTGCGATATTGTTTTTGAAGATGCAAATGTTCATTTATAATGACATTTTATTGATCGACAAAAACTTTTTAGATGCAATAGGCCTGTTGTGTTGTAGTGAATGTGTATTTTTGGTAGGATATATAGATAACATGTGAAGTTGGATATGATCAGATGAGGAGGAGAGCCGATCGAGAGGGGCTCCACGCCATTGAAGAGTTTCGTTAGTTCTTGACAGGAGTCATGGGGTCGATCGACATGATGCATGGAAATGGTCTCAGTTCATGATTTTACAGAGGTCGTACAATACTGTCACAATTAAGCATCATGTCCTTTTTAATGTCTTTCCCTGTTTAATGTACTGCACCACGATCAGTGTCAGTTTTTAATCAACTGGTGGTACATTTATGTAGATATCATGTCTTTTGGATTTGGTCTTAGTGCATCAAATCGTTGAATTATGTATCTTGTGCCGGCCATGGGTGATGTTTGTTTTAGACCGTACCGAGGAAAAAGTTAAAACCATCTCGCAAAAGTCTTGAATAATACAAATTAATTATCGATCAAACTAGAATGCATGCCCCTCGATCGTTTTGTTTCTTATTTTGATTGCTTATATATTTATTTATTTTTTAAGATTTTTTTTTATTAATAGTTAAGAAAGTGACTCTTAATATATTAATATTTTTTATTATATTTTTGAAAATGTTAATATGTTTAAGAAATATCATAAATAAAATAAAATACAAATACAAATACAAATTACAGTACTAGAAGGCATAACAGGTGTACAATTTAAAGAAGCATAATAACATTACTTTAAAATATGTCACTGACTTTGCTTTCTATGTATCTTATATAATGTTACTGGTCTTGGTGTATTGGTTGGGGTTTTGGCTTCTTAATTTTCACCGTTTAGATAATGTCTAGTGCATTTTTTATGTCAATTTCTGGAACTAGAGGAGCAATTCTATAATAGTCTTCCTTAATTTTTCTCAGAGTGAAAAATGAACACCAATGAAAGAGTTATGAATATACTCCTTTGGAAATATAGGGATCGTGGTCCTGATCTTCAAACTCTCATTCAGCTGTTGAAAAAGCATTGTCTGTAGAAGCAAAATCTGGAGATTGGAAAATAGATAGAAGACTATTGAAGATGGGAGAAAGAATTGCATCTGGTTCTTGTGGAGATCTGTAAGTTGCATTTTGATTCTGTCGGTCCACCCCCCTTCCCCTTCTTAATTGTCCGCCACTATATCGCTCAGTAATCTATTGCTGTAATCTGAAGGTATCATGGAATTTATCTTAATGAAATGTTGCTGTAAGATTCTTAGATCTGAGCATTTGAGTGATGCTCTGGAGGATGAATTTTCTCAGGAAGTGGCAATTCTAAGGTGAAGAGTTTAGCAGCTGTTTCTATATTATTCGTGGTTTACTTTAATTAATGCTAAAGAATATTTTTCTAATGTATCTTACTACGAAAAAACCCAACATTAACGTAGTAGTATATAGACATTCTTTGACATTTTATTTTGTCTGCTTACTAGATCCTTTTAGCTATTTAGATGAAGTTGAAAGAAATTAAAATTAAAGTCCTGTTGACAAGCCCCCATAGTATATGATCTGTTTGTTTCCATTGACAAAACATCACTATAAATTTTCCTTTTCCTCATCCTCCAAATATGGCGAGGGGTAAGTGTTTTTCTTCCTCTTTTCTTCACCATGACCTTCCCCACTTACCTAACAGAGTCGGATTACTTTATTTATTATCAATCCAATCACTGTTCAAAACTCACGATTCTATTTTTATCACCCATAGGGCCATCCAACCACATCCATGTCTGACTTAGATGTGTCGTATTTCTCAAAAATTGATTCAATTAATGGGATTCGGTATGATATACTTGTGATATCAATGTTTCTTGTTAGAGCGTGCTAGTTTGACCCCATAAGCTAGACTACCACCCTATAGCATGTAGTAGTTAGAAGCATAAGGATGTGGGGAATTGGTATACTAACAAAGTTAAAGGGGCATTTGGGGTGAGTTTATGGAAACCCATTCGATTGGGAGGAAGGGATTGTGTCGACAACATTAATTCCAAAGTAGGGAAAGAAAATAGTAATTTTTTTTTTTTTTCTGGCATGATGTATGGTGTGGGATTCAGCTTTGTCCTAATCTTTTATGATAGCTAGAAACAAAAGGGCTATTGTGGCTGAATCTTTAAGGTCTTTAATAATCTGCTGCACTGGAATGTGGATTTTGATAGAGAATTATAGGATTGAGAAGTATGTGAAGCTGTTGATTTTTTTGCAAAATTATATGATATGAAGGTCAATCAGAATAGGGAGGATAAGCTACTATGGTACATGATTATAATTCCAATTTTTCAAAGAGATCTTATTACAATGTGTTAAATAGTCAGGGTGACTCAGCTTATCCCTGGAAATGTATTTGGAAATCAAAGGTCCCTAATAAAGTTGCATTCTTTTGTTGGCTGGTGTCATTTGAGAAAATTTTAACCACAGATAATTTGAGGAAAAAAATATTATTTGTAATAGTAGTGTTTTATGTGAAAAAAAGAGTATGAATATATTAATTATCTTTTTTTCCATTATGACGTGGTGACAACTTTGTGGAATGAGAGATTTTTTAGGGTTGGCATTGTTTGTGTAATGCCCTTGCGAGTGTGGATTTTTGGCAAGCTAGAATGATTCAGTGGTAATAGAGGCAATGTATAATTTTGGAGGATAATCCCTTGTGTTTGTTTTGGTTTTTATGTTTAGAGAGAAATGAGAGGTGTTTGGATGACCATGAATGTACCATGGGGGAATTTAGGGATTTTTTCTTTAGCTCTGTAAGTTTTTGGGTGAAGAACTGTCATACCCCATATAATAAGGATAAGGATGAGTGATACATGAGATCTCACGTTATTTGGGAAGGAGAAGTTCTTGTTCTTTATAAAGTTTTAATGGGGCTCTAATTGTATCATTGACTAACCTTTTTGGAGTATAGGCAATATAGTTTGAGCCTTCCATTTGAGCTTTACAAATGATATCAGAGTCTATCTCAACTAGAAATATGAGACTTGAGCCATGCCACCTACGAGAAACAAATCCGACGAAAATGTTAGGCATTTAAGGGAGGTAGATTATGATATCCCGTATGATAAGAATAAGAGTAGGTGGTGTATGAGATCTCACATTGCTTGGGAATGAGAAGTTTTTGCTATTTATAAAATTTCAATAGGGTTCTAATTGTATCATTGACTAATCCTTTTGAAATATAGATTATGTGATTTAGGCTTTCCATTGAGGTATTATAAGAACCTTATAAGGGATGAGAATATTTATAATGTTTTGCTTTAGTTTTGTTTTTCTTTAGCTTGTATTTAAGTATACTCTCTTGTATACTTCATGTACATGCACTTGGCTATGCCTAGTTACTTGAAATAAAATTTCTTATTACCTATTTAAAGGATTAAATCCATGTGTCTTCTATAATTCTCATAATTGTTCTATAGAACCTAGTAAGAGATTCTTTAACCATCAAGATTCAATTGAGATGTCGAATACCTATCCGGAAGTTTTCACAAGTCAATCATATATGACGGAATCATTATTGATCTCGCATTTTCCTTCTATTTGCCGGATATATCAACCGTACACATCCTCATTGCATTTTTTTATGGTGTAATTTATGACAGTTACCAGTACCTGCATTTGTTGACAAAACTATTGGGTCTCTTATGATTTTATATTATATTCACATTTATAAATTATATATATATATATATATATATGTTTTTCATTTTCCCATTGAACTTGAGAAAAAATATTTTAGTTTCTAATCTCTTTTGGGATGAGTGTCAAGATTACTACTCACCATGTATTAACCCATTTTCTTTACTTTGTGGCTTTTGCTTATCTGAATGCAGGGAGGTCCGGCACAAGAATGTCGTTCGTTTCATAGGTGCATATACGAAGCCGCCCCATTTGTGCATTGTAACCGGTAGAACCCCTTATTAGAAACTCAAATTTTTTTCTTGGGCTCAAGTAGTTTTCTTTATTTTTAAGTAAGCCTTTTTGCTGAAAATATTTTTTTTGTAACATTTTTTTCTACTTTTTGCAATAAAATTTAGTATCGCAAAAAGTCGATATTTTTTTGTAGTGTTTGTTTTTGGTTTCATCCACTGGAATTTACAACTGCCATGCTAGAAGCTGTGGCTGACACTGCAAGTAAAATAAAATGAATGAACTCTAGATGTGGAAAGGTTGTTGTCCTTGACATGAACTTTTCCAAGTTTCATACTGTAATTTCCATTAGCATAATTCGGTCAAGAAATTAGTATCCTAACCACACGCTCTTGCATAAGAACACGTATTGAGGCAAAAATATTGCTGTGGAGGAAATTCCTGATCTAGCTTTGTAACTTGAGAAAATGTGTAGAATTTACGAATTTGTTTGGTTTAGTTCTCTCAGCTGATGTACAGCCTTAGGTGTCTTTCACCGTTATCACTGAATAGTCTAGGTTAAATGCCCTTTACCCATGTACCATGTGTCAATGAAATGCTTAAATAATCTGCACTTTAATTATGGTGATATGAAGAGTACTGAGCCCCCTTTGGATATGCAATTGGTCTCATTCTATCTCATCTTATCTCATATTAACATCTAAATACTACTCAAACACAAGCACTTTTCAATCTCTCTTTCAAACTTTGTTTTATCTAATCATTGCAATTTTTCCAAACTTCCATATAAAATATAAAAATAATTCAATTTTTTTAAATCTCAAAATAAAAATTATATTAAAAATAGTATTCTAACATATTTTAACTTTACAATATTTTTATTCAACTTTTTCTCTTCTTTCTCAAAACCTAATAAAAATATTAACTCAAATTATTTCACTATTATTCACAAATTATATTACTAGAATTTTGATCTTGTTTGTATAGTACATGTCTGGAGGAAGCCTGTACGATTATTTGCATAAGAATCATAACATCTTGGAACTCCCTCAGCTGTTGGAGTTTGCAATTGATGTCAGTATGCGAATGGAGTACTTGCATCAAAACAACATAATTCATAGGGATCTGAAGACGGCAAATTTGCAAATGGACACTCACAATGTAAGAATTTGTGGAAATATTGATTTGATTGATTCATGGCTGAAGCAACTTAGTGATTAAATTACCCTTTCACAACTATATAAGATTAATAATATATAAAGAAATGATTTTCGGAAGAAGTAAAAGCCAAGTCATTTTTAATGGTTAGAACCCAGGACTCCCATTAGTTAACCCCCAAAGTCGAGTTCAAACATTTCCGATAGAGCTAATGAGAGTGGAGGTCAAGTGACCCTTAATATTTTGATTCACAGACAAACTTCAAGCGCCAAATGATACGTATAGAGAATCCTAGAATAATTTTCATAAACCTATTGTTGAATTCATTTTCTCCAACTAGCTAACAGTGCAGTTCTACCCTGAAAAAAATTTAGTGCTGGTGGTAAATGTTTTCCATTTTTAAATTAAGTGTTGATAGCATGTAAAAAGAACTAGATATAGATATGGTGAATGATTATTTTTCTCTTTTGTTTCTGATCTTTTGGCTTGAGTTGTTGATGTTTTAGTTTCGTGTTTGGCTTGAAAAGCTGAGTACAGACGAGTTCAAACATTTTCTATGGTCATATTTATCATTGTCTATGGACATTGACATGATAGCAAAAGTACAAATCATTGATGGTTAGACTTCCAATCGAAATATTGTTTTATCCAGTGAGTTAAAGAGTGACAAGGTTTTGATCTTTTGTTTTTACTTTTATTATTATTATTATTTTATGGAAATTGTGTTTTTTGGCCTCGAGGTTGTTAATAGGTGGCAGATTTTGGCGTTGCTCGATTCCAAAATCAAGGAGGAGTGATGACAGCAGAGACGGAAACGTACAAATGGATGGCAGCTGAGGTTGGTATTAATCAAGGAGTAATTTTTCATATAATGTGAGGTGCATAAATATTATATAATCATATTGAAAAAGAGTGAGGTCTACTATTAAAAAAATAATTTTTTTCATATAGATCCTATATTTTATTTATTTTTTCAAAACAATTACGTATTAATTGTATAATTCATGGTTGCAAATATCTTTCTATTGAGGACCACCCATGTGTTGATGTTTTTCAATTCATATTGAGGTCCACCCATGTGGTGATTTTCACCTTTGTGATGAGAACTACCATGTGCATTGAAAAGTTTGAGCATCTGCAGCTCATGTTACAGTACAATTACCATCAAATATTTCACCCTTAAACATTATGTACTCAATGAACTAATACATCGCCTTACAGTATGATCAACAAATGCTGCTATGCACTGTCCAAGATTTGTTGAATATCCAGACTAGAACTGTTGTCAAACAAAATCAACATAACTCCAAAAGCCTAACAAGTACCCAATAATCTGGCATGCTTAAATCTGTAAATGGTGTAAAAATATCAAGGATCACACCAGTTTAGTTGTCTAGAATTTAGTAATGTATCAAACATAAATACCTATATATATATATATCCAAGCATTGTCATACCTCCATATATAGTAGTTAGATTAATTCCTTTACCATTTATGTATGGGAGACGTTGGGAATTAGTCCGTTCGATCTCCTTGAAAAACAACCCATCAATAAAATACAATAAAAATATAATAAAAAATTTTAAAATCTATAATAAAAAATACAATAAAAAAATAAAATTTAGAAAACACAATAAAAACATAATAAAAAAATAAAAAAAAACACAATAAAAAAATAAAATAAGATGATTTAAATGGGTATTCGACCTCAACCCAGACAGTGTCGGCGCTGCAGGCGGTGTCGCCCACCGCCTACGGAGATGCCGGCGTCCATTTTTTAAAGGGATCGGACGGACTGATCCCCAATATTTCCCTTTATGTATACCGTTTAACATGTGAAATATATATATATATATATATTTCCATTATTTTAGATTAATTCTTGCTTGAGACATGTGATATATATTTCCATTATTTTTCCCAGTAGTAAGCTTTTTTACACCTTAAAAGTGTGTGTATAGATTATGATGCACAACACCACGATTTTGCCACCTTAAAATCACTAGCCATGCACATGTTTATAGACTAGGCCTCTTTTTGTCATATTCTTTTTAAACATAATTACTCGTATTTTCTCACTTGGCTACACAACACCACAATTATCTAAATCATAACCTAACAAGTAGATGCACTGCCAGCCCTATCTCTCTAGTCTGTTTACTCATCCCCTCCTCTCCCAGAGTAGTTCTGGTGTGTGCATTAGTACACCCTATGTTTTTTACATCTATACCTTAGCTAGCCAATCATAAGAAAACAACTAATTAAACCCAATTTTCCAATCCCTTAATAAAAATATACAATTTGGTATATTTTTTGTCCCTATCACTTTTTCCTAGTAAACTCCGGCAACATGGGAACAACCAAATGCACCAAAAATTGTTATGGTACCTAAAATACCTAAGCATATGCCTAGTGTCCAACATCTTCAATATACACGTTAAACTGAGGATATTAAAAATTAAATGATCCATGAGGCACTAATGCTTATCAAGGTAAACATCATCAAAAACGATATGAGAGACTTTTCCCTCCAAGCTCCAATGAAACAGGCTGCCAAGAAACAACACAAGTTAACATATGAAAAATCATGAAAAATAGATGTCATAATTTTTTTTTATGGTAAGTTAAAATATCACTGAAAATTATTATCAACATGTAGCTAAAACAACCTAAATATTTCGGACATTGATTATGAAATATGAAGATGATTTTGCTTCTTACAATTTCCAATGGGAAAATTTACTAAGGGACCTTGTCAACATGGGGATGAGATGCCAAAAGAGCATTGGCCTCATGGGGAGACAGATCGACTTCTTTTCAGACTTTAGCCAGCTCCAAACAGGTCCTAAAACATACAAGATGATGAAATGCAGTAGACCAAAACAAACTTAAAAAAACATCGCCACTTTTTTAAATCAACTTCTACCCCAAATCAAATATATGCAGAATGTATTTACTAGACTTAACTTGGCCATCTCAACAAGATTGTTTATCAAGACCACTATTGAAAGTTTGGTGAGCATGCAGCCATGACGAAAGGTAGCCTTACCTAAATATTTTGTAGATGTAAACATATCCCTTTTATTATGAGTGTTGTTACTAAAATCAATAAAATTTGCACTTGTAACTAAAAACTACTGGTAACTAAAAAATACTGATATATAACATACACTAGTCAGTGGACATGCAGGAGAAAGCCTAAAAAGAATTTTTTGGGAAGCCTTACAACATTAATCATGTAAAACAAACTAATTGATAAAAAGATAATAGACTTTATTCTGGTTATAATCTTATCTAGTTCCAAAACACTTGATGTTAGGAAAGTATCTTTTACATGAAGGACCACTAACCTTCACATCACGATGAAGAATGTGATTCACTAGCAAGTAGTCAAGTGCCATTAGGAGTTGAACTAGCCACCTGCAGAGCATCAGCTAAGAGTAAAACTTTAGTAGTTAGATGTAAACACTCTTAGCAAAATAGAATAATTAAGCGCATGATAGTTACATAATGAATGTAAAATTCAAATAAACTTTTTTAGCATAGGGAGAAAACTGATACAAGAAAAACAAAAGTGAATAGAAACCTCTTCAAGGAAAAAAATCTAATTTATCTGCTCATTCATTCTTCAACGAATATTCGATTCGTTGTAAATAGTGGCCTATTGCGACGAATTCATTTGCAACAGAATAAAATTCAGCGCAATAAGGCTTTTTCCTTATAGTGTCGAATTTCTTGTTATTGGAAGTGACGGTATCCCAATTTTATGAATAATATCTTTGCTTGCGAGCTTTGCACTCATCATCTTAAACTTCTCTTTTTCAAAAAAAAAATTAGGGATACGAGTTTTGGCCCAAACCGACCCGCCTTCATGCAGACGCAGCTTGACTCGACAAGAAGTTAGTCGGGTCAACCCGACATGACCCGACTTCTTCTTCTTCTTCTTCTTCATCGTTGTCTCCTTCTCTTTTTGATGGGGTGCTATCTCCTTTTGAGGTAAAAGAAAGATTAAAGATGCAAATAGGATCTACATTCTACACCCATGCTAACTCCTTATTTTTTGAAACTTTCCAATATTCTTAACTACCATCGATCTTTGTACTCACTTGTGGAAAAAAATTGAATGGCATCACATGTAGAATCAGTCAATAAAATTAGGTGCAGAGAGCCTTTAGATTCTTAGAAGAATAAAAAGAAAAGAAAACGAGAAAAGAAAAGAAGGGGAAAAAATTATTCACATGCTCGAAGAAGGTTTTCCTCTACTTCAATGCTGGAGTGCCCCCTTTGTAACAGTAACTAAACAATCACTTGTTTGGTTGCTGAGAAAAATGAAGGAAACTCAAAACCTAAATCTTTCAAAAGGATTATCTTTCAGATGACTTGAAGCGGATTGGGGATGCAAGGAAGGAAGCCACCAGAGACGGCAACGAGACCCCCATGGACCAGGTTCTTGATCTCACCAGCACCACTTGAGAGCCTTGGCCCTTGCCTTGCGTCCTCTCTTTTAGCATCTTGACCTACAGGGGGTAAGATTTGTACTGGGCTTGGGTCCAAATCGGGCTTGGGTGAGATTTCCTTAAAAGTGATAAAAAGTAGTAGGGCTACATGGATTCTCATAGGCCTAGTTTGCTACGAGCGGTCGAGTCAGCCCACTATTCTATTACCAAACCCAAGAAAATGAGCAGGTGGCCCACTCTCAAAAAATATATATACAATTTCTTATTATTTATATAATTTTTATATATTATATTTTTTTATCAAATATTTGATATATGAATAATAAATAAATAAAAATTAAATTAGTTTAAAAAAATAAATTCAAATAAAAAATATTAAAAAATTAATAATGTATAGAAGTTGAAGAGGTTGTTAGCATTGCTCCACTCTCAAGTCTCAAAGTCACATGTTGTATAATTAGTTCTTTTATTTGTATATATAAAAAAATCAGTTCCTTTCAATGTACTTGAATTTTATTTTTTTATTTTTTTTTGTCAAAATTATTAGCAATACTTTTGGCCAACTTGGCCACGGTACAACGTCATAAAAAACAAAAAAAAAAAAACATGCATGAAGAATAGAAGCCATTGCGTATGATTTTATCATGAGCTAGATTCGAAATATTTCGTTGAAAGGCTGTATATTTGAAGCATAAGTATTAATACCACGATAAATTTCACGATGAAAATTGTTCCGAGTAAGGGTCGTACTTTGAGCTGATTGAGTCCGGATACCCTAAAACTAGTGCATGTCTTCTGTGATTGCTTCAGGTTTTTGATCATCTGCATTTCTGCCTCCATATGTGATCTTGAAACTTTGTTGCATCTTGAATTACTTACAAATTAATGGCCCTGCTTGGATTTAGAGATGAGCTCAGCTCATCTCAACTCATCTTCATTTTATTATTATATTTTTATAATTTTTTATATAAAACACAAATTCCTATACACCTTTTTCAATTCCCAATACACATTTTTCAATTTCCAATACACCTTTTTCAATTTCCAATATACCTTTTTCAAATTCCAAAATAATAATAATATTAAAAAATAAACTAAACTCATCTAAACTCATCTCATCTCTAAATCCAAGCGGGGCGTTTGAATAACTTTGAAAATCAGGAAACTTTGTACTAGTTATTGGGTGGAGAATTAAGTCCTAAATAGACTTAATTGAGGTGCCATTTGCCTAAAATGTCATATCTTCTTCCTTTAGCTTGGCATTTGTGCCGCTTGCAAGGAGTTGAGATGTCATGTGGGGTGACATCTAGAGCCAATGGCATGGATTTAGAAACCCAATTCCCACCTCACTATATAGAGTTCAATCTTCAATTCTTCCCATGGCTAGTAGCAGGAATCCTTCCTAATTTTGTCTCGACCTTGAATGTAATTATGTCGTGTCAATGAAGATAGCTCTTTAGTTTTTGGATGAGAGCATTTTTTTTTTTTAAACTTTGCGACCCTTTTTGCACACTCATCGTGGCGCCGCTTACCTAATATTATTTCATGCTTAAAGCAACACGTCTCCATTTTTCTAGCAGTTTGGTTCCATGGTTAATGTGGACTAAACAGTGTCAGTTGGTCCATTAGGCGAATTAGGCGATTGTCTAAGATCTCACAATAAAAAAGCCTAAAAATATTTAAAAATTTATTATTAAAAAAATACCAAAAAAAAATCACTTAAACTAAACAAATTCATCTTAAAAATTGGAAAAAAAAACGATTATTAACTATGTATTAAAAAAAAGACTTTAAACGCGCATAAATTCAAAATCTTACAACTTCACTTGGGAACCAAAAGTCAAAATAAATAAAATAAAAAGCGCTACAATCCATTATGATATTATCCATCGACCAAAAAAAAAAAAAAATCAGAGTATAAAACTCTCTCTTTATACTTGGACTAATAAATTTTGTTTCATCTCTTTTATACTCTATCAGTCTCTAAACTCGAACTTTAGTCTCTCTTATATTTATTTAGCTTGTTTTGGCCATCCTCTTCAATCGTTCATCACTGCATCGCACTTGCTTTACCAGAAGCTTCCGAGTTTTGCGTTAACGAAGATAAAAATCATTCCTGAAGCTCTTGAATCTTGTACTCTAGTTTTAACTTTTATATATGTACAGTAAAAGTAGAACTTTATAATCTGTGATAATAAAATAGCCACATGTATACTTACTGTACAATCTGTACTCGTTAATCTTTCTTTTTTTTTTTTTACATACTCGTCGTTAGTCTCGCTCATTATCTTTTCATAAAAAATATAAAGAACATCCAACACTCATCACACTCACTCATATGAACAGTATAATATTATACTATTCATATAAATGAGTGTGATAAATATTGGATGCTCTCTAATATTACTCTCTTTTCATTATCTATATTCTATACTTATTATCTGTACTCGTTAGCCTTTCAAGTACGTAGCACGTGTTTTCTGTTCTCTTTCTTCAACTTAATTCAATTGTTTAGCCTTTCCCTTTCCAAATAAAAAAAAAAGAAAAAAATTGCTTATGCCCCTGTAGCACATATATGTTTATAATTGAATTCACATGGTCATGGGCCATGTTTCCTTGATTTTATTTTTTTAAGATTCTATTTATTTTTTTCAATTTCTTTAATGTTAATTTATTTTTTGATTTTGATTATTAATGTTAATATATTTTATTTCATTTTACAGATTAATAATTTTATATAACAGTGGAATTTATTTGTTATATTAAAGTGAAGTCTATTTGCTAAATTAGGTTCAATTATTTTATTTTAATATTTATATTATTCTAGAATATTTATAAGCATAGTAAAATTTATATAGTAGATATTATTCTTTTTTATTATAAAATATGTTTAATAAAAAATGCACATCTGAATATGAAAATAAAAAAAAATAAAAAAATTATTTTATTATAAAAAAATTAAAGCCACATTTATTTTTTTTCGTCTTAGGACTCAAAACCTATTGACCCGGCCCTGAGACCAAAATCGGGCCGAATATATGGCCCAAAACTGGTGACTCTGAAGGCTTGTTTAGATTGAGAAAATCTGAGAATTATTGTTCCCAAAAAACAATAAACATAGTAAATGGGAACTGGCTACTCGAATGTTCTTGTGCTTGACAGCTGATAATGAGAACCAATAATAATGAAGAGAATTTTCTTTTGTTTTCTTGCATGGATGTAACAGTTTGAAGGGTCGTGCACCATTATGATACGTTAAATCAATCAATGAATCATACTTTCTCGTGCTAGGGAGTTTAATTTTTTAATTATTATTATTATTGTTACGGATAAGAAGCTTTACACACAAACCTATGTTTGATATCGGCTGTATCCCACCCAAAAATCTTGGATTTTTCTGTGAGGGTGAGAGACGGAAATTCGAAAGTATGAAATTTAGATTTTTTATGTGTTGGTTACCGACCCACGAGATCAATATCGTGTTTAATTTGCTCTAAGAATAATAGTTTTGAATTTTATATCTTATTTATCGGATTAGTACATAACATGTCAGAGTATTGGTCAATATAAAAATTAGATTTATTTTATATCGACTCAAATTTTGATTTTATTAACTAATATTTTGATAGTATTGATCATGTGTATCGACTTGTACCAGATTTTAATTTTAATTTTTTAATTTTTTTAATCTTAATTTAGACTAGATTATTAACTATTTATTTATAAATATGTCATTTATAAATTATATAATTTAGACTAGATTATATAAATAAATATATCATTTATTTATATATTGACTATTATTTTAAAATATATATAATTTATATATATATAATTTTTTTATGTATAGACTATTCTAAAATGGTACACGAAATAATATCAATATTAAAATATTTTATTTCATTATTTTGATCGGTACACTTATCAATATAGTATTCAAAATATTAACAATAATACAAAATAAGATATTAGTCCTTCACTTTAATATTTAATAAGGAAGAACCACGAAAACTTGAATTTACATGGAAAAACTAATTGATCCTTGTTCTAAAACTAAAAATGAATTACTATAACAAGAGAAAAAAAACTTTTTTGAAACTCTCTGAAATTTTATTATTTCTATATATATTTTTTATGAAGTTTATAACTACTAAAATTCATATTTATAGGCCTTAAAATTACTATACAAGTTATTATACAAGTCACTATACAAGATTTAAAATAATAATAGTGAGGTCATTCATATAATTTGGTGGTGGGACAAGGGGCGCCAGCCGTCTTCCCAATGAATTCATTACACTCCCCCTTAAATGATTACTCATAAAAAATCTGCCTCATTAAAACTTTGTCAAGGAAAAATCCAGTGGGAAGAAAAACTAATGACGAAGAAAAAAGAGTACAATCTTCTTATGTATCCACAAATGTTTTAAGATTGTTTCATTAAAACCTTACAAAAGAAAACCCAGTGGGACAAAACCTTAACGAAGAAAAATGAGTACAATCAGCACAAGTCTTCAAGACATTTACTCCCTCTGAAAAGTGCATAACAATAGATTTTTGAATTTTCGCATTTCAATATTATGCACAATTTTCTTGAATGTCGCATTTGGTAATGCCTTTATGAATAAATCTGCTAGATTATCACTAGATCATATCTGCTTGACATCAATTTCACATTTCTCTTGAAATTCATGAGTATAAAAGAATGTAGGTGAAATATGATTGGTTTTATCACTTTTGATATATCCTCCTCTGATTTGAGTGATACAAGTGGTATTATTTTCATATAAAATTGTTGGTTTATCATTAATCATTGGAAGACCACATTTTTCTTGGATATGTTTGCTCACTGATGTTAGTCAAATACACTCTTAACTTGCTTCATGAATTGTAATGATCTCTAAGTGATTTGAAGAAATAGCAGATAATGTTTGATTAATAAATCTCTATGATATGGCAGTATCTCCATAAGTAAATAAATATTCAGTTTGAGATTTACTTCTGTGTGGGTCTGAAAAATATCTTGCATCTGCATACCCAATCAATTGTGGATTTGATCCACATTGATAAAATAATCTCACATCAACTGTACCATGAAGGTAATGAAGAACATGTTTAATGTCATTCCAATACTTTCGAGTTAGTGCAGAACTATATCTTGAAAGCAGATTAACTGAGAATGTAATATCTAATTGAGTGCAATTTGTAAAATACATCAAAACTCCAATTGTACTGAGATATGGTACTTTAGGACCAAGAATTTTTATATCGTCATCACAATGATAAAATGAATCATTTTTTACATCAAGTGTTCGAACAATCATTGGAGTACTCAGGGGATAAGTTTTGTCCATATAAAAATGTTTCAGGACTTTCTCAGTATATATGAGCTGATGAATAAAAATTTCATTTGCCAAGTGTTCAAATTGCAGGCCGAGACAAAGTTTTTTTTTTTGCCAAAATCTTTCATTTCAAATTCATTCTTTAAATATGTAGCGGTTCTTGAAATCTTTTCAGGAGTTCCCACAATATTTAAATCATCAACATAAATCGCAATAATGACAAATCTGAATTTTGATTTCTTAATAAAAATACATGGACATATAGGATTATTCTCAAATCATTCTTTCAATAGCTATTCGCTTAACCAATTATACCACATGCATCCGGATTGTTTCAATTCATATAAAGATCTTTGTAGTCTGATAGAGTACATAGTTCTAGATGTACTTGTAGATACTTCAGGCATTTTATATCTTTTAGGGTTTTTCATATATATGTCATGGTCTAAGGATCCATATAAATATGCAGTAATCACATCTATAAATCGCATTTATAATCCTTTTGTAACAATTAAACTAATCAAAAATCTAAATGTGATTGCATCCATAATAGAAGAATATGTTTTTTCATAATTAATCACGGGTTTATGCAGGAAATCTTGTGCGACAAGCCGTGCTTTGTACCGCATAATTTTATTTTTCTCATTACGTAGTACAAATATCCACTTATATCCAACAGGTATTACACCTTTTGATGTTTGGACAACAGGTGCATGTACTTCTCGCTTTGCTAACGAATTTAATTTAGTTTCAATGGCTGCATTTCATTTTGGCTAATCATTTTTACGTCGACATTTTTCGACCATTTTTGACTCACTTTTTTCATTACTTTTGGTAATGTCAAGGGCCATTTTATATGAAAATATATTGTCGACAACAGTTTTATTTCTATCCAGAATTTTTCCAATATTCATGAAATGTATTGAGATCTCATTATTTTCAGGTACCTGTTCCTCTTCAGGGAAAAACATTTTATGAAACACCTCTTTAGGAGGTCCATTTTCAGGAGACTTTGGGATAGGAGGCTTTAGTGCGTATTGTGGCTATTGGTTCTTCAGGAATACAAAATTAATTTTGTATTTTTTTTCCTTCAAAAAATTTTATCTTTTGCACCAATAGATCTTCCATGCTTTAAGCGTGTCTTAGACTCACTTATTGCTGTTTTAATAATTTGTCTTTCAGGAATTTCAATCCTTACTGGAGCATTAACAACAAGAATATAAGATTTTACTACACCTTTAGTGTCAGTAAATACATTCGGTAATTGATTTGCAACATTTTGTAAATGAATAATTTTCTGAACTTCCAATTTACATTCATTTGTAGGAGGATCAAATTGAGACAGAGTTTTATTATCCCAACTAATTACTTGTCGTGCTTCAGGCACTGATTCTTCGTTACCTATTAATGAAAAAGTGGATTCGTCAAAATGATAATCCTCAAAACGTGCTTTAAACATATCCCTTGTAAGGGGCTCAAGAGATATCTGATAATAGATGGAGAATCAAAACCAACATATATCACAAGTCTATGTTGAGGACCCATTTTTGTATACTGTGGAGGTAAAATTGGAACATATATAGCACATCCAAAAGTACGAAAATAAGAAATATTTGGTTGTCGACTGAATACAAGCTGTAATGGAGAATATTTATGATATGCAGATAGTTTAATACGAATTAATGATGCTGCATGAAGTATAGCATGTCCTTAAACCAAAATAGGAAATCTTAATTTCATAAGTAAAGGTCTAGCGATTAGTTAAAACCTTTTGATCAAAGATTCAGTTAAATCGTTTTAAATATATGTATGAGCAACAAGATGTTCAATATCTATTCCCATTGATATGCAATAATCATCAAAAGTTTGAAATGAAAATTCACTTGCATTATCCAATTGAATGATCTTAATTGGATACTTAATAAATTGTACTCATAATTTGATTATATGAGTAAGAAGTCTAGCAAATACAACATTTCTAATGGAAAGCAGACAAATATGTGACCATCGACTAGATGTATCAATCAAAACCATAAAATATCTAAATGGTCCACTTGATGGATGAATAGACTCACATATATCTCCGTGAATCATTTGTAAAAAGGATGGAGATTCAATAATAACTTTTGAGAGAGATGGTCTGATAATCAACTTAGCTTGAGAACATGCAGAGCACGGAGATTCATTGGGTAGAAATATCTTTTGATTCTTTAAGGGATGTCCATGCGAATTTTCAATAATTCGTCTCATCATCATAGATCGCGGATGTCCAAGACGATCATGCTAAGTCATAAATATTTTAGGGTCAATGCACTTCTAGTGCATTATCACATATGATTCAATTGTTCTCATTTTTATATAATACAATCTAGAATATAGAACAGACAGTTTTTTAAATACGAACTTCTGGCCTGATATTATTTTAGTAATAAGAAAATACTCTTTATTGCCTTCATTGGTCGTTTTAATATGGCAATCATTACGATGTATATATTTGAAACCAATAAAATTTTTCTAGATTGTGAAGAGAATAGAGTATCGTCAATATAAAATTTGATACCATTAAGCAATACAATATAAGCTCTTTCGGAGCTCTCAATTAAATCTGATGAATCTAATATGGTATGAACATATACTTTACTTAGTGTTAGATTTTGAAAATATTTCTTATTTTTGATAATTGTATGAGTTGTAGTACTTTCAGCCAGATATATATCTTTATCATGCAATTCAAAGATAAAAACAACTCATCAATTTAATCCATGATACTATAAAATATACAAATTTTTTATTACAAATAATATAAAGAAAATATATTAATTGAGTGGAACACTTCCATATCTAATTAAATGGTCAATTTTACCTTCAGGATGATTAAAGAAATCAGAGACATCAAGATGAGTAACATCTATATCTGCTGAATCTAATAAATCATCTGATGGTTCTACTAAATTTGTTTCAATTCTTTTATTATTTTATTTAATAAATGCTTGATATAAATCAGTTAAATGCCTGGTCGTATGACAGGTACGTGACTAATATCTTGTCATTCAACATCTATAGTACACTTCTTTACTTCTCCTTGAAGAATTATTTTGGAGATTTTTACTCATTTCTGAATTGTACAACTTATGGTGATACGGTATATTATTATTATCTCTTTTATTGTGGTCACTTTTAGAACCAATATTTCTATAATTTCTCCTACAACGTCCACGCCACTGATTTCTTCTAAAGGATGTACCATTTATTTTTGGAAATGATGCAAACTTATTACCATTCACTTCAAGGAATAATATTAAGCCAATAAGGCGTAACTGGTGATTTTTTAATAAGAGCTCATTGTTCTGCTCAGCTACTAAAAGACATGATATAAGTTCAGTATATTTCTTGAAATTTTTCTCTCGATATTGTTGCTGTAGGAGCACATTCGAGACATGAAAAGTAGAATAAGTCTTCTTTAGCATATCATCATCAATGATTTTCTCACCGCATAATTTTAGTATTGAGCTTTTTTTAAAAAGTGCGAAAGTATACTCACTAACACTTTTATAATCTTGCAATTTCAGGTGCAACAATTCATAATGAGCTCTTGGGAGGACGACAATCTTCTGATATTCATACTTCTTCTTAAACTGTTCTACAAAATATATGAATATTTTATTGTAAGATATTCGGTTTTTAATTCTTCTTGAAGATGATGACGAAGGAAAATCATTACTTTAGCAAGATCCTGTAGGGACGTTTGATTTCCTTCTTTAATTGCATCAAGATGAATTTCAACATTAAGAATCCATGCTAAATAATTTTTTCCAAAAATATCAAAAGCAACGAATTCCAATTTTATAAGGTTTTCCATTTTCTATATATATAAATAATGAAATAAATATGTGTATCTTAAAAATATATTTATAGAGTCACACAGATTTTAAATAATAATCATCAATAAAATATATCAAAAACTACAAATAATATATTGAAAAACTTACTACAAAATAAGACTACTAACTTCAAAATTGGTAAAATTATCGTACTGATAATGTATTATAGAACTAAAAAAGAACTACTTACACTTTTAAAATTTTCTAAAACTTTTTTTTATATATATATTTTTGTATGAAATTTATAAGAACTGAAATATATGTTTGTAGATTTTAAAATTATTATGTAAATTATTATACAAATTATTATATAAAATTTAAAATAATAATAATAAGATCGTTTACCTAATTTAATAGTATGACAAGACAACCGTCAATTACAATCCTTTTATTTTTAATATGGTCTCCAACTAAATTGATAAAGAGTACTACGTACTTTGATAAAAGAATAGTCAAAAAGAAGAACGTCCAAAAGAAAAAGAAAAATTATTGGAGTTTTGAATCTGTGTAGGGTCAGATGCCTGACGACTTTTACTTTCGTCTTTATATTTTGTTTGCCCCAATAAAAAGAAATAATTTGGTGGACCTTCCATATCTCATAGTACAATAATACATAATAATATGTTTATTTATTTTCTTGATTTTGATATTTTATATAATTTATTATTTTATTTAATAATTAAAGAAGTAATCATTAGTGTATTATATATTTTTTATATTTTTAAAAAATATTTTAAAATGATAAAAAAAATAAAAAATAAAAAACTAAAAAATAATAAAAAACAGAATGAGTGAACATTTTGTACTAGCAATCAAGTGAAGTGGTATAGTACAAAGGGCACAATAGCAGTACCGACCAAACTTACATGCATTCACATAACATAATATATAGATAATTTATTTTATAATAAAAATAATTTTATAACTTAATATATTAAATTAAGTTATGTTAATTTATAGATTTGTTTTTATAAAATCTTTTCAGGTCTAAATCATTTTCATCTGTTCTATTATTTATATAATATATAATTCAAGTTTTTGTGATTGTCCTTTCCTTTTCTTTGTATTATTCCACTGCTAAGCTTTTAAGGAGAAGAAGATCAACCCCGGTCCGTCCTTATCCTTTTCATAATCTGACAAAACTGGAGACCCAATTTTCCAGCGGCCGGCCAGTGGCAATTTTTTCCATGTGATCTCACTCCATTCTTGACGTTGCCGCATGGAGAAGGGCATGCAATGAGGACCGCAAGAATCTGTCACGTGCATGCCATTGGCGATCGAATCCCATGACCAAAAAAAGAAGAACAGGATTCCACAAAAATCTTGAAACCCCGAAAGTCATCAGATTTGTTTCATTAGCAAACAAAATATATGGTACCTTGCAGCTTAATTGATAAGATTTTAGTAGGGAATCATGTAATGGTACTGGGCTTCATTCCACCTGAACCATGTCCGGCCATTTTGGGTGAGAAATCACATCGATCGGTTCGATCTCAGTGTGATTTAATATAGTTAGGGTTGGATTTCTTTTTATATGAGTATTTATTTTTTTATTTTTTTAAATAATTACATAACACTTGTGCACTCACAATTGCAAATATAATTTCTCTAAATCAAATCATGCAGTAACGATTTTTTTGGAAATTTATATATTTATGATCCTTTTCTTAGTAAGTTATAGGAACCATTAATTTATGTTCAAACAGTAGGCCGGCTACTAGTCATATCAACTAATGATCATTCCATGCATTAAAAACCAATTGTTTAAATCGGTTAATTAGAATCTCATAATCGTCGATCATGACGAACCAATTAGACTACGACTAATGCATGCATGGGGACGTTGACCAAACCCTAATTCTTATTTAAACAGAGACGGCAAATTTAGGGCTTCGATCGATCGTAAACAAGCACACGGGAATTAAGCGGTATTGTACGTATTGAAGTTGGATGCTGGACCATAAGGATCTGAGGAGACAAGCAGAAACCTCCATATTAGCTCCCACCCTCCTCCCCTCCCCTCCTCTCTCTCTCTCTCTCTCTCTCTCTCTCTCTTTCTCTCTCTCTAAATATCTTTATATATAGTACATAGTGCTCATGAAGTAGGATTTTGTTTTGTCTGATAATAATAACACTAATACTAGCTAGCTAGAAAAAATAAATACAATATTAATGATATATTTACGTACTCATAACCTGATTAATTAATCCACCATTTACTCCACATGCATGTGTAATACTAGTACTTATCTATATGGAAAATTGATATTTATAATTGTAGAGTACGTAAGTGTCATACAATTTTTTTATAAAAAATGAGTAGATATGTATGAAATCCATATAAAAAATTTATTTTTTTAATAATAAATCACTCTTTTTTAAAACAATTGCAAGAGTAAATGCACGTAGCATTACTCAATATCGTAACTTATATAACTCTAGTTATCTTGTACTGTTCTAAAATCTTGTATATTTTTAGGTACTTAGGTAAAAAAAATATTCAAATGCTTACCTTTCATCATATATATTCAAAATTAGTTGTGAAGGCCAGGCAGATTCATTGCAACCCTCGTGATGATATCTGATCTCCATACGTAGTTACAACGTCCATGCATTGCAAATTGCAAATATTAATGGTCCCCTCAAGCTGATCTCAAATCCGCATGAATTGTTACGATTTTTTTTATAGGCTTTATTACTTTTAAATTTTAGTAATGTATTATATATATTATAGCTGTTAATAAAGTTTTCTCACGTGACTTTCATGGTAAAATATTTGATATAATTAATTGTAGTAATGCTATATAGATATATAGGTATAGAATATAGTACTGGCTTAATTAGTATTCTTTCTTTCTTGTTTTTTTTTTGTCGGAATCTTTTTTTTTCGTGAATTTTAGTTTGACCATTCATGTTAACTGTGTGCATAAATATAGAGTCACTGTTATCTTAAGAGTGTCATGTCGATCCGCGTGTTCGTCATGACCAGATCATCGAAGTAGAAGAAGGTATGAAAAACAAAAGGAAAATGACAAAGATGTTAATGATCAAGCTGTGAATTAAACAGTACTACTGTGCGTGAGAGCTGGCAGACAGCTTTTTTGGGGCGATATATGATGATCATCGATGTACTCTCTCTCTCTCTCTCTCTCTCTCTCTCTCTATATATATATATATATATATATATACACACACACAAACACACATGACCAGCTTGTACTACACGCATGTCTTCGGTTTGATATTGCAATTCCTCCCATTTTTGTGACTAGCCTCAATAATGTTGTCTATAGATTATATTTACGTACAAAATGGTATTAATTGTGAATTTCTCTATTCTTATATTTTATTTTGATTAGATCATATAAATGGTAAGGTTTGGCTTTTTATATTTAAATTTAAAGTTTATCTTCCAAATAATTATGCCATATATGTAAGCACTTTAAGATATGTGTTCTGCACACCGGTTTTAGAATAAAATTCTTCTTCTATTATGGAAATTGATAAAAAAAAAAAAATCAAAATACACATGTTACAACCATTTTCACATGAACTTATTGGAAATCAACACGCAATTGAAGAAGCTGGAGGCTTCTGGAAGACGGCACCGTCAGTAGCAGCTGGAAGGTAGGCGCCGCCGGAAAATTCAAGAAAGTCGGCCGCCGGAGTTCTACCGTTTTTTACACGTTCACACTATTTCTTTCTCCTATAAATACATGTAAGATTGTAATGAGGAAGATAGTCGGAGGTGAGGTCCGTTGGAGAGATTAGAAGAGAGAAACCATTGTAAATAATTGGTTTATTATTTAATACAAATTCTCTTCTTTGTGTGTGTGGATGTAGGCTAAATTGGCCGAACCACGTTATATTCTGGTCTCCATATTATTTGTGAGCTTCTGCCGATCCCAACAAGTGGTATCAGAGCTGGTAGGAGGCCGGATTTGTGAATTTTCGTGAAAGGCCCATTTTTAAACTTGATCGAAATCAAGTTTGGAGGATACCATCAGATTCCTCAGGTCAAGACGAAAATTTTGGTGAAAATTTCGTCTCAAACGGACACCGGACCAAGCTACACTCTCCACACGCGCCAACTCGGCGATGGCCACGCGCCATACGCGCGCGCAGTGAAGAAGACAAGCTCCGACCCGAACCAGTTTGACCCGGTTTCCGACCCGCTACAGTACCAAACAGATAAAGAATATTCTGTCGGTATCTTCCGTCGCCGGAAGAATATTCCGTCATCGGAAAGAATATTCCGTCACCGGCAAGAATATTCTAGTGCAGGAATATTCCGGTGACTGAGAGAATATTCCAGTGACTGGAGGGAATATTCCGGTGACGGGAGGGAATATTCCTGCAGACAAAGGAATATTTCGTTTTTCTTAGTTTTCAGATTTTCGGTGCAATTTTGATCGTTTTGGAAATAGACAAGAGTCGTTTCCAAGGTTTTCCATCATTCTAGACGCAACGGTGAGCTCTATTTGTTGAGATTCAACTCCAAACATTGAGAAACGATCACTCAAATCAAAGATTAAAGCCGAACTAATGGAGGACTCGGGAGCAAGTGCGATGATCAAGCTAACATCTACAAATTACGCACTATGGAGACTTCGAATGGAAGATCTCCTGAATTGTAAAGATCTCTTTGATCCAATTGAAGAGAAAAGCGTAAAACCAGATGATGTAGCAGAAAAAGACTGGCATAAGTTGAATAAGAAAACTATTGGTCAGATCCGGCAATGGATTGACCATAGTGTTTTTCATCATGTTGCACAGGAAACGGATGCCTATCAGCTATGGAAAAAGCTGGAAAGCATGTACCAAGCAAAAACTGCTCGAAACAAGGCATTACTAATGAGACGCCTTGTCAACTTGAAACTCAAAAGCGGCATCTCAGTGGCCGCACACACCAACGAGTTTCAGAAACTTGTAAATCAACTTGCATCCGTAGATTTTAAGCTCGGAGATGAAGAGCAGTCTCTACTACTTCTCAGTTCCCTACCAGATAGCTGGGAAACGCTAGTGGTCTCACTTAGTAATTTAGCTCCAGATGGAAAGCTCGCCATGTCAATGGTGATAGATGCCTTGTTTAATGAAGAGGCTAGACGAAAGGAGATTGGAGGAGACGAGACAGATGTCTTTGTAACAGAAGGAAGGCATCAGAGAAATAGTAGAGGTAGAAGTTGAGAAAGAAACAGAAGTCAAAGCAAAGGGAGATCCCAAAGTCGCGGTAAACAGCGAAAGAAGGGAAAATGCTTTTATTGTGGTATTGAATGCCACTTTAAAAGAGAATGCCGAAAGTTTCAGAAGGAGCAAAATCAGCCAAGCAATCAGTCAAAGCACGAAGAAGGCGAAGCTGCAGTGACGCTTTCTGGAGATTGTGTACTCCTTTCTGCTGGTGAAGAATCTTGCTTGCACGTTTCAAGCGAGGAAGCCGAGTGGGTAATAGATACAGCAGCATCCTATCATGCCACTCCTTGTAAGGATTTCTTCAGTACTTACAAGGCAGGAGACTTCGGTACAGTCAAGATGGAAAATTCGAGTTTCTCAAAAATCGTGGGCATTGGAGATGTCAGGATAAAAACTAGTGTTGGCTGTACTATGGTGCTAAATGACGTTCGGCACGTACCCGATCTTTGACTCAACCTAATTTCTATAAGAACCTTGATCAACAGGGTTACGAGAGCATCTTCAGCAACAATGCTTGAAAATTGAAGAAATGAGCAATGGTCGTTGCACGGGGACATGTCTGTGGCACTTTGTACAAATCAAGTGCTAAGATATGTGCAAATAGTCTCAATGTAGCTGAAGATGATACATCACCAAACTTGTGGCATCAGAGACTTGGCCACATGGGAGAAAAATGAGTGTTTATGCTTGCAAAGAAAGCATTGATTACAGTAAACAAAGGTATTACCCTCAATCCTTGTGAATACTGTTTATTTGGTAAACAGCATAGAGTTTCATTCCAGACATCTGCTGGAAAAAGATCAGAGTTATTGAGCTTGGTACACTCTGATGTTTGTGGTCCTTTTGAAGTTGAATCACTTGGAGGTAACAAATATTTTGTTATTTTTATTGATGATGCTTCACGAAAAGTGTGGGTATATTTCCTAAAAAGGAAAGATCAAGTTTTTGAGCAATTCAAAAACTTTTATGTCATGGTAGAAAGAGAAACTGGCAAGAAGCTGAAATGCCTCCGGACAGACAATGGAGGTGAATATACTTCTTGAGAATTCAGAGAATATTGCTCCAGACATGGCATCAGACACGAGAAGAGTGTCCCCTACACCCCACAACACAATGGTGTAGCAGAACGGATGAACTTGACCATTGTGGAACGAACCAGATGCATGCTGAGTATGGCAAAGTTGCCAAAGCCATTCTGGGGTGAAGCAGTAAAAGTAGCCTGTTACTTGATCAACAGAATACCGTCAGTTCCACTGCAGTTTGAAGTCCCAGAGATGGCGTGGTCAGGCCGCAAGATTTCATACTCTCATTTAAGAGTATTTGGGTGCAAAGCATTTGCACATGTATCCAAGGAGAAAAGACAGAAACTTGATAAAAAGTCTACTCCATGTTTTTTCATCGGCTATGGAGATGAAGAGTTTGGATACAGATTATGGGATCCAAAAGCGAAGAAGGTCATCAGAAGTAGGGACGTAGTGTTCCATGAAAACCAGATATTTGGATCAGAACAAACAACTCCAAGTGCTTCAGAACCAGCTCCGAGTTCACTACCACTTCAGTCTGTTTCAAACACTGAAGATAGACAGGAAGTTTTCCCAGAAGAAGAAGAGGATATTGACAACAGAGAAACCACCACTGAGCAGGGGGAGCAGTTGCCTTCTCCATCAGAAACTGCAGAGTTTCCACAGTTGTCAGGTGATCAACCTCAGCAGGACAGATCCTCTAGAGGGCGATTGTTGATTCCGTCACGAAGATATCCGGAATCAGATTATATTCTTCTTACAGATCAGGGGAAGCCAGAAAACATCCAGGAGGCAATATCTCATCCAGATAGCAACAAATGGATGCAGGCTATGCAGGATGAGATGAACTCGTTACAGAAGAATCAGACTTATGAGCTAATGGAACTTCCAAACGATAAGAGAGCACTGAGAAACAAATGAGTGTTCAAGCTGAAAAATGATGGCAAGCAGGTGAAGCACAAAACTCGCTTGGTCGTCAAAGGATTCCAGTAGAAGAAAGGAATCGACTTTGATGAGGTATTTTCACCTGTTGTGAAGATGACTTCAATTCGAGTGGTACTCGGATTGGTGGCAAGTCTTGACTTGGAGCTTGAACAGATGGATGTGAAGACAGTATTTCTTCACGGTAACCTTGATGAGGAAATTTACATGGAGCAGCCAGAAGGCTTCCAAGTTCCTAGAAAGGAACATTTGGTCTGCAAGTTGGAAAAGAGCCTTTACGGTTTGAAGCAGGCTCCCAGACAGTGGTATAAGAAGTTTGACTCATTCATGATGAGTCATGACTACAAGAAAACTGCTGCAGATCAGTGCGTTTACATCCGGAGATTTTCAGAAGGTGACTTCGTGATGTTACTGTTCTATGTTGACGACATGCTGATTATTGGAAAAGATCCAACCTTTATCAGGAAGCTAAAGAAGGATCTCTCCAAAGTCTTTGAGATGAAAGACTTAGGACCTGCCCAGCAGATTTTGGGCATGAGGATCACTCGTGACAGGAAGAAAAAGAAGCTATGGCTGTCACAGGAAAAATATGTTGAACAAATACTACGAAGGTTCAACATGGAGAAAGCAAAGCCAGTCAGTACTCCACTGGCTAATCACTTCAAATTGAGCAAAAGCTCATGTCCCTCATCACCAGAAAAGGTTCAAGAAATGGCTACAGTACCGTACTCCTCAGCAGTAGGAAGTTTAATGTACGCTATGGTTTGTACTAGACCTGACATCGCTCACGCTGTTGGAGTTGTGAGCCGTTTTCTTTCAAATCTAGGGAAAGAACACTGGAAAGCAGTACAGTGGATTCTCAGGTACCTTAAAGGTACATCAAAGTTGTGCTTGTGCTACGGGGGAGCTAACCTAGTCTTGAATGGCTATACAGATGCTGATATGGCAGGTGATCTTGATGGTAGAAAATCTACATCAGGATATATTTACACATTTGCAGGTGGAGCTGTATCATGGCAGTCCAAACTGCAGAAATGTGTGGCTTTATCTACAACAGAAGCAGAGTACATTGCTATAGCAGAAGCAGGAAAGGAAATGTTGTGGCTAAAGCGGTTCCTCCAAGAAATGAGAGTCAGTCAAAAAGAGTACAGAATCTATTGTGATAGTCAAAGTGCTCTTGATCTGAGTAAAAACTCGATGTACCACTCCCGAACAAAGCACATCGATATTCGGTATCACTGGATACGTGAAGTAATGGAGCAACAGCTGTTGAAGCTTGTAAAGATCCATACAAAGGAGAATCCAGCGGACATGCTAACGAAGGTAGTCACATACGAAAAACTTGAGCTATGTAGAAACATAGTCAGGTTAAGTACCTTGAACTAAAATGTGCCAGGATATCCTCCATTTGGTGTTAAGGGGGAGATTGTTGGAAATCAACACGCAATTGAAGAAGCTGGAGGCTTCTAGAAGACGGCACCGTCAATAGCAGCTGGAAGGTAGGCGCCGCCGGAAAATTCAAGAAAGTCGACCGCCGGAGTTCCACCGTTTTTTACACGTTCACACTATTTCTTTCTCCTATAAATACATGTAAGATTGTAATGAGGAAGAGAGTCGGAGGTGAGGTCCGTTGGAGAGATTAGAAGAGAGAAACCATTGTAAATAATTGGTTTATTATTTAATACAAATTCTCTTCTTTGTGTGTGTGGATGTAGGCTAAATTGGCTGAACCACTTTATATTCTGGTCTCCATATTATTTGTGAGATTCCGCCGATCCCAACAGAACTATATTCTTCAGAATCGAGATTTTAGTAAAATAACAGATACCTCCATTTAATTAAAATCAAATGGCTGTTGTGAAAGCATTGATTTGCTATTTTTTGTGAATAAATGGATGAGCTCATATTTGTTTTAGTGATATATTATACGCACACCTTTTATTTTATCATGTATTCCTCTCTTTTATCGTAAACTAAACCTTAAATAAATCTTATAAATATATGAAATTATATAATATGAATAGTGTGTGGTGTAAAAGCCTTCAAATAGCATATTTACTTCTAGCTGGTTACTGATGATCAGCAAACAACAATATTGTTTGATATGTAATCTGTCAAAACAATGCTACTATTCTCACATATGAACTGATCGGACGTCCGTATGTCAGTCATATTGTTGTTATAATTTCCTTGCAGTTTGTAAGTTTTATAAAATGAAGTACTTAGGTAGCATAAGCATATATGCATGTCTGCTAGGAATCGGATGTACGTGTAGAGATATATTTAATGAACGTAATAAGATATAATAAAATATACTTCTTCTCATAAGTTAACTTAAGCTTTCAGACAAGTAACTGGTGATTTCAAAAGGTATCACAGCAAATGTATTGAGTTCAAATTCTATTCTCTATTTTCTACGTTCTACATTTCATTTAATTAAATATTTCACTTATTAAATTTTTTGATTAAAGAAAAATTTGACTTAAAAGTGAAGAAAAATATTAAGAGATAATAAATTCTCACTAATCTTCTTATAAATTTAAAATTTTAAGATAAATAATAATTTACATGACTGATCAAAGTGCAATATCGAATCCTCCAATATTACCATTTACAACTATATATATATATATATATTAATTATATATTGTACTTGTGTCCTGCCCCATAATGTTTTCGTCTTTTTTGGTCCTGATTCCTGAATAATATATATTGAGGTCCCTTGCCAGTTGCCATTTGTTGGTATTCTTATCTCTTCCATGCGCTACAGTGCCATTAGAGAGAATAAATGATAAAGCACGAAGATTAATGCATGGTTCAACTAAAGTGCACTCTGCATGAGAATTGAGAGATTCCCTGTGGACCCAGTACCATTACTTCTTTCTGTGACGGGGTGTACGTTTCTGTTTCCGTTGTTGCATGGAAAAAGCCATGCATTCACCGACAAAAAGAGGTCAATTATTAACATGTCCGGCCCACACCCTTCGTTAGAAAGGAGAAAAAACTAGAGAGAGGGAAAGAGGGATAACAAATAAATAATATTACTCAAAGGGCCATTACAGAAACGTGCTTATTTTATTTCTTAAACTCAACCTTTGCGTTAGCTTTTAGGTCGAAACTCCCAAGTAGATAGACATAATTATAGGCATAAATATTACATGGATCAGTCCTTACTGCACTGGAACAACATGAACAAGGTGAACCCGGCCAACAACGTCATAAAACGATCTGCAATACAACAAAGTGATCAGAAACTGATCGACGTCCTTCGTTTTATACCAAACCTTTCTTTATTTAGATTTTGGCTATTAAATTCTTTTGCTTTCCTGCAAGAAAATGTTGATATATGTCTTCAGGATCGATTTGTTTCAGAGAATTTAAAAGCATAATATCGGAAGTAAAATTTTGAAATGCTTATATGCAATGCAACCAGCTGAATAAATGCAATATCTGCATTCAGATCATTGACGAAGGACTAGAACTGTTGCTAGAATGGAACGCTGGATTGGGTGCTTAATTTGGAAAATTAGAAAATGTAAAGTTGCACGTATTGAGAAGCTTACCATGGTGTTATCAGAGACATTCTCTAGTAGTGGTGCGGAGGAGGGGGTGATGCATAGATGTACGGGTGTGGATGTGGCTTGGGAGCTGGAGGAGGAGGGGGAGGAGACTTGTACTTGTAAACAGGAGGAGGGGGGGGAGGTGACTTGTACTTGTAAACAGGAGGAGGGGGGGGAGGTGACTTGTACTTGTAAGGTGGAGGAGGAGGGGACTTGTAAATGTAAGGTGGAGGGGGAGGAGACTTGTACTTGTACGGTGGAGGATGGTGGGGTGGAAGCTGGGGATGGTGGGGCGGAAGTGGATGGTGAGGGGGGAGGGGATGGTGAGGCGGTAGTGGATGGTGAGGGGGGAGGCCGGGATGGTGGGGTGGAAGGGGATGGTGCGGCGGAAGCGGATGGTGAGGGGGGAGGCCGGGATGGTGGGGTGGAAAGGGATGGTGAGGGGGGAAGCCAGGATGGTGGGGTGGAAAGGGATGGTGAGGGGGGAAGCCAGGATGGTGGGGCGGAAGTGGATGGTGCGGTGGATGGGGATGTGGATGGTATGGATGGATTGGGGGTGGAGGAGACTTGTACTTGTAAATTGGAGGTGGAGGCGGAGGAGACTTGTACTTGTAAATTGGAGGTGGATGGTGAGGGTAGGGTTTGGGAGATGGAGGTGGAGGAGACTTGTACTTATAAGGTGGAGGGGGAGGAGATTTATAAACGTACGGTGGAGGGGGAGGAGACTTATAAACGTACGGTGGAGGGGGAGGAGACTTATAAACGTACGGTGGAGGGGGAGGAGACTTGTACTTGTAAGGAGGTGGATGGTGGGGGTGGGGCTTGGGAGTTGGAGGTGGAGGAGACTTGTACTTGTATGGTGGAGGGGGGGGAGACTTATACTTGTATGGTGGTGGATGGTGAGGGGGATGTGGATGTGGATGTGGATGAGGATGTGGATGGTATGGATGGATTGGGGGTGGGGGTGGAGGAGACTTGTACTTGTAAATTGGAGGTGGAGGTGGAGGAGACTTGTACTTGTAAGGTGGAGGGGGAGGAGATTTGTAAACGTAAGGTGGAGGAGGAGGAGACTTGTACTTGTAAGGAGGTGGATGGTGGGGGTGGGGTTTGGGAGTTGGAGGTGGAGGAGACTTGTACTTGTATGGTGGAGGGGGGGGAGACTTATATTTGTATGGTGGTGGATGGTGAGGGGGATGTGGATGTGGATATGGATGTGGATGTGGATGTGGATGTGGATGTGGATGATGAGGAGGGAGGGGATGGTATGGCGGAAGTGGATGGTGAGGAGGGAGGGGATGGTGCGGCGGATGGGGAGGTGGATGGTGTGGATAGATTGGAGGTGGAGGGGATGCATATGTATAATGAGCAGAAGTTGCAGATGGCAAGCTAAGAGAGACTATTGCTATTAAAGCAGCGAGAATGAGAGAGGCCATGGAAGACCCCATCTTCACTACAAAGTGGGGGTTTTAGTTGATCTGCCCCTAAGCAACCCATTGCTTGCTTTATATAGCTTTTTCTTTACCTTTAGGTAGTTCTGTTTACTTATCTCGGTAAATTCTAGCATTCATCTTTGTATGTAAACGATAAGGAAAAAAAAAATGGAAAAAGAAACAGTAGTACTATAATTTGCATGTTCATGATGAAACTTATACCAACTAACTGGCTGTCACTATAAGAAAAAAGCCTTTATGATTGATTATTTGAAATGACAACGACTCTTTATGAAGAAAACATATTACTTATTTTGATAAAAAAAAATAATTGTCTTTGTAGAAAAATTTACCTAATCACAATTAAAGAATTTTCTTTCGAATGTGTTGTTTCAACCTGATCATAAAGTGCACGTATTAATGAACTCGATGACTTTGGTGTTAGAAAATAATGCAGTTTTTGTTTTTGCAAAAATTCCTTTCACGTCAACATGCAACAATTAAACACGTAGATCGGTTATATTCATGAAGTATTAATTGAGATAACGAAGCACCCAATTAAACCTTAAATTAAACAAAAAGAAAAAAAAAACAGTGCAGAAAATCTGCTCCTTTCGCGATATGTGGCCCTTTACACGTGGCTAGCTAATCATAATCATTGTTCAAACATCGTTAATTAATTAGATATATGGTACTGGGCCAAGCTGGAAATCCATTTCACCTCAAAATAATCTTTTAGATAGAGATCAGATCATCAGGGAGATCGAGGGTACGGTAAAGAGAACATGTTTGCATTGGTAATTTTATCTCTAAGTACTGTTCTCTCCGAGCAAGGAATCAGCAGAAGCATGCCTGTGATGTTGTTCCGGCCAACATATGAAGACGCTTCATATATCTCTTTTTGTATATATATATATTCTTTATTATTTCAATTTAAAATAAAGTAAAAAAAAAAATATTTTACTCCAAACTATCAAAATCAAGAATCTGATATCTCCAACTAGCTATCAATTCCTTTTAATTTATATTTTCAATACAATCGATCCTTAAATATCACGAAATTATCCTTAAATTCTAGAATTCATCAATAACTAAAGTTCCCTTCCAAAATTTAAGGAAAGTAACAAAACTGAGAAAAAAAAATTTAATAATCATATCATGTCACAGTTAATAATGGAAATAGAAGATATTAGGGACCATCCTAAATAATGTAGGTGTGGCCCTCGTCGACTAGACTTTTAACATGCATGAGTCTCATATTTAACCTCATCATGTAGATATTTTTAGAAAAAATAATAGATGTAATTATAAAATTAGATATTTTTTAGAAAAATAATAGATGTAGTTATAAATTATAAGTAATGTATAATTATTTTAAATATATATATATAAGATTTATGTAAAAAATTTATTTTTTAAAAAAAATAATTATATATTATTTAAAACTCTATAATTATATATAATATTACTCTCTTTTTTATAATAAATGATGAGGGCCACACCCAAGGTGACACTTCAATTGTTGACCACCCACGAGGATGGACGAAATTGTTAGTTTTTGTACTCTTTGGGTGTAGTTAAAATATTTGTTATAATTATAATAATTTGATCAAATTCTCATGTCATACAGCTGATCAGTTTCAATTAATGATTTTTTTTTTTTGGGTAAGTAATTGTGGCTCATGATGAGGTTCAGCTAATCAGGAGTACTGTCTTTTTTCTTCTTCTTTTCTAGCAAACTTCACCACTTGTCGACATCATGTCAACGTGCGAGCATGCACAAAAATCGAATAGTCCCAACACGAATGATTTCTGTCTCCAGTTTTTGGAAAGCTAAAAAAAAAAAAAAAAAAGACAAGGAATTACAGAAGAATGTGCTACTAGGACGAGAAATTGAAAATCAGTTGTTGAAAACTTTGAAATGTGAATTTTTGGTAGGGTAGATAGCATGTGAAGTTGGATATGATCAGATGAGGAGGAGAGCCGATCGAGAGGGGCTCCACGCCATTGAAGAGTTTCGTTAGTTCTTGACAGGAGTCATGGCCATGGGGATTGACATGATGCATGGAAATGGCCTCTGTTCATTTTACAGAAGTCGTACATTACTGTTACAATTAAGCATCATATCCCTTTTAATGCCTTTCCCTGTTTAATGTACTGCACCACGATCAGTACTGTCAGTTTTTTTTTTTTTTTTTTATCAACGCGTGATACATATATATAAATATAATTTCTTTTGGATTTGGTCCAATAGTGCATCAAATCGTTGAGTTATGTATCTTGTGCCGGCCATGCATGATGTTTGTTTTAGACCGTCTACGAAAAAGTTAAAACCATCTCGCAAAAGTCTTGAACAATACAAATTAATTATCGATCAAACTAGAATGCATGCCCCTCGTTTATTTTTTCAGAATTTCTTATTTTATTTTATTTTATTTTATTATTATATTTTTTTTTAAAATTTTGATATAAATTAAATTAAACGCTAACAAGAGCTTCCAACGAGATTTCCCAGCAATGACTATAAAATCACCTTAAATATATATTCAATTGGTCTTTAATTAGTATATGGAAAAGACTAATATGCTGCCTCATTTTATTTTTTATTTTGACTGTTTAAGTATTTATTTTTTATTATTAGTTAAAAAAGTGACTATTAATAAATTAGTATTTTTTATTATATTTTTTGAAAATGTTAATATATTTAAGAAATTTCATAAATAAAAGCAAAATAATAAAAAAAAAAATACAAATTACACTAGAAGGCATAACAAGTGTACAAATTGAAGAAAGCATAAATATAGCATTACTTTGTAAGTCTTTTTTCTTTTAATTAATTAACATCAATTTCCCCTGGACTTTTTGGTCAAGAAAATACGTTATTGTTGGACATGATGCAAAAAAGACAACGCGACAATGATAGTACTGATATTGATAATATATATATATATATATATATATATATGACGTACATTACGATCAAATTTTGTTTTTCCATTCTTTAGTATAACGTATATACATGTACGCAAGACTTGAGATCAGTTTATCTTCAATCCGGCGCTAAGTGTAAACCAGGATTTTACACATGCGAAGGCGGAAGGACCCAAAAACCCTAGATTCTACAATATCGCATTTCGCATTATTGTTGATCACATACATCATTTTCAAAGAAGATGGGTGTGTCTACCAGTACGCGGTACGTACTAGGTGGTCTAAGCCTCTCTCTTTGATCTCTCTCAGTTTTAGCACAAGGAAATTAAGACTGATTGATCAACTTTCATATATCTTATATAATTTGTATTTTGTTCTGTTTTGTAGAAAAGACGTTTTCTCAACGTCAGAGATAACGAAGAATATATAATAGTGTTAGGCATATGCTTTTGATGGTACCAAGTTGTAAAGAATGAGAAATTGATGCATATGGGGACCAGCAGATTAATCAAGATGTTGGCAGCTACCTTTTTCTTATCTTGATAAGCTTTTCAAAAAATAAAAGAGTCTTGAGCTAGCTAGCTAGATCAGAAGCCTGCATTAATTGTGTGGTAATAATGTTACAAATTGCATGCACGAGAAAGTGAAAAAAAAAAAAAAGAAAAGAAAAACTACAGACAATTAAAAGCGAATATAAATGTATATGTATAAAACGTACCAAATTTATTTTGGTTCTTCATTATTTATGCATGGGGACGTGGTTGATCATATTCACTCAAAATTCATATACACTCAAAATTCACTCAAAATGCATTAGGATGTGGTTGATCATATACACTCAAAATTCAGAAAAATGCCAAAGCAGGGAATTAAAAGCAAGCACAGAGAAAGCTGTTTCACCCCAGTACTACTCATTTAAAGTGATGTCACTGTCAGCTTTATTGAGAGGAACAAGACCTAGCTAGACTATCAGGGAATCTATGTACGTACCTCGGGTAGACCGGATAGGCCAGTTCTTTGAATCTTTTCCATTTACCCTTCTCCCTAATAGTTATGGTCTAATTATGAGATCATTTAGCACATAGATAGATTTTTGTGTTTCCCTTAATTTGCAGCTTGCTGCATGTTCTTTTTAAGTTTTTAACCGTTAATATTACTGGCAGATTTCCTGAAAGATAAACCACGATGCTTCCCATGAGATTTGAAACTATGTACCTGAATGTGGTCATGTCTTAACTGAGTTATATATATCCAAGTTGTTTCAAACCCTAAATTCTGCAGATCACCGCACAGGTACTTTATACAGAACCATACAAATATATACATGCACACACATATTATATATGTTAATCTAAGGTCGGATCAAGTAAAGAAATCATATTGTTTGGGCGCGCAACAATTAAGAGAACCATGCATCAATTAATATTTGGTCCTACAGTCTCTTTTCTTTTTTCGGCAAAAAGAGGTGATCATATATATCTAAGAGTGATTCTCGCTCAAATTTATTTAAATTCCGCACTTTTGATGGAAGAAAACGTAGTAACAATTCATAAACACTAGGCACTTACAACTTGTCCATAAACACACACCTGCAGCATTACACTTATGCCCACCAAAATAAAATACGACTGTTGGGAATTTGGACCTCCCAAATTCACCCCCAGGATCCACCTCTATGCAGGAATATAAAGAGATATACAGAAATAATAATAACACAAGAATTTACCTGGAAACTCCCAAAGCAGGAAGAAAAACCAGCAGACCCAGAGAAGAAAATACACTATGTGAAAAATTGTTACAATCACACAATTTTTCTCCTCACCACAAATGACACTCACAAAATTTTCTCACTAAGAAAACTTTAACTTTCACCTCTTTCCCTTTTACAAGAAAAGGCTAATAGAGGATTTTACTCACAAGTTATTACTTGATAACTTGTTAGTTGGTGTGTATAACTAAGGAGGCTAGGCCTCCTTTTATAGGCCATGGATCTTGCCCCATCTCCCACTCCTTTCCCATGTGGGATTCAAGGAGCACATAAATCTAACAATCTCCACCTTGCGACTTTGACTGATCCCACAGCCATGCTCCACCTGGATGAAGATCTTCATAGCTTCCGCTATCTTTTTTTTGCCCCTATCTTTATGCTTGAAGACCAATTGAAGTCGCGCACAGCTTCAGTTTCTCAAGTGTAACGCTCTTTGTCAACATATCAGCAGGGTTCTTACTTCCACAAATTTTCTCAAGTAACAACTGTCCATCATCTACCAATGATCGTATGAAGTGATACCTGATCTGTATGTGCTTAGTCCTGGAATGAAATGCTGGGTTCTTGGCGAGGAATATTGCACTCTGATTGTCGCTGTAGAGAGTGCCCTTTTGAATATCTTTGCCCAATTCCTCCAAGAAACCCTGTAGCCAAATCATTTCCTTTGCAGCTTCTGAAACTGCAATGTACTCAGCTTCTGTCGTCGACAAAGAAACTGTCTTTTGTAGATTAGAACCCCATGAAATTGCAGTACCACCCAGGGTGTAGACAAACCCTGTGGTACTCTTTCTGCTATCAACATCTCCAGCTAAATCAGCATCAACATAGCCCTGCACCTCTAAGCCCTCTCCTGAGAAACACAAGCACGTTTCTGAGGAGCCTTTTAGGTATCTCAAAATCCACTTTACTGCTTCCCAATGTTGTCTTCCCGGGATACTCATGTATCTACTCACAACTCCCACTGCATGGGCAATATCTGGTCTAGTGCAAACCATAGCATACATAAGTGAACCAATAGCTGAAGCATAAGGAACCTTACTCATGTAGTCTTGTTCCTCTTCTGACTTTGGTGACTGATCCTTACTGAGTCTGAAGTGATTGCCTAAAGGTGTGCCAACTGGTTTGGCCTTGTCCATATTGAACCTGCTGAGTACCTTTTTCACATACTCAGCCTGAGAGAGTCTTAACGTGCCTCTGACTCTGTCCCTAACAATTCTCATGCCAAGAATTTGCTTTGCAGCTCCCAAATCCTTCATTGCAAAGTGCTCTGACATCTGCTTCTTCAGATTATTGATCTCATCAATACTAGCCCCTGCAATAAGCATGTCATCCACATATAACAACAAGATAATATAAGAATTGTCAAACTGCCTGACATAGCAGCAGTGATCTGCCTGACATCTGATGTATCCTGCACTGCACATAAAACTGTCAAACTTCTTGTACCACTGTCTAGGAGCTTGCTTCAGGCCATACAAGCTCTTCTTCAGTCTGCAAACTGAATCTTCATTTTCCTGTACTACAAACCCCTCAGGTTGGTGCATGAAGATGTCTTCTTCAAGGTCTCCATGAAGAAAAGCTGTCTTCACATCTAGTTGCTCAAGAAATAGATCTTCAGTAGTAACCATAGCCAACACTAACCTGATGGTTGTGATTTTTACCACAGGAGAAAAGATCTCAGAGTAATCAATACCCTGCTTCTGCTGAAAGCCTTTTACAACAAGTCTGGCCTTGTACCTTTTACTACCATCTTGCTCAGTCTTTACCCGGTACACCCACTTGTTGTGCAATGCCTTCTTCCCTGATGGAAGTTTTGTCAACTCCCATGTCTGATTCCCTAACAAGGAATCCATCTCATCTTTCATGGCCAGCTTCCACTTGCTAGAATGTTCATCTTGCAAGGTTTCCTGGTAGCTCTGCGGTTCTCCACCATCTGTCAACAGAATATAATTCAAAGTAGGTGAGAAACGCTGTGGGGGACGAATAGTCCTAACTGACCTGCGAACTGCAGCTGCAGGAGTAGACGGCTCTGGTTCTGATTGCGGAATAATTGGAACGGGTGCATCGGACCCATTCTCCCCGTCACTCACATCTCTACACTGCACAGTGGTCTCTGGTAGGTCATCCAAGTTCTCGAACTCGAACTCATGAGGAGCTGCTTCAGCAACTGTACTGGACTTATCCTTGTACATAATCTTCTCATTGAATATCACATTCCTGCTTCTTATAATCTTCCGACCCTGATCATCCCAGAAACGATAGCCAAATGCCTCGTCTCCATAGCCAATGAAATAACATTTCTTTGACTTAGCTTCAAGTTTACTACGAGCATCAGAATCAACAAGAACATAAGAAAGACAGCCAAAAGTTTTAAGGTGAGAAAATTTGACCTCTTTCCCACTCCAAGCCTCCTCAGGCAGTCCACAATCCAATGGAACTGATGGCCCTCTGTTTATCAAGTACACAGCAGTGCTGACTGCATCTGCCCAGAAAGTAGGTGGTAATCCAGCGTACAGCCTCATGCTTCTAGCACGCTCATTAATGGTTCTATTCATACGCTCAGCAACTCCATTTTGTTGTGGTGTTCCAGGAATGGTCTTTTCCATTCTGATACCATGAGTTGCACAGTACTCATTGAATCCTCCATCAATATATTCTCCACCATTATCAGACCTCAAGCATTTCAGCTTTAAGTCTGTCTCTGTTTCAACCAGGGCTTTCCAATTTTTGAACACATTAAATACATCAGATTTATGCTTCAAAAAATAAACCCATACCTTCCTGCTGTGATCGTCAATGAACGTGACATAGTACCGAGAACCTCCAAGAGATGCAACTGGGGAAGGTCCCCACACGTCTGTGTGCACAAGATCTAACTTTCCTGTTTTCAGTGTTCTACCACTCTTCAAGAAACTGACCTTCTTTTGTTTTCCCATAATGCAACTCTCACACGTACTGAGATCAACTGACTTTAGTTCTGGTAGCTTGCCTTTTGCCAGTAGTTCTTTCATGCCCTTCTGACTCATATGGCCAAGCCTACAATGCCACAAATCTGCTGTGCTCTCTGCAACGGTAGTAGCAATAGTATTATTCAAACCAGTAGTCATATAAAGTGTACCAGTTTTCTTACCCCGAGCCAGTACCAATGCCCCTTTAGTGACCTTCCAGGTGCTATCTGAGAACACTACTGAATAGCCACAATCATCGAGTTGCCCAACAGAGATGAGATTCTTCTTCAACTCAGGAATGTGTCTGACTTTCTGCAGGATCCACTTGTTCTTGTTAGGGAGTGCAATATCAATGTCTCCCATTCCCACCACATTCAAAGCCTCTCCATCAGCCAAGTACACCTTCCCAAAATCACCTGCAACATAGTTTTGCATTATTTCCCGATGGGAAGTTGTGTGGAAAGAAGCTCCTGAATCCAGTATCCAGTCATCAACTGGAGTATGAATTGCAAGTAATAGTGCATCTTGTACTTCTTCAGTTACCACATTAGCACTATCATTCTCCTTTTTAGGATTTCTGCAATTCCTTTTTATGTGACCAGTCTTGCCACAATTCCAGCAAGTTGCCTGCTGCCCAGGCTTTGTCTTGCTCTTGCCCCTGTTCTTTGATTTTGATCTGCCTCTGTTTGAGTTTCTGTCTTGTGATCTCCCTCGAGAATCAACATTAAGCGCTGAACTCGAACCCGAGATTTCGCCTGAATCCCTCTTGCGTACCTCCTCAGCCAAAATCAAATCACGAATATCATCATATTTTAATTTTGATTTACCAGCAGAATTACTGACAGCCATTCTCATGGCTTCCCAACTATTTGGCAGTGAGGCCAATAGTATCAATGCACGTATTTCATCATCAAACTCAATTTCAACAGATGATAATTGATTTGTGATAGTATTAAAATCATTTAGATGTTGTGCAACAGACGTACCATCTGACATTTTCAAGTTGAATAACTTTTTCATCAAATGTACTTTGTTATTTGCTGACGGCTTTTCATACATACTTGACAAAGCCGCTATGAGATCTGCAGTCGTCTTCTCCTTGATGACGTTGTGTGCAACGGATCTCGATAGGGTTAGTCGAATAACCCCCAGAACCTGTCGATCTAGCAGGTCCCAATCAGCAACTGCCATGGTCTCTGGCTTCTTCCCTAACAATGGAAGATGAAGTTTCTTCCCATATAGGTAATCCTCTATCTGCATCCTCCAGTATCCATAATCTGTGCCATCGAACTTCTCGATCCCTGATACTTTCACGTCTGCTCCAGCCATCTCCTTAGACCCGAACCTTGGCTCTTGATTCTTTTACCGTAGGAATGAATAGTACTCACTAAGTAAGTTCCCAGGAAAGATTTCTCTTTCCTAGACAGAACTTCAAGGTTCCCAGGAAAGATTGGAGGGTCACAATGGACACACTTAGAATTTCCAATCTCCTTAGACAGAACCTCCTTAGACTGTACGTATCCACACTACCATACCAAAGCTCCACCCCACAAAAGAAAGAGGACCCCAGCTCTGATACCAATTGTTGGGAATTTGGACCTCCCAAATTCACCCCCAGGATCCACCTCTATGCAGGAATATAAAGAGATATACAGAAATAATAATAACACAAGAATTTACCTGGAAACTCCCAAAGCAGGAAGAAAAACCAGCAGACCCAGAGAAGAAAATACACTATGTGAAAAATTGTTACAATCACACAATTTTTCTCCTCACCACAAATGACACTCACAAAATTTTCTCACTAAGAAAACTTTAACTTTCACCTCTTTCCCTTTTACAAGAAAAGGCTAATAGAGGATTTTACTCACAAGTTATTACTTGATAACTTGTTAGTTGGTGTGTATAACTAAGGAGGCTAGGCCTCCTTTTATAGGCCATGGATCTTGCCCCATCTCCCACTCCTTTCCCATGTGGGATTCAAGGAGCACATAAATCTAACAACGACAACCAACGAAAGAATTACTAGAATCATTATTAACAATAACGAGTATACCGAACATTTCCTTTATCAGGTCTAATTAAACCTTTAATAGAAGATGGAATCTCATAGTTAGTGAACCATAACTTGTTCAAATCTTTTGCACCCATTTTTGTTAAATCATCCACAACGGCATGAGCTTCTCTAAAAATATGATTTATAGATATATATATATATAATAAAATGAATAATTCTAAGCTGAAGCCCCTGTAGAAGGCAGCCCAGCGACACACCCAACAAAATGACAAAAACGCCCCCCCTAAGAGTCCCCCTTTCACGTTCTCCTTTCGTGACCTCTCTCTCCTTACACTCTGCACCCGAGTTCCCCCAAACTGTTGTCTTCCCCTCGTCATCTTCTGCCCCCAAACCCTAATCCTTTCCCCATCGCTAACCCATTCCCTGGGAAATGAAGCCAAGAGCCATCGCAACAAACACGGAGCCTTTCCCTTTCCCCATCGTTAACCCATTCCCTCCGAAATGAAGCCAAGAGCCATCGCAACAAACACGGAGCCTTTCCCTTTCCCCATCGTTAACCCATTCCCTCCGAAATGAAGCCAAAAGCCATCGCAACAAACACTAACTCTTTCCCTCCGACGCAACAAACCCTAACCCTTTTCCTCCAAAATCCTAACCCAAATCGCAACAAACCCTAACTCTTTTCCTCCAAAATCCTAACCCAAATCGCAACAAACCCTAACCCTTTAGCCATTGCGCAACAAACCCATGACCCTCACGGCAATGATGTCTCTTCGGTCCCGAAACTCTTAACGCCCTAGTCTCCCCAAACCCCCGAATCGTATCTACTCTCGCACTCTGTAAGTTCTCTCTCTTTCTCTTTCCCGTGTGCTTTGCGTGATTACTGGTATGACGCAGGTTAGACTTTGGATTGTGATGAATTTTGTTGGATGATTTGCTTAGTATATGGTTTCAAAATTTGAGTTTTGTGTAGATTATTAGATACTTTATTATTTTCTTAGGCCTTCGATTGTGATTGCTTGTAGTTGGATTTTGCCAAATTTTGTACAGTTGGGATTTTTAGCTAAATAATCATGTGTTTAGGGTTTAGTTGATATGGCAAATTAATTGGTATGATTTGCTTGTAGTTGAGTACTAAACGAGTACTTTTTGTTTCGAGTTTGTTTCCCTTTTATTCTCAAACAGAAGTGATTAGGTATATAAGGCATGTCCAAATTTATTAGTTAGTGCAAGAAAACAGAGCACTCTTCTTCATGTATTGACTGTAGGCTGTCTGTGAAAACATTTAGTAATGTTCATTGATTTTGACCACTATGTAACAGTAGGCTCCACTGTTTCATTTCTATAAATGATGAACCCTTATGTTTCAAATTTGTCTTTGCGTTTCAGAATTACGCATGGCATCAAGCCAATCCTCATATTTAGTTATTGATTCTGTAATGGAATCACCAACTTGCTGGTGTGGTTTAAAATCCGTTCTGAAGAGTTCCCACACTTCAAAAAATCCGGGAAGGAGATTTTTTGCATGCCCAAAATATAATATGGTAAAGTATTTGTATTTTTCTCATATTTTCAAATCGCTTAGCTGCTGGCAAGCTCTATATTATCATATTAGTTGGGAGTTTGTAATATGTGCAGGTAGATGCGAGGTGTGAATTCTTTGTATGGACGGATATACTTCAATTGTTAGAGGAAAATTTTCGTGCAAGAGAACTTAACGCTGCAAAGGTAAGAAAAGATGATTTAGAGCGTGAGTACAATCTTCGAAAAATGAAGGATGATGTGAGAGAGATAGCAAAGAAGTTGAAAAAGGAGAAGCGAAAAGTATGGTTTTTGTATTGTTTTCTGACATTTGTAGTAGTGTTAGCATGGTTTAGATAAATTTTATGTTAAAGTCCTATGTATGGTGTTAAATCACCTTGTGTTTTGGTAATGGCAAATGGTTTGATGCCATAAATATGTATATAAATTGTATGATGTTAAATGACTTGGTGTACTCTTTGACTTTAATGCAGTTTAATAGTCAAATAGACTGTGATGTGAATGCCTCACGGCAACTGAGTTGGCTACTGTTTTGTATAATCAGGATCCAGTAACATATTATTTTCCGCTACTTGGTGGGTGAGTTGAAAATTATAACCTTTTGTGTTTTACTTTAAAGTATGGGAGGTAGAATTACGCATGGCAGCATCGGATAAATATACAGGATGATGCAAATTACTTCTACAACAATGTTCACGTCCATTTTTTTTTATATATCCATATCAATAAGCAGAGCAGTTATATAACTTATATATGACTACTTTTATGTCCTAATAAGATGTAACTACACGTAAATGGCTGAATCTACGTCCAATTATTTTTTTTTTCAAATATATACATATCAATATACCCATAAACGTTTATACATTTTCCATACAGAATGATGCAAATTATGTCATAATAATGTTCACGTCCATTTTTTTTTTATATATATACATATCAATAAGCATGGCAGTTATATAACTTATTGATATGTATACTTTTATGTCCTAATAAGACGTAACTACACGTAAATGGCTGAATCTACGTCCAATTAATTTTTTTTTTCAAATATATACATATCAATATACCCATATCAATATACCCCTAATAGGACGTAACTACAAGTATTAGCATTCTCCACAAACATTTATGCATGTAAATTTTTAAATAATTGGTCGATATACCCATAACAGTTACGTCCTAGTAACGTTCACGTCCAATTAACATAAAGATTCTACACAAACGTTTATGCAAGTAAATTTTTTAATTTTCTGCACTTGTGTTTCTATAAGGACGTAACGTAATTTACAAATTATAACTATAAAGCATACACAGACGTAAATTACAAATTCGAGTTGGACCAAATTGTTCCATAACAGAAATATTTATAATGTACAGTTGAAGTTGTCTATTTAATTACAAATTCACTCATTTACTAATCTTACAATAATACTATCAAAATGTTGTAAGATTGTTCTCCTTTACATAACTGATGGTTGATCTCCTCTCCTTTACATACATATTCAACTTGCTGAAGTAATATTTGTCTACCTGGTTAATACACAAGAAGTAAATTTAGCCATCAATTCTGTCATCAATTTAGTCATCAATATTGCCAAAACACACTGTTATAAAAACTAATAGCATATACCTAAAATTAGTAACTAAATTTTGAAATGCACACTTTCATGGAGAACTGAGAATATACCTATCTCGAGGCTGTCAACCAACACCATCCAGCAACACAGAGGACATTCAAAATACAGATCGTTTTTCTGCCATATCCCTTACAAAAAGACACCATCCAGGACATTCAAAAAATGTTTCTTCCCATCACAATGGAGTTACAAGTGTAAATCAAGCCCGACACTTGTCTGTAACAATATTTAAGACAAGCCTATCAATTAAGTAATTCATTTTTGCTTTAATCGAAAAATAATGTAAGACTTTTTGTGTAGCTAACCTCATCTGTGAGTGTTGTCAATTGCGTATAGATACTGTTTTGTGTTCCAACACCAACTCCATCATCAACTTGATGGTGTTGAGATACCGAGGTGTCACCCGTTTGTGTTTCATCTACCAAAATTTTCTTTCTAATCTAAGAACATAAGGAAAAAAAACAATAAACATACATTAAAAAGTCAGGAAATGAATAATGGGTTATTTGAAAATATAAAATTATTTTCTTCCATTTGAAATGCTTTGATTGGCACTTAAAATACACTGCCTAGTAAGCATGCTTTTTATGAGTCAAATTTATGATAGTTAACATAAAGATTTTTTATTCTTTAATAAGTAACAAAAGACTTTATTTCCAAAGAAATAGTTGTAAGCACAAATACAACATACAACAGTTAACATAAAGATCTTGTTGGTAGGTAATCATGTGCAAATTACCTACCAAAACACTAATTTTTCTGCTTATTAAAGAATCGATACATAGAAAAAAAAGGCTTTAGAAAGGAAAAGATTTTTTAACTATCATAAGCAATATGATTCTACACTTCCTAAAGCATACTCAACCTAGTTAATGTTCTGTGCACATGCTGATATTATATGATATAAACACTCAAATATTGAAGTGACATCAGAATAGAAAGACGACATCAAAGTCAACAAATCCAGCCCATGCAAAGTATTCGAAACAACTGCAAAGCAAGAGAATAGTAAATTGATCCTAGTTGTGAATAATAATTACCTGCTTCTTCTTTGTTGCCACCTTCTCAACGGGTGGCACCTTTCTCTTACTTGGGGGTCTCCCTTTACTCCGGGTTACTTTGGGGCTTAATATCTTCTTAGTTTTATCCAATACATCCTTTGGGTCAGCCTTCGTTGATTGAAATGTTGAGTCATTTGTTGAACCCTCTTGTAATCTGTCAAACTCATCAATATGGAGCGTGAATGCGTAGGCCTTCTCAGAATTTGAAGCAATTTTCGCTGCTACGTTGGAACACCTTTTGATCATCATCTCGTAATTCTGTGACTCTAATGTACCCTGCGTGTTATCACAACTGCTTCTGATTAATGTATAATGCCTCTTTATGTCCTTTCTCCAGCGATCCAGGATATATCTATCTGGCAATGCATTAATCTTTTTTAGCTGACAAACTTTAAGTGCATGCCTACATAGAATTCCTCTCGTTTCAAAAAGTGCACATGTGCATTTTACCTCACACTCATCTTCATTATAGTAAATAGTGTAACAAATTGTTTTTGTGTAGTCACCAATGGATATGTCATCAAAGACATTGAATGTTAAAATGCACCCTTGTGTGTTTAACAACCAACAATTACAACACATAAGGCCCATCAACTCCCGTTGGACCTCCTTAAATTTTGCATTTGTATATGACTTTTGAAACTGCCTCTCAATGTTGAGGGGAGACACACATGGGATAGTTTGGTTGGCAGAATTAAAATCAGCCGTTGTCTCTACCTCAACTTTTTTCCTGAGAGCATTGTCAAATTGATCTACAAATTCCTTCAATGTCGTCCCAGAATGAACATATCCATCGAAAAAAGCATTCATGCTTTCAGACCGTTGTGTCGTTTGCATACCAGCCCAAAACACACTCTTCAAGTAAACTGGAACCCAGAAAGATCGTTCCTCATATAAGGCCTGAAGCCAACTATTTTCGACTAGGTCATACTTTGCAAGTAGTTGACCCCAACTCTCCTCAAATTCCGTGGTGCTCAAAGAATCATATAATGCAGATTGAATGTCAGATTTCAACCCTTCATTGAATTTCTTGTGGGATCCTAACTTCTCTGGAAGTTTGCGCATTATATGCCATAAACAATACCTATGAGGAGTTCCAGGGAAGACATGGGCAATAGCATTTTTCATTGCCCGATCTTGATCAGTTATAATTGCTTTGGGCGCCCTACCATTCATGCATTTTAACCACATTTGAAACAACCAAATAAAACTTTCAGTGGATTCGCTTGATAGCAATCCCGCACCTAATAGTATGGAATGGCCATGATGATTGACACCAACGAACGGAGCAAATGGCATATTATACCTATTTGTTAGGTACGTTGTATCGAAGGACACAACATCTCCAAAATACTCATAGGCGGCTCGACTCCTGGCATCAGCCCAAAACACAGATCGTAACCTTCCCTCATCATCCACGTCTATGTTAGAAACGAAGCCAAAATTTTGATCTCTCATTCTTTGAAAATACTCATTAAGTGCTTCGCCACCTCCTTTGCCCAACCTTAAATATCTAGCCTTATTAATGAAATTTCGACAATCTTTCTCTTGAAAATGTAGCTTCTCAAAACTCCCTGCTCTAACGACAAGCGAATAATAATTCTTGTGCATTTGTATACCGGAAATATCATTCATCTGGAGCATCCTTTGTGTGTATTCATCTAAATACCTGTGAGACCGAAACAATCTAGCCTTCTTCGGACTCACAGTCTCGTGGTTGTGAGAGAGTTCAATAGTGGTGATAACCCATTTCTCATTACTGTTCAACATGGCATTTACCTTCGCCTTACAATCTGTCTTAATTGATCCCCGTGGCTGTGACAAATTACAATTGGGCTTAGGATAGTATTTACCACCACGCGCACAACCAATGGTCACATAAAATGCCCTACCATCATCATCTTTTTGGGTCCTATGTATCTTTACACCAAAACCCGTTTGCTTGGCAAATTGTTTATAGTAGGCCACTAGTTCTTCTTCACTGTCAAACTCCATGCCCCTTTTTGGCGGTTCTACTTGTACTGCATCATCCCCAACAATAGTAGATCCCTCTAAATCTTCATTTATGTCAAGGAACATTTCTACAAATTCAGAATACAGGGATGGATTAGCATAAATTCAATACTAGCATCATTAAAAATAAAAACATATAAAACATTAATACCAGCATCATGACATACCATCGGCATCATGACAACTGCCTAAATTTCCTTCAAAACATGGACTAGTTGGTAAGGGTGATGCAATAGGTGTTTCTTGCGACAAGTCGTTCGGATTACTAGACGAAGGATATTGCATAAACGGTGACATCTACTTAATACCCAATAGTTAGTTACGAAAAATGGAATGACTTTAAACAATTCAACATATTATTTTCTAGAATTTCAATAAGCATATACCTGGTATGAATCTTCAATTGTAATAAAGTCTTCCGGATTACACGAATGAGAGTAAGGCATATCAAAATGCAAATCAAAATGAGGCTGTCATTATGCAACTTGTTAGGTTCAACATCACTTATTAGAAAATAAGACATCGACATGCATACTCACATGGTATACATTTGCATCCCCATCTGTATTTTGTCCTTCCATTAACGACTGTGAAATCGATGTCGAAGGCCCAGGTGTAATTCGATCTTCCTCCTCCCCCATCACACTAAAACAAAGAATCCGGTTCAGTTCACCCTTCTCTATCTTGTTATTATTTCAATAAGCATGTGATCTTACATGACATAGATATATTTGACTACTTTTAGCATGGTCTTTCTAGAAGTACTAGGACTGTAGCACACACATATATATAACTAATCATTCGTGTGGTTTTAGAGTGAATAGAATGAGCTGCACTATTTGTGTAACTTGTGATCTTACATAGCACACCAGTAGGTTCTATTGGTTCAAAGGTGGCTTCCAACAAGAAATGTCCAAACCATATATGTTATATACGGTACTAGTTAGCAAAACAAAGAAAAAGAAAAGCATTGTAACTTCTAACTCATTATTGTTTGTTTATGTTATCTTTTAAAAACATTTCATGATTAAATGGCCTTCATTACTCGATCTAATAGTTTAAACGTATCAGTACTCTGTTATACTACTTGTTTGTGTATGATGCAGTATAATGTACTCTGTTCTGTATTGTTTTTCATATGACACTGCACTTGTGGTTTTTCATGTGACATTGAGCATCTCTCGTCGCGAATGGAAGCTGAAGTTGACATAGTGTCGCCAGCAAATGGAAACAGGAAAAGCAAGATTTAATTTGTGTTTCTACGAAATCTTCAAACGAATATTCATCAAGGAAAACTGTAAATGTGGATGAAACAGGGGTCGACGGGTACAATTTTTTGCCGGTTTACTGAAAACTCACCTATGCCCTAACATTCAATAAACCCTAGAAAAAACTAAAAACTCACATATCTGAATTAGGGGTGTAAATGGTCCGGTCCGGTCCGGTCCGGTCCGGTCTGGGAAATTTGTGGACCGATTTCATTCGGTCCAAGAATTCTCTCACCCTGGACCGGACCGAACAGGAGTTCGGTCCATACCAGTCCGGTCCAATTCGGTCCAGGGGCGGTCCGGTCCGGTCCAGGGGTGCCCCATATAATTTAATGAGCTAAATTTAATATATAATTCTACAATAATCAAATATTTTTTTGGTCCAAATTTAATTATTATAAATTATAATATGTTAATATTATAAAAGTATATATATTATATATTAATATGTTAGTATATATTATATATTAAGTATGTTAGTAAATTATAACTAATAGTCTAATAGTCTAATAACACTTTCACATTAGTATATGTTAATAAACTATAACTAATAAGTAATAACATTATTACAATTTACATTAGTATATTATATATTTATATGTTAGTAAATAGTGATAAATTATTAATAATATATTAAATAATAATAATACACTTATTATTTATATATTAATATATAAGAGTATATATTATCTATTAATATATTAGTTAATATTAAATATTAAGTATATTAGTAAACTATAACTAATAATCTAATAGTCTAATAATATTATTACATTAGTATATGTTAATAAACTATAACTAATAAGTAATAACATTATTACAATTTACATTAGTATATTATATATTTATATGTTAGTAAATAGTAATAAATTAGTAATAATATATTAAATAATAATAATACACTTATTATTTATATGTTAATATTATAAGAGTATATATTATATATTAATATATATTAATATTAATATTAAAATTTATATATTATTATTTATATATACATATATTTTTTTTAAAAAAAATTAAAAAAAAAAAGGATTCGGTCCGGTCCGGTCCGGTCCAGGGGGATGAACTCTCTAGACCGGGACCGGACCGGAATTTTCCGGTCCATATATTTTTTGGACCGGACCGGACCGAACTCCAACCGGTCCGGTCCGGTCCCGGTCCGGGACAACCGGTCCGGTCCGGTCCGCCGGTCCGGTTCGGTCTTTTTACACCCTTAATCTGAATAAAAATGGAAAAAGTAATCATAAAGAAGGAAAAATAGCTGAAGAACCGTTACTTACCGTCGGCAACAAGGTACAATTTTTGGGCGGTTTGCTTGCGTGGCCTTGTTGGGAGGAGGCGGTGGCAGGGCAGAAGGATGTGCTTCTCGGGGTGGAGATGAAAAAACCGGCGATTTCTGTCGGTGGCCGGCGCAGGGAGGTAGGGACGACGACGTTGCCGACGGTGAAATTACGTTACGGGCGAAGCCTGGTTTTGCGGGACGAGAATAGCCCAGTTTCGAATCTTCAAAAAGTAAACGAACGTGTTGGTTTCTTTTTGATTAAAAATTAAAAAAAAAAAAAAGAAAAGCAAAACGCACTTAGGACGCGTGGGTGTGAGTGTGTGCGGTTTGTACAGTGGGCGGTTCTTAGAATGACTCTAATAAAATACACATACACACACACACACACACACACATATATATATATATATATATATATATATAAGGAGAACAGTTCTGGAGATTAGTAATTTTGCAACAAAGTAATTAAATGAAACGTAAGAAAAACTAGGGGTGATACCCGCCCAGGCGGGGGCGGGGCACCCCTACATCCGCCCCCCGCCCCCGCCTGAGCGGGGGGCGGGAATTTAATCCCGCACCCCGCCCCCGCCTACACAGGGGCGGGGTACCCCGTCCCATAGCGGGGTAGCGGGGTGGGAGCCCATCCACCCGCCCCCCGCCCCCGCCCCCGCCCCCGCCCCTATAGGGCTTTAGCCCATTTCGCAATTTTGAGTATTTTCATCCCAGATCAAATTTCCAAGCCATTTTAGCCTAAAATACCATCAAATCTTATTTAAACACACAATTATATATTAAAAAATATTCGGTATTCCATTACTAAAGTCTAAAGTCACTTAAAAAAATCACTAAAATGATAAAACTTAAAATAATGACTAAGTTATTACAAATTTACAATAATACAAATTAATTCTACAAAATTATAAATTGTGATATTAACTATTAACTATTAACATTACAATTTACAAATATTACTCTAACTTTCTAAAAATCTAAATTTTAAATTAACAAAATCATTTTACATAACATTGGTGATTTATTAATATATATAATTATACATTTATATTTATTTATATATATATTTATATTTATATATAAGGGAAGGCGGGGGCGGGGGCGGGGTAAAAGCGGGGCGGAGGGACCCCCATACCGCCCCCGCCCCCGCCTTAAGAGTAGAAAGCGGGCGGGGGGACCCCGCCCCCCGCCTGCCGGGCGGGTGACTCCGTCCCCGCACAGTGATGCGGGGCGGAATGCGGGCGGGGCAGCGGGTGCGGGTACCCGCTGCCCACCCCTAAGAAAAACGCTGTGAGACCTTTGGACCAAGGAGCTAACTCATCATTAGGGAAGATAGCTAGGGTAATGGGACAGAATCATTGTCGGTATTGGTCGATTCAAGCTAGCTAGGGTAACGTGGTCAATACGGGTCAGAAGATCTGTACTGCATGGCCTCTGTCATGAGCATAGGTCATTTAAGCATTTATCTAAAATTTCAAATGAAAGAAGGTCTTAAAAAATAATTTAAAACAAAAAATTTTTAAAAAATAAAAAAGATTAATTGAAAAAATTAATTAACTCAATAAAAAATATCAAAAAATTATTATATATATAATATTATTAATTAAAAATATTGATTAAAAAGCTAGTATAAAATCTTAAGTAATTAATAATTTATTTGACAAATAAGAAGAATTAATTTTAAATAAAGATCTAATGTAAAAATAATAATAATAATTTTAAAAAAAATTTCAATTAAAATTTAATCTTAACCTCCTAACCTATTGAGCCAGCCGTAGGCATGAGCATCGGCATCGCATATATATATATATATATATAATTACGCTCCACTGTACGTACGGCCTTCAATGATCACTACATGCACTTAGATGTACAATGTGAATCTTAAATTATACATAATTGGTTTCGGCGTGTAATATCCATTAAGCATGTAATTTTGAATAAGTTTATTATTTTCATTCATTTTAACATTTATTTTTAACATTTTCTATATTTTGATTTTAACATTTTTTTAATGATTAAAAAAATAATTATTAGCGTATTGCTATTTTTTTTAACATTTTTTAAAAATATTTAAAAATAAAAAAAATAAAAGAAAAATAAAAATTTAAAAATACACTAGCAATATATTTGGGCGGTGCCACTCAAGCGCCTTTGATTTTGCTGTATCTGTCAGATCATGATGCATGCCTCTCATTTAGGTTTACAAATGGCATTAAAACTATCTCAATTAGAAGTACTGTAGAACTTAAGTCGTACGTGCTATATTTTATAGGGACGTCGATCGGGAGTTTGTAGTTTAAACTTTAAAGGGAAGAGGGTTCTTGACGAGGAATTTACGATATGGATCCCCTAGCCAATTAAATGTATGTATTGGTCCAGATCCTTGTGGTGAGTCAAGGATGTGCTATGTACATATATACAGTCAAAATATATACCTGGATAGGTTCATTTAAACATGTAAATTAAAGATACGCATGTCTAATAGTGCCTCAGTTCAATTTTTTTAATAAAATCCTTATTTGTGACGAAAGAATATCATAATAACATGCCAAGCAATGTCGGTATTTACAAATACATCAAAACAAACAATCCCACATGCGAAAACATTGTAAAACAAGACAGAAAATAAGCGTTAAGACCAGCAATTAATACAATTGCAGCCATGAAAAACCAGTACCACATTATTAATGAATACAAACGATTAGGAATTTTTAAGGTATGGTAAACCAATCTTGTCCAGGCAAATCCAACGTCCTCTAAGACTCCGAGGCAAATTCTGAAAATGATTCCAGTTAGAAGAGACCCCCTGGAATAATTGATACGGCCAACCATGCACACAGACGGGTAATATCCTTTTTCACTATCATATAATATGAACTTATAACAAAAATTAATTAGGAGTACTATTGGAGATTTTAATAAGACGCTTCTTTAAAATCAGAAATTTGGAAAGCAGCATGCAGCAAATTAACAAATATTGTTTGTCAATTGAGCCATATATAATAAATCAAGCTAGAAATGGGGCTCGAATTCATTAAATTAAATCACCATTTTCCTTTTTCTTTAAAAATTCTTATTCAAGACTATTAGATCTGCAAATTTACTGCAAAATCAGTGAACTCTAGAACTTGTCATTCTCTATATAAATCGATCTGATATTATAAAAAAATTGTTTATTATTTATGATCATTATTTCTAGAGCACTTCTACACAACCTCCACATACCATCATTTTTTTATTTTTTCTTTAATTTTTTTTAATTTTTTTTAAAATTTGTTCTTTTTAAATTAAATTAATTTTTTATTAATTATTTATATATTAAATATTTAATTAAAAATAAAATAAAATAATGTGTGGTGTGTGGAGGTTATGTAAATAGTAAGAAGATGAATAGATTTTTTCTTATTTCCAATCAAAATGTTATTTTATTTTATTTTATTTTATCAAAATGAATATTTTATCACAAATAATTATTTTTGTTATAAATAATCAATCATAGATGTTACTTTTTCATGTAGTGTGAATTAGTTCCTGAAAAATATTGCTCAAACCTGTGATGCACTAACTTTAATGTGTAGCATCCATTTCATGAATAACTTTCAGAGAAGCACAGAAAATGAGTTGACAACTCGATTCTCCTTTTTATAAATAAAAGAAGTGTAACATTAGTTTACCAAATTAATGAGATTGAACTTTAACTTTTAAAAGGTGAAGCAATTGTTGTAGGGAATATCCTACCAAAGACGAAATAAGTAAAAGTAAAACACAATATTGAGGGGCCCCCTTCAATAAATGATGTCCATTTATTACGACTATCTCGCTAGGACTTACAGATCGCAACCCAATTATTTGCCTGAAACCAACGGCAAAGTAGAATTAGGCCTGATTTGATTTGAGAGAAAAGATTATGAGATAATTTTAGATAAAAAATGGTTAAAAAAATATTATTATTTTAAAATTTTAAAAATTAAATTATTTATTATATTTTATATAAAAATTAAAAAAATATAATAATAAAATGAAAGGTAAAGCTTTCCACATCCAAATGGTGACGTACTCAGTTGTAGATTAGCACCAATTGGCATGAATTAAGATTCACATATAAATTCCTATCCTCAATAGATCAACCGACACATTGCATAGGCTATTAAAGTCTAGGTGTGAGTCAGAAAGGGGTCCAAACTGTAGACCTTGAAAGTTGGGAGAGAGTCTCGGGACCCACTTACCAGCAGTATGGACTATAGAGTATTTTTAACCCGTTACCAACATGGCAAGAAACTTCCAAAGCACAGGCTAAAACCTTTAGCCTATACCGAACTCAGGTTTAGCCCAAGCGATTTTTGTACAAGCCAGGCCCAATCATGCTGGACAAGACGCATCACCATTAAAGCAGCAATGAAGTCAACCAATGTCATCCTTGAATTATATCCTTCGGTTTGGAGGGTATTTACTATTTATGCCGACTCCCGACGCGTTCTTTGCCGGTAGCAGCCGGTTCCAGCATCGGCAGTTGGTTTCTGGCAGTAGATGTCGGTTTTTCAGTTCTCTGTACAGCCCTATTATATTCAATCACCACATATACAAATATTTTTCAATTTCAAAATTTTAAAATTCTTCATCTAATCATTATAATTTCTTCAAAATTTCAAACAAAATACTTAAAAGAAATTCAAATTTCTTAAATTTCAAAACAAAAATAATATTAAAATATATATCAACTCAAACCATTTCAATACTATTAAAAAACTATTTTACTATTATTTACAAATCATCTTATCTCATCATTTAAAACAAATCCTGAACGATACATTATCCGGTAACGAAAAATAAATGCCAAGGTAATCTGTATTTGCTGAAATAAACAGTTCGCAAATTCTAAGCACCATATGACAAACACAACCAGGGGCGAACTTGTGTTGCCCATTGGGGGGCTACCGCCCCCCAAAATTTTTGAAAACATATCTTTCATATATAGTCTATCACAAACAGCCCCCCCAATTTTGATATTTCAGCCCCCCAACTCCAAGTCTGATATTTCACTCAGTGACTCACGTAACCACGTAACGCGGGGCTCCCAAAACTGCAATTGCAATTGTTAGTAGTTACCAATACCGACCGACATTACTAACTTACTGACTTACTAACTGGTTTACAGGCCTATGAACCAGTTACATGTAGGCTATAGTCTGTAATTCAAACCAACGGTTTACGGCATTAACCAGTTGCAGCCGTGGCCCATGAACCAGTCGCAACCATGAACTAGTTGCAGCATTGCCAGCACAGTTTAAACCAATGTTCTGAGATTTGGAGAGCAGCCCGTTACAGACGGTGTCCTTTTGTACCGTTGCTGCAACTGAAGTCAGTGCATTGGAGAGCAGCCCATTAAGGTTTAAAACTCTATTCAGCCTTCAAAACTTCGAGTTGCCGAGAACCAAACAGAGAGTTTCGCATAACCTTCAAAACTCTATACAGCCCCTGCTCTGCCTCTGCTCAACTGCTCTGCCTCTTACGTTTCTATACAGAGAGTTCTGGCTTCTGCGTGTCCTTGCGGTGTTGGCTTCTACTCTGCGTTTCGCACTTTATTTGCGTGTTGCCGTGTTGGACTTGGCTCGCACTCTATACAGCTCCTACTATAGAGAAACAGAGGCATCAAGATTCAAGACTTCAAGTGAAGCAACTAAAGCAAGCTTGCTGGCTGCTGCCTACTGGTTTGCTGTAGCCTGGAAGTGGACGCCGTTTGCAAGACTACACGTTTCGGTTTAATCTTCCAGTTCCAGAGTTGAGAGTTCCAACTTCAAACCTAGGTTCTACCGTAACACGATACCGTTTTCATTTCTCATTATTCTTTATATTTTTTTATTTCCGCTGCTGCCTGCTCTGTGCTCGCCTGCTCGTGTGTGGCTTGTGCATTATTGCATATATTATAAATTATTATTGCATTATTGCATAGGTGTATAAGTTTATAAGTTATAAGTTTATAACAGTATATTATAATATAGATTTCATTTAATATATATTGTGTCATTGTGTGTTGTGCGCATATATTATAAATTATAATATATTATATATATAGCCTTTTAATATAAATTATAACAGTATATAGATTTCATTTAATATATATTAATATATTATATATAAGTTTATAAATTTTAACAGTATATGACTCATATAGTATACTGAATTAATTCGTGCTCATATTAATATATTATATATAATTTTGTTAAAATTTTAATATTTGAGCTGTGAGCATATAAATTGATTTGTCATTTGGCATACAGCATATATTAATATATATGTATAGGCATAGCTTGAAGAAAATTAAAATTTGTATGTCTTAGAAATGATTTGATATTGTAGATTTGCATTACTCCGTATATTATTAAGCACTTCTCAAATTTATTATTGATTTATAAGTTTTTTTTTAATTTAAAAAATATGAACAAATAAAAAACAATTGATTCTTTTTTTAAAAAGAAAGACGTGGACAAGTCAAAGAGTAATATAGAATTAGATATACATTTAGAGGATTCCGTCATGATGGAACATGATGTTTCTAGAAATGGTGAGCGTCCCAGTCCCTTTAAAACTTCAAGAATGCAATCTGAAGAGACAGATGATACCTATTTGGAACGTGATGAGCGTCCCTCTAAAATTCCAAGAATACAACCTGAAGAGATGGATGATACTTGTTTGGAACGTGATCCAGGATTACGTCCACAAATATGGGAATTTCCTACTAACATACAAGATGAGATACGACGTGCCTATCTTAAAGCTGGTCCATATCAACCTAAACTTTCAGAATATCCATTTTTAGGAATAGGCAATCAACGTCGTCGATTCCAATTTTCTTGGTTTCAAAGATATTCAAACTGGTTAGAATACTCACTTTCGAAGAATGCTATATTTTGTCTTCCATGCTACGTTTTTGTTAAAAAATCAACAGGCCGTCCAGGATCAGATGCATTTACCAATAAAGGTTTTGATAGCTGGAAAAAAGTGAATGATGGAATGAATTGTCCTTTAATAGGACATGTGGGGAAAGATCCAAATTCACCACATAAAAATGCTGTAAAATGTTGTGAGGATCTAATGAATCATTCAAGACATATTGATAAGCTAGTTGAAAAACAAGCATCACAAGAGATGGAGAATAATCGATTGCGACTCAAAACTTCAATAGATAGTGTTCGATGGTTGGCATTCCAAGCATATGCATTTAGAGGTCATGATGAAAGTTCTGAATCAAAAAATCAAGGTAACTTTATTGAATTGATAAAGTTTCTGACAAATTATAATGATCAAGTTAAATGAGTTGTCTTGGAAAATGCTCCACAGAATGCCAAATATACATCACCTAAAATTCAGAAGGAAATTTTGCATATATTTGCAAATAAAGTGCGAAACGTGATTTGCGAGAGATGCCAAATTTTGTATTCTTATTGATGAAGCTCGAGATGAATCTAAAAGAGAACAAATGGCAATCATTTTGAGATTTGTTGATAAAGATGGTTTTATTAGAGAACGATTTTTTCATATTGTACATGTCAAGGATACTATGGCACTAACTCTAAAAAATGAGATATGTGCTCTTCTTTCTTGTTACAACCTTCAAGTTGAGAATATTCGAGGTCAGGGATATGATGGAGGAAGTAATATGCGTGGTGAATGGAATGGACTACAAATTTTATTTCTCAAAGATTGTCCTTATGCATATTATATACATTGTTGGGCTCATAAACTACAATTAGCCTTGGTTGCAGCCTCTAGAGAAGCCGAACATGTTCATCAATTCTTTGTCTATCTGACATCTATTATTAATATTGTTATTGGTTCTTCTAAACGTAATGATAAATTACAAGCTGCTCAAATTGTTGTAATTGAAAATTTGATTGCTTCTAATGAGATTGAGACTGGAAAAGGGATTAATCAAATTGGTACACTACAAAGAGCTGGAGATACTAGATGGGGATCACATTTTCAATCTATATGTAGCTTGATGAGGATGTTCGATGCTACTTGCACAGATATAAATACTATCTCAAATGAGGGATCAAATTATTCTCAACGTGGTGATGCTGAAGCGGCTTACATGATATTGACATCTTTTGAATTTATTTTGATATTACATATGATGAAAAAAATAATGGGAATCACTAATGCACTTTGCCAATCTTTACAATAAAATTCTCAAAATATTGTGAATGCCATGAACCTAGTTTCAACCACAAAAGTACTCATTCAAAAGTTAAGAGATGATGGGTGGGAGTCTTTGCATATTGATGTTAGATCATTTTGTGAAAAACACCAAATTGATATTCCTGATATGAATGACCAATAGACTCGAGGAAAATCTCGTCGTCAAGTTGAAAAGACAACAATTGAGCATCATTTTAAGATTGATATATTTACTTCTACAATAGACCACCAGTTGCAAGAATTGAACAATAGATTTAATGACCAAGCAATGGAACTTCTTATTCGTAGTGCTGCTTTAAACCCTAAAGGTGCATACAAATCATTTAATATTGATGACATATGCAAATTAGTTGAGAAGTTTTACCCACAAGATTTTACTGAGTAAGAAAAATTCCTTTTGAAAATTCAATTGCAGCACTATGAGCTTGATGTCTTCACGCATCCAGATTTTCAAAATATGTCTACATTATCTGAGTTATGTAGAGGACTAACAATTTCAGAAAAGTCAAAAATTTATTATTTGATTGACAGGTTAATTCGTCTAGTCTTAACTCTTCCAGTTTCTACTGCTAATACTGAACGGACATTTCCTGCAATAAAACTTGTAAAAACTAGATTGAGAACTCGAATGGAAGATGAATTTCTTGCAGATCATTTGCTAGTTTATATTGAAAAAGAAATTGCCAAAAATTTCACTTCAGAAATGATAATGGAAGAATTTTATTCTATAAAAGATCGTCGTCGAGCTTAATTTGAAGAAAAAATTTTAAGTTGATCGCCCCCCAAACATCAAATCCTGGTTCCGCCCCTGAACACAACCCCACCCTTAACACATAGCTGTTATGAATGCATGCATGTAAATGCAACACAAAAATGAATCATAAAATGTTATAGCATCATATTTAGATGTAACTCCATTCATTCACGCATCCAAACTTATGAACGCAGATGGTAATACAATTTTGAGCGTAGAAATTCAAAGAGTTCTTGACTTGTAAGTTGTAATCGAGCAATAATCACACAACATTTCATCTTGAAGACACCATGTACTGACATAATATAAAATTTTCTGTTTGTTCAATTGCATAAACCATGAATTTCTTCTCCATCTCCCACCCCATTCCTCAATACTAATCTGGTGCACCTCACGGGCTCATAATTAGTTCGGTCAGGGTTGAGCAATTTAAATTGCATTTGTCTGTACATTTTATCATGGATAAGCATGTCCTAAAGGAGGGATCGCACCGATGTCAGCTGCATTTACCTAGAAAGGACCTGAAGCCTGCTCATCTTTTACCACGAGATCCAGAGCCAGTCCTTGGACCTGGAAATCGTGAAAACTGCAGCCGCAAGTAATTAGATTCAGGATCATCATCGTCCATTTTATAACCTGTGCAATAACATACGATCAGCACGTCGCCAGTTTAGAGAAGCAGCCAAGTGGCTTGCTATATCAAGCAAGGAATTAAATCCTAAGTAAGACCGATTATTAGTTATAATTGTAGCTTTTTATAGCAATGTCACTTAAGAATTCTTTGGATCACAATTTGATAGAAAATCTACAATCCACAATCGTAACTTCTATTTATTCCTCCAACCAGAAATCATTATTAATAGATGTAATTGTGATGCCAATTACTTATCTACAGTATTGATTGGAGAATAACTCCTATCTACACGTACAAATATGCATCTTTGAATACAACAATAGTCTCTTTTTATACCTTCCATGCATAGCTATCTCAAAAGCCCATAGAAGATAAGATGCTACCATTGTATTGCTCTATTGTCTTAATTTTTTACTTTTATTGGCACTAGGTGTCTAGAACAACGTTCTGACTAATATTGGGAGTGTACAAGCCCCTTGGCAAGGAGTTTCTCGCAAGTGCAATTCGGGTAATTCAAGGAAAAATCCCTCATACCCCAAGTCCAAGGCCTTTATCACTTGAGCCAACCCCTAGGGGTGGCTTTAATGGCTTAAAAATTAATCACAATATGACAACCACTAATTCCCCCCAACACTGATAACTGTCATGACTGAAGAAAGGCAAAACCAATCACCTTGCAAGGCACTCATAGCGGTTGCTGCACAGGCTGCATTTGCAAAATCCACAAAACACAGGATAAGAGGGTCTCCCCCACGCTGCATTATGAATGGATCAGTTTAGTATGAAGAAGAAGTCACACTGCATGAACTTCCCATAACTCTATAACAGTACAAACTAAGTCTATTGAAGCAGCACAAAAGGATAAGATTATAAATCATGCCCCACTTACGTGTTTGGATTCTTTGATTACAAGTCTCACTTCTTTATATCCAACAAAAGGGCGGAAAATATCTAAAGTTCAGTTAAAAGAAATTTGAACAAAAAAGCTTTCTTAATCACGGTCAATTTAAATTTTAAATGACTTTGAAGGAGGAACAAAGATCAATATAATTTATTGGGCAGTGTCACAACAAAGGATACGAGCTACCTCCCTCTTTGTGCTGTCAGAAGGAAGCCCTTCAACATATAAAGTGTTGGAAGCATCTGGAGGCAAAGGCTGTGTTTCACGTCCAGGCCTAGTTGCATCAAGGGGAGGCTGACCACTAACGGTAACATTTCGACCATTCGTTGCTAGATCAGGACCAACAGCACCAGGACGACCCAACACAGAAGGATCGGCAATTGGGAGACCAGGCATTCCAACTCCAGAGACCCTTCCCATCCCAGCTCCACGAAGTGTACTGGCTTCTCCAGAAGTAAAAGAAGAAAGTTGCTACAAAAGCAATTATAATGAGATTTTAGCAGCCATATAGATCTATGAATGAAAAGAAAAATAAGGACAGGTTATGGAGTTATGAGGTTACCGCACTCTGGAGATAGCGATCGTAAGCTGATCCTATTGATTTTGTGTCCTTGACAGCCCGTGGACCACCATGATCATCATCCCGTACTAGATAGTTATGCATCTCATGACCTGAAGGAAGCGCAGAAGATGCAAGATCTACAAAATTCAAAAATGCTGATTAATAAAGTTCTTAAATCTAAATGCCTGTCTAACGCAAGTGCAGACATGCTGTGAACCAAAATTTGAAAACAATCCTTCGCATGCATCTTTGGATAGATGACACATAATGACACGGAACACCCTTGTCTCACATTGGCAATATGAATAATCTGCATAGAGTGGATAGGTTCACTGTCTCACAATGGCTACTTACTAGGTGAAAGTGGGTTTTATAAGTGATTCTAAGCATGTTTCAAATTGACTTGTCTTTTTGGAATTACGGCGTAGATGTGACCAGCACTTCCCCAGATGTTAAATGACAGAGAGACCAGATCAAAGAAATAGGAGCCTTTCTATTTGATTTTGGGTCTTAGAGGCATAGAAGTAGTATGAGAGATGCCCAGTCTAAAACTTGAAACAGGATCATAGCAGCTAACTTAGGTAGCACACAACCTATTGGCAAAAGACAAAAGGGTGGGTATAGTTGGGTAGGAGGTTGCTCACAGTCAAAGGAATATAATCCTTTTCTTTTTTGATGATAAAGGAAAACACCATTTACAAACTTTAGAAGCCTTTTGCTGTGAATTAGTTTGAGATTCAGAAAAAATATTATGCCCTTTAGATAGACTGTACATTTGCCATATAAAATTAAACTAGACATGGAAAATATTGTGGGCTTTATATGAGCCGGTCCTGTCTCAAGAAAACTTTGGCCAGGAATTGTGAAGATAATGTAAAATTGACAATCAAAGGAATAACCAAAAAAATATGGGGACTTAATTTTACCAACTCAATTGTTAACACATTAAAAGAACACTTTGAATGAACTTCAAACCAGCCCTTATTTAGCAGAAACTATAGATTACTTTAGTTACGTCTAAAATCCTGAAAAGCAGAGGAATTATCTAAAATTTAATATGAAGAGTTATACATCCTATAATATTTGTTTTTACACTGCAAGGTGCCCAGGACCATGTGGGATGACTTTTTCACGAGAATTGGATTGTTATGGGTCATGCCTTTTAGACTAGTGGACTTTCTTGAAAGCCGGCGAGGCCTTTGAGGCAACTCATACCAAGTGACAGTGATCCGGAGAATGGTTCCTATATGCATGTGCTGGTGCATTTGGCAGGAGAGAAATGATAGATGCTTCAAAGACCGTGAGAGAACGATGGATGAGCTTAAAGATCTATTTTTTAAAACTTTCTTATTATGGGCAGGGGTATTGTTTGAATGGGCTATATGTCCATGATATTCTACTTTCATTGTAAACTCTTTAAGTAGATTATTATACTCCATGTGTACTTGAGCTTTGCCTACTTCTATGAAAAACATTCTTGCTTACCTGTAAAAATGCATATCCTATAACATGAATTGGGTGATCAGAAGATCGCAGAGCACATCACATTTACATACATACATATATATATATATAGATACATGTTTACTTATCAATATATATATGTATGTACGTGTATATATATAGCAACTTACATTAACAAGAAAACACATAATAAAAAACAAAAATCAATTATTCACTGGTCACATAACTTCATTGATCTTTAGCAATGTGTATTCAAATTTTCAGTCTATACTTCGAGGAGTCCACTTGGAATTCTATTTATTTTGGGTTATTTAGAAAACATGAAGAGTGTAAATTAGGCTACAAAATAAAAGTTTGCCATTAAAAGCCCTCTTCCCTCTTAAGATGAGATCTCATCCATCACTTTCTTTTACTCAATCAAGAGATTACAATCTCCATCAATAATATTTTATGCCCTTGTCAAGCCATTCTGTACTAAGTGGCACAGCTAAAATCTCACCTTTCTGGTTGGGAACTAACTTTGATACCTTTTGTGATGACCCATGGAAAACCCTAAGCCATAATATGGATTAATACTCCAAAAGGAGTAATCAAAGTTACAATTAGAGCCCTATTGAGGAACTCTTACTAATCCGGGTAAGACAGGCTGTTACATAGATAATAGATATAAGGACGAAAAAGAAATGTTTAAGCTGGCGCCACAAGTTAAGGAGGCTGAAAGGGGAAAAGCATGAACGAGAACAAGATGTATAGACTATAGATGCAAAAAGGCTAGATCGTAACCAGATCACAATGCGAATAAAAAACATCAACCAAAGGCAGAAGTTAACACTAACTCCATCCTTCCTAAATATAATCCCTTAATCGAAAAGGGTTCCGTGGCCAATTCACGAAATAAGAAGGAAACAACTAATTAGTAATTACGGCTAATAGAAGAAGAAACAAAGCACAAAGATGAAACGAATATGAGGGCGAACCGTAATCAGAACGAGGTCGTTTAAGCAAGTTGGCAGAAGGAAGAAGATGATGGTGCTGCTGCTGTTGATGTTGCTGTTGCTGCCGCAGATTCCAGTATCCATCCGCCATCTCTAATTTCTAAACCCAGATTAAAAAAAAAAAAATTGAAAAGGCCTTTGGGGTTGGATTGAAGATTCCGGGGGATTGCCGAAAGCCCTAGCTGCTGCAAACTCTCTCTCTCTTTCCCCTCGGGTATGCCGTTTCTGACCTTTGTTTTTTCGGGAGGTACTCGTAAGTTGTACACTTCAGTCCCACCGCATCACGACCGTGCAACCCGAACTACGTGCCTTGATTGATTTGGTGCGGTCGGCGTCACTTCTCAGCGCAGTCGCCCGCGATTTGCGATCCTCTGCAATTCGGTATGATTGATTTGGATTAATTCGGAGTCCAGACTGGTAATTTAGATATTTAAACAATATATATTTATATATATATTTTTTAAATATTAAAACTTGTTAAATAAAATTATTTAGAGTCACATTAAGAATTGGTTTAGATTTGTAGTGGAGACAAATTTGTCTCAATTTATTTAAATTTATGATTATAATTTTTTAAGTTTTAAAAACTTATATTAATATAAGTTTTTAAAACTTTAATAAATTTTTTCATTTTTTAAATCTTAAAATAATAATAATATTAAAAAATAAATTTAATTCATCTCAAATTATTTTATTTCTTAATCTAAAGTAGAGCTAAGTGGAGTGGGACTAACACAAATTTGAATATTTGTTTATTTTATAGCTCTTTTATACCTCATATCAAATTGTTGTGATTATATCTCTACGTCACTTATAAAACTATTGGTCTCTTTAAATAATTATATATTTCAAAATCAAGAGATATGAGAGCTTTTATTTGTACGTGCACTTTTCCCCTAAAATTAATGTACATAAATCTTTTATTTATAATTTTTTTATGAGATTATTAATTAATTTTCAAAAATTAAGTTCTAATGGTGTGAAGTTAATTAACTCTTAGTGGTGGAGAAAGGAGGTTTGCTTGGATTCAGAGATAAAATGAGATGAGTTATGAATAATAATAAAATAAGTAGTTGAGATGAATTGAAATTTAAAATGAGTGGTTGAAATGAGTTGAAAGTATGAAATAAGATGAGATGAGTTGAATCCACTTTACAAAATAAACTGGGCCTAATAATTGCTTGGAACTTCTCCACCCTTGTGAATACTACATGAGTTATGAAGTACTATTACTAACAAAGCTAATACTTAGGAAATTTAGTTATTGAAACTATCACTCACTTATATTTTAACACTAGTTAACAATCAGTCAATCAAAATCTAGGGACCTAATAATTATTTGTAATTTTAGAAGGATAATATTAAATATTTTATATTTTAAATTGTATCATGTAATTTTGAGTATTTTAGTTATATTATTTTTGTAAAATAGAAAGAATCATATTCTTAATTTAAGTTATAAATGATGAGTATTGTCTATTAATACTTGCTGTTGTTTATTTTTTTAAAATTTTTTAAATAAGAACTACTCCAAGAGTTGGGGCCTATGTTACATTGACCGATAGGATAAAAGTTCGACAAAAGTATGGGAGGTTCCTTTTATATTCTAAAGAACAAGACTTGTTGAATGAATTGCTGAACAAAAAGGGAAGCATTTAACAACATAAATTTATTAGGAAAAGAAAACCACATTCACTAGATTATTGACAGCTGAACAAATTTATGATCTAGCTATTTTAGGGGTCTTAGCTACTTGGGGGCAAGGCTCAAATTGACTTGCATAGTTACATGGCACTTGAAAATGGAGTAGGACCAGGAGGGGCTGGAATCTCCACTGTGCCTTCCAACATAAGTACCACCCTTTTCATTGTAGGGCGAAATGATGGTTCTTCTTGGATGCACCAAAGTCCGACCTTAACCATTCTCTCTAGCTTATTCAGTTCCACTTGTTCATCCTTCACCAACCTATCCAATTCATGAGCTTCAAAACAATCAAAGACCCAATTTGCAAGAACCACTTCCTCCTCTGGAAGATCAACATTTACATTCCTTCTACCACATATGATCTCCAACAACACAATACCAAAACTATAGACATCTGCTTTTAAAGTTATAGGCAAGTTTCTATGCCATTCAGGTGCAACATATCCTCTTGTTCCACGCATCCCAGTGTATGTCCTGGTTTGGTTAGGCATCAACAGCTTGGCCAAACCAAAATCTGCAATTTTTGTACTCTTTTGCTCATCCATGAGTATGTTTTCAGGTTTGATGTCGCAGTGGATGATCGAATTCTCACACTCATCATGTAGATAAAGAATGCCTCGAGCTATATTCAAGGCTATTCTAGTTTTTTCCTCCCAACTTGGCTTTATTCTAGATTTGAAGAGGAAATCTGCTAAAGAACCATTGCTCATGTACTCATAGACTAAGAGTCGATTTGTTCCATCATGACAGTAGCCAAGTAACTTGACCAGATTTTTATGATGAGTTCTCCCAATTGCTTTCATCTCATTACGAAATTCTCTCTCACTTTCAGCCACCACTGTCTCTAGTCTCTTCACTGCCACGACTGTCTTGCCATTGTCTATGACACCTTTAAAAACTGTCCCGAAAGCTCCTTTACCCACTTCATTTGTGAAGCCATTAGTTGCCTTTTCCAGCTCCCCATATGTATATGACCGTAGACTGACTACTTCAATTAATCCATCATTCCCTTGGTTTTTTATCTTTTTATATTCCCAAAGACGACATTTGTATATGAGAATACCAGTGAGTGTTAGAATGCAAAGTGCAAAAGCTAAAATCACAGAACTGCCGATTAAGATGCCCATTCCCACTTGTTTCTTTCTTCCCTTACTTACTTGTGTTGTGTTAGGACTCCCAAATCTCACCTTGATTATGGTCGTAACAGAATTACCTTGTTGTCCTGTCCCGAATCTCAGCGGAAACTTTTGTTTTCTGCACTGCTGATCTTTAAATAGCGCGGCTCCACATTCGCAATCTTTCGAGCAGTTGTCTCTACATTCAATTTTGCTCAATAACAAAGTAGAATAGGGTTCGTCTTTCCATTCAACACCTTCCAAATCCTGAACATAATCAACTCTTTTTCCATTCTTGCTCGTGCAACCAACTGCGCTGGAATTTATCTTGCATCCCAAATTATGTTGTCCTCGGTCTAAAAAATCAAAACCAGGAGGGCAATTACATATAGCTTTCTGTTCCTGTACAATACAATAAGCATTTTGGCCACAGAGACCAATAGGATCACAACTACTGCTTGTAGGGGACCATTCAACAGACCAATCATGATCATCTTGATTCAAGCTATGAGAATATAACCGCAATATTCCATCAAAATCTAATGTCAAACGATATAAAGAAAAATTATGAGATGTTTTTCCTGGGTCGTATAAATTCTTGATATTGAAACCGGTCGAATTAAGTAGGAAAAGCTGACCATTACGATCAAGATTTAGAGAGACAGTATTTCCAGCGCCGAATGTGTGTGAATGCCAGTAAGCATAGTCATCAGCTTTAGGTGGAATTTCTGTCGGGTATTGCACCAGGTTCCCATCAGTTTGCATTATAAGTTGAAACTTTCCACTTGAATGATTTGTCCCAGAGCTGCCGGAGACTAGCTTTTTCCCCGCCAAGAGACGTTGGCCGGATAAAATAGTGTCCGTTGGAGCATCAAAAGTCTGCCATATGATGGTTGAATTTGAATTGAAGAGGACAAAGTTTCCAGTATCGAGCATGGAGGCAGAGGAAATGGAGTACTGAGCATCAGTTAGAGCAGTTTGTTGACCTTGTTTTGGTTCCAAGACAAGCCTGCCATTATTTGTCAGAAGCAATGTGGCATTTCTTGAAAGTGTCGAATCGTCCCGGTTAGCTGTCCATACGACTGTTTTTTGCTTAATGTTTTCCAACCAAATGCCTATGGCAAAGCCATCATCTTTCTCGTAGAAGCCAAAAGCGAACTGGCCAGAATCTGATAACCAATATCGTTTGGCATTTGGGGAGAGGGAAGAGCCAAGGCTTATGTTGGAACTTCTTTGTTGAGCAATTGTAGTAGAGAATCCAGTAATCAAAAGAAGAGAAAGAAATATGGAAACCATTATCAAATTCCTTTTTTTGAATGAATAACAACTCTATTCAATCAAAAGAGAAAGAAAAAGCTGTTTCAGCAATAGATAATGAAGCAGCTTGCTTGGCTGTGTAATGAACAAAAGGAGGAGTACAGACATAACAGATCATAAAACTTAAAACTGATCCTACTTCCAGAGCATCAAATAAAGAAACTAGCACCTAAAATAACTGTGATACCCACAAACAAGAAAAAGGTTAGGTTGCTGCAAAAGATCATGTCATCTAGGAGGGTTTTGAAGGCCTGAGTTCAAGACGAATTGACAAACAAGATTCCAGTCCAGAGAGCTAGTCATATTTTGCTTCGTCTTTTGATTCTAACCCTCTGGTTCAAAGAAACAAACCAGTCAACAAAAGAAAGTCTACAAAATTGGGCTAAAAGGAGAAGTAGAAGTCTTAGTGGAGATAAGGCTTTGAATTGAATACACCTAATAGCTAGGCTGCAAGGAAGTCTACGAAAGATCACTAATTTTTGAAGTTTAAGGCAAGGGGACCATTCATCTACATCTATGCTGGAACAAAAGGAAATTGGAATGGACCCCGAGGCCACCAGTGCCGGTGAAGCTCTTCTATTAAGAACCAAAAACTTCTATGGTTTTTTGCAGGACTTTCAATCAAAGTTTTGAATTTCGTTTTGGTGGTAGTTATGATTGAGATACTATAATAAAATATTTTAATATCGGTCTATTCTGGTGTGCCATTTCGAAATTAATTATATATTATAATAAATATTTATATATATAAACTAACAACTAATAGAATAAAAACATATATATGTATATATATTAGAAGAATTGAAAATTTATAAAATAATTGGAAGTTAAAAAAATATAAATTTGAGTTGAGATACAAAAATAAATAAATAGATAAAATATTAAAAATAATGATATTTAAAAAAAGACGTATTTAAAACTACAAAGTATATAAATATATTTTATATTCTAAAATTAATTAAATATCATCTAAATTTAAAATTTAAAAAAAAATATCATTCAAATACAAAAAAATTACAAAAATAATTTAAACCAGAATAGGGACCGGAACGGCCGGAATTTGGATTGAAACGGCCGGAATTTAATCGGAACGGGTCAGAATTTGGACCGGAACAGAATAAGGAGGTATAGTGTTCCGGTTGAGGTACTAAAACAAAATATTCAGGTCGTTCCGGCTGGAACGGAACGGAATTCAAAACTATGCTTTCAACTCCAAACAGGATCCCCAATTGTAAATCTTAGAGCATCCTCAATGAATCCTTCATTTCATTTTTTAAAATATATCACTAAAATTTATTTTTTATATTTTACATAATAATTTTTATAATATATCATACATCAATTTCTCTATGTTTTCTTTATATAATTTAAATATTATATATTTTATTATTCATTTATAATTTTTTTCTAACTATTAATGATTTCTTCATATCTTTTAACATTGACAATATGTCCTCCATATACAATATAATATAATAATTATGTCTTATTTCAAATTGATACAAATTTTTATAAATTAAACTAAAATATAAATTAATTCAAAAAATATAAAAGATATCACATACACATCTTAAATTTGTAATCTCTTTAACTCATGAAGAGAACCTCATGTACATGATCTATATATATCTGTCAAATATACTCAAGCAGTATTCAATTAGCTGGCTGCATTCTCCTCAATTCTATCTTTTGTTAAATCTTACAGGTTTTGAAGGTATGAATTGAAGACGAGATAACAAACATGATTCCAGTCCAAAGAGCTACTCATATTTTTCTTCGTCTTTCGATTCTAACCCTCTGGTTCAAAGAAACAACTCAGTCAACATAAGAAGAAATTATTGATTTTTTTTTTTTTCATTCAAACCGACTTTTATTGCAATTAAGATCCAACCCGTTTGGACTAAAAAGGAAACTAAAGACTTAGAACTCATACTCCTGATCAAAGATTTATATTAGAACATATATATTTTTAGGAAATATTTACTGCCTCTAATAAGAGCATTTCCATTGGATTTTGTAAGACGAAACTTTTTTTAAAATTTAAAAGAAAATAGCTTAAAACACCCATCTAATAGATTATGTATTTTATCACTATTATAAAGTTTGCTACAGTACCACTTCTCATTTACTTGACATTGTAGCTAGCGAAGTGTATAAGTTATTTTTATTTTTATTTTTATTTATTGGTAAGTGTAATTTTTAGTTTTCTTGTTATTACTCTTTTATTTATTAAAATTATTAGTTTTCTTTTATTTATTTTTATTTTATTTTATTTTATTTATTTTATGAAAAATGAGAAGGTTTGATTTAGTCTACATCCAATTTAGGCCAGAGTACACAATTGATTCATATTGGGCCACAACATCACCGTTGGGAGAGACATGCATGCACGTCAATTTTGCACTTCACATGGCAATTCAATTTACTTTGGTCCCATCTTCACTTGGGCCCCACTAGCTTTTTGGACTTAGCCGCACGTTTGATTTGGGCTATAAGCTTTATAATGCATACCACAATCCACAGCATATTAACTGGGCACGGCATGTGGCATTCTCTCGAGATGAAATTCGGTCTTACAACTTTACAACAAGGGCCCGCATGTGTCTCTACTTGAAAAAAATAAGGGCCGCACAATAAGGTTTTGGAAACGCACGGCGCACATCCATACATAGTGTGAATGTTCGGCGCCGCACAGTATGAGAGGAAATAGAGCAGCGTCGAGGAATTAAGTCGACTATTTTGAAATTAAGTTGACTATCTTACAAATGATCTAGATATTGATTCAGTTTCATGAACTGTCGAGTGATGACCCTAATATTCATATTGCAAGTTTCTTAAAAATTTGCGACACTTTCAAGCACAATAGCGTTACTGATGATGCTATTTGCCTCCGGTTATTTCCATTCTCTCTTCGAGACTGAGTCAAGAATTTGTTTCATTACCTATAGATTCAATTACTACTCGGGAAGATTTAGTTCAGAAGTTTCTTGCTAAATTTTTTCCACCTACCAAGACAGCGAATATGCGCAAAGAGATTTCAAATTTTGCTTAGATGGAAAGCGAATCACTTTTTGAAGTTTGGGAGCGATACAAAGATCTACTTAGGCATTGCCTCCATCATGGATTACTGAAGTGGATGCAAGTTCAAAACTTCTTTAGTAGACTTACTTCTTCTACAAGAAATCTGATAGATGCAACTTCAGGAGGAGAATTTATGGGCATAATACAAGATAATGTATATGAGCTATTAGAAGAAATGGACATAAACAACTATCAATGGTCGAGTGAAAGGGTTTTATCAAAGAAAGAAACCAGAGTACATGAGATTGAAGCGATTGTTACCTTGAGAGCACAAGTCCATAATCTTACTGAACAACTGAAGGCAAATCAATTGGCAGCAAATGCCATTCACTTGAGATAACCGATTCGTGATTTTTGTCAGGGCAACCATGCGAGTAAAGAATGTCAAATGAAACATCCGTTTTCTCAAGCCCAAACGGATCAAGCAAATTTTGTTGCAAATTACAACAGGCAGAACAATCTATAGAGTGCAACATACAATCCCGGATGGAGGAATCACCACAATTTTTCATGGATAATCATAATGTATTGAAGCCCTCACTTGTTTCGTCATCTATTGAACCACTGAAATAGAAGTCGACACTTGAACAAACAATAACACACTTGGCTAATAATACAAACCGATTCATGGAAAAGACTAAGATAAACTTTTAGAATCAAGTAGCTTCGATTCGAAATTTGGAAGTCCAAGTAGGTCAATTAGCCAATATGCTCATTGAGAGATAATAGGGTAATTTGCCTAGCACAACTGAAGTGAATCCAAAAGAACAGTGCAAAAGCTGGAAAGAGTTGGAACCTCCAACTGGAGGTAAGAAGTCAGAAGAAAAGATCTTTGAAAGTCAACCAAATTCACTACAGGATCCAGCTCCAAGAGTTTCTTTCCCTCAATGACTCAAAAAGAATAAACTTGATAAGTAATTTTCTAAATTTCTTAAGTGTTTAAAAAATTGCATATTAACATTCCTTTTGTAGATGCCCTCGAACAAATGCTTAGTTATGTGAAATTTATGAAGGACATCTTATCAAATAAGAGAAAATTGGAGAAATATGAAACAGTGTCTCTTACTGAGGAGTGTAGTGAAATTTTATAAATGTAACTTCCTCCTAAGATTAAGGATCGTAGGAGCTTCATTATCTTATGTTCAACTGGAAATTCCGTGTTTGAAAGAGCTTTATGTGACTTAGGTGCTAGCATTAATCTCACGTCTTTGTCCATTTTTAGGAAACTTGGATTAGGTGAGGCGAGACCTAGTACGGTTTCATTGTAATTAACGGAACACTCAATAAAGCACCCAAAATGAGTTATTAAAGATGTGCTAGTCAAGGTGGACAAGTTTATTTTTCCAGCTAGCTTCATTGTTTTTGACATAGAGGAAGATAGAGAAATCCCCGTCATTATTGGCAGACCATTCTTATATACTAGCCGAACACTTATTGATGTTCAAAGGAAAGAATTGCGGTTAAGAGTACAAGAGGAGGAAGTCACATTTAATGTCTTCAATACCATCAAGTATCTAGATACACATGAAAGCTATTTTAGCATCCAAGTGGCAGGTGAAAAGCGTTTGTTGCAACTTAGCGAGATGGATGAATTTCGCAATAAATATGAGAATGCAAAAATCTACAAGGAACGGATTAAGGCTTGGCAAGATAAGCACATCTCAAGAAAGAAGTTCCTACTTGAACAACAAGTTTTACTTTATAATGCACGATTTTGCCTAATTTCAGGAAATCTCAAGTTGCGACGACCAGGCATATTCATGGTCGTTAAAGTTTTTCCCTATGAAGCAGTTGAAATCACTTAAGATAAGAAGGAGATCTTCAAAATAAATGGATAACAACTGAAGCCTTATTTAAATGGTGAAATTTTTTATATTTCTGTTTATGTTTTATTTTTTTATTTATCTTATTGGATTTCATTTTGTAGGAATAAAGAGACCGAAGAAATATCTAATGGGTACACGACTGCACCTCAAGAAAAAAATATTTAGTTAAAAATCAGGGGAGCATATCTTATTCTCTCTCATTATATTCTTTAATTTTTCTTCCTTTTTCCTATTGAGGACAATTTGATATTTAAGTTTGGGAGAAGTAAATTTATTCATTTTATAAAAAAAAAAATGCTGTTTTTCGTTATGTTTGGTTTTGAAAAAAAATAAAAATAAAATTGCCTATGATAAGAATATGATTGAAATTGATTATAATTTTTAGGAAACATTCTCATTACTTAAGTCCAGTTGTTAATTCTTTACTTGATCTTGTTTAATTTGATATGAGCATTAATCATTGTGCATACCTAGAGAAATTTTATGTGAATTTTATAAATTTGGATGGTCTCTATTTACTTTAGAACTTGTTTGATTACTCTCCAAGCGAAACCTTATACAAAATATTACTTAGGAAGTGATTTAGGCATCTTTAAATCGATTGAGCCTTTTGAACTTACCTCTTTATTATCTTTATCTCTAGTCACCCATTTGATTTATTCCTAAACAGGGTTGAAGAAAAGAGAGTGATATACAAGTTTAAAAAAAAAATGTACAAAGTTTCATTTACTCTAATATTTTGAGTTACTTAGTAATTAGGGGTATTCATTACCAATGCTTACTCTTATGTCAAACTACAACTTGAAATATGAGTATGTAAAAGTACTTTAAGTGTGTGACTTGTTAAGTAACTGGGTTCTTCCATAAAAAATGCTTGCATTCATGTTAAAAGATGAGTGACCACTTGAAGTAGAAAAAAAGAACTTTGAAAGAACAATGAAAAGAGGCATTTTTAGATATTTAGAGAACTGAAAAGAGTATATGTTTTAGAAACGAGAGTGCTCTATTTGTTTGAATCTCATCATTTGTTTGTAGCACTCATCTTAGCCATACATCACAGTCTAATAAAAACCTATTGAACCTTGGTAATATTTTATTCTACATTAGTAGAGAGTGATTTGAAAAGCAAGCCTATTGAGTTTTTAGAGATCCCTTTCTTATTTACTTATTTTCATAAAACCATCCGGGAAGCTAATGAAGAAGTGAGAAAAATAAGCATGCATGAATGTGGAGAGAGATAATGTAGTGGAGTTGAGTTTTGAATTAACTTTTAAACTTAATTGATCTTGAATAATTCTTTTGAATTATAAATTTTATTCAATATTTGAGGCAATAAATTTTATGAAGCAAACCAATGTTTGTTTTAGTTTTTTTTTTCTTTGTTCGAGAGCTAGCAAAATTTAAGTTTGGGAGAAATATGATGCATTGCCCAAACAAATTTTCTCCGATTACTTAGTTTTTTTATTGTTTTGAATAATTGATTCCTCTATTTCGTATATCATTATTAACTCTTTTATATTTTAAAATATTAAGATATTGTAACTGTGAATTTATATATTTTTTTTTCTAGAAAGCAATTTTTGTTGTTTAAAAATTCATCTGATAGACTATCTTAGAAAAACCAGAGGATTTTCATTCAAGAATAAAAAATATGATACATTGACATAGCTATCAATAAAACATTGGGCTAAACATAGGAGGCCGTACTACAGAACAATAATAAATTAATTTAAATTTTGGTTTAGCTTATCAATTTAGATTAAATTAAAATAGAATATAATTATGACATTGTATATAGGGAGGTATTGCAAATATATAAAAAAAAATATAAGAATATCATTGATAATTAGAGAAAATATTTAAGATGATACATATATATATATATCACTACAAGATTTTGGACCTTTTACCACAAATGTATATGGTGGAAAAAAGTATGTGTTGAGTGAAAAATATTTTTTTTCTATCAAATTGGGTGGTGGGATGTTGGTGACATATAATCCATGGACAAAAGTAGTTTACCCACCGAAATCTTTGAGATGAAAAGCAGACTATAGTTTGATATATTCTTCTCCCTCACTTCATTCAAAACCATCTGATGAACTTTATTAAAAGCGTTTGGACGTCAACGGACATCAGATGGCAGGGTGAGTCAACAAAATTAAAAGGGGATGCTAAACTTCTACAAATTGATGACCCTTATAGACAAAGCCAAAAAAGGCCTTTACATGAACATGTAGATACATTGAAACTTTTAACTAGATGAGAGCAAACTCATAGATAATAAGGTTCAAAAGCAATTTCGCCATAGCAGAATAGCATAAAGTTTTAGAAATCCATTTAGTAATATTTGCACCAGAAAACTTATTTTCAATTGACCAGAAAGTAAGCTGCTGTAGGTAAATTTGAGGAACAACATTAATCAAGTATTTGTGATTTTTTTTTTCAGAAAAAAGGTTGAGGAAGCTTATGATTCCTACATAATTTCCACACTTGACATGTCTCCCTGCTAGCAAGACTCGAATGAATCAAAAGAAAATGTAGAAACTAGCGAAGAGTTTGTATATATATGATAAAAAGTTCACAAATTCTATATTTATTGTCACAAAAGTGTGGCAAATCCGATCCAGATATACCTTGATAACAACATATTTGATGGCTTCGCGTCGGTAGACTGCATGCTTCTTGTAAATCTGAGTGTGTCGAACCTGCAGAGAGGAAGAAATCTTAGGCAAGAAGAAAAAGAATAAATTAGGAGAAGTTGTTAAGATCACTTGCAGAAGAAGTCGAAATCGCATCCTAAACACGAAATTGCAGTGTAGTGGAGTTGGGGACTTTGGGGGCGCCTCGGGAACTCAAAAATGCAGCAGAGAGGTTAGAGACTCAGCTTCAGGAACTCAAAATCCCAACAAACAAGGTTGGGGCTTTGAGGGTAGAGGGGGTGATTGGAGGGAGCCGACGAGGGGCTGTTAGTGTCATCGATGATGAGTGACGATGGCTTGAGTGCAGGTTGCGACAGTGACATGGAGAAGCTCAGAGGCAAGGAGACACATCTCGGGGAAAGAGGAGAGGGAGAGAGAGGGATCGTGGGGGGTTGGGTTCATAGAGTGGTGGTCGTCGATGAGGTGGTGGTGGCGCATTGTTGTACTCAATGGCCAGCAGTTGGACTGTGGTCTAGGATTTAGAGGGAACACGAGAGGGTGTAAAGGGAGGAAGATGAAGGTTTGAAATTTAGGAATTCAGCACATCAGAAGTATCGAGGGATTGGGAAGTTTGATTTCGTGCTTTTATATAAGAAGTTTTTACAGCAAAACGTAGTCATGAAAATTAGGAAAAGAGGTTGATGCAAAAAATAAAAAGCCAACGAAATAGAGTTTTGTTAATTAACTACTTTTTGCGGCAACTAAAACTCATGGCAAAAGAAGTTTAACTCGTGAAAAAAGCTTTTTCTTGGGAACCTCATAATGTTGGTCCCTTTTGCATTCTTGGAAATTAACCTTGAGGCATTTTCTCGCAACAAATGATTTTTTCTCATCACTTTTTATCTACCACAAAAAGTTCATGGCAACAACTAGGTTTATACTAGGGGTGACATTATATGACACGACACGTTAACACGAAACGAACACGACACGATAAAAGCGGGTTAGTGTTTAGCCTTAACGGGTTTCGGGTCAAATCGTGTCAACCCGTTAATACATGATTTGATAACGGGTCATAACCCGTTATGACCCGTTAAGACACGTTAAGAGATTTTAATTTACTTTTATACCCTTGAGCTAAACTTTAAAAAATCCTAATTTAAAATTAGATTTATACTCTTAGACACTTAGCTATCCCATTTAAGTACTTATTAAAAAATCATTAACGAGTTAATTCATTATTATTTAATATGTTTGAGTTATAATTTTAATATTTTATAATGTGTGGATCATATTTATGTGTTTATCAAGGATAATTCTTTTTGCAGTCCATATTTGATTGACTGTATTGCAGTCCACATAGAAACGCTCCATCTTTATAACTAAATGAAATGAATTTTTAAAATTTTTAAAATTTCTTATTTGTAAATAAGGGTGTTTTAATCAATTTTATTCTAAAATAGAGATTTTTTTATTTGTTTATTGCTTGTACTGCAAAGGAGTCCAATTTTTTGGACTGTATATAGCATTGCCCGTTTATCATATTTTATAGTGTACTACTTATTGAATTATAATTTTAATATTGTAATTTATAATTAATTTTTTATATTTTATAGCTATTGTTTAAGCTTTAATATTTGTATAAAATCAATTAGGTTAAATTCAAACGTGTCACTAACGGGTTTGTGGGTTGAAACGTGTCAAATTGTTTTGTATCGTGTCGTGTCACAGCGCGTCATATAGTGTCAAAGGTCTTAACGGGTCGTGTTGTATCAACCCGTTATCTTAACGGATCGTGTTAGGGTTGAAGTTTTTGACACAAAACCCTTAAGGGGTCGTGTTCGTGTTGACCCTTTAAGCATTATGTACACGTTCTGACACAACATAAACACGATCTGTTAACACGTTTTGACACCCCTAGTTTATACCCACAAGAACTTTTAGCGTCGACAAGCGACCTTTTGCCACGAACATATTTCGCGGAAAAAGAATTGTTGGCAAAAGTCTCACTTTCTTGTAGTGTGAATAAAAAATGTTAAAACATATCATATTTAAATGATATAAAGAAAAAAAAATAGATAAGTTGATATATGATATATGACGTATTGTAAAAGTAAATATGTAAAATAGAAAAAATGAGTTTTAGTAACGTGTTTTAAAGAATAGGATACATAAGTCATTAAGAATGCTCTTATCACTCCATTTGTAAATTTCCTTCCAAACCAACAATTCTGACAATCACTATTGAAATTAATCAAAAAAATTCAAAGTACCCCTTTTTTCCTTTATCCCAAATTAATTATAAAGACTTTGAAAAAGACAATATATAAAAGTTTCCAAAAATTATCCCAAAGAAAAATTAACATTTTTTAATCTGTTATCTATATAATTTTTAAAATATAATTTTATTGACTCTGTAGATTAGCCACCTTGGTATTCTCCTTGTTGATGCATTTTTGACATGGCCAGAGCCCCAACAATGCGATTGAAAGACCCACGATGGTAGCATGGACGTTGATACGGTGCTCGGACATTCAAATAAATAAAGAGCAGAAAATATAAATGAGGAAGACAAATATATTTACGTAATTTGACAAAAACTTAGCTCCACAAGCTGTTTGGAGGCAAATCCACTACACATGATAATGTTTACAGTTTCTCATGAACTCACGTAACTCTAAGTACAGTGGAGGTTAAGGAACACCATTTTTCCTTTCAAGATGATAAAAAAGTCAATATTGCGTAGAGGATGAAGATGATAAAGCTGCCCTTAAAAGATAATGACTGTGTAGAGAAATCCTATTTTTTTACTAAGCCACTTGAAAATGGTTTACATCTTTTCAATTTTATGTCATTTCCAACTTTCTTCATTCACAACTTTCTATACTTTAAAGTAGGGCTGTAAATTAACCAGTCCATAAGATTGCTCATTCGATACTCACTCGACTAAACTCAAACCAAACTCAACTCGTGAAAAAAAAAAACTTGATCGTGAAAGCAGGAACCTGCTCAATTAGTAAATAACCCACACTAGATTAAACTTGATTAAACTTGATTAAGGCTTTTTAAAGTTCACTCGTTCATACTCGACTTGGCTCATTAGCTTGAATCGATTAGAGCTCATCCATATAATTAATTTCTATATATTAGTATTTTTACACACACATGCACACACAAACATACATATATATATATGCTTCTATACATAATAAATTTAATAACATAAGCATATTTATTTGGATAATTAAATATTGAGTACATCTCAAATATATATATTTTTGGTAAAGAGTTAGGGCCCCATGTCCAAAAATGGCTCCTCTCAAGTTTAATGAGAACTCTCGTTAATGGCGGAGGAATACCGGTAACAAGCATGACACAAGGGTTTACAAGCAATAGGCAAATAAACCACCCTCGTATCATAGAAAACTTTAATGAATAATTGAAAGCGAAAAACTTTAATGAATAAATGAAAGCCAAAACTCGACTCAATCTAACTCAGTTTAAACTCGTTTAAAAATACAAACAAAGATCAATAAATAACTTGACTCGGTTCGAGCTCATGTTTGATCAGCTTGAATTCGGTTCGGCTCGATAAGCTCTCAACTCAAGCTTGAGTTCAAATTTAAGTTATTTGAGTCCAGCTCGACTCGATAAGCTAAAAGTTCAAGTCGGCTCGGATCAATTACATTCCTACTTTAAAGTTTAACCTCATTTAACTTCTATATATATTTTTCCTTCTTTCTTTATTTTCCTAATGGCCTGGCCTCGATCATTTTGCCTTAGCACTTCTAAGTACGACACCAGCATTTCTACTCAATGATTGTGATGATTTACTAATTACCAATCTCTTGCACTAGTCTTATTAAGACTGATGCCAAGAAAATGCAGAGTATCGAAAGTATTACTCAAAGTTAAATAACTAGTTGAATTAATATATTAGCGTACATGAAAAATTCATGATCGATAGCAACAAAGAAAAAGTGTTGAGCCTTCTCTTTCTTGCAAAAAAACCAACCATCGCGAAAAAACCTCCCCATCGCATCTTTCATCTAAGAGTGGCGTGGAGCTTTGGCTCCGTCCTCCCTCGTTTCTCTTTCATTCTTTTTTTTTTCCTCCTCCTCCTCCTCCCAGCCACCTCCGTTGTACAATGTCTTAGATGGTGGTTTTTGCGTTTGCTTTGTTTGCTAGGTCTTTTGCAGTTTGGAGCTATTTGGAGCCCTTAGTCCACCATGCACGTCTCGGTCGTTCTCCCAAACCACCGATCTATCGGTCGATCGGTGTTTTTGTTGAACGGAACAGCGCGTGTACCAAACATGCAGGTTCTAGAAATGCGTGAGATCTACGCGCCCCCGCTCTCTAGAGGTTCTTCTTCCGCCGATCATGGCTTCCTTGGAACCAGGGTCTTCGAACTGCTCAAACTCATGGGCTGCTCACTCTTAGCATGGCGCGTAGCTTTCATGCGCAAAATGGTTGTTTTGGTTTGTTTTTATGTTTTTATGTGTATTGTAATTTCCCTTTGTTTAGAAAATTTAAAACAATATAAATTGTCTCTCGGACTTTTATGTGTATTGTAATTTCCTTTTGTCAGTTGAATTATAGTACGGCTTCCTTGGACTTTTGTTAGTTGAGGCTTGAGTTCTCTGTCTTTTGGCTGAGAATGGTTTCTCAGAAGAGTTGTCTGCAGAGATTTGGAGAAATTTAGACAAAACTAGTCATAAAGTTATTTGTGTCCTGGGTAGTGCCCCAATCGATTTTAATTGGCTTGTATTGGTCACAGTTGTAAACTTCAATTTCCTGGTTGAATTAAGTAACCCTATTTCTCAAAAAGGAAAAAAATATATATATCAGCATGCATGGCGAAAAGAACGAAATTTAAATCAATGTTTTGAATACCGTACCAATGGACATATTGATCAAGGCACTGAAACAAAGTATTTCGATATCGGTATCGTTTCATGTATTGTTTCGAAATAATCTATATACAAATAAATTATATATATAAATTATATTTTAAAATAATAGTGAATATATGAATAAACTATACACATATATATATATATGTAAATAGTCTAGTGTGAATTGGGATAAAAGAAATAGTAAAAAATAATAAAAAAAAAGGGATAAAAGGTGGCCAAAATTTGATATAGCTGAAATATTGGTTGGTACAGCTAAAATATCGGTCGATATGACCGAAATATCTGCTAATATAAAAAAGTAATTTTTTTGTACTAGACAACTGGCTAGTATGATATATTTTGGCCATACCGACTAATAAACAATACGAAATTAAAAACTATAATTCAAATAACTAACTGAACTAATATTGTAAGCGGCCTGCACTAGAAATAGAACTGAATCAAGGCTATATGGACTATCTCTAATAATTCTTCTGATCTTTTACCATTTGTTCTTCTTTACAATGCAATCAATCGCGAGAGCAAATTTTTTGTAAAAGATCAGAAGAAATGGGCCAGATATTATTGTTGATATGCATTTAACAGGTACGCCGGGTTTATATTATTGTATTTTAATGAAATACTTTAATTCGCTACGAACTCAGATTAAGTCAAATCAATCATATATTTTTAATCATTCAAATAATTTGATTTTTGCTAATGTTTTATCGTTCTTCATTTAATTTTACTTAAATAATCATTTATTGTAGTCCTTTCAATTTCCACATCTAAAAAGATAATTGACTTTACAATCACACAAAATTTATGGTTTTTTTCCTATAATGGAGGATAATTTTAACTTGCTAACGTTGGGGTTTGTACTTTTTCAATTCTTTAACAAACAAGATATGTTGTGATTTTTTAATAGTTTGGGAATAATTTTCGTGATGATATATATAGTTCGAGGGGTGATATGGGTAGAAATTTAGGCGGTAGCTAGGATGAGGGATTTAACATTATATTTACATGTTTTCAATATATACGTTATACATATGTACACTGTATGTGGTAGGGTGCACACCAAATGTGCACACTAAATGTGTACTGCAATGTAAATGACTTTTTTCTATTTTAAGCATTTTTTTAACATCCTTTCATTGAAAAAATAATAATAATAATTTCACTTATAGTCATTTTTTTAATCATTAAGAATATATATATATATATATATATATATATATATATATATATGAGTGACCATTTGGTAGACATATTTGGGACTCATACTATCATTTTCTATACGTACGTATAACTTAATATAATTCTAAGGGGTGCACACCAAATGGTGTACTCATAGAAAATATCAAGAGAATTTTTTGACTAAGCTAAAAAGGTTGTGTCACTTACCAATGGTTGTACCTCTTGCCAACAAGTGTCTCATGCAATGTTTTGAATACCGTACTGGTCAAGATATTGGAACGAAATATTTTGATATCGATATCGTTTTTTATACCATTTCAGAATAGTCTATACATAAAAAAATTATATATAAATACATATATAAATTATATAAATAATAATAGTCAATATATGAATAAATTATATATATAAATATAAATAAATAAATATATATATATAAATAATCTAGTCTAAATTAGGATAAAAAAATAGCAAGGAAAAAAAATAAAATCTCGAAATTCGGTACAGGCCGGTACACATAGCCAGTATGACTGAAATACCGTCGGTACGGCAAGTATAACCAAAATTTGGACTGGTATGAAACAAACCTAATTTCTGTACCGACCACGGTTCTGATATGGTACGTACTAGTTAGTATAGTACGAAATTTAAAACTATGGTCTCACAGTATATAAATAGGTATAATTTGGTCACAATTAACACATTTGAATACCCATTTGTGAGTTTGTCTATCATCAATTTGCGAGACAAATAAATGCACGAGAATGTCACCATATTGTCAAATTATCTTTCTTTTTTGTTTGATAGAATTCTATACTTGAGAAAAATAGTATTAGGACTTGACTTCGTATTAAAAAGCGAACATAAATTAGGAAGTGAATGATGAGAGCATACACGATAGAATTTACAACGTTGATAAACATGGAAGGCGGCACTAGTTTGGTAGCAACAACAACTTGAAATTTGATGGGCACTCAATTACAAATCGGGTTTTATGGGGAAAAACTGAGAAATAAGTCACTCTTATGTGTAATGAAAAACTAATGCTAGAATGAACATTGTGCTCATGGAGGCTCGGGTATCCCTATAGTTCCTTCCAACATCTGAACCACCTTCTTAATTGAAGGGCGAGCAGCTGGGTCTTCTTCTATGCACCACAACCCAATTCTGATCATCCGCTCCAAGCTTTGCTGATCAACTTCTTCAGGCACCAACTTTCTCACTTCATTAGTCTTGAAACAGTCGTAAACCCAGTTAACAAGAATAGCATCTTCTTCAGAAGCATTGTTATCAATGTTCTTGCGACAACAAATAATGACCAAGAACACAACTCCAAAACTGTACACATCTGCTTTTACTGTGATGGGCAAGTTCTTGTGCCACTCAGGAGCAACATACCCTCTTGTTCCTCTTATACCGGTTAGAGTCCTGGAATGGTCTGGCATCAATAGTTTTGCCAATCCAAAATCTGCAATTTTTGCACACCCATGCTCGTCTATTAATATGTTGTTGGGATTGAGGTCACAATGAATGATGTGGGTCTCGCATTCCTCATGTAAGTAGAGGATCCCTCTAGCAATATCCAAAGAGATTTTAATTCTTTCTTCCCAGTTTGGCTTTATTTGGGAATTGAAAATGTATTTAGAAAGTGTTCCATTGCTCATATACTCATAAACCAAAAGCCTATTGGAATCATCATGGCAGTAACCTAGTAGTCGGACTAGGTTTTTATGGTAGGTTCTTCCAATAGACCTCATCTCGTTCCTAAATTCAACGTCTCCCTCACCCACAACTTTTTCAAGTCTTTTTACAGCAATTTTCTTCTGCCCATTTGACAAGGCTCCTTTGAAAACTGTCCCAAAGGAGCCCCTACCCAGTTGTTCGACAAACCCATTCGTTGCAACTTCGAGTTGATTGTAAGTAAATGCTCGTAAAGAGACATCCTCAACCAATCCTTCATTAACTTCGCAAGGAACCTTTTTGTATGACCAGAGACGGTATCTCAAGATCAGAAAAGCAGAAAAAGCTAGCACAATTAATGCAAAAACTAAAATCACAGAACTGCCGATTAAGATGCCCATTCCGGCCAATTGTTTCTTTCTTCCCTTACTTACTTGTGTTGTGTTAGGACTCCCAAATCTCACCTTGATTATGGTCGTAACAGAATTACCTTGTTGTCCTGTCCCGAATCTCAGCGGAAACTTTTGTTTTCTGCACTGCTGATCTTTAAATAGCGCGGCTCCACATTCGCAATCTTTCGAGCAGTTGTCTCTACATTCAATTTTGCTCAATAACAAAGTAGAATAGGGTTCGTCTTTCCATTCAACACCTTCCAAATCCTGAACATAATCAACTCTTTTTTCATTCTTGCTCGTGCAACCAACTGTGCTGGAATTTATCTTGCATCCCAAATTATGTTGTCCTCGGTCTAAGAAATCAAAACCAGGAGGGCATTTACATATAGCTTTCTGTTCCTGTACAATACAATAAGCATTTTGGCCACATAGACCAATAGGATCACAACTACTGCTTGTAGGGGACCATTCAAAAGACCAATCATCATCATCTTGATTCAAGCTATGAGAATATAACCGCAATATTCCATCAAAATCTAATGTCAAACGATATAAAGAAAAATTATGAGATGTTTTTCCTGGGTCGTATAAATTCTTGATATTGAAACCGGTCGAATTAAGTAGGAAAAGCTGACCATTACGATCAAGATTTAGAGAGACATTATTTCCAGCGTCGAATGTGTGTGAATGCCAGTAAGCATAGCCATCAGCTTTAGGTGGAATTTCTGTCGGGTATTGCACCAGGTTCCCATCAGTTTGCATTATAAGTTGAAACTTTCCACTTGAATGATTTGTCTCAGAGCTGCCGGAGACTAGCTTTTTCCCCGCCAAGAGACGTTGGCCGGATAAAATAGTGTCTGTTGGAGCATCAAAAGTCTGCCATATGATGGTTGAAGTTGAATTGAAGAGGACAAAGTTTCCAGTATCGAGCATGGAGGCAGAGGAAGCGGAGTACTGAGCATCAGTTAGAGCAGTTTGTTGACCTTGTTTTGGTTCCAAGACAAGCCTGCCATTATTTGTCAGAAGCAATGTGGCATTTCTTGAAAGTGTCGAATCGTCCCGGTTAGCTGTCCATACGACTGTTTTTTGCTTAATGTTTTCCAACCAAATGCCTATGGCAAAGCCATCATCTTTCTCGTAGAAGCCAAAAGCGAACTGGCCAGAATCTGATAACCAATATCGTTTGGCATTTGGAGAGAGGGAAGAGCCAAGGCTTATGTTGGAACTTCTTTGTTGAGCAATTGTAGTAGAGAATCCAGTAATCAAAAGAAGAGAAAGAAATATGAAAACCATTATCAAATTCCTTTTTTTGAATGAATGACAACTCTATTCAATCAAAAGAGAGACAACAGTAGATCAATATGAAGCAGTTGGCTGTGGAATGAACAAAAGGAAGAGTACAGATAGAACAGATTATAAAACTTAAACTGATCCTACTTCCAGAGCATCAAATAAAGAAACTAGCACCTGAAATAACTGTGATACGCACAAACAAGAAAAAGGCTAGGTTGCTGCAAAAGATTTTGTCATCTAGGAAGGTTTCGAAGGCCTGAGTTTAAGACGAATTGCAAAAGATTTTGCCTCGTCTTTTGATTCTAACCCTTGGTTCAAAGAAACAACTCAGTCAACATAAGAAGAAATTGATTTTCCTTATGATTCAGACCGACTTTTAATGCAATTAAGATCCAACGTCCCGTTTGGACTAAAAGGAAAACTAAAAGCTTCTACTTTTGTTGATCTCTTAGTGGAGATAAGACTTTGAATTGCATACACTTAATTTTCATCTACTAAAGAACAAAGGGAAATTGGAAATTGGAAATTGGAAGGGACCCCGAGACCACGGCCAGTAGCGCTGGTCGAGGTCTTCTATTAAGATTTAAGAGCCATAACTCTCATGGTCTTTTGCAAGACTTTCCAACTCTAAATAGGATCTGCAATTTCAGACCTTACAATTCTTAAGACTTTGAACTCAGACTCCAGATCAAAGAATTTTCAACTCTCATATTATCACTCCATTTGCAATTTTCCTTTCAAACCATCAATTCTGACAATCAGTAGTACCCGGCCTGAAATTAGCAAAAAATTTCAATGTACTCCTTTTTTCAGTCCCAAATTAACTATGAAGACTTTAAAAAAGAAAATATAAATGTTGACAAAAATTATCCAAAGAAGAAAGAGTAATACTTGGGAGTAGACGTACTCCCTTCACATAAATAGTATTTGTGTACTGTTTACGATACTATTTATGTGAAAGAGAGTATACTGAATGCGACTACTTCTTCTATTTCTCAACAAAAAAATATAATTTTTTAATTTACTATCTATAATTTTTGAAAATTTATTGACTCACTCGTAGATCAGCCACCTCGGTTTTCGAGCCTGTTGATGCTATTTTTCGATATGGCTAGAGCTTGACAATGCGATTGGAAGACCCACGACGGTAAGCATGCATGTGCATTGATACGTTGCTCGGACGTTCAATAATAAATAAAGAGTAGAAACTATAAATGAGAAAGACAAACAGTACATTTACGTGATTTTAAATAAAAATCTAGATCGATCCACAGACTGTTTGAAAGCAAATTTACAATATATGATAATTTTTATAATTTCTCATGGCCTCAAATGAATCTAAGTACAATGGAGGTTAAAGAAGACCATTTTTCCCTTGAACGAAATGATAAAATAGCCAACATCGCCTGAGGATGAAGAAGCATGTAGAGAAATCCTATCTTTTTACTAAGCTTCGTGATCTTGGAAATGGTTGACATCTTGTCAGTTTTATGCCTCTTCCACATTTCTTCATTCGTAAGTTTCAATGCTTTAAAGCTTAACATCATTCGACTTCTATATATTTATTTATTTATTCCTACTTTTCCAAGTGGCCTGGCCGCCTCGATGATCATTTTCTCTAAGCCCTTCTAATTACCTTATGTTTTTTCATTTCCCTTCATTTTGTTATCCCTTTAATATTTGAGACTCATGGCCTGTGATCGATTTCGTTTATATTAATAGAAAAGAAAATACGGCAGCCCGTAGATTAACTCGTTATGCAAAGAATGTGGATAATATTAATATGTGGTGGAATTGTATTCAGGATTTTATTTTTCAAATCATATGGCTTGATAAATGTTTATAATCTTCTTTATTTATTAATGGAAGTTATAGTTATTATATTAAAAAAAAATTCCAACCCTTAATTTGGACTAAAAGGAAAAGTAAAAGCTTCAACTTTTGTCTCTTAGTGGAGATCATAAGACTTTGAATTGCATACACCTTATAACAGCGCTGGGCTGCAAGGAAGTTTACGAAACATAACTAATCTTTTAAGTTAAAAGCATAGGGACCATTCATCTACGTCTAAGCTGGAACACAGAAATTGGAATATTGGACCCGGCCGAGACCACCAGTGCCGGTGAACTTTCTATTACGAACCAGAACTTTCAGGGTCTTTTGCAGGACTTTTCAACTCCAAACAGGATCCGCAATTGTAAATGATCTTGAAGTTCCAAAGACTTTCAACTCAGACTCCAGATCAAAGATTTTTATTAGAACATACATATTTTTAGGAAAAATATACTACCTCTCTTATTATCACTCCATTTGCAATTTTCCTTTCAAACCATCAATTCCGACAATCACCCCTTAAATTAGCAAAAACTTTCAACATACCCCTTTAATCTTTACTCCATAATTAATTATAAAGAACTTAAAAAATAAATATAAACGTTTCCAAAAATTATTCGAAAGAAAAAATATAATTTTTTAACCCATTATCTATATAATTTTTAAAATAGTGTTCTTCTTGTTGATGCATTTTTAGGCATGGCGAAAGACCCACGATGGTGGCATGCATGGGCATTGATACGGTGCGCGCTTGGATGTTCAAATAGTAAATAAAGAGTAGAAAATATAAATGAGAAAGACAAATACATCTACGTGATTTCATATAAAACTTAGCTCCACTAGTTGTCTGGAGGCAAAGACACTTCAAAATGAATGACATCTTCCAGTTTTATTTTCCTTCCACCTTTATTTATTTATAACTTTCTATGCTTTAAAGTAGGAGTCTAAATGAACTAATCAGTACGATTGCTCATCTGATGTTGGCTCAGCTATACTTACTTCAAGAAAATTACTTATCTCCTGTATTTTTATTAGTCGTTAATAGTTTATTTTAGTCGCTAGTGTTGGGTCACTTCTACCCATTTTTCTTGTAATGACTCGAACCAAGTACGACTCATGAACAAAAAACTTGATTGTAAAAGCAAAAATATGCTTGATTAATAAATGAAACATACTTGATTAAACTTGTTTTCACCCGATTAAAGCTCGTTAATATATTATTATAACGCCCTAATGGAAGGCCCAAACCATATGACCCATAATCCAAAAGGATTAGTTAATGATACAATTGGAGTCTCATTCGAACTTTATAAAGAGCAAACACGTCTCATTTCCAAGCAATGTGAGATCTTATACAACACCCACCCTTATCTTTATCATATGGAATATCACAATCTAACCCCTTTAAATGCCCAACGTCCTCGTCGAGCTTGTTGCTCGTAAGTGGCACGGCTCAAGTCCCACATTTCTTGTTGGTATAAGCTATGATACCATTTGTAACGTTTCAATGGATGGCCCAAACCACATGGCCCATATTCCAAAAAGACTAGTTAATGATATAATTGGAGTCCCATTGAAATCTTATAAAGAGCAATAACTTCTCATTTCTAAACAATGTGGGATCTCATACACTACTACCCTTATCTTTATCATATGGGGTATCACAATATTTGTAATGCTCCAATGGAAGACCCAAACCACATAACTTATACTTCAAAAAGACTAGTTAATGATATAATTGGAGTCCCATTGGAACCTTATGAAGAGTAAGAACTTTTCCTTCCCAAATAATATGAGATCTCATACGTCACACACCCTTATCCTTATCATATGAGGTATCATAATCTACCCCCCTTAAATGACCGACGAGGATTGGAGTCTATTGGAACCTTATAAAGAGCAATAACTCCTCATTCTCAAGCAATATGAGATTTCATACATCACCCACCCTTATCCTTATCATATGGGGTATCACAATCTACCTCCCTTAAATGCCCAATATCCTCGTCGGGCTTGTCCTCGTAGGTAGCATGGCTCAAGTCCCACATTTCTAGTTGGGATAGTCTCTGATACCATTTATAACGCCCCAATAGAAAACCCAAACCACATAACCTATACTCCAAAATGACTAGTCAATAATACAATTGGAACTCCATTGGAATCTCATACACCACCCACCCTTATCCTTACCACATAGGCCTTCCATTGGAGCGTTATAATTATATACATTAATAGTTTAGGGATAATTTTCAAAGATAATAGTTCGTCTTGGCTTGATAAACTCTCAGCTTAAGCTCGAGTTTGAACTCAAGTTATTTAAGACAAGTTTGATTCGATAATTTAAAAGTTCGACTCAACGGGGATCAATTTCATCCTAGTTTAAAGTTTAACTTCATTTAACTTATATATATATTTTCTTCTCTTCTTTATTTTTCTAATTGCCTGGCCTCGATCATTTTGTCTTAGCACTTCCATGTACAACACCAACAATATTTCTACTCATTGATTGTGATGATTTACTAATTACCAATCTCTTGCACTATTCTTATTAAGACTGACGCCAAGAAGATGCAGAGCATCGAATTTATTACTCAGAGTTAAATAACTAAATGAATTAATATATCAGCATACATGGCGGAAAGAATGAAATTTAAATAACTAACTGAACTAAAATAAGCCTGCACTAGAAATAACGTTTTATCGTTCAAATAATTTGATTTTTAACTAATTAACGTTTTATCGTTCTTCATTTAATTTTACCTAAATAATCGTTTGGTGCAGTCCTTTCAATTTCCACTTTCTATAAGATCATTTGTTGCAGTCCTTTCACTTGCTAACGTTGGTGTATTGTACTTCTTTAACTCGTTAACAAACGGGGTATGTTGTGATTTTTTAATAGTTGGGGAATAATTTTCATAATGACACATATAGTTCGACGGGTGATAGCTAGAAATTTTGGCGGTAGTATGAGGGATTTAACATTATTTTTCATGTTTTTAATCTGTTCGAAGTTATATATATGTATATGGTGCTAGGGTGCCCACCAAATGTGCACACTAGCTAGATGTGCACTCCTATGTAAATGTTTTTTTTCCCTTTTTTAAGCATTTTTTAAATATCCTTTCATTAAGAATATATATATATATATATATATATATATAAATTGACTAAAAGTCATTTTTTTAATCATTAAGAAATATAAAAAAAAAATGAGTGGCCATTTGGTAGACATAATTGGAACTCATACTATTATTTTCTATACGTACATATAATGTCAAGAGACAATCTGTTGCTTTAGCCAAAAGGTTGTATCACTAATTACCAATGGTTGTGCCTCTTGCCAACAAGTGTCTCATTGGCTATCAATAGGTATTATTTGTGCACAATTAACACACTTGAATACCCCTTTATGACTTGAAATTGGATGGGCACTTGATTACAAATCAAGTTTTATGTGGAAAAACAGAGAAATAAGTCACTCTTATGTGTAATGAAGAACTAATGCTAGAACGAACATTGTGCACATGGAGGTTCGTGTATCTCTACAGTACCTTCCAACATCTGAAGCACCTTCTTAATTGGAGGGCGAGCTGTTGGGTCTTCTTCTACGCACCACAACCCAATTCTGATCATCCTCTCCAAGCTTTGCTGATCAACTTCTTCAGGCACCAGCTTGCTTACTTCATTAGCCTTGAAACAGTCATAAACCCAGTTAACAAGAATAGCCTCTTCTTCAGGAGCATCGACATCAATGCTCCTGCGACAGCATATGATGACCAAGAACACAACTCCAAAACTATACACATCCGCTTTTACTGTGATGGGCAAGTTCTTGTGCCACTCAGGGGCAACATACCCCCTTGTTCCTCTTATCCCGGTTAGAGTTCGAGAATGGTCCGGCATCAATAGTTTTGCCAATCCAAAATCTGCAATTTTTGCACATCCATGCTCGTCTATTAATATGTTGTTGGGATTGAGGTCACAGTGAATGATGTGGGTCTCGCATTCCTCATGTAAGTAGAAGAGCCCTCTAGCAATATTCAAAGAGATTTTAATTCTTTCTTCCCATTTTGGCTTTATTTGGGAATTGAAAAGGTAGTTAGAAAGTGTTCCATTGCTCATATACTCATAAACCAAAAGCCTATTCGAATCATCATGGCAGTAACCTAGTAGTCGAACTAGGTTTTTATGGTGTGTTATTCCAATGGACCTCATCTCGTTCCTAAATTCAACGTCTCCCTCACCCACAACTTTTTCAAGTCTTTTTACAGCAATTTTCTTCTGCCCATTTGACAATGCTCCTTTGAAAACTGTCCCAAAAGAGCCCCTACCCAGTTGTTCGACAAACCCATTCGTTGCAACTTCGAGTTGATTGTAAGTAAATGCTCGTAAAGAGACATCCTCAACCAACCCTTCATTAACTTCGCAAGGAACCTTTTTGTATGACCAGAGACGGTATCTCAAGATCAGAAAAGCAGAACAAGCTAGCATAATTAATGCAAAAACTAAAATCGCTAGAACAAATAAAACGCCCCTTCCCTGTTGTTTCTTCCTTTCCTTGCTTACCTGTGTTGTGTTAGAACTCCCACATCTCACCTTGAGTATGGTTGTACCAGAATTATCTAGTAGTTTTTTCCCGAATCTTAGCGGAAACTTCTGTTTTTTGCACGCCTTTTCTTTAAATAGTGCAGCTTCACATTCAGAGTCTTTCCAGCAGCTCTCTCTACACTCAGTTTTGGTCACTGGCAAGTCAGAGTAGGAGTTGTCTTGCCATTCAATACCTTCCAATTCTTGCATAAAATCAGCTTTTTCTCCAATCTTGCTTGTGCAGCCATCTATGCTGGAATTTCTCCTACAGCCCAAATTATGTTGTCCTTGGTCCAAGAAATCAAAACCAGGAGGGCATTTACATACACCTTTCTCTTCCAGTACAGTACAATAAGAATTTATGCCACAGAGACCATTAGCATCACAATTACTTTTTAAAGGCGTCCACTCAATTGACCAATCTTCATCTTGACTCAAGCTATGAGAATATAAACGCAATATTCCGTCAAAATCCAATGTCAAACGGTATTGATAAGAGGATTTTTTTTGGTCGGTTAAAGTTGTAATGGAGCCGTCAGAATCAAGTAGGAAAAGCTGACCATAAATATCAAGATTTAGAGACGTATTATAAGCTCCAGGTGATGATGATCGCAGCCAATAGACATTCCAAGCTTTAGTTGGAACGTAATACGGAAATAGCACCACGGTCCCATCCAGCATTGCCAGTCGAAAGATTCCAGTTGAATGATTTGTCTCGGAGATGCTGGAAGCAAGCTCATTCCATTTCTCTGGAAGCAGGACCAGACGTTGACCGGGCAACATAGTGTCTGTTGGTTGAACATCAAAACTCTGCCATATGATGGCTTTCCTTGAATTGTAGAGGACAAAATTTCCAGTATCGAACATGGAAGCAGAGGAAACAGACTGTGTAGCACCAGTTAGAGCAACCTGTTCACCTTGCTCATGTTGCAAGAATAATCCATCATTTGTCAGATTCAATGTGGCATTTCTTGAAAGTGGCGGGTCGTCTCGGTTAGCTGTCCATACGACTGTTTTTTGTCGAATCTTTTCGAACCAGATGCCTATGGCAAAGCCACCATCTGTCTGGTAGAAGCCAAAAGCAAACTGGCCAGAACCAGATAACCAATATGGTGGTTTGGAATCTGGAGAGAGGGAAGAGCCGAGTCTAATATTGCTGGAGTTTCCTTGCTGAGCAATTGCAGCAGAGAATCTAGTAATCAAAAGAAGAGAGAGAAATATGACAAGCATTATTAAATTTCTTTTTTGGGATGAATGACAACTCTATTGAACCAAAAGAGAGAGGATCCAAAGCTGTTTCAGTAGCTTTAGATGAATGGCAATTCTTGCTCATAGTCTTTTGATTTCCAACTCCTCTATTAAATAAACAACTATTTGATCTTTAATGCTAGCCAGTACTGCAGTTTTCGTAAAGACTAGTCAAGGTCTTAAGTCTTTTGAGGGACCGTGTGAGTAATGTCTTTGATCGTGATCTCTACCGAACTTAGTTAAAAAGAAAAGTAGTGATTACAAGTGCATGGACTCATGTTTAATCTTACAGCTTCCTTGGTCAGTAAGTTTTGTCTTTATGAAGAGAACTTGCATTTGTTGTTTTATGTTGAGTCACGAGAGATGGTTTTCTAAGCAAAAAATTTGTTCCAATTCTGCCACTTCATACATTAATATTTATTATATTATAAATAAATAATAAGTAAATAATAAGAAGATAGTAAACTTATCATTATCTTTATTAAAAAATTTACATCAATAAATCTAAAAATACGCACCTAAAATTTTAGGTTCAATTTGGATAACAAACTCAGCTTAATTCCGCTTATTTTAAAATGAATTTGGCGTATAAACCTCCATTATCGATGCAATTCAAGCAGAGTTCAAAGTGTGAACTGCGCCCCCCACATGATTCCTGACAGGGGCAAAGGTAAATTAAAGTGAACGCAATAATGGGGCCATTAATTTCTGGTCAAAATCTATTTTTTGAAAACGCGTTAGTTTCAAAGTTTTTCCTATCCTTAACGCTAGGGGGCCGGCCAACCAGTGCCTTTTTTTATTTTTTTTTTCATTTCTTATTCTTTTAAATATTTTTTAACATCTTTAATTTTTTTCAATAAATATAATTCTACTATCAAATTTAAAAAGTGTTGGAGCGATAATTTGAAAGCACAGGTATTATTTTCTTAAGATAAAATATGAATAAAAGGTAGAATTAGTCACATATGATACAAAATTTTCACGTGCGTGCACGGCCGTATTCATGGCCTATACAATGCATTCCAAAGATCATCTGAGCAAAAAGTTTTTAAATTAGTCAAAATTATAATCAAAATGGCCAAATATCATTGTTTATTTGCATTTGGTTGCATACCAACCAGGTTCGTCGGGATTGGGATATATCAGTACAATCCAAAAAAATAAATATATAAGTAAATAAAGATATTTCTACCACTCGTATTAAAGTACTCAAAACAAGAAAAATGTTATAAGAGATCCCTACTTTAAAATTCCTTTTTTTTTTTAGCTGAATTTTTTCCAACCAAATGCCTATGACAAAGCCATCATCTTTCTGGTAGAAGTCGAAAGCAAACTGGCCAGAACTTGCTAACCAATACGGATTGGTGTTTGGAGAGAGGGAAGAGTCGAGACTAATGTTGGAATTTCCTTGTTGAGGAATTATGGTAGAGAATCCAATAATCAAAAGAAAAAAAAAAAAGAGAAATATCGCAACCATTATTGCTTTTTTGGGATATTGAATATCAAATCTGTTCAACCAAAAAAGAGATTTTTGATTCAAAAAAGAGATTTTTGAATCAAATAGAAGGGAAACAACTTCAATGTACCCCTTTTTTTATTCGAATCAAATTACTAGGTACAAATAGTATTCAATGAGTAATTTTAAGGAGAGTCAATTTGAAGAGTCGATGAAAAATCAAATTTGGTTAAATTTTTTTTTTCTTTATTTTTAATCTTGTTTTCAATTTTTATACTAAAAACAAACCAATAAAATTCATTAAATTCATAAAAATAAAGTTGAAAATGTTATATATATATATATATTTTTTAATTAAATCAGACTTCTCCTCGACTCTTTAAAACTGATTCCCCTTAAAATTTCTGGTATTCAACAAGCCAATACATATGGCCATATTAAATTATAGACAAGCACAAGCGGTCTTTTTTATTACAACATATATCTTTTTTGGAAAAATATACTACCTCTCATATTATCACTCCATTTCCAATTTTCCTTTCAAAACATCATTTTGACAATCACCCCTAAAATTATCAAAACATTTTTTTTTCTTTAGTCCCAAATTAATTATATTATGAAGACTTTAAAAAATAAAATATAAAAGTTGAAAAAAATTATCCCAAAGAAAAAAATATAATTTTTTAATCTATTATCTATAATTTTAGAACATTTTATTTTATTGACTCTGGTAGATGATCAGTGCCCACCTCGGTATATATATTCTCCTGTTGATCTATTTTCCGATGTGGCCAGAGCTTAACAATGCGATTGAAAGACCCACGATGGTAGTAAGCATGTGCATTGATACGGTGCTGCCGTGCTGGGACGCTCAAATATAATAAATAAAGCGTAGAAAAATAAGTGAGAAAAACAGACATATTTACGTGAATTTACTTAAAAATACAGATCCACAGACTGTTTGGATGGTAAGAGTTCTATAAAGCTTAACATCATTGGACTTCTATATTTTTATTTTTTTCTTTTTCTTTTTCATTCTTTTCCAAATGGCCTGGCCTTGATCATTTTGTCTTAGCACTTTTTTTTTTACCTTAGTATTTTTTCACTTCCGTTAATTTTGGTATCGCGGTTCACGTACGTGCACGGCCGTATTCATGGCGTATACAATGCATTCCAAAGATCGTCTGAGCAAAAAGTTTTTAAATTAGTCAAAATTATAATCAAAATGGCCAAATATCATTGTTTATTTGCATTCGATTGCATACCAACCAGGTTCGTCGGGATTGGGATATATCAGTACAATCCAAAAAATAAATATATAAATAAATAAAGATATTTCTACTACTCGTATTAAAGTACTCAAAACAAGAAAAATGTTATAAGAGATCCCTACTTTAAAATTCCTTTTTTTTTTTTTAGCTGAATTTTTTCCAACCAAATGCCTATGACAAAGCCATCATCTTTCTGGTAGAAGTCGAAAGCAAACTGGCCAGAACTTGCTAACCAATACGGATTGGTGTTTGGAGAGAGGGAAGAGTCGAGACTAATGTTGGAATTTCCTTGTTGAGGAATTATAGTAGAGAATCCAATAATCAAAAGAAAAAAGAGAAATATCGCAACCATTATTGCTTTTTTGGGATATTGAATATCAAATCTGTTCAACCAAAAAAGAGATTTTTGAAGTTGAAGGCATATGGAGGGAGTACTATTCATCTATTAAAGAACACAAAAAGTAGAACTTTCATGGTCTTCTATTAAGAATTAGCAGAACTTTCATGGTCATTTGCAGGGCTTTTCAACTCCAAACCGGATCCGCAATTTTAGACCACCATACAGTTCCAAAGACTTTCTCCTAATACTCCAAATCAAAGGCTAATTAATTTATTAGAACATACATATTTTTCGGAAAAATACATTACCTCTCATATATCACTTTGGCCATTTGCAACGTTCCTTTTCAACAATCAATTCTGACAACCACCCCCAAAAATTAGCGAAAAGCTTCAATGTTTTCTTTAATCCCCAATTAATTCTAATAAGTTCAAAATCATAAAAGTTGGCCAAAAATTATGCAAAAGAAAAACTAATTTTTTTTTATTATAGTTTTTACAATCTATTAGCCATATATATATATATAAATATATTTTTTTTTTTTTTTTTGAGGAAAAACAATCTCATTCATTCATAACCACATAGGATAAATACAAAGAGGAAAATCCTCTAAAGTAATAATTTTTTAAACATTAATTTTTTTACATACGTAGATCAGCCATCTCAATGTTCTCCTAGTTACCTTAATTCTTTTAATATTTTGTCACTTCCCTTATCAAGCATCAAATACAATAATATCATTTTAACCTTCAGCAAGATGTTGAAGAAGGCCAATGTCGCGAGTTGATGTCTGTGTAGAGAAATCTCCTTTTTTTTTTTAATGCCTCTTGGAAGTGGTTAATTGACATCTTGTCAATTTTATGCCCATTTCATCGTTTTCCTTTACATGTCTCATGCACGTAGCTTCCATCTATTCTTTCTCTTTCTCTCTCTTGGGAGTCGAGGCCTCCTTAATGTTTTATCACTTCCCTTAATTTTGTTATCCCTCTAATTACGGGATTAAAATTTTCCGTCGAGAAAACTTAGTTCAAAAAACTAAAGAAATTGAATTTTCTATAATCTATTCAATATCAGGTAGGAGCTAATTGAATCGGATCAAATATAATATATCAGTTTTTAAATAATTTCTTATATAATATTTATAGTTTACTTTCTTATTTTAGATATATAAATTAAAAGGTTATTAATTATTGAACTTTCTTCTAACTATTTATAAGTAGACGTTCTTTAATTTTCTTCTAATATAATTATTAATGCTTAGATTATATACAAATTAAAGGTTAATAATTTTAATATAAAATATTAACTATTAATTATTGATAAGACACATGCTATTAGCTTTATTAATTTATTATTCTTAATTAAAACACTTGATCAGTTAATTAGTATATACTTAGTTAGACAACTTAGATTATATGTTTCACTTATCTTTTTATCATGTTATATAAAATGGCCGGGCCAAATATCATTGACTTCTACATGCCAATAGTTGCATAGTTAGTTGCATAGTGCAATATACCAATTACCAGGTACGTCGATCGGGATTATAAATTATATTATAGTATTTTGATGATGAGAAATACTTTTTCTACTCATTTAATGTCAAATACTGTGATCCAATTGTGCCACTCATCCAATTGAGCCGGGTAAAAAGAAATTTATTAAATTATCATAAATTTAGGATGCTTTCATATAGGCCTCTTCATTCGGGCTGGGTTTTACCCATCTCTATTTTGAAATTTTATTTAATTTTTAATAATTTTAAATTTTTTTTAAAAGATTTAAGAAAATTCAAGATCTCGAATCTGAATTCTCAAATTCGAAACTCGGATGACACCCCTATAGTCGCACTTACTAGTTTTTTCAACCTATTTATTATTTTATTATTTAATAATTAAGAAATTATTAACTATTAGACTTCGTTTACTTTCACAAACATTTTCTTTCTCATTTTCATCTTAACATAAGGAAGAGTACTGACAGAGAGATCAAAAAACTTGATACGCACGAACAAGAAAAAGGCTATCTTGTTGCAAAATATCGAGTCATCTAGAAAGGTTTTGAAGGCCTGAATTCAAGACGAATTGACCAACAAGATTCCAGACCAAAGAGCCAGTCATATTTTGCTTCGTCGTTTTATTCTAAACCCCCTGGTTCAAAAAAACTACTCAGTCAACATAAGAAGAAATTGATTTTTTCCATTCAGACCGACTTTTAATGCAATTAAGATCCAACGTCCCTCCCGTTTGGACTAAAAAAAAAAAAACTAAAAGCTTCCACTGTTGTCGATCTCTTAGTGGAGATAAGACTTTGAATTGCATACACCTAATATCTGGGCTGCATGGAAGTCTAACGAAAGATAGCAACTTTTTGAAGTCAAAGCCTTGAAGGCATAGGGACCATTCATCTACTAAGGAACACAAGGAAATTGGAATGGACCCCGAGATCACCACGGGCAGTGCCGGTGAAGCTCTTCTATTACGAACCAAAACTTTCATGGTCTTTCGATTTGAAAAGTCTAAATAGGATCTGTAATTTTAGACCTTACAATTCTTAAGACTTTGAACTCAGACTCCAGAGTCGACTTTTCAACTCTCATATTATCACTCCATTAGCAAAAATTTCAATGTACTCCTTTTTTCTTTAGTCCCAAATTAATTATGAAGACTTTAAAAAAGAAAATATAAATGTTGACAAAAATTACCAAAGAAAAAAAATATAATTTCTTAATCTATTATCTATAATTTTTGAATATTTTATTGACTCTGGTAGATCAGCCACCTCGATATTCTCCTGTTGATGCTATTTTTCGATATGGCTAGAGCTTGACAATGGGATTGAATTAAAGACCCACGATGGTGGCATGCATGTGCATTGATACGTTGCTCGGACGTTCAATAATGAATAAATAGTAGAAACTACAAATGAGAAAGACAAATATGTTTACATGATTTTAAATAAAAATCTAGATCGATCCACAGACTGTTTGAAAGGAAATTTACTATATATGATAATTTTTATAAACTCTTATTATCACTCCATTTGCAATTTTCCTTTCATTCCATCAATTCCGACAATCACCCCTTAAATTAGCAAAAACTTTCAACATACCCCTTTAATCTTTACTCCATAATTAATTATAAATAATTTGAAAAATAAATATAAAAGTTTCCCAAAATTATTCGAAAGAAAAAATATAATTTTTTAACCCATTATCTATATAATTTTTAAAATAGCTTTCTTCTTGTTGGTGCATTTTTAGGCATGGCGAGAGACCAACAATGCAATTGAAAGACCCACGATGGTGGCATGGGCATTGATACGGTGCGCGCTTCGATGTTCAAATATTAATTAAAGAGTAGAAAATATAAATGTGAAAGACAAATACATTTACGTGATTTGATATAAAACTTAGCTCAACTAGTAATTTGGAGGCAAAGCCACTTGGAAATGGTTGACATCTTCTCAGTTTTATATATTCGTTCCACCTTTATTTATTTATAACTTTCTATGCTTAATGATAAAAACTGTAATAATTAGTTGATTGCTCCGGATCGGCCCTAATTACCTTATTGAGCTGGATGCACACAGGTAAAACTAAACTCCAGTAAACAAAAAAGCTCTGACAATTTGCAGTATTACCAACCTCAAGATCACACACTACAAGAGAATATAGCAGTTGGGGTTATATTCATTTCCGGTGACACATAATTTTGTGACTAAGTCACTTTTGACATTTTCGGTTTTCTTTTATGTCAATTACTAAAACTGCCGGAAGCAAACCCAGATTAAATCCCAGCGCACACCTAATTTTCCATTCCCCTAACCCAACCCCGCGACATATTCTCTCCCTCTCCCTCTCCCTGATCTTCCTCTCCCCCCTCCACACCCCCCCCCCCCCCCGGCGCCCTTTCTCTTCACTATTTGCTTCACACGATTTACCATTGTCAATGCCGCCTTAACCTGGCCCTCTTCCCACCATTATATTTTCCATTTCAGCTTCGTCGAAGCTCCTCTGTCCAATTTGAACAAGGCACTATGCGTTCTACTGCTAATTGCTTTCAAATTTTTGGTACGTGTGCTACAACTCTTCTATTATTTTTTCTATTCGTGTTTTTTTTCAATATTTTAGCATGGTAGGGTTGGATTGGATTCTATTTTGGTTGCATTGTAAGGTTTGATTGGTTTCCTGACAAGCATAGGAAAATCTGTTATGAAACAAGTTTTGAGAGTTATACTATGCCTGTTGAGGTCATTTTGATGAGTAGTTGCCTCTCACAATTTGACCAAATCAATTTATAAAGTTTCTATGTAACTTTGCTGGTCGATATTATTCGATCCTAGCTCAATATCATGATTGATATATTAATATCGATCCATCTAGAAGTAATTAATTTAATTAATTGTCTCACTAGTTTCAACTGATCTTTGAAAGAAAAATGTCTCAAAAGTTCAACTTATTATAGAATTAAATCTGATTATAGTACTACTGCATTTTATAAACCTTGAATATTCCATATTAATCAGATAAACTAATACCAGATAAATTGATCATAGTACTTTCTTGTACACTCATGGCAGAAAAAATAGAATAATACTCAATGCTCATGACTATGGAACAAAGATATAGAAAAATATTACTTTCCTACACATCTGCATTTGATCAGCTTCAGTCATTTTCATAAGAAGCCTCACCAAAAGTGTCGGAGGAGCACTTCTAGTCAATATAGTGATCTCCATATCCATATTTAAGTAATTTTTATTAATTAATCGTTATTATATACATATAAATGGCACGATTGGGTTTGTGAAAAGGAGAAGAGGAAATATGTTCTATAGGATGGGTATTCTGTAAAAGTATAGGTGTTTTAGTGTGGCCAAGTTTAGTAATCTTTTATGTACTTAGCTGATTTATCTTCTTGGTAATGGTCTCCGATCAAGTGGCCTTATAGGATGCACTTGTCAAAAAAGGGACTGAAGTTAAAAACATCATACCTGAATCAATTTATAAAAAGCAACCTGGTTTTGATAGTAACTTGAAATAAAATGAGTTGAAATAGTTTATGAATAGAAATGAGATATTTAAGTTGATATGTGATGAGTAAGAAATGGTTTTCGTTAAATGTTTTATGCAGTTTTAAAAAGGAAAAACCTTGAGGCAGGAAGGGTTTGAAAGTTATTTTCACACCTACCAATTAATAAGTGTCATATAGGCATTCCAAGAAAATAAAATGAATTTGCATATACTGGAAACTCTACCTCTCATTCTCTCCTCCCTCCCCATCTACACTCAAGACTTGAAACCTCTCCCTCTCCTTTTTACTTCGATGGCTCAGAACATAAAGATCAAGCACAGGCCTGGAAAAATAATTTGTCTTTACATTGAAGATCAGAAACAATTCTATGTGCCGCAAAATGATAAATACCATCCACAGTGTGCATTTAATTGTTCGTCGATTTGGAGATGGAAACGAAACATCTAAATGCATGCTTGCACTTGCATAAAGGAATTATTATCTCAGAAAAAAGCAGTACTACGGGGCAGTGTTTTCACACGCACTACAATATTGATTATGCTTTCATCTTTTTTACTGATCTCTTTTAGTAGCTGTCATGAATTGTTATTGGCCATTTGTCAAAGATTAAAATAGCTTGTCAATGAGTCACAAACCAATTAATTAAAAAATGCTAAACAAATTGATGGAATACTTGGGCGTCACTTTCCACTCGAATGGATAGACATGGGGCAGGGCAATAGCTAGAGCGATTCAAATTAAATAATTAAAGACATACACAAAGTGATGCAGAGGAATCCGACACAGATGATGCTGAGCTGTCTGATTGCACGTTGATGGCGCTGAGGTACCATGAATTGGCAGATCAGCGTAATGGCTAGAAGTGATCGTGATCTCTTTCTAATTAGGGGAGTTTTAGGTGCGTTTCAGTCTTTTGGCCATAACTTTGGCTACGAGTGTCAGAATCGCGTATAAGACCCCAATTCAGAAAGCTCTTTTCGACGCGCACACTGTCCACATAGACTATGGCTCCATGTGCCCTTTTTTATACCTCAAATTTTGCTGTTTTCCCTTCCGAATTGTCATTTTTAGTTATTTTTTACTATTTTTGGTAATATTTTGTATGTTTGTTAGGAAGTCATTTTAAATCTGATTTGTTTTGGATTTTTCACAGATTGCTTATTTTAATTTGAATTTGAATTTTACGTTATTTTCGAGATTTTGCCATTTTTGGTAAAATTCGGTTACAGACGAATTTTAGCTATATAGTCCGGCTTGTGGACTGATTTTCGACATTTCTTTCATTGGATAATATTCAGTTTTTTTCTCAGAGACGTATTCTCTGTATTTTGGGTGAATTTCTTGTGTTCGTCCCTTTGAATTCATCTGTTAAAATTAGCTTGTAGAATAATCGCTATTCTGTCTGGCGTCACAAAGGACATCATGAAAGTTAAAGACTTTGTAAGTGGATCATCTTCATCATCCTTATCCTTATTGCAAGTTAATTAGCTGTATTGGGGATCAAGTATTCCACCTCCTAGAAATCTTTTCTATTGGAGGCACTCTCTGCTTTGATGATGGCCAGCCTTTAGCTTACACAACATGAGGACTAACCACTTTTGATGAGCTCATTATTGTAGGGTCAGTGGGATCATTAGCTCTACATATGCACAGACACTAAACTACATTACAAAAAGAGAATGTTAATTATTTGAGCGGTCATTAAAATCTTAGAAATGAGCAAATCAACATAGTCCAATCTCCTTGCATTTTAAGTACGCCTATTCTTCTAGATGATTTTTTTTTAAATTCTGGAGTTTTGGTATGATCTTAAATCAAATTGCTAGTTCTTAAAAAACTACAATATATATATATCATCAATAAATCTTGTATCATCTACAATGTGATTAGAGTTGGGGTTGAAATGAATGTAAGCCAGGGGTTTCCAAAGAATGTAACTGAAATTAAACTAATATATTTTTAAACTTAATTACAATAAAATTACCTTCTTCACAATAGAATTGTTGTGTTTATAAAAAAATTAAAAAATTAAAAATTAAATTATGGTTCTACTTGTTCATGACAACATCAATTTATTATTAAAGATTGTAAAATATATATATTTCTATGTATTGGTGCCCTGCTAGGCTGCTACTGTGATGGTATATGCATAAACTATGGATTTTCTTTTCACCATATAGTTCTTAGCCTTCTTGTTATTTTGTTCCTTGTTTTATATATAGTATCCTCTGGTTGTAGGCTTCCACACTCATTAGAGGATTTAGTGCAGAAATATTAATATTAATATTAATTTGGGAAAGTATTATATGTGTAGGTTATGGATAAACATATATTGTTAAGAATAACCCACTCACATTTCTGTTTTTACTTACTGTTCTTATCAATAAGTATTTTAGCTATGATCTATGTGGCATTGTGCTGCATTTATCCCTTATTAAACAACTTTTCTATCTCTACTTTTTCTTAGATGAACAAAAGTTGGATGCAAAATACTAATAGATTTGGATCTAGGGAATATGCTAAAGGAGTTAAGGAGTTCCTTACCTTGGCCTGATCTCATGCTACAAGTAAGGAGATTCATTGTCCATGTGTCCAATGTTCAAATAATTACTTCATATCTATAAGCCAGGTAGAGAGACACTTGTTCATTAAAGGTATTGATAAGAATTACACAGTGTGGATTTTTCATGGCAAGAAAGAAGATTTAATCGTAACTGATGATGATGATGATCTACATGATCCCGAACAAACGGATGACTTCATTGATGACGTTGATGTTATGTTACGAGATATTCGGGCTGGAGGAATTCCCAATGTTCCCACAAGCGACTCATTCCATGTGGAGGGTTCATCATCGGTTGATACGGATTCATCTCGCACTTTCAATCAGTTGTTGGCTGATTCCCGATGTTCACTTTATGAAGGTTGTACAAATTACTCTAAACTATCATTCACTGTCAAACTGCTGCACATTAAAACACTTGGTGGTTAGAGTGTAAAGTCTTTCGACATGTTTTTGCACTTGTTAAAGTCAGCTTTTCCCAATGCCTTTTTGCCGAACTCATATCAAGAGTCACGCAACTTGGAAAAAGGTCTAGGCTTTACTTACAACAAGATACATGTTTGTCCAACTAACTGCATACTTTATTGGAGAGAAAATGAAGATAAAGACGAGTGTCTGAAATGTAATCTCTCAAGGTGGAAATTCAGCAACGTTAATAAGAGACGAATTCCTCAAAAGGTCCTACAACATTTCCCCTTGAAACTAAGGTTGCAGAGATTGTTTATGTCACAAAGAACGACAGCGGATATGCGGTGGCACAGGGATCAACGTGTCATTCAACAGGGTATTCTAAGTCATCCTGCTGACTCTGAGGTGTGGACAGTATTTATCAAGAGCATGCTTGGTTTGCGAAAGATCCAAGGAATATCAGGCTTGGTTTAGCTAGTGACGGTTTCAACCTATTTAATAATTTGGCTAAGCCTTATAGTGTATGGCCAGTGATTCTTGTCCCTTATAACTTACCCCCATGGTTATGCATGAAAGATCCATTTTTTATCACTTCACTATTAATTCCAAGACCAAGATCACCAGGAAATGAAATTGATGTCTACATTCAGCCTCTGATAGACGAATTAATTGACCTATGGGATAATGGTGTTGATACATATGATGCAAAGGCTAGAGAGACTTTCTGATTGCATGCAGCATTGCTATGGACAATTAACGATTTTCCTGCTTACAGAAATCTCTCCGGATGGAGCACTAAAGGGAAGATGGCGTGTCCATCGTGTAATGAAGAAACAGATTCCATGTGGTTGACATATAGCCGAAAACATTGTTATATGGGTTATCGTCGATTCTTGCCACCGAGCCACATTTGGAGAAAGAAAAAGTCTATTTTTAATGGCAGTTCAGAGCATCGTGGTCCACCTACAATGTATACAGGAGAAGATATACTCATTCAAATCCAAGATATTCCAGATGCAAATTTTGGAAAAGCCATAAAGAAAAGAAAGCGTACGATTAAGGAGTTGAATTGGACCAAAAAAAGTATATTCTTTCAATTGTCGTATTGGTCGACTATCAAGATTAGACATAATCTAAATGTAATGTACATTGAGAAGAACGTCTGTGACAACATTTTAGGAACTCTAATGAATATCTTTGGCAAAACTAAAGATCATCCTAATGCACGTCGTGATCTTTTCAATCTTAATATAAGAAATGAGTTACACCTTATTCAGAATGGACAACGTATTAGTATGCCATATGCATGTTATACGTTGTATGGAGCTGAGCGAACTGGTTTCTGTAATTGGTTGCGTGATGTCAAATTTTCAAATGGATTCAATTCGAATATTGCCATATGTGTTAGTATAGATGATTGCAAAATCTTGGGGATGAAAAGTCATGATTGTCATATTTTCATGCAAAGATTACTTCCTGTTGCAATTTCTGGATACTTACGCCAAGATGTTCGAATGGCACTAACTAAGCTAAGCACTTTTTTCAATTAATTGTGTGCTAGAACATATAAGGTTGATGTTTTAGAGCTGCTACAAGCTGATATTGCCGTCATCCTTTACAAGCTTGAGATGATTTTTCCACCTACCTTTTTCAACATAATGGTGCACTTAGCCTACTATTTGCCACGTGAGGCGTTGCTTGCAGGGCCAGTTCAATATAGGTGGATGTACCCTTTCGAAATGTATATTGGAAAATTGAAGAGATATGTTAAGAATAAGGCCTACCGGAAGGTTCAATAGCCGAGGCTTATATCCATATAGAATGCTTGAATTTTTGTTCTATGTATCTTCATGATGTTGAGACTAGATTCAATCCCTCCGAATGTAACTTGGACAAAGGAAAAGAAAATGTGCGAGAGGGACTATCTGTATTTTCACAAAAGGTGCGACCTATGGGCTTTGCATCCCGTCATCAATTAGACGACGACATTTTCAAAAAATTCAAATGGTATGTTCTGAATAATTGCATAGAGATTGGAGAATATCTTAAGTAAGTGACCAAACTACTTACCAACTTTGTGATTTTCTATTCTCAAAATACCGATTTACGTTGCATCCCCTACATACTACATATACTTATTAACTGGTGTTGGCCTTTTGTCTAGTGAGCACTACATGCAAGTGAGTAAAGAGTATCCCGATGATGTCGATAGTATGCATGCTGCAAAATTTCCAAACTGGTTCAAGTCACACGTATGCAAACTCATTTGGAAGTTCGACCCTATTTATCTTATGAATATGATTGATGTATACCAAGATATGTAGTAGGCGTGCTAATAATCTCAAAGAAGTTTCGGAGGATCTATATGCCCTAACGTGTGGTCCTGACCCTTGGGTTGCATCTTATTCTAGTTGCATAAATAACGGTATAAGATTTCACACAAAAAATCGTGAAGAACATCGTCGCACCCAAAACTCATGAGTGATGGTCATTAGTGAACAACCAGGATTTGAAAAACTTGAGTTCTTTGGTAGACTAATAGACATTTTATAAGTTCGTTACATGGGTTGGCATCGTGTTTACTTATTCAAATGTGAATGGTTTGAGATCTCTAATTCCAAACGAGAGATACGTGTGGAACGACATCTTACTAGTGTGAATATGTCTCTGACAGCTTATAAGAATGACCCTTTTGTTTTGGCATGCCAAGTTTCGCAAGTATTTTACCTAAAAAATCGCAGCATCCATGGTGATTGGTATGTAGTGCAAAAGGTCATACATAGAAATGTCTATGACCTTCCACGTAAATCCCTTATTGAAGATGATGAATATGATTCTAATGACGTTGATGCTTACCAAGAGGACAATTCTGGCAATGCCTACGTGAGTGTCCATGCTGATGACATCCTACTGTAAACAGACATGCATAGGCCTAATGTTGAGCCAGAGCAAATTGATATTGACACATCGGTAATACAAAGGTCTAATTGAGACCACTTTGAGCAAGATTTTATCAACGACAATATTAGTGAGGACAGTTCTACTCATAGTGCTGAATTGGAGGGTAGCATAGAAGAAGATAATTTCTCGACGGAGGATGAAATGAACTAACCGTTTGAAAGCTGGTATTCTTTTTAGTTTAATTATCATAGAAAGATTTTATGTATTTCTCTTGAGTATAAATATTCTTTTTAGTTTAAGTATCATTTTATGTAATTTGCCTTGTAAAGTATACTAATATATAAATAATTGTATCTACTTAGTGTGAGTGTAGGGATAATTCCGGTTGGTTAACCTTGGATATGATGATAACTGGAAGAGATAGAGAGAGAGGTAGAGGTAGAGGTCGAGGTAGCTCTCAAAGCAATAATGTAGTTCGGATGCCCAAAGTAATACCCCTTGCTGCCTTAAATGCCCAAGATGATTCAGACTCAAGCTCAAATGACTCAATTGAGTTACCTAATGGTGTCTCGAGGACAGAACCAAATGACATGCCACATGTTGATTTGCCACTAAACACAAACTCATCCGGTATTAATTTAATTTTCATTGACATTGTTTTATATTGTATATTTCATGTTGATTAATTTGATTTTTCTCATTTATATGATGCTAACATGTCAATTGAAAACATTAGTACCACCTAGTCGAAAGCGTGGGTGAGGAGTAGCAAAAACTACATAGTTTGAAAAGTTACGGAAGTATGGAAAAATACCTCTAAGGATAAAGGACAATGAGACTGCACCTTGTTTTGAAAATGCAGCCATTTTTACTACAAGGGTTACATGGTTGGTCAAGCACCATGTGGACTTAAGTCATGCTAGTTGGCATGCCATACCAAATAATGAGAAGGAAGAATTGATTTCACACATCCAGATAAAAGTACAATAATTTCATACATGATGAAATAGAGTATTTGTAAAAACTTGTAGTACTAATTATAATTAATTTATTTGTTCTTAGAATGACTTCATACTTGACTAGGCCAAAAAGAATCATCGAGATACAGTTACAAAGACAATTCGCAAACGGTTTAATCATATTCGATATGATTTACATAAAACCTACCAGCAATATGAGAGTAATGAAGAAGCACTTACGAATGTGCCACCATTGGTGAAACCAGCCACCTGAGTGAAGTTATGCGCTCGATATTCAAGCGAGGACTTTAAGGTAAGTTGGAAGTCAAATATTTAATTAACATACCATGACATTTTTTTTAAATAGTCAACTATAATAAATGTTAGGTAGGATGGTAAGCTTCTTGTTATATAATGATGTTAAAAACATGTTAAACTTGACAACTTAGACGTTTCTCATGTATATTATGTCTCATGTGAGTGTAGTGGATATCTGAAAGAAATAAAGGTAATAGAGAGAAACAACAAAACAATCACACAGCTGGACGAAGGTCATTTGTGCGACTAATGGAGATGAGGGTAAGTCAATAGTTTTGATTGTAAGTTTAAGTCTAAGTTGAATATAATTTGCTTGTATTTTGCAGTCTGGGAATGATGGGAGTTTGGTCGACTTTTTTAAAGCAGTGAGGTGGTCGAAGAAGAAAGGCAAATTTGTGACTCCTATTGGGAAAGAGCAATATGTGAGTATAAAAGTAAAATCCTAAAAATTTTATGTGGTATAAGTGCATATCTCTTACTAACATGTTTGATTTTCCAATGGTTGAATGGTTGATAGCTGGAGATGGCAATAAAGATGTTAGAGCTAGAGCCTGAGGAGCGGACTAAGGAGGTTGCAGCGACAATCTTTAAGGAAGTTTTGGGTCACAGATCAGGGTATGTAAGGGGGCTCAGCGAGATGGTTATTCCCGAGTCATCTAGATAAGCAACTGATGCCCGAATAGAAAAATCTAGACAAGCAATTGATGCCCGAATAGACGAATTAACTGAATGTGTAAAAAGGTTTGAAAAAACTATCATGTTACTATTAGAGAAACAAGCCAAATACGACGACTTTATGAAGAGATATGAATCAGAAAGTCAAACTTAGGGATTTGCATAGATAGGTAACTTTCTTGTACACTTCTTTTTGTATCTAGATTGCACTTTTTAGAACTAACAAGTCAATTCCTTTGGCTTTAAAATGAAAAATATTTATTAAGATGCTTTTATTGTGCCATGGACGTTTATTATAAACTACTCTAGGAAGTGAAAATTCCTATTTTCTTTTCTAATCTTTTATTTTTCTTTTATGCAGTGAAATTGTTATTATTTTCTGTTGGTTATCTCGATTTTCTTGATGCATCGTTGACATCATTTTTCTTTAGAATGTGCATACAAAGTGTGTTCAACATTGGTGCAATAAGAAAGGAGATATAACATGTGAGATATGTCATTAGGTATGCTCTTTAAATCTAATTTCTATTTTATGCTATTTCTAAGTAGCAAACATGTTTGCTTTAAATATGGAAGTTCACTGTAACATTATCAAATTTATTAATTTTTATGGCATCGAGAGCATACTAAGGCCTAGAAAAGAAGAGAGATAGATATATAGATCACAATATCCCACAATATAATTTATATTGTGAAAATAATAAAAAAATGCTCCATGTTCTTACTAAATAGATACAACATCAATAATTTCATTTTGAAATTGAGAGATTTGTTCCCTGGGTAGAAGGCTTGAGCTTTATGACCACGTGTATTGAGTTCAACATTGCCAAATTGCCAATGGAGGTTACGATTGGCCAAAATTTTGGTGAATATGTCTAATATGTTTGTGGCAAATGAATTGTATTTGTTTTTGTAGCTAATGAATTCTTTCATAGGTAGAAAATTTAATAAAATAAAATAAAATATAGAGTAAGAACTAGAATTAAATATCTCATAGGTTAAGATTGTAAAATTTCAATTAGATGCAGTTGAACTTCTGGCACTGGCACTGGCACTGTATCGGCATGAAGCAACATATATAAGTGCATGGAAATAATTTAATTTCGAGGGAGTGACCTGCCCATTACTTGCCCACCAACTTTATGTCATAATTCCACATCAAAAGTGGGGACAAAATTTTCTATCAAAAAAAAAAAGTGGGGACAAAATATGGTCAAAGTCTTGTTCTTCCATGTGGCATGAAATGAATATATATTCGTGTTATATATGTAAGGGAAACACTCTATTTGACTGATATTTGTATGTATGTGTGCAAGTGTGTGTGGGTGGAATATTTGATTCCACTTTAGCGATTGAAGGTGTCTCGTACGTGCATTAGTCCAATGGTTACAATGCTTGGCTACTAATGATTTTATCAAGAAAGATAATAGCATGACATTGAGCATTAGGTAATAGCATGTATATCCACTACTTGACACTTGAATTAGGTAATGGAGATACATATAATGCAAAGAAAAAGATCAAAGTGATTTTCCATCCCAATGTGTTGTAAACTGGTAGAAGGGGTTATGAGAGTGGCTTTATTGCTTTGGGGTCTTCTATTTTAACGATTGAACATTTAATGTTGAATCCCATGTTGGTTTTTCCTTTATTTTTTTAAATGTCTCAAAGTAATTATGGGTTTTTTGTATGTTTTAGTTGCAGTTAATAAAGAAGTCTATTTGATTGTAATCTTCCTAAGGTATCTCCATTGGACCCCCACTCCATCGAAAAAGTTATGGTCCATCAATTTCTTTACCTGTTTGTAATGATAATGGTTGTATCTTTTTTTCAGTTGACTTGATGAAGCCCGATGCCACTGTAATTCTTCATAATGCAAAGATTGACATGTTTAAGGGGTCGATGAGGCTAGTTGTTGACAAATGGGGCCGCATTGAAGTTATTGAACCTGCTAAGTTCGCAGTTCAAGAGGATAACAATCTCTCCCTAGTTGAATATGAGTTGGTGAATGTAGTTGAAGAGTGATTGTTGTGAAATCAACTGTGTGATACTAAAAAGATTGCTTTATAGGTTGGAAATCCCATAACTTTTGCCCATATTCCCATGGCATGGGGATTACATTTTCTTTGTGAAAGTTGCGTTTGGTATACAAATATCAATCAAATAGAGTGTTTCCCCCCTTTTGAGGATTAGGAATTGAAGTTTCTCTAGTTTATCAATCAAGCATAGTTTTGAAGCAGCTTGAAGAACAAAATAATTGCACATTAATTTTTTTCTTCTGCAGAGAATATGCTTATATGTACTTTTTTTTCTCATTTACATGATTTGTGTTGTTCGAATTCAAATATGTACGTTGAGGATATTTGAATGAAGTTGATGACATGTGTTGGTAAGTAAATATGAATTTCTCCTAATTTAGCATTTTTTTAATTTATTACTAAGCAAGTAACTATCATGAAAGAGATAAATATGAGGAAAAAAAAAATCCGGCACAAAATCTAATAGGGTAAAGCATCAGTTTTTAAACAAATTTTTTGTGACAGAATTTTTGGTTATTTGCGGCGAAAATTAGTCGCCGCAAAAGGTATATTACTGTCAATTATAAATGTAGCCGGAAACATATTTTCTTGGCTCATTATCAGCGGCTTTTCCTGGGCGACAAAGTTTAGCCGTAACAAAACAATTCCGGCGATTTTTATACTCTTTGCGGAGACTCGTAGTCACAGGAAATAGTCTTATTTTTTTGTTGTGACGTATCCCTTCATAAGACAAAAAAATCGCCGGGTGACCACAATCGGCTAACGGGAGAGACAACAGCACAGTGTGTGTTGGTCTTGGAGCTTTCGCTCCAGCGTACCTGCAAAACAACCGCCAGACCCAAAACAATCCGAAAACCACCAACACAGACGCAGTGGTCGGGAAAATAAAAGAGAGAAGACGGAAAAAAGGCGGTAGAGGAGGACCGGTGGTTGGTGGTTTTCGAAAAAGAGCTCAAGTCGAAAACCTAGACAAAGAACACTCTTATTGCGTGAGGAGGCAGATTGTAGAACATTAACTAGAGCATCAATTAAGGAGTGCAGGAGGCCTCCTTAATGTTTTATCACTTCCCTTAATTTTGTTATCCCTATAATTACGGGATTAATATAATTTTCCTTCGAGAAAACTTAGTCCAAAAAACTAAAGAAATTGAATTTCCTATAATCTGTTCAATATCATGAGGTAGGACCTAATTTTCACTCCGAATCGGACCAAATATAATATATCAGTTTTTAAATAATTTCTTATATAATATTTATAGTTTACTTTCTTTATTTAGATTGTTAGTTAGACAATTTAGATTATATGTTTCATTTATTTTTTTATCATATAAGCCAGAAAACTTGTTGAGATAGACATATCATGATAGTATTTTGATGATGAGAAATACTTTTTCTACTCATTTAATGTCAAAATCAATCATATATTTCTCCCAATTATTTTTTTAATCAACAGAATAATTTTGATTTTTTAAGTAATGTTTTTCGTTCTTCACTTAATTTACTTAAATACTCATTTGTTGCAGTCCGGCCCTTTCAATTTTCACTTTCTAAAAGATCCTAACGTACTTGGGGTATTGTACTGTTTCAACTCGTTAACAAACCCGATATATTGTATTTTTTTTTATAGTTTGGGGATAATTTTCAAAGATGATAGTTCGACGGGTGATAGAAAGTTAGGCAGTAGCATGAGGCAGGAGATTATAAATTTATTAATAGTCACTTTTTTTAATCATTAAAAACAGATAAAAATAAAAAATAAAAATATATGAGTGACCATTTGGTGGTCATGGTTGACAGTCATACTATCATTTTCCATACGTACATATGATATATTATAATTTTATGAAGTACGATCACCAAACGATTTATTCTTTGAAATGAAACACTACCTATAGTGATGACTAGCTTCCATAAAGATCAGATCATGTCGATTTCTTCATACTTTGCTGAATGTGATTTCGTTTAATGTTCATAGAGAAGAAAATATGACAGCCAGTAGATTAGTTCATTATGCAAGAATGTGGATGATATTTATATGTGGTAAGATTGTATTTAAGACTTTATTTTTCAAATCATATGATCATTTGATAAATATTTATAATCTCCTTTATTTATTAATAGAAGTTGTGTTTATTATCCACCCAAAAAAAACCCAACCCGTAATTTGGACCAAAAAGAAAAGTACGTAATAGCCTCCACTTAATTTGTCTCTTAGTGAAGATAAGACTTTGAATAGCATTCACCTAATAGCTGGGCTGCTGGGAAGTCAACAAAAGATAACTAATTTTTGAAGTTAAAGGCATATATATAGAGATCATTCATCAGTGCCGGTGAAGCTCTTCTATTAAGAACCAGAACTTTCATGGTCTTTAATTTGCAGGAGTATTTTTCAACTCCAAATAGGATCCGCAATTGGAGTTTTCATGCAGACTATTCGAAGTCTTTGGAAGGACCGTGTGAGTAGTAATGTCTTTGATCGTGATCTCTACCAAACTTAATTAAAAAGAAAAGTAGTGATTACACGTGCATGGACTCATGTTTAATCTTTATAGCTTTCTTGGAACTTGCATTTGTTGTTTATGATGAGTCACAAGAGATGGTTTTCGAAGCAAAACCTTTGTTCCAATTGTGCCACTCTATTAAGATGTATGGAATGAGAAAATGATTTAATATTCATCTGTCCAAAAAAGTAATTTCAAGAGGCTATTTATAGAGTAAGCCTGTACACAAAGTCAAATTCCAGTGCAATAATACTGGAAGTAAAATATTACAATGAAATATAATATTTCTATATAGCGTCGGCCAAGAAAGAAAGGCCCGGAATTCATTTAATCAAAGTGATTAAACGGTGCCGTTTGCATCAATAAAGGAGGCTGGGTTTAAGGTTGCACGGGCTGGGCTTCTAAAAACAAATATATATATATATATATATATAAACCGTAAGCCACTAACCCAATTAAATAAAACCCAAAACACAACTCAAGTATATAAATATGAGCCCAATTGGAAACACCAAATAATATAAATTAATTAAAACACATTAAATTAAGATAAATAAATTACACACTTTAACTTAAATACCAATATAATAAAATAATGAGAATAAATTCAAATATTAAATTAAATGCATCACAATAAATTCATAAGAGAAAATATATTAGCTTACAATTAATTATGGAAATAATTCTTAAATGAAAATGAAATATTCCAAATATTTAATTATAAACACAACAAAATAATAATAATAATAATCAATTCACAACATCCAATATTTATGTTCACAAAAATATATATTTAATATTAAAATATTAAATCACAAAGGGGTAAAATTATGGGTTTTCACATCCTCCCTCCCTTAAAAGAGAATTTCGTCTATGAAATTCGTACAAGCAATCCGAAAAAGGAAAACATTTACTGGCCTTCAAACAAATACATGTATCACTCCCTCAAAACAAAACCCACTTGAAAACACCAAAATCCAACAGAAAGTAAAGCATCCAAAAGCAAGTTAAGGCTCAATCCGAAATACATAAATTAAATATAACACAATACATAATAGAGTAAAATAATAAGACCTCAAAAACCTTAATGAGCTAAAGTAAAGGTATTAGTCTCGAAAAGCCCAATTAAAATAAAAATGCTCATTAAACAAAAGAGCACAACAATTGAAGCTATAGGAAAACTAAAATAATAACGATAGTCAGTCAAATGATAGATCCGCCTATAAATAAAATAACTAAAACCATAAAATTAAAGATCTCAAAAAATAACCAATATCAATAATAAATAAGATGTAATCTGAAATAGCAATGAATATGATAAACCATTAATAAAATTATTAAAATAGATTAAAACGGTCAACGATAAAATAAAGCCATATATCAATATGGACAAAACCTGGGGTCTCATATCCCTATAAGGACCCTAACACAATCTCTCAAAGATCATAATCTCATTAGCTTCATACAACAAATCACGCTATCCTCAAATAACTTCTAAGTTTAATTTCTCAACGTTAATCTTTTTCTCCACTTTAGAGACCCATCAATCACTTTCCAGGTTAACCATCAAAATAGAGTTTGGCAAAACTAAGATCAATCCCCAAAGAAAATATTGCCTCCCAATATCAGGTCACCCCACTAATCTTCTCAAAATCATCCTAGAATTTGACTCCCAAATACTTAACTTCTGCAACTACTACGTCATGACTAAAGCCTCAACGCACATCTTGCAATTCGAAAGTCAAATCCACTAAGCACCAAGTACTACACTCCCAAATCTTAATGTTTTATCAACTCATAAATCTAGTTATGTTACCCAAATATTGACGCCTAAAATTCTAACTCCCAACTAGACATTCAATCTCCAAATAAAATAAAATAAAAATAGCCTCAAATATTTAAATTCCTATTTGGTCTCAAGTCATAATTAATTCCTGAAGATAACCTCAATCAAGGCTACTAACCATTACATTCGCCAAGTATCATGCTTAGAGTGTACACTCCAATTAACTCTCCCAAAAGTCTAAGGTTTAGATCTTTTAAATTTAATACCAATTCATCAAATTAATATTCAATGCCTAACAAAACCCTTCTCTCAAACCAAAACAAAACAAAGGCATGCATTCTCCAAAATTTATACTCACAATTATTACACATAAGTCTCCATGCGTCTACAAGCAAAACCAAAACTCCATCAAAGAATCAGATTATCATCTACTTCCATAAACACGCCAAAAACAAATTCAAACAGTATAACGAACGAAAATGATTCAACACTTACAAGAATCACCTGAAGAATAATTCCAACAGTCTCCTCCAAACAATATTAGAACTTAAAAACTCAAGCACTAAATGAGACCCAATCAAAGCATGATAGATAGTATATAAATACACCAAAGAAGAAACATGAATAAATAAGTAGATACCAACAATTATCAAGACAAATCTATCTCAAAACAATATTAAAACATACCCAAACACTAAGTGAAACCCAAGCAATGCACATAAATAGCATATAAAACATTAATAGAAAAGCACAATTACATAAACATCCATGATTATCAAAACGAATTTATCTCACAAAGATATAATAATATACCCAAACACAAAATAAAACTTAAGTAATTCACATAAATATTATATAAAAACAGAAAGGGGGAAAAGATTTCATAAATAAATAAATACCACAAATGCCAATGATTCAAGAAAACAAATCCACCTCCCTTAATAAACACAAAGTCACCAAAAACTTTTATTAAATAGAACAGAGAGATTGAATTAAAAGAAGAACGAAAAAATAAAATGGCAAATAAAGTTTTGAAATTCTCCTCAAAATCCAACTCTAAAAAGATTTATTGTAGAAATTTCTAAGATTTAAAACTTTTAAAAGAAACGAACCATAGTAAGATAAATAAATTAATAAATAATACTAACAAGTTGCCAAAACAAATCCACTCATCAAAATAAATAAGTAAACTTTTCAAATAAAACAAGCGAAATGGTGAAAAGATAATAACTTTAAAAGCTTATTTCTAGGCATGTCTCTAAAACGAATACAGAGTAGACAATTCCTTTAAATCTTTGTCTCAATGAATATCAAAGTTTCAAAAATATTTAAAAGACAAAAGCCATAATTAAAATAAAAAGATAATAAACAAAATCCAAAACCATCTTGTAGGAAACTCATGAAATGAAATTAAAATAAAATATTAATCTAATTCGAAAGATCCAAATTCCAATTTAAACAAAACAAAGGCATATCGAGAAATAAATAAATGCTCAACAACTTAACTAAATAAAATCAAATAATTAAAATCATCTAACTAAAATATTAACTACTACCCAATTACATTATTGGATAAATATTAAAATGAATTAAAGCAAAGCAAACCAACCAATCAGAACTAAGATAACTCTGAAAATAAATAATAAATAAAATGCACATAAGAACAAAAAGCACAACACAACAAAATATATATAAAAAATCTTACAATATAAGTTAGTAGGAAAAACATAGAGAACAAATGGAATAATAAAAATAGAATAAAATAACCAAACAATCAAACGAACAAATTTAAAACAACAAACTTTTCTGGTACAATTCCTAGGTAACTTGCGAATTTACATAGAGCCAAACTGCTCTGATACCATCTGTGACGCCCCCGAATTCTCCTTTAAATAAACACGGGAATCAAGGCGTCGGGATGATGACAACACGGGTTACGCACTCCCAACGTCAAGTGCTAAGTGTGTGAACATGTGACATGCATAAATAAAAGCAGCGGATATTTGAGGTCAATATCTAAGTACCAAAATTTTTAGAATTATTTTACAAACTATTTTAACATAAATTCTCCAGTAGGAGATTTAATACAGTCATCCAAAAATCAAAATATAAAATACTTACATCAAAAGGGAACATTTCCCAAGAAAATAAATTATAACATGATTTCTTTAACAGTGGAGCCGTCTCTTCAGACTCAACTTCCTCGATCTCTGCATCCAAAATCTACGACGCCAAAAATGACATCCTAGGTCAGTACAACCCAAATAAACCCCAAGATATAAAATATACTCAAACAACAACAATACGCATGAACACAATACCATATGCATGAAACTTAAAATCATCTTCCTCAAAATAAATGAAATAAACACACGCCAAAATCCCACTTGGCCCAAGATAAACTTCCAATAAAATCATCCATCATTTCTCAAAAAAAGATATCAGTAAATCCAATCATAACGGGTGTTACGTATCGTCGTCCCCGTTATGATATACACACAACACTAATCATAATGGGCGTTACGTATTGTCGTTCCCATTATGACTCATACACACTCATTTCATAGCGGGCGTTACGTATCGCCGTCCCCGTTATGTCATCTACACACTATCAATCATAATGGGCGTTACATATCGCCGTCCCCATTATGACTTACACACACATTTCATAGCGGACATTAAGTATCGCCATCCCCATTATGAAATACACACATAATGACCATAACGGACATTACGTATCGTCGTCCCCGTTATGTCATTCACACCCACTGATCATAACGGGCATTACGTATCGCAATCTCCATTATGACTCAGTCAAAAACTATTAAAATCTATAAACTCAATAACCACATCTCATATTAAAATCCAAACACCAAATATACACATGATCAAGCGTGTAATTACATAATGTAAACCACAACACACAAAATAACCAACAATTAATAAATTCTAACATCAACCAATAAATCCCAACGTCAAACAAATACAATATTTGTCGATGTAAAAATATATTTAAATCTTAAAGTTCATTTGAAAAATACTTACAGCGGGTAAAAACTGGATCATTGAGCAAACGCCGATCCACAGTGTTCACAGCGAGTCACTTTGTACGTTGGGTTAGAGTACTCGGTTTGACACCAAAATTTAGAAAAATACTCATTGAAATGTGGAGAATCTCATGAAAGTGGTGGTATGGCGGTGCAACTACCGGAAGGTGGTGGATCGGACTCAAAATGGGTGGAAACTCATTTTCGGGTTTGGGCTTGCACAAGGAATGTGGGGCCACGAATGGAGGAGCTAAGCTAGCGGGGTGGTCGCCGGAGCAAGGGGAACTCATTGGTGGCAGCGGTGAGATCAGGTGGTGGCGCTAGGGTGGCAAACCTGTGTATGGGTATTTGAAATACCCATTTCGGGTTGGGGCATTTGAGCTACCGTTGGTGGTGCCAGCGGTTGGGGGTGATACCGGAGGTCACTGGGAGGTGGTGGAAGTTGCTGGTGCAGCTGGGTAGCCGGCGGTGGTTGAAAAGCAAGCGAATAGGTATCACAACACCCATTCGAGTTTTAGGCCGCGTAAGGGAGGTGAGGAGACGGCCGGAGCTTGGGTTGTTGGTGGTAGGTCGTCGGTGGACGGTGGTTCAAATGGAGGGGGTGATGTCGCCGATGGTGGCCAACGCTGGCTGAGCTGGGCTGGAGAGCTGAACGGGAACAGGGGAGAAAAAGTGAAGAAGAGAAGAAGAAATAAAAAGGAAAAAGGAGAAACGAAGTAGCGTCGGCCAAGAAAGAAAGGCCCGAAATTCATCTAATCAAAGTGATTAAACAGTGCCATTTGCATCAATAAAAGGGGCTGGGTTTAAGGTTGCACGAGCTGGGCTTCTAAAAACAAATACATATATATATATACATATATACATACATACACACACACACATATATATATATATATATATATAAACCGTAGGCCACTAACCCAATTAAATAAAACCCAAAACACAACTCAAGTATATAAATACGAGCCCAACTAGAAACACCAAATAATATAAATTAATTAAAACACATTAAATTAAGATAAATAAATTACACACTTTAACTTAAATACCAATATAATAAAATAATGAGATTAAATTCAAATATTAAATTAAATGCATCACAATAAATTCATAAGAGAAAATATATTAGCTTACAATCAATCATGGAAATAATTCTTAAATGAAAATGAAATATTCCAAATATTTAATTACAAACACAACACAATAATATTAATAGTAATCAATTCACAACATCCAATATTTATGTTCACAAAAATATATATTTAATATTAAAATATTAAATCACGAAGGGGTAAAATTACGAGTCTTCACAACTGTTCTGTCCATCAAACTTCTCTACTTTAAATCTGGATGTGGCCATCCCTCCTGTCCTTCACAGAGCTATCTAGCTCTGATACCAGTTTGTTGGGAATAAACCGATAATAAACAACACATATATGAAATCAAATGCAGCGGTAGCAACTAAGAGAAGTAAAACAGTAAAGACAATATAAAACACAAAGATTTAAGTGGTTCAGCTCAACTGAGCTTACATCCACTGGGGGTCGGTCTCAAATCTTCACTATGATCAAATGGAAATTATAGAGAGAGAATCAATAGATTCTTACAATAAAAATCACTCACCTCACGTGTATGCATTCAACCACTCAAGAAATGGAGAAGAAATGAAGCTGGAAGGGGGCTCTGTTCGTTCAGGTGAAAATAGGGGGCTGGAGCTCGTCGAGGACGAAGCAGAAAAAGAGACTATGATATTTATATTTATGCGATCTCGCTCGAGCGAACACTGCTAGGTCAATCTCGCTCGAGCTGAACGTTGAGCGAGGGGTCGAGCGTAGTCTTCGCCTGAATCTCGCTCGAGCGGGACCTCAAGCGAGGGTCGAGCGAACTCTCGGATTGAATTTCGCTCGAGCTGGATGTTGAGCGAAGGTCGAGTGAACTCACGGATTGGACTCTCGCTCAAGCAGGATCAACTTCGCTCAAGCGAGAGTGCAGGGGAGGCGTGTATCCAAGCCATAACTCAACACAAAATACTATGGATAAATTTCATAGTTTAAATTATATTCATTCAAAAATTATAACTTTAAAGATAAAATAAAATCTTATCTTATTTGAATTCAAATTCAATGATTCAAAATTTACAGCTCTTAGAGATAAGATGAAATCTTATTCTATTTGAATTCAAATACTTCAATACTAATCCAATCCAACAAAGTCTGGATTAAAAATGGCAACCATTATGAATTATGGCAACCAAAAGACAGATACAAAGCTGCATGTTCCAGCAGCTAGCTTAGATGCAGAAACTAGAACTTGAATAAGGCGCTGCGAAACAAACAGTTAATTGAGTAAACGGCAATCTTGTTGCAGAGAACGAGTCTTGATCTTGCTCATAGCTACTCCTATGATTCCAACTCCTCGGTAGTTTAAGTAAATAAATTATTCAACGTACATCAAGATTCTTTCCAAGAATTCAGGTCAATAATGTAGTTTTCATCCACATTAGTGGAATTCCTCCTGGATTACTTTGAATTATATGGTATATGTAGAATAAGAGTACTCCAATAAAGAAAAGAGAACGACACCCAAGACAGACAATGATTTTGGAAATATAATAATTTAGTTTATCTCTTACGCACATACAAAAATAAAAATAAAAATAAAAATATTTCCACCAGTAGAATAGTCACTACAGGGAAAGGTAGTATTTGCGGCGCATAAGTTCGCCGCTAATACACATCAAAATCGCCGCAATAATTCTATTGCGGCGATTTAAGGGCGCCGGCTTTTCGACGGTATCGAAAAGCTACTTATACTAATTTGCGGTGAAACAGTAAAATCACCGCAAAAAGATGCATATTAGCAGCGAATTATATCGCCGCTAATAATGAAAATAGGCGCTGGAAATGCTTTCAAAATAACGTTTTTAACGCTGCGAATAGTATTTAGCAGCGACAATGTGTCGCTACTAAAACTATTTATTCGCCGCAATTTCTATTTTGCAGCGATTTTCCTGGGCTTGGTTCTGATTTTTTGCGGTGATTTATTTCGCCGCTATGTCTATTTTGCAGCGATTTTCCTGGGCTTGTTTCTGCTTGTTTGCGGCGATTTATTTCGCTGCGATTTCTATTTTGCAGCGATTTTCCTGGGCTCATTTTTGGTTTTGATTTTTCAGCGTCTCGGTTTTGCATCATTTTCTGGGCGTTTTGGTACCTGGCCTGTTTCCTGGAACTTGTTAACAACATTTTCAAAGTAATGTACACAAGCAATAATTTTAATTTTTTGATTAAACCAAAAATCCTAATCATCCAATATAAAAACACCAATCATCCAAAAATACCAATCATCCAAAAATACCAATCATCCAATAGTACACTGATTATCTAATACTTTTCAATTTTTGATTAAGTTTAATTTCATCTATATGAAATTATAAATCCTAGTCATCCAATAATACATAACTGGCCTGGGTGCATTAATTGAGGCAATTAAATATTACATAAGAGAACTAATGTTTCATTTAATCAAGGCCATTAGTATTTGCGGAAATAAAATATTAATATTAAAATCTTCTCGGCCCGCTATTTCACCAACGCATCTTGCTTGAGGTGAGAAGGTCAAGTTCGTAGTGTTTTGCAGTGCATCTTGCTTCTGTCCACAGATTTTTCCAATAGTACTCTGCATCATGATTAAGTGAATCAGTTTCAAAACATAACATGAGAAAACTTTATTCTTATATAAGAATAAGAAGAATAAAGTTTTCTGTCGTCAATAGAGATTAATTGTAAACAGATTTTCTTCCATTCAAATATACAAGGTGCAAAAGCTATAAATCATCCACATCTACTTATCTCAGGCATCTACTTGGTAAAATACTCAAAAAAAAATGATAAAGGATTGAATTAATATAAAAATAGAAATGATCTAATAGCTATTGAGAAAGTAATACCCAAAATGATCTCAGGCATCCACATTTTTATTTTTATTTTTTTCTTACAACAAGAAAGAATTCATTAAAATGCATTAAGGATCACAAGACATCTTCTCAACCCAAACAATGATAGTAGCTTAGACTTAGGTACTAAATCCCCCCATACAACCAACTCATCAACATTTCAACCCATGCATGTGGATAATTTATAAGCCCACTAACATATGTTATAGAACCTTCGTTTGAAATAAATTTGTATTAAGCCTGGTCACTTCTAAAATCAAATTTTCAAATCTGGACATCAGCTTGTGAGGTGAGTAGTTGCAGATTATCCAACATTAGCATACAATCAGACTCATAATCAGCGTGTTTTGCCAATATGTTACCTTAATTGAATAGCCCAGAAACTCCATGCACTTAAAAAGAATGTATGCACCTCTTGTTTTGTAGTAGTCTTCTGCACATGGTGGATTAGATCGATAGATGAAGAGGACCTAGGGATGTCAAATAAGATTAGTAAATGACATTTTCAGAAAGATATTCTGGAGATGACCAGTACACAATTACCTGTAACAACATCGTCATTCTACTTAGTACAGATGGAGAGCTATGATCATGAGGTCATGGATAATAAACTAACATGTACGACCAGATTAATGAAAAGTTGTAGTGTTTGTTTTCCAGATTTGGGCTGATCACAATGCTTACAAGGGTCATATATTTTGATAGATGTATTACGGTATCCTAGGAAACACTAGCTACATGTTCAAGCCATGCACACCTGATTTATTACAAGAACTTCAGCGAGGGATTTGGACATTAACCTTGACAAATAAACATATGATTATGAACTAAAACTAGTGGGTTGTACAGTATGTTCATTTAGGCTGCCATTTGTACAGCAAATGTTTCTTAACACTTGAATATAGATTTTGTTTATATATCTACCTAATCTAATTATGTGGTCATATAGCATTCTGAACAGGTGATCAACATGGTTGAAGATCTACAAGAATATCTACTGCCTTTATGTTTGCTCTTCACTGTCATTTGTTTAAATTTAAAGGCATATTCACAAACTTTGTCATTAGATGAGGATTACAATACCTGCAATAATGTGTCTAGCAGCAACGGCACATTTATGATTGAAGTTGTCGAACTATTGGATAGAAGATCAACTCCAATGAACCCCATTAGTCGAAGAGATTCAATCGCACAGTATCTCGCACCACTTACATCAATAGATACCACCATCAAAGCAGTCCATACCACCATCAAAGCAGTCTAGACCATCTACATTTTGAACCGTTTAAATATGACTTGAAAAGTCTATACCACCATCAAAACAGTCCATACCACCATCAAAACAGTCCATACTACCATCAAAACAGTCCAGACCATCTACATTTTGAGTCCATCTTTCAAACACAAGAATAGATCGCAATACTCTATTTGATAACAATATAAAGAGGGCAAAGAAAATATGTGATTAATGTTTTCAAAACTTTCTGAAATCTTAATATACATAGAAATATCTCTTTTTGGCTTTTTTTTTTCTATTGGCTAAGATGAAATTATTTAATTTATATATATCATGTAATTTATATGAAATGGCTCCTTCAGAATTGGAATGTTTTGCTCCCAACAGTTCTTTCAATTTGATGGATAAATTCTATACGGTGTTAAAACTAAATAATGCATAAATTAATTATATGAACTCTAAAGCTGATGATATTGATAAAGTGCACAAAAGAATGCATAAAAATCAGTGTACATATGATTTTTCGACACAAAAACCAACAAAGAAGCATGCACATACACAAAAAAATATAAAAAGTGCTTGAAATCTAAAATAGTCTGGTTTGGAAACTTACTTCTATAGAAAAGTCCCAAACTAACATCCACCACGTACCTGAATCTCCAACATGATAAGTAGTAGAATTATCCCCTTAAAAATCTTTCATCAAACTACAAAACAGAAAACTTAGATTCAAACACTCGAAAAATTGGAATACCATAGAAAACATGTGCAAAACTTAGATCCTTATATTTCTGATATTACCTTCTACTGAGACAATACTCCTGGGAATGGCCCCAAAACTGCTTCTTATAACCATTGTCGCTCCCACAAAAAATATATCAGTCCTAGCCTCTCATTGTTGTATATATAGAGATCTATATATATATATAACTGTCTATTGCCAATAGTATATCAGAAATACACAAAAAATACACCCAAAGACCTCACAAAAAATTTCCCACAAAATATGCTTATTTCTTGAACATCAGCTCACTGTGTCTCTTGATGAGACGCAGCGATGGACGAACGCTGCCCCAACAACTCTCGCATCAGTCGGTCGGTTTCCTCTTGTCTCTGCTCTATAGCAGCCAACTTCGCCTTAACATTCTCCAACTCACGGGTGGAAGCTTCAGCTACCTGCTTATGCTTCTCAATTGAAGCCAAGTACTCTTTCTCCCTAGCCTGGTCGCGCTGCCTTGTAGACTCTGGGATCACCATCTCTCCCAGTCCTCTTGCGTAACCAGGTCTATGACCAAGTACTTCCCTAAATACCCCCGCGGCTACTTCATTTGTTCGTTGCTCCGGTTCTAGAATCTGGAGTTGTTCAACCATTTTATTCTGCAATGTAAGATAATGAACAGATTACTTACAATCTAGAGTATTCAAAAAATTACATTAATCATACTTACAGAACCAGGTTGAAAAAATGGCAAATAAAAGTGTTTGATAATGTTCGAGAATGTTACTCACATAATCTTCTTCAGTAGCTTCTGTGACAAAAGAATCTTTCTTCACGGACCAGTGGGTAGCCTTATAGAAGTCCACCATAGTTTCCCCGTCATCACGCTACATGTGTTCACAATGTGCCCAATAAATGTACATGTTCAAGCAAATAAAAAAGGTCAAACCTACTAGTCACTTCATTTGGACTCTAAACACTTTTGAGTGAAATAAGGAAAGAAAAATATCATTATTCCCTCTACTTGTTATGTAAATTAAGTGACGTTGGAAGTTGTGTGTATCGCTGCAAATAGGAAAACCTTCGTGTTTAGAGCTTAGAGCTTATACCTTCTCTGCCAATTTCCTAACAAATGATTTACGACCGGATGTGTGGTTTATTTTTTGCTTTTTTCTGTTCTCTCGATTCTGCTCTGATATTTTCTGGCATGGCAAATATACATTATGAAAAACAATCAATGTTATAAAACACCAAAAACTTAGATACTTAGCATTTTGTTCAAATACATTGCCGGTTTGGATTGAAGAAAATAACAAGGCATATACCTTGAAGTGCTCGCTGCTCCATCTCATGCAGAGCTTGACCCAGACCATGGGGGTGACCAGACTACACCCAGCCGCCAAAACTTCATCGTTGTTTGGAAATGAGGTATAGATCTTATGCAGCTCGTGGTGGAATGCATTAAAGCGCTTCCTTAGTTGTTTAGTCACTGCCAGGCGATGGTTCTCTAGTTCCCATTCCAATTCAAAATCACCCTGCACGTCGAAATAATACCGTTATAGGCAATCACCAAATCCATCATTTCCAAGGATTAAAACTAATAGTACTGCCAATGTCATAAAAGTCTTACCCAAATCCGGTCGATTAACTGATCCTTCATTGGTTGGGGTACATCATTCCATCGTGGGTAGCTCATATCACAATGTTGTTTAACTATCCATGTTATACGAGCAGTAAATATGGATGCATTCTCACAGTACGGAGCTGTTTCCCCAAGATTTATCTTCAGGAGCACCCTACCATGCTTGCGTAGTTTCTCAAACTCAGTTAACTTCGCAGGCCCGCGTCCACGCCGCGACGTCTCAGGTTGGGTCGAAGGTGTGTTTGCTAGGACCTCCTCACCTGAATGGTGTGGTGGCAATAAATTAATATTCAAATGCCGAAATGAGTTTAAGTGAGAAGAAGACACTAATCATATTAAACTTTGTTTAATACAAAAAAGTCTGGATATGTGGACTATACCAATTGGCCCGCTATTAGCCACTTGTTCTTGCATGTTTGCTGCTAGCACCTCCTCACCTGAATGAGAGAATGACAATAAATTAATTTTCAAAGACCTAAATGCATGTAAGCAAGAAAAAGACACCAATCATATTAAACTTTGTTTAAGGATGACAATATTGGATATGTGGACTATACCTTGTAAATGCCCGCTATCAGCCACTGGTTCTTGTGTGTTTGTTGGGACCTCCTCACCTAAATGAGAGAATGTCAATAAATAAATTGTCCTAGACCATGCACCAACCATATTAAACTTTGTTTAATATTGAAAATATTAGATTTGTGGACTATACCGATCGGGAGCTCAGCCTCTTGAACTGGTTCACTATTTGGCTCAGCCTCTTGAACTGGGTCCGCACACGGGAGCTCAAATAATTGACTCGGAGGCTGGGTGGAGTCATTTAACCCGACCTCATCAGTCAGAGCCAATCCTGGCCCTTGTTCAGAGTCACCTATTGGGCAGCCACGTGGCTGCTTGGCGCATGCTCTGGGACGAACCCAACTTGGAAAACCTCGGCCTCGTCTACGGGGCCGACCACGGACACCGTCCCCCATCTGGTCACCTATATGTAAAAGACATACAATGTTGAAGATTCCGTTAATCATGTATAACATAGCAACAATGTTATGGATGTGGAAAAAGTAATACCTGGACCGTTGATGCTCCGCATGACCTCTTAATGGGGATGCACTTTGAAGTTCTAACTGTCTTTTATCCGATCACCTGAGATGAAACAAAAAGAAAAATCTTAATCTGAGTGACACTATTTAAAGGACTTAAATCCAACACATTGAGTGTAATTAAAATAATACATGACATGATAATTTTATGCACTTTGAATGCAATACTCTTAAGTATTGTATAGAAGTCATGGTCAATCATGCATAAGTCGATATAACCATAGGTCGGTAAATTAAATCATACATACGCTTATATGTTTAAGTGCATACATAAATAAGTATGATTTTGTATGTTAGATCCCTCTTAAGTTGCCTATTCTGGCTCAGACTCTTCACTGGTGGATAGGTCGTCATCATCTGAGTTGTCCTCATCATCAGAAGCATCTCCAGAAGCAGATGGAACCAGACCGTCATCAATGAAGTCATCCAACCCTCCTCCATCGCCAAGAGGCGCCTGGATCTCATGTGTAGCAATATGGGTAGGTTCTATATCAGTCCTACTAAGAGATCCCGACACTGGGCATGCGTCGCAATGCAAAAGTGGATAATCAGATGATTGCTCATTTTCTTGATAGGCATCATCGTCGCTTGATGAATCATCAATATCGTCTGAAGCCCTCGGCACTGTTGGAACATCATAGACATTCCTATTATCATACCTTTGCACAACAAACCAGTTCCCCTTCGCCCTCAAATCTCTAATGTAAAAACACTGAGAAGCTTGGCATGCCAACACAAACGGTTCGTCCTTATACCAAGTCCTGTCCATGTTGACACTAGTCATGTGATCGTCTACTCGGACTCCCCGTTTCTTATCTCCAACATCAAACCAAGAACAACTGAACAAATATACTCTTCGACCACCCATATAACGTAACTTCACAATATCATTGATAACACCATAAAAGTCAACGTTATTAGTAACTTCATCCCCAGTTACCACTACTCCTGAATTTTTTGATCTCCGGCGAAGCTCACGCTGCTTGGTATGGAACCGTTTACCGTTGATAATACATGCAGCATATGAGGTAACCCAACGGTCAGGACTGCAAGATAACGCATACAAATCATCAGACACACTGAGTAGGTTTCTACTACGCTCCTCCTGGACCTACAACATTAAATTGTGTTGAAACCATCAAGCAATAGTGGAAGCAAATTTGATTGACCCCATGGTCAAATTCATTCTACGTAGACAGAAAAAACTAGGGAAAACTTACACGTTGCATGAACCAAGTTGGGAACTCAGTTTGGTGCGTGCTCTCAATAGCATTTGGGTTTGACATCTTGCATTTGTCGTAGTGCTCCCTATATTTGGAGAATACAATCAGGCAAACAATTAAATAATAACAAATTCGTAGCGTAGAAGTATCATGGATTGTCTCAAGTCACCAATCATATCCATAAGGAAGTTAGGATTACTTACTCTATATAGCTTCCAATCTCATCGCAGTTGTTAAGCACATACCATATGGCTGAGCTATGAAATTTATCTTCTAATCGCACATTAGTAGCCATGCCCAAAGGACGAAGTTTTTGAGAAAAAATTATGAATTCATCAACATTTTCTTCTCTGCCCGCATCAATGTTGCGTTCCGGACGATTAAACTTTGTCTCAACATCTTGGAGATACATCGAACAAAATGTCAAACACTCTCTGTGGATATAGGCTTCTGCTATTGAACCTTCCGGCCGGGCTTTATTTTTAACATACCGCTTGAACTTACCCAAATATCTCTCAAACGGATACATCCACCTATATTGAACTGGACCTCCAAGCATAGCCTCATGGGGTAAATGGACAGCTAAGTGGACCATAACATCAAAAAAAGATGGAGGGAATATCATTTCTAGTTTGCATAGAACAGTGACTATATCATGTTGAAGTTGTGAAAGGCGGTTGACATCCAGAGTTCGGGCGCACAACTCTTTGAAGAAACTGCTAAACTCAATCAGAGCCAAACCAATATCACTCCTTAAGAGCCCTCCCACAGCAATAGGCAGTAATCTTTGCAAGAAAACATGACAGTCATGGCTTTTGAGACCAGAAATTTTACAATCCTTTATAGACACACAATGCGTGATGTTGGAGGCAAACCCATCTGAAAATTTCACCTCAGCAAGCCACTCGCAAAATTTATTCCTTTCATCCCCATGTAACATGTATAATGAAGGTGGCATTGTAACACGTTCATTGATCTGCTTTAGATGTAATTCTTTTCTGAAGCCCATGATTTCTAGGTCACGACGGGAATTTATATTATCCTTAGTTTTGCCTGGAATGTTCATTAATGTGCCCAAAATGTTATCAGCAATATTCTTCTCAACATGCATGACATCAAGATTATGTCTCAGCCGTAATGTTGACCAATAAGGTAGGTTGAAGAAGATACTCTTCTTAGTCCAGTTTAACTCCTCTGCAGTCCGTTTTCTCTTCCTACCAGACTTACCAAATTGAACATCTCCAAGCATTTGTAATTGAGTCAAAAGTAACGCTCCATCAACTAAATTTGGTGGCATGCGATGATCCTCTCTACCGTTGAACAATGCTTTTCTAGATCGCCAAATGTGATCGGTTGGTAAAAAACGTCGATGTCCCATATAACATTGTTTTCTACCATACTTCAACCATAAGGAATCATTGCTAGCATTGCATGAGGGACAAGCCAATTTCCCTTTTGTTGACCAACCTGAAAGATTACCATAAGCAGGAAAATCATTGATTGTCCACAATAAGGCAGCATGAAGCACGAACATTTTCTTAGTGGAAGCATCATATGTAGGTAGACCTTCTTCCCACAATTCAAGTAACTCATCAATCAACGGTTGCAAGTAAACATCAATATCATTCCCCGGCGATTTTGGACCAGGGATAATGAGAGATGTCATGAAGAATTGGTCTTTCATACATAACCACGGCGGCAAATTATATGGGACAAGAATCACCGGCCAAATACTATACGGTTTAGCCATATTGTTAAAGGGATTGAAGCCGTCGCTGGCCAAGCCAAGCCTAACGTTGCGGGCATCCCGTGCAAACCAAGTATGATTTTCGTCAAATGTCTTCCAAGACTTTGAGTCAGCAGGATGTCTCATAATATTATTCTCCCCAGTCACCCGCTGCTCCTTATGCCATCTCATATCATCTGCTATCTTGTCTGACATAAATAGACGCTGCAATCTTGGCTTCAAAGGAAAATGTCGCAGAACTTTTTGAGGGATGACTCGTGAACCGTGGGTATTTGGTACCCAACGTGAAGCACCGCAGATGGGGCACTCATTAAGATTAACATTGTCCTTCCAGAATAAGACACAATCGTTGGGGCATGCATGGATTTTCTGGTACTTGAAACCCAAACCTTTCTCCAAAGACCGTGCCTCCTGATATGATTGTGGCAATGAACATCAGGAAAGGCGGATCGTAGAAGGCTTAGGAGCATATCGAAAGACTTGATTGACCATCCACCGATTGTTTTGATGTGTAACAACTTCACAATGAAGGAGAGCTTTGAGAACTTTGTGCAACCTTCGAATAGAGGACGTCGAGCATCCTCGAGCAATTGCTCAAATGTTGAGTTTGGATTGGGTTGTTGTCTTGATTGCTGGGTGGGGGATGTAGTGTTGTCTTCGGGACATGCCTCGTATGTACCTGCCCGTATGTCATCTAACATATGATCCATGTCATCAATGAACCTGTTCTCCATTCCAATCCCAGGATCATCTAATATATCGTCATCAATGACTGGGAGTGTTTCCTCCTCTCCATGAAATATCTATTGAGTGTAGTTTGGATTTATTCCTTTTATGAACAAGTGAGACTCCACCTCAAATATAGATAAGTGGAGATTATTCAAACATCTAAGGCAAGGACACCGAATGCGATCACTTCTGATGGAATGGTTTCGTGCCATTGTGAGGAAATTTCTAACACCTTCAGCATAGGCAGGTGACCCAAGTCTATCTCTCAGATGCATCCAGCTTTTATCCATCTAAGAAGAAGAATCCAAAAAATAAGTCAATTGTAGAAAAATTCCTTTTTGGTAGATGGAGTATAAGTCATGTATAGGGATGAAAATATTTTGCAAATTAGGTGGACACTTCTCTCATAAATGGAAAGCTGATGTACTAGATGTGGAACCAAAGTGGAAGTGGAAGGAGGATGACTCAAACATTTTCCTATTTTTTTTAGCAGAGTTGGAATGAGGGGTTCTCATATAGATCACTTAAGACACCTCCACTTTATGTCTAAAATTTGTCTCAGATTGTTACAAGCAAACTATATATATAGTTGCTAAGAAGCTTATAAAACCATTGTGCCACAAAGCGAGATATTTTTCCAGTTTCACGATTAATATGTCATTCCTTAGTAATTGGATAGCTAGTTACACATTTACGTACTTAACTTTTCAGGGGCACAACAAAAATGCTTATAGTTAGTTCAGACAAAAACTATCAGCTATTGATGCTAGGACTAGCTATGAACAAACAAAATCTTCCTAAAAGAGCACTTAGTAAGTTAGACGCTCAAAAAAAAGTCCAGATCTAAAAAACAAATTCTAGAATGTTCAAGCAAAGCACCAACTACAACAACCCCAGGATACTAACCCCATATAAAAGGGAAAAACAAACTAAACAAAAAGAAACAATATTTTCAAAACCTGTATTCATCACCTTTAGGCATTTCTTTCCTTTACACATACATATATAAATGTATAAAAAACACACTTTATATTTGGTGGACTACATTACAATTCTCATTGAAATGCTCATATTTTATAGAAAAAATAAAATAATTTTTTGTAGATTTTTAGAGTTATTGATTTATAAATAAAATTATATTAATTAATTAAAATCTAAAGTTGGAATTTTCCTATTTGTTTATTGCATGTACAGTAAATGAGTCCAATTTTTTAAATAATATGTAGCATCGTCCTTGCAAAAAAAAAAAAAAGATAAATAGATACCCACATGCAGCAGTAGCAGTAGCAATAGCACGACAAGAAGTAATTCTTGCTAAACACAGGCTAAATGAGAATTCAAGGAAAAGCTAAAAAGGATTAAAAATAAATAAAACTCCCTCATATTTTATCATAAAGATGTGCCTTATTTGCAAAAACACAAGCTAAAACATCTAGATGTAAAGAATGGAGTGAAATTTCTCAGATCTAAACAAACAAACTAAAACATGTAGATCAAAAGAACAAGGTTTTCGTGGCTGAAATACCCTGCATCCACCATCCTCCTATATATATATTATAGTGTGTTTGATAATGAACCAATTTTGCTCCCAATCGAAATCCAAAATTAATAATTTTTTCCCCATAAATTAATAATTTGAATACTAAATGTTGTGGGGGCAATCACATAGTGAGTGAAACAATTTGGACTGATGTTACATTAGTTTGACTATATATCTTATTTCATTGTTGAACCTTGAAATTTTATTTTTAAACCCTGAAAGTCATAGCAATTACGTTACCGAAGATAGACTTGCCTCTTAGTTGTGCTGGGGGCGACATAGTCTATTTTTACTATCCAAGTTACAAAGCCAAACAATAAACCAAAATAATATACATTAGAAGGGATTACAAAGCGACATGGTCCCAATCAATTGATGCCCTATGAAGAATTTGACTGGCAGAAACAAAAGATAGAAGACTTGTTAGTTTTCTTCAGTGTCCTCTCGATGTTATAATGTTCTTGTCTTGGTGAAAAATAATGCATAGATGAAATTACCTTTTCCAGGTGATAAAGATTGATGGCCGCATCATTGGTGATGGACAAGTTGGGCCTGTGACTCAAAGATTGCAAGATGCTTACAAAAGACTGACAGAAGAGTGGGAGTGCCAATTTCAGCACAACACTAAAGATTTTAGGGCATTGAAAGACAACCTGTAGTTGTTGGTTTTATTTATATCTTTACTTACTTCATTTTTATTTTATGTACTAGATCATATTATCATGTAATGTATATATTGCTTTTAAATTTCTATTCTCAATTTTCTTTAATATTAGTTTGTCTAGATTTAATTTTAAATTACTACGCTTCATATCTTTCTTAAATTAAAATATTTTTTAATTCAATATTTTCTAATTCTCTTTAATATTAATAGGGCCCCGCTAGAGTAAAATCTGATTTTAATTTCTTTATATATTTTTTATTCATATTTTAACCATTTTAAAAGATTTTCAAATATTAAAAAATATCAATAGACTAATAATTAATTCAGTCACTATTAAGTAAAAGAAAAACATTTTAATGTATTAAAATACAAAAAAGTATCAAAGTAGCATTATAGTATTTTTTTTTTTTTATGCATTAAAGTTAGCGCATATCTTTAGTGATGATCCAAATGTAAAATCGTTCGAACATCATTGTTACATTCAAATATATATATCGTTTATGTCCAAATGCAAAAAAATCAGCACGTCTTTAGTGATGGTTCCAACAAACCATCACAGAAAGTGGATTTTAGTGATAGTTTAGAAACTGTCACAAATTTTAAACCGTCACTAAAGTTCAGATTTGATGTAGTATGTGAAAGAGAGTGAGGACTAAGCCGTAAGCATTCCATCTGTATGCAACAGCTCTTCTGAATTATCATAAATAACTCCCTATATGCATTTATATATATATATATATATATATATATATCAAGTTCATGGCCAAGAGATTATGATGTTAGTAGCTGTACGGTGGAGGAAATCTTGTGAGAGGACATACAAAATAGACGTACACAAACTTACGTGGGTAAGGAGAAGAAGTAAAGTGACAGAAACTCCAGTGGAAAGGGAGTTTGCCTCATAAGAAAATAACTAAAAACCAACAAAAAGAGATAAGTGTGGAGAAGCGGGGTATCGATCCCCGTACCTCTCGCATGCTAAGCGAGCGCTCTACCATCTGAGCTACATCCCCTGACAGCAATTATATTTTATTAATTATTAAAAGCAAATAAAGCACCTAACATGAAAATACATTGCATGTGAAGGGTATACCAATTCCGGGGGACATGTTGGTTTTATTAAATAATAGAGGACCAGACTAATGCATACAATAAGAGTAAGCTGACTGATGGATCGTATGCATTAAGTTCCTCTTCCTTCATTAACTTTTTCTCTACTCATATACCAGCAACTCAAGTTGGTCTTAAAGTAGAAGAAATTTTTTGTAGTTTAAAATATGGTATTAGAATTTAGGATGAAATGAGGTTACTCTTTGCTGGTGTTGTTACGTGGTCTTAGTGTAATGAGTTTCATGTGCCAGTGGTATGAGTATTTGAACCTTTTCTTTTTTAAGGTATTAACACCTTTTACCAAATAAATGATGCCTTTGTTACTGTGAATTCTCAACAGGAGAATTTAAACAGAGATGATTTAGCGTTTATTTTTTTCACTTAAGGTAAGTATTGATCTTTTTTGTTTTGTTTTGCGCTTTTTTTTGGGGCAGGGGGGGCCTGTCATTTATCATTTTTTCTTGTCTTGTCTTGTCTTGATGATGGGGAGTTCGTTCATGTCTTGAACGAGGGTGGTATTTTTTGTTCTACAATCTTGCATTAAACATATGCCAATTATTGGTTCATAGCAATGTTTGTTCTTGCTGAATTCATATAATACTATATTTCACTTGTCTAGCTGTGTTACAAAAGCATCAAAGGGAACCAACTATATGCTGATTGAGATTTGCTCTCTGTGTTGCAGTGATGAAGATGAACCAAAGACATTACCATATATGCTTTTAATCCTCCATTACCAGACATAGGCGTGCTGGTTTGGAAGGTAAGTAAAAAAATATGTATATCTTAATTAACATGCCTTCATTTTCCTACCCAGCCATTATTAGTATCCTATAAAATCATATAATATTAAACAATAGTTGGTATTGTTTAGATTCAACAACTTTGCTCTAATATAAATTAAGTCACTTCTTTTGGTGAAGTAGCATGGAACCAAAAGCGTTAAAAGTAATTAATCAAACAACTTGTTATCGGTGAAACATTCATTGGTTTGTATTTAACTGAGATTAGATAACATTAAGTCAGTCAATAGATACCAATTATATCCTTTAAATGTAAAGTTTAAGTATAAACTGCTAGCTTGTCAACCAACTGTTAGTATCTGTTTAAACCATCCAACAATAGAATAAAAAAGATAATTGAACATTAGAATAGTGTTTAAGCAAAACCCCAACCTTAAAGCATGTTTATATGCATTAAATCAAAAACCCTAACTTATCCCCACGGGATTGAGTGTTAAAAATTAGGTAGATATCTCACCACAAGATCGAAGCAGCAGACCGTTGATCTACAGAAGCCGCAGATGGGGGAGCGATACCCAAATTCAGTCCCGAATTCCTCAAAATCCAATGTCTCGGCCAAGCTGCGAAAGAGAGGTACTCTCTGTGATTAGGAAACAAAAAACAAGTATTTTTTACTATAAATCGTCGTTTGTAATGAAATAATTGAGAGAAACATTCGGTTACCTAAAAACCCCGAGAATGAGAAGCAGAGTTCCACGGTGCAGAGGGATTTTAGGCCATCGCCGGTGAGCTGGTGGCACCCCTACGTCGCCGGTGGGTTTCTGTACCGATGAACCTCGAAATCGGTGATGAATCCGGCACCGATTCCCGTAACACTCTTCGCAGACCAAGGTTTCGTGAGAGGGAGGGAAAATGCTGAGTGCGGGAAAATGAGAGGGAAATGGGGGATTGGGGGAAATGAAAAGCATAAGAGGGCTGCTGTTTCGTGCGGATTCATTAAAAGGCTTTTTGCGGCGAAAATATTCGCTGCAAAAGTATAAAGTTTGGAAAAATATTGAAATAACGGCGAATTAAGTCGCCGTAAAAAGTGTATGGTCCATTGCGGCGAATTAAATCGCCGCAATAATTAATAAAATCGCTGTAATAAATCCAATAGTCACCGATACGTTATAATTTTGCAGCGGTGTCAAATTCGCCGCAAATGTAAACCTTACCCAGCAAACTTATTAGCGGCGCCTATAAAATCGCCGGAAAAAATGCATTTTTTTGTAGTGAGTTTACCTCTCTAATAAATAACTAATTCAGCTCAGCTGCATTCGATCAAGGTTGGTCGTTATAACTCGTAATTTGTTTGACTACTTTAATATTATGGATGATAATGAAAGATTGTGATTTTCCGTCTTTTTTATTCTTACCATCATTTTCTTACAAACAAAAAAGTCTTCTTCCCCTTCGTTTACTGATCTTCTACCTTGTTTGGCAATGTGTACAGATCACTCATGACAATTAGAATCATTAGATTACTATATTTTTGTATGACTCCTCCTGTTAAAAATTATTTTCTACAAATGAATGAAAGTTAGAAAGCGTCAAGATGGCTCTCTGTTTGATGGGAAGAATTCATGCATAGGAGCTGATTCAATTCCAATTCATCAGTCAAATAATCTTTATCTAAAGATGGGATATTCAGTGATTCATTGTTATATATACATATCCCATACTTAACAACCTCGTCAAGGCAAGTGAAGTTCCTCAACGCGTGGTCAAAGGTCAAGATAATTATGTTGTTTAAAAAGAGAAAGAACATCAATTTGACTGGAGGCCAAATTAATCAATCGATAAGAATGATCTTAATAATTTACAATATTAGTCAACTAATGAAAAATTAAAAATATTAGATTATATATTTTATTATACATATGTTCAATTAATATGTACGTCAAACCGACGGCTAAACTCACGAATATTTTTTTGTATATGATTTAATGTAGTATGTTAGATTATTAAGTTATTTTTGTTAAATGGTGAGAGCTGTACATCCGGTGCCCAAACCGGAATTCCGGGTCAACCCGGACCGGAACCGGGTATCCAAAACCGGGTTGGAGTCCAACCCGGTTTTATCCGGGTTGAAATCCGGTTTGAATCCGGATCAATCCGGTTTCCGGATTTAAACCGATTTTTTTTTTTTTCAACTTTTTTGTAGAAAAATTTGTTGTAAAAATATTTATCAAAAATACTTTGGGAGAAATTTGTTGTAGAAATTTTTTTTCAACACTGCATTCATTTTTTGTTTAGCCAGAAATATTATGTGGAGTGAAATATTCTTCTTCCAATAATTCAAACTTTTATAGCCAAGAAATGAGTTTGTGTTGATCAGCATTAATCTGTTCCAAATACCTCAGTCTCACATTGGCACCATTAAATCAATATAATTGTAATGTGTCACGTTGTCGATATGCATAAACTAAACTATCAATTATGCAATGTCTATGTGGAATAACACAACCTTAGCCTTAGGTGAATCCAGATTCATGCACTCACAGATCGATCATTCTAGATCAGGACAAATATATATATACATACATACATACATACATATATATATATATATATATGCAGAAGAAGCCACATCATCATGAGTTATGCATGAAAGCATAGAAACCTCTGGCTTTTATTAGGAACCTCTGACTTTAGCATTATTAATCTCATTTGTTGTAATTACAACAGAAAGCAAACAAAAAAGAAATAAACCCAAGATTGTTGACCTAACAGGCACTGATCTTATTCATACTATGAGGCAAGTATACATACAAATATATACGATATGTACTTTAACATCAAAACAAAACAAAAAACAAAAACAAAAACAAAAAGAATATGAATCGGAGCATGTGGAGTAAACTCCTTCAAGAAATTGTATGGTGGAAATTTTCGATTCAGATCTCCATCTTCAAATTGCTAGCTTCCATGGAACCTGCAAAAAACAATTTACTGCTGTTAGGGTAAATACTTGAAAGATATAACCAAACATGAAAGCAAATAAGAATGTTTTTTTTTTTTTTTAGCTAGTTCTATAACTTACCTGTAAATGGTTGGTATGGAAATGAAATGGATCTTTCTTGATGGAATTCCAGATTCAAAAGATTTTGTAAATCAGCATCCCAAGTTGGAGGAGGCTGGAGTTGCTGAAGAACAAGGCCGATATATTTTAGAAAAACTAACAAGTTTAAAGACAGAATAGATCATCAAAATGCATAGTGCAGAAGCAATTACTGTGAAGCACGATGCATCAAGATATGGTTCCGGGAGCGCTTCGGGGGCGCCGAGTGTTCTTCGAATTGCCATGTCAGGTGAATTCAACCCCATCTCGAACCCACAACATGCCACCACTTGTTGTACTGGATTAAGCTGAAGATAGGCAGGATTAGTTATGTCGGATGACATTCCAATTGTTGGAAATTCGGCTGAGCAAGCAGGAATCGTCTGTTGATAATGGAAGCAAATGAGTGTCATAAAAATGAGAAAATGGGGCACACCTATGGACGGACAGAAAATTGTTTCAAGATAGAGTCCTAACTAATATAACTCTGATTCATTAGATTTATTTTATAATAAAAAAATTTTATAATCTAACGAATTAGATCAAGGATAATTCAGGTCAGTTTGTAAGATTATTATAAACAATGAAATATCCATATCCCCACGAACCACTTAAACAAGAAACTAATTTAAACAAACAAGGGCCATGTTCAAGAGTGTTAGACCAATAAGATACAAGCATAGAAGTGCTTCACTCAATTTAGCCTATAAATTATGTTTAAAGTAGCAAAAATAGAAGAAGTTAAGAACTTAGCATGTAATTCATAAAGATCAGCACGACAGAAACAAACCTTATTAATTTATATCAATGCATGCGCAAAGAACAGAAAATTTGCATTGTTCACTTCCAAAAATGGCAAAAAGAATAAAATGATCAAATCTTTTGAATATAAACCAAACTTAAAAGATATAGTATTTAATATAAGTAGTCAAAATACACTATACATAAGCCCCTGTTTCGATGTCAATATCTATATATATATATATATATATATATATTATATTTATATAAGCCCTTGTAATGAGTAGTATAGATGCTAAATGAAGATATCAAAACCCTTATGCAGATACACAAAATCGTGCCAAAACCTCAAATGGTCAAACCAGCAGCAACATCCTTGAGGCAACAAAGAACAAAACAGAATCCAACCGTTGAACATAATATGTAACTTTTACCCAAACCTAACCCATAGAGCATCGCAGAGCAGAGAGAGAGAGAGAGAGAGCAGATGAGAGAAAATCAAGGAGATGAGAGGCTAGGGCATCGCGCAGAGAGAGAGAGAGAGAGTACCGTAGAAGCAAAGAAAACGACGACTCGGCGACGACGATAGATCATATACACCGCGGTTGTTGAGCATGATCAACTCGATGGCTGGTTAGGGTTTCGTTTCGCCTGTGTGAGAGAGAGCAGGAGAGGGGGTGGACATGGATGCAAAGAGAGACGGGTAGTTTGTAGGAAGCGGCTAGGGTTTCTAACTTTCTAATATATATACCCGGTTTCGGATGTAAAATCCGGTATCCGGATTTATATATCTGGATCTGGATCTATTGATCCGGATTTTTGAAATCCGGATTCCAGATTTGATTTAATCCGGGTAGGAGTCCGGAACCGGATTTCCGGATATCCGGTTTCTAGACCGGGCCGGAAAAATATCCGGCCCGGATGAACAGCCTTAGGTGAGACTATATATTTTGTTAAAAATTGTTGTCTAGAATTTAATGAAAGTTAGAAAGAGTCACGATGGCTTTCTGTTTGATGGGAATAATTCATGCATGGGCTGATGGGAGATTCAATTCATCAGAAATAATCTTTATCTAAAGCTGGGACATTCAGTGCAGATTCATTGTTATATATTATACATATCCTATACTTGACAACCTCGTCAAGGCAAGTGAAGTTCCTCATGATAAACACGTGGTCAAAGTCCAAGATAATATTTATGTTGGTTAAAGAGAGAGAAATATCCATTTAACTACTGGTGGCCAAATTAATCAATTCATATGAAAGATCTTCCCAGTACTAACTTACAATATTAGTCATCAGTTAATGAAAAATTAGAAATATTAGATTATCTTATTGTACATCATGTTATCCCTTAATATGTATGCCAAACCTAAGACTAAATTCAAAAATATTTTTTCTGATATGATTTGATATGGTACGTCAGATTATTAAGTTATTTTTGTGAAAGAATACTAAATATTTAATATTTCACATATGGATCAAACTGCTTCACATTATATTCATTTTCATCCCTGTTTTCCTCTGTCCTACCTGCTAATATTGATACTTGTTTGCTCTCTATGACTACTAAAATCACAGTTGAGATGAGTGAGGCTCTTATGATGAAGTTAATTGCTAAGGAAGTAAAATGCCACTGTTTTCTACAATTGTCTGCTATAAGGGAGTATATTTTTAACATGCTAACGTTGGGGTATTGTACTTTTTTAACTCGTAATTAACAAACGGGGCATGTTGTGATTTTTTAATAGTTTGGGAATAATTTTCATGATGATATATATGTATAGTTCGAGGTGTGATAGCTAGAAATTTAGGTGGTAGCTGTATGAGGGATTTGACATTATTTTTTCATGTTTTCAATATATACGACGTTATATATACGTATATTGTGCTAGGGTGCACACCAAATGTGCACACTAGATGTTCACTCCTATGTAAATGATTTTTTCCTTTTTTAACAATTCTTTAAACATCCTTTCATTACGAATATACATATATATATATATATATAAATTGCCTACTAGTCATTTTCTTAATCATTAAGAAAGATAATAAATAAATAAATAAATAATAAAATATATGAGTTGCCATTCGGTAGACATATTTGGGACTCACTATTATTTTCTACACGTACATATAACTTCATATAATGTCAAGAGACACAATCTTTTGCTTTAGCCAAAAGGTTGCATCACTTACCAATAGTTGTGCCTCTTGCCAACAAGTGTCTCATGGTCTATAAAGAAGTATCATTTGTGCACAATTAACACACTTGAATACCCCTTTATGAGTTTGTCCATCACCAATTGGCAAGACAAATAAATGCACCAGAATGTCATCATATTGCCAATTTTTCTTTCTGTTCTGTTTTATAGAATTCTATACTAGCTAGAGAAAAATAGTAGTAGGACTTAACTTCATATTAAAAAGTGAACATAAATTAGGAAGTGAATGATGAGAGCATACATAATGGAACTTACAACGATGATAGACGTGGAAGGCGACACCATCTTGGTAGCAACAACAACTTGAAATTGGATGGGCACTCAATTACAAATCGAGTTTTATGAGGAAAAACAGAGAAATAAGTCACTCTTATGTGTAATGAAGAACTAATGCTGGAATGAACATTGTGCGCATGGAGGTTCAGGTATCTCTACGGTACCTTCCAACATCTGAACCACCTTCTTAATTGAAGGGCGAGTTGCTGGGTCTTCTTCTACGCACCACAACCCAATTCTGATCATCCTCTCCAGGCTTTGTTGATCAACTTCTTCAGGCACCAGCTTTCTCACTTCATTAGCCTTGAAACAGTCGTAAACCCAATTAACAAGAATAGCCTCTTCTTCGGGAGCATTGACATCAATGCTCCTGCGACAGTATATAATGACTAAGAACACAACCCCAAAACTATACACATCTGCTTTTACTGTGATGGGCAAGTTCTTGTCACTACAACAAAAATTGCCTTTTCCTGCGTATTTTTTCGTGACTAATACCATATATTTCTGTCGGAATGCAGTTTTTGTCACCAAATTAGATCATAGCAGACTCGCAGGAATAGATTGATAACTTTAAGGGCTTAAAGCTACCACCGTAAAAATCGTGAGAAATAATCTTATTTCTGACGATTCTTTTCCTCACAAAAAGTGTAAAATTTCGTTGCAAAAAATATGCTAACCATGGTTAACAGAGGTCGAAAATACTTATATGCCACGATGAAAATCACGGGAAATAAGCATTTGCGACCAAAAAAAATATTTCCGACGATTTGTGATCACTGGAAATATTTTTTTATAAAATAAAAAAAAATTACTAAAACATAATAAGAACCTTATACCTAAGATAAGATAAATGTAAATAATGTATTACCAATACACTAAGGTCATAGATTAAAAAAAAATACTAGTAAAACAAAATCCTAATACCCCCATCTAAAACACATCAAGAATTATGTGAATAATATATTACAAATATACTAAGCTTAATAAACAATAAAAAATAATACATTACGAACATAGAAAAACTTACAAATATAACCTAAAACTTAATAAGTTGCTAAGATTAAGGCAAGCACAAATATTTGGTACAAACAATATAATTGAAAACACCAAGTGGCTACTATCCTTGTTGAAGCCAAAGTTAAAATTGAGATGAAGTTCTTCAACACTTGAACTTTCTCTTTTTGTATTCATAACCAACAACCTTTGAATCTTCATGTAAACTAAGACCATCCTAAACAATAGTCTGTCTTGGTCAGTCTCTTCAACACAACACTCTTATTACTCATAAACTGAAAAAATACCCAGTAGTAAGAGTACTCTTTACTACTTCATTGGTGTCTTCAACACTTTCAATAAAAAAAACCAAATATCCATGAACCAATTGCATATAATTAATTAAAATTGGGAAAATATCCCCCAACACATCCAAGAGAATGTAAAGACAAACAATTAAGCAAATTCCAAACATGGAAGTTCAACCAAACTCAATAGAAAAGTAAAAGCAAAATAATATAACAAACCACCTACCATTAGAGGATATTAAAACCTTGAGTCAAGAAATCAGTAATCTATAAACAAGTCATGGTAGCCATCAATTACTATTAATAGAATGAAAATTAAAATGGCAGAGAAGACTTGGAATTTCTCACCTCATTCCCCATCAATCTACATGACATTTGGTACCTCTTGAAAAGCTGGAAGAGGTATCGAGATCACAATTTACTATAATTTGTAGGGTAAAGAAAGAAAAAAAGGTAACTTATGTTAGAACTCAAAACTCGAGATGAAAAGCATTTCTATATTTCCATTGATAACCCAAGATGGCAACTAGATCAAAGAAAAATAAATTTATAAAAAATAAACATAAGAAAATTATTCTTAATGAAATAAAGCACGAAACTAGTCAAAACTTATAGATGTACTCCCTTACTCATATTATACATATGATCAACTCATTTCCCCTTTATCTTGATCGTAGATACCTCATAAATTTTATCCATCTCTTGATGTTGTACATAATCACAGAGATCTAACCTGGACATCAAGTCAAAAGTATGTTTCTTCCTCGGTATATAAAAGTTGTACTGGAATTCAGGGATGGAGGACTTAAAGCTTGAAGTCATTTTGATGACGAGTAAATGGATAACAATATCAATTAGAAACAATGCTAGAATTAAGAACTATCTAAGTATTAAAGACATCCACTTATAAAAAAAGTACCCCAACAATGGTTACTTACCTAGTTACATAAGAGTGAACCAATACGTGGTAGATGGAACATGCTTCTGCAGTGACTAAATATATGTCAAAATATATGACACAGTACACATATCAACTATAAAGTAAAGACCAATCAGAACAAATATGTGTATGCATATATATTGGTAGATTGAATATATACCAAAACAACTTACATAAGAGTTAAATATATACCACATCAATCCAATGTCGTTTTTGGGACATTAATTAGTGTATGTCAAATAATCCACCTGGAGTGCTTTGTTAATGACTGTTGTCTAATACAATACAATATGATTAAATATAAGAAGTTAATTCAGAAAAAATGAGTTTACTAAACTAATAACAAGCTCATAATGAAAGTAGTCGCCAAAAGTACATGTTGATTACCATATTTCTTTAATGAAATAAATTAATGTCAAGTAAAAAATAAAACCAACGAGATAAAGTAACCAAAGCCATGGTAAAGCAAGAAAGTGAAGTTATAAGAAGAGTTCTCCCTTTTGAAGTAGCCTTGTTCCAAATAAGTTCTAGATTCTAGAAAATTTCTGAGAAACTAATATAGAGATACTTAATTTGATTATCTATAATTCAACAATAAACTGGATTTACAAAAAAACATGGGAATAATGATAGCAGCAAACAAATATTTAACTACACTTCTCTCCACAGCTCTACTTGATTATAACAAACTTGTCGGTACCGTGTCTCGCCCAGTGGTCCTTCAAGTCAACTGAATGAGTAAGATCACGACCCTCAGCTACAAGTCTCAGTAGAAGCTTCCCCAATTTGAGAAAATTAAAAGAAAAATAATTGAAAACTTGAGAAAATTCACCAACAGCTACAACAAATTAGGTGTACAGAAAACCTCATTATGCTTCAGCTCTGTGAAAGTTAACAAGGGAATATTGAGTGCGGCAGAAGCAAAAGTATGTCACAAAAAGAATCTTGATTGAAAGCATAGTATATAACAACTTAAATAAGAAGGAAAACCAAACATTTAGATCACTGAAAGTATTAGTAACTAAGAATTGCATTGAACTAAGGGGAAAAAATAAAAATCAGCAGGAACAACAAACTCCACTGATCCACTGTGAAAAATTCCATTGATCAATATTTAAGATGTAAATAGAACACCTAGTATTAGAGTATATTAAATAAAACACCTTACAAAAGCTACAAGTATCTCATGGCATCATAACTTGTAACAAAACATCTAGTATTAGAGGATATTAAAATCTTGAGTCAAGAAATCCCTAATCTATAAGCAAGTCATGGTGGCCATTAATTACTATTGATAGAATGGAAATTAAAATGGTAGAGAAGACATGGAATTTCTCACCTCCATTCCCTATCAATCTGTCTAACATTTGGTGCCACTTGAAGATCAGGAAGAGGTACCGAGATCAGAACACTTCACAGATCAAACATTGACGAAGCTTCATATTTAATCTGACATACGTATCATTCCAAACTACAGAGGGCCAGCAGTTTACTACACATAAGATGACTCGATTAATTATAGTACAAAATAAAATTAATATAACAGGAAGACAAGAAGGGTAAGATTTGAACCCTTGAATCTAAACATAAGTATCGTAAACATAAGATTTTAAAAAACTATATATTAAAATAAGATTTTTAAATTATCTAATGTAGGTCTGCCCCTGCTCATATATCTAAGCTTTCTATGCCTTACTAGTATCTAAACATTCTATTCAAACCGCAAAGATGTACACTTCACAGCACTAGAATTAAGTAATCAAAAATCAATTAATGAGATTATAGAGAGTTTTTTAACCTGGAATGAAGCATACAGTGCAGCAATTAAAGGGTGATCTAACATGTCAAGAATTTATCTCTCTACAAAAGCTCTATGCACCTGTGGAACATGGAGGAGATGAGATATTAAAAAATATGTCCAAGAGTGCCATGAGAAAATGATATCTGAACTACTAAAAAGAAATTTACTCAGCGTCTGGAGAAAAACTAGGCGAAAAACTATAAAATATCCAAACTTTACATTTTGATTTTTTTTTTTGAACATAAGCAGTAAAACAAATAAAGAAATTCCTTGATTGGATTGGTGTGATGTAATATCTTGCACTTAAATTCTACAATTAGTTTGGTTGGCATTGGATGGTAGTATCTTCCACTTAAAGTCTGCTATTAGACTAGGTTTAACGGTGTCAAGAATAAAAAATTGAGGACTTTCCATGATCTATCTACAAGAATCATTTTTGCATTTGTCTAAGTTCAAGCAGCAATATATATGATAGAATGTAGTGCACATGAAGCCAAAAAATCATAACTAAATTCAACCCTTGGGCAGGAAAAAAAAAAGATCACTAATAATGGCGGGACCAGCTGGAGCCTGTTTGTTTCAAGCAATAATGGCAAGCAGCATACCAACATCCGGAGCAGAAACATGGCTAGCTGTATGAAAAAGAAAGGCATGTCAATTTAAACCATATAGACAGAAAACACAAAAGTACTCATGAGATTGATGTCTCGCCCATCACACAAAGCACACAAGCTCACTCATCATCTGTTTGGATGTTGGGCCACAAGAGTCACTCATTTAACATTTACAAATGTACAATAGCATAATACTTATATTGGAACTATGCTACATCAACACAAATAGACTGCACAACACAATGGGATATTTTCCAATCAAAACATGGCATAATCATGGGCTTAAAGGTCTTGGACAGCTTCACATGTCTTAATATAGCAAGCATAAAAATCAATCACCTAAGCCTAACCAACTATTCTATAACTAAACCACCCAAATAATATTATTAGTTTAGTAGCATATTTAAATTAAGGCTAGACAGAGCATAAGCATAGCAAAGACTACCATGTAATAGCTTTAAGGCTTTAGCTATCCAGAATCATGCTTTACCTAGTTAATACCCATTTTAAAACATGCCATGAAATTAAAGGAGAACTAAGCAAAACATTAACCTAACACTTCTAACATCCCAAAACAGGTCATGCAACAAAATCCTTAAAAATAGACATGATCCCAACCTCCTAATGCTAAAACACTAAGCTAATAACACTTAGGACTAACCCAAATTGTATTTGCAACATCTTATCTTTGAAGTACACTTAATCACATAGCAAAACAGCCACCTAAATTACACTTCAAAGGAATGTTGTCCTGAATAAGCTACACATTAGCAAAAAGCATGCATGAAACTGAATATATAACTACATATTCAAAGTCCAACACAGCAGCTAAGAGAAGGAATTCAGTAAGAAACAGATAAATTGTGGCCACTTATCAAAGAACTATCTTTCAACCCAAATGGTTGGTAAGAAAAATCAAGCAAAGGGCATAAAAAAATGGCAGTAAGGAATAGATTAATCTGGCTATTTGCTAGGGAACTTGAAAGGCTAAATTTGAACCTTGAGTGAAACAGTCCTGAAGGCACAAAATAATCAAAGAAAATATGAGAGTAATAATGACAGAAACCACATAAAGTCCCTTATGCAACTAAAAACCTATCACATCAATGCCTCAAGTGCCATTATCAAACTGTACCTACTCAGGGATTTCACCATCTGCAAATGTCTTTGTAAATTGATCCACAAGGTCACGCTTCAAATGGCATTGCATTATTTTAGCAAAAAACTGAACAAGTAAACACACAAGAGGAATAGTCTTCAAAATCAATACCATTATCTTTATATAAATATCATATATTCATTTCAGGTGAGGGGACCAAGATGAAATGTAAAAATTGATATTATCTGTTTTGAGTGGGTTTATAACCGAACTCCTTTGTAATTCTTAAACCACAATACCATTATCTTTGTATAAATATCATATGCTCCTTTATGATTATTGGTCCTAGTAAATTTCAAACCTGAATCTGGCTACCAATCCCAACAGTAACAACAAATTAGGTCAAAATAAAATCTCATTATACATCAGCTTTATAAAAGTTCAAATATATGGCAACCAAAAGAAAAAAAGGAAACATTACAAAGCTCATGAATAAAATTCTGATCACAATAAAAGGCATGCAAGTTTGTTTATGTGTACACATCATCATGTCATCATATTCAATTAATCGTTCATAGTATATACATATTCAACTAGCATAATCAGAGCACACTCTTTACATACGCAATTTACAACATAGCATAGCTTATCAAAAGTTGGGAACTGCATTTGACCACATTAACAAACTGATAATAATTCATCCGAGGCTTACCTTGTTTTGAAGCAGCAATGGTTCACCAGATTTCTTATCCACATTAAAGATTCCATCTACACAATTCACCACACAATAAAGAATGAGTGTGATAGAACTACAAAAACAAAATGGGTGGTGAAGGCCGTGACACACGTAGGAGAGGGAGAGAGAGGTGTACACGGATCTAAGAGGAGAGGGGGCTCGGGCAGGGCATGGGGGAGCAGGGGGAGCAGGGGGTGCCGGTGGATGGCTGGTAGCCTTGAGGAGGTGGTGCGGTAGCCGCTGGAAGCGGACTTGGGCCGTGCGACGGCAAAGAACCCGTGTAGGAAAGGGGCTCGATTCGGTGAGGAGGAGAGGGAGGGAGGCGTGCAGGAAGGCAGATCGGAGGTGGGGATGGTCCAGCGAGGTTGTGGTGGTGGTCTGAGACGGCGGGAGGTTGCAGCGGCGCTGGGCTGAAGAGGAGAGCAAATCGGGTGAGGGAGGGGCTGTTTAGGATAGAGGTAGGAAGGCCGGCCACATGGCGGCTGGGGGAGGTTGGCGCCGGCGAGGACAGGCTGACGCTGGTAACTTGGTGGCTGAACTGCGGTGGCATTCCCGTAGGCCGTAGCCGAAGGAGAAGCGGGAGAAGCGGGAGAAGAGGGGACAGCGAGGGAAGAGGGGAGAGGGCTAGCCGAAGGAAAGGAGAAAGTTTATGTGAGTTTATGTGAGTTTATAAAACCCTATAATATTTATCATCAATTTTTTTTGTGAGAAAAAATCAAATATATAATGTGTAATTTTTTTTCTAATGATCTTATTTGGTAAAAAATTTATTAATTTTCCTGTATTTTAATTTATAACAAATAAATTTATATAATATGATATATGAGATAATAATTTTTGTGATTATATAAATTTGATAAGAAAAGATAATTATTTGTTGTCAAAATTATAATTAAAAAATATTTTTTTTTGTGAATAATTAGTATTGTCATTAATAATTCTATAATTTGTATGAAAAAAGTATTATCGGCCAAATTTTTCTTACGATTTTATATCTGTTGGAAAAAAATAATTAATATTCACAGTTTTTACATCGTTGAAAATAATATGGTCCATTATAATTATTTCTGACAGAATATTTCTGACAGGTAATTTTTGGTGACAAAATGTCATTATTTGCTAGTAAATTATATTCGCAGAAAAAGAATATGTGAGAAAAACCACTTTTTTTGTAGTGTGTGCCACTCAGGGGCAACATACCCTCTTGTTCCTCTTATTCCGATTAGAGTCCTAGAATGGTCTGGCATCAATAGTTTTGCCAATCCAAAATCTGCAATTTTTGCACATCCATGCTCGTCTATTAATATGTTGTTGGGATTGAGGTCACAGTGAATGATGTGGGTATCGCATTCCTCATGTAAGTAGAGGATCCCTCTAGCAATATTCAAAGAGATTTTAATTCTTTCTTCCCATTTTGGCTTTATTTGGGAATTGAAAAGGTAGTTAGAAAGTGTTCCATTGCTCATATACTCATAAACCAAAAGCCTATTCGGATCATCATGGCAATAACCTAGTAGTCGGACTAGGTTTTTATGGTGTGTTCTTCCAATGGACCTCATCTCGTTCCTAAATTCAACGTCTCCCTCACCCACAACTTTTTCAAGTCTTTTTACAGCAATTTTCTTCTGCCCATTTGACAATGCTCCTTTGAAAACTGTCCCAAAAGAGCCCCTACCCAGTTGTTCGACAAACCCATTCGTTGCAACTTCAAGTTGATTGTAAGTAAATGCTCGTAAAGAGACATCCTCAACCAATCCTTCATTAACTTCGCAAGAAACCTTTTTGTATGACCAGAGACGGTATCTAAAGATCAGAAAAGCAGAACAAGCTAGCACAAATAATGCAAAAGCTAAAATCGCTAGAACAATGCGTGCGAAACTACAAAATAAAAAACCCTTTCCCTGTTGTTTTTTCCTTTCCTTGCTTACCTGTGTTGTGTTAGAACTCCCACATCTCACCTTGATTATGGTTGTACCAGAATTATCTGGTAGTTTTTTCCCGAATCTTAGCGGAAACTTCTGTTTTTTGCACACCTGTTCTTTGAATAGTGCAGCTTCACATTCAGAGTCTTTCCAGCAGCTCTCTCTACACACAGTTTTGGTCACTGGCAAGTCAGAGTAGGAGTTGTCTTGCCATTCAACACCTTCCAATTCTTGCATAATATCAGCTTTTTCTCCAATCTTGCTTGTGCAGCCATCTGTGCTGGAATTTCTCTTGCAGCCCAAATTATGTTGTCCTTGGTCCAAGAAATCAAAACCAGGAGGGCATTTACATACACCTTTCTCTTCCAGTATAGTACAATAAGAATTTATGCCGCAGAGACCATTAGCATCACAATTACTTTTTAAAGGCGTCCACTCAATTGACCAATCTTCATCTTGACTCAAGCTATGAGAATATAAACGCAATATTCCGTCAAAATCCAATGTCAAACGGTATTGATCAGAGGATTTTTTTTGGTTGGTTAAAGTTGTAATGGAGCCGTCAGAATCAAGTAGGAAAAGCTGACCATAAATATCAAGATTTAGAGACGTATTATAACCTCCATGTGATGATGATTGCCGCCAATAGACATTCCAAGCTTTAGTTGGAACGTAATACGGAAATAGCACCACGGTCCCATCCAGCATTGCCAGTCGAAAGATTCCAGTTGAATGATTTGTCTCGGAGATGCTAGAAGCAAGCTCATTCCATTTCTCTGGAATCAGGACCAGACGCTGACCGGGCAACATAGTGTCTGTTGGTTGAACATCAAAACTCTGCCATATGATGGCTTTACCTGAATTGTAGAGGACAAAATTTCCAGTATCGAACATGGAAGCAGAGGAAACAGACTGTGTAGCACCAGTTAGAGCAACCTGTTCACCTTGCTCGTCTTGCAAGAATAATCCATCATTTGTCAGATTCAATGTGGCATTTCTTGAAAGTGGCGGGTCGTCTCGGTTAGCTGTCCATACGACTGTTTTTTGTCGAATCTTTTCGAACCAGATGCCTATGGCAAAGCCACCATCTGTCTGGTAGAAGCCAAAAGCAAACTGGCCAGAACCAGATAACCAATATGGTGGTTTGGAATCTGGAGAGAGGGAAAAGCCGAGTCTAATATTGCTGGAGTTTCCTTGCTGAGCAATTGCAGCAGAGAATCTAGTAATCAAAAGAAGAGAGAGAAATATGACAAGCATTATTAAATTTCTTTTTTGGGATGAATGACAACTCTATTGAACCAAAAGAGAGATGATCCAAAGCTGTTTCAGTAGCTTTAGATGAATGACAATTTTTGCTCATAGTCTTTTGATTCTCAACTTCTCGGTTAAATAAACAACTTTAGTCAAGGTCAATATTCTGTTCATGAATTCCAATCAATTTGATCTTTAATGCTAAGCCAGTGCAATAATACTGGAAGTAAAATATTACAATGAAATATAATATTTTTAGACAATGTTACAACAGTTTAAAAAATTAAATTCTTTTACGGTCCAAATAAGATAAAATTAAAAAATCTAATTTGGAATGTCAATTTATAAAATAATCCTATGAAAGAATGATTTGAGAATAATCCTATGTGCCCATGTGTTTTTATTAAGAAATCAGAATCCGGATTTGTTATTATTGCGGTTTATGTTGATGATTTAAATATTGTGGGAACTCCTGAAGAGATCTCAAAAACCGTTATATATTTAAAGAATGAATTTGAAATGAAAGATTTTGACAAAACAAAACTTTGTCTCGGCCTGCAGCTCGAGCACTTGCCAAATGGAATTTTTATTCATCAGTCCATGTATACTGAGAAAGTCCTAAAGCATTTTTATATGGACAAATCTCATCCCCTGAGTACTCCAATGATTGTTCGAACACTTGATGTAAAGAATGATCCATTTCGTCCTTGTGATGACGATGAAGAAATTCTTGGTCCTGAAGTACCATATCTCAGTGCAATTAGAGCTTTGATGTATCTTGCAAATTGCACTCGACCAGATATTACATTCTCAGTTAATCTGCTTGCAAGATATAGTTCTGCACCAACTCGAAGGCATTGGAATGACATTAAACATATCATTCGTTACCTTCATGGTACGGTTGATATGAGATTATTTTATCAATGTGGATCAAGTCCACAATTGATTGGGTATGCAGATGCAGGTTATCTTTCAGACCCACACAGAGGTAGATCTCAAACTGGATATTTATTTACTTATGGGGATATTGCCATATCATGGAGATCTGTTAAGCAAACACTATCTGCTACTTCTTCAAATCACTCAGAGACCATTGCTATTCATGAAGCAAGTCGAGAGTGTATTTGGCTGAGATCAGTTATTCAACATATCCAGGAAAAGTGTGGACTTCCCATGATCAATAAAAGCCCAACAATTTTATATGAAGATAATACTGCTTGTATCACTCAAATTAGAGGAGGATATATCAAAGGTGACAGAACCAAACATATTTCACCTAAATTCTTTTATACTCATGAACTTCAAGAGAAATGTGAAATTGATGTCAAGCAGATACGATCTAGTGATAATCTGACAGATTTATTCACAAAAGAGTTACCAATTTCGACATTCAAGAAGATTGTGTATAACATTGGAATGCGAAAACTCAAAGATCTATTGTCATGCACTTTTCAGTGAGAGTAAAAGACTTATGCTGATTGTACTCTTTTTCCTTCACTAAGGTTTTGTCCCACTGGATTTTCCTCTACAAGGTTTTAATGGGGCAATCTTAAAGCACTTGTGGATACATAAAGAAGACTGTACTCTTTTTCCTTCACCATTGGTTTTTCTTCCCATTGGGTTTTTCCTTGGCAAGATTTTAACGATGCAGATTTTTTATGGGTGGTCATTCAATGGAGACTGTAATGAATTATATCGTAAGTGGAGGGACGGCCGCCGCCGCCTGTCCCACCACTAAAATTATGTGAATGACCCCACCATTATTATTTTAAATCCTGCATAGTGACTTGCATAGTAACTTGCATAGTAATTTCAAAACCTATAAATAGGAGCTTCAGTTGGAATTAAATTCATAAGAAAATATAGAGAGAAAAAGAAAGTTTCAATTCTTAAGAGTTTCAGAGATAGTTTCTTATATATTTCTGTTTTGCAATAGTAGTTTCTGTCTTTAGTTTTATAACATCTTTCAATTTTTTTTCAACTTACGTAATTATGCTGTAGTACTGATCAGCTTATAAGGCCGGCACAATATTTTATTAATTTATGTAACAATTAATTAATGAGAGAATATTACCATTTGCTGATCACTCTAATGGATTGATTAATCATTGAGAGTCTGTTTGAATTTAGAGATGAGATGAGATGAGTTATGAATAGTAATAAAATAAGTGATTGAGATGAATTGAAATTTGAAATGAATGGTTGAGATGAGTTGAAAGTACGAAATGAGTTGTGAATAGTAAAACTCAGTTTGTAAAACAAACCGGGCTAATTCATTCATTAAAGTCCTATTTCAACTGTACCTTGATCAAAGTTGACTAAACATCATTTTATAAACAATTAACAACAATCGGTATATATACATTCTATTATAAAATTAAAATTAAAATTACTATTGTAAGAAAAAATATTTAGAATCTTTTATTTTTCAAGAACTTCCTTTTTTTTCTTCTCTTTCTTTATTTTCATTTATATTGTTCTTCGTCTTACTTGTACGAAGCTTATCGAATGAATGAGTATTTATAGACAGTGAGGCACGACTTAATTGTCGATTGTCGTAATTGATGGATGCTGTGCATCCATCAATTATTCATCTTCAATGTTAAGTGAACAGCATCCATCAATTATTCATCTTCAATGTTAAGTGGGGAGGGGGGTCATTCATGCCCCCTTCCATTATTCATTACGGACAAGGGGAGAGGGGTCATACATGCCCCCTCCATTATTCATTACAACACTCCTTTTTGAATGACCATCCATAAAAAATCTGTCTCGTTAAAATCTTGCCAAGGAAAAACTCAGTGGGAAAAAAAATCAATGGCGAAGGAAAAAGAGTACAGTATTCTTATATACCTCCAAGCGCTTTAAGATTGCCTCATTAAAACCTTGCAAAGGAAAACCTAGTGGGACAAAACCTCAGCGAAGGAAAAAGAGTACAATCAGCAAAAATTTTCAGGACATTTACTCCCCCTGAAAAGTGTATGACGATAGATCTTTGAGTCTTTACATTCTAATGTTCTGCACAATTTTCTTGAATATGGCAGTTGGTGATGCCTTCGTAAATAAATCTGCCAGATTATCACTTGATCATATCTTTGATATATCCTTCTTTGATTTGAATGATAAGTAGCATTATCTTCGTATAAAATTGTTGGACTATCATTGATTATGAGAAGACCGCACTTTTCTTGAATATGTAGAATCATTGATCTCAATCAAAATACATTCTAAACTTGTTTTTATGAATTGTAATAATCTCTAAGTAATTTGAAAATGTGGTAGATATAGACAGCTCCATATCCCCATCTGATATTTTTTTCTTTGGCATTTCAGGGCCTTAGGAATTTAAAATGCGTCGGACAAGGTAGATGGAACCCCACATATAAGGCGCTTGATAGACTTAGTAAAAAACTGAGACCTGCAGTAATACTTAAAACTCCCCCTAAAAATATGTGTTAGTATTTTTTTAATAAACAAACATAATTTCAGCATATATATCAGGATTAAGAATTCAAACATGATTTTCATCCAAATTATGCATTAGAGAGAATATGATAATATTCTTATCTAAAATTTTCTCCCCCTCATTCGATGTTATTAGGAAGAATTTGTTTATGTAAGGCGAATATGCATTGGAAACCATCCATGTATGATAAAAGCTATAGAAGTTTGAGGTCTAATTTTATCGATTCGACAGAAAATCAAACCCGCTTGACATTGTTGACAAACGATATCTTGAGAGATTTGAAGGTTTCGGGTTGCTATTTAAATATAACTATTTTACCATTGGTTTACTCCAGCAAAAAAAATCTCACATTGTTCATAGATCCAGTTGTTCATCCAAAACGATATTATGTCTGATAGAAATTTTAATATCCCACATTTGAACCATGGACCTTTTATACCTCAACTACTCATATTTTCTCCTGAAGCTGTAAACACCATGATAGAAGTAAAGATATATCTTTCTAGAAAAACTGATCCTGAAATTGTTGCAGTATCAAGAACCCTCAGGGTTCAATATGCTGCCTCTCTTACAACTATGTCTTAGAGGCTATTGGCGAGAACGAATGAGATTGATCATCTTAAAAATCAAATATCTGAATTGTATCAAACGCTTGCAACTAAAGATAGAAAAATAAAAATTTAAGACAAGAAAACAATGAGCTGAAGAAATTTGTAGACTAGTATTCTCGTGACCTGAAAACACGAATAGAAGAGCTAGAACGAGAGAGAACTCAAATACAAAGTCAACAATAGCAGTTAACGGCAGAGGTTTTACATTTACAAGAAAATAGGGATAGCTACAATTAATATTACTGGTTTTTAAAATTATGCATCCAGCATATCTTGTAATCTTGACTAAGTAAGATTTGAAAAGATGATAGTTTGTCTTGTTCTTATTTCTATCTCTATAAGAGCAAGTTTTAGTTTTATCTAATTCACATCAAATCTTCCTCTCATATCTATAATTCATCTGTATTTGTATTCTTATTGTACAAATTCTCAATGACTCATCAGTTTCCTTTCAATATTCCTCACGAACAATATATGAGGCATCATTCACCTCAGTTACTAGTTGTTCCTGTAGTTTTTGTAGGTGTTATGTTACAGCAAGCGAATGATTTGACTAATAAGTCAGATCGTGAAGCTGTTTATGAGCTGGTGACTCTGGGTACTCGATGCTCCTCCTTTATTGTTGGGTTTTCCAACCGATTACAATCTAAAAATCGTGAGATTGAGGAGCTTAACGAGAAGGTTTCCGTACTTCAACGACTCGTTCAAAAGTCTGACAAAAAAATAACAGATTTAAAGCAAGAGAATAAGGATTTAAAATTCTTAATTGCCTCTTCATTTCAACTGTCTAATCCTTTAGATAAGGATGACATGTTACTTTATGAAGAGCAAATGCATTTGAGAGATAAGGCTAAAAGTTTCAAATTTTTATAACTTATCTAGCATTTGAATAATAAGATCTTTTATTTTCAAGTCTATTCTTTAAATATGGAGCGGTTCTTGAAATCTCTTCAGGAGTTCTCACAATATTTAAATTATCAACATAAACCACAATAATGACAAATCCGGATTCTAATTTCTTAATAAAAACATATGGGCATATAGGACTGTTCTCAAATCCTTTTTTCAATAGATATTCGCTTTGAAGATTATACCACAGGCGTCCGAATTGCTTTAACCCATATAAAGATCTTTGAAATTTGATAGAGTACATACTTTTAGATGTACTTGTAGATGCTTCAGGCATTTTCTATCTTTCAGGGATTCTCATATATATGTCATGGTCTAATGATCCATATAAATATGCAGTGACCACATCCATCAATCGCATCTCTAATTCTTTTGTAACAACCAGACTAATCAAAAATCTGAATGTAATTGCACCCATAACGGGAGAATATGTTTCTTCATAATCAATCCCGGATTTCTACAGGAAATCTTGTGCGACAAGTCGTGCTTTTTACCACACGATTTTATTTTTCTCATTACGTTTTCACACAAATACCCACTTATATCTAACAGGCATTACACCCTTTGGTGTTTGGACAACAGGTCCAAATACTTCTCGCTTTGCTAGCGCATTTAATTCAGCTTCAATAGCTACTTTTCATTTTGGCCAATCATTTCTACGTCGACATTCTTCGACGATTTTTGACTCACTTTCTTCATTACTTCTGGTAATGTCAAGGGCCATCATATATGAAATATGTTGTCGACAACAGTTTTATTTCTATATAGAATTTCTCCAGTACTCATGAAATGTATTGAAATCTCATTATTTTTAGATACCTGTTCCTCTTTAGAGGAAAACATTTCATGAAACACCTATTTAGGAGGTTTTTACTCTTCAGGAGTTTCCTTTTCAAGAGGTTCAACTATACTTGTAGCCTGTATTGTGGGTACGGTCTCTTCAAGAGCACTGATTTCTTTTGCATTAATAAGTCTTCAACACTTCAAGTATGTCTTAAACTAATCTATTGATGTTTTAATAACTTGTCCTTCAGGGACTTCAATTCTTGCTTAACTATTAACAACAGTAATATATGATTTTACAACACCTTTAGTGTCGGTAAATACATCCGGTAATTGATTTGCAACACTTTGCAAATAGGTAATCTTCTGAACTTCTAGTTCACATTCATTTGTAAGAGGATCAAATTTAGACAAGACTTTATTATTCCAAGTAATTTCTTGTCGTGCTTCAGACATCGACTTTTCATTATTTTAAAATATGATAAAATATTAATAAACTTATATATAAAAACTTAGTATAAGTGAATCAAGTACTTAGCAGTACAGTAGGTACGTTGCCAATATTCAGTCATACCACATTTATAACAAACATTTTCATATTTTTATGAATAATTATTCTGAGAGTCTTTACCCTTCTATAAGTTGGATAACTTATGGTGATACGGTATATTATTATCCTCTTTAGTGTTGTCGCTTTTGCGACCAGTACTTCTATAATTTTTCAATCACATATACGCCCTTGGTTCCTTTGAAATGATGCACCGTTCACTTCTAGGAATAGTGTAAATCCAATATCATTAATAGGACGTAATTAGTAATTTATTAACAAAAAACTCATTATTTAGCTCAATCATTAGAAGACAAAATAAAAGTTCAGAATATTTGTTGAACTTTCGCTCTCGATATTACTACTGCAGGAGCACATTCTAAATATGAAAAATAATATGTCTTTTTTAAAATATCATCATCAGTGACCTTCTCACTGCATAATTTTAATATTACGCTGATTTAAAAGAGTGTAGAGTCATATTCACTATCACTCTTAAAATCTTGCAACTTCAGGTGCAATAAGTCATAATGATCTTTTGGGAGGATTACACCTTCTGGTGCTTATATCTTTCCCTTAAATCATTTCATAAAATAAGATACTTTTCTTTTTCATCGTGAGATACACATCACGGTCCTGTAGGGACACATAATTTTCTTCTTTGATTGTATCTCCTAAGTTCATCATATCCAAATGAATCTCATCAAGGATCCTGGATATATAATTTTTTCCAGAAATATCAATAGTAATAAATTTTAATTTTATAAGATTTGATATTTTCTATATATATAAATCACAAAAGTAAATATATGTATCTAAGAAATATTCACATAATCATGAGAATAAAAGTAAAATTTTATCAAGTAATATTCAGCAATATTACATTTAATATTCATCTCGAAAACTGTAAATAATATACTGAAAAACTTACTTGAAGTAGAAGACCATTAGTTTCAGTATCGGTAGAACTTCGTGCTGATAACGTGTTATAAAACTAAAATAAAAATTACTATTGCAAGAGAAAATATTTTGAACCTTTTATTTCTCAAGAATTTCCTTTCTTTCTTCTATTTCTTTCTTTTCATTTCTTTTGTTCTTCGTCTTACTTGTACGAAGTTTATCGAACGAATGAGTATTTATAGATAATAAGGCACGGCTTAATTGCCGATTGCCATAATTGATGGATGTTGTGCATCCATTAATTATTTATCTTCAATGTCAAGTAGGGAGGGAGGTCATTCATGCCCCCTTCCATTATTCATTACAGACAAGGGAGATCATACATGCTCCTCTCCATTATTTATTACAACGCATTCTTAATAGATGAAAAATAATTAAGTTAATCCTCAAATTCATATCAAAAATTCTATACATAATTGGTTATCTATAATCGACAGGGAGTCGACCTGACATGGCACATAGCCACGCCAGATATGATTATTTTAAAAAAAAATTAAGGGATGAATGCGGAATGTCGAAGAGTAAGTGCATGTTTGGGATTGCGGTAAGAAATATTGCTTTTAACTTAAAGTTTTATGTAATAAGCTCTAATACTAAAAAGTCATTTACTGTTTAGAATTCATATGTCTAAAACACTTTTAGAGTTAGTTACGGTAGTTTTTTAAAAATATAAAATTATTTGTAAAAACTTTTTGATAAAATCTTTAATTTTGTGCTTATTGGAAAATTTAATTTTTAACTTTTTTAACTGACTAAAACTCTTTTAATAAAATTATTTAAATATATTTTTTTTTTTTAAATATTTTTAACCATTTAAAAATATTTTTAAAATCTCGAAATACAATCCCTAACGTGGTATAAGAGTACTGCATTTTGAAATCAGATCGAAGAGAGAGAAACAATGAGACAGCACAAACCATCTTCAACCTCGGAAAATCGATCCATCTTCATAGTCCATCTCCGGCGGTTTCAAAATGCATCGAAAACTCCCGTCCGTCTTTCTCAAGCCCCTACTCCATTCGAGTCCTTCCTTCTCTGAAGCCTGAAAACCTGAATATAAATTTTTTAGGCATTTACAGATTTGTAACTTGTGCAAAGAACCCACGTTAGTTTCTTCTCTCTCCCAGAAGCCCCTCCGTTTTCTCTCCCCCTTCGTTGCATCTAGATCTCTCTCCACCCCTTTCTCATATGCTTCTTGCAAAAACTATGGTCGTTCTTCATCATTCATCGAAGGGAAATCATCCGTGCATCCAGATCTGCAACCGCCATCATAATAAGTTTCTGTTTCAAAAGCATATGAGTTTAGTTTCTCTTTTCTATATTTTGTCTACTTAAAAAAATATATATTGTTTTTGTATTCTCTGGCTTGCAAAGCGTTTGATTTCCTTTTGTATGAAAAGTATATTCCAAAACAAAATTAGCGTTTTTATCAAAGTTCTATTTTTTGTTGTTTATCTGGCTCTTTCTACACTAGTTTCTCATGTGGAACCATAGAATGAATTCCATCACTACTATTCAATTTACCTGATGTTGATGACCCATTAGTGAGGCGTGGTTACTGATTCTTATTTTGGAACCAATTTGTATCTAATTTGTGGTTGCTAAGGCTATGCTATTAAGGCAAGGGTACCTTTTGTTTTGTGCCCATCAGTTGTTTGGTGGAAGTCCTGAACTAGTTTCGATTGTTTTTTTTTTCTATTTAGTGTCCATCAGCCTATTTTGTGCCCTCTTTTCTTTTGTAATTTTGGACTTTTAAATAAGTGTAGGGATGCTAAAATTATTTATAACCTTGTCCTTTTGCGATTTTTCTAGTTAAATCCAAATGTTTTTATACTTTTAAATGCCTGTGTGACTGATGCTTCTGAAAGTATTCTTGATTTTTTTAAATACTTATTAATTAAAAAACTTTGCATAGGTATGGCCCAGGTTGAACTCACAAAATCACTTAGTTTTCTTTCCATACCAAAGAATCTATTACAAGAGCAAACTTAATGATTATTATTACTGCTTGTTTGATAATTTGAGCATACAAGAAAAAAAGTGGTAAATGAGGTGGGTGGTGGTTGAGGGCTATACAAATATAAGGTCAGTTTCGCATTGAAGTTAGTGGCTTGGGTTGGTGTTGAAATTGCTCTTTCGATCGGAATTATTAAGCCATGCAGATGATCTTCTTGTTGCGTTCTGTTTTTTTTTTTTTTTTGGGTGTTTTTTCCTTCTTGGAACTGAGTAAATGTGATTAGAAATTTTGATTTGCATATCTAGTTAGGTACTGCTCATGTATATATCATGTGTACTTGGGCTATATCTACAAACAAGAGAAAATGAAGTGGAAAGAAAAAAAAGAGATTGAGAAGAGATTCAGTGATATCGAGAATATAGAGATTAAGCTCCGTAAGAGGGCAGTCGAGTTTGATAAAAGAGATGGTACAATCAACTAGAAATGAGGCAATCCTAAAGAGAGATATGATGCAATGTAGTAGAGCTGAGACAAATTTGAAGAAAGAGATGGTGCAATTCCATAGAGATGAAGTAATTCTAAATAGAAAAATAGTGCTTATTGAGTAAGAGGCTGGAATGAGAAGTTTGCACATGCTACTTCGTGTGTATTGAGCTTTTGTAGTCTGTGTAACTTGTTACTTAGTGACTTACTTATTGTGAATAAAAATTTGATGTTAGCATGTATGGGATAGTTTGATATTATCAAAAGAAAACTGTTGGAAATGGCTTTTTGGTGGTATAGGAAGTTTAATGTGCTCTTGGATGCTTTGTTAAATCATGAAAAGTTTTATTGCCATTTTATATAGGTTGCTTTAAATTGTGTGTTTGCCTTGAGATGTAATTGTTAAAAGTACTTTTGTATATATTTCTTTATTGTTTCTTATTGTTAAGTGTCAGTGATCGACGCAACTACCAATATAAATATCAGAGTGCATATTCATAGGAGGTTGCAGATTCCATATTCATATACTCTTGTTTTCATTGCTTTCAATCTTTTTAAGATCAAAGTTTTGAATTTCGTTCTGGTGCTTGTTCTAATTGAGGTATTGGAATGTAATATTTCGATACTAGTCTGTTTCGGTGTGTCGTTTCGGAATTAATTATATATTATAATAAATATTTGTATATATATAAACTAACAACTAATAGAATAAAGACATATATGTAAGTATGTATCATATATATGTGTATATATTAGAAGAATTGAAGATTTATAAAATGATTGTAAGTTGAAAAAATACAAATTTGAGTTGAGATACAAAAATAAATAAATATATAAAATATTAAAAATAATGATATTTAAAAAAATATGTATTTAAAATTATAAAGTATATAAATATATTTTATATTCTAAAATTAATAAAATATCATCTAAATATAAAAATTTTAAAAAAATATCATTCAAACACAAAAAAATTACAAAAATAATTTAAACCGGAATAGGGACTGAAACGGCCGGAATTGGATCGGAACGGCCGGAATTTGGATCGGAACGGAATAAGGAGGTATAGTGTTTCAGTTGAGGCACTGGAACGAAACATTCCGGCCGTTTCAACCGGAACGAAACGGAATTTAAAACTATATTTAAGACCCTTTTTTCGCTGTAGTTTGTAAAGTGGCATTCTGAAGTTGATCTTGAAGTGGATGCTTTTCAATCATGTCAGTTTCAGTTAGGACCAACCGACCTGCATTATTTTTCGTCTTAAACTCAGCGCTTCCTAAGTTTTATTGTGGATTCTTTTCAGTTGGTGGCAACATTCAAAGTTTTACCATATATCACCTGAAACATAAAGAAACCTCTTGATCAAAGTACTCAAGATGAATTAATTTCTAAAACAAATAGCAGGAATAGTTACGTAAAGCCAAAACATATTATACGAGATGTTATAATGGATCAGTTATGTGCAAAAAAGACAATTACTGCTTTTAGATTGAATAAGTTGAAATGGATTTAAGCAAACATATACAAATAAATAATAATTGAAAAGAAACACTTGGTTAAACTTCTCAAAGAGAATGGTCTAAATTCTAATGAATGGAGGATCCACTTGAGTGATGATCACCATGACCCACTGAGTGATCATCGCCTGCTTTTAGAATTTGCAGCTGTTATAGAGGATCCACTTGAGTGATCATCGCCATGAAACCCATTTTCTTTGAACAGAAGCCATGGATTCACAAAGAGGAGAATTAGAGCCAAAGGTGAGGAGAGCGCCATTTTTGCCCCAAGCAGAGTTGTGGACTCCATTAACTCAAGCTCTTTGAAGAGCCTCCGAAACGATGAGATGACGATAGTGTGAATTAAACGACAGAGTTCCAATTACAATCTTCCTGTTTATCAAATAGAAGTTCCAATTAGGAGATCATAGCAACAAAGTTAAAGGAGTAAGCTAAAATACAAGAACAAAAATATCAGAAAGCCTAAAAGCTCATCTTGGAATTTAATCATAAACTAGATGAATTGTTTGGTTTAATTGAATTTATACTGAACTAGACTCTTGGGAAAATCCATGTTCGTCCAAATAGTTCCAGAAAATTTTACTTTAGATGCTTCAATTCCGCAATCATCTATAGCTGCCCTCTACACCCAAATCTTTCAGAGCCCTCAACTCCCACGAATTGGTTTTCTTTAGACATTTCCAGCAACATTGAATGTAGTTAAGAAACAAATTCCTTAGAAGAAGCAGATAACAAACAAACAGATCTTTCTCCCTATATGCATGGTCGTCTAAATTAATTTAGAATTGTATAAACCCAAATTTCCATTTATACTACGAATTGATTAGAATCCGTGGATCCATCCCTATATTGTAGTAGCCATTGTTAGAATCATTTTTTAATTTGGTACTAATTGGGTATTCAGACAATCAGCAAATTCCATAAAGCAAAAAGGTCAAACATCAAACCATCTAGCGCCGGTTGGATTCCATCCAACCCTTTCTGCACCGGTTGTGATCCATCCAACATAAATTGCATATGTAGAGATTAAAATATTAAATATAATACTCATCTCACAATAAAAAGCAAAACTTAGAAATATTAAATACAAAACTCATATCACAATAAAAAAACATAAAAGTTAGAAATATTACACTTTCTTGACTCTCAATCATTGTTTCACAGTATTGGGTTCCACTATGATAAAAAATCGAGCTTTCTCGAACAGGCTGTCCATGATTAACAAAAAAAGCATAACGTGTGATCTATCTACAGTTACTCCCCTAGCCTTGCAACAACTCAGATATGGTGCATAAGTTTAATCCTAGATGAGATAGCATCAATATTATGAGTTCTTTCATCCAATAGACCAACTCATCCTAGATCCTACAACAAAATTATGACCAACTCATCCACAACTGAACAGATTTAGTGCATAAGTTTTATACCACAACCAGGAAGCAGAGTCTTGGATTACTCGAACAGGAGCATCATCACAAATCATTAACTTTCGTCTTAAATTCAGGAAGGAGTCCAATTGTGAACCAAACAATCTATAGAAGAAAAGAGCATGATGTTAGTCAAGGTGTCTGTATGAGCACCCACACTAGCAAAGATATGTCAGAAAGAAAGAAGTCATGGCCCATATGGACATGCTCAGTTTGGAGGCATATTGGTTCCACACATGATGAACATGCGTTCACATATTAGGTTAGAATCTAATCAGTAGTCTACTAGACCTAATTTCAAACTCCCAAAATATACTCTCCCATAAAGAAGTTGAAAACAAAGTCAATTTCATATTCTTCTTACCACAAAGAATCAACAGAAAACTACTTCTTCTTCTATCCTTCAATTTCATATTATTCTTACAATAACGAGCTCAACCTTATCACATACATGACCTATCTGCCAGCAAACACATAAAAATATATGACCATCTAAATTAACCCAGTTATGAATATAAAGAGCAGCACCCCATGCACCCACGTGCATTAGAAATTAAAATTAAGATCAACTTAAATTATTTGAGATTCTCTTGGTAGGCCTTTCATTATTGTTCTTTCTGTCTCTCACATTTTCTTCAGCTCTTCCCCTCGACACACGAACGATGAAATCAAGCCCACCCTATAACACAAAACCAAGGAAATGGAAAACACTTTTCAATCAGACATTTCTGGGTTTGAAAATTTGCAATCTTACCACTTTACAAGTTTTGCAGGATCGTGCTTCCAGGATCGTGCCCCGTTTTGCCAAAAATCAGAAGAGTTTCTCGCCGACAAAGGTTTTGAGAGGTGCACGGGGGGCTAGGCGAAGGTTTTTGGTGGATGGGCTGCTGCAAGGGATTGTGAATGTGAGAGCGAGACTGAGGGGCTGCAAGGGGACAAAGATATCTAAGGGTGAATGGGGAAGATCTGAGTGTGAGATGAGTGGGAGATAAAGACGTACGAGGTTAAACGCAGAGTCGAAGGCCGAACCACATGAAACTTTGGGTTTCTCTCTTCGATTTCGGAGTTGAAAAACCGCCGGAGATGGCCGACCGAGGTTGAAGATGGATTCGCGCAGGTTGGATTCGTGCAGCTCAGGCTGTTTATGTTTCTCTCTTCGAGCGGGATGAGATTTCAAATAACAAAACTCTCTCTTCGCATTCTGCGTTTTCGTCCCTTAATTTATTTTTTTATTTTTATTTTTATTAGATCTGTGCCACGTCAGATTGACTCCCTATCGACTATGGATAGTCGACTATGTGTAGAAGAACGCAATTATCTTCCCATGAGACTCATGCTAGTTTTTTATCGTCATCAATCCTAAATTTTTAGATTTAAATAATTTGTTTAGTGTGACAAGAAATTAACTAGAAATTAGGACATGATCATATATATTTTGAAGCCAAAACAGTTCTGAAATCACTTACATCTTTCATCATATAAATTATGAAGCCAAACTAGTTCTGAAATCACTTACATCTTTCATATGTTTGCTCTGTTATGAAGGGAAGTTAAGATCAATAGCTTCCGTTTCCTTGTTTACTTTGGCTTTTAGTTCAGATTCAGAAAAATTCTTCATTCTAGTGTGATTCTCTTTTTTGTTTATCAACGTGCACTCTAATTTGGCTTATTCTTTGGTAGCATGGAAATTATTCGACCCTTTCTTTCACCCACTTTTGAACTTTCTTTCCTATTTCAATCTTGAGTTGGTTAGAAAGACAAAAACGAGTGATATCAATTTCAAAACATGTTTACAAAAGAAAAAAAAAACAAGCTGAAGGAGAAGGAAATGTGGTACTAATTTAAACTACACTGCAATGAATCTGACGACCTTATTGTAGTTAAACGTCACTCCTCCAAGGCTCTTTTTCTTTCTCTTCCCAACTCATTTACATCTTCTTGATGTTGTGTTTCGCAGCCTGGACTACACAACAATGGCCTAAACAATCCCAGGTTGAGCTTATTGACAAATGATGATGAAAAGGTCTTCCATTCTTGCGTGCTTATCATCCAGTTGATGCTCGCAAAGGTGGTAGGTTTGTCTCGAGCAATGTTCCTGAAAGGGTCAAGGGAGGGAACCTTCCATTCGAGCCGTATCGACTCCTTACTTCCAGTTGCTGTGAGACCATGATTTCTCATTTGGCATTTAATGCGACGTGGCTCTAACATGCTTACCATTTAATGCAGTAAAATGCTTGGCACGTTTATGCCTTACTTGGGAATTAATGCGGTGTGGCCCTGACGCACTTAACATTTAATGCGATGAGGGGCTCAACGTAATTATGTAATGTGATGCCAGATGCAACCACGTGTTTCCTCTCTTTTGGGTTACTTCTTTACCGTAGGCGCCTGGGCCGAGTTCCCATCATTTGCTCGGTTCAATTCATGCGAGTGGAGTCCAAGCAGGTCCAACCATGGGCCTAGACCCTCTTGGTCCGAGTGGGCTTCCCCACACACATCTCATCTCAAAAAAATCACAAAACCTATTTTCCATGGAAGGAGTTCATATTACATAAAGACCTCCATTGCTAATATATTCAGAATTTAGGAAAATAAATCTGCCTACAAATATATGATACACGAGAGGCATAGACATGTTGCTACATTTCTATTTCAGTGTTTTATATATCGTACACCAAGATTCCACTTGATAAGATAGCCCCAATCATGACTAATTTTAATAGCCACTCCTATGACTTTATACACATAATTGGTAAGTAGTAGCTTTCAAAAGGTGGACTCCAACTGGTACTTTGAGACCAAAAATAGTCCAGAATGATGCAGTATTTGTTACAAACCTCACAAATTGTATAGAACGAATGGGAGTAACTTCAAATGGATGGTTATTGAAAAATCACGAGGTAATTTTTTGCTCTGTAATTTTTGGAGTCTTCATTTTGACGTGCGACTAGGGTTTTCTTCTATGGCTACACCCCATGAAGGCGCCCTTGGGCCCTCTAGTGTCGATGGCACCAATTAGGGCTCAGCTAAAAGGAGATATAGGTGACTAGAGGTTCTCAAGGTGGTAGGGTTGGTGGTCTCCTTAAAAAATCATACATGCAGGTGTTGACACGTCTGAATATCTCTTTTGGATTCAAAATGCCTATGAGGTATCCGGTGGAGGTTGATGGTGAATTGGGATCCATTTTCACAGAGGCTGAAATGAATAAGGTGGCGGAGGATTTTTTATTTGCTTTGCTACTAAAGTTTCTATGTACAAGACCTTCTATAGATGCGGTGCGGTTGGTTATTGTTAAAACATTAGATCTTCTAGAGATTCCAATGGCAAGCTTCATGGATGATTATCATGTATTGTTAAGATGGCTTAAGAGAGAGATTTTGTGCATGGTTAGGCAAGAGAAGGCTGAATCATTGAGGGGTGCAACTTTTGAACTTTTTGGTGGATGAATGATTTTGATCTGAAATAGGAGCTATTGATGGCAGCACAATGGATATTTCTACCTAGTGTATTGATAACGCCCAAAGAATAACGCAGAAATTGTAGTTCAGCTTTGGAGTGTCGATTCCACAGGGAAACAAATTAAAAAAATAGTAGATAGCAAAGAAACTAAGAAAAAAAAATATTAAATGATTAATGAGAAAAGAAAATTGATTTTAAATGCAAATTATAATTAAACAAAGTAATTAACAAAAAAAGTAATCAAAATTGACGAACAATAGAGTGTCGGGAATCCCTTACACATATCTGGTATTTTAATTATTTTTAACTCACTGATAACTTAATTGAGAATTCAATTTTGTAATTCTCAATCGGAAGATATATAATTATAAACCAAAAATTAAATCAAATGTACCCCTTTGGAAAATCACTTATCACTTTTAAATTACGCAAATTGATATTCACATTGAGAAAACTCAACGACGACAACATACCCAGTAAGTGATATTGTAGCAGAAAATTAAATCAATATAAATAATCAATGGATCCAAAAATAATCAAAGAACAAATCCATTCAATAGAAAAAGCATGACTGAATCTATAAACGGAATAAATTCTAAGATTATTCGGAAAAAAAAATACTAATAATATATTGAGAATAATAAAATAAAGATTTTTAATAATTGAAAATCAAATACATTAATTAAAAATAAATTAAAAATATCATCTAGTGTACAAGTTTATCCCTAACCTTACTTGAGAATTTAGTTATCCATACACATGATGGACAACATAAATTCCAAGAAAATCAATGAATAATTAGCCATGAAGAAGAGATTTTGTTCCCCGTCTGTAGCTTCGTCCGTGCAGCTCCAGGTGTCGTTCCTCCTATATGTGTATGTGTGTGTGTGTGTGTGTCGTCGCATGTCCTTCCCGGTCTTCCAAGTCCCCCAAAAAGTAAGAACAAGTTACGTGCCCTCTCAGAATTGAAGTTAGGTTCGGCGTGGGCTTTTAGTGAATTGGATTATGTATTGCAGTCTTATGAGAAGTCAAAAGTGTTTTTCTGTGTCCTTCATTGATGCAAGTGGACCCATGTGACCTTAAGTGCCGTGTAGCACACTAAAGTGCTAGTAACTCTCCTGCGTGCCTATATAATGAAATTGCATGCTATTTTGAATTGTTGAAGCCCGGTCCACATTTGTGATCCTCAATTGAAGTGAAAATATGTTAACGTGTCTAATGTACGGCCCTTTCCAAATTGTGATGGCAAGCCCATGCGTTTTGCTCCTTTCAACCAACGAAGAAATAAAAATAAATAAAAATGAAATAGAATGAAATAAGATAAAATAAAATAAAATAAAGAATAAAAATAAAAGAAGACAACTAATGCTTAAAAAAATATCTCAATGTAAATAGAAATCTAATTCAATAAAATAAGTGAAATCAAATTATTTCTATTTTCATTATTTGCAATTTAATCAAATATTAGGATATTTAGAGTACACTTTTACGCACTCATCATGTACCGATGCAGCTATATTGTTGGGACTGTGTTCAAATATTGGCCGATAGGTTTGGTCGATATCTTGGAATGGATTACACTACATTGAATCACACGTGTGCAACTGGAGCAAGAAATTGTTTGAGGTTGATTTGTTGGCGGATTTGGTCCAAAGGCTTCCGATTATGGTGGCTAGCAAAAAAGTATGGCATCCTGTTAAGTAAGAAATATTAGGTTTCTTATTGCTATAAGTGTTGACGCCAAAGGCATATGGCAGTTGTGTGCAGGATGGATGATGCCTGATAGAATAGAAATTATTCTGCAGGCTAGTTCCAACAGATGATTCACAATAGAAAAAATACAAGAAAAACACAAAAAACACAAAGAAAACGTCTTAGAGGTTGAAATGAATATTATGAAATCAAGCAATGTCGAAAATCAGTCCACAAGCCAGATTGTATAGCAAAAAATCATCTGCATTGGAATTCTGCCAAAAATAGCAAAATCCCAAAAATCATGCCACAATGAAATACGAGATAAAATAAGCAATCTTCCAAAAATTGGCCCAAATCAGGTTCAGAATCACTTCCTAATCGACAAATGAAACATTACCAAAAATGGAAAAAAAATAGTGATTTCAAAAACAACTCATGTTGAGCATAGCTTGGTGGTCACGGCGTGCGCATCAAAAAGTGCTTTCCGAACTGGGGTCTTATGCACGTTTCCAATACTCGTAGCCAAAGTTATGGCCAAAATATTAAAACGCACCTAAAAATCACCTCAATTAGGAAATATCATGATCACTTCTCGCATTTGCAATTATATGCCAACTCATGGTACATCAGTGCCATAAACATGCAATCTGACAGCTTAGTCTCATCTAACTCGAATCCTCCTGATCAATCGTCCCATGTTGGAAAGAACTCATCCTCGAGTTTACAGCAATGTCATCGGGATCTGCAAAACAGGGACTGAAGTGCTCATAGGGTCTAATCTTTCACTCTATAAGCTAATGATGATGATTGTCGGCCCGAGCCTTGTACTTGGCTTTGCGCCCATGCATGGCTAGTTTAACCTACTCATTCTCATCTAAAATCCAAGACATAAAAAGCAGGTTAGTATTAATGGTTATCGGGATAGGAGTGGTTCCTTTCCGACGAGGTGCCAACATAATCTTTTTCCCTTTAATGCTAAGGAAGTACGTATTTTTTCACCCATCATGGACAACACATTATACTGCCAAGGTCTACCCAACAATACATGATAAACATCCATAGGCACAACATTACACCAAGCATTGTCATAATATTTCTTTCCTATCGAAAAGGACACTAGGCATCGCCTATCTATGGTTACCTCATTGTCTTTATTAAGCCACGACAATTTGTAAGGCTTGAGATGACAGTCTGTCTTCAACTACAGTTTCTGAACAGTCTCCTCAGATACTACATTCTCACAACTGCCACTATTAATGATCAACTTGCATACTTTATCTGCAACTATGCAAGTCGTGTGGAAAATGTTGACTCTCAATCAATCATCCACTGAATCGCCATTGGGAGTCAATAGACTCTTGCGATCAAACAGGTTCACATGTTCGTCTCCAAACAGTACCTCTCCCTCTTCATCATCGTCATACACATGCTCTCCAATCTTCTCAGTCTCATCTACCACGTCTTCCTCAATCAACAGATTATTTCCCTTCTGACTAGCAGGCTTCCTGCAGTCAATCGCTCTATGTACCTATTCACCACATTGAAAACATTTAATATAGGTTTAGAATTACCCAACGGTGGCTGTTAGGTAGGATGGGAATCTTCAGAGCAAACTGGCCGACTATTTTCATCGCTCTTGATCATTAGCCTCCTGTTCTGCTATTTTTCAATAGCAAATGCAAGCTGGTATGCCTCTAAAACAGTCCACAGTGAGTGAAGGCTAAGGATATCCTGCAGGGGTTGGCATAAACCCTCCAAATACCACACCACCATCTACTCCTCCATCTCAGATAAATTGTTTCGGGCTATCAACCACTAAAACTCCTCCATGCAATCTGCATCCATCGATCTCGCACCCTACCTCAATGAATGAAATCACTGAAACAAGGTTTGAGTGTAGCCAAAAGGAAGGAATTGACCCTTCATCTTCTTCTTCATCATCTTCCAATCAGCAATCTTGGTTTTGCCATGCTTGTCTCATGAGTGCCTTAGCTGTTCCCACCACGTAGATGTTCTACCTTTGGGTTTGATGGTGACCAGTTTCACTTTGACACGATCAAAAACTTCCTTGTAATAAAAAATTCACTCCACTTCGTTCAACCAATCGATGGATCCCTCAACTTGTAACGTGCCAAAAAACTCAGCCAACTCCACTCTGAAACCGAGGTCTCCATGATGCTCCTCCCAACCATGGTGCTTCGTGAATAGGACGTGATTGTGATACGGGTTTTCAAAAGTGGAATCGGAATCATAATCGAAAACCTCACAATCACCGAACTCGTGCGTCGTTAGGCGCTAGGCTATCTCTTCAACTTGCCTTTGCAAATCCTCAATTATCGTGTCTTGAATGCTACGATGACAGTGCTGGACTTCCTTGTTCGGAACCTGCCCACGACGACCATGACCATCAGCCATTGAAATCGATGAAATTTCACCCCAAGAAGATACTGAATCTCTGATGCCAACTGATGCCGAACAAAATAAAGATTATTCTATAAGCTAGTTCCAATAGATGATTCACAGTGGGAAGTTCACAACAAAATTGTCCAAAACACAGAAAAAATGTCTCAAAGGTTCAACTGAATATTATGAAATCATGCAACGTCAAAAATCAGTCCACAAGCCGGGCTATATAGCTAAAAATTGTTTGCATCAGAATTCTGCCAAAAATAGTAAAATCTCAAAAATCATGCCAAAATGAAATACGAGATAAAATAAACAATCTGCCAAAAATCTGGACCAAATCGGGTTCAAAATTACTTCCTATCGACAAACGAAACATTACCAAAAATGGAAAAAAAAAACTAAAAATAGTGATTCAAAAGAAAAAATAGCAGAATTTGAGATCAATCGAAAATGATGCACGCTGAGTGTAGCTTGGTGGCCATAGCATGCGCACTAAAAAGAACTTTTCAAATTGGGGTCTTATGCGCAATTCCAATATCTGTAGTCAAAGATATAGTCAAACTATTGAAACGCACCTAAAAACCACCACAATTAGGAAAATATCACGATCACTTCCCGCATTTGTACTAATCCGCCAACTCATGGTACCTCAGTACCATTAATGTGCAATCTGATAGCTCAATGTCATCTAACTCGGATCCTCCTGCATCAGGACCAACCAAGAATTAATTGAAAAAAGGAAGAGGGGCATGATGTGTAAAAGCAAGGAGTGAATAAAGAAGTGTGGCATGAAAAAGGGCCTAAAATGAAACCATGCTACAAGTTGAGAAGGTTCCTATTCTTGTGGAATATGTTCATTACGAGGTGGGTATGACAAGTGTGAGTGAGGATGTGGAGAAGAGCATGAGATCAGCTTGGTTCATAAAATTTGAGATAGAAGAATGATGGTCTGCAGGCTAATGATGGCCGTCCCATACTTGATTCGAACATGGCTAAGTAGGCTGAACGGGTGAGAAGGGATGTTGTTGAAGTGACTAGGAAAGGTAAGCAGGTGGGGTTAGAAGGGGTTGTAAAGGACCAGTTGCTGCATAAAGGGACTCCGATCAACATGCAAAAGGTTTAGAGCATCTCTAGTGGTGGATTTTTTAATCATGGATGGAGGTGATGGATTGGTTTAGTAAGGGGAGGTTTGTAAAGGGTTGTGGATGAATTATTGGCATTGAAGGGTGGCAATGCGGAATAGGATTATGCTTTAGAAGAGGATCATCTATTCGAGCGCAAGGAAGGGGTCTCATTGAATTAGATCACTAAGGAGAAAGGCTACGGTTCTAAGAGTGATGCAAAGTTTTCTCAGGGTCGTTCGAAAAGTAAAGGTGGTATGGTTTTACGTCAATCTTAGAGAGTGTTGTCCTACCCTTCTAAATTGAATTCATGATTAGGAATGTATTAGTGTGGAATGTGTGAGGTTTAGGCATGTCGAGGCGAAGACTTCGAAGTTTGGTTACGAAGTTGAATGTATAGATTGTACTAGTGAGAAACCATTTGCAAGGAAGGATAAGCTTCCTAGGTTAGCAATTTTGTTGGGTTTATATAATATTTATTTTAATGAGTCGGTGGGGGGCAAGATCTGGTTATTATGGCACGAAGAGTTTGCATTGGATATTGTTGGTATGTCAAATCAATTTCTCACAAGCTCTTAGAGAATCATAAGACTATGATAATAGCTGTTTATTTGAAGTGTAACTACGTGGAAAGACGTGAGTTGTGGCATGCTTTAGAATGAGCTAATAGTGATGATATTTCGTGGTTGGTGGTGGGTATTTTAACATCATCCGAGATGACGGGGAAAGAGTTGGAAGCAATTCAAAATCTTTAGTGGCGATGTGTGATTTTAACAAGTGTCTAAATACTTGCAATTTGTTTGATCTTCTAGTAAGAGGTTGCAAGTTGTCATGGTGCAATGGCCTAGAGGGATATGCTAGAAGTTGGGCTCATCTAGATAGGGTAGTTATGAATAAGGATTTTTTTAGAGCATCTTTGTCGGCTTCCATGGAGTATTTATCTCACAAAACCTCGAATCATAGTCCCAAGTTTACTGAGGGTTCGAAGGTAGAAGGAAGGAATGGGCCAGTGCTGTTTCACTCTCAAAACATGTAGTCGCGACATCCTTCCTTTTTAGCTTGTCTGGATGCATTATGGAAGGAGCCAACTTTAGAGAAAGGACTTCTGAAACTTGCAACTAAGTTAAAAACAAAAGGTGGCTTTAAAGAGTTGGAATAGGCATGTTTACAGGCATGTAAATAATAATGGTAATGAGCTTGAGGAGTGGATTTAGCAAGTTCATTTTTAGCTTCAATCGAGTTATAATAAGGAACTCAAAATGAAGTTGTTGGTCTCCCAGGCAAAACTTAATTATTGGGAACACAATGAAGAAATTTGGTTGTTATTGATTGCTAAAGAAGTGGTTGGATGAGGGTGATCAGAATTCAAAGTTTTCCCACGTGGTTGCAAATATGAGGAAGAGGCGCTCGACTATTTCCTCTATTTCACTACATGATGGAATAGAGTTACATTTACCAGAAGAGGTGCACCTTAGAGATCTAAAGTATTTCTAGGAGTTTCTTAATGGGACGGGTGCTACTCAGCAAGTAGATTTGTCTATGCTTGTGAGTAAGGTAATTTTAGATGACAAAAACGAGTCTATTTGTAGAGATCCTACTAAAGGTGAAGTGAGAAAGGCATTAATGTCTATTCTGAAGCATAGTAACACAAGGCCTAATGGATTTGGATTGGCTTTTTTATTACATGTTGCGACATTGTGAAAGAAGACGTGGTGGAAGCAACTAAGGATTTCTTTTCCGAGAATGTTATGTCAAAGTATTGTTCTTCTTCGTTTATTGTTCTAATCTTGAAAGTGCAAGAGCCAAAAAATTTTGACAAATTTTGCCCAATCTATTTATTAAGCGGGTGACGTTCTATCTTTCCTGAATTGTCTTTCCCTAGCAAGGAACTTATACTCCACGTCGGACTATTTTTGAGAAAAGCCCTCTGGCTTAGGAGTTGGTGTAGTCGATTAATGAAAAATCTTATGGGGGCAATGTTATGATGAAAAAATGATATTGCCATAACTTATGATAGAGTGAACTGAGATTGTAATTTGTTACTTGTTTTGGAAGCATTTGGTTTTTCAAAGAACACTTGTGGTTTGGTGGCGATGTCTATCAAAGTGCACATGATTTTCTATTATGATGAATGAGACATATAAGAGCTTTTTCTATATTTTGAGAGGACTGTGTCAAGGGGATTTTAAATCACTGTACTTTTATATTTTGATGGAGGAGGTTCTTTCTCGTTTATTGCATAAATGGTTTGAGGAAAAAGGGATTGGAATATGCGAAAAGACATTTATATTTTGTTATAGGCGGAGGATTTATTGTAATGGTGCTCCTTGGATTTTGTATTTATCATATGCAAATGATTTATTAATTTTTTTTAATGGGGCGAGGAAGTTAATGAAGGGGATCTCTAATTTTAGATTTGTATGCCACATGGTTTGGGAAGCTTGTAAATAGAGATAAATTGGCTCTATTCTTTCAAAAAAAATTGCCAAGCTAGGAGATTGAACTTTTTGTATCTAATGGGTTTTGTTGAAAGAAAGTTGCCTACCTGGTAGTTGAGTGTGCTGCTTACGGCTAAAAGATTTACAGGCCGAATTTTAAAGCCTTTGGTGGTCAAATTTCAAAATAAGGTAGCAAGTTGGAAGTTGAGATTGTTATCACAAGGTGTCTAGTTGATTCTCCTCAAGCACGTTCTATCTAGCATGGCCACACATTTGATAGCTGTTTTAGATATTCTCAAGCTTGTTTTGAGTAAGTTGAATTCCATTTTGGCTAATTTCTTTTGGGGGGAGGGATAAAGAAAGGCTAAGAGGAAGTGTATGGCATGGTCGAAACAGTGTAAACTAATGTTGAAGGGGGGATTGGTGTAAGAAATTTTTCTAAAGTGCAAAGAGCCATGCATATGAAGCTTGCTTGGAGACTTTTGTCTATAAATAATTTGTGGATGAGGTTTTTTAAACCAAAATATTTGAAAGGCAAGCACATTATGGTTTCCAAAGCAAAGAGTTCTAATTCTACATTTTGGAGATCAATTTTAAAGGTGATGCCGAAAGTTTTGAAAAATATGTATATCAGGGTGCAAAAGGGTAAGGTATCGTTTTGGTTTGATAAGTGGATGGCTAGTGGTCCACTTGTTGTTACAGCTCCTCTTATTACTTTGCTGCAATTGAAGATAAAGGAGTGCTTGATTGATAATTCATGGGACATGAGGCTGCTTGAGAATCTGGTGGGTTGTAACCAGGTAAGGGGTATTATGGTAACGATACTTGGTGGAAGTGAAGGAAGGGATGTAATGATCTGGCATCCTAGTCAAGATGACCGTTAATCTTTTTCTAGTGCTTGGCAAGTGACCTGTATGAAGGAGACTCAATTAGAGTGAATGGAATGGGTTTGGGATAATTTGTTGCCAAAAAATGTTTATGTATGTATGTGGAAGGCAAGGTTTAATTGTCTCCCAATGGATGCAAGAATATTGCAATCTATTGGTATTCCTTTAGCATCTCACTGCAATTATTGTTCTTTCGGTAAGGTTGGGGACAGGGATCATGTGTTATGTTGGGGTGAGGTGGCTCAAATGGTATGGAAGAGGGTAGCACAAGTGTTGGGAATTAAATGAATGGAAACAAACAATTGGTGGGGGAGAGTGTGTTGCTGGTTTGGTTGTGCAAAAAAGTCATCGTAGAAGGGGGTTTTAATTGGTTTGATGCCTAGCTTAATTTCATGAAGGGGTGAATGTGAAACTGTGGAAAATGTTTCGCTTTCGATTAAGATTTGGTTACGGCTGATCTCAAGAAAAATAATGAAGATGCGTGCTATTTTAAGATTGGACCGCATTATACTTTCGGAATTGGAGGTACCTATGTGTGGCATTGTCTTTCGAAGACCTCAACTAATTTCATGGAAAAGACCAAGAGTTGGATGGTTTAAGTTGAATGTGGATGGTTCATGTAGATGCAACCCCGGTAATGGTGTTCTTCGGCTAAGTTTGGTTTCAGTACTAATAATGAAGCCGAACTTTAGGCACTCACTTGTGGTTTGTTGCTTTGCAAGGAGTTGGATATCTGGGGAGTTGAAATTGAATGTGATTCGACGTTGGTGGTGCAATGGCTTCGTACTTCTTCTTGTACAGTTTGGTACTTATAAAATTTTTGGGAAGAGTTTATTAGGGCTATTCATGGTCTTGATTACACAATATTTTATCAGATTAGGGAAGGGAATCAAGTGGCAGATTTTCTGACAATGCCGGAGAGGAGGGAATGAATTGTACATATATGGGCACCGATGATTTGGCATACCATCTCAGAGGTTTGATTAAACTAGATTGTCTTGGTTTGCCTAGATATAGGAATTAATATTATTGTTTGGCATACTTTTTATTTTTTGGAGGATGAAGGTTGTATTAGTCTTGCTTGTTTAAGATATTCCACTATCATAAGTGAGTGAGGGTTTACTTTAATAAAGTTTGGAGGTGTAGCCTTCCTTTAAATATATATATATAGAACAAATGGAAGTGGAAAATAGAGAAAACAATGAAGTTATATAAATAAATGGAAAATATTTCAAGGCAAACTCCAACCTCCAGATGAACAAAGTTCTTACAATCAAATTCATAATTCCTTTTCACGCCCTCAGCTCCCTTTCCTATGCTCTCCAGGAATAGCAAACTAAATCAATCAACAAAAGAAGCGTGTAATGTAAAAACACCCAACTACTTGGGACAAACTGATAATTAATCATAATAAAAAACAACTACATTCTATAAAACTCCACTGAGCATAGCATTTCATTCTTCTATGTCTTTTTTTCTAAGCAAACAAGCTGCATTAAAATAAGAGATGATACATGTTAGAGGAGGTGGGGCTCCCCTACAAAATACCCCAAAACAACAACCATAATGCAGAAGTAGTGATAAAAGAAAATAAAATGGGTTCTGCCGTTCTGATACCAATTTCTTAGTCTCTACCCAAACTCTACAATGAGGGTACCGTTTTAAAGATGTATTGAAGGCAATCCACCGCTGAAGGTGGTGCAAGCAGATGCACTATTGTTGAATATCTTGAAGTATCTATCAAAGAAATCCCAACTTCTGTTAACCAAATCACTATTTAGGGAAAGCAAAAATCCAAAGAGACTAGCATCGAAAAAGTGGATCTGCAGCAAAAAACAAACAACCCACGCATTAGGAGAGGCACGTGAGGGCCACGTGCCGATGGAATGAAGGAGCGTATGGGCCGATTTGAAGGATTGGAGGGTAGGAAATCTGATGGTGTGGCGCGTGTAGTCGGCAGGACAGCCAGAATGCGATGGTGTGTGAAGACCACACACGAAAACAAATCGCCCGTGAAAGCCAGACGCTGACCAAAAGGGCGCGAGTCCACGTTGTACCAACAGATCGGCAACAGGGGAACTTCATGGAGGGGTGCATGTTGTCGTTTGACGTTTGGAAGGGAGCAGATAGGAGAAAATCTGAATTGGTAGACAAAAACTACACAAAAGGCAAGACAAAGAAAAAACTGAACGCAGAAAGAGGAGAGGAAGGTGGAGTCGAGACTCACACCTTCCTCTCTGGAAAAAATGCTCAGATTGGAGATTCCTAGAGAGAGGCAAGACTTTCTTACTCTAGAATGAACAAAGTAGGAACACTTGAATACCAACTTCATTCTTCTCTGTTTGTTCTCTCTTTCCTTCACCTCAATGCTACGTTTTGACTCTGAAACTTTAATGCAATGGATTGGACTGGTGGCCGAACCTTGGGTTTACATGTGGTCTGATTGTTACTGGACTTCATTACAATACTTAAACCAAAAACTGGAAAGAACACGCTCCACCCCTAACAATTTATACATTCCTATAACTGACTCTATTCATTATAAAGGAAAGGTTTGAACTCTAAAGCCTACCATTACATTCATTATGATTTGTAAAGAAACCAACACATTCCATGTCAGTAAATTACCCTCATTACATACTAATTTTGCCAAACAAACAAGAAATAAAAAGATATATTTACATGCATTTAGGGTGTATATAGAGAGAAAGGAGGGTTACCAATCAGCAGTTAGAGAGAGAGATTAATTGCCAGTAAAGTAAAGAAAAAATAAAGTCACTGGTGTCGACGAGGCGGCAAGGTGAGAATGAGAACACAGCAGTGCTGGCAGTCAAAACCCCCGTGGAAAAGCCTCATGAGAGAGAGAGAATATCAGGAAAGTTAAATAAAATAAGGCGCGGGGGGTAATTTTAGGGGTTATTACGATGAATCAGATGTGACTGTAATAAGTGAAATATGAAATTAAAAGTCTGGCCTTCTGTGGTGACTTCAATTGCGACGACAAAAGTCCACCATAAAAAATAGTTGTAACAGCGCATATTTTGTTAAGACGATAGCAGAATCACAAATTCGTATTTTTGGAACCATACTATTTGGGGCAAATAAAAACAATTATGCTTGGTACATACAATGTGGCGCACCAAACTGTGTACCGATGTTGACATGACAATTTTTAATTTTTTATTAAAAAAGTCAAAGATGAAAAGTAAGAGTTGAAGAAGAAGGGTTCTGTCTCTGTGAGCTTCTACTTTTAGGTACAACTACATTTATGTCTATGTGAGCTTCTATTTATTTTCTCATCCGTCTCCTCTCTTCAACATCCCATTTTTCGCAACACTAAATGTGCACAAGAAATGTTCAGACATTCAACTACTCATGTTTAGCATAATGAAAATAGCAACATTTTCAAATTGAAATCCAGATATTTGTTTTATATAGCAATGAAAAATTAAATTAAAGATGCAAATAACAACATTTTTCGGATGGAACTCCAAAGCCACAACCCAGGTTTTCTTTATTCAACTTGACCTCTAACGCTACTAGGATTCCACTTGCATTTCCACCACCACCATCACATCCTCAAGTGACAACAACACTTAGGGCTTGTTTGTTTTAGGGGATGACCAAAAATTTCAAATATTTCAAACTCATTATTATACTTTTTTAAATTCTCGTACAAAATATAATAAAAAATACATTTTTTTCAAATTCTCATACTACTTTTTCAAATCCCCATAGAAAATTAATATTAAAAAAATATCTACAACAATATTTTATTCTTTTTTTCACTTTTATCTCAGTTCATCTTTAAAAACAAATAAGATCTTAGTGTTTTGAATTCAGAAAGTAGAAGATAGAGGATGACCAAAAATACGACCAACCAATTGAGATACAATGACGACGAAGGGGAGGAGATCACCCAAGAGGACACTTGGGACGTGATCTCCACATACTTTGAGGGGAAGGGCCTGGCCTGCCAGCAGCTGAACTCATTTGACGAGTTCATCCAAAACACAATGCAGGAGATCACAGACGAATCTGCCAGAGCAGGAGATTCGCCCAGAGTCAACACAATCCCAACCTATTTCTAGTCCGAAATCGAGGAGAAGTGTCTGATCTAATTTCTCAATGCAATTTGTGTTTCTCACTGCGATAGCTTTTGTCTCTAGAAACAATTGGAGTTTTAAGCGTTTAAGGTTTCCGTGTGAGATTCAAGATTAAGGTTTCCGTGTGAGATTCAAGATTAGAAGATGAATACTAGAAAGAGAGAAAGAAGAAGGAAGAAGAAGAACAATAAGAGAGCTATAAAGGATGGACGATGAAATATAGTAGTAAACAATACAAATTTTACAATGTTTTTTATATCATTCAAATTCTCTAAAACACTTCATCTTGTCACGTCATCTTCCACTCTGCCTTCCATGTCAGTATCGGTGCGCGGTTGGTGTGCTAATTCACTTACAAGATGAATTTTCTGAGTAAAATTACAGTCAATTAGTCCGACGATTTTTCTGGTTGACATAAAATAATTACCAAACTGTGAAACAGCTTTTTTGCAATAATGTTTACGTCATCAAAAATAAATATAGTCGCAAATACTATAATTTCTTAATTAAGATCCTCAAAGTAATATATATTATCTTCTCACGAGACTCATGCTTGTGATCGTCATCAACACTAAATTGTTAGACTTAAATAATTTGTTTAGGAGTAATTTTATTCATCACCTAATTTTTCATCATCTTCTCGTCATCCTATAATGTGGTATTAAATGATTGGAGATTATTTATTATATTTTATTTATTAATATATCATCTAATTTCACATTATAAGATGATGGGAAGATAATAAAAAAAAGAATAATGAATAGATTTATTCATTCTAAAATCACAAGTTGTGATCATTGAGTACTTAATTTATTCAAACTGAATTGTATATCACTGCATGCTGAGATATGGAAAACCGGCCTACACCACCAAACAATTTTGAAGTCTACCGTTTATGTCGTCTTCAAAAACAACATTTTTTTCTTATGATGCATGCCCACTTGCCACAACTTTCACGACACGTCACCCGTATGTTTATCACATGTAGTGCATATACACTACAAGAAAAATATTTATTTGTTGGTAATTAGTTCCTATTAAAATAATTACTTTTTTATTAAAATGAGTCTTGTCTCGTCAAAAATAATCATTTTCGTCATAAGTAATCATTTTCATTATAAATAAATCGTCATAAATGTTCTTTGTTTTTTTTGTAGTGATATATGCAGCTAACACATAAATTGTGTATAAAAAATGTTAGGGACAAACGCCAAAAACAAACAGCAGATAAACACCAATTGATAATCTACGATATTTGGTGTTTGTTGTGTGCTGTACAATATTTTTGAGTTAAGAAATGAATAAATAGATCTAAAACTGAAAGAAATGAAAATAATACATTTTGTTTATCATGTCATATTAGTTGACATTTGTCCACCGTTTGTGTCTAATGTTTGTCTCTAGCATGGGCGGAACTAGGATTTAATATTTGGGAGGGCGATTGACAAAGTATGTGTTATGTGTAAGTAAAAATATATAGTATATATTTTTTGCATGTGATTATATACAAATAACAATAATCATACATCATAAAATTATATACAAAAAATATATGTCTATAAATAATCTTATAACATAATTTTCTTTAAAATTCAATAATTCACTAGTTAGAGACCATTACAAAAAATTAAAATTAAAATAAAATAAATAAACTTAAGATTTTTCCTTCACATTAAGCTCGACGACGATTTTTCATAAAATAGTAAAATTTTTGACAATTTTTTTCTTAATATAAACTAGCAAATGATAATTTTTTGAGTATTGGGGGAAATTTTTTTTTTTTTTAATTTGAGGGAGTGATTTTAATTATATAAAAAAAAATTATATATATTTATATAATAATTTTTTTTTTTAAATTTTGGGAGGTGGTAGCCCCTGCCTTAGCTGTAAGTCTGCCCCTGGTCCTAGCATTGCTCGTTGAATATATAAGATACTCAATCCTTTTATTGGTAAGAGGGTAAAGTAGCAGTGCTTCTTGAAATCAAGAAAGCCTGAGCTCGATCTAGTTAGCTAGGCACTAAAACCAATCTTCTTGGGAAGAAGAATCCCAAGATCATGCGCATTACAACGTGGGTTCAGAAAGACAGCCCAGGTGGCCTGCCTTTTAGAAGTTTATGAAGTCTTTATGCATATCCACTTGAGTTGCAACATCAAACATTGGGCTTGCTTCAATGTCATTCATTAATTTTTATTTTTATATATTGGGCCACACCTAGAAGGCTAGAGTAATTGTTACCAGCTTACTACATCCTTTTATTTTATTTTATTTTATTTTATTTTTCATGGAAAAATGATACATCTCCACCCTCGTTCTAACTACACGATATTAATTCATAAATTTTTCTTTCGTGTTTTGATTTATTTTTACTTAATGATTAAGCAAGTGCTTTTTTTATAAAATTGTGATTTTTTTTATTTTTTTGTTAAATATGTAAAAAAAAAAAAAAAAGGTCCAATTATGCCTAACAAGGGCTCCCAACACGAGCTAGGAGTGGGGGGCACAATACCGTCCTTTGTTTATTAAGGTGCATTAAGATTTTGTCCATCTAGATGGAATCTTCAAACGTTTATCAAGAAAATTTTGTTAATTTTTATAAACACTCTTATCTCATCTTAACTTATTTTATCATTACTACTTTATCAAATTTTCATACAAAATAAAATAAACAATTCAACTTCTTAAATCTTAAAACAGTTTTTTTTTTTAATTTTAAAATAAAACTAATATTAAAAAATATATATTATAATAAGATTTTTTTCAATTTTCAACTTTTATCTCATCTTATCTATGAAAACAAACTAGTCCTTATTAAGCATTCATAACATGATATATGGATACGGGACATGCTATTATGTCACCTTTTTTTTCCCTTCATTTTGGTTACTCTTGTATTTTATTTTATTTTTTTTAAAAAAATTGCTTAACTGATAAGGAAGTGACTACTCGTGTATTTATATTTTCTTATATTTTAAAAAAAATGTTTATACATGTTTAAAAAGTATTTGGAATAAAAATAATAATAAAAAAGCACAACTTGCACCAGCGACACACCAAGTAAGTAAATTGAGGAGATATAGTAGCATTACTCTTTGGATAAACATCATTTTTGTGGGGGTGCATCCAAAGTTTTGAATACCGTTTTGGTTAAGGCACTATAACAAAATATTTCAATATCAATATCGTTTTGGGTGTCGTTTCGTCACTTTCGTGACGGTCTATATATAAATAAATAAATTATATATAAATTATATTTTCAAATCACATCAGTATAAGTTTTAAAAAGTTAAAATACATAATTATAAAAGTCAATAATACTTCTAAGTTTTTAATATAACCATTTAAATAAATAATTATTCATTTTTATTACGAAAATGTGAATAGAGATCTACTTTTAAGCATTCGAGAAAAAAAAACTAAAAAAAGTTAGAAAATAATCTTAGATGTGAGAATTTGAGAAAAATTATAAAAATACACTAAAAATATAAATTTCGGCCAGTACATTAAGTCCCGTTTGGATTTGGAGATAAGATGAGTTTAAATGAGTTTAATTTATTTTTTAATATTATTATTATTTTAGAATGTGAAAAAGTTGAATTGGAATTTGAAAAATGTATATTGGAATTTGAAAAAACTGTATTGAAATTTGTGTTTTGTATAAAAAATTAAAAAAATATAATGATAAAATAAAGATGAATTGAAATGAGTTGAACTCATTTTTGAATTCAAATCGGGGCCTAATTTTCAACTGGTTGACAGAAACGCACCTGATATTTGATCGAAAGGCGCACCAAAATGGTCGATACTTGACCCAATAGGAAACGAATATTTCTCTTGTATCGGCACAATGAGCGGTATAACGGGCACAAAATTCAAAACATTAGATGTATCCCATTACTCGATAAACTTTATACTTTAATTTAATTTTGAGTAATGCTAGACCCCCCAAATAAAGTCTCCCGAATTTCACCCGAATTACGTGGTAAGTATAAAAGGAACTTTTTTTTTTTTTATTTGAGCTTAAACAACAACCTACATCTTTATGGCTCCTGCAACAGTAAAAATTGAAAAGAAAAAAACTAATGATTTCAGGAAAGAGTGGATGATATAGCGAAGATGAGGACGATTAAATGTTGCCAAACGCATTTTTTATTTTTATTTTTTCTATTATAAAAAAAAAAATATTTCATTCTTTTATTTGGATTTTGTTATTTTCAATTATTGATTATGTGCTGTGTTAAAATAAATTTAGTTAAGAAATCCATTTTTTTTAGTATTATTGTGTTGTTTTAACTCGCACGTTTGGCATGGCGAAACACAACAATTATATTTTGCTCCTCTCAGGTTGTAACAATGCAATTTGTAAACTCAATTCTAGGCAAACAAAAAATCAGAATTTAAGCTCAATAATGCTTCCATCTCTTTGCACGGTTATGAAAGAAAAAACTGTCAATAAACAACATATTCCAAATTCTTACTAGTCTGAATAGTAGAACAAAGCAAAGAACGGTCAATAAATTGATATTCTTGCCCAAGAATTATGTTATATCCACAAATGACCAATATACAAAAAATCATTTCCACCAATTATACTTCACCCATAACCAGCCATATCTACCAATAATATTCTACCAAAAAATAATAATGTCCAACAAAGCTGCATTAGTTACAAATAATGTCTTGAATCATCATCTTGGTTTGAGGGATGCATTCCTCCCCTTTGCACCTAAATGAACAAAAGAAACTATCATCTTCTAAAAAAATGGCATATTGCCCATAACAAGTAGAAACTACCATATTAAAAGAATCAACACACTAAAACAAATGTTAAAAAAAACCAATACAAAAAAATATGTTAAAAGAACCAACGCACCAAAAAAAATGTTTAAAGAACAAACACATTAAAAATATGTTATACCATAATGTAGCTCAAAGTACCTGTGATGAAGGAGTTGTCTGTCCACTACCAAAATAATTTGTATTATATACTGCTTCATTTGTGTATTGTGAGTGGAATAAAAGAAAATATGTAAAAAGAACCAACGCACCAAAAAAATGTTAAACTACCAATGTGTGTCAAGTACCTCTGCGCAAGGAGCAGTCTATCTAATACCAAAAAAATTCGTAGTATAAATTTGATCTGGTACTTCCTGTGAGGAAGAAGCAGTTGAAGGAGTCGTGAAAAAAGTGGGTGCATGTGTCCACACTTGACTTTGCTAATCCTATAATCATTTAACCTTGATAGTGATCAATATTATTTTGAAAATGTGTTTATAAACATACAAAATGTAACAACCATAAAGAACAAAAAAGTACCTGAGTTTGAAGAGTGTCATTTTGTGTGTCGCTCACATTGCAATGATTTGATAAGTGACTACCTTGTTATGCATTGGAATAAATATAATAATTTAACATTATAAAAATTATAAGATTGTGTCTGTTAAATGTACTATACATCGTTATTGAGAAGGAACCTCAACTTGATTAGGTGAGTGCAATCTCCTTCTCGTACTCGATCTCTCAAGACTCTTCTCGACGGGATGTATTTTTCTACTACATAGTGGTCTTCCCTTACTCTGAACTACCAGCGGACTACGTATTCTACAAGTCGTGCCCTCCATAGAAGCCGCTGGATCAACTGCGTTACTAGTATCATGATCAACAATCCCAGGATACTCTACCTTCAACTGGTCCAACTGGCTAATCAATCTCATACAACTGGTCTCAGCCTTTGAAGTATTGGAATACAGTTCAAAAAAGCAATTTTGGATCTTATCGTACCTTCGGGCATCGTGTTTGCTACTGGTGTCATAACTAATTTTTACAAATGTGTACTTTCGCTTTACATCCTCCCTCCACCGATCCAAAATATATTTTGAAGGTACTATATGCTTGCCTAGCTAAGTCAAGACACGAAGAGCATGCTTGCATAATATACCCCTAAACTCAAACAACTTGCAACTGCATTTAACATCAAGAGGATCTTCATCAACTTTGATAATGAAATTTGCACATTTTAATAGGTTATCATGCACTTGAACCTCATCGGCAACTACAAACGTATCTCTACCACCTTCACATCCCAATAATGAGGTAGTCAAATATAAAAATCATTGTAATTCCTCTTGTACTTTTTTAAATTTAGCAATTGTGTATGTTTTTTGAAACTGTTTCTCAAGAGCATAACGAGTGATGCAAGGAATCTCAATATTAAATGAATTAAAGTCGGCAATTGTTTCGTTCTCTACCTTATCCTAAGAGTTGAATCATACTGATCAACAAATTGTTTGAGAGTTGTCCTTGAATTAACATAGTCATCAAAAAAGGCATTTATACTTTCATTTCGCTGTATAGTTGACATTCCTATCCAAAATGTATCTCTAACATAGATCGGGACCCAAAAACACCGATCACTGTATAGCGATCTCAACCATGCATTCTCATGAAAATCATAGGTATCCAGCAAATCGCACCAACGTTCTTCAAATTCTTGTTGACTTAAAGAGTCATACATGCACTTTTGTAGAGTACTCTTGATCTTTACATATCGAGAATGTGATCCAAATTTTTCAGGAAACTTTTTCATTATATGCCACAAGCAAAAGCGATGCTTAGACGTTGGAAACACCCTTGAAATCACAATTTTTATTGCCTTGTCTTGGTCTGTGATGATTGCACTTGACGGCTGGCCATTTATATAATCCACACCCGAGTAAGATTGATTGACCATGGTGGTTGACACCCATAAACGGTGCAAAAGGCATCTTATATGCATTAGTTAAATATGTTGTGTCAAATATAATTATATGCCCAAATAATTCATATGCAGCTCTAGTTTAAGCGTCTGCCCAAAACACATTCCTTAACTGCAACTCATGGTCCACTTCTATCTGATACTAGAAATATGGATTTTTTTTTTTTTTTGCATATCTTAAAAATAGTTACATAGAGCTTCCGAACCTCCAACCCCAAGGCGAAGTTTACGTGCTTTGTCAATATAGTTTCGACACTCATTCTCCTCGAATGACACATTCTTGTAATCTCCTGCCTCAACAACCACATACTTGAAATTTTTGCTTAGTTGTATGTTTGAATCGTCATTTATTTCAAGCCTCCTAGCCACATGAACATCAATCGTCTTAAAGTATCTCATATATCTTGCCTTACTCGGACTACAAATGTGTGTATGATCTAAGATTACTTTAGACCGTGTATATCCACCGTTGGCATTCATTGCAGCATAAATCCTAACTATACACCTTACCTTTTTTGTTTGTCTTGGCTTGAGTACATTGGCAGCTTTATCTTGATATGTGCCTTGTTGTGCACATACAAAGGTAAGCCATCTGACATTCCCATCATCATCCTATTAGGAGTTCCTTCTACACACCCCAAATTCCTCTTGCTTACCATACTTCATATAATAAGACCAAACGTCTTCTATAGAAAAAAATTCCATTCCAACCTTAGGTTTTTCAATGGTTTCATCACACTCATTGTCTACGTGTACCACCTCATCACACTCATCATCTGCATGTCCTACCTCATCACTCTCATAATTTATTATTTCAACCTCATTATGTCCCATGTCAAAATCCATTGCAAGTCCAACCTTTAAATTATTTAAAAAGATGCAACCAAATTAAAATAAAGACTAAAAAAGAAATTCTAGGTTTGATATTGCAACAATAAATAAAATTAGAACTAAATAACGTCAACAATACAAATCAGTTTAGAATGACAGCGATAAAACTTAGTATACAAATCGGTTTAGAATGACAGCGATAAAACTTAGTATATTATAAATAAAACTAAAACCAAATAATTAGAAAAAACTCAAAGCAATCTCATAAGGTTTAAAAGGTGAATAATAAAACTGAAACCAAATTAATAAATCTCAAAGTAGTCAATATACATAACGTATAGAAAAGCATTATTAAATCATGAAATCTTGCAAAAGTACAGAGGAAATTACTCCTAAAAAAATAGAAACAAAAGTTGACATTGTTACTTTATATCCGTTGAAAATATATATATATATATATATTTGCAATACAAGTTTTTACCTTTTCACTTTTGTGGTCTCTCTTTCATAGTGGTCTCATTTCTTAGTACTTGTGCTAATATTCTTAGTGGTCCCCATCCCACTTCTTTCTCTCAGACTTTCAATGCAAAAAAGTTGATATTTGCTCCAAAAAGATCAAAACAATCCAAATAGTAGCAGATCCCATAGACCCAATATCCATTCTTTTGATGAAAACAAAATAGCTTGGAGGTCTCATATACCTAAACAGTGAGAAATGAAAAAAGGAAAAAGAATAAGCAAATAATCATTTATCCGAAAAAATGATGAAAAAGAAATACTTCCTATGCCATTTTAGGGGCCTCAGAGGATCGGACGAGCTAGCCAACTCTTGGGATGTTTCTGATTTGGGGAAGGAGGGGGGGGAGGGAGGGGAGAGAAAAATCAATAGTTTTTTTCTTTTCAATTTTCACTACTGCAGGAGCCATAAAGATGCAGGCGCTGTTTACGCTCAAATAATAAAAAAAAAACTGCTTCTATACTTACCACGTCACTTGGGTGAAATTTGGAGATTTTATGCTATATCTATCGAGAAACTCCACTAAGGGTTTCAACCAATAGTGTAAATTTTTGTAAATATTTTTAAACTCTTTAAATAATAAAAAAAATAGAAATTCATAAATAAATAAAAAAAGCATTTCTTAACTATTAAGTAAAAGAAAAAAAAATCTATACAAATCCAATGTAGGATTTGCAGCTGGGAATCATTTTAGATAAGATAATACTTTGAAGTTTCGTATAAAGTGAATGAGGACATGCCAAGCATGCTGAGAGGTACTATCCACTTGGATGAGTTGGGTCTTCCTTCTTTACATTGTTGATTATGTACGTATCGGTTTATTGATATTTTCAGTACTTTTGTTTTCGGTGTGTTGGTTTTGATTTCTTTTGCCTTGTGTTATTTCTTTCAGGGACTAATTTTATTTTGCAGGTTGTTACTGTTTCTCTGTTTTTTTGGCATACCGGACATGGTTTGTACTCTGGCTCATATTTCTAGTTTAGATAAAGTTACGTATAATCATAAAGTTACAAGCAGCGATATGTAATCGCGTGTTTTAGTAAAAAATAAGATTTACTATTAAAAAAGTTAACTTTTTTCAAATAAATCTCATATATATTCATTTTTTTTTTAAACAACTGCATGTCGTTTATAAATTCACATTTACATCTATTATTTTTCTTTTCACTATCACAAGTGAGCTAGATTATAGTAAACCTGATCCCGTTATTTTCTTAAAAAAAATGTGTGTACTAAAAGGTCCTTTTGTGTTTTATACGCATTTTCATTGCTCTTATTTTTAGGAATTGGCTAATTGACATTATTACAAATTTTGCACCACTTGAAACTACAACTTCTCGTACTATTTTCACAATTAGCAAACAAACATAACCCATTCTGTAACATTCCGTTTTCATGCCAATTTGCTTTCTAAAATTTCCGGTTTTATTTGTTCAAAAGGTCCATTAGAGTTTTTGAATATATATATATGTTTTTTTTTCTAGACCAAAATTATTTTATTTATTTATTATCATATTTATATATATATAGATATACGAATATTTGCAACTTGTATTTGTAGAAGTATTATTATTTCAAACTTACTAGCTGTCTTCTTTCCATTTACCAAATTTATACACGACTCAACTCTCACTCCCATGCATTCATGTCTCTATCTCCCGGTTTTAATTTCCTGAATATATGCATGTTTCTCCCTATGCACGTTCCCATTCCCACGGATATCACGGCAACAAATCGCGTAGTCTCTATTTTTACATAACATTTCTTCTCTTCCTTTACTTGCTCTAGGGTTTCTTATTATCCTTATAAATATCACATATCTTGTGCTTTTAGAAATATCACCGCCGCAACCCCTCACGACCCACCACAAGTAGCAACCTTGAGCCGCATCGTGCACTTCTCGATCCCACTCTCTACATATTTCTGCACCTAATGGAAAGAAACAAAGCCTTGCACCACCGAAAACTACCAGACCCCACAAACCAGCCCTTGCTAGTTTCGTGATCTCCCATGACCACACCCGAAGGTCATAACAGCCGTCGTTTTTAATATCCGAAACAGAGCAAATCCTTCGTCGTTTTTGACTAATTCCGCTGGCCACCCCCTACTTTGTCAAAAACATTGCTCAGTTGCCGCCGGAAACCGCTCCGACAGCGGTCTAAATCACCTAACACCACCACTGCACAGGCTATCGAAGACCTCCAAACACCCCTGTTTTTAGCCCCGAAAAACAGAGCATTGGCAGTTTAGCCCATATCTTTGTTCGGAGCCACTCCTTGGTGCCAACCCCACCCCAACATCACCACACGGCGCAGATAGTGCCACCGGACACCTCATTCCAACCGAAGCCGTTGCTCCCTCTCGGAAGTTGACGACGTACCCCACGGGTTGCCTCTTTTTCTTTTGGTTCATCACGTTTCTTATTCTCTTTTCTTCTCTCTCATCACTCCCCCTGATCACAACATAGTGCCGCTGCTCTCAACCGTGCCGTCAACGTACCCAACGCCACCTCGAACCTCTATCGCAAGACATGCTCTTCTCTTTGTGAGTTTTATTCGATCGTATGGTTTTAACTTGGTGTTCATGTAAAGTTCAACTTCAGCCCCTATATATTATGTTTTTCCTTAATAAAACACCTTTTAGATGAGTTTATATAAAATCTAGTTTTATTTTATGTGGACTTCATTTCTTTTATATTGGTTAATTATTTTGAAAATAATCACAGCATGTAAGATATTTTTTTTTGTGAATGATTTTACCTTGACCACTTGGTTTTCTTTTGTATATGAAGTATCTTTGAAGCTATATTGAGTTATATATATATATATATATATTAGTTGGGTTCCGGTTTTAAATTATTTTGGATTCGAGTTATAAGTTCTTCTTTAGATTGGATCATGGGTGTAGATTACAGATTACATAAGTGGGTTGAATTGTGATTTTTGGAAGAAACTTGGTTTGAATTGGAATTTGGGTTACTTGATTATTAAGTGAAAAATCAAGGTGTTAGATAATTGATAATATTTTAGAATCTTGGAAGATTTTGGTTTCAAGCATTTTTGGGGAGAGTGGATATACATGGTTTCGAGATTGTTTAGATATTAAGGAAAAATATTAGATTTTATATATCATGTTCTATTTTCGAAGTTTGTGATCATTCAGAAATTTACACAAGTTACATGATATGTTATGGGTGAAGATTGATTTTGATCGATTTTGTTAAGGAAATTTATGAAAAGTTAAGGAGTCCAGGTAAGCGGAGTTCCTATACTAGACTTTGCATTAAAAATATGAACTGAGGTTTATTTTCAAAAATATGCATTTTTTTTGTTACGAAAAGAAACTTTGAAATCACCTCAGTTATTTATTTCGCACATGCATAAGATTCTGTATAAGAATAAAGTGTTTCTGGCATGAATTGGTGTAGACATGAGCTAATTTTGCTGCATTCTATTTTCTGAACTAAAAAAGAATGAATATGAAAGTTTCTGCATAAATGATATTTCTGATATGATTCTATTCTGTTTTGGAAAAGTTCTGTACTCTGATATGATGTGATATGATTTCTGAAACCTCTGGCATGACATTATGGTCCTGTTCCACTCTGTTCTGTTCTAAGTTAGTACCAACTATTCTGTTTCTAGTGCACTCACTTTATTTGTAAAGTAGTTTTCTGCGTAATCTTTTCTGTGTACACACTCGGGGCTCCGAGAATAATAAGGGGAAGATTCACATTCTATTTCTGCTCGATTGGCCGCCTGGATTTACACAACTCTATCACGGGGGTTAAACATGGTATTTCTATTCTGATGAGATGTTTCAGTTATGCTATGCCAAATGGATTTTCTGTTTCTGTTTATATTAAACTTTCGCTCTGATTTATGGTGACAAAATTTGTTTTTGCATTCTAAAAATAAGAAATATTTTGTTCAGCATTTCGAATTTTTGGTAAATGCTCATGTTTGCATGCTAGTATATGTTCCTGACTTACTGATTTGTGTATAACTCATCCCCTTATCTTCATAACATTTTTTAAATAATTAAGTTGGTTCAGTTGTAGTCTCAGCAAGGGTAGTCACTTCCTGAGAGACCTGGTGATCATAGAAAAATAAGTGCCCAAAAATACAAGTTTTGTTAGAGTTTTAGTAAAAACTTGTCTTTGTTGATTATTTTAGTATGTTAAGTTTTAGATTGTTGCAAGTATTTGAAGTTATTTAATTTTATTAAAGTTCATGTTTAGTTTTCCTTTGAGAGTATCATGAATATTTGCTAAGTAATTATGAAGTGTCTTTTTAATAATAGTTGTTATTAGATATTTTAAAATATATAAATTGGTGTTATTTGAAATAATTAGAGAAAAATGACCTACCACTCTAGATCTTCAGGACCGGAGCGTTACAATGGACAGGTACATATATATATATATATGTATTTATCAAGCAAATCCAATTAGCAGGCATGATGTGAGTAGTCTTCGTCTCATACCTCCCCGACCCCAAATCTCCGCTGGGGGCAAACTTTAACCCATTCCCCAAGACCTTAAGCAGCTTCGATCACATCCTCCTCACATGGCCTTCGCAGTACTCGCTCTGCATCACTAACAGCAGCTTCGTCACCCCATTACTCTTCAGTCTTCGCTACAACGTCCTTCACCTTTCTATCTCCATGCAAGCAGTACATCCCCCACAGCACTGCCACCACGTCCTCCGTCCCTGCCTTCATCAGCCTCTCCACTACCGTCGCCGCGCACCACTTTGAGTCCTCGCTTATGGTCGGCCGTCCCTCTGCGCATGAGGCAACCATTGATAATAGGTTTAAAGACCTCTCGGCAGTGGAAGTCTTGGTGTTGGAATTTGAGAGCCTTTTGGAGAGGATGCGAACCAGTCCCAACCGGATGAGTTTGGATTTTCCAAAATGACTTCTTGAAACGTCGATTAAACATGAAAAAATTGCGTCGTATAGGTTGGCTGCATCGCCATTGTCAGAGCTCAAGAGATGGAACAGTATGGAGACTCCAAAATCCTCACCGACTCGATCTACGATCTTAAACTTCCATCTCGCAAAAGCAAACAAATCAAAGAGAAGTATTTTTGGTTATTGCTTTCGAAAATCAACCTGTGCACTCGTTCTTCAACTCTGTTTTCTGACATAATCAAATATAAAACCCTAATAACCAACTCCAAAACCTCTATCTCCACACTTTTGCAAAGAAAACTGATAACGACCTCCACGAAGCTTTCGGAATGAGCCAGAAACCTCTGATCCTCATCGCCAACTTTTGCAAAGTCCACAATCTTTGCCAGGTAATCATGGCAATCGAGCTAGCCACCGTTTTTCCCTTGAATCATGTCAAATAAAATTCGAACATGCTCAGATGAGATCGACGGAATACTAGAAAAGGAGGAAGACAGAGAATTGAGAGAGGAGTGGTGGTGATAGAGGAGCTAGAGGTGGATAAGGCAGTGGAGGGTGAGGTTGGGGACAAGATTCTTAGAGGGAAGACCTGTATGGTGGCGGGACACATGTCGTGGTTGAATTCGAGCTAGTGCTAGATGCTGGAGCGGTCTTAGGCGACCCCCGTGCACAAGCTCACAAGGGATTTCATCACTTCCATGGTGAAGGGGGATCTGAAGGGACTGGGTACGGCTATGGCCAGTTCCCCCCTACCCATTGTCGGTACAACATTTAAGGTGCAGTTGCTAAAAGCACTCACGTTCCCTTTTCAATAATTTTTTTAAAATTTTAATTAAAAATTTTATTTTTAATAACTATTTCTTAAATTTTAATTATTTTTAAAAAATCTTACACGTTTCATCTCTTATACTTATCTTCATATATTAAAATAAAAAAATTTTTTATTCTTTCTTTATTACTTTTTTCTCTCACTTCCATTTCCATTATTAATAATTTACTCTTTTTTCTTATGTAATTATTTCAAACTTCAATTGATTATAAAAAAAATACAATACAAATTTTTTTGGATTACAAAATTTTTGAGTACATAAATTTAATAAGATAATAAACTAACCTAAAAAAAATATCTAAGAAGTAAAGGAATAAGTATAAAAAAATTAAAGGAATAAATACCCAAGAAAAATTTCAAATCCACTTAAATTTACAAAACATCCATACAATTAAATTATATAATTACAATCCAAGAGGTGGTATATATCTTACAATATCTCAAAATACAGTAGAGTTATGATTAACCAACTAATAAAAATACAAAATAAAAAATCCGTCTTCTCCACCATTCGCTTACACATTTTTACGTCAATTTTCAAACGATGTCTGTTACATTAGACGTCCAACAAGGCTTGTATTTTCAAAATATCATTCTTTAATTTATTAATTGTCTTCTGTCCATATGAAGGTGTTTCAGGATCATACCAGCAAAAGAATCTGCATGCATGTCCAACCTTCATTGAATTTACAATTAGTCATAAATGCTTACGAAAATAAATTTTAGGAAACAACTAGAACGATTGCGAGAACTAACCTCATAATTTTAACAACCAAAAAATCGGCGACCATCATTCTCGTCGGTGTGTGTTGTTCATCAACAATATTTAATGCCAAAAAAACACAATGAGTGTTCATTGCGACAAATGTTTCCTAAGTGTGACACACTGGTTGTGCTGCTACTTGACGTAGGCATTGGGTTGTTTTTTGCTTCAAGTTTATATAAAACAAAGTAATAAAACACACACAAAATCTATGTAGACACGTGATAGTATGTAGATTAATTGTAATGGCGCTCAGAGTGGTAAAATTTTAATGTAATATCAATTACCCGACACGAGACATGCATGAATGGCTGCAAAATCGTGAAAATTGGTTGCTAATTGCTGGTCATTTAGGCTTCACGTATTATCCCGCCATATTGATGTCTCCTCATGCCTAAACACTCATTAATTGAGTCTACTCATCATAGCCTATAGCCTACAACCTAAACGTCCATCCCTAAAGAGACCTAATACGAAGTCAAACATCCAAAATCAAATAACTAATCGTAAACACACAAAATGCAGCAGAACATCTCAATTTAGCACTAGCATGCATAAAAAAAAGTGTAGTGATAATAGTGTAGTAAGAGGAGGGATATAATATAGAGTAAATGTGATGAAGCAACGCCTGGCAGTTAAGGGAAAAAAATTATCTTCAAAATATAGAGAGATATAATATCTATGTCTAGTGGATACACAAAAATTTATGTAATACAAACTTTAACCATCTTTTAAAATGGTCTATATTTTCATTATAAAATAAACTTTTTCATTAAATTTAAACACTAGGACTTAAATACAAGATGTGATCCTATTAGCAACAAATGAATTTCAAAGAGGCTAAAAAATGAATTTCAAAGGTCCCAAAAAGTTAACATGAACACTTGGAGCAAGCTAGGCAAAACTGATTTGAACAAAATCAGCACAAGGATAACAAAAAATCATAGCATTAGCATAGAATAAACTGGTTTCAAATTTGATAGAGAAAATGAATTAAAATTTGGTCAAGAAATCATAGCATTAGCATTAATAGGCTTGAACAAAATCATACCATGCATTAGCATCCAAACTGGTTTCAAATTTGGTAAAGAAAATGAATTAAAATACTTTGAAAGATTGATTCCCAACCATAATTCCTTATCGTTTAAACCAATGTAGAACATCTAAAGCCACAAACTCGTAGAACATCTAAAGTTAAATCATGTAGAACTTATAAGCATGTATTTTGGGGAAAATAAAAGAGAAAACAAACTCTTCCAACACCATGTAGAACAGTTAAAGTCAAATCATATAAACTAGTGCAGTGATTATAAATATAGAGCCACAAACTCATACAAATTTAGAGGGGAACAAATTCCAAGCATCTAACCCTTGAATACCCTCAAAATATACGATTTAAGAAATGACACGAACAAGAGCACAAGCTGGTTGAAGGAAATATGATCATCCTATAACTTCCACACCAAGGAAACAACCAGCACAAGAGCAACAAAAAATCATAATTCCTATAACATCCGCACCAATAGGATGGCAATCGATAGTAACAAACCACAACAATTAGCATAATGGCAAGAAAATATTATCATCCTATAACATCCACAGCAAGGAAAAAAGAGTGGAAATGACCAAATTGAAATCTTAACAGGCCAAAATTCTTAGTTTCAGGAATAACAACAAAATATAAGGAATAAATCAACCAACAAATGCAAACCCTAACCCTAGTTTTAGGGTCGAGCATCAGCCCAATTGACATCAAAGACCCACGAAATTCACAACAGTATAAGCCAAAATCTAGAACAATATCAACCCAATCCGCAAGGGAACAAGTCAAAATGGAAAAGACCCACGAAATCCCATGAAATCAATGAGCTCGGTAATCCCAAAATCAACCCAATCGACAACAATATCAACCCTAGAACAAACCAAAACCAACCATTGCTAAAAGAATGGAAGGGTTCGATATAACCCTAGAGAAATGGCTCGAAAATAAAGTGGAAGTGAGGAAGAAATCGCCAGCAATGGAGCACAGCAATGGAGATGAGAATGAGGTCGGCTATAGTGGAGAGAACTCAAAAGCGTAAGAGATGGCACGGGGGCATGGTTGTCATTGGGGCTAACCATAAACAGTCATCTCCCATATATGGGAGACAACTATTCATAAGGTCATCCACCTAATTAAAATGAGAGACTGAATGTGGTGGCCAAAATGGGTTTGGTCCCTAAATAATAACAAAAACAGTAATATAAGAGGCTGGATGTGAGTGCTCTAAAAAGAGTGAAGAGTTGTTGTGGGAGGTGGGTTGTTATTCAAGACATATAAATTAAGCTTTTAAGTACCAGAAGTGACGTCATGTTCAAATGAGGTGAGTCATAGGTTGGTTGGTCAAATACATGTTGTATTTGCTTGTAAATACTAAAGTCAAAGCTCGTGCATTACTTTAAGGGTGTATTCACTATAGAGTGTGGAATAGGGGACACTTGAATGGGTCAAGTATTTGAACATTTACTAGAATTTTTTTTTTCATCCCAAGGCTTTATCCATGTTCACACATGATCATGTTATAGATAATTACGGTTAATGCCTAAAAATGGCATATTAAGCCAAGAAAGAAGAGAAAGAGTCATCCTCAACCGTCATGGCGATCTAGGCCCCAATCAATGTGGTGTGGAGCTCTCAGCAATCGTCCGGTGTAGCTATACGATATTCATGCGTACATTCATGGCTATGAACAAGATGTAAATGTAGGAAAATTAAAAAGACAGAGACATCAATTTATGTCATTTGGCATAATGCCTACGTCCATAAATTGTTTAAGGGAGATAATCTACTCTCATTGTACAATGGATAATGTATGTCTATCTTCAAGTGGAATATCGTCACTAGCGCTCTTGTCATGAGGTAAAAGAAGCCAAAATGCAAGTTGAAACAGTCGTCTGGCCGAAGTCCTGAAAGACAAGCCCGGCCAAAAATCCCTAAAGTTGTCTGGTTTCCTTCCTTTTATCTTTTGTCCCTCATTCTTTTATATCTCATCCCCCCTCTTTTATGTCATATCTCTTTTTTTCTTCTTGACACCTTGTCTTTTCTTGTCCCTTACATATCTCCCTTCTTGTCTCCTTCTTTTGTCTTCTAGTAGAGATCCTTTAATGGGTTGGGCCTAGTTGTTTAGGCTTGGTATATTTTACTCCCTTCAGTTGCCCACAATTCCTAAGGTCATTTTGTTCCAAAAGATACCTTGAGAATCTTCAAAAATACAATATGTAATCAAAATAATCTGCCAAAGTCCATAAAGAAATAAATCTCGGGAATAAGTTTTTAATTATTCGTTTCACTTGCATTAAGTGATAAATATTTCCAAGCGTGAAGTAAGGTGGGAGGTGTACTCGCCCACCTAAAATGCTAATGCCTAAAAACAACACAAGTAATAAAGGGAAAAAGAGTCATTCCCTACCCGTTATGGCGATGGGGCTTGATCGGTGTAGTATGGAGCCCCCGATAGTAGATTGGTGCAACTATATGGTATTCCTGCGTACATCTATGACAATAAATAAGAAATAGATGCATAAAAAGTAAAGAGAGGGAGACAAACCAATTTACATGGTTCACATAATGTTAATGTCCATGAGTTATTTAAGCAAAGAATCTACTATAATATATTTATTTTATAGTCTCTCAGTCTATCATCCTCACCGTATAATGGATATTGGAGGTATATCTTCTAGTGGAGATATCGTTACTGCAGCTCCTATCCTAAGGTTGAATAAGCCAAAATGAAAGTTGAAACAGTCTTTTAGCCAAAGTCCTAAAGGCGAAACCTGGCCAAAAGTCCCTGAAGTTGTTTGGTTCCCTCACTTTTATCTTTTGTCCCTCGTTCTTTTATATCCTATGCACTCTCCTTTATGTCACATATCCTATTTTCCGTTGACACTTTGTCTTTCCTCGGTCTTATGTTCTCTTCCTCCTTCTCTCTTTCTTCCCTCTTCATAAGACCTCCTACCTTGGGTTGGGCCTGTTTTGCCATGATGGGGTTAGGCCAAGGAGTTTTTCCACTATACTTCTATGCATGGCAGATGCTAGTTTCGTGATGGGTAGTCAGAGACCATACTGGTGAAGGTAAACAACGCCAAAGGGCCAGATGGTGTCCATCCAAGCCATCCATCGATTACACCACAACTTGTCCAAATGATTCTCCCATGTGCACAAGATGCACACGGGGTGCAATGGTCACGACCCTTGTGGATGGGGGTCGTCAGGGCTCTTCAGGGCTCTGACATAAACCTATGGCAGCCCATGCGGTGGCTGCTGACTAGTCATCTGGGCTCTCGACAGGATGACGAGAGCCTCTTAGGTGCACAGTAACGTACACCCATTATGCAATGTGCATGCCATGGCACTGTGTGTGCCATGCATAAGGGATGTGCATGGCACTATGAACTTAAGCGTATAGTGATTCCCTGTCAACCCCGCAGTATATATGTAGCACCCAATACATTGATGTGTGTAGTATTTATGCTATATATTTAAGTGCATGGTAAACTTAAAGTTCATAGAGCAATTTGGCGTCCAGTCTCGCACTCTAGGCATATGAAAAGCACTCGAGTGCAATGCATTTAACTGTATGGACAAGGAAAGCTTCACTCACCCATTTTCTGCTCGTTCGATGACTATTTAGTGCATTGAAAAATCATCCTTCTCTCACCTACGGCGTAAAAAATTAATCGGATTCTTCAAACAACTGTCAACTTTTAATGCCTAAATATGGCATAACAAACTAGAAATAGTCATTCTCGTTCTGCTTTAGCGATCTGTGCCTCAATCGGTGCAACATGGAGCTCCCAGCAGTGGTCTTGTGTGGTTGTACAATATTCGTGTATACATCCATGGCATTAAATACAAAATAAATACAAGAAAAGTAAAGAGATGGAGATAATTTATTTTACGTAATTCAACGTAATGTCTATGTTCACAGGCTATTTAAGGGAGACAAACTACTATAATGTGCTATACACTCTCGCATCCTCACTATACAATGAATATCAGAAATTTATCCTCTGGTAGAGATATAATCGCTAGAACTCCTGTTGTGAGGTTGAAGAAGTTAAATTGGAAGTCGATGCAATCATTTGGCCAAAGTCCTAAAGTAGAAACCTAGCCAAAAGTCCTTAAAGTTGTATGGTTCCCTTCCTTTATCTTTTGTCACTTGTTCCTTAATGTCCTTCCCCATCTCTTTTACGTGTCACACCTCCCCATTTTCTACTTACACTTATCTTCTCTTGTCCCCTCATTTTCTCTCATTTCTCTCTCCTTCTTTCATTTTCCAGTAAGAACCTCTGATTGGCTGGGTATTAATGTCTAGGCTTGAGATATTTTATCATTTTTAATACATTTTAAATGGTTGTCATTTAAGTGAATGACATAAACTATAATTATGAAGAGCATGCAATATTTTGCAAATACGAGATAGTATTTACAGTTATAAAATGCATAAATATTACACAATGTCTTTATAAAAAGTAAGTAAATATGAGATTCACATAAAAAAAAAAATTAACTTTTTAAGAGTCTTACTCTTTTTCAAAAATATTGTGATATGATTGTGTACTTTATGATTATATCTAATATTATTCTTTGCAAATTAGTAATGTCTTCAAAAGAGAAATACAATAATTTGCAACTAGTGCTCAACGTGGTGGGAAGCATTGGATTTTATAGTTTAGTACCCTAAAATAGAAAAAGAAAAAGGGAAGCAACAAGTAGCTAGCTACGATTTGGCTACAACTCAGGAGTTCGTAAATGAAGGAAAAGGACAATGATTACTATATATGAATGAATCGATCATTTGTGAGGCCGACAATTTAATAAAATGGAAATCATATTATATAGATTGGTATAATCAGCCGGGAAGTCGTAGCTAGGAACGTACGTACACATTAATGTACGAGAATTGATATAGATACAAAAAAAAAATTATATTAAAAAAATTATAGATGGATATTATTTTATAAAATTTATTAGATTTATTTTATAATAAAAATAACTTTACAATATGATATATTTTATTATGTTATATCAATTTATAAATTTATTTTTATATAATTTTTTAGGACTAAAATATTTTTCTTAATGTATAATTTTTTAGGACTAAAATATTTTTCTTAATGTATTGTCAAATGTTTAATCCTTGGGAAAAGACGACCAATATTTAAAGACCTAGGCATCCTATTAATGTCTGCCTTTAATTAATTTCCAGTTTGGTCAGTGGGAAGGAACAAATATTAATCTCCATATATTTTGCATGATCAAGTATTTTAACTAATTTAATATTGTCTATAGTACTCCAATTAATGTGAGGTTTTACTTTAGATGTTATACATAATTGTTAATCTCTAGGTCTTAATCATATTATTTGTTAAATCACTCCTTGTTCAAGTATTAAATTAATGAAAAAAGAGAGATATAATTATTTATATTATATTCTTAATATTCATCATCACATGTAATTAAATTATTTTTTTAATGAATGAGTTTAATATGTGAAATACTCAATTAAATAAAATAAGTATAAAATCCTGATTTAAATTCTTTTTTTTTTTGTTTGAAATTATATAAAATCATCATTAGTTTTAAAATTTAAACTAATTAAATGAGTTAGAGTTGCTTATAATGTAATATAATCTTAATATCATTAGGTCCCGTTTGGATTCTAAATTCATTTCATCTCAATTCATCTCATTTCAAACTCATCATTATATTTTTTTCAAATTCTTATATAAAATACAAATTCTAATACAGTTTTTTCATATTTCAATACAATTTTTTTCAAATCTTAATTCAATTTTTTAAAATTTTAAAATAATAATAATATTTTATTTAACTTTCAAAATTTATCTCAATTTATTTCATTTCAATTTCAAATTCTAAAAGGTTGGACTCCTTTAAATTAAAAAGTGAGTTAAATTTATCTTAATTTATCTATATTTTATTATTATATTTTCTAATTTTTTATATAAAATATAAATTTTAATATATTTTTTAAAATTTTAATTTAATTTTTTTTAATTTAAAATAATAATTAATTAATTAATTAAATTCAACTCGTTCCATCCAAACAAATCTAAATCTTTAGAAATGAAATTGTAGAGACAGGAGGCGAATGATGCAATTGGGCGGCAGGGCTAGCTCTCGAATGTCAGCAACTCACTGTATAGTAATTAATGAGACGTACGTAGAGCGATATGTATTTTGGGACAATTTGATGGTAAAACTTTAATGAGGAGTGCTAAGCTGCCCCTTGAGTGCGGGATGTATGCCTAATATAAATTTATTTTCTTATTTTATTTTAACTTTTTTATTTCAATTTTTTATTATTTTAAGATATTTTTAAAATATACAAAAATATAAAAAATATATCAATATATTAACAGTTATTTTTTTAATTATTAAGTAAAATAAAATAAAATACATTAAATATCAAAATAAGGTGTCAAAAATAACATTTTCCAACTTCAATATTTCGTACTGGACAGCTTTGATCTTGTCAATTGGCGCCTTAAAAATTATTATTAGTTTAATTATATTTTTTAAATATTTTTTTAAATGTTCCCTTTCTTAATTATTACGGAAATAAATAAATAAAATATTTATAGAGTAAAATCATAGTACCAAATATCATTTATAATTTATAATTCACCGATTGCACCAAATTCCGAGGTCCCATGTTTGTGTTACCAAGTACACACGAGCATAAGGGGCCCAATTGATCAACCTTTCATTTTGAAAATCTAGCACACCACATGGGTCCCCATTTGCATCTGTCCATCGTCAAGTAGGTACTCTTGACTTCCATGGTTGCCGAATTGATTTGTTCCAACATTTATGAATCCATAACTACCAACATTTATGGATCACGAAGATTAAGCCAACCACAAATATTTATAAATAAAATAATAATACTACTGTGTATATATCACCAAATATATATATATATAAAATGACATGATTTGAAAATATGAAAAGAAGAAAATTGAAATTCTAAATTTTCTATACTCTTTTTATATTTATATTTTTAGTTTTTTTTAATATCATGTGTCACTATGTAGTAGTGACACGTCAATAAGACAACATGACTAGAACGATATATATTACTATAATAGCATTTATCTTTATAGAGAGAGAGAGAGAGAAATCTTTGAATAGGTCTATCTGATAAATAGAGTTTAATGGACATTAATAAAATACAATGCGTGACACAGAAATAAAATTTTCCTCATCTTATCTTATCTTCCTTCCCATCTCCTCTCTCTACCCTCAATAAGTCAACTGTGGCATACCTTTAAATCCTTTTGAACATTTAAGTTATATTTAGATCTCAAAAATGTTTGTAAGTGTTTATAAATAGTAATAAGAAGTAAGTAAAAAATAATAATAAAATATTAAATAATAATAAAATTAATAATAAATAATAATAATAATAAGTAAAAAATAATAATAAAATAGTGAATAATAATTAAAAGTATTTGAGAGTAATTAAAAGTTTTTTTTTTCAAACCTACCCTTACTCTTTATTTCATACTTCTTTCACTATAAATTGTGTTTCTTTCACAAGAAGTTACACGTGCTAGCATGCAAGCTTACCTGCATTCGTGATCAGTGGATCGTGTGGATTTGAGTGTCAAAGGGGTGGGTTCCTTTATCAACAAATTGAGAGAGAGATGGATCATTGAATCTCATTCAATAGAGAGGAATCTCGAAGGCTTTTAGTAAAAGGAGAGACACAAAGAGAGAGACGGATAAATGGAAAGAGGATTAATCGATGTTCCCTTAAATGCAGTGCATGGTAAATTATTTGTGGACTCACATGTCATATTATTATTAATATCTATTATTTGAAGAAAATTGGATAGTCTCGATCTAAAATTACATATATATATATATATATGTATAGTAGTATAATAACATCTCTCTTTTATCAAAATAGATGGGCCCCTCCCTTCCCAATCTTGCATGCGCATTTAATCAAAAGAGGAGAAAAATATCTATAGTATAGGCAAAGGCCACAACTTGCATTTGCTCATGATCAATGTTTGTGAGGATTGAGAAGCAGCCAATTTTGTGGGTATGTCTTTTATTTTTGTTAATGTGAAAAATGGTATTTTTCAAGTGCCAAAATGTAGCTTAACTGAGTCTAATATAGTTGAGTTGATCCTATTCCTAGTATATACAAGAAAAATAGAACGAATCACCCAAGATATTCGCAAGATATTATGTGGGATCCCCCTATAATGTACTTCATCTAACAAAAATCTCATGAAGTTTCCTAAAAGATAATGTTTTAGTGAGAATTTACATAACCATTATAAGTACTTCATGAGACATGTTTGAGACCTTTTAGTCTAGGAAATTTGTAAGAAGAGTTGTCTCATTTCTAAAAGAGAAGTGTTGATGTCGTATTCTACGTGCCAGAGTAATGTTGTATCTCAAGCGCTCCACTGCTTATCTACGTGCATAGAGATGAGAATGATGGCTTAGGGAGTTGGGGTCCCTCCGATGCTAAGTTAGTATATCTAAGAGATGAGAGTTCTTATAAAGAGGAAAGTAAGAGATTAGAGAACACCCTTGTAAGGCGTCAAGGGTTTATTTATACATGCAAGGGAATCTACTAAGAAAGGGCTTGGGAGTGTCGTTTGTACCTCAAGTCGAGCTCTTATGCTAGTCTACAATCAACGACAGGTCTCCATTTCAAGTCGTACTTTGTTTTCCAACCATCATTAAATACGACGTGGTGTTCATATAATACAGCGTAGTTGCTTCTAACAGGTTGTACCCCCTAGGCTCACCTCATCGTCGGTACTCGAGTGTTTGGATAGTTCTACGTAGGCCGACTTTGTGCATTCACTGATTCCCATGCGTTGTGCGCATCTAACGAGCTTTCCTGTTTGAGCTCCCAGCTCCACGACAACCCGTCATGAGAGAGGGGCCGATCTCTCCTGGGGCAAGACTACTTAGGGTCTTATACTTCACAAAATATCTCGCGAATTTCTAACATATGAGAATAGTTGGAATTTAATTTTTGAGTCCAGCAGAGCCGACTCTTCCCTAAACTCTAGCGATTCCCTTATGTTGAGAGGGGCTAGCCAGGGACTCTATTCCCACACAACAAATAATAATAGTATAAAAAGATATTACAAAGACAATTTAATTACAGATTATGATTTGATGTAATATGTTAAATCTACTTTAGAATAATAAAAAAAAAAGTGAATTACAATCTAACACAAAATATAATTAAATACATATCATTTGGTAAGCTTGCTCTTTTTTTGTAAGATTTTTGTATAGGTCAAATATTTTTCCTTCTAAGATACTTTATAATTTTTTAAGAGAGAAGACTCTAATATATTAATTGCTTCCAATTATTTTTCCAAAGCAAAATTAAGTACTTCCAAATCAAAAGTTTCTCTCTCTTCGTAAATGAGGCAGCCACTCAATGTTCTATTCATTTTCCTATGAATAAGATCTTGCTTATGAAGTCTAATTTGAAGGTGAGCTGCATGCAAGCTACCAAATTTAATTGGTAGTCTTCGTATTGGTTGTAGTCAATCCTCTAATGAGTTTAAAGTGGTGACCATTTTTCTAATTTTTAAGATCTCTTCAAGATCTTTCCATCTATCAATGATATATCTTCACCCGATTCAATTAATTATTGTGATTGCTTGTTTAGATTTGCCTCTACATATATATTTGTAAAGAAAAATTATATACAGCATATTATTATATCATTTGTGTTCAATCAAATAAGGTCTGTTGTATTTATTATTATTAAATAATAATTTATTATATATTTTTTATCATTTAATAATAATAAATATGTCATATTTTATTAAATAAGATGAAAATAAAATATAAATATGACATATAATATTAATTACTCATTTGTAAATTATCCATAAATACAATAAAATACTTGGAAAATGCGCCTATAATCTTTAGGTAATGGGTATGTAGATGTGAGAAAGACGTGACATCATCAAATCAAGTGCCCTCCAATGAGGCCTTGTCCTCCGCAGCAAAGGGACAAGTTTTCACGTCGTTGAACTTAAATCCCCAAGTCGGCCATTAATTTCGACATGGCCCCACACTCTCACCGAACCACAGGTCCACAAGACAAGACTCCCTGTTTTTTTCTTCTTCTTTTTTTTCTTTGATTTTCTTTTTGTTATCAGTTTTACAGTTTTACTTTCTTCCATTTCTACTTTGTTCGCAAAAACCCTTTTGGCCTTTTGGTTTCATCACATCTTTATGGCCCCGGGAACACATATCCTAGAGACCCGTTCCAAACCATTCTGAAAAAAGCTTTCCTGTCTATCAAGGTACTACATATGTTTGATAACTTCTACATATGTAAAAAGAATATTAAAAATAATCACATAAATAAATGTCATTTTATAAAATTTATTATATTTATTTTATAATAAAAATAATTTTATAATATAATATATTGTATCAATACATATCAACTTATAAATTTATTTTTATATAATTTCGATATAGGTAAAGTATTTTCCTGTTTACTACTACTTGTGTCGTGTATTCAATTTTTACCAGTTTTCAATCCAACCCAACAAAAATCACATCCAACTGCGCAAAATCTTAAAGCACATGACCCCGCGCGCATTTACTCCCCCATGTTTCCACATTTCTCATTTGTTTGCTATCTGCTATACATCTTGCCTATCTTGCGAAAGCCAAACAGCAGCAGCCCCAGCATTCATAGCCTCTTTCTATTAATACGTTCCTGTCTGCAATCTTTTTTGTAGTTTGTTCCACGCATTTAAATCTCCTCCTCTAGTCTACCCCCTTTTCCTTGTTGTTTGGTTTATTTCTTTCTTCTTTTTGTGTCTTAACATTTTGGTTAAGATGGGTAAAAGAGACTTAGTTCTTCTGTTATTAGGATTAACGCTCTTGATGCTCACAGTACTTGTTGTAAGCCAGAGTACTAATGGCCCAAGGCATGACCAAGTTTTGAAGGTGAAGCCTAGGCCTCCGAACTCACCGCAGGAATTCTTGGGGTTCTTGCCAAAAGCATGGCCAATGCCACCTTCTGGTCCTTCAAAGAAGCACAACAGCATCGGGTTACAAAGCTCTCGAGGATCACCATGATCATAAAAAGTGATATATATACATATATATAGAGAGAGAGAGAGAGAGAAATATATCTCTCCTTTCTTCCCATTCCTAAAGCAATGATCATCTCAATTGAATGACAGGTAATGTATGTATGTAGATATACAAATGGGTCTTCTTTTCTGTTAATGGTTTCAATGTTTTGGTTTGGCTTTCAAGGGGAAAACAGATTAGGTATAGTTGTTTAAGTGTTGTTATCTCCTCTCCTCCTTGGCCTTGAGGAAAACAGTGCTTGCTTTTACATAGCACGTAGTTCTTTCAGGAGGTGGCTTTACAATATAGAATGAGAGGTCGATATTGAATATTTGTTCAGTTCTGCTATCTGTACAAATCCTGACTCTTTTTTTGGTGGGTGAATAAAAAAAATTCATTTCTGTCATGTCAATGAGCTAGCACTAGATTATGATCATCATGGCATTGTTACTTTTTTTTCTTTTTCTTTTTTTAAGATGATCATATTCCAAATTTATTGATAGTCCTTACTTCTAATAGAAGAAAACCGTTATTATAATTCGAAGCCTGGGTGTTACAAATATTCCATCATTTACTGCTCTCTCTCTCTCTCATGTTTGAATGCGTGCAAGCGTATAAACCTGTTTATCATATAATTGAACAAATATCGTCATGCATTTATAAGCGAAACCAGTTTTGTGCATGCCCTCCACCTCGGCCAACGTCTTTTGAACCCTATTTTCCTGCCCAGAGAACCGATTAACAATGCCTAATAATTGAAAAATCTTCCCCCACTAGCTTCATTATTTGTCTTGAGTTTGCTGAGTAGTTTAACTATATTTCAAATCAAGCGTTGAATTCAAGACCTCGTTCGTTTGGAGAATGGGAGCCATCAGCCATGTGTGAGAGCCCCACATGGGAATAATGGTCATGCTCTAAGACAAACTTAATGTCAAAGGTTGTTAATGTTAATTCCAAGTTATATATGGATTTCGCAGATGAAAGCTCAAGCTAGTTTACACGGATTAAAGTAAGTTTTTTAAAACTTTTCTTCAGAAATAGAAAAGTAAGCTCAAGTATGTTTTTGCAATCGAGCGAATAAGCACCCTGTAGTTAGGTCTGTTCATCTAGGCCGGATACAATCCGGCCCGGTTTAAAATTTATATATTTATTAATATTTTTAAATTTTTTTTAAAAAATTTTAAAGAAATTTTGAATCCAAGTTCCGGATTTCCAAATTCGAAACCCGGATGATCACTCCTAACTGTAGTTATTTTGAAAAGAATGAATAAATATGAGACTCATGAAAAAAATAAATTTTACGACGTTTACTCACCCCACAATTATACGTAGTATTAATTCTTAAAAATTTATTAGTTATATATAATCCAAGATAGTCGTAGGGCATGTATATATGCATAAACTCTAGTTCCCGGGGGTCTTGTTAATGGATAAAGATAGAGATCCCGTTGGGGGTCTTGTTTTTGTGTCTTGCTCCCATTTTTTGTTTTTTTATTTTTTTTATTTAATGATTAAGAAATTGTTGTTTAATAATATTATAAATTTTTATCTTTTTCAAAAATATATAAGACTGTTAAAAAGATAATGTTAAAAAAAAAACACTAATGGGAGACAGAGGGAACCCTAACGGGGTCCCTAGCGGTGTCCTAACTTATTCCATGTTATATTAATAAGTACTTCATGACCTTTCAAATAATTAAAAAAAAAATAATAGTACTACATGTATTTGGTTGTCGGCAGAGACAAAGAAACATTTGCCGTACGCATGGACAGGATCATCTTGGTATTACATAATTTGCAGCTTTTAGACTAATATCAAATAATAATATCTTGACTAATATATTACATTAAAAAACACACAAAAAATACCATATATACTTGACAGTTTAATTGTTTAGTTTCTCGGGAATTAAACATTAATGTTCCTTAATGCTTATTCACATTATGATAACCATAAACATTAATGAACAACAGTTAAGGTTTTATGACTCGGACGAGGAATTCGATCTATAGAATTAAAGTAGTTCAATAATTGCATAAGTTTTTCATATTCATGCATGCTATGACTTTGAGGGATCGATAAAACAGCATATATATACCAGCTGATCAGCTCATGATACTACACGTTCATATCGTTTTGAGCACTTCTGATAAATTAAGGATTAAAAATTCTATATACAGTTATTTTTACTTATTTTTTACGCACTCCATTAATAAAATTGATTGCATATATCACTTTTTTTATATAAAATAAATATTTTAATAATCAATTACTTTAATGGAGTGCGTGAGAAGTATCTAAAAATAACTGTATATAGTAGAACTTATTAAGAAATTATTGAATGGATTCAAAAGCTTTATATTGACCCCAATGTGGGTGCATGTGGTGTAAACATACATTTCGTTTAGATTTAAAAGTGAGTTAAACTTATCTCAACTCACTTCTATTTCATCATTACATTTTTATAATTTTTTATACAAAACATAAATTTCCATATATTTTTTCAAAATCTAATACATATTTTTCAAATTCTAATACACATTTCTTAAATTTCAATATATATTTTTTAAATTTTAAAATAATAATAATATTAAAAAATAAATTAAATTCATTCCAACTCATCACAACTCTGAATTCAAACCAAACTAACACTAAAAAACCATGAAATGGACCGAAGTGGTTATTTACTTTTGCTGCTTTATATTGACCCCCTTTATTGAAAACTGTAGCCTGCTTTTGCTGACTGAGACCACCTTTCAAGGGGATTTACCAAAGCTCTTCTTCATGATCTTCTTACGACTTTCCGGCTTTCTTTTTTTAATCTAAGTAATTAGAGGCCTTAATGAAGAGTCGTGGCTTTCTCGAGGATAAGAGAAACCATAACTCATGAGCATTATATATATTCTCATTAATTATTATATATAGCTTATTCTTATCAGAAGAAGCGTAGGGATTAAAAATTATTTTGCCTTTATAAACCAAGAAAAAGAAATACAATTTGGATGACCTGCTCATGACTGATAAAACATATAATATAGCTTAAGATTGCGTTTGAGCATGGAGATAATCTCAAATATTCTGTAAATAATTGTAAAAATATAGTATCGATAAAATATTAAATAATAGTGAATAATAGTAATAAAAATAGTAAAAATATGTGAAAAGTACATATAAAAATAATAAATAATAATAAAATATTCTTATAATACTCTAGTACCCAAACCGGCCTCTGTACTAGTAAGAGAAAATTGCAATTTAGATACAATGGAGGTTAAGGGTGAACATCTAGTACCCAAACTGGCCTCGGCCGGTTTCGTAGATTTGAAATCAGATTTTATATATGTGTGTGTGTGTGTGTGTTGGCTATGATCCTTTAAGATGCCAATCAAATTAAAGACAATGGAATGACTGACGTATCAGCCACCTATTGGACGGTGTTAAATGGTAGTTGACACCACATCCGATTTAATTAAAAGGAGGAAAGATAGAGATCATCAAATTCACGCATGTCTTCAGTAACCATACAATATAATAGCAGCAGCTGAACCTGTCTCAAGTATAGAAATCAAACGGGGCTCGAAAAATATAAGTCTACAATTATAACCACCAAAATTGAACAGCTGAGACAATAGTAAAACATCAAAGAAAGGAGGGGAAGAGGGGAAGCAAAAGCATAGAACAAAAACCTTTCCTTTGCCGAGATTATCGCGCAATTGGTGCCATATATACACTAACTTACAACAGATATGTGAAGGCAGATACCCAGATATTTAACTGGACAGAACAAAATAATTCTAGGAAAGAAGAAAAAAGGGAAGGAAGAGAATGATGGAAAATAAAAGTACAAAGAATGCGTTTTGCTTCGAAGTCATCATAATTACCATGCAAAATGTGCTCCCTTCCTCCCTTTCTGCTAAAATTGGGAAGCTGGTGAGACAGCTCCCTCCGATCTGCGAGCAGCCTGGCTAGAGATTGACAACTTGTCCGACCCACGAACGTTATACCTCTCATACACCCTTTCACGATTCTCGGACCACCAAGTTTCAGCTTGGTGCTCACCAAATCTTCTTCGGCTGCAGATGCATTTACTATATCAGCTTGCAAAAAATACAATCACCATATTGCAAGATTTAAACTATAGCTTGGACTTATAAAGTAAGTGGAGAGCATGCTGGAAATGTGGCTGCAGGACTGGACCCCAAATACTAGGTCCGATTATTTTACGCTATTTTATGCACCATATTTAGGAGCCTTAACTGCCACAGATTCATTGTGAAAAAACCATTCTCAACCACCTAAGGTGGATAACATTTTCATGACTACTTGTTATCACCAAAACTAAATCATGTAATTCTCTAACATTTGACACCCATTGATAGAAAGAATTTAGCTCCAAGTACCTGAAGCGAACTCGTTTGAGATCTCTAGTCCCGTCTCGTAAGGCCACAAGAGTTATATACACACCAGGCTCGTACTGTTCTATCCATTCTGCCTCAACTTCATTGCCGCTAACAGCTAGTGTTGAAATTCTAGATCTCATTCCATTCTCACCGTCTTGGAAAGGCTCAGATGCCTTGCCATCAACTGCCTCTGATAGATCACTGCCACTTTCCTGAAACCCTCCTCTGCCATTTGGCAGCCTTACATCTGGATGTTCATCTGTTTGGCTGGAGGTTATGGGCTCCCGGTTTTGTTGGTATGTGTTAGATTCAATGTTTCCAGCCAGATCCCTAGGATGGGTTGGACCCTGGGTTCCATTTATTAAAACAGAGTCGATTTCAGGGATCGATGCCAAATAAGAGCTGCTGCTTGAATCAGATCTGGAATGGCGTTCTCCATGTGTGTCTGGATAATGAATGCCATTTGGCTCTAGACCATTTGGTAGGTAAGCAGGCCTCATGCTGTCAGGGTCATAAACCCCAGGTGGCAGCCTCTCAGCCATATCTTTAAGCTAGAACACAGTGAAAGGCTGGTTAATTAAAGATTACTAGTGCATGCAATGTCCTAGCAGGGGGAAAGAAGCATTAACTGAAGGTAAACAAAGAAGTTCCAAGGAATTAATTTCCAAACCATCTCATATTGAAACCAGAAAATAACCTGTGCAGTCAGTGACTTTATAACTTCTTTAGCAGCTCTAGATTTAGCAGATTCCTCTGCAGCGATGGTCATGGCGTCTTGAGCCCTTTTTGCCGATTTCTGAAGCTCCAGTTCTTGAAACTCACATCTCTTCCGCAGGCTCTCCACCTAGCCAGAATCAAAGATTCAAAATCATCAAAATACGCTGTACAGAACTAAAATTATATATGTTTGAACACAAAAACTCTGCAGCCCGCTCTCAGAAGTTAGATAAAATTATTAATATAAGCATGTGAAACATGAAACCATATACCTGTGCCCGTAACTTGAGCACTTCTTGATTCAATAGCTCATTTGTTTTCTTCAAACCATCACTCATACTTTTAGAGAAGGAAAGTCCTGATGTCGTAGGAACAGGTGTGGCAGAGCGCGGGGGGCTGGGTCTCCTCGAGAAAGGAGACACAGACCTAGAACTTACTCCAGATGGCGTGAGAGCTGGTCTGGGAACAGTTCGTCGCAGATCAACAGCATTAGACAAAACAACATCTTTCAGCTGCAGTACAGAAGGTGCTTGAGAAGAGCGAACTAGGGAGAATGTATCAGCCTTCTTTCCTTGCTTGGCTGCTTTGCTATCCAATTGCTTTATCAACTCCATATTAGAAGGCACTGACTTAGACAATCTTATATCAGCTTTGTCTAACCTGTCCTTGTTTTCACCAGACAAGCGAGGTAGAGCATTCTTCCGGTTATTACCATTAGCTTCTAACACCTTGTTAAGCTTTGCATAACAAGAATCACAAACACGATACGGCTTGCTAGGATAAGGAGCCAGTGCTGCTCTTAATGCTTTTCTGGAACTGCAAGAATGGCAATGCACAAGTCCACAATTATAGCAGTTGTGCCTCTTCCTGGTAAACCCAAAAGCCTGTCTACAAGCAGAGCACTGTGACTGCTCTGCGCCAGAAACCCATTTATGAAGACATATAGCAGCTGAATAGTTTGAACCACAAGCAATATATTTTACATGTCTATCCTTTAAAGCTTCAACCAGAGTCGGTGTTTTCCGATCTTCAACATCTCCGTGACCCAACCTCCCATTAGCACCCTTTCCCCATGTATAAACCTCATTCTTTGAAGTTAATACCGCCACATGATATGCACCACAGGCGATTTCTTCAATGATTTCAACAACAAGCTTTCCTTCAACCAAGCAAGGTAACTTTCCATCAGAATAGGGATTCCCAAGTTGGCCATAAACAGTACTCCCCATAGTAAAAACACGTCCAGATGTGGTCAGGCCAACGGTTAAACTGTGCCCACAAGCAATTTTGTGAAAATTGTATTCAATAAGTGTTGGCACACACGTAGGTTTAAGCCGAGCTTCCTTGTCCCCATGACCAAGACGACTTTTATCTCCATCACCCCAAGTAAACAACTTACCAGATGAAACACTAGCACTAGACTGTGTCATGATAACCTCCACCACAGCAGCTGTATGCCACACCCCACATGCAACAGCAACTGTCCTCAAACCAGAGAGAGATTCTACTTCTCTTGGGTAGGAAACACTTTCCCTATCTCCATGGCCCAAGACACCAAATGTTCCATCACCAAAAGTGAAGAGCTGCCCCATTGATGTTATCAAAGCAGTATGCCATGGACCACAAGTAACTGAAGCAACTTGAAGTCCCTCAAGAGGACCAGAGATCCTCTTGGGTATCCAATGGCTGACATTGGTGCCATGTCCAAGGAGCCCAGCATTATGTGTACCATCTCCCCACGTATAGAGTTCCCCAGCCATTGTCACGGCACAAGTATGAAACTCCCCACAGGCCACAAAATCGACACTACTAGCAACCAAAGATTCAACAAGACGGGGTTGATTAACATCCTTTCCAACACCATGACCAAGCCGCCCTCCAGATTCTTCTCCCCATGTAAAAAGTTCACCTTGCCTGGTGACTAGTGCGGTATGCCTGACTCCACAGGCTATATAATGTACATCCAAAACTACAGTGGACTCTAAAGGCTTGGGTAGAAGCACATCTGCTCTTGAGGTCAAATAATTAGTATTTCTTTCAGCTCCGATCTTCACAACAGTATCACAAATAACCTCACCCCATATATAAATATCACCTAACGCATCACAATCATCTGGTGCAGAGCCATGACTGGAGGTACTGGGTGCACTAGAAACACTGACGCGAAAAGCATCTGAACCAGATCCTTTTACTTGCATATTTGTCTCTTCTGATGCATGTGACCTTCCACAATGCACAGAATTGTCAGGCTGCGAACTCTTTGGAGATGTAATTGGGTTCAAGGTGACTGAAATATCTGGAGAGCTAATATCTCGACTAGCACTAATTGAACTGTCACTAGCACTATTTGATGTCAAGTCTCCACTGTCCTGAAAAAGCAATTCAGCACAAGATGTGATATGCAGCTTACCATACAACAGAAAACTTCATATAAACTACATTAAGCAACTTGAGTTCAACAATAATTGGAAAAAAAAAAAAAAGTTTCACTTGCAAGACATCTTGAGCCTTTTATTATAGGTAATGGTCGATTTTATTGATAACCATAGGCATAGCCCAAGTACACATGTTGCACATTTTGCGCCTGTTTATGGTATAACAGAGATCATCACCGAGCAAGATGCAAGTAAAGTATAAACAAAAAGTCTGTAAGTTTTACTGGTAATAAGATAACAATGAGCATATTATGATCTTTAGAAACTCTAAACAAACCAAAAATGGAAACAACAGCTTTTGCCCAAGAGACAAATCTTTTCTTTATTAAAGGGCTGAGCAAAAAGCTGTCCAATCTCTAATTAACATATACATTTATTCTTAGGGATAATGATCAAACCTTTTTCACCAATGCAGTGGCATACTCCTTATGTATAGGGAATTATACTCTAAAAGCACACAACAAATTATGAACTTAGAAGTTTTGAAGTAGGAAGATTTACATCAAGGTAAAGGCCTCCGTCTCCCCGTCCATCAATTTTGGAGCGCCCACCTTGACCAGAAGATATTAAAGCCTTAAGGCCTCCAATCCACACTTCTGCCTCAACTCTATCCTTGCAAATCTGGGAAAAGCAACAACATATTCCAATCATAATTAAAGGAAAAATAAAGTAAACATAAAAATGACAACGTAATTATAGAGAGAACAACAAAATATTGTCACCAACCAGATCAAGGGACCGCTTTCCGTCGTTATATATAAGAGAAAAGGATAAATAGTCCTTTTCAGGGCGCAGATACCGTTGGAAGACAGCCTGGTGGTAAATTAAAGAATTAAATTAGATTTAGTTTATTTGGAAAAGTTAAGTACCATAAAATAATTTTTTTTTAAAAAGTACCAAAAACTTTAAACTAGTCAGGTAGTATATGTGAAATATCAACAATAAGCATTAGTAGGATATCAAATAGAAACATAGTGATCTCACTGTTCTTTGTCCAGGAATAATTCTCGAGACAGAAGCTAACTTCAAAGTTCTTTCTTCACCACTTGAAATCCAAATTAAAGATGATTCATCCTGCCATTTTCAAATACGAAAGTAGGTAGAAATCAAAAGGAATTCAACCAAGAACATGGACTACTGTTTCACATTAGCACCAATAAGATCAAAGACAGAATATTGAGAAATTTAACAAGGAGGAAATTTATTAGCAACCGTACACTGAGCCTATTACATTGAGCACAAAGCACTGCAGAGGTATAGGAAGCATTAGACTAATGGAATTTTAAATGGTAAGTCGTGCCTCTGCTCTTTGGAAAACCTATACTATTTTCTAATTACTGGCTTTTTTTTGGGGTAAATATTATATGATTAAATTATAACTGCCTAACTTTTAACTGCATATCCACTTGAAAACTTTAAAATGGAGTTCATGTATAGATCAAGAGTTCAACAGAACATATTTTCTAACAAATACATTTACTATAAATGCAATTGAGGTCATTGTCGACTAATCTTCACTATTATTGACTCGCACTGGAAGAAACATGATTCTTTACAAAGAGAACTGCTACAATTTCTAAAACAGAGCTACCCTAGCAAACCAAGATCTGGATCACAGAGTGAAAAATCCCTACACTTGCTTTCGAATACTTTACTAATTATCCATCCTTTTTCCCATTATTTAGCCCTTTCAGAGAAGCATAGCAAGTCCTGTCAAAATATTATAGATTTCAGAAATTCTCAAAAAAACAAGAAATAGCAAATGGTTTCAAGTTAGGGCTACTTTATTATGATCTTACTAATTAAACAACCCAAAACTAGCTGTAGGAGAAGGCTGTGACAAGCTCTTTGTAACTGTGAGCTCTCTCCGGTATTACTTCAATTTTATTAACAGTGTTACATGGTCCATACGATTTCATAGACAACTGTATAAAGATTCCGTGACCAAACATGCAGAGAAGATTTCATAAAGATTACAGCAAACATTCCAGTCAATAGTGCCTCTGTTGTTCACCGAGTTTGAGCGTTATAATGCCATCAACTTTGATCTTTGATGTATTTAGAGCACTAGCATTAGACTCATCAAAATTTTCCTTTTAAATTTGATGGAAAGTACAAATTTGATGAAAAGACAACACCTAAAAAAACCTACATTGGACTCATCAAAAAGCTTTCATCATATTTGATGGAAAATTACAAGTACTTTTAATTTGGCTTTAGATGTGACAAAATTCATGCTAAATTTTGATCAGTTGAGTCTTCTAATGATACTCTACCTGCTGAGCAGAACTAGTTTTACTCTTTAAGGATCGTGATGTTTTTGGATAAATAATTGTATCACCTTACTTGATGTTACAGCATCATTGTAATTAAATTAAAAAAACACGAAAACAAAGAAGAAGAGACTTTAGTCAGTTCTTTCATCAACATGTGAACTATTTATAATTAGAATCAATTTTCTATGCACCAAAATATTCAAAAGAAGACTAGAGAAATAAACTTACATTTGACAATCTAAATGGACAAAACTTAGGCTTTCCCTTCCGACCATATTTAAGCAGTTGAGCACCCTTCTTCAAAGCAATTAATGCCTGCATGGGGTAAAAGAATCAATAAAGAAAATGACAAAGAAATGAGGGCAAGCGAACTCGGTCACTAAAATGTTAAGGCCCAGAGGTAACTACACACAGCATCTTTTGACGTGTATCATTAACCACAAATTCAACGAAGTTCCTGAGGGAACGTAAATGTCAGTACTCAAAAAGTTATGACCTTTCTAAAGAATACACGTAACTATCCATAAATTGGTAAATCAGAGTCTGAGGAGCATTCAGCCAATGAACTCTATTGCTAGAATGGCACTTCCCCGTAAAGAATGGAGTTGAAGGGTGAAGTCTTGGGTTTAAGAACCACTGGGTGCCTGTAACTTCCTAGGTCCAATAATCTCTCGTTTTTGCTATTCCGGGTTTAAGAAACCCAGAGATTTGCTCATTTCTCTCGGTGTCCACAAATCCACTGATATAAAAACCATCGTACGACATCTAAAAGTTCTATTTATGACATTAAGTTCAATAATTGAAATTTGAAGGTCCAAAATCCTGTCAAGAACAAGTTCTTCTGTGGGTGCATGCAATAACATTTAACATCCCCACAGATACCCCACAATACCCCCTGAGACGAGAATAATGACCAGAATTCAGCACACAGCCCCTTGAACCAAAGTTCCATCGTAGATGACAACCATCAGGAAACATTATCGCAAAGCCTTTCAGAACAGAGCACATAAATGTCCACACTTTCCCACTTCAAAACCAAATTATGCTAAATCCGTCTTAAATTTTTCATTATCTGTGACCCAGCATAGCATTAAACCTCTGTTATACTCGTTCAAATTTCCACCCCCTCTCTCTCCCTCTCTCTCACCCTGGTGGAAGATAAGAAAAACTGAAGCAAAGCAATGAAATTTAAAATAAAAAACAAGTCTTGCCAACAAAAGAAAACAGGAAAAGGGAAACATTTCAAGCTTAACGCAGAAGGACCGGAGAGAGAGAGAGAGACCTGTTCGATGTCACGGTCTGCATTCCCGTAGCTAACAAGATCGGCCATTCCATGTGAGAGATTTACCAAAATGCCACCACCCTGTCAGATCGCTCGCCGGAGCACCGGTCATCATAGACTACCGCTGCCTCGTCCGCACACTACCATCAACTCCCGCTGCTCACATCACACGGCTTCACCGCAGATCCGAGTCTCTTCTCCAATACCAAAGCCCTAGGGCCTCCACTGACATTTCCAATTCAAAGCAAGCTCTGCTTCCACCTCGTGGACTCGCTCGGAGTGGCAAAGAAATAAATACCAGTTTTCGGGGTAAGAATAAGCTGCTTACCGGCGACTAAAAGTGGTTTCGAAGACCAGAAGCGGGTTCCGGAAAAGAAACTCCGGCTCGAAATGGATTTTCCGCTGTAAGAGAAGAACTGGACGAACAGAACGGAGGAGACAAAGGAGAGAGAAATCTCTGAAAAAGAGAGAATCGGAGTCTGGAAAAGTACAAAGAGTAGTCAAATATCCGAAAAAATTAAAAAAAGAAACAAAAATAGATTAAAAAAAGAAAAGAGAGAGAGAGAGAGATAAAATGCATGAGTAGAGAACTTTGCCGCATAAGATTGAAAATATTAAAAAATTAATAATAAATAATAAATAAAAAAAGAGAAAATAAGAGATTGTTTGGATTTAATTATGAGATAAAATTATTTATAAATAATAATAAAATAAAATAATTGAGATGAATTAAAATTTAAAATTAGTGATTGAGATAAGTTAAAAATATAAAATTAGTTGTAAATAGTAAAATTCAATTTTAAAAACAAACCAGGCCTTACTAATAGTATTTATTAAATCGCTTGAATTCGAAAATAAGATAAATTTTATTTTTTTTAATATTATTATTATTTTAAAATTTGAAAAAGTTAAATTAGAATTTAAAAAATGTGTATTGGGATATGAAAAATATGTATAGAGATTTGTATTTTGTATGAGAAATTGAAAAAGTGTAATGATGAAATAAAAATGAATTAAAATGAGTTGAGAATAATTTTGAATCTAAACGAGACCTTAATTCTCTTTTCTTTTTCTTTTTGAGAAAAAAATTACAAATATTTTATAATAAATAGATATTAACCATTTAAAATGAAGTTTGAATATTTTTATGGACATTATGGTGGACGAATAATCTCCAACACGTCCCTAAAGAAAAAGATATTTTTAATCAATAAAAATATTTTTTATAAACAAAAAAAAAAAAGTACAAGGAAATTATTATGCATAGAAAACGTTGTGCAAGTTCTTCCAAACTACAAGGACTATTTGTTTGACAAAGAGAATTTTAGCATTTAAAAAACCATCTTGTAGTTTTCCACTTTCTCCTATACGTGTAAAGAGCAATTGGCCATGTATAGTTATAAAAAAATTTCACTAACATCATGTAATCAGTTTTAAAGGAGAAATTGTGTTTTCATAAGATTAAATCATTTGTAATCAATTTTCATTGTTGTAATCATTAATTTTAAATACAACTATGAAAAAGTCTCATAAAAGTAAATTGATAAATTTTCGGATTGTATATTAAATCTACATTGCAAAAAAAGTAGATTTATAATTTAATAAACAACATCAAACTACTTCAATTTATTATTTTATTTTTATGAAATATTTTTATGACTAAAATATATCAAAAATATTATTTATACATGTCTTGTATACTTTTTACATACACGTTTTATAAAAATGTTCATCATGATTTTGTCTTTTTTTTAATATTCGACTTACATGATATTATTGCCATGTCACTAATTTCATAAAAAAATATAAGAGCTCGTATACACGTAGTATTACTCAAAATATATATCACTTTAGTTGTTGGTGTTTGGAAAGAAATGAATTTGGGGATAAATAACAACTCAAAGTTGGTAAAGGATTGGAGTTAATTCATATCTAAAGTTGATAAAAACTCCGAATAAGTTAAGTTATTTTTTATTTTTATCTTATCATCTCAATCATACTTATTATCGTAATATGTTTTAAATGGCTTATATTTGAGACATCAGCTTATATAATTAGAGATAATTAAGTTCATAATCAAGAATAATATTTTTTTTTTCATTTATCACAAGAAAAATATATATGAATTTTTTATTTTTTTCCTTTATAAATAAACACAACGAGGAAAGTGTAGAAAAAGAAGTGGGGGAAAAAAGGTACAAAATCACACAATCATTAGTCATTTTTGTCATATTAAGCCGCATGTTACATTGTTATAGTTATGTAATAATATTCTTTTAAGGAAAATGATAAATCTACAACAATTTATATAACATATTACATAACATATGTTGTAAAGTGGGAATAATTTTATAAAGTGGTGCTAATTTTATAATGTAATTTATAAAAATACCTTTATTTTATAACTTATATTATGTAAATATTATGAAATGTGTTATGTGTGTATTACTTCTCTTCTTTTAATAACTATAAACATTTATCTTACTTAAATGCCACGAGGCAACAATCCCATTACCAAGGTCAAGGGAAAAATAAAGAAATCAAAAATCAAGATTTCGACTCTGTTGGTTTTCAGAGATGAGATGAGATAAAAATTTAAAAAAATAAAATTTTATTGTAATATATTTTTTTAATATTAGTTTTATTTTAGGATTTGAAAAAATTGTGTTGAGATTTGAAAAAAATGAATTGTTTATTTTATTTTGTATAAAAATTTTAAAAAAATATAATAATAAGTTTGAAATTAAAAAAATTATTAAAAAAAACAAACAAGACCTTCATTTAATCAACCTAATTTGAATCAGAAAACTGTTTAAAAAAACTTGTGGTTTATCTCAAAAGCAAATAAGAGACTTGTGGACCATCCATGCTCAATGCTCCTTTATTGATCATTCTCAAAAGATTTGTGTTATCTACAAGTCAATATATCAATATATTATCTATTTTAAAATTTATTATATTTATTAAAAAGTAAGAATGCAGATTTTTTTATATTAATTATATGAAGACTTAGTATACCGAGTATTTGTCAATAAATGAATTTGTAAATATATTTTTTCTATCAAGAAACAACATCAACTTCATATATAATTCTCATAAAGCCAGCTATCCCATCAAACATCACAACAATAAAAGACTAATATGATGACAATAAATACCATTTATTATGATTATGATTATTTTAGTTTTATTATAAAAAAAATTACTTATTTATCATCAGATATTTTTTTATTCAAATGTGTATATTCTCACAATAAATGATCATCTTCATCAAAAATTATATGTCAAAAATATTTATTGATTTTTTGTAATATTTTGTATTTTGTTTTTTGTATTTATTTTCAATGAATAAAAGTTGAATAGATAGTTGGAAAGCGGGTGAGAGAAGGATCCGATTAAGGGGTACCCTAAAGGCAATTTATCAGAAAACAAAGCATTAATTGTTATTAAAAAAAAATCCCGTACACCAAATTCTCAGTCCTATGTAACCTCTCATCCTTTGGAATAAAAGAGGAGGAGATTTTTTTAAAACAAATTATATTTATGTATTCATTATTTCTAGTCTTTCAAGCCTTCAAGTTGGTAGAGCCAACTTTTTCTATTTCCAACAAAATAAAAAGAGGTGGACCCATCAAATATATTTAATATTAAAGCACCCATTAAATAAACCCAAATTATTTTAAAGGGCTTTTAAAAAAATCAATTTTAAAGGGTATGGGAAAGTAGTCAATGAAGTCTTATTTTTCATAGGTAGACAAGGGAACACAAAGGGATTAATCAAAGGGACAAAACCCGTGGATCCATGATTTTGGTAATCGGGTCATATCATGGCTTTTCAGAAATTGAGGGAAGGAAGGTGACACTTTCAAAGACATTTTAGATGAAAACAAAGAGTGTATGTGACAAATCCAATCTTGATAAATACTAATTCTAACATGATCAATTCACGAGGTTTATGGAGAGACTAATACTCTCTTTAAGCTTATCTTAAAATTTAATGTGCTCAAATAATTATTCGATACATGCATATTGATTATGAGTTTTAATCGCTTTTACATAGTTTTAATGAGTTTAATTTAGGGTAATGCTAAGAATTTTGTTGGGGGATTTTACTAGGCTATTTTAATTTTTTTTTCTATTTTTACATTTTTTTAATACTTTTTAATATTTAAAGAAAATTTTATAATATTATTAAATAACACTTCTTAATCACTAAATAAAAAAATAAAAATATTGGAGCAGGAGCTTCCAGCAAAATTCCTATCTTTTTTTCTTTATTTTAAATTGTTTTATTGTATTATTCATAGGCGTTATGAGTACTGATCGAGGGTCATCAATATGATTAAATATTGTCATCTTCTCTAAAAGAAAATTTAAAAATATGTATAATTGTTGAAGTTTTGTTTACCCTAAAGTCATGTTTAGATTTAGTTAGTAACCTAAAAATAATTTGCATGAATCTTGCTGCAACAAATACTTTCTTATAGAGAACAGGTAAGAAGTAGATCCACATAACAACCATAAATTAGTTAGAAAATTATTTTATACAGATTACTACTTTTGTCACTTGTCAAGCAATAAAAGCTTGAAAACTTAGGTTTGGTTTATTTTTTCAACTTATTTCATCTTATCTCAAATTTATCATTATATATTTTTTTAAATTTTTATATAAAATAAAATAAAAAATTTAATTTTTTCAAATCTCAATACAATTTTTTTAAATCTCAAAATAAAATTAATATTAACAAAATATTTTATTTTATTTTTTATCTCATCTTATTTTTCTAAACAAATAAGGCCTAGCTTGCATGCGTGAGGATCTACTTATGAGTTATGATGGACTCTCCAAAAATCTCAAGGAATTTTGAATGAAATTGCAATATTGTAATATTGTTCCATATTGAAAGAAACCAATATATCATGGCTATATAGGAATATATGTTTGTGATTTCCCACGATGATTGTTCCCAAGATACATACATACATATATATATATATATATATAAGTAATGCTAGATTAAAATATACAGGTTTTACATATTCCTTTTAAAAAAATAAAATTTATTATTAAAAAAAATAGTTTTTTGTAAATTTTAAATTTATCTATTTATTTCAAAAAGAAATGCACAAGATTTGCATACTCTAGAGTCCCATTTGAATTGGGAGATGAGATGAGTTAATATGAGTTTAGTTTATTTTTTAATAATATTATTATTTTAAAATTTAAAAAAGTTGAATTGGAATTTGAAAATTGTGTATTGAGATTTGTATTTTGTATGAGAAATTGAAAAAGTGTAATAATAAAATGAAGATGAGTTGAGATGATCTCAACTCACACTCCAATCCAGACGAAACCTAAATTATAATTTATATACACACTTGCATTTCCGATTTGAGTAATGTCATGGAAATTTCCTCTATGGATCAGGATAGAAACTGTTCAGGGGTACCCTACTCAAGACTGATTAAAGTGTGCATTAAATTATTGATAAAATGAGAAGTATTAATGTAAGTGTATTTGCAGGGTCGTTTGGGTTGTTTTGGTTTTTTTTTTTTTTCCATCTGCAAATAGAACTTCCATTTCCAATTTCATTTAATGAGAAAAAGTTATAGCTAGAGAAACAACAATTCATGGGACATGAACAAAGCAATAACTAAAACAGAAAGCAACCAGTAAAAAGTTAAACTAGAGACATTACAATCTAGAATATTGTCAAATAATTATATCATAATACTCTTGAAAGAATAAGAAATATTAAACATGATTAGTCATGTCGATGCTACTAGCGAATATCTCTTATCATGACGAGACTCTAGGTTATCGAATATAGACAAAGATACTAAGGATATCCAAGTTTTGGAATTAGTATCTAGAATTGTTGTAGAGTAGAGGATATAGAGAAAGAAAATGAGGATATCCAAGTTCTCTAGTTGACATGGTCCAGATCAGTATATTGTTCAAGAAGCTAACAACATTTGGCTATGACCACTAAATAAAGAGAGCTTAGAGAGGTGGACTTGGCCTTGACAATAGAACATCCATTATAAAGAGTTATATTGGATGATTTGTTGTGAATGTCGTGTATGCAAGCAGTGGAACATAAACATAGATAGATAAGCAAGTAGGCAGGGATGAAAAATGCGAAAGAAGAAAATTTAAAAAAGAAAAAGAAAAATAAGTAAAAGAAGGTGGTAATAAAATGGAAGAGGAGGCCGTGAAGACTTTAATTCTTTGATAGAAAGCCACTACATATTGATCAAAAAGAAGTAAGAATTTATGGTGGAATGGTAAATTAAAAGGTATATGGGAGTTAAGAATTAATGATGGAGATCACTAATAACACAATTATGAGATAAACAACTTTGAGAGCCACAATGAAAGCCGCAATATTAGAATGTGCTATGATTAATTGATGGAATGTTAATATAGTGCTTGTGGAAGGCAAATAAAGCATAAATAAATTATGAGAGAGAGAGAGAGAGAGAGAGAGAGAGAGAGAGTCGGTAGCTGAGGTGGTGGAGAGGCTTCCAAAGGCTAACTTTGCGTAGAAGAAGCCAAAATTGTAAGGCGGAAGTAGGGCCTCTTGATTTGACACAATTACGCAAGCTACATTGACATCTGTGGGTCCTGATTTACAATATCTATCAACGTCACAAGGATGGAGTTTGGTGTATTTATTGAGTTCACAAGGATGGAGTTTGCTACATTAATTTCAATCACAAAAAATAAGGCTCGAGACTTAAAAAAGAGTGGACCGTTTTTAATATAAAAAATATTTTTTATCTCTTTCTAAAATATTATTATAAATTTTCATATTTTCACAAAAAAATATAATAAATATTTTAACTTTTTTAAATTTCAAAACAATAAAAATATTAAAATCTCATTCACTTTCATAAAACTTTTTAACTAATTTAATTTTATCTTATTTAAATATTTATAATTTTTTACTTTTATCTAAACTTAATCATCTTACCATCTAAATAGTACTTTTAAGAGTATTCCAATTCGGCTTTGGTTTAAAGGTTCTTAAAAGAAAAATGCTACTATACTCATTTTATTTGACATCTCTATTTATCACTACTATATTTTATTTTATTTTAATTTTTAATTTTACTTAATGATTAAAGAATTGATTATTAGTGTATTAATATTTTTTTTATATTTTTTAAAAATATTTTAAAATGATAAAAAATGATGATAAAAATAGAAAAAAAATGATTTTTTTTTTGTTATTTTTATTTTCATGTTTTTTAATGTATTTAAATATTTTTTTAAAATATGAAAAAAAATATCAATACACTAATAATTACTTCTTTAATCAACAAATAAAATTAAAAGATTAATAAAATAAAATAAAATATAAGAGGTGTCAAATAAAATGAACATTAGAACATTATCCTTTTCAAAATGGGAGTGACAATATTTAATACTATCCAAAATATTTGTACAATAATAATAATTAATAGCTTAGGCTTACTTCATATATCTATCTTTCTTATTCGAAAGCTTGATATTTATTCAAGAAATGATTAGATTTTTTAAGAGATTATTGTAAAAAAGCTCAGCAATTGGATTTACCTTATGTTCAAATTAATTAGACCTAGAAAGAATCAGGGTGCATTTGGACATTAAATTGAGTTGAATTGATCTGAATTTTAATGAGTTGAAATAGTTGAATAAAATTTATAAAATTTATTTAAGATAAGTTTAAAATATATTTAAATATTACAACAAATTTAAACATATTTATGAAAAGTTGTACAATTATTAAAAAGCAATTAGACTTACCTTGTGTTCAAATCAATTTGACCTAGAAAGAATTAGGGTATGTTTGAATGTTGAATTAAATTGAATTGATCTAAATTTTAATGAGTTGAGATTATTAAATGAATTTTATACTTATTTATAGCAAATTTAAATTGTGTTTGAGTGTTATAATGGATTTAAATATATTTATAAAAAAATTGTACAACTATTAAACCCACTATTGTTTATTAACACTACTTGTCCCCTTCGCCCCAAACTTGCCGTGACATTTTGCAAAAAAATGTTGACTTGTGTAGGAAGTTAGGAGAGAGAGAGACTCATGACTACTTTTCAGGTGGACACGAAGTAATGGATGTGAACATGGGGCTGCGTGTGGGGTGTTTGGATGAATTTGGCCGACATGATAATTTGTCAATCACGTCTAACTATAGTAATTTAAATTTTAAACCCTTGAATTCTTGTATGGATGCAATTCAATTGATATGTTTAGAGCATCTTCTAAAATATTGAGATTTTATTTAAAGTGTTTAGCTAAATATAAAAAATTAGAATTAATTTTTTAAATATTAAAATATTGTTATAAAACTAAAAAAAAAACTACTACTATTGCAAGAGAAATGTAAAAGAAACTCTCTGAAACTTTTTTTTTTCTCTATATTTTCTTATGAATTTCATTACAACTGAAACCCATATTTATAGGCGTTGAAGTTATTATGCAAGTTACTATGTAAATCACTATGCAAGTCACTATGCAGATTTTAAAATAATAGTGGTAGGGTCATTCACATAATTTAGTGGTGAGACAGGGGGCGGCGCCGTTTCGTTCATTCATTTACAATTTATAACACTCCCCCTTGAATGACCACCCGTAAAGAATCTGCCTCGTTAAAACCTTGCCAAGGAAAAACCCAGTGGAAAGAAAAACCAATGGCGAAGGAAAAAAAGTACAGTCTCTTTATGTATCCACAAGTGCTTTAAGATTGTCTCATTAAAACCTTGCAAAGGAAAACCCAATGGGATAAAACCTTAGCGAAGGAAAAAGAGTACAATCAGCACAAGTCTTCAGGACTTTTACTCCCCCTGGAAAGTGCATGACAATAGTTTTTGAGTCTTCACATTTTAATATTCTGCACAATTTTCTTGAATGTCGCAGTTAGTGATGTCTTCGTGAATAAATCTGTCAAGTTATCACTTGATCGTATATTTGATATATCCTCCTTTGATTTGAGTGATACAAGTAGTATTATCTTCGTATAAAATTATTGAGTCATTGATCTCAGCCAAATATACTCTTGACTTGTTTCATGAATTGCAATAATCTCTGAGTGATTTGAAGATGAAAAATAATATCTGGTTGACAAACTTTATAGAAATCTGATACCTGCAATAATACTTAAACTTCTCCTGATAATATGCGTTAGTGTTTCAAGTAATAAGCAAATATGATTTCAGTATATATAACAAGTTAAGAATTCAAACACAATCTCCAACTAAATAATGCATTAGAGAGAGTATGATAATATTTTCATCTAAAATTTTCTCCCCCTCATTCGGCGTTATTAGGAAGAACTTGTTTATATACGGCGGAAATAACATTGGAAACCATCTATATATGATAAAAGCTGTAAAAGTTTTGAGATTTAATATTATCGGTTTGACGGAAAATCAAATCTGCTTGACATTGTGGACAAACGAGATCTTGAAGAGATTTAAAGGTTTCAGGTTGTTGTTTAAATATAACCAATTTTACCATTGGTTTATTCCAGCAAAAATATTTCGCATTCCTTATAGATTTAGTTATTGTTCATCCAGAACGATATTATGTCTGATAGAAATTCTAATGTCCCAGATTTAAACCATGAACCTTTTATACCTCAACCACTTATATTTTCTCCTGAAGCTGTAAACACCATGATAGGAGCAGAGATATATCTATCTAGTAAATCTGATCCTAAAATTGTTGCAGCATCAAGAACTCTCAGTGCTCAATATGCTGCTTCTCTTACAACCATATCTCAGAGGCTATTGGCGAGAACGAGTGAGGTTGATCATCTTAAAACTCAAATATCTGAGTTGCATCAAACGCTTGCAACTAAAGATAGTAAAAATAAAGATTTAAGACAAAAAAACAATGAGTTGAAGAAAATTGTAGACTGGTATTCTCGTGACCTGAAAATACGAGTAGAAGAGCTGGAACGAGAAAGAGCTCAGATACAAAGTCAACAACAGCAGCTAACGGCAGAGGTTCAACGTTTACAAGAAAATAGGGATAACAGTAATTAATCTCGATGGCTTTTGAAATTATGCATCCAGCATATCTTGTAAAGTGAGATTTGAAGAGATGATGGTTTGTCTTGTTCTTATTTCCATTTCTATAATAACCGTCTTTAGCTTCATTTAGTACGCATCAAATCTTCTTCTCATATCTATAATTCATCTGTATTTGTATTCTTATTTTACAAATTTCCAATGGCTCATCAATTTCCTTTTACTATTTTTCATAATCAACATATGAGGTATCCTTCACCTCAATTACAAGTAGATCCTGCATCTTCCGCAGGTGCAATGTTACAGCAAGCAAATGATCTGGCTAATAAGTCAGATAGTGAAGCTGTTTATGAGCTGGTGACTCTCGGCACCTGATACTCCTCCTCTATTGTTGGATTTTCCAACCGATTACAATCCAAAAATCGTGAGATTGAGGAGCTTAACGAGAAGGTTTCTGTACTTCAACGACTCGTTCAAGAGTCTGACAGAAAAAATTACAGACTTAAAGCAGGAGAATAAGGATTTAAAATCCTTACTTGCCTCTTCATTTCGATTGCCTAATCCTTTAGATAAGGATGGTATGTTGCTTTATGAAGAGCAAATGCATTTGAGAGATGAGGCTAGAAGTCTCAAATTCTTGTAACTCATCTATGAATTGAATAATAAGATCTTTCATTTTCAAATGCATTCCTTGAATTTATAGCAACCCTTGTAATCTTTTCAAGAGTTCTAATAAGATAAATCATCAACGTAAACTGCAATAATGACGAATCTGGATTCTGATAAAACACATGAACATATAGGATTATTCTTAAATCCTTCTTTCAATAGATACTCGTTGATTCAATTATACAACATGTGTCCGGATTGTTTTAACCCATATAAAGATCTTTGAAACTTTATAAAGTACATACTCTTAAATGTACTTGGATTAGATGCTTCAAGTATCGTAATAATATAATGATGCTTATAAATATGCAGTGACCACATTCATTAACTGCATATCTAATCCTTTTGTAATAACCAAATCAATTAAAAATATGAATGTGATTGCATTCATACCAAGGAAATATGTTTCCTCATAATTGCTCTGGTTTCTACTGGAAACCTTGTGCGACAAATTATACCGCATAATTTCATTTCGCATTACGCTTTCGTATAAATACTCACTTATATCTGACAAATATTACACCCTTTGGTGTTTGGACAACAGGTCCAAATGCATCTCGCTTCACTAGCGAGTTTAATTCAGTTTTAATAACTGTTTTCCATTTTGGCCAATCATTCTACGTCGACATTCTTCAACGATTTTTTTGGCTCACTTTTTTCATTACTTCTGGTAATATCAAGTGTTATCATATACGTTGTCGACAACAGTTTTATTTCTATTCATAAATTTTCCAGTACTCATGAAATGTATTGAGATCTCATTGTTCCTCTCCAAGGGAAAATATTTCATGAAACACCTCTACAGGAGGTTCCTCTTCAGGAGGTTTATACTCTTCAGGAGTTTTCTCTTCAGGAGTTATACTCTTCAGGAGTTACACTCTTCAGGAGGTTTCCTCTTCAGGAGGATTATATTTTATACAGAAAATACGGTCTCTTCATGAGTACCGATTTTTATTTTTCTTGTGCACCAATAGGTTTTCAACGTTTCAGGTGTATCTTAGACTCATTTATTACTGTTTTAACAACTCGTCCTTCAGGGACTTCAATTATTGCTTAAGCATTAACAGCAGTAATATATGATTTTACAACACCTTTAGTGTCAGTAAATACATCATGTAATTGATTTGCAACACTTTACAGATAAATAATCCTCTGAACTTCTGGTTCACATTTATTTGTAAGAGGATCAAATTTAAACAAGACTTTATTATCCCAAGTAATTTCTTGTCGTGCTTCAGGCACCGATATTTCATTATTTCAAAACATGATGAAATATTAATAAGCTTATATATAAAAACTTAGTATAAGCAAATCAAGTGCTTGGCCGTACAACAAGTACGTGACTACTGTTTAGTCATACCACATCTATGACAAACATCTTCATCTTTTTATGAAGAATTATTCTGAGGGCCTTTACCCTTCTCTGAGTTTGATTACTTCTGGTGATACGATATATTTTTATCATCTTTAGTGTTGTCGCTTTTGGGACCAACACTTCTATAATTTTTCTACCACGTCTACGCCCTTAGTTCCCGTTCACTTCTGGGAATAGTGTAAATTCGATATCATTAATAGGACGTAACTGGTGTAACAAAAACTCATTATTTAGCTCAATCACTGGAAGACAAAACAAAAGTTCAAAATATTTGTTGAACTTTCACTTTCGATATTGCTACTGCAGGAGCACATTCGAGATATGAAAAATAATGTCTTCTTTTATATATCATCATCAGTGACATTTTCACTGCATAATTTTAATATTGAGCTGATTTTAAAGAGTGCAGAATATTCAATACCACTCTTAAAATCTTGCAACTTCAGGTGCAATAAATCATAATGATCTTTTGAGAGGATTACATCTTCTGGTGCTTATATCACTCTCTTAATTCATTTCACATAGTAAAATGATTTTTCATCATGAGATACACAGCACGGTCCTTCAAGGACACATGGTTTTCTTCTATGATTGTATCTTTCAAGTTCATCATCATATCCAAATAGATCTCATCAAGGATCTGGATAAATAACATTTTTCAGAAATGTCAATAGTAATAAATCTCAATATTTGACATTATATTACAAAAATAAATATGTGAATTTAATAAATATATTCACATTATCATGAGAATAAAAATAAAATTTTATCAAGTAATATTCAGAAATATTACCTTTAATATTTATCTCAAGGACTGCAAATAATATATTGAAAAACTTACTTGAAGTAGAAGACCATTAGCTTCAGTATCGGTAGAACCTCGTGCTGATAACGTGTTATAAAACTAAAAAGAAAACTACTACTATTGCAAGAGAAATGTAAAAGAAACTCTCTGAAACTTTCTTCCTTTTCTATATTTTCTTATAAATTTCATTACAACTGAAACTCATATTTATAGGCGTTGAAGTTACTATGTAAGTCACTATGCAGATTTTAAAATAATAGTGGTGGAGTCATTCACATAATTTAGTGGTGGGACAGGGGCGGCGCCGTTTCGTTCGTTCATTTACAATTTATAACAAATATTAATTTTTTACTTTAATCAAACATGAAAAGATTAATTTCTCACTCAAATTAAACATTAAATCTATTAATTCAATAATATTTTTTTATTATATAGATTGTGAATAGCTAATTCAATATAAATATTAAATTTAAATGAAAGAAGCAAATACAAAAAAGTGTCTTATTAATAAAATTTTAAAAATAAATTTGATCAATCCAATTAAAATACTTAGATGTTATGGTCCTGTTTGTATTCAAAATCTATTTTAACTCATTTTTATTTCATTATTACACTTTTATAATTTTTTTAATATAAAGCACAAATTTCTATATACGTTTTTTAAATCTCAATACACATTTTTTAAATTCTATTAATATACATTTTTCAAATCTTAAAATAATAATAATATTAAAAAATAAATTAAACTCATCAAAATTTTTCTTATCTCCATATTTAAATAAAATTTAAAAGAATTTTAAAAATAGGATGAAGTCAAAATAAACAAATGGGGCCTTAAAAGACAAAACCAGTCGAAATGGAAAGGGATATGAGCTTTTCCTTTTATGAACCAAATGAGTTAATAGATCTAGAACTCACATTGAAAACATGAATATATGTGTGTGTACACATGCACTCATGATCAACATTGCAGGTTTGATCAAGACTATAGGTTATTTTCCTTTTTGGAGAAATATGTACCACAATCATATGCTGCCGCCATTTATGACCTGAGTATTTCGATCTGTATGATGTTGTTTTTGTTTTTGTTTTTCACCTTTTCTTTCCTTTTGGCTTCAAATCATGTACACAATAAGTTGGCATAAGGATCTGCATGTTTCTTATTTTCTGCGTCACGATCCCCTTTTCTTGACCTTTGTTATTTATTTCTATGTTTAATTATTTCATATTCTAGTTTTCGCCATGCATCAGGTTGTATAGGAAGGTGTGCCACAAAGCATGCAACACTCTCGCTCCTCGTCCTCGCGGTCTAAACGAGAAGCTAATTATTTTGTAATCTTATTTAGATTTAAAATTGTGATAAATTAAGATGAATTTAATTTATTTTTTAATATTTTTATTATTTTTAAATTTAAAGAAACTTTTGATGAGTTTATTTATTTTTAAAAATAAAAAACACTTTTTTACCTTTTCTTATAATTCATCTCCCAACTTTGAATTAAATATGATCAATTATTTTTAAAAATATATATATAAAATATAAATTTAATAATTTATTTTAATAAGATCAATATTAATACTTTTAATATTTCAAAAATAAAAGGAGGAATAGATAAAAAAGTATTCTGCAAAATCTTGTGCCCCCACATTTATTTTTTTTTTTCTTTTGCTTTACTTTTTCTTTTCAGCTTTCTTTTATGCTAAAAGCATCAAGGAACCATACATATACGCATGATTACGTTCTCACAACTCGCAGACTCCTGGAAAACTCATTCGGAAAAAAATGAACCAAGTTAGAACTATCATACAAGTTTAAATTCCCAATCCTGTACGTGCATCTTCAAAAATGATCAAAGAATATACGGATGCAGACCCAATTTTCAAGGAAAAGAGAAAGCTGTTTTTGGTTCAAGTGGGTGCACTTTGGGGGGGCCCAATTAAACTCGCTGTGTCTGCATCATTCCTGACATTAGCTGCACTTTTCCAAGAGGTAATTGGAGTGTGAGTGTGATCTTCCGGCAGGTTTGGCAAGTAAGAATTTTTTAATATTTTTTAATATTATTTATTTATTTATATTATTATTTATTATTTTATTATTATTATTTAATATATTATTATAATTTTTCACTTATTTTTTATTATTATTCATAAACACTATCAAATACTCCCAATATTTATACATAACCTTTTATGTACTGCACATTCTTGATTATGGATTTTGGGTAGGGGTGTAAATGGTCCGGTCCGGTCCGGGAAATTTGTGGACCGATTTCATTCGGTCCAAAAATTCTCTCACCCTGGACCGGACCGAACAGGAGTTCGGTCCATACCGGTCCGGTCCAATTCGGTCCAGGGGCGGTCCGGTCCGGTTCAGGGGTGCCCCATATGATTTAATGGGCTAAATTTAATATATAATTCTACAATAATCAAATATTTTTTTGGTCCAAATTTAAATACTATAAATTATAATATGTTAATATTATAACAGTATATATTATATATTAATATGTTAGTATATATTATATATTAAGTATGTTAGTAAATTATAACTAATAGTCTAATAGTCTAATAACACTTTCACATTAGTATATGTTAATAAACTATAACTAATAAGTAATAACATTATTACAATTTACATTAGTATATTATATATTTATATGTTAGTAAATAGTGATAAATTATTAATAATATATTAAATAATAATAATACACTTATTATTTATATATTAATATATAAGAGTATATATTATCTATTAATATATTAGTTAATATTAAATATTAAGTATATTAGTAAACTATAACTAATAATCTAATAGTCTAATAATATTATTACATTAGTATATGTTAATAAACTATAACTAATAAGTAATAACATTATTACAATTTATATTAGTATATTATATATTTATATGTTAGTAAATAGTAATAAATTAGTAATAATATATTAAATAATAATAATACACTTATTATTTATATGTTAATATTATAAGAGTATATATTATATATTAATATATATTAATATTAATATTAAAAATTTTATATTATTATTTTTATATACATATATTTAAAAAAAAAAAAAAGGGATTCGGTCCGGTCCGATCCAGGGGGATGAACTCCTTGGACCGGGACCGGACCGGAATTTTCCGGTCCATATATTTTTTGGACCGGACCGGACCGAACTCCAACCGGTCCGGTCCGGTCCCGGTCCGGGACAACCGGTCCGGTCCGGTCCGCCGGTCCGGTTCGGTCTTTTTACACCCCTAATTTTGGGCATTATAGATGATTTTCTTTTCATACGATCACGATCGTTTGGATGAGTAAAGCTTGTTTGGAAAGCAATTCCTAAACGAGACACATGGGAAACTTGGACGGTTTGAATGAAATATTTGTGATTAAAAAGAGTATATTCTTTATCTAATGGATGATGTTTAATTAGGATTTATTATGGGCCTAAGTTGCATGTCCTAAGTCATTGAAATGATTTTATACCCAACTCATAATTTGCCTATTTTCTCCTATCTGGATAATGGCTTGTACTTCTTTTTAACTATTAAAAACATATCATCTAATAATGGGTTGTATTTTCTCGAAGACTAATATTAGATACAACATTCACATGTATAAGTCTTTCATGTTTTTTTTTTTAAGAGGAAACAATATTTCATTCATTAATAATGGGCATTACAAATGAACTTGAAACATCCAGTACAAGTTAACTAAATGATGATTTATAGCTCCCCAGTACATTAACAATGTTTGATATTTTCTAACCCTAGCTACAGATCTCTCTAGAACACAATCTGAGAGACTGCTCTAACTCTATTTAAGATAGAGTGGGAACCAACCAAATAACCAAACAAACCCACTACCGTAGTAAGACCGATTTGGGGACAAACTCTCCGAACTATAAGTCTGAGAGACCGAGTTTTTTTGTTTTGTTTTTATTAATACTAAAAGACAAACATAAATTACAACTAAATGAGAAAATTTGAAACCAAACGTTCCGATTCTTGACCTTGGAGGAACCTAAAAAAAATACAGGTGATCGCTACTGTTGGTGGCGCGTGAGGACCACATGCCGCCTCTGAAGGGTGGAAAAATTGACAGAAATTGAACATTGGTTGCCCTAAACATATCAACCTCACGCGTGGCTGTCGAAAAGCCATCCAATGGTGGTGCACAGAGCGCACAACTCCCATTGTGAGCGACGCGTGTGTGACTCGCGCCACTCTGATCAACGCAATAACATCGCAGCTAGTAGATCGGCACCCTAGGAGGACAATGGTAGTGCGCGTGAGGTGTCCCGCACAGCAGAATGCTCTGCTACTGTCGAACTCGAGAACTTCAAAACCCCTCCCAAACAGTCGGGATTTCCTACAAAAACCAAACCAAAACAAAGCTGAACGACAAAGAAGAAGAACTAAATAAAGGGGAAGAAGACGAGAAGGGTGGGGACACGAGAAGGGTGGGAAAATACAAGGAGAAATGGGAGAAAAACCAAGAAAATCGAGAATGGTGAGAAACGGAAGGGGAAGGTGGAGAAAGGAAAGGAAATGAAGAAGAAAAAAAGGGGGAGGTGAAGGCGCAACTCACACCCCCTGACAATGCCATACTTTAACAGGAAACCCTAGGTTTCCAAACGAGGGAGAGAGCGAAGAGGAGGTCAAATGACTATTTTGTACAAGTCTTTCATGTTTGTTTGAAAAGAAGTGTCCAGGATTAAAAATTAGATTTTGTTCATATTACTTTTATATTTGCCCACTTTCTTTTAAAGAGAAAGTGCAATATTTTCATTTCTTAAAACTTTACAAATCATTTGTGTATCTTAAAAGATCAGAAATATTGTGTCTTTCAAAAGATTTTATGCATCATTTTTCTTGATTTAATTATCTAAGGACATGTTTGAATATCTCAAAATTTTGTGAATAGTAATTAAATAGTTGGGTTTTGAAAAATAATGATACACACAACCTTCAAATGTGTAAGTCTTGCATGAGTTGTTTGTCTATTTGAAAAAATAGCGTGCACTATTAAAATTTAGTTTTGTTCATATAACTCTCATATTTGCCTACTTTATTTTATAGGAATTACTATACGATGCTTGCACAAATTATTGGCATTTCTTAAATGACTAGAAATATCATGTCTTTTAAAAGATTGTATGCATCTTTTTTCTTGATTTAGCTATCAAAGGGCATGTTTGGATACTTGGATTTTAAAAAATAAGAGAGAAAAAGTTGTATAAAAATATTATAAAGTTAACAAATTAATTGAATATAACTTTTTAGTATTATTTTTGTTTGGAAGTTTGTAAAAAATGTATTAATCTTTGTGTTTAGATAGTGCTAAGATCAAAAACTTTAAAACTTTTCAATTAAAAAATGTTTATCTAGGTGAGTGACGTTTGTAAATAAAATTATGAAAAATTTTAATACAGATTTTGTTGGTTTGAATTAGTGATGAAGTGTTTAAGTTTGAATAGAATAAAATTTTATCTTATCATTAAAATTTTTATTTTTGGATGAATGTAATTTAAACTATGGGATTTATCCATAGTAATTTGAATCCTTTTAGAAGTCTTAATAGTCGATTAGGGTTGTTAGTATATTGAGTTTTGAAATTTGGAATTGACAAATCAAAAGACCATTCGAAATCAAAATGCTGCAGATATTCTCGAAGAGCTGTTAGCAACCTGTTAGCAAAGTAATTATAATGATGTATGACTTGTTAGTAGATGCGCATCAGAATGACTCTTTCAAGACTATCTATTTAAGTTAACTCAAACTGTAACCCTATCAAATGTGTTCGGCCAGAACTGATATTTAGAGATATTTTAGAGCTGTTTGAGAGAAAAATTAGTGAAAAATCTTTCTTGTAAATTTTATACACTTGCGAGTGTTATCTTGTTCAAGATTTGAGACAATCGTTAATTGGTGATTGGATTTCAGCCCTTGGAGGTTCCAGGAGAAAAGTCATCATTTGAAAATTGTTAAATGTTCTGACTGCTACCGCGATAGAAGAAAAACGAGTTATTTGTTTACTCAAGTAAAAGAGTTAATTGACAAAAGTTTTGTAATTGAATAAGCTTACTTATAAACTGATTTTTAAATAATAAGAGTGCCTTTTCTGGGTTTGGTTATCCTGTAAGATTTTATTTTTGAAGAGTTCTTCAAATAGTTTTCCTTCGTAACCAATTGTTGTGTTATGCTTGATAATTGATTTATTACATATATTTAATTGTTTATATATTCACATAATTGATATCTAAGCAATTTGATTGAAATCGTTAGATAATATTCGGTCATACAGGGGTACACAAGGAATTTCAATTGATATCAGAGTGTGATTCACTCATCCGAGTATGATCTATGCCCCTGTAAGATCATGTCGACGTCGTTACATGTACCACCATATTTTGATTGTAAAAACTATGCGTATTGAAAAGTACGTATGAGAGCATTCCTCAAGTCATTGGATAAATGAGTATGGTATGCTGTTGAAAAATGATAGAAAATACCTGAGACCAATATCAATAACTGGTCAAAAGATGAGTTAAATAATAGTAATTTCAAGAGTAAGGGGCTGAACGTCATCTTCATAGTGGTATCTCAAGAAAAATTCAAAAGGATCTCCATGTATGAAATAACTAAGGAAACATGAGACATCTTGGAGGTCACACATTAGGGAACAAAGATTGTGAAAATTTTAAAATTACAATTGCTAACCTCTTAATTTGAAAAAAATTAAAATACTTGAAGATGAATAGTTTAATGATTTTTATGCTAAACTAAATGATCTTATGAATTTCAATTTAATCTTGATGAAAAGGTTGAAAACTCAAGAGTTGAAAGAAAAATCTTGAGGTCTCTACTCAAGAGGTTTCAACTCAAAGTCATAGTTATTGAGGAAAGTAAAAACTTAGATGCAATCAAAGTCAAAGAGCTAATCAGGTCCTTACAAACGTATGAATTCTCCATTTCTTAAGCAAGAAAAAATAAATCTATTGTTTTGAAAACTGTAAAAAAGGAGCATGATGAATTTTCTGATGAGGAAAACTTAAATGATGAGGATATATATCTTATTGTTAGGAAGTTTGAAAAATTCATGTTTAATAAAAAGACTAATGGCAAACAAAAATGAAGAAAATAATTTTTCACAAAGAAAGATGAGTCTGAAAATTGAGATAAAAGTGTGAGGGGGAAGGGAGTTCATTTGCCTTCCACCTATGGTGAGAACGGAGAGAAATATTTTAGAGAGAGAGATATTGTGACAATAACCAGACGAGATTAAAAGCAATGACGATTGTATTGAGAGAGAGATGTGAGGGGGAAGGAAGGTTTTAGAACAAACACTTATACCACAACAACATCATTTTGAAGAAATTCTAGGTGAGTTTCAGTCTAGCTCATTTTCAGGGCCAAGTACTCAGTTATGTGTATTTGTACGCAAATGGGTGCTCTCGCTTACCCTAGTGAAAGGCTGTTGAACCCAATATTTCGAATTTCATAATTACGTATAGATTTTGATAATAATAAATAAATTCAAGTCTCAATCTCAAGTTGTCTATGCATTGGAGTTAAGCACATCAAGCATGAACAAGAAAGAGAGCAAGTCTACAAATGAAACTCATAGAATAATTTTGTATATCTTTTAATAAAATTCAAAATTGGATTAACGCTCAAAATTAATATTTTCTCATAAAGTATCAAATTGAATTTTTCACGTATGTATGACATCATTAAAAATTTTAATTTCAAAAATTACTTTTTTCACATACGCATGACATCATTTAAAGTTTAAATTTTGAAAATTACATTTTTCACATGTGCATGACATCATTAAAAGTTTTAATTTCAAAAAGTACTTTCTTCACATATACATGACATCATTAAAAGTTTTAATTTTGAAAATTACATTTTTCACATGTGCATGACATTATTAAAAGTTTTAATTTCAAAAATTACTTTTTTAACATGTGCATGATATCATTCAAAGTTTTAATTTTAAAAATTGTAATTTTCACATATGCATGACATCATTAAAAATTTATCTTTTAAAAATTTGTAAGATTATTGATTGTCATTTTTGACATGTGCATGTTTTGTTTTAAAATTTTGATTGATACACTTTTGACAAATGTAAAAGGTAAATAATTTAATTTGAAAATCTTAAAAAATAGTTGGTACTCTTTTAATATATGTAAAAAGATGATGATTTGGTTTGAAAAATAAATCATACTTATTTTGTCATATGCGAAAAATAAAAGATTATGTTTGAATTTTTTGAAAAAATGAATGAGATTGTCTTTGACAATTGCAAAATGAAAACTTTTATTTGAATTTTTTGAAAAGTGAATAATGCTCTTATTTGACATGTGAATTTTTTCATATTTAAATATAAAAACTCATTTACTTATAAATAACTCAGTTGAGTTTTGCAAAATTATAACAAGAGCTTACACATCAATTATTAAAATTTTGCATGTTTCATTCAAAGCCTTCATTCTCTCTTTTCTAAGTATCGAGTCTTAATTTTTGTTTATTTTGAGAAATATAGGTTGCGTTGTATTGTTCTTATTCCATTCATTAAGGAATGTATTTTGATAATCTATCCACTATCCACTATCAATTTTTGTATCAGTAAGAGGGTGCATATAATTCTTATGTATGTAAAAGGTGTTCTACACAGGAAATAGTTGAATTACCAAGTGTGAGGTGATTGTAAATGTAGAAGGTATTCTACACGGATCTTTTCTTGCGATGTTGCTCAAATGTGTTATAGGTTTCTATTTCTACATGAGGGAAATTGAATAGTGAATTTGAGAATTCTCAAGGGATAGCTTAAGACTAGGACGTAGGCAGTGTAGCTGAATCTCGTTAAAATACTGAGTTTGCTTCTTCTTACCCTTAATTTTTATATTTCTCGCTGCTTCATATTTTGTTTTTATTTTATATTGTGTATTTGGTTTATAAGTGTTGATTTTTTAATATAACTCAATTCACCTCCCTTCTTGTGTTAGTCATCTAGACAACAAAGACCAAATAGGTGCACAACCCTACCTAAAACTAAGTGAAAGTGAATTTTCTCGAAAACAAATGAAAAGGTCTACAATCTCTTTCGACATTATGATACAATGAGGCATGATGGTACAAGTCTTTGTCATACATTGTGTCATCTAGAAGACTTCTAGGTGTGGGGTGCGTCATACCAGTCTTTTAGTATTTATCGTTCACTCAAAAATTAAAGAAAACAAAATGCATGGAAGTCAAATCTCGATAATCGATTATTTTGTGTGTGTGAGATGGGAAGACTATATATGTCTAATGGAGATAACATTTTTTATTTTTGTCAATTAGATTATTATAGTACCTTGAAACTTTTTTTTTTCATTTCTTACAAAATACTTAGAATATACTAAAAGAAAATTGTTATATACAATGGAAGGGGAATTCCCCTCCCAGCCCATTCGTTGGACTTATGCAAGAAAAGTGAGGCCTGTCTCAATCTAGGCCTCATTCTCTTGCTGACCCAATATCATCAAAGGAGCTCGGTCCACGAATTGTGCTAGCTAAAAGAGGATGCATCGCTCTGGAAACCAAATTGAAGGGGACATATAGGACATGCCGACTTTGACATCGCCTTATGACACCTAACATTAAAGCATATACACCGGCAAGTGAACGGGAAGCATAGAAAGCCTTCCATTATCTAATGATGTGCATGAAAAATGGCAACATTGATTATCTACTGTTGAGATGCCACTCAGTAAACTATGCTGCATTAATGACATCACTCAAGATTTTACATTGCAATATTAAAGGTCCTAATTGGGGCTACTGTGGGGTGACGTGAACCTCCTGACATGGGGTACGAAATGTCCCTTATAAATCTCGTATAAAAGTTGTACTTCAGATACAAAGAACTCTATCTAAATTCTACAATTTCTCCCACAATTTCCTAAGATGATTTACAAACTTTGGCATCAGATGCTCCACAAGCCACCACCAAACCACCCCTTTTATGTGTCTACAAGTAGGAAGATCTTGACTTTGGTTGCCAAAAACCTTGTCTAGGCATACGGAACATGACATTAACATATAGTACACTCAATCATTTTATACATGCTTTACAAAAAAAAAAAAATCATTTAATACATATTGATAGATATTATCCATTAAAAAAGAGGTTTATTTTTATATTTATTTTAAATAATAAGAGCTAATTTAATGGATAATAGAAGATGCCACATTCTTATAGTATGACAAGATTAAAATAACACATGGTATATATCACTCGTTTTAAAAATAAAATTGACATAATAAATATATGACATTTAATTTAAAAAATTTTACTTCCAAATTTATGTGAATTGACAACTTACTAAAAATAATGAGTTATTCTACAAAAATCTAGAAAATAAGCAATTTTTTACACAAAATATGGAAACAAATAGTACTATAGCAATTCTTAAGGTTCTAGTTGGTGGAGGTGTCACATAGTAGAATGGGTTTCTATTATCCTCTTGTAATAGTCAATGATAGAATATTAAGATGGGATTCTTTGTTTATTTTTAAGTTTCAGTCTTTAAGTTTTATGACTTCAGGAGATTTTCAATTTCTTAAATTTGGATTGAAAACTTCAAAACTTTTGTCATTATTTACTATGTGGGTGAAAAATAGTTTTTAAATATTAAACTTAGAGAAAGGAATAAATTGAATTGTGTAGTTGATGTCGTGTTTTATACGTCTTTGAACTGGGTTCTAGCTATGGGTGTAAAAAATAATCATAAAACCGATTTGGACCAACTCGAACGGTGGAATCGATCTAATTTTGGAACGGTTGGGTCTGGGACTAGTTCCTTTAGTTTCAAAACCAGCCAATTCTGGTCAAGTTCCAATTTTATGCTTAGTTTGATATATGAAATTTTTATTTTTTTAATATTATATATTATATTTTTTTAGACCTGCTTGTAACAACGCTTCGCCGCCGACCAATTATGATCCTTAATAGCAACAAGGTGCTCCCAACCGACCTTGAGGATCCAATAAAGCTCACTACCCACCATTACCCATGTCCATTCCTACACTCTTCTCCACCTTTCTGGCCTTGGAAAGATCCAAACCTTCTAATTTCGTACTATATCGGATAACTAGCCCTTTACTTGCATGGGATGGTGAAGCTGCTCCAATACGTTGACAAAAACCATATTCTAAGTCTAAACTAAAATGTTATAGCATTGATTGAGCGAATCTACTTTGCAATAGTGAAGGAATGGCTTGTCTGTCTCATGGCAGACAAGATACTTTTTATTTTCTACTTTATACGCTCATGGCTCGCCCCTATCTCTAAAGGGACTTAAGCACTCTGCTCATTCGTAAGCCCCTTTAGTGATAGGGGCGAAGGCAGCTTTGATGGGAGCTCAAGGTCGAAGGTGGCTTTGATTAGTACATAAGCTGATAAGATTTGCAGCAGGATACGATAGAATGCATAAAAAAATAATATTTATATATAATACATATAATAATATAAAAATTATAATTTTATTTAAAGTGGAATTTTTTATTGCAGATTTTTATTTTCAATTTTTGTAGCAAATATATTTACAGGCTTATAATAGATCATTTTTTACAACAGATTTTTGTTTCAATTTCTGTTTTATAATAGTCTTTTATAGCAGATTCTTTTACATAACATATATTTTTTATAAAGTAGATTTTTATAAATAGTAATATATTTTTAATAAAATAGATTTTTCAAAGAAGTTTTTCTTATAAACATATTTTTTATGACACATTTTTATTTTATTAAAACCATAATTTTTTATTTTCTCAAAGCAGTAATAGATTGAATCAGACTAAAATCAATAAAATTGAAAGTACCAGATTAAAAAAGTGACTGGTGTAGAATTGGTCATTGAAAATGTAAAACCGATACATACCGGTTCGGTTCCAAATTTTGTTCGAAATCGGACCAGAATTAGATCGATTATACCCCTAGTTCTAGAAACTCAAGTTTTCATGTTCTCACTTGAACACTCAAAGAAAACATGGAGAATTGAGGGCTTTGGTGGAAGCTAGTGTATGCCTTAGGAGTTTGTGTATAAGTGTAAAGGGTTCAGAGAAAAATCTTTGTGCTCGGGGATTGGCTTTTTTACTTGTTTTTGGGGTGGGACAGTTCATATCTAACTTTGTGAAACCCATGTCTTTTTAACTATATTCTTTAGTTAAGATATTTTAATGTGGTATGCCTTCCAGGATGGTGTTATTAATATGGTGTGGTCTGAGAGTGACGTTATTAATGTTGCATAATTCTCTTACCTTGCAGACATCCCTCGATAAGATCTTTCATGCCTGCAGTCAGGAGATCAAGGGTTTTCCTTATTTTTCATCCACCTGCTAGAGTAGGTACTTTAGGGCAAGATGTCGTCGATGGGTGTCAGAGTGACGAGTCTCATCTTCCCCATAACGCTTGCTCTTCCAAGTGTGGGATTCCTCGTCGGAGGGTTTTGCCCATGGGCTGAAGGCCTTGCAGAGATCCACCGACTCCTTTTAAAGCTAGGTCATTATGCTTGACCATCATGTGTGGCTGAGTTTTCTAACTTACTCCCCAGTAATCCCCTGTGGGCTTGCTATGAGATTTTAAATTTTGTATATTTTTACGCAATATTTTTATTCTTATTATTGGCTATTTTAATTTATTTTAATAATATTATTAGTGGTTTATTTTATTTATTATTTGTGGTTTTATTTATTATTGTTATTGGTTGTTTGTGAAATTTTTAATTTTAGTATTTTAGTTATTTTATATAATTATTATTATTGGCTCTTTATTTTTAAATTTTCTATTATTGTTATTTTGGATTTATTGATTTTATTTACTATTATTTAACTTGTTGTGTTTTATTTTGTTTCAATAGGCATTTTACTTATTGGCCTTTTTCAGATTGGCTCATTTTTTTAACTTATTAAATTATTGGGACTTTTTATTATTTTATTTTATCTTTGCCTAAGTTGATGTGTAATTTATTTTAATGTGCCTTTGATTTATTTAAGTCTTTTCTTTTAGTTTGGGCCATTTTTGTGTAGTGTATTTGTATTATTATTTGGTTATTTTACTTTATTTTATCTTAGTATATTAATTGTACTTTATTTTATTTCTACTATTATTCTCTTCTCTAAAAGTTTTAGACTTCATTTGTTGTTTAAATGTGTTCTTTTGTTTCTTTTGTTTCTATTATTCTTCATTTTTGTTTATTTCATTTGTTGTTTTTATCTTCTTGTGGGCCATGTGTGTGTTTAGGCTTTAGAAAGGCCCAATTAGTGCGCCTAGAAGCCCAACCCTCATCCTTCACTAGAACGACGTTGTTTTAGCCTCCTCACCCTAGGGTTTCATCCTTTCTTTCCCCTATGCCGCGCCCCCTCTTTCTTCCCCTTCCCTTTCTTTTCTTCCTTCTTTCCCTTTTCTTCTTCCTTGTGTTGCTAAACCCCAAAACTCCCCCTTTTGTCGTCGCCCCATGTTGCTACCCACCCCAGTTCTATCTTGCAATATCTTTGTTGTCATCGCCGTTTGTTTCACCGTGTGCCATCATTGCGAGCCATAGCTGCACCCATTACATTGTTCTCTTCTTTCACCCCGAAGGTCCCTCTCTCTCTCTCTCTCTCTCTCTCTCTCGCATACAAACACGTGGGTGTTGCTGTGGAAGTGTCGCCTTGCCATCGTGTGAGGTTTGTTGAGTGGTAGCTTGCCACCATCTCCCATCTCTTGTCACCAATAAGCTTCCCATTTCTTCTGTTACATTGCGCATCGAGTCATCTTCTTGAGTTTTTTATGTGTCCCTCTCGATCTCGTGTCTCCCCCTTCCTATGAACTGTGCATAACCAAGTGTGTCCGATGGCCATCGTGGGTGGGTCTCGTCGTTAGGGGTCTCTTGGCCTATGTCTTTGTCGCGCCCATGCTACTGCTGCCTTGCCCTGTCACTTTTGGCACCACCTTGGTGAGTCAAATCTGGCGTGCATTGTATTTAATCTTCGTGTGGCATTTGTGCAATAATCTAACAGTTTTGATTTGTCCGAGTTGTGGTGTGAGTACTCGTTTAATCGTTGGACATCGTGGACCGGCGTGTGATAATTCAAATTGCTTATTCAAACTGTAAGTAATCTTTCAATGTGACTCTAGAGTTTCAAATAATTATTTATGCACTAATTTCTTTTGCAACCTGATTGATTGAATTAGACCTCAAGCTTAGTGGAGTGTTAGGATTTGAGTATAGTTTGTGGTTGGTTTGGATCTGAGACCGGTAGTGAAGGATGGAAACACACATATAGTTGATTGTGAATCTATTTGTGAAACTTGTTTGTAAACTTTGTTTGTGGAATTTTGTTGTGAAATTGTTTGTGAAACTATGATTATGAAATTGTGTTTGTGCTTGTTGTCGTATGGTGTTTGCCTGTTGAGTGATCTATCATGTTATCCAATACCTATTCATCATGCATATAAATTTAATTAATTGCCATGATTACTTAATTATGATGTGATGTCATACTTTGTATTGGGGGATTAGGATATATGTGTTAATTTGATATGTGGGTGCATGTATATCACGATCCTAAGTCGGACATGGGTGATGTGTGCAGGTCATGTTGTTTCTTGGATTGTCATCGGGAGACAACGGGATTGGATGCGATGTAACGCTCTTGTGCTGACTCCATGGCCTCTTGCTGGTAGATGCTAGAGGAAATCTGGTCATTGTGTACGTCGGACACGAAGTTGGACATCACTTGTACGAAGTCACATGCATAGTCATTACTCATAGTATGATGAAAAGAGTCAGGGTATGAGGATGGTTATCAAGGGAGATCATTGTACATGCGTAATTAAAATGATTGTATGGATTATGTGATTCACGACCCTAAGTCGAAATGGGGCATTATCTCAGTGGAGTTCCTTTGGTCACTTAGAAATGTAATAAACTGATGTAACGTTCTTTGGGATGTCGCTTGGTGACAATTGGGTTTGTCAAGACGGTAACACTCTTGACCTGATCCGTGACCCATTTTTAGTTGGGGCTAGAAGATGCTTGGTCATGGTACGTGCTAGGTGCGGAACTGAGCATTAATCTTGATGAAGTCACACGCACGGTCATTACCCGTGGTGTGACGAAGGGAGCTAGGATGTACTGATGGTCTTGAAAGGAAATCATGGTGTGCACTTGTGGGCCAAAAATGAAATTTTTGGCGTGTGTGAGTAAATATGTCATTTTTAGGAAAAGAAAGTGGATTATTCCTTGCATGTTTTATTGTGTGGTTATGAAGTGTGTTGGTTGCTTAAATGTATTTTTAGACTTTTGAATGTTGTATGGTTGCTTACTTGTTGAGATTTCATAATCTCATGTGGTGTTTTCACATGCGGTTCTATTTCATAGAATCACAGATTTATTTCAGAGGTCGAGTTTGAGCTAGAGGGACTAGCTCTGTTGGATGAGTGATTGGCTAGAGATCGTTCTCCTTCCATTTTCAGTTATGAGTCTTTTTGTCTTTTAGTTGTATTTCATTTGGATGACTGTATAAATCCTTTTGGAGGATATTATTTTGGGTTGTGAGATTTTAAATTTTCTAGTACTTAGTTTGGACATGCCTTTTATTTTCTTGTTGCGATATTTTGTATTGCACATATTACATGTTCGCACAAACTTGCACAGGCGATGGGGGTGTGACACTCGTGTGATCATTATTTGAGTGTCTCGACTTCCACCTATTCACATGTGGGGGTTGGGGGCGCTACACTTACTATATGGTTGACAGGGAGAAAATCCCCAGTAATCTCTTTTTTGAAGATCCTCAACTTTATCATTGTGTTGTAGGAATTTTACAGTATTTAGCTTTGACTTGTATTGAAGATCCTTTTTTGTTAAGAAACTTTGTCAATTTATGCACTGTTTCAAAAATTACCACTGTCAAGCTATAAAGCGTATTCTATGCTATTTAAGTGTAATTTCTCATTTTGGTTTGCATTTTATATTTTGGGGATCCAGAAAGCAACCTATTATTGCTCGATTATCAACTGAGACTGAATATATAACAGTGGCTAACACTACCTATGAACTTATTTGGATTCAGTATCTACTAAAGGAACTTGGCGTCTTTGTAAAAAGTACACCTACCTTATTGTGTGATAACCTGAGTGCTACGTATCTATCGGTAAATCTTGTTTTACATGTACAAATCAAACATGTAAAATTGGATTATCACTTTGTAAGAAATTGGGTTGCTGCTAAATCTCTACTCGTTTCTTTTGTGTCTAGCAAGGATTAATTGATAGATATATCAACCAAATCATTATCCACCACTCACTTTACTTTACTTTACTTAGATCAAACCTCACTTTCACTCAAATGCCACTTAAATAGCGAGATGCTATTAAAGAAATCACACTCGAAGTTGGAACACCACACAGTCATAGCTAAGGAACAGACTGCAACAAGCAAAGAGAAATTGTGAGATCCCAGATTTACGTGTATTTTTACACGTTATTTTATTTTTGGTATTAATTATTTTAATTTATTTTAATATTATTATTGATTGTATTTTATTTGTTTAAAATATTTATTTGAACTATTCGTTAGTAAGTGTTAGTTTTATGTTGTTTTTATAAATAAATATTGAATTACGTTGCGTTTCTTATTTATTTTTAATATGGGATAATTATTTTAAAAATTGGAATTTAATTTTCTTTATTTTATTATGTGAATTTATTTGATGTGTTTTCTTAATATTAATTAGTGTTTTTTTATTTAAATTGTTATTTAAATTAAATTAACTTATTCTTGGACTTTAAATATTTTATTTTATTGATATTAAATTATAGTATTATCAGTCGACTTTTATTTAATTTATTATGTTTTTCTAGTTGGACTCATTTTTTCTTCTTTTTCCTTTTTCTCATTTTTCTTTTCTTTCTCTCCTTTCTTCTTCTGCTTTCGGTCCCAGACCTCGATCGATCCCTTCCCCTTCTTTTCTCTGCCGTTCTCCTTCCCTCCACCCAGCACCGCTGTGCGCCATCGGTCGGCGACACCGCCCCTCCACCTGAACTCCCCACCCTCCGGCGACCTCTCCTGCACCGGTGGTGCACCTCATGGTGGCCCCTAGCCGGTGCGTGAGTCCCCTACCCAAAATGAGTGTTTTAGCTTCTTTTGTATTTTCCGGCCACCGCTGGCTACCCCTTGACACCGGCAACCTATCAGCAGCCTCCCCACTCTCCGGTGATAATAACCCATCGCCCAAAGCCACTCATCTCCACCGTTTACCCCTCCACCCGAAATGGGTTCTTAAACGGATCCATTTTCGCCGCTCCGCCGTCCGGGCACCGTAGGCCTTACCACCGCCACCAAAAGACTCCCTTTGCCCAGCCGGTCATCCCCCTAACTCAATTTCTCCATACACGGCCCCACCTTCTCGATACAATCCCAAACCCAAAAATGAGTTTTTATCCATTTTGAGTCCGATCCGCCACCTTCCGTTGGTTGTGCCGCCACACCACCACCTCCATGAGATTTTCTACCATTCAATGAGTATTTTCCTAAATTTTGGTGTCAAACCAAGCACTCTAACTTAATGTACAAGTGACTGCTACGAGTGCTGCAGAGTGATGTCTGCTCAAAGATTTACGTTTTTAACCGCAATAAGTATTTTCCAAATAAACTTTAAGATTTAAATATATTTTTGGTATCAACAAATATTGTGTTTGATCATTGTTGAAAATTATCAGTTGTTGGTTATTTGATGCATGGTCATCTGCATTATATATTTACGCGCATATTCATGTGTTAGAAATGAAAACTGGGTTTTCATTGTATTTATGGTTTTGGGTGCGTATTTATCGCGACCCCAAGCCAGGATGGGGAATTATCTCGGTAGAGCTCCTATGGTCATTCGGGAGCGGAATATACTGAGTGACGTCCTCTGGGTCGTCACCGGGCGACGACGGGATCGGACGGGATTAGACGGGATGGTAACGCTCTCGTGCTGACTCCGTGGCTCCTCTGCTGGCGGGAGTTAGGGGATGCCTGGTCATGATACGTGCTGGGCGCGGTTAGTTAGGCATCACTCCCTTCTGAAGCCACATGCGTGGTCGTTATCTTCGGTGTGATGATGAAAGCCAAGGTGTGCGGATAGTCTCTAGGGGAGATCATGGTGCATACGGTTAATAAAATGGATGTTTAGGTCATTTTCTAGGAAAGTGTCGGGTTTTAATTATTGGAAAAGTGGCGGGTTCTATATATATAAAATAGATTTATGGACATCATCTTCTGCGAAGATGATGAATGATTTTACTGGAGTTTTATTTTGGGCCAAATGAGATTTTGGTATGTGTGGTTGTTTTATTGATTTTGAGAAACATGATTTTAAGCCTCATGCATATGGAAATTTGTTCATGGTTGTTGTTGTGACATTAATGTATTTATTATTTTGGATTTGTTTGGGATTTTACTTACCTGTGGTATCATTTTTCGGTATCGTAGATTTTGTTGCAGAGGACGAGGAGGGTGAGTTTGAGGAGGCGGCTTTGCCGTTGGAGTAGTTTGACCTAGTTGTACATTGGGAGATGTTTTTACCCTGCTTGTTAATTATATAAATGTATGTTTGGTCTTTGGATGACTGTATTAAACCTCCTGTGGAAGAATTTATGTTAAATTGGTTTATAAAATATTTCAAAAAAAAAAATTCTGGTACTTAGATAATGATTTTATTATCCGCTGTGACTTATATTTTATGTATGTCACGTGTGCACACACGTTTGGTACTTGTCGTTGGGATGTGTGACCCATATTATCATCATCTTGACGCCTCGATTCCTGTGATATTTTTAAGGAAAATTCAGGAGCGTCACAGAAATATTTACAATTGAAATTGCATCCAAAGTTGGAGCAGCACAATGTCACAAGCCAATGAGTAGTATATGACAAACATCTATTTTAGAAGCGAGGCATGTTGAAATGAAGAAGGTGTTGCAATTCTCTCATAACATAAATGAAAATTTGGGTTGTTCTCTGTCTATATAAACTCTGTAAATAGGTAAGACAAATATAAGAAACACAGAAAAGAAATACAAAGCACGCCCACAGAGGGATTTCATCATACATATTCCTTTAATTTATTCTTTACTTTTATAAGTACTACCGCAATTTAAATTTGTATCAAATTCATCATGACCAAATTATGCTTGATCCTATCTAACTACTTCATGTCATGTTGTGTTGGTTGTTATAAAAAACTTCAATGCTTAAGGCCTCTTTTTTTATTCAAATGAAATAAGATAAGATGTGATAACAGTCGAACGTTAAATATAATATTGTTAGAATATAACTTTTTTAATATAATTTTTTATATTTTAATTTAAGCAAAGTTAAATTATTTATTATATTTTATGTAAGAGTTAAAAAAATGTAAATATTAGATGGTGAAATTGGAAAAAATAGCAAGGCTCTTTTGAATGAGAATTGTGTTTTCCTTGTCATTGGTTCGCTTTTATTTCTCTCTTTTATTTCTCTCTTTTATTTCTCTCTCTGATATTTCTCTCCCTCGTAGGCCATTTTTGGCAAATACTCCAGATATTTCATTTCTATTTCTATTTCTAGACAGGGTTGGTTCGAGTTTGGAGTTTCTCCCCTTCGCTTTTTACTTTTTGGCCTAATTTCTTCCTTTTTCATCCAGTTTTAGTATAATTTTCGTCGAAAGTCCAACGCGCGCAATCTTCTGCTAGCCGACGTCCACAACCCATCATGCATAACCTCCTTCAACTTCACAGGCGCTGATCTACAAGTTTGGGGGGAGACTTCGCATTTTTGATTGGCACATTTGCTAGGTGTGCGACCTTGGCTGAGCATGTGGTCCATGTGCAACGGTTTCTTCGAGTGTTTTTGGGGGCAACACGCAGCTCTAGCAGCCTTAGCGGCATCAGATCTGTCATATCTACCCGTTGGTGGTTCGTTTCCTGTTACACGTGCTACCACCGTAGCAGTTAGGCCTCCATCGTCGACTTGGCACAATTGTGATTTTTCTTCCGTTTTTCCTAACTGAAGATTAAGTGAAAGCAAGCGTGAAAGTTCATATTAGTCAACTTAGACTAATATGGTGCAGTACACCCATTGCTACTGTGGCTTTCAGCCATAACTTAAAATCGTTTTTAAATAGTCTCTCTCTTTTAGGAACTGGAGAGAAGCCATTCATTTGGCTTCTATCTGATACTATTTCTACAAGATGTTCATTTGACTTTTTTTTTGAACTATTGTATTATGTGGTAGTTTTAAAAAAAAATTGTAGAATATTTTCACTTTATTTAAATTTGTCTCTTATAATCATTTAATTTTATCTAATAAATTTAACTTGCTTAAAAATAAATAAGAAGAATAAGAATGAGAACGGTGCCGTTTCCTTTTGTCTTCCAGATCAGAAAGTACCGTTTCTGATCGTCCTCGACATTTCTCCGCCTCCATTTTCCTTTAGATTGAAAAGCTCAGGACTGAAAAGGAGGGGACCAGTGGGCAAAGCGAAGAGCTTTCCCATGGACACCCGACTCTCCGTCTCTCTCGGCCTTCCCTCCCAAACCTCCAATCCCCACCCACCACCTGATTTCGCTTCCCTCTTCACCCACCTCACCTCCACTCTCACAGCAAACCCCATCTCAAAACCCAAATCCCTTTCCAAACGAAAACCACCCAAATCACCTCTCAATCATGCCAATTCCACTACCTACCTCTCCTTCGCCTCCACCTCCTTAAAACCCATCTCGTCCAAACCCCAAAAGACCCTTCTCAAGAGCCTCTCCGTCCTCGAGCGCGCCCTCATCGGCGCTGCTGGTGGTGGCATTGCCGGAGCTTTCACCTACGTCTGTCTCCACCCACTTGACACTATCAAAACCAAGCTCCAGACCAAAGGCGCGTCCCAACTCTACGCCAACACCTTCGACGCCATCGTCAAGACCTTCCAGACTAAAGGGATCCTCGGATTCTACAGCGGCGTGTCCGCCGTTATCGTCGGCTCAACAGCGTCTTCCGCCGTGTACTTCGGTACCTGCGAGCTGGGCAAGTCGATCTTAGGTGGTTTCGATCGGTACCCATCCGTGCTCATTCCCCCGACTGCCGGGGCGATGGGGAATATCGTTTCGTCAGCGATAATGGTGCCCAAGGAGTTGATCACGCAGCGAATGCAGGCCGGGGCAAAGGGACGATCTTGGGAGGTCTTGTTAAGGATTTTGGAGAAAGACGGTGTGCTGGGTTTGTATGCGGGTTACTCTGCGACATTGCTGAGGAATTTGCCTGCTGGGGTGCTGAGCTACTCTTCGTTTGAGTACTTAAAAGCTGCGGTGCTGCGAAGGACGAACAAGACTCACCTTGAGCCCATTCAAAGCGTGTGTTGTGGGGCACTGGCCGGAGCTATATCGGCGTCTATTACGACGCCGCTTGACGTGGTGAAGACGAGGTTGATGACTCAGCTTCATGGGGAGGCTGCGAATAAAGTTGCCACGGCAATGTATAAAGGGATTGCCGGCACGGTGAAGCAGATACTGAAGGAGGAGGGATGGGTTGGGCTGAGTAGAGGAATGGGGCCTAGAGTTGTTCATAGTGCGTGTTTCTCGGCTTTGGGATACTTTGCATTCGAGACAGCTAGGCTTGCTGTGTTGCAGCAGTATCTCAGAAGGAAGGAGCTGCGCGAGGCGTCTGTTGCTCAGGCGTCTGTTGCTCCTGCTTGATTTAGTGGATTTGATTGGATTATCTCCCTTCTCTACTCTACTGTCATACCACATGAGTCATGTATTTGGTTATATATTTTCCTTCATATTGTCTTCCTTTGCTGAGGTTTTTTGATATATATTTGAGCTTTGATGGGGCATTCTTATGAGTAAGGCACTTGAATTGTTCTCTGTTTCCTTGGTATGGTTTCTGTTTTTCGTTTTATATTTTTTGAATGGTTTGTTGCTGATAGACACGCCATAGATCAATGCCATATGATATGAAGGGCTTTTTATGTCGCAGAAGCATGGGGGATGACATAACGTTATACACAATAAAAATTGATAAACATAGAAGTTATAATGGTATTCCTATAGATATTTCATCATTAAACGAAGTTCTGGTTTTCTAGTGTGGAAGGGGTATGGCTTGACTGGTTTAATTGTATATGTTAATCTCAGTTTCAATTAAACCTTCAGTTGGTTCTGTTGTGCTCCTCATGTAGCCATTTGTAGCAGAAAGAAGCTACAACTGATTGTTTCCTTTAACTTGCTGCATCTTCAATGGCGAATGGGGGAGTCCGGGAGAGGTTTGTGGAATGTGAATTCTAAATATTATAGAGGACTAATAGCTTTTTATTTTGGATGCACTTGATTGGAGTTCTTTAGTTTATATGTTGTTTGGGATTCACTATCAGAAAATGATATTATGACAAGCTTAGGATAAAGATGTCGTCCTCTGCTGGTATTTTTTTAAGAGTAAGAGATATATCAAACTATTTATTTTTGTGATGATTGAAAGTGAGAAGCCGGATGCTAGATCCTTGTGTATGCATCCAAGGAGATCTACGTTACAAAGATAGAATAAAGTGACTTCATATGTTTCTCTAGCTATGTGCTTACTCTTCTATATGTGTGTGTACTCAGGTTTCACCTAGTCTTTTATTCGTATTAATAAAATTCTTATACAGAAGCGATTTCAGATGCAAATCGAAGAATAGTCTGTGGTTTGATTCTAGCCTTTTGAAAACATATATGTTTGGGAGGTCCCTGGTTCACATAGAATAGATATGGATGGTTACATGTATTAATCACATGGTCTTGTCAAAGTTCAATTGTTGTGAGCCATGGAGAAATTGGTACCTTTTTGTTCTCAAAACTTTTTGTGATGGTGGAACTTCTTCTACTATTCCAAGCACCGTGCTTGAGCTTTGTTTGATAGCATATAAGGCTGCTGAAGCTTGGAAATGAATACTTTCGTTAGTCTTTTTTTTTTAAAAATTATTTTTTTATATTTATTGGCACTGGGTGCTTGGAACAGCTTCTTACCTAATCCTAGAAGTGCACAGGCCTCTAGCAAGGAGTTTTCTGCAAGTGCACTGTAGTTGATTCAAGAGGAAAATCTCTTAGTCCGATAACCCCTAGAGATTCGTTGGGTCTTTCTCTATGGCTCATTAATATAGGCAACATTGATTAAATAGAAAGTTTTCACAGACTGTCTGAACCAATGGATGCGAACATTGTCTTGATTGCTTCTTAAGGTCTTGCTAGTTTTTCCACTTTTGGTGGGGTAAAGGTGCAGCTTGGTGATCAATTGAACAGGAGACCCACAATTGGTGGGCACTTGCTCGGTTTGATGGGGTTTGAAATTGGGGATTTGTTACTCGTTTATGGTTTCTTGCTTTCTTGCATGGTCTGGATCCTACCAAACATATTAGATTAGAGTGGGGGCTAGAAGTAGAGAAGAGACTTGAAATAAAGACAAACGTTTGATTGAACTTACACTCATCTCTTTGTGTGTTAGCAGTCAGACTCGATGTATCCAAATTTCCAAAAACTTTTTTGAGTGTCTGATTTCATCTCATGAACTATAACACTGCTCAAATAAATGGATATGAGCCTCTACACAAAATGGTTTTTTTGAAATAATCTAAACTTATAGATTGGATTTCAGCACAAACCACTGTAAATGAAGGTGCAAAAATTCCATTAATCTAAAAGGGGAGATATAAAAGGGGAAAACGCTGGTTCATGTACTTCCTTTGGCAAAAAGGCTCAAATTGTAGTACTATGTTTCAACCCAGTACCGAAAGTTTGTGACCAAAACTCTTACATAAAATCTCATCAGATCTTAGTCATATAATACACGCCCACCGCATGTTGTAATAATAGTTCTAATTAGAGAGTTTTACACTACATAATTAGAAAATAAATTTTAAAATTTGATAGGCCCAAAAATATGATAGTTTCGTTTAGTCATCAAAGCCATCAATTTCTCTTTAACGTGATTAGGACCGTCCAAAACCTATGATTGAGTTCACTGTCTGTGTGACATACTCTTCCCAGATAATCGGATTTGGTGCCTCCAATCAGTCCTCCCTCCTTTTGATTGATTATTTTCCCTCCCAAGTCCTGTTTCAAGCTTAGAAGTGGAAACGACCTGTTGCATTTCGAAGAGATACAAAGACTCACGGTGACTGAATCAAATGTAGAAGATCAAGTTATCAGCACAGGCAAGAAAATCTTACCCAACCCAAGATTTATCTGCTTTCATAGTCTCTGTTTCTGCGTTGCTAATATCTTTCTGTTTTACTACGCTAGGATGCGTTCTTCTTCTCTCTTACTCTTCTGGGTCCATTTCTTTCTGTTCTTGGACATCAATTTTCCATCAAATTCTCTTCCTTCATCGCCTGCTGAAAATGTCACGCTCTTTGGTGACGCCTACTTCGGAAATAATGCTATTAGTCTCACCCAAGAATCCAGCTGCGTCTCTTCTCCTTCTTCTTCTGGGGTTGGAAGAGCTTTCTACGTCCACCCAGTTCGTTTTCTTGATTCTGAGACCAACTCCACTGCATCTTTCTCGTGCCGTTTCTCTTTCTCCATCGTTCCTTCCCCGATTTGCCCTGCCGGAGATGGGATTGCGTTTTTGATAACTGCCAATACCGAATATTCTAGTTCTTCTGGCGGCTCTATGGGTCTTCCAATAGCAGAGGACCCCTTTTTCGCTGTTGAATTTGATACAAGTTATGATCCTTCCGTCGGAGATATCAGCGGGAATCATGCCGGCATCGATGTCAGTACGATCATATCTTTCGTTTCAGTCGATGTATCTTCGAGGGGGATTGATTTGAAAAGCGGGAGGCAGATTACGGCTTGGATTGAGTACAGAGCGGCCATTAAAATGATCCGAGTATGGCTTGGATACTCGCAGATTAGGCCTTCAAATCCCATTCTCATTTCCCAGATTGATCTCTCCAACCAATTCAAGGAGTTCATGCATGTTGGGTTCTCTGCTTCTAATGGCCAGGGCTCTTCAATTCACGTTATTGATAATTGGCGACTCAAAACTTTTTGGTCTCTCCCCTCTGTGACTACGATGGATAATCTGGAAGAAGGGGACTGTTTCGTTTGTTTTTCTGAGGACCAAAGCATCACAAATGCAAGCATCTCTGTAAATGATCATGGAAGAAGAAAGAAAGTAGAAGAGCTAGCTTATGGATTGGGAGGATTAGCTGCATTTCTCTTCTCTGCATCTGCAATTTTTGCTGTAGTCTTCTTTTTCTTGATAAAGAGCAGAAGAATCCAAATCAGACAAACCAAAGAAGGCCCAAGTTGTAGATATCAGACGAAGAGAGCACCGGAAAGGTTGTCACTTTCCGAGATAAAGGCGGCGACGATGGCGTTTAATCGAAGCCGAATTATCGGAGAAGGGGCATCGGCTACAGTTTATAAAGGGTCTCTTCCATTATGGGGAGATGTGGCTGTTAAAAGATTTGATAGGGGCAATGAGATTGATTGTATGCGCAAACCTTTCACTACTGAATTTGCAACAATGATGGGTTGCTTAAGGCACAAGAATTTGGTTCAACTTCAAGGTTGGTGCTGTGAGAGAAGTGAGCTACTCCTGGTTTATGAGTACTTACCCAATGGAAGCCTCAACAAAATCCTCCACAACCACAAACACTCAAATTCATCAATCCATCTGTCATGGCATCAAAGACTGAATATAGTTCTAGGAGTTGCGTCTGCTCTTACTTATCTGCATGATGAATGTGAGAGGCAAATAATTCACAGAGATGTCAAGACTTGCAATATAATGCTTGATGCTGAGTTCAATGCCAAATTGGGAGATTTTGGTTTGGCAGCAGTTTATGAACATAGTTCTGTGAACAGGGAAGCAACTATTCCAGCAGGAACAGTGGGATATTTGGCTCCTGAATATGTCTATTCTGGTGTCCCAACTAAGAAAACTGATGTTTACAGCTTTGGTGTTGTGGTGTTGGAGGTGGCAACAGGGAGAAAGCCTGTTGATGATGATGGAATAGTGCTTGTTGATTGGGTTTGGGATTTGTGGGAAAAGGGGAAACTTAATGAGGCTGCTGATCAGAATTTGATGGGTAAGTTTGATGAGGTGAAAATGGAGAGGATGTTAATTGTAGGACTTTCTTGTGTTCATCCCGACCCCGAAAGGCGGTCGCCGGTGAAGGAAGTTGCAAGGATTCTCAGAGGTGAAGCACCACTTCCATTGTTGCCAACAAGGAAACCCAGAATTAGAATTCGACCTGTTTTGCCTGAAGATGTATTTGGTGAAGACATTGATGATATGCCATGGATGACCCCAAAGAGCCATCTGAGCAAGGATTAGAGTAGAATTCTTCTATAGCTTTGAATCATTTGAATATGCTTTTGGATGATTGGTATGACAGATAACAGAACAAGATCTTTTGATCTCTATTGGGTATTTTAAAGATATATTTTTTTACGAGTCCATTTTGTTTTTCTTTTCTCATAGGCAAGTTCTTTGGCATGCCATTTTGCTCTGCAACTCTTCTCAGTTCCAAACTCTGCTCTTTCGGACTTCAAAAAGTCTCTCTCTGGCATTGTGTTGAGGAAGATAAACCAATAATTCAAAAATAGGATTGTTCATCCCCTGCCCGATTTTGAAATTTTATTTATCTTTCAATAATTTTGATATTTTTTCTTAAAAGATTTAAAAAAATTCTGAATCTAAAATCCAGATTTTCAAATCCAAAAATTGGATGAACATCTCTCATTCAAATTGGATACTCAGTGCCATCCTAAAATTCTTTATTATCTTCACAGATTGGATACTCAGTGCCGTCCTCAAATTCTTTAGAATTATATATAGAATTCTCTTTCCACAATGTTAACATTTGCTGTTTTAAATAAAAACTCAAAACTTTAGAGTTCAATTAAAATTCTAAAAGTTGTTAATATATAGTTAGACATAAATAAATTTTATAAATTTATATATTAATATAACTTAATGTAATTCTTCAAATTATGAAATTGTTTTTTTATTACAAATCAAATTATTAAATATATTCAATTTTGAGAAATAATAAATTCACAACACTTTTTATAATAATTTATACAATATGTGTTTAAAATAAGGGTATTTTTATAAAATAATAATAATTTTATAAGGCAATTCATAAAAATATTCTTATTTTATAATTTGAGTGCTATAAGTGTTATAAAATATGTTTAGGTCTCGTTTGGATTTAGAATGGAGATGCGATGAGTTTTTAAAGTTAAATAAAATAAAATTATTATTATTTTAAGATTTGAAAAAATTGAATTATGATTTAAAATTTTTTTATTAGAATTAATATTTTATATAAAAATTAAAAAAAATATAATAATAAATTTGAGATAAATTAAAGCAAGTTTAACTTAACTTGTCTTCAATTTAAACGAGAATCTGTTTATCACTTCTCATTTATTTTTGCCAAGTTTTTTAACTGCCACTTCTAAACAAATATATATAAAAAATTATAAATGTAATTGAATGTGGATTTAAACTTTTTATTATAAATATATATGGACACGTTGAAAATATATTTTTATATTATTTATCTGTTTTTGATAAATCAGAAGGCAAAAGTCTCTGCTTTTCTAAGAGTTTTCTTTTCTGACGTAAAGTCATCAGTTGCATGTTGACCGGGCCCAGCATATTTTTCACTTTTTAAAAGTTAATCTAAGGTTAATGCCGTTCCCACTTCTCAGATATTTTTCACTCTCGTAGAAAGTTGACAGAATTACGGGAGCTCTCTCCACAATGGTTTGCATTTTTCACTTTTATAATTGGAATCTTTTCGCTTGTTTTCAGTTATTGAATGTTAATTTATGTTCCTTCTTTGAATGTTTCTTTTTTTTCCTTTGTAAAAAAGTTAACTTTTTGTGAATTTGTTGGGGGATATATTTGCTCTATCTGAAAGGGGTTTGGTGGAAAGGAATGATATTTATGATCAATTTCTGGGTTGGTATAGAAACTAGGGTTTAAATCTGATAGCTTGAGTTGTGAGATTTACAAGCTTTGTGATTTTTTGGATGGACTACATAGAACAGGTTCAGAGGGGTCAAATTCTGTTTGACCCCCACTTCCATTACCTCCTTCTTCACTCGTGCGTATATTATCTAAAAAAAATCACAGATTCCCTCAATTTTCTCCCCGAGAATATCTTTTTCTCGACCTTCCATAAGTGTCACACCTGCATCAGAATCTACAGATTCGTCCACTGATTCCTTGTCGTCAATTATTTCCTTTCCACCAATTGCTTTCCCTTTGTGGAAAGCCTTCATCTTGCTCTTCCCTAAAACGGCCCACTGATTGAGTCATTGGCCACCTTTTCCTTCTCACTTCTCAGAGAGACGGGAGAGAGAAGAATTAGTACCCTAAGTACTTATCAATTCAATACAAGCTTTGTATCTGGATTTATAGCTTGTTAGGATTTTTAGGTTTTGAGTTTCGATTCGAGGGGGCCCGACTGTGGATTTGAAGAAAATTATTTATCCCGCTGTCTTGGTTGTACGTGTAGGTTTTATTTGATTAATGTGAGGGAACCACAGAATTAGAACATGTATGCTGGAGGGAGCAGAGGTCGACCATGGCTCTTTGCATGACGTGGAAGTTTGGAAAACGGATATGGAGTCTTCACTAGAGGACGTAGGTTATGTTTTGTTTTATTCACATGTCCTGTTCAGTACCTTGTCCATACATGGTTTTAGTACGTCTTTTGATTACCATGTATGTCTTTTGAAAAACTCTGTTTGAAAAAGTCAATAAAATTAAAATCTTTTACAAATCAAGTCGTGGCATGTCAATAAAATGGAGGGTCTGCTTTTGCACACCAGCTTCCAAGTAGAAGAACTCATGGCTTTTTACGGTTTCGATTCATGCCTTGTTCCTTGTATAATTCCCACTGCTTCTTTGACGGCACCATTGTACATTAGCCGCTGGTTACTGGTTTTCTTTGATTACGACTAAGAACTGATACCTGTGTTTTTATTTTTTCATCTGGTCTTAGACGTTTACATCAAGTTCACTTGTGTGTTCAGGCTGTCTCATGAGTGACTTAACCGTTATTTGTTTGTTGTTTGTCTCTCTTACTCATAGTTAAAAGAGGAGGTTTGTATACAATTAAATAATCATTGTTTCTAAGCATTCTGCTATTATCATCATTCCTTTGCCCTAAGTCCATAGTTCCAATGTACCACATCATTTACTGAGGATTATAATTGGTCTTGTTTACTTAATTATATACCAAATTGAATTTTTTTCATATGTTGATTTGTTCCTTATGTAAAAGGATCATGTAACAGTCACCATTTATTCGCTTACGCCATTTCCCGCCCTGGTTTAGTAACAATCTCTTTCCTTTATGTTTCCAGTTGACACATTCCTTGTATACATCATTTGCATTGGTGCTATTTATTTTTTCTCATCAGTTTACATAAACTTTTAAGTTTGAAGTTTTCCAGCTTTGACTGCTATCATTGAAGGAATATAGTTAGGGTGGGTTGTAACGATGCATGTCTTTGGTGTGGGCTTTGGGGCCTCTCACACACACACACAAACACTTGCAATGATATATAATAGTTAAATATATATATATATATCTATAGATATATGATGGCAATGGTCCAATAACTGTCTACTTTTGTTGCTGTAGGTAACTATTTGTCAGAAATGTGGTGACAGAGGCTTCTCTGTGGCTTTAATCTACTGTGAAAAATGCCAGGTTTCTGCTGAGCATCGGTATGACTTGTTGCGTTTTTTGTGATGGGTGTTGGTATGCGTCATTTGCAATATGGTGCGTGTGTTTATGCTCTAGAGGGTGTCTGCATACACGTATGACAGTAATAGACAGTATTTCTGATTCTGTTCGTTTGATTGCTTTTGTAGAATATAAAATAAGTGCTCCACTGCCAGTGCAATAATTATTTGAACACATAAGAAATATAAATAGCATGACAAAGAGCGAAGTTGTATTGCTCCGTGGATTCCTGTTTTGATTGGACTTGTTTCTTTTTACTTATAAAAAAAATCATTTGGCTTATTTTAAATGCTATGATTACATTAAAAAAATAACAACTCAAAATGGGCAAAGCTCTATATTCAAGAGAACAGATTTCATGTGGTCGTGATTTTTCTATTATTAAGGCTACTTTTTGACTAAGTTTTCTTTTGGATTTCCCCAGCTATTGCTTGGATGTACTGCCAGCAACTTTTGATGAATATGTTACTTGGTTTTGTGACGTTTGTGAACCAAAGGTTGGAAAGCTACATACTATCAACTTACCTAGTCCTTTCCCTCCTAGAGTAAGGCATTCTCTTGATTCAGAAAATAAGCAAGCAGTTGAATCTAGAATTGGGTTAAATAAGAATAATAACAGCATCCAAGGATTGAAGCATAACGAGAAATCTGAAAAGAAGAAGACGAAGAAGAAGACAAAGAAGAAGAGAAGGGACATCAGTGTCTCTGTGGCTGAAACGGATGTGAGAATATGTGATAGTACTCCTTCCCTTCAACTGAATGAGACACATTGTGGTGAGATCTTAAAAAAAGGTCGGAAGCTTGGACAAGAATCAGGACTCCATCTGAAAGATGTTAGCTCTTCTCTTCAATGCATGAAGACACATGGTGGTAAGAATTGTGAGAAAGATCTGAAGCTTGGAAAAGAGTTCCGACTGGATCTGAAAGACGGGACCAGTCTTGATGAGGGGGTTGAATCTCTTGAAACTTCTCAAATAGCTACTAATGACCTTTCTGATTTCTTAGAACACCATCTCCCTTCACAGCCTATCATTGATCCTATATGGAGGTAGTCTTTTTTCATTCATCTTCTCTTAAGTAATACTTTCACATCTGAGGTAACTTGTAAAGTTGTGCTCTGTTTTTGTTGACAGGGGTAGTTTATGCATCTGCAACTATAGTTTTGACCCTCTTAGAATTGTAGCCCATTTGTCTAGCTTAGCATGTTCTAAAGTCTGTGAGGAGACAAAATTGATACCGGAGTTGCTTTATGCTGAGTTGCTTCCTAGGTCTCAAGTGTGGCCAAAAGGTTTTGAGAAGTCGGGCCCATCTGATCAGAGTATTGCTCTTTATTTCTTTCCAGACAATGGAAGGTGATGTTTATGAAAATGTTTAATTACCTCCCTCTCATTAATGTGATTGGATTCCTCTAAATGTTAGTACTTTTGCAGTGATGAAATTACTTGTGAGAGGCTGGTAAAATTGATGATTGACCAAGATCTTGCGTTGAGATCTTCGGTTCAAAATGCAGAACTTTTGGTTTTCCCTTCGAAGAAACTGCCTGTGCAGTATTGGAGTGAGCCCAATTGTCTTAAATTTCCCAGAAGCAATCCTGATTTTGTTTTAGTTAACGTCATTTTAATATCTTCTTTTGCATGAAGTAAAACTCTTTCTGTTTTTTACGGAAGAAAAAATGATCGATTTGCAGGATTTCAGGGGAAGTTTTATCTGTGGGGTGTGTTTAGGGGAAAAAAGCAAAAGCTTCACAGCTAAAAAACCCAGGCGGCTCTGAAGTGGAGAAGACCGATACAAGTGCCTTAAACTGGGATCGGCGGAGTTCGATATCAGTTCGCTAAACAACAATGATTGTTATGGTTTTAAGTCAAAAGTTTTGGTTTTGCTCTTCAGAATGTAGATATCACTAGTGATTTTGACGAGGTCCAAACACTATAGTTATTTAGGCTGACCCTGCTGAGATTAGAAGTCAATCAGGGGACAGAGCCAAGAACATGGAGCAACAATTGGAACTTTGTATGCTTAATAACATCCATGAGTATCCCCCTATTCCTTGAGTCGATCTTTTGGCTAGTCAAGTGTACACATGGAGGTGGGATTGATAGTTCACAGAATTCTTTTATTGAACTAATCATCATGGAGTTATTAAATTCATTGTTTTTGGTTTACATTTAGGAAAATGGTCATGAGAAGTAGATTTTATGTCCTGTATATATTATCACTCAAATGTTACTTTTTTTTAATAGAGTATCCTCCAGGATGATCAAGCGTTTGCGAAAGTTGAAACCCATTCAGGATTAGTGAATTGAAAGTGGCCAATTGTTTCAGTCAAATTTCAAGCATAAGTACTGGTCTTAAACCCATCGAATTGAAACAGTGGTCAAGATTCCAAGAGCTCATCCGGTTCCCGATTAGTGTTTGATGAGGTTGAAATTGGTCATGGACTCGAAGGTGAATCTTTTTCGGAAAAAAAAATTGTTATAAAACTAAAAAAGAAATTACTACTATTGCAAAAGAAATATAAAAGAAACTCTTAAGAACTGAAATTTTTTTCGTTCTATAAATTTTTCTTATGAATTTCAGAACGATTGAAACTCATGTTTATAGCCATTGAAATTATTATGTAAGACTTAAAATAATGATGGTAGGATTATTTACAAAATTATTGGAGGGGATGGGGGCCGTCCTTAATAATTCATAATACTCCCTATTGAATGACTATTAATAAAAAATCTGTCTTGTTAAAATCTTGTTAAAGAAAAAATTAGTAGGAAGAAAAACAATATCGAAGGAAAAAGAGTATAGTATTCTTATGTACCGTCAAGTGCTTTAAGATTGCCTCATTAAAACTTAGCAAAGAAAAATCCAGTGGGACAAAACCTCAGCAAAGGAAAAAGAGTACAATCCTCATAAGTCTTTAGGACATTTGCTCTCCCTGAAAAGTATATGACGATAGATATTTGAATTTTCGCATTCTAATGTTCTGCACAATTTTCTTGAATGTCGCAATTGGTAATGCCTTTATGAATAAATTTGTCAGATTATCACTTGATTGTATCTTTGATATATCCTTTTCTGATATAAGCAGTATTATTTTCATATAAAATTGTTGGGCTGTCATTGATGATGGGAAGACCACACTTTTCTTAGATATGTTGAATTACTGATCTCAGCCAAATACACTCTCAACTTATTTCATGAATTGCAATGATTTCTGAGTGATTTAAATATGTAAAAGATAATGTCTGGTTGAAAGACTTAGTAGAAATCTGATACCTACAGTAATACTTAAACTCCTCTTAATAATATGTTTTACCGTTTCAAGTAATAAACAAACATGATTTTAGCATATATAACTGGGTAAAGAATTCAAACATAATTTTCATCTAAATAATGTATTAGAGAGAACATGATAATATTTTCATTTAAAATTTTCTCCCCCTATTCGACATTATTAGGGAGAATTTGTTTATTTACGGTGGAAAGAGCATTGAAAATCAACTTTGTATGATAAAAGCTGTAAAAGGTTGAGGTTTAATTTGATCGGTTCGGCGGAAAATCAAATCTACTTAATATTGTTAACAAATGATATCTTGAAGAGATATGAAGGTTTCAGGTTGCTATAACTATTTTACCATTGGTTTACTCCAGCAAAAAAAAAAAAAAAAACTCATTCTTCATTGATTCAATTGTTGTTCAGCTAAAACGATATTATGTCTGATAGAAATTCTTTTGTTAATGTCCCATATTTGAACCATGAAACTCTTATACCTCAACCACTCATTTTTTCCCCTGAGGCTGTAAACACCATGATAGGGGCAGAGATATATCTTTATAATAAAACTGAGCTTGAAATTGTTACAGTATTAAGAACTCTCAGTGCTCAATATGCTGTCTCTCTTACAACCATGTCTCAGAGGCTACTGACGAGAGCGAGTGAGGTTGATTATCTTAAAAATTAAATATCTGAGTTGCATCAAACACTTGCAACTAAAGATAGAAAAAATAAAAAATTTAAAACAAGAAAAGAAGAAGCTGAAGAAATTTGTAGACTGATATTCTTGTGATCTGAAAACATGAATAGAAGAGTTAGAACGAGAGAGAACTCAAATACAAAGTCAACAATAGTAGCTAACGGCAGATGTTCAGCATTTACAAGAAAATCGGGATACCTGCAATTAATCTCGCTGCCTTTTGAAATTATACATCTAGCATATCTTGTAATCTTGACTAAGTGAGATTTGACAAGATGATGGTTTGTCTTATTCTTATTTCCATCTCTATAAGAACCACCTTTAGTTTCATTTATTTCGCATCAAATTTTTTTCTCATATCTATAATTTATTTGTATTTGCATTCTTATTCTACAAATTTTCAATGGCTTATCAGTTTTCTTTCAATATTTCTCATGATCAACATGTGAGGTATTCTTCACCTCAGTTACAAGTTGTTCCTGCACCTTTCGTGGGTGTCATGTTGCAGCAAGCGAATGATCTGGCTAATAAGTCAGATTGTGAAGCCGTTTATGAGTTGGTGACTCTCGGCACTCAATACTACTAATCTATTATTGGTTTTTCCGGCTGTTTACAATCCAAAAATTGTGAGATTGAGGAGCTTAATAAGAAAGTTTCTATACTTCAACGATTTGTTCAAGAGTCTGACAAAAATAGTAGACTTAAAACAAGAGAATAAAAATTTAAAATTCTTACTTACCTCTTTATTTCCACTGCCTAATCCTTTAGATAAGGATGACATGTCGCTTTATAAAGAGCAAATGCATTTGAGAGAAGAGACTAGAAGTCTCAAGTTTTTGTAACTCATCTAGCATTTGAATAATAAGATTTTTTTTAAAATGCATTCTTTAAATTTATAGCAGTCATTGTGATCTCTTGAGGAGTTTTAACAAGGTAAATTATCAATATAAACTGCAATAATGACAAATTCAGATTCTGATAAAAACACATGGGCATATATGATTATTCTCAAATCCTTTTTTCAATAGATTCTCACTGATTCAATTATACCACATGCGTCCGGATTGTTTTAACCCATATAAAGATTTTTGAAATTTTATAAAGTACATACTCTTAAATGTACTTAAATTAGATGCTTCAAGTATTGTATGTCATGATCTAATGATCTTTATAAATATGCAGTGACCACATCCATCAATTGTATATCTAATCCTTTTGTAATAATCAAACTAATTAAAAATATGAATGTGATTGCATTCATAATAAGGAAATATGTTTCCTTATAACTAATCTCGGGTTTTTGCAAGAAATTTTGTGCGACAAATTATACTGCACAATTTCATTTTTCATTATACTTTCGCATAAATACTCACTTATATCTCATAAGCATTACACCATTTTCTATTTGGATAACAGGTCCAAATACCTCTCGCTTTACTAGCGAGTTTAATTCAATTTCAATAGCTGCTTTTCATTTTGGTCAATAATTTCTACGTCGATATTTTTCGACGATTCTTGACTCACTTTTTTTTATTACTTCTGGTAATGTCAATGGCCATTTTATATGAAAATACGTTGTCGACAATAGTTTTATTTCTATCCATAATTTTTTCAGTATTCATGAAATGTATTGAGATCTCATTATTTCTTTTTTGGGGGAAAACATTTCATGAAACACCTCTTTAAGAGGTTTGTACTCTTCAGGAGTTTCATCTCTTCTGAAGGTTTGTACTTTTTCAAAAGTTTTCTCTTTAAAAGTTACCACTTCTGGAGGCTTATTCTCTTCAGGAGTTACCTCTTCAAGAGTTTCTTTTTCTGTACAGAAAGTTTGGATAAGTCTTATTACTTGTTTTGTGGGTACGGACTTTTTAGGAGTACTAGTTTCTTTTCTTTTGTACTAATAAGTCTTCAACACTTTAAATATGTCTTAGACAATTTATTGTTGTTTTAACAACTTGTCCTTCAGAGACTGCAATTATTGCTTAAGCATTAATAACAGTAATATATGATTTTATAATACCTTTAGTATCAGTAAATACATCAAGTAATTGATTTGCAACATTTTGCAAATAGGTAATCCTTTAAATTTCTGGTTCACATTCATTTGTAAGAGGATCAAATTTAGACAGAATTTTATTATCCCAAGTAATTTCTTATCGTGCTTCAAGTACCGATATTTCATTATTTTAAAACATGATAAAATATTAATAAGTTTTTATATATAAAAGTTTAGTATAAGTGAATCAAATGTTTAGCCGTACAACAGGTACGTGACCAATGTTCAGTAATATTATATATATGACAAATATTTTCATCTTTCTCTGAAAAATTATTCTGAAAGTTTTTACCATTTTTCGAGTTGGATCACTTCTGGCGATACGGTTATTATTATCATATTTAGTATTGTCACTTTTGGAACTAATACTTTTATAGTTTTTCTACTACGTCTACGCCTTTGGCTCTTTTAAAATGATGCATCGTTCACTTCTGAGAATGATGTAAATTCATTATCATTAATAGGACGTAACTGATGATTTATTAATAAAAACTCATTATTTAACTCAATCACTAGAAGAAAAAATAAAAGTTCAGAATATTAGTTGAACTTTTGCTCTCAATATTACTGCTGTAGGAGCACATTCGAGACATGAAAAATAATATGTTTTCTTTTAAAAATATCATCATCAGTGACTTTCTCACTGCATAATTTTAATATTGAACTGTTATTAAAGAGTACAGAATTATATTTATTACCACTCATAAAATCTTGCAACTTCAGGTGCAATAAGTAATAATGATCATTTGGAATGATTACATCTTCTGGTGCTCATATTTCTCCCTTAAATCATTTCACACAATAAAAAGATTTTTCACCATGAGATACACAATACGGTCCTACAGGGACACATGATTTTCTTATTTTATTGTATCTTTCAAATTTATCATATCCAAATGGGTCTCATTAAGAATCTTGGATAAATAATTTTTTTTCAGAAATATCAATAGTAATAAATTTCAATATTTGATATTATATATATGAATCACAAACATAAATCTGTGAATTTAAGAAATATATTCACATAATCATGAGAATAAAAGTATAATTTTATCAAGTAATATTCAATAATATTACCTTTAATATTTATCTCGAGGATTGCAAATAATATATTGAAAGAGAAATATCAATAGTAATAAATCTCAATATTTGACATTATATGTATGAATCACAAACATAAATATGTGAATTTAAGAAATATATTCACATAATCATGAGAATAAAAGTAGAATTTTATCAAGTAATATTCAGTAATATTACTTTTAATATTTATCTCGAGAATTGCAAATAATATATTGAAAAACTTACTTGAAGTAGAAGACCACTAGTTTCAGTATCGATAGAATCTCGTGCTAATAACGTGTTATAAAATTAAAAAGGAAACTACTACTATTGCAAGAGAAATATAAAAAAAATTTTAAGAACTGAAATTTTATTCGTTTTATAAATTTTTCTTATGAATTTCAGAATAATTGAAACTCATATTTATAAGCGTTGAAATCACTATACAAGTTATTATACAAAACTTAAAATAATGATGATTCATCCAATTATTGAGGGACGAGAATCCCTAATAATTTTATAACAAAAACGCATTTTTAACAGAGTTTGGGATATATTACAATAAAAGAAACCGTCGTGAATGAGCTTTAAAAAGCCTAGTTTGAAAGTTTCACAACTTGACTGCATCGAAAAAGCCACCTTTCTCAACCCATAATTTCCCAAGTGTAGCAACCACCGGAAAGACTTCCCCAGTGGGTGTATATAAATGGAAAAAGGGAACTCCTAATAAAATATGTCATAATGTTGCACTTTTGACAACATCCCAAACAAGTAGAGTGTTACTTCTCCCAGTTTCTCTGTTCGATTTAGTTAATTCAATTTGACAAAATTAAGAGAATTTCTAGAAACATAAATGATTATTTAAAAGTAAACTAAGAAGTTAATATAATTTTACGTGATCTGATTGATTTATTTTATAATAAAAATAATTTTATAATTTGACATATCATATTAATAAATTATATTATTTTGTAATTAAAGTATTTCTTTAATCCATTCAATGTATTTAATATGGTATCGGCTATTTTCTATTAGAAGTGGACCATGATCTATAATCCATCTAGAAGGAACGTGACTAAGAAATTATCTCTGATAGCTAGGTTCACGACGAAGTTTGTGTTGTGGCTAGTTTTTCCTTCCTAAACTTGCTCTTAATTCAGCCACTCCCATTTAGCTTTGGACAAAAGAAGAGTAAAATAATAATAATAATAAAAAAAAAAAACAAGTGATTGAGTAATATTATATATTATATATATGTATGCTGAATATCTTGACTTTCCAACACCCAAATAGTCTAATAGATGTGTTCATACAGCATATGCAAAGTGCTATTTATCCCTATCTTGGAATTCTTACTTGATATACACCCAATTAGGAGCAAATATATAAGCATTCTCATCCCTGGAAGTTCTAGGAAGAAAGTGGGAAAGTAAAAAGGTTTTGTCGATTCAGCCTGAAAAAGGTCAGAAAAGTTAGCATATATATGTATGCTGAATATCTTGACTTTCCAACACCCAAATAGTCTAATAGATGTGTTCATACAGCATATGCAAAGTGCTATTTATCCCTATCTTGGAATTCTTACTTGATATACACCCAATTAGGAGCAAATATATATGCATTCTCATCCCTGGAAGTTCTAGGAAGAAAGTGGGAAAGTAAAAAGGTTTTGTCGATTCAGCCTGAAAAAGGTCAGTCCACGTTTCTTGAAAAGTTAGCAGCGCATGATTAATGGGCAATAGGCAGTAGTTGGCGAGGGGAGAAAGTGATCAAACCTGGTCTGCATGCATGCAAACTAATATTGTATATAACTTAAGCCTAGCAAGCAGATTAATTAGGATGATCAATATTTAAGCACTTTTAATTAATTTGAGGTGCATGCCTATGCATGATTGATTATTATTGAACTCATTACAAGAAAATCGGATTTTTTTGATTAATATTTACGATAAAAAAATTATTTATAATTCATTTTGATTAAAAATAATTATTTTATTAAAAATAATTAATAATAAATAAATAATTTTTACAGTAACTAAAAGTTAAAGTTGAGCTTTCATGTAAATTAATTAATTAAACTCAATTATAATCACTGTATTGTTTATTAAGCGGCTAATTTTGGTCACAAATAGACAGAACCAAACAAATAGACCTCCATTAATATTAGATCCAGGAAATGATCATCAAGGTCATTATTATTATAAGAAGAGTTATGAACATATATATGTACATACGACGTTAAAAAATCGTGTAGATGCGATAATTAAGAGATATGCTAGGGAGAATCCACATCCAAGAGCACTCACTCACATGAACAGTGACGTGAACAGTACACATCACTGTTCATGTGAGTGAGTGCTCTTGGATGTGGCTTCTCCCCATCATTTTTGGATAATTAAATGATCAGTACCCGCGCGCTAGTAATAAATCAAACAAATAATATATAAATTTTTATTTATGAAATAGAAGCTTTGTTCCAATTTATCAGTCACATCATCGCGGGCGTTCTCTCATTAAACGCTTGTTAATGAGTATTAACACTACAAGAAATTAGAGCTTTTACCATCAATTTCTTTTCCACAATACACTTTCGTGACAAAAAGTGATTTGTTCACACCAAAAATTTTGGTGGATATAAAATCTTAGTTGTTGCTACGAATTTTTAGTGGTGGATAAAAAGTGGTGGATAAAAAGTGGTGAGAAAAAATTATTTATCACAAAAAAAAAACTATTGCCACAAGATTAATTTCGTGGAATAAAAAAGATACAAATATTATGATGTTTCTTGAAAAAATATTTTTTTCTACGAGTTAAACCTCTTTTGCCACGAGTCTCACTTGCTGCAAAAGTTATTAATTAATAAATCCCTACTCATGTGGCTTTTTACTATTTGTGGCAACTTCTTTTAGTAATTGCCACGACCGGGTCTCGCGGCAAAAACAAGTTATATAAAAACACAAAATCAGAGTTCCCTTCGGCCTCATCAGTCGAATCCCTACATTTCAAATTACTTCCATCTTCCCCTGTTTATACCGAGTCCTCCCTCAATACCTTAGGCCACAGCTAACCCTACCGCCGGCCATTGAGTACAGCGCCGCACCACCACGACCTCACCGGCAACAACCACTAGCTGAACCCAACCCCTGCACGATGCCTCTCTCTCCCTTCCTCCCTCCCCTCCTTCCGCGAGACAAGCCTCATGCCCTCTGAGTTTCTCTGCATCACCGTCACAACCCGCACTCAAGCCATTGTCGTTCATCGTCGATGGCACTGTTTGCTACGATTCGAGTTCCTGAAGCCGAGACCCCATCCCCTCTATTGCATTTTCGAGTTCCCTAGCCCCCACCCCCCGGGAAGCCCCTAACCCCTTTGGCACTACGATTTCGTGTTTGGGATGCGATTTCGACTTCTTCTACAGGTGATTCTAACAACTTACTCTAATTTCTTCTTCTCTAAGATTTCTTGCTCTTCTCTGGGATTTCTTCTTCACTACGAGTTCGACACACTCTGGTTTACAAGAAGCACGCAGCCCACTGACGCGAAGCCCTCAGTCCACTGATGTGAAGCCCTCAAATCTGCGGGAAGGGTAATGTATCGTTTCTTGTAAATAAAACATAAAAAAATTGCATGTATTTATCTGTGATTCTAGGATTTTGGCATTCATTTATTTTTTCCTTTGTGTTTACAATATCTCTTTTTTCCTCTAGGGTTTAGTTATATTAGCTGTAAATTAATGGCATTTGGTTACAAATTAATGGAGTTATTTCTGGATGATGCATATATAGTGTTAGCTAGAAATTGTAGGTTGCTGTAAAATCAATGACGTTTTGCAGAATATTGACAAAATTCCACTGCCCAACTATCATGTTCTAGTCATTCAGGTAAGCATGCTAATCTAAGTGTATCCTGTTTTATAGTTTTTAAAAAAAAGTGTTTCCTGTTTTATGATCACCAAGGCTAAAATGGTTCTTTATTTGCTCTATCTCATCATCAACTTGAGTTGGACTCTGTCTCATGTTGCTTTTTCTTCTTTTATTTTTTGTTCATAGCAATATATTTTCATATGGTTATTTATTTTCCTGCTTCTCAATAATCAATTTAATAGATTGTACTTTCCTTCTCTTGTCATTAAACTTTTCTTAATTGGATGTTCCATCGATTGCTAATAGTTACACTTATTAGAAGCTTAGGTAATTGAGTTGGTTGGATCACTTATTTGTGGAACCATTTGAATTGAATATTTTTTTATCAGTACATATGAGTGCAAGAAGAACATATAATAGAAGAGCATATTTTTTTTTATAGGTTATAATAAATAAGCATATCATCATCGTTCATGTTTCATCTTTCAGCTATCCTATTTTTTTTTTATCATTTCTTATTCATGAATAGGTGCATGATTAGGCATTATGGGCATGATTTAAATGTACTAATATTCCATTTTGCTTTTAAATTCTCTAAGGGCCTCTATATTATTAAGAGCTCACTTGCCTATTCATGTCTCTAATTCTTTTTTTTTTTTCAGAGGTACATGCAACAACACAACAAGGTGGAACTGTCTACGTGGGTGATATCTCAATATGTGCTTTCTTGTGTACCATGTAGTTCTAGTATCTCAATATGAATTTGTTTCTTATACATATGTTTTTTTGTTATTGATATCTTTTGGATGCTAGAAATGCATTTAATATTTTTCAGTTCAACCTCGATCTTGCTAATCACAAGCGTTTGGTGATGGGTTGGTTTGCTGATTGCAAATTAGGAATTTGATTTTTATATTTACTCTATTGAACTGTTGTGTTTTTTAAAATGGATTTGTTCTATTTTGATTTATGTTATGTTTAATTTTTGAAACACTTTAAGCAAGATTCTTGTGTTGCTTTTTCAGGGTATTAGTTTTAGGTTTTACCTTTCATATGTTTTGTTAGCTTTACTTATATAAAAAAAAATGATTTAGCTTTCTTGACACTTTGACCATTTGTGTGTGTGTTTCTTTCTGTATTTCTTTCTTGGTTTGTTCATAGACCATATATATATATATATATATATATATATATATATATAAACTGAATGCATGCTTGAAAATATTTTTGGTCATTAATTATATAATCAACATGAATGTTCAAGAACAAAAAGTCTTGGAATTCTATTTAATACATTGAAAGGATTATTTAACAGTAAATGCATGTTAGCTCAGATCTAGTTTTTCAAAACCCAATGATTTTCTACCCGTAACTTATTCTTGTCAACTATTATGTAAGGTAGCAAGAAGACTCCTGTTATGTGACAAACTCATGCTAGCAAACTTTTGTGCTCAGTTTATTGCTTTGAATTCTAATTACATAGGAATGTTAGCCATTGATGGAAGGTTGAAGATTGAATGCTAGTAGACTTATAAAATAGAAAAAAATTGCCACAACTGAACATCATTCTTTTTTTTTTTTATAAGTACAACTGAACATCATTCTGGATAGTTGAAGATTCAAGCAATAGCATAAATGCAAGAGGTAGGATTTAAAAATCAAGGGAGAAATTGGGGATGCATTTATCAAATTTTTAATAGATAGTAAAGGGTTTTTATTCATACATTTAGGAGGCATAACCCAAGTACACGGGATGTTTTGATCAGGCTTTATCAACTAATGTGCATAGAAGTATCGTGTCTCACATATCTGTCCCTGTTTTGGCAGTGTTGCAAAACAAGGTAGTTTGGTTTAAAACATGGAAGTGAGAGGTCTATTCCAGTATACTTATGTTGGCAGATTACTAAGTTTGGCTCCTTCAGTTATTTTTAATTCTCTGAAAAATTACATAATTTTTTAGATTGTGCAGATACACTTTTTGAAGTTCAATGGTTTTTTTTATATGGAACATATTGAAGCTTTGGGATAAGTCGAAGTTCAGGTTCAATATTTGTTTGATCTATGGCTATATATATATGTGTGTGTGTGTGTGTGTGTGGATGGTTGTATCATACACGATATCATCTCAACTTACTTCTAGAACCTTTACATACACTATATCATTCTTTTCCTTTTCCCACTTTATTCTGAGCCAATCTTTTTAGTTATAAGAATAATGATTGTGTGCATTGTCCTTTGTTTTCATCTCATGGGCCCTTACAAATTTGGGAACCTATAATATATTTATCTATTTTAATGCATTCTCTTTTGACTTTGCAGATGCTGCACTTAGAAGATTATCATGAGAATACTATTGTTTCTATAAGAAGTAAGAAATCTCCCATAAAAGAATGAAAGCGGAAGTTGCTAACATTTATTCAAGGTATATAGTTCCCTCCAAGTATAGAATTTTATACTTTGATGTGCTGCACCTACTCTTTTGCTGATAATTGTACCAATGGGCTGCTTTCTCACATTTGTTATTGGTAATTGAATTTTGTTCCTTTCTAACAAGTCTGGAACAACGGTGGTTCAATTCTTAGTGTAGTTTATGGTTTCAATACATGTATACTTGTGTTCCACTATAGTCACAATCTATGTGCTAGCTTTTGTGTTAGAAATTAAGAGCTTAGTTGTTGGGTTTGGATTTTTTTTTTACCAACTGTAGGGACCCTATATTTTCAAAATTTTGTGAAGGGACCAAGTTTTTATTTAGAAATTAATGCCTCAACTGTATTGCACCTTTTTTCATGTTAAAATTATTATGTGCTATAAATTCGAAATGCTCTATTTTTGGTTTCCCAAACCATCGTTAAGTGTTTGTTTTGCTATGTTATAAAGTGTATTTTGAAATATAGAGGGTTGATGCAAAAATGGACCATTTTTTTAATTGAAAGCTTTTGTCTTTTTCAGATTTTACCTCTTTTAATGTCATTGTGGAATTTATTTAGTTGATGCCTTGCATGCCATGTATTTTCCAGATTTTTTTATATATAGTCGTGTATGTTGAAGATAGACACTATAGTGTTCTGTTTTAGATATTTAAAATGGTTGGACTTTTTGTAGACACACTTGTTGTAATTTTGGGTGACTTATTGAAATGGTTGGTTATGTTGGAGAAATTATTTTTATGACTTTGTTTTAGGGAATTTTCTTAGTTTTTTTATTGATTATGATCTAATAGGTAACTCAATGAGAGGTAATTATATACGTGTCACATGAAGACAATTACATTGTGTTTATTGTACGGAGAACACATCAATATTACATTATGATTATTGGGATTAAGTAATGGAGTAGTAATGAGTTTGTAAAAGCATGATATTGATGTTCTTTTCTATATCTTAAATGTATTGGATATAAGTTAAGTTTGTAAACACAAATGTAAATCTTCCTAAGTGTCAATTCCAATCTCTAATATTAGGATTTATTTATGTTAGCCTATTTGTTATAATTTTTTTTGGCTCAAGTCTCATTTTTTTTTCCAGATTTTTTTTTTCCTAAATTTGTTAGCATTTACCATGAATGTAATTCGTGGCAAATACTTTTTACCTACAATCCACTTGATAGCTAATACCTATTTGCAAGCAAATATGTTGGTGGAAAACAATCTTTTTCCATGAAATGGTTTGTGGGTAGTCTTTTTCCAGCCTACTATTTCCATGGATAGCATCATCTTTGCACTATAATAGAGTATATGGTAAGATTATTTGCCACGAATTTTTTATATTATACCCACAATGTTAGGTGGTGGAAAAAAGTTCACATTTGCCATGAAGCAAAATTTTGGTAGAAAATTATTTTTGTTCATGGATTATATGCCACCAACCTCCCACCAATAAATTTGGTGGAAAAAAAATATTTTTTACTAAACATATACTTTTTTTTACCATATAGCTTTGTGGCAAAAAGCTCAAAATCTTGTAGTGTATTGTGAAGTCTCGCCATTTAGACGTAGGTGATATACATCAATTTTTTTTTTCTTAATAAAATTAAAATTAAAATTAAAATAATTATTTACAACGAATAAACGTTTTTCACTTTTGCTGATTCGACTGATCTTCATTATTCCTTTTATAATTACATTTAGAAACATCATTGATATGAAAATATTAATTAAGCAACCATGAAAATTGCATGGTCTGAGTACTCACGATTGTTTGGACACTAGATTATAATTTGACATGACATCATAATATATAAAAGAGATATAAGGCATGGTCGGTCTACTTATCAATAGGAAATTTAATCCACTAAATGAGGCATAGAAGTTGGAAAATTCTTAAACGCGTTTTTAGGAAAAATCAAACGCAGTTTCTCGGGGACCTTTCCAAAGCCGATGATCATTTTTGAAAGTTTTATTGTGTGTTTTAGACAGCTTACCAAACAATTTTTAAGAAAGAACTAATGTACTTAAATCTTATAATTTTGACAATATTATATGTTATAATTAACTGATTTGGAATGGGACTGCTAAAAGAATTGCAACCACACATGCATGCAAGTTGATCCTAAATATATTGTTAGGTGTATTATTTAACTAGTTTCTTCAATGGGGCACGTTGACCATGATGACCATGATGTAAGTAATTAAATGGCATGACCACGTCATACTTTTTTTAATTCATCTAAATGCTCGGGGCCCTAATATAGTATGTACTAGTTAAGGAGTATACAGATAATATGAAGGATATTGCATGCATGCATGGACGTTTCTACAAGGCCAATTAACAATGGATCGAGGGACTGTAAAAAGAGAAGAAGATGATGATGGAAAATAAGCATGCGTTAATTAAGTAGTTTTAAACTCAATGAACTTGGAGGCAAGCGTAAAATTTGTGTATTAATATTACAAAAAAATTGATTATTTGTGACTAATTATTTCCTATTAAAATGATTATTTATGGTTAAAATAATTATATTTTTGTAATAAATACTCATTTTTGTCATGAATAATCTATTATAAATACTCATTTTTTCTTATAATAAAAGGATAAAAAATAAGAGAAATTGTTGAGAAATGTTCATTTTGCAAGCCAATTACGAGCCATAACACGTACATGCAAAGCTAGCAAGAAATGAAAGCAAGCGAGAAAAGGATCGCTGTAGAATGTCAAATAGTCCTGAATTATGGCCCAGCAAATTAAAACAGCTTGAATTTAAAAACTGAAAATGCCATTAAAAAGTCTTTAAAGTAGCATCGATCTCCACAAAACTATACCTTTCTGTATATATATATATATATATATAGTACATATATGATCTTCTCTCGATCAGCATTGAATTAGCGCCTATACCAAAAAAATTAAGAAAAGAACTGTACGTCTAAGTCTCTCATCTCCAGTAGCTATAGGGAAGAATAACGAATATTATGATCAATTGCCAAAAAGCCGGTTTAATAAGTTCTCATCATCATCATCATCATCATCATCACTATCCATGCCGAAAGAATTGTTGAATGAATATTGATCTATGGATGGTGTTGTAGTAGGGTATGTCGCCATTGATGGAGGTGAAAAAACAAAGGTTGGAGGATTAGGCATGAAACTGACTTCCATGCCAAAAGAATCGTTAAATGAGTAACATGTGTTATTAGGGTATGTCGATATTGAAGTTGAAACAAAGCTTGAAGGTCTAGGCATGAAAGTACCACCCAATTCCATGACCAAAGAATTGTTGAATGAGTGATTTATCGATGGATTTATACTTGGCCGGAATGTATCAATTGGTGGTATTGAAACTAAGTTCGAAGAACTTGGCACGAAACTAAGCTGGGTCGGATCGGATGTGGGGGAGAAAAAGTTCGGTGGAATTGGAGGAATTGTAGTTGGCACCGGCGACAGTATTCCCGGAATAGAACCCAACATCTGATCAACCGGCCGATCAACACCCAATAACCCGGCCATGCCACCCACGTCGACGCCGGCGCCTTCTTGCTGTTCCTTCCATTGATCAAGATCAGCCGCCGACGATATTGAGGTACCATTTTTGCTGTTGCCGTTGAAAGGGTTGGATGTGGAAGAAGATAAAGACGATGATGATGGTGATGATGGCAATCTGGTCAGGCGTTGAACAAGGGTTTTGAAGTTTTCTGGTCTGACGTGAATTGTCTTAGGTGTGGGCTCGTAGATTATTACCGGCTTTCGAGGCTGCGAGTGTGGCTGCGCCGGCGGTGAATGTTTCTTGATCTTGTGGAATTCTTTGTTTATTTTGAGACGCGCGGGACGAGGATCTTGGAGCTCTCTACTTCTTGGTGTTCTGCCGGCGGCGGGGAAGTCCGACGAAGAATCCATTCTAGTCTAGAATTTCTAGCTGAATCTTGACCAATGACAGTTAAAACACACACACACACATATATATATATAATATATATATATATATATATATATATATATATGACAGAAGAGAAAGTCAATCGAGTGTAGAAGACTATTAAATGCAAGAAAAATATTATATACAAAAAGTGGTCCCCTTGGAGGGGATGTTAAAGAAATGGTATGTATTGGATGGTTTCGTGATGGTATGATCGATCAATGTTTGAAATCGTCTATTCTTACGTGGCAATTGGAAGGGGTCGTACGTGTGCCATCACAGAGGGAGACCATGATGACCTGTTATCCACGTAAGCTTATATATGAATTTTGTCTGAGAAATAGTACATGACTACTACTTTCATCTTGAATTTTATAATTTTAAATTGTACAGGTACTAGATATATATGTACTGGGTTTCCTTTAACTTTGAATCTATTTAAAATAGAGAAAATCTATTCAAAAATCTTATTTTTAATACATTGATCAGCGAATCGCTGATATAGAAATTACTTTTCACATCAACTATACCAAAAAATATTGATATTTATTTAAAATTATAATAAATTCCACTATAAATGATGTACAGACCAACATATATATAACAAAATTCTTTAAAATATGTAACATCAAATATCGAAATAATCATGATAACATGATTTAAAGATGAAAAAGTAAATGTTCTACTACTCGTTTTGTGTTGAACAAGTCAATTACGTTCTAATTAGATATTTTGTCACCAAGTCGGTCAAGATGACTGAATCATACCTGATGTTTAAGCAGCAAAAATGGTGGGCCTCTCTCCTATGGCAGTGTGGGAGCTTCAAAGAAGATCAGAGCCGCATGCTGCATGTAGTAGGACTTATTTCTCTGGTCTTTGAGCATACATCCTTTGTCCTTTAAGGACTGTCATTTGTGGGTAGCCATCATCATGTGAGTGTGAAGGTACTAATTCAGAATTCACATATGAATAATTCTAGAGCCACAGACGAGATTCCCGACTGGGAATCCCGACTGTGGTTTTCTATATATATATATTTTAATTTTTTTTAATGATTAAAGATATATCTTATAATGATATTATAATTTTTTTAATTTATTTTGAAAACTATAAAAATATTAAAAAAATAGATGAAAACAAAAAACTCGAAAAAGAAAATCTTTTACACAAGTAGGATTCTCAGTTGAAAATCTCGATCAGTGACTCTAAAATTACTATTCACATATTTAATTTCCAGAGAAAATATACTCATCATATATTCTTTTTTTTATCATCTTATGATATTGTAGCATTAAACAAAAGGATGTTTATAAGTAAAATATAATAAATAATTTTTAATCACATAAAATAATCATGAGTAAATGATAAAAATTAAGATGATGAATAATATTACTCTTAATTGTTAGGATACTATCCCACCATTAGTATATATAAATGGTTTTTTTATTTTTTAAATTTAAAAAAATTTTAAATTATTAAATAAATAAAAAAATACAAACACATTTATAACCACTTCTTTAACTATTAAAAAAATAAAAATATATGAGTTGATATATTTGGGATAATTAATTTGTCGTTAACATTAAAGTTTTTAGTCAGGTGTGCGCGCGCTCTGATTAAGGCCCGACTAACCTAGCAAGCAGATCGGTTCTCAGGAATAAAAACTTCAAGGAGGAAAACATAATATAATATAATATAATATTTATTTGATATTAAATCTTGCAAGGAAGTGGCTATAATATCAATTCCACAAAACATCGTGACTTCGAGATAAACTAATAATTAATTTTGATGATCCAATCCGATCACGTACGTGGGACTTAAACATGAATCTTATACATTACACAATCAATACTACTCCTCGTTTCATAATATATTTTTTTTTGGCTGACCGAATATTGGAAAAATCATTAAATAAAAACCGAACATCCCATGCTAAGGGATTTCATCGTCTAAATAATATTTATAAATTGGCAACTTCGAATTAATTTAAAATCTCTAGAATATATATATATATATATATATATATATATCTCTACCTCTTTCAACATGACAATCTCATGATCTTTTTATACTGTGAAATTACTACTTGTCTCAAAAGTTTAAACTGATGGAAGGAGGTAGATTTTATTATTTTATATTTTAAAAATTTTCCTCATGATTACTTGTAATGAGCCAGACTTTCTTTTAATTAAGATGTCAAATAAGTGAAATATTTAATTAAATAAGGTAGAGTACAAAGTTAGGATTCGAACTCAAGACCTCTATTTTAATACTATGTGAAATTTATCACCAATTATTTTAAAAACTTAAACTGATGGAAAGAATTAAATTTTATTATTTTATATCTTAATATATAGGTACGTAAGAATTAGAAGAGTACTTTAATTGCTATATATAATTTTCGGTGCATGATAGCAAGGGTGCAATATGCATGCATGGAGATCTGTATATCTTGCCATATGCATGAATGTGTGCATGGTAGACGTACTTGGACTTGGGACTATTATTTCATGATCTGGAAGCTAGCTGCAGGGATGACGCGGTTGTTGCATGTCTCGTTAAAATGAGGTGGACAATTAAAAAGAGTCTATATGTGTGTGTGTGTAGGGAGGGGGGAAGCTGCCTGTGTGGCAATCAATATAAGAAAAAAAATAAGAAATAACCAATTTGATGTATTTAAAATAAATAAAAATAAATTATTAGTTATTTTTATCTTTTTGAACTGTATTAAATTGATTATTTCTATTTCTTTTTCTTGTAGTAAATATATTTTGTTGAAGCAACGTTGCAACATATATGCATGCCGGTCGTGGGAGGGAATATATATAATCAGAATCAGATCGATGTTACATCAACTTTACACAAAGGGGTCAAAAGATCAGCACCTAATTCAAAGTCCATATATAAAAGACAATGAATTGTTTGATTAATGTCAAAGGAGTTGCTAGATCATCAGCTCGATTCCATATATAAATATATACCCTAATTTACTTTATCATCAATATATAATTATTCCATAATAATTTATGGGCATGTCATATTTCAAGTGGTTGACTTGTAAATTAAATGAGTTAAATGCATCGTATTAGCAGCTGGGATGACAAATTAAAAATTAAAAATATTAAATTAAAAATTTAAAATAGTATTTATCAATGAAGAAAATTAATTGAGAAAATATGGTCACAGATTAATTAATGGTTAATATTGGGTGGATATCTCATCAGACTGACTTGTATGAAAGTGTTGAATAGATCATAATTAAGTGATTATAAGTTTCATCACATTAATATAAAATCATGTTTAGGTACCAAGTGAAATTGGAATAATTTATACTCGATATTGATTAATATAGGAAATCCCAATTATTGTCACTAGCTAGCATGCAGCTTGTAACTCTCTCTTGGGTCTCCTAAAGCACCATGAATCATGATAATTAATTGGTTACGTCTTTACTTTCTTTTAAAACAAGGTTGTTGAAATTACCAAGTATCCCTGTATTTTAATACAACGTTCTACCAATTCTATCAACAAATTAATTAGTTGCCAATAACGCAATAAATTGATAATCAATAAAAAAATAAAGTAAATAAATTGTGAAACACTAACCTTGGTTATGAAGGCAAATCTGAACTATTCAAAAGTAAAATTGATCTACAGGTAAGTTAAATCTAGAATTTTCAATTTTATTTATTTGAAAATCATGTGCAAGTAAATCTCTATTACAAAATTTTTGCTAACTGACTCTCTTATTTCACCCAACAAACGACTTATTTGTCGCTACAATAGTAGCAATTGTAAGATCGCAGATTTACGTGTATTTTTATACGTAATTTTATTATCGGTGTTAATTAATTTAATTTATTTTAATAATATTGTTGGTTGTGTTTTATTTGTTTAAAATATCTATTTGAGCTATTAATTAGTTAATATTGAGTTACGTTGCATTTCTTAATTATTTTAATGAGTTAATTATTTTAATGAGTGAAATTAAATTCTTTTATTTTATTATGTGATTTTATTTGATGCGTTTTATTTATTTAATTATATGTGTTTTGGAATGAGTTTTTATGTACATATATTTATATTATGATTTTAAGTGTTTTTGTGATCAAGTGATGAGAATTAGATTGTATTTCTTTCCCTTCCTTTTTCCTTTTTCTTCTCTTTTTCTTTTATCTTTTATCTTTTCTTTTTCTTTCTTTTTCCTCAGTTTTTCCCCAACCCTTCCCTCGCACGATTCCTTCTTCCCTTCACCTGTTTGGCCGTTCGGCCTTAGGCAGCTCAGCCATCCATTGCCGCCCACCGCCTGTCACCGCCCATGCCGCCAGCACCCTTAGCCTCCGGCGACCTCTCCTGCACCAGTGGTGCACCTCATGGCGGCCCCTAGCCGGCGCGTGAGTCTCTTACCCGAAATGACCATTTTAGCTTCCCTTGCATTTTCCGGCGAGACTCCCCACCCTCCGGCGAGCATAACCCATCGTCGGTAGCCACCCATCTTCGCCGGTTACCCCTCCACCCGAAATGGGTCCTTAAAAGGATCCATCTTTGCCACGTCGCCGTCCGGCCACCATAGGCCTCACCACCGCCACCAAAAGACTCCCCTCGCCCAGCCGGTCATCCCCTTAGCTCAGTTTCCCCAACCGTTGCCTCACCTTCCCGGTACAACCTCAAACTGAAAATGAGTTTTCACCTATTTTGACCCCGATCCGCCACCTTTCGGTGGTTGTGCCGCCACACCACTACCTCCATGAAATTCCCCACCATTCAAAGAGTATTTCCCTAAATTTGGTGTCAAACCGAGCACTTTAGCCTAACGTACAAGTGACCGCTACGAACGCAGTGGAATGACGTTCGCTCAAAGGAATTACGTTTTAACCGTTGTAAGTACTTTCCAAACGAGTTTTAAAATTTAAATATATTTTTGGCATCAACAGTTATTGTGTTTGATTATTGTTGGAATTTATTAATTATTGGATATTTGGTGCATGGTTGTTTGCATTGTGTATTTACGCACATGCTCATGAAAATATTTGGAAATTAGATTTTTGTATAATTGTGGATATTCATGTGTTGGATTTGAAAACTGGGTTTTCATTGTGTTTATGATTTTCGGGTGCGTGTATATTACGACCCCAAGTCGGGATGAGGCATTATTCCGGTGGAGCTCCTCTAGTCACTCGGGAGTGGAATATACTGAGTGACGTCCTCTAGATCGTCGCCAGGCGACAAAGGGATCGGCCGGGATGGTAATGCTCTTGTGCTGACTCAGTGGCTCCTCTGCTGGCGGGAGCTAGGGGATGCCTAGTCATGGTATGTGCTGGGTGGGGTTAGCTAGACCATTTTCTGGGTCGTTACCTTCGGTGTGATGATAAAAGTTAGGGTGTGCGGATGGTCCCTAGGGGAGATTATGGTGCATACGGTTAATAAAACGGATGTTTAGGCCATTTTCTAGGAAAGTGACGGGTTTTAATTATTGGTTTTACGTGGACCATTTTCTGAGAAAATGGTTGTGGTTTTAATGGATTTATGGCCATCATTTTCTGAGAAAATGATGAGTGGTTTTATTGGAGTTTTAGTTGGGCCAAAATGAGATTTTGGCATGTGTTTATCTTATTTATTTGAGAAAGATGTTCTTTTGAAATTCATGCATTTGGAGTCGTGTTCATGAGTTTTTTTGTTGCATGAGTATATTTCTGTCTTTTGGTTTGGTTGGGGTGTAATTACTTGCGATGCCATCTTGGCGTCGTAGTTTTTGGATGTAGATCATGAAGAGGCTGAGCCTGAGGAAACGGCTCCGCCGTTGATGTGTTATTATTATTAATTGTTATCTCAGAAAATTTATTTCTCCATTTTTTTTATAAACATGTATTTATTTAATTTATTTTTCGGATGACTGTATTAAATTTCCTGTTGGAGAATTTATATTATAATGGTTTGTAAAATATTTCCAAAATTCTAGTACTTAGATAATGATTTTATTATCCATTGCGACTTACATTTTATGTATGTCACGTGTGCACACACGTTTGACACTTGTCATTGGGATGTGTGACCTGTGTTGTCAGCAACCCGACGCCTCGATTCTCGTGTTTATTTTAAGGAGAATTTGAGGGCGTCACAGCAAATAAAACTTTTGACGATCATCAAATGTTGATTTCTCTCCTAAAACTCCAATATCTGAACTCAATCAATCAATCTCCAATATGGAATATGAATGCACTTAAAGAAAGAGAAAACACTAGACTTAATCAAAAGTACTCAAACCACTTTCAAAATGTCTCCAAGTCCAGAATTAATCAAAAGTACTCATCCAATCAAAATAGCCATCATAAATAATCTGGTTAGTGTTTGAACTGTAGTAGAACTCTGTTGATGGATTGAGTCTATTAGGAGTTTGGACCACAAGAGGATTCTGCTAACATAATGACTCTATTGTGTGCGAACAATTTTGATGATGCAACTGTTGACACCTGGTGCTAAGTCTCATCAACATATATAGTTTCCATTCAACTGGATAATTCTAGACTACTTGAACTTCAGATACACACACTTTTGATTTATCTAAAACATTATCATATAATTTCTAGATACACTTCAAATTTTTATAGATAAAATTAAAGTGTTTTACATTCATCCAAAGTACAAAAATATCAAATAATCTTTATCTATATAGTCAACTAGTCCTAGCCAAAATCTTGCATTTATAATCTTCCCCTTACATGGATTGGTGACAAAAACCAGTTTGATGAATGTAGTATATACGTAATCAAAAGAACGCCCAGCAGCTAAGATCGCATGTATAACCTTTCTATATATAAATCAAAAGAGATGACATAGAGTATTAAACAAAATTAGTCCCAACAAAACTCAAAATCAGACATATCTAACCCATCTTTAGCCACCAACTTTTGTATGAAAAGAAATATGACATTGTTTACTTACATATAAAAGTAAGTAGAATTGTAACTAAACTAGAAAAAACATCAAAAGACACGTAAGTATTTTTTTCTTGCTTCTTGTTGTCGCTACTGCTACTCCATGCTACTTTTGTTGTTGCTCCTCCTTACTCTGCTGCTTCATGCTGCCGCTTTCTCTTTCTTCTCACTTCCCATTTTTGTCAACAATTTGACAAGGGAATGCTACTCTGCATTTGAGTCCATCACACTTTCCATAACTTTCTACACATCCGAAGATAGCTAGACCAATTTGTCACTTGTTTGTACGCAATTAGAGTGTACATGCATTTGCGACTTCTTGTTCCAACTTAGGGTGGCTTGCCTACCACTTGGAAGCAAAATTATCAATCTTTTAAGATAAAAGATTAATCTGTTCCAGCACACATGAGATAGAAATAGTTAGAACTACCTCTGACTTAATCATTGAGCCAACAATTTTGTTACCCAGATGACTAATACAAGAGGGGGGGTGAATTGGGTTAGTTTATAAAAATTAACACTTATTAATCAAATACACAATATAAAATATAAACAGAATATAAAACTGTAAGAAATGTAAAGAGTAGGGTAAGAGAAAGCAAACTCAGTATTTTTACGAGGTTCAGCCCCACTGCCTACGTCCTCGCCTCAAGCTACCTCTTGAGGATCCCCGAATTCGCTATTCAATCTCCTTCAGGTGGAGATAGAAACCTATTACACCTTTGAACAACACCGCTACAAAGGATCCGTGTAAAACACCCTCTACACTTGCAATCACCTTACACGTGGTGATTCAACTATTTTCTGTGTAGAACACTTTCTACACGCACAAGGGTTATACACACCCTTTTACTGATATAAGAATTGATAGTGGGTAGACTATCAGAAAACACTCCTCAATGAGTGAAATAAGAACAATACAGCGCAAACTATATCTCTCAAAATGAACAAGGGTTAAGGCTCAATGCTTAAAGAAGAGAGAATAAAAACTTTGAATGAATGTTGTATGCTCTTGGTGTTGTAAATGTGAAGCTCTCAAATGATCTATTTATAGGCATATGAGATTTCATATTCAAATTTAAAAAAATTCACATGTCAAAGACATCATCATTCACTTTTCAAAAATTTCAAATCTAATCTTTTTACTTTTTACATATGACAAAAGAAGCACACTTTATTTTTCAAAAATTTCAAACCTAATTTTTTACTTTTTGCATATGACAAAAGGAGCACACTTTACTTTTCAAAATTTTCAAATAAAGACATCTACCTTTTGCATAAGTCAAGAAAAGCATCCACCACTTTTGAAAATATTCAAATAAAACATGCACATGTGAAAGATGACAATCAATCATTTTAATATTTTCAAAGTTCAAACCTTTAATCATGTCATGCACATGTGAAAGATGACAATCAATCATCTTTCAAAATTTTCAAATTTAATTTTCAAAATATTCATGCACATGTGGAAAATATATTTTAATGCTTTATGATAAAATATTAATTTTGAGCCTTAATCCTAATTTTAAATTTTTAAGAGATTTACAACATTACTCTATCACTTTAATGAGAACTTGTTCCCTTCTTGTTCATGCTTGGTTCCTTGATGTGCTTGATTATATTGTGTGGATAACTTGAGCTTGAGACTCCTTTATTCTTTAAATTCATTTGTTATCATCAAAATCCATGTGTAGATTTATAATTATACGAAACTTGAAATTTTGGGTTCAACAAATTTCATAGTAGGTTTATTTTCCCTAAAAGGAACTTTGGCTATCATGGCTTTTTTACTGATTAAGCTTCCAAAAGGCAAGTTCAACTTCTTCTCAACATGGAAGTGATAGATGATATCAATGATATGACCCAGAAAGTCTATGGTGATTCTAGTAGCCAATACATACATGAAATGTGCACATTCTAAGGAGAGCTCAATGTGATGACTAATAGGCCACAAATCTTGGCCAATAACCTACAAGGTGGAAGCATGACATGAATTGGCATTTGATGAACCTTGCATTCCACTTTGGGGGCCTTAAGGGCTGGCAAAGGTTGTCCATAGCTACTTTAGTGAAGGTCCCTATACCCTTGTATAGAATACTAGTGATATTTCAATCCGAGTTTCCCTTACCGTGGACATGATGCTATGGTCATCAAGATTCAAATGAGCAAGGTTGAAATAAAACTCACACACCACCTCTACACATGGAGTGGGTGAGGGGTTTGTTATCCAATGTCGCTAGGTGTGGGCAGTGAGGCCTTGCACCTGCCCCGCCCTCGCCCTACCCCAGCATGGGTGGGCAGACCCTCGTTTGCCAGATGCGGGGTGGGGGCGAGATGGGTTGATCTCTGCCCTACCCTCACATATATATAATAAAATAATAATATATATTATAATTTGTAACTAAAAAAAACTCTAGACATCAAAATGACTTTGTTTTGTCATTGAAAAAAGGCCGTGACTTTTTTTGCGTATAAGTTCCACTGATTGAGAATCTAGAAATTTCTTTTCCACCGTATTTTTTATTGCATTTTTTGTTGAGAATTGATTTATTTGTATTTGAGGGTTTGCTCTGGATAGGAGAACTTTCCAAAGGAGTAGGGATGTTGAGATTTGATTGATGTAGTGGAAAGGGATTGCTTTGAAGAGGGCTTGTTGAAAACTGATTAGTGGAGAGGGTCAATTGTTCTTTTGCTTCTTTTGACTTTGAGATTTTTGGGTTTGGCTGAGGTAGTGTTATGTTAGGGCTCTTTGCTCGTAACCTTGGACCAAGAGGAAGTTAGGTGGGTGAGAATAGATATAGGAAAGTGTAGAAGATTTGAGAATGACCTAATCTTCCAAGAGCATAGCAAAAAATCTGACAACCTTTTGTAGTTCATGAAAGAAATTGAAGTATCTAAGTTAATTTTCTCCATGTGATTCCAATTTGATTATCTTTTCCTACCTCTAATAAGTTGTCCAAAGCTTTCACAATATGTGTTGCATTGTCATGACTAATCTAGTCCAAAGGGAGGCCATGCATCTACGCCAAAAGGTTGTGTGATTCAGTCAAATTTTTTGCAATGTAGAACCATGTCCTGCATGGCCAAGGGTTAAGGATGAGCACATGTCGTTTGAAGTTCCATGGGGTTTGATTGAGTACTTTGTGCTTGTTTTAATTAAGGGGACTAGAATGTGAACAAGAATAAGTTGTTTGCTTTCTTTGTTTAACACTTGAAGTTCCATCAGATTCTCTTGAATTCATTACGAGAAACTACCATGAAAATGATATTGAGACATTTGTTGTTCCAATTACAATTGTTTGGTTGTTCTCGAGACCATTCTTCAATGGGAGTTTCGAGCTTAGTCCATCCCGTCTCCACGGATTGCCAAACCTTTTCATCAAGTGACTTTAGAAATGCTTTCATTCTTACTTTCTAGTAGGCATAGTTATCCTCGTTGAATTGTGGTGGTGATGATAGTGTTGTCTTGATCTAACAGAGGAATGGATCACACTCAAGATTGAGTGAACCACGCTCTGATACCAATTAAAATTCCTATTTTACTCTTGATTATGCACGTTTATGCTTAATAAAAATACTTAGGACCAATTAGTAACCAAACATAAAATATTGATTAAAATTAACACAATATTTGGTTATGAAAAAAACCCATTGAATAACTCCTCAAAGATAAAATCCTATGGGATAGCCAAATTTAGGAAAACCAATTTATTAGATTGAGATTTTACAAGTAAAGTTCTACATTTACAAAACGTTAAATTACAGTTAAAATTTCCTTTTTTGGCTGATTGATGACAAAAACATACTTGGGATGAATGTGATTAATTCCTGCGAAATAAATAACTAGGCCACCAACAAAGATCTCATGTCAAATGTTATACATTATATTAAAATTCATCACATGCAAAACATTAGAAGTATCACCATGAGTTTCAAAATAAGCAAATCAAGCAAATCAGTTTAAAGTATCAACAAAAGCAAAATAATCAAAACAAACTATTATATTATACACATATTAAACTGATTTAAGAAAACTAAAACTTTTCAAAATTTCTTTTGGCGGTGGTGGTTGTTTGCATCCTATCTGCATCTCCCTCCTACTTCAGCTACTCCCATCTATTGCCTTTGCTGACAGCATTCATCGTTTTTCTCCCCCTGTGGGTTATTGTTAGCATCAATCAGGTTCTGATTTTGCTTCTTCATTTGTCGGGTTCACAACTTTTAGAATCTGATCCACATAAAGAACAACTTGTTACAGCCTATCGTTTGTGCACTCAGAATCATCTTGTTGATATGCAAACATTTATTCAAACTTTCCCATCCTTTCCTCCCATTTTTGAACAAAGGAATCAAACTTGCTTTGCAAGATTTGAATCTGTTCAATAACATCAGTAGAATGCCTTGGAGCTGGTTGGGATGATGTGGAAGCATATGTGTGGTTTCTCTTTTTACATACCACAACTTCTGACTTAGTTACAGTGAGGGAGGAGATCTTCCCATACATTTTGACAGTATTTTTAGTGTCATGGAAGGGACCATTTGCAATATGAGCCAATTTTGAAATTAATCGCCCAAAAGACAAATTCTCCTTATTTGTCTTATCAGCTCTTGCCTTACTAATGACATTGATTCTATGGGTAGGAAAATCTATAGATATTCCGGTGGCTAAAGTATACATAAAGTGAGCTCCCATTATCCCTTTATCCTAAATAAGGAGTAGGAGCTCCCTTTGTCCCTTTTTCCCAACCTTTATTGACAAAAATTTGTTTAATAAATGCAAAAAAGGGATCAACATGATCATTAAGTATTACCTCATGTTCTCCAAGAACATTTCTCTTGGAAAACATCTTTATAAGCAACTTCAACTTCACTAGAAATAAATTTAAGGGGCTTACTTCCTTTGGTAGCCGCCTTGGAGGAACTTTCGACTCCTTTGGAAGGGACCATCAACCTTGTTTTGTTGAGGAGAGGGATCTAGAGTCTTAGTTGGAGTCCTAATGCAACAAGAACTCAAAGAAGAACAGTCCATAAACAATACCTCGAATCTTTGCATAAGATTTCAACCTTTTTCGCAAGATATAAGGGTTTAAGATGAATCGTTTCTCTCTTAGATATTATCAAATGGCAAAAACAAAGAAAGAAAGGAGATTTCAAGATGATAATGCAGTAGCGGGGGCTTGATTGACGTGATGGGGCGGGCCTGAGCAGTTATTATGACAGCTTTTTCGAGTTCTCGCCCATATCACCAAGTCTGGAGTGTGCCATGCTAGCGGGCCCCCCTTACTTACACGTTAAGGACGTGTCCTAGTGATTCCAACCCATTTCTATTTCGAGTTTTCTTCATTTCAAGTTTTCAAATTTAAAAAAAAAAAGAATTTTCAATTTTAGAAAATAATAAAATGAGTAAAAAAATAGCATGTTTTTCTCATATGTAAAGCTTGGGACTTTTTTGTGTAATTTTCTTATCCAAACTTTGTTTCACTCAACACTTCTCCACTTCTTTAGGAGATGTATTTCTTATTGGACAATCTTCAGAATGAGCATATTTCTTAATAGTTGATCAGTCAAGACATTTGTGTGTATGTGAGTGAGGAAAAAAAAAATCTTTCCAAAAATTGATTTTTATTTATTTATATTATTACTCCCCCATTTTTTTTAATTTTTTTTGTTACTTTTTCAACAAGAGTGATCTTTCATTGAAAGTCAAACTTTATACTAGTGCCTAAATACTTGAAACAGTAACTTTCTCCAAGCACAAAATCATATTCACTCTTTATGTCCAGTTTGTATCACTCATCTTTTTTTCATAATGATGTGAGCAACGATTTTTTCTATAAGGACTTTTAGAGCATAAATCCATGTATGAGTGTTCGTCTTTTTCCGCTGACTTTTGAACACCTGACTTTTTCTGTAAGGATCGACCTTAATGCATGGCAAAATGAGACATTTTCCTTTTTAGTATTAAGTTCAATTAGTTTTAGTCATTTCAAGGTATAGCCTCCCCCTTTGAGTATTTTATGAGTATATTCACATTGTCACAAAAATATTAGGAGGTCAGACTTAAAATATTCACATTGCAAAAAATAGAATCCTTGTATGGTTTATCTTAAGATTTGTGCATCAAAAAGTACAAAACTAGACAAGGTCTATCTCGATCCTATCAAAGCGAATTGGTGGAGTCACAACGCTTAAAGATTTAGTATTCTCATAGAGCTTGTAGATTGAAAAAATGATAACAACATGAAGTTTATGAGGAAACAAGCAAAATACTGAAGAATATTTTTTTTATTTATTTTAAAAAAAAATTAAGGCATGTCACACACACACACACACACACCAATGGCTTTCCTTAAGAATTTAAATCTTAGTCCATCTAAAGGTTTTGTGAACAAATCGGCTAATTGGTATTTGGCATCAACATGTTCCAAAAACAGTACCTTTGATTCAACCAAGTCTCTAATGAAGTGATGTCTTATATCTATGTGCTTGATTCTTGAGTGTTGCACAGAGTTCTTCGAAATACTAATCGAAATAGAGTTGTCACAGAAGGTGGTCATAGTATCTTGAGAAAATTTATAGTCTTCATGATCTTTTTCATCCAAAGAAACTAAATGCAACAATTGTCAACTGTAATGTATTCGACTTCAGCAATAGACTGGGAGATAGAATTTTATTTCTTACTCATATATGCTACCAAATTGATATAAATATAGAAACAATCACTTGTGGTGTTTTTTTTGTCGTTAGCATTCCTAGCCTAGTCAGTATCAGAATAGCCAATCAGACTCAAATTCGAATATTTTGAATATCATATACCATAGTCAGCAGTTGCACTCAGGTATTTTAAGATTATTTTATTTTATTTTATTTACTATTGTGAGGTGTGATGCTTTGGATTAGACTAAAATTATGCAAAAATATCTACACTAAAAGCAATTTCAGGTTTGCTAGCAGTAATGTAAAGAAGATTTCTTATCATACTTCTATACAAAGTAGGATCAATGCTCTTACCTGTGAAACTCGAACATATTTTAATAAATGTGCTCATAGAGGTATGAGCATGAGTCTTCCCTTCTATGCCAAATTTCTTAACCAGATCTTTAGCATATTCAGTCTGTGAAATGAAAATTCATGCTTCAATTTGTTTAACTTGAATTCCAAAAAAGAAATTAATTCACCAATCATACTCATTTTAAACCCAGTTTTCATTTCTTTTGAAAAAACATGACAGAGTTCATCAAGCATAGCACCAAACACAATATCATCAATATAGATTTGAGCAATGAAAAGATGCTTATCAGATTTTATTAGGAAGATAGTTTAGTCAGCTTAACCTCTTATAAAACCATTTTCAAGCAAGTATTTTGTTAATCTTTCATACCATGCTTGAGGTGCTTACTTCAATCCATAGAAATCCTTCTTCAACCTGAAAATATGGCCAGGAAACAAGTGGTTAGTGAATCCCTTAGATTGTTCTATATACACTTCTTCATTAAGAATGTCATTTAAAAATGCATTTTTAATGTCCATCTAATATAGCTTAAAATTTGAATGACACACTATTGCTAGAAGTTTACGAACAGATTCCAAATGAGCTACCAGTGCAAAGTTTCATCAAAATTAATGCATTCAACTTGTGTGTAGCCTTGTGCTACCGATCTGGCTTTGTTTCGAATGCTGGTTTCAAGCTTGTCCTATTCGTTTTTTTGAAGATCCGCTTTGTTTTGATTATTTTGTGATCCTCAGGTCATGAATCTAGCTGCCATACTTCGTTCTGAGTGAACTGGTGGAATTCCTCTTGTATGGTGTTAACCCAACTTTCATCTTCTAAAGTTTCTTCTACCTTTTTGGGTTCAACCTGAGACAAATAACCAACATATGAGACTTGATTTAAAACACGTTTTCTTAATCTCATACATTCATCCAATTTTCCAAGTATGTTCTCTTTCGGATGATTGTGACTAATCCTTGTGGAGGACTTTTTTCTATGTTGCTGAATAGAACTCGGTGTGGAAGGTTCCATTTAATCCGTCTCCTCTTAATTAGTTGATTTTTCTTCAGCTAGTTCAATGACATTGTCAAGCTCCTTCTTGGTTATCCCTTTTGATTTATCATCCACAACCACATTTATTGAATCGATCACAGTTTGAGTCCATAGGTTGTAAACTCTATAAGCTTTGTTGTTTGATGAGAATCCAAAAAAGATGCTTTCATCACTCTTGCTATCGAACTTGTGTGCATTCTTTCTATCTTGCAAGATGTAACATGTACTCTTGAACACTCTAAAGTACTTGACCGTGGGTTTCTTGTCATTCCATAACTTATAAGGTGTGAGCTTTATGCCTGGTCGAAGGACTATATGGTTCAGAATGTGTCTAATAGTGTTGACAACTTCCCCCCAGAAGTATAGCGCCAACTTCTTGCTACTCAACATGGTACGAGGCATTTCTTGTATATCTCTATTCTTCCTTTCAAATTCTTCACCAAGTCACTTCGACTATGAGAGATAGAAGAGTCCATCTCTGTTTGCGGTCGTCTGAACAGTTTCTTCGCAAGGTCAAAGATTTCTGTCTTGTCTCTTAACATGATAGTCTACGTGTATCTTGAATAGTCATCCACTATGACCATAATGTATTTCTTCTCATCGAGACTTACATTTTGAGCATAACCCATCAAACCCATATAAAAAGTTCGAGTGGCCTTGAAGCTAGAATGTCAGCAATCTTCTTGTGATGTGCCTTGGTTTGCTTTCCTTTCTGATAGGTTTTGCACACTATCTTCTTACTTTTTCAGTATCTTGAGCAATTAACGTACAACTTCATCTTTAGAGATTTTTTGCATATCTCTATAGTTGATGTGGCCAAGCCAGTGGTGCCACAGTTCAGTTTTATCCACCGCTACTTTGTGACAACGCATATTGTTCATAGGTGAGACTCCAAAGTAGTTGTCAACAATTTTGTTGCCTTTCATGATAATTCATTTTTTAGCACTATTTTATTCATCCTTCAAGAACTGCAAAGAAAGATCGTCATCACAAAATTGACTTATACTTAGCAAATTTGTCTTAAGGCCACTAGCAAAAAGAATATTATAAAGAGTAGGTAAATTAGGAACGTCAATACTTCCATTTCCTTCCACGGTTGATGTACTTTCATCACCAAAAGTAACTGATCCTATACTAGTGGACTCGAATTTCTTGAATAGCCATTTGTCACCTAACATATGCCTAGAACAAGCACTATCCAAATACCATATGCTAGTGTCTATTGCTTTAAGTGCTATGTGTGCAACTAGACATATGGTCTTTTCTTTGACTATCCACTCGATTTAATATTTGTATTGTCCATGTTTTTAGAACCAAGCTTTCTTTTATTAGGAAGACAAAAATCGGTTAGCTCACCAAGTTTTCTACCTATGGTATTTATTTGATTGCTTAATTTGTCCACCTTATTTTATAGATTTTTACCTTTATTAATAGATATGTTTCTTTTTCCTTTCTCTTGTTCTTTTCTAAGACTAAAGCAATCTGTCCTAGTATGACCAATTAATCCACAAAAATGACAAGTAGAAACAAACTTACCTTTGGACTTACCTGTATGGAACACTGTTGACTTGCCTTTGCTCACAATTTTCTTCGAGACATTTTCCACTTGATTTTATTTAACAAAGGTCCTTTTGATGAGGAGGCAACAAATGCGTTAAGATTTTGATTTTTGAAACTCTTGTGTCTCAAACCTGTGTGATCAAAACTGTCTCTTTGACCCTTTAGCAGTTTATTGAGTTTCTGAGTGTCAGTCTTTTCTTTGGCTTCTTGACAATCTTTCAATTCCTTTTCCAGCACATCTTTCTGTGTGCGCAACCTTGTCACTTCTAGTTCTGTCAGTTCCAGCACCTCTAATGGATTATTTTTCTCATTTTTCATGATGGTTAGGTTTTTGTACAGCTTTTTATTTACCTTTTGGATTTTCACAATCTCTTCACACAAGTTCTCATATGCTTCACTCACACTTAATTTATGGTCAGCAATTTCTGTAGCAATATTAGAATCACTATCATCACAAATAGTTATGCGCTTGTCAGAATATTCTTTGCTAGTGTCAGCACAATCATTAACGAATGTAAAGAAAGTAATAAAAATAGTTTCATTTTCAAAAGATGTATTTGAACTTTCAGAGTTAGAATCATCACTTAGTGTGGCGTTTAATGCTTTTCCCTTTCTTTTAAAGTTTAGACATTCAATTCTTATGTGACCAAAATCAGAATATTCATGATATTTGACTTTTTCGTTAGAATCAATTTTGTCTTTATTTCACTTTTCAAAATTATTCTTTTTAGCAAAGTCTTTACCTTTCTTTAACTTACCATAATTCCTTTTATTGAATATAAATTTCTTTAATTTTCTGGCTATAAGAGCTAAGTTATCATTATTGAGATTCTCATCATTAGATTAATTTTTTTCTTTTACATTTTTGAGTGCGATGGACTTATATATATATATATATGTGTGTGTGTGTTATAGAAGAAAAGATTCATTAGTTTGTAAAGAGCCTACCAATTCTTCTATCTGAATTGCGTTTAAGTTCTTACTTTCTTCTATAACTATCATCTTTGGTTGAAATCTCTCAGGCAAAGATTTTAGAATCTTTCTCACAACTCGTGCATCTTCAACATTATCTCTGAGAATGAACTTGAAATTAACAATATCGTTTAGTTTAACATAAAACTCATTAAAGGTCTCATCTTTCAGCGTTCTTATTTCCTCAAACTTTGAAGTCAGCATTTGTAATTTGAGACTGTCTTGGTCCCTTCATGTGTGATTTTCAGTATTTTCTATACCTCTTTAGTTGATTCACACATAAGATTTTTTTGAATTCATTAGGAGAAACTGTCATGAAAATGGCATTGAGACCTTTGTTGTTCCATTACAATTGTTGGTCGTTCTCAGTAACATTCTTCAATAGGAATTTCGGGCTTAGTCCATCATGTCTCCACAGGTTGCCAAACCTTCTCATCAAGCGACTTTAGAAATGCTCTCATTCTTACTTTCCAGTAGGCATACTTATCCCCATTGAATTGTGGTGGTGATAATAGTATTGTCTTGATCTACTAAGAGAATGGATCACACGCAAAATTGAGTGAACTATGCTTTGATGCCAATTGAAATTCTCGTATTACCCCTGATTATGCAAGTTTATGCTTAACAGAAACACTTAGCATCGATTAGTAGCCAAACATAAAATATTAAATAAAATAAATACAATATTTGGTTACGAAGAAAAACCATTTGAAGAACTCCTCAAAGGTAAAACCCTACGGGGCAGCCAAATCTAAGAAAACCAATTTATTAGATTGAGATATTACAAGTAAAATTCTACGTTTACAAAATTTTTGTAATTAGACACGTTTACCTAACAAGAAATGCGATCCACTTGTTTTCTACCGTAGTAGTTTGCCAGTACCTCTGATGATCTCCAACCATTTGTCTTTTCTCCTGGAACTTTTAATGGCCGATCACAAATACAAGAACTCCCCCTTGGAGTATGCTCGAACTCAAACCCTCAAAATGAGTATCTTGGAAAAATTTTCACTCAAGGATTTTATTTCACACAGTTACTTGAAGTTTTATCCAGATCTTCAAACTCTTAACAATATATCATTTTATAACCTAGGCAAGGTGGCCGCAAATTAACTACTGCTACCTCTTTTGATCATTTTTGCTTTCACGTAAGAGATGATATTTACTCTTAGACCTCTAAAAATTGGGTTTTATATTTGTATAAAGCTATTAATACTCTACGTCTCGATATTTTCCACAATGAAAGTGAAACAATATTCATACACTAGCTTGGAACAACGCTCATTTTGTTTTTTAAGAAAATGATCACAATTCATTTCAATAAACGAAGTTTACATCTGTGACTAATAAATATGAGAAAACACATATTACAAGTCTAACTGATATACTGATCTGTAGAATCCTCGTACACAATAGTGACGGTCTTTGTCTAAACTTCCCTTTCACGAGAGAAACCAACACTGAAGTGTGATTTGTCTGAGAGGATACAGAGGTAACCCAAACCTCCACCTTTCGAAGAGGGAGATGAGAGCACCACCTCCATTTTCTAAAAGAGAAGGAGGAGAGATAACTCACATCCTCCAAAGGAGGAGTGGAGAGCCGAACAAAGAATACACCTATTCCTATATATTATTACAATCCGAACAACAATATAGGAAACAAAGATAAAACAGCAATACAAAATCTGAAACTCAGATTAACAGGAAATGGGCTCGGGACAAAAGAGGCACGACAGCACGGCAGAGGAGGAGCGTGGGAGTCATGCGCCGTCTGGGGAGGTTCGGATTGCCGATCCCGTCATTGCGGAGGACCCTGAGCCTAGAGCCACCACGCGTGGTTGCAGTAGGCTTCTCCATTTGTGGTGTGAGAAAAGTCACGCGAGATCGGCAACAGGCGCGTGCCGGACACTTGCCGTCTCTTCTGAATGGAGCTTTGACCGGTAGAAGGATTAGCGACAGTAGAGCCCCCCAGTGAGGCGTGTGTTGGTGGTAAGCCACTGGAAACCGCAGACCACCCATCCTGGTTAGATGTCGAAAACAAGAAAAATAAAAGAAAAAATGCCTGCGCAAAAGTAACATTGACGATAGGGAAGAAGGTGGGGGGTGGGGGGTGGGGGTTGGGGGAAAAGGCGGATGAGAATGGTGGTGGTGGGGTGGGGGGTGGAACAACGCTCATGGCCACGCAATAGTTAAGTTACCTAGCTATATATGTAGGTAGGTACGTACGTGAGAGATATATATCATGATAATGAGTTGCTTTCAAGGAATGGTCCAAAGTTAACGTACTGCGCGCGCATGCATGATATATATGGCTTTAATTGCTAATTACAGGCAAAATCACATGCAGTTCGTCCTTTAGGTGACCTTTTCTGATGAAGGGATTGCGTCGTCAATGTGGAGACCTTTTCTGGGACGACTGCATTAATTTTGCTCTTCAAATGACTGCCTGACTTGTTTTCGTAAATAGTTTTATTTTATTATTATTATTTTTTCATATTTTTATATAAAATAAAATAAAAATTAAATTTTTTGAATTTCAAAAAATATATATATTTTTAAATTCTAAAGTAAAATTAATATTAAAAAAAATATATTGTAATAATATATTATTTAATTTTTAATTTTTATTATATCTTATCTCGTGTTATTAAGCAAGCACATTCTCGTGAAAATTGCGTCTTTATTTAATTCTCATGATAGTTTATAAAGTAAATTCTATTTTTTCAAATATTAATAACATCATTTTTTAGAAGAAGGATATATGGTACTAGTACTCCTAATTTTATTCATATTAATCCTCACTTTTGATTGAGAAATTAATAGAATCTTTTATGATCATGATGTCTTTTAACTAATTTCATGAACTCGTATTTTTTTTTAATATTGTAATCAATGGATTCGTAATTATAGATACTGATTTTGTGTCTTAGAATAAAGAGATTATTTATAGGTAATAACTTTGGATGGGCAGATTAGCTACTTTGACAACCTATTTATAAAGGGCTCTCATCTCTCTCTCAACTGAATGGTACGTTTCTCTTTACTAGCATACAAACATGATAAGTTTAAGAAAAGTAACATAAGAAAGATAAACATGATGATGCTAAATAACATTGACAGTTTCAACCAAATAATTAAAAATGGGGGTTTCCCTTAGCTTTTGAATTCTGATTAATAACAGAGATCTTTCTTTGTTCTTCATGTTCTTCTTAAAAAGAAGAAGAAGAAGAAGATAGTTTGTTTAGGGCTATGGCCTTGAATCGAAGGCATGGCCTTCTCTGTAGGGCTATGATAAGTCAGCTGTCATATCAAAAGGGGCTCTAAAAAAGTTAAGTGAAAAGAGGTATGCAGATCATGAACTTGGTACTTGTTTTGTTTTCCTTGCTGGTTTCAACAGGGATGATCAATTGCAACCACAAGTAGTCTAGCTACCATTTAATTTGGTTGGTTCTCATCCTTCAATATCAATCAGCTTTCTGCTCGTATATTTACTTTATTTCCCACTGCATGAGATGACACCAAGTTGTACCTTGAAAGAGTAGCATCAAAGTAGTGCAGATAGTTGATTGAAATGTAACAAGAGCAGGTTTCGATCTGCCACATTTGCCATACAAACTTTGAAACAGCCATAGATTTTAATATTGCATGTGGTCCTGTACTTACTGATCTGATTACTCCGATCCTCTGCCCTCCTTCCTAGGGCACCGCCCAATCTTTTGGTCTCATATATATATATATATAGATATATATATATATATTACCCGGCCACAGTAAAATATATACATGCTCCATTAAGAGAATTGTACATGTGGCCTTTGGTTTGCTTGATTATGTATCAGTACTCTCTGCAATGGATTTTAGTACAGAAGTTAACTGAGAAATCAAATCATTTGTAATTTTTCATTAGTAGAATGCTCACCTTATTAACTGTGAATTCTGTTGGCTATAAAAAAAATTTAAATTCTATAAACCAAACATTGAATTAGAAACTTTCTTATTTTTGAAAACAGCAAATGTACTCGGCCTTTAAGCTTCAAAAGGTTCATGAGTTACGAGTTACCACCTTTGACAAGGACAAACAAGAAAACAAATCTTCAAGTCACTTCAGAAAAGAAAGAAATTGACTGTTTCTCATTTGATTATTGCATGTTTGTAAGGACATTAAATAGTGATGCATGCGCCTTTTTTACAGTACTATCATCTTCGCAAACAGTACGTCCAGTTGGTTGTAATAAATTAGTCATAAATATCCATTTTTTTTATAGTGTATTATGTCATGGCTATGAGCCTATAAAAAGAGTGAGGGACACCTCCCAATGCACAGGCCATGAGCTGGTCACCCTCTAGATATTTTCCTCATCTCTGCACTAAAATTCAGCTCTCAAGTAATCGTAGGCCTTCTCATCTTTCTTTCACTCGAGTTTTTAGCCTTTTTTTTTCTCTCTCTCTTGAGGGCTTTTTGTATAATAAAGTGTTTTGAACTTCCATAGAAGCAAAATGATTATTTCTTACAAAAATGGAAAAGGATTTGTCTGAGTTTGGTTTCTTTTTGTTTTTGTTCTTTTCCCTTTTGTTGTGATCTTTGAATAAAGGGTGTTGCAGCACAGATGGAGGTAAAGAAGGAACATAAATTGGAGCGGTATGGGAGTTTTGAGGGTGTGAAGGATGCCATTATTGTACCCCAAAGAAAATCTTGCAGCAAAATCTCAAGTGTAGCTGATCAGGATGACAAAGATGAAACTGGAATTAGTAAAATGAAAAGCTTTGATAAAAATCTGGAATCCCCAGTTGGGAAAAGACTTCGAAAGGCAAAGTCACTAAGTGCTCAGTTCTTAATCAATATAGATCATGAACTGATAAACATTGTTCCAGGAAGCTATGATCAGACAGGTTCCATTTTCTAGTTACTTTTTATTTTCTAGTTTTAAAATTTTCAACATTTATTTAAAAAATTAGCTCTCATTTGCAAGCTGGTAGAGCAGAACTGTCTATATATATATATGTGTGTGTGTGTGTGTGTGAAGGACATTTAACTGGCTTGAGCTCTAGCATTACATTGGTTTTATTTATCCCTTGAACAAAAAGATAGCCACAAACTTGGAAGACTAGAATTAGACTAATATGGTCTTTACTCTTGTAACCAGAAGATGGTGAAAATGGAAAATCTGAGCCTAACAATGAAGATGAACCAGATTCATTCAGGTGGAAGCAAATAAATAGTGAACCTGTTCTACCAATATATATCAAGGTGATATCTTAAACCAAGAGATCATGTGACAATTGTTTCCATAAATGCATGTCTTTGTCCAGCTAGATTAAAAATGAAACCAACGAAGTATATAATATTCTATCTTTTTACTCTCGTGCAGTTCCAGGATGTGAAGTATAAGATATCAGAGAAAGGTGCAAGAATGTCAGGTTCAGAGAAGTATATACTGCATGGAATCACCGGCTCAGTTCATCCCGGAGAGGTGCTTGCACTAATGGGACCATCAGGAGGCGGCAAAACATCTCTTCTTTCTCTTCTTAGTGGAAGAGCCAAATTTAGCAGTGGTACCATCACTTACAATGACCAACCATACACCAAGTCTCTAAAAAGGAGGTATGAGACAATGCATGCTCTTCATATGTTGCTACATAGTGTTTTTTAGGTTTTGTTTGGATAACGAGTTGAAATGAAAATTAAGAAAAATATTATTAAAATATTATATTTTAATATTATTATTATTTTGAGATTTGAAAATTTTGAATTAATTGTTTATTAGCTTTTGTGTAGAAATTTAAAAAAATTGTAATGATTAGATGACACTTTCAATCCAAATGAGAACTTAACATCTCTACGAAAATGGCCCATTTATGATAATTTGGATGAAACAGGATTGGATTTGTGTTGCAAGACGATGTAGTGTTTCCCCACCTCACAGTCAAAGAAACACTAACTTATGCTGCTCTGCTCCGTCTTTCAAGTACCTTAACTAGAGAACAGAAGAAAGAAAGGGCCATGAACGTCATCAGCGAGCTAGGCCTTGAAAGGTGTGATCATAAACCATCTTGGTTCAAAATGGTTTTTCCAGAACAAGACCTGATATATATATTTATTTCTGTTGAAGAAATTTTCATCTATGGTAATTGTCATGCACTCTCCATATCTGTGTGTTAGTCAGATGGGATGAATATCTATCTTAGCACTCAGGATGTTACCAAATCCAAATTTTAAACCTCCAGACAGCTAATATACTTCCCTGAAGTATAACTGTTTACTCGAAGAGTCATATTAGTTAGAGATATACTCTAGCTAAAAAGGAGTTACATAAAAAAAAGTCCCACAAACTACCGTAATTTTGATGTAATTTATTAGATTATAAAGTTACTTTTATTATAAAATAGGTCTAACTAATAACATGAAACTACCTCATTTTGTGAGACTATTTTTATATAATCTCTTTGTGACTAAACCATCTTAGCTGGATAATTGTCTTGAAAAGCTAATCATGAGATGACTTGTGAATATTGTTTCAGGTGCCAAGATACCTTAATTGGTGGCACATGTGTAAGAGGGATTTCTGGTGGTGAGAGAAAAAGGGTTTGCATTGGCAATGAAATCCTTCTCAACCCATCCCTACTCTTCTTGGATGAACCAACATCTGGTCTTGATTCAACAACTGCACTCCAGATTGGTCAGATGCTTAATAACATTGCAAAGGTATCAAAATTTTGAAATTGCCAATATTTTTTTTTATTTTTTCTCTTTTTAACATTTCTAAGCACCAATGTTTGGCACAGGCTGGCAAGGCAGTGGTGACCACAATACATCAGCCATCAAGCAGGCTCTTTCACAAATTTGATAGACTTATTCTCTTGAGCAAAGGAAGCTCCTTGTACTTCGGAAAAGCCTCTGAAGCATTGCTGTATTTCTCCTCTATTGGTTGCAATCCACTTATTGCTATGAACCCATCAGAGTTTCTTATTGATCTCGCAAGTGGGAATATAAAAGACAAATCAGTTCCATCAGAGCTTGAAGATAAGTTCTTAGAAAAAAGCAAAATATTTGACAAAAAAGATGAAAGACCTTCCTCAGTTGATGTCCAACAGGTCCATAACCAATACTAACTTTTTTTTTTTATTGACACCGGGTGTTTGAAATAACGTCCCAACTAATCTCGGGGTGCACAGACCCTCGACAAGGAGTAATAACCTATACTAAACTTTCATCAGCATTGCATGAAACCCTTTTTGAGTAGCAATCTTATGTTCCATGTTTACTTCCTGCAGTTTCTTGTGGAGGCCTATGAAATGAAGCTCTCAAAAATAGAGGAAAGAAAGCTCCAAAAACCATTGATATCACTACAGAGCGAGCCAGAAATAGAGGCCATGTCAAATTCAAGGGAATGGGGAGCAACTTGGTGGGAACAGTTCTCAATTCTTTTCAGTAGGGGATTTAAAGAGAGACGCCATGAATACCTAAGCTATATGCGTGTAACTCAAGTTATTTCAACTGCAATAATCATTGGTCTGCTTTGGTGGCATTCAGATGCTTCAACTCCTAAGCGACTTCAAGATCAGGCAACTAAAAATTACCATTTTGTGGTAGCCTAATCTTTAATCTTTATTTTTGTTAATTTTTTTATTTGTTTTCTTTAACATACTTGCAGGCAGGGCTGCTGTTCTTCATTTCAGTATTTTGGGGCTTCTTTCCTCTATTCAATGCCATATTCACATTCCCACAAGAAAAAGCCATGCTTGCTAAAGAGAGATCAGTTGGGATGTATAAACTCAGTGCTTACTTTTTAGGCAGAACCACTAGTGATCTTCCTTTGGATCTTCTACTGCCTATAGTGTTCCTTCTAATAGTTTATTTCATGGTGGGACTGAAGCTTAGCTTTGCATCATTTTCTCTAACCATGTTTACAGTTTTCCTCAGTGTTGTGGCTGCTCAGGTAAGAATCTTATCTCATTGACATCACTTAAAATTAGGAAAGGCAAAAGGTCAATTCTGAGCCAATTAGCAGCTTCCTAACTAAAACAGTACAGGGTCTTGGACTGACCATAGGAGCAGCATTTATGGATGTGAAGAAAGCCACAACAGTTGCTTCCATCATTGTTATGGCCTTCATGCTATCTGGTGGATTCTTTATCCAGGTGAGCTAATGTTTAAGCCTTTTGATATAACATTAGAATTGAGTTCCCTTACAATTTGTTACTCAAAACACATTCTGCAAGTTGGAAAGAACTAGACACAGTACGTGGAATATCCGACTACATTTTATGAATAGTAGTGAATTGAGATGTTCGAGTGAGTTTTGTGGAGTTTACCTAAATTAAGTTTAGATATGTTTGAATTTTAATATGAGTTTAAATATGTTTAAGAAAAGTTGAAAAAGATTTGGGATTTCGCTTGTAATGAGATGTTGAGTTGAAAAAGTTGTAGGCCCCACATTCAAAGAGGTTTTGAGTTGAGTGATATTTATTTTGAAATTGTGTTTGGTAGTTGAATTAGACTTGAATTTAATCTCAACTCAAATGAACTCAGCTAGTTGCATGTTCCAAAGGTAGCCGTAAGGGTCTATATGTCCTATGAGTAGTATCTATCTCCTCTAAATTGTAGGTGTTTTGGGTCAATATAATTGTAGAGAATCATGATCCATAATTTTCTTGATCCTGACCTGTAAAGTTTGTGAAAATGGATGCAGAAAGTCCCATCATTCATGGTGTGGGTACGATACATCTCATTCAACTATCACACATATAGGTTGCTCCTAAAAATACAGTACGGATGCCCAGCTCCAACTTCTGAATCAAGTTCTTGCGAGTCTCCTTTCATCAGACAATTAAGATTGGGAGAAGGTGAAATCGAAGTCTGGGCTATGATGGCCATGATCATTGTGTATAGGCTACTTGCCTACTTACTCCTAAGGAGAATAACAAAGACATAGTCTATTCCATTTCCAAGGACAAAGTTGAAACTTGAAGACATCTGCTTGCTCTGTTGATTAAGACCCCAAAGTTGGAAGACATCCATTTGGTCTGTTCCACAAGAAACAACATCCACATAATTTTGATCCTTAAACTTGTTGTAAAGCCTTGTTATGCGTAGGCTTTGATGAATTTAGTTAATAATTATTGATGATGCAATATATTTCTTTTAACTTTTCCTTATATCGTAATTATCAGTTGTTGGTGCCACTTTCTTTGTTGAATAATAACATTAAGATTTCGACAGAAGTGTTTCTCTGTAGGAATATCAGGTTACACTTTACATGAGAAATAGCAAGAACTCGTTAATGTTTAGGAATTACATCATTTCACCTGGTGGCTATGAATTAATTTAGGAAACATAATTTTCTTCGTCTTTTTTTAAAAAAAAAAAAAAAAAAAAAAACAAAATTCTCTCTTTCCATGTAAGTTGCATTCACTAAAAGAATAACCTTTATTTGTGGTTAGTTATTTACTACAAAAATAATAATTTTCTATTAAAATTAGTCTATTTTTATCGTAAATAGTTCACTACAAATATTTTTTATTTTTATTTTTAGGAAGTACCATGGCTCAATGTTGTTTTTTGTTATTAAAAGCCATATTACCATTCAAATGAATCAATATTTTCCATCATGATCATCATGATTATTGTAAATGAGAATAATTTGAAATCCACCACACTTTGCACTGGTAAGTCAATTTCATTATATAGAGAGTTTACACAAATGTATATGGTAATTACAAGAAGAGAATATTTACAAATAAATAGAAAGAATCAATTTATAATAATTACTAAAGATTACATATCTAATTATGGACAGCTACTGCAATCAAAGAGATTGCTGAATATTATAGCAGGATTCTAGAGAATCCTTAACACCCTTCCGCAAGCTGAGCTTGGGATTAGAGCACGCACAAAACTTGAAGCAGAAGAAGGTGAAGAGAGGATGTGAGACACTCTTTGTAAAAACATCATCAATTTGAAGATGAGAGGGAACATGCTGAGTGTGAATGGTGCCAGCCACAATGAGTTCTTGAATAAAATGATAATCAAGATCAATGTGCTTGGAACGTTTATAGGTGATCGGATTGAAGCTGAGAAAAATAGTACTCTTGTTGTCACTCAATAGTAGCGGGCGTGAAGTAGTAGAGACGTGAAGATCATGAAGGAGATGCTGAGCCAAACCACTTCGGCAGCAGTGGAGGCAAGAGCTTGATATTCAGATTCACAACTCGAGTGAGAGAATGCGGGTTGCTTCTTTGCACTCCAAGAGATCAAGTTGTCACCAAGGTAGATGGAATAATCGGAGGTAGAGCGACGAGTGTGGGGACAGCTAGCCCAGTTGGCATCAAAGTACGCAATGATGCTATTGGGGGAAGAAGCATTGAAGGACAACCCAAAGTGTAGCGTGCCTTTGACATGGCGAAGGATACGCTGAATGGCCTAGAAGTGATCCTCAGTTGGGGTATGTAGATACTGACTGACAGAGTTTACCGAATAGGTAAGATCAAGGCGAGTGATGGTCAGATACTAAAGTGCACCAACAAGTGAGCGGTAGAGAATAACATCCGCAAAGGAAGGACCATCCAGAGAGAGACGTTGATCAATGACCATGGGGGTGGTAACAGGTTTACAATCCAAAAGTTGAGCCTTAACTAGAATGTTTCGAGCATACTTAGTCTGACTAAGGAAGAGACGGCTGGATGTGGGAGTGACCTCGAGACCAAGAAAGTAATTGAGAGAGCCCAAGTCTTTTGTAGCAAACTCAGAGTGTAGTTGGCGAATGAAGCTACTAAGTAGAGAATGATTGTTGCCAATGAGGATAATATCATCAACATAAAGGAGTAGGTAAAAGAGATTTTTCTGACGATGGAAAACAAATAGAGAAGTGTCAGTACGGCTACAGGAAAATCTAAGCTTGAGAAGAAAGGAACTGAACCGGTGAAACCACGCACATGGAGTTGGCTTCAACCCATAAAGTGTCTTTCTTAGTTTACAGACATGATTCGGAAACTGGGGGTCAACATAGCCAAGAGGTTATTCCATGTAAACTTGCTCATGCAAAATGCCATTGAGGAAGGCGTTTTTGACATTCAGTTGTCGTAGGGGCCACCGATTGGTGACAACAAGAAAGAGAACAACACGAACAGTAGAGGCCTTAACAACTGGACTTAAAGTATGAGTATAGTCAAACCCAGAAAGTTGAGTATATCCCTTGGCAACAAGCCGAATTTTGAGATGATCAATAGAGCCATCAGACAAATATTTTGTTTGAAAAACCCATTTGGAACCAACAATATTTGTATTGGGAGGTCGATGAACAAGATCCCATGTATGATTGTCACGGAGAGCTTTAAGCTCATCATCCATAGCAGCAAGCCATGTTGGATTTTTGGCAACTGTCTTAAAGCCGTGAGGCTCAGAAGTGGCAAGCAAGGCACGAAGGAGGCCAGAGGAAAATTCGCTGATAAATGCTGGTGCCAGGGCCAAAATACTCCAACTTTAGCTCTTGTGATCATCAGATGTGAAGGTACAGGCTCTAGTGAGGAGCTGGAGGTACTGCGAGTTGTAGGATCGTGATCAGAGGTAGCTAGAGTGAGTTGAGCTATAAGAGATACTTGCATGGGCTCAGCAAAAACCTGCAAACACTCAACAGATGGATCAGAGCAAATGCAACACAGGGTGACATAGACCGAAAGGAAGGAGCGGGCAAAGGCATTGTGGATGTGGGTGGTGGTTGGTGCAAATTGGGTTCGTAAAAGCTAGAGTAATCTAGGGAGGTAAGGGGCTTGGCTGAGGAAATATGTGAGTAGGAAAAGTTGGTTTCATCAATTTTGGCATGATGGGTGATATACGTTTTTCGGGTAATAGGGTTGAGAAAGCGAAAGCCCTTGTAGGTGGGACTATGACCTAAGAAATGCAAGGGACACTCTGTGGTGAAAATTTGTTAGGTGCATAGTCACGTAAACAAGGATAAACTCAATAGCCAAAAGGATGGAAATTGATATAGGAAGGGGTCTTACCATGCAAAATCTCAAAGGGAGAAAGTCCACCAAGAAGAGGAGAGGGCAACCGATTGATGATATAGGTCGTTGTGTTGAAAATATCAACCCAAAGATATGTGGGGACACGTGAGTGAAAGAGGAGAGCTAGGCCCATTTCAGTTACATGTTTGTGCTTACGTTTTGGACGACCATTTTGAGATGGTGTGTAAGGACATAACATTTGATGATGTATGCCGGAAGAAAGAAGCTGAAATTGAAAATGAGTGCTGCGAAATTCTACGCCACCATCACTTGGAAAAATTTTAATTTTGCAAGCATATTGATTTTCCACAAAGTTTTGAAATTGAACAAAAATATTAAAGAAGTCTGATTTCAATTTCATAGGATAAAGCCATGTGAAGCATGAGTGATCATCAACAAACAAGAAATAATAAATAAAACCCATGAATGATGGTATAGGGGTGGAGCCCCATATGTTGCAGTAGATAAGGCCCAATATAGAGGTAGTCTGTGTATTATTTGTGAAGAAAGGTAATCTATGGCTCTTAACAATTTGACAAATGGAGCAAACAGAGGGATTAGGCAACAAAGATGTAAGAGAAAGCTATCATTTGTTATTTAATAATGAATGGTAGATGGGTTTACATGCCCAAGCCCTGCATGCCATAATTCATAAGAGGCACGAAGAGCAGAATTATTAAGGATAGAAATAAAATCCGCATTGCCACGTTCCAGTACATAGAGACCGCTATCACGTCTTTCGGTTGCCACCACCTTTCTTGTGGTTTGGTTCTAAATGGCAAAAGAGGAGTTAGTGAAGGTAACCGATAAAGGAAAATCAGAGGTTAATTTGCTAATAGACAAAATATTTTTAGTGAGGTAGGGAACAACAAGAACATCAAGTAAATGAAGATGAGAGGATGATTTAAGAGTACCAGTGTTGTTTATAGGAAGGGATGCCCCATTGCCCACAATAACTTTGTCTTTACCATCATATTGCTTGGACGTGTCAAGCATGGTCGAGTCTGGTGTCATGTGAGCAGAGGCACCGGTGTCAAGATACCAGTCAGACCGAGAGCCATCCGAGATAGAGCAGCTACTTTGGAAAGCTTCAGCATGTTGAGCGGAGGGTTCGATGCGATCATATCAGTTACGACACTTGTCAGCAGTGTGTCCTTCAACTTTACAAATTTGGCACCGTGGTGTGTATGGACGATGAGAGCGATTGTTGCCATTTTGCAAGCTACCAGTACTGTTGTTTTGCCCACCACAGGATCGACGATTGCCATTGCCACGAGTGGCTGTAAACGCTATAAATGAGTGTGAGTTAGCCTCAAGAGATTTCTGAAAGAGAGAATAACTTTTAGCAAGGGGGACTAGATCGTGGAACGAAGGCAACGGTTGAACCGCCATCTGAGCAGAGGAGAATCTTGAAAATCCAGTGCCAAGACCATGCAAGAACCAGTGCGATTTGTCGACTGGTTTTCCAATGGCCACCAACTGATCATAGTGTGCTTTGAAGGCATGCGCATACTCGGTAATAGATCGAGAGACTTTCTTCATTAGCTGCAGTTCGTCTTTAAGACGAATTTCACGGGTTTAAAAACCATGACTAAAAGCACGTTCCAGAGCAACCCATACATCCCAAGATATAGCGTGACCAACACTTCAACCATTGCTTCTTTAGTGAGTGATGAAGCAGGAGACTCATAATGCGCTGGTCTTTGGCCTGCCACTCAAGAAACTTGGGGTTGGGGGTGGTGTTGTCAGTGAGGGTAGAAGATGGCTTAGAAGTAGAGCCATCCACGAATTCAAGATAGTCTTGCAAGAGAGAAGAGGAACCAATTGACTTTTGCAAAGCAAGTACTTGCTAGAGGAAAACTTGATGGTGACCATATGCACCGTACTATTGAAGGATAATGGTTTGGCCATGGGAGAAGGAAGGGAAGAAGATTCATGGGAGGTTAGTCTTGTTTGGCTCCTGATATCATGAGAATAATTTGAAATCCACCGCACTTTGCGTTGGTGAGTCAATTTCATTATATAGAGAGTTTACATAAATGTATATGGTAATTACAAGAAGAGAATATTTACAAATAAATAGAAAGAATCAATCTACAACAATCACTAAAGATTACATCTCTAATTATGGATAGCTACTGCAATCAATGAGATTGCTGAATATCAGAGGAGGATTATGGAAAATCCTTAACAGTTAAGAACCCTTGTTACAAAGATTGTCATTATACTTTGATCAAACATCATTAGCTAGTACCTGTAACACTTAACAATCTGATTACCACAATGATCTTATTAAACACTACTATATGCACGCAATAGAGTGAAACTGGTACAGAACCAAACCTTAAAAGGCCGATAGATATTTGGTCCAAATATGAAATTTAAAATTTTGAATGCAACTATTAATATGTGTGTATGAGCACGGATGAGCGCACTGTGAGGGGAAAACCATTCAAGCATAGCAAATCTCAATACTATTCAAGTACGGTTGTGGTCTGGTGCTCGCCTAGGACTCATGGGAGGGCCAAAAATGTGTTGGATGTTCAAGAAGGAAGTGTGGCCTTCGCCCATATCCAAGAAAGGAGCTTGAGGTTAGGGCAAGACGACTCCCGCCGGTGAGAGGGCGAGGATATTCCTTCGTACCCAGCCTAGTTTGTTATTATCCTAATCGAGATCATAAAAGACAAAAGCTCAGAAGAATACATTAAATAGCAATCTACACCAGATCATGTCACCTTAACAGTAGATTGCTCAGGGAGACATATCACATTTAATAACTAGGAGAGCCCTATCTCGCATTCAATGCAGACAAGACACCGGGTGTTCAATTGTGTGACGCGAGTCACCTTAGATCAAAAGTAACTCGCCAGGTAGGGTCAGAATGACGGAGTGATGAGTGCGCAAAATTGTACTCTAAATATTTTAATATTTGATTAAATTATAAATAATGAAAATAGAAATAATTAGATTTCACTTTTTGTATTGAATTAGATTTCTACTTACATTGAAATATTTTTAATTATTATTTATCTTTTTTTATTTTTATTTTTATTTTTATTTTCTTTATTTTTTTTATTTTTTATTTTTTATTCTATTCTATTTTAATTTTGTTTGAGGAGTGAAAAAGAATTAAGGCTTGGAACGAGATGTACAGCAATACACTTCATTAGTTTCCACCCTCACAAGTTAACACATGAAGGCATGGTTTCAACTCTCACTTCTGGCCTGCACCCTCAATTCACACAAATCGGCAACTTCACTTCAATTGGGCATTCACTCAACTCAAGGCCGCATGAAATCATTTGGGCTCTACCATTCAATAGGTTTCACTAAACCTCATATGGGCCCACGGTAAGGCTGCAAACGAACAGAGCTACTCGTGAATAATTTGAGCTCGACTCGTATAAATTCGATTCGAACTCGATTCATTTAATAAATGAGTTGTTCGTGAACACAAATATTGGTTCAAATATTAAATGAGCTAAATTCGTATAATCTCGACTCGACTCGGCTTGTGTTCGTGAACAAGATTCATATAACTCGATTCGAATAATTTTGAACTCGTAACAATACTCATAATATTTCTATATACATATATATAATCTTGCATATATTCTTACATATATTCTTTTATTATATATATTTTCTATGTTATATATATTATTTTTAATACTTTGTATAAGTAATATATTTTGTTACTTTATGTAAAAGTAGCATTTTGTTTATTTACAATAATAATATATTAAGTTCACAAATAAATTATTGAGTCAAATATTTATAAAGAGTGAGAAACTCGAATAATTACTCGACTAAGTTCGGCTCATTTGTTAGAGAGTAAAAACAAATATCGATAAATAATTCAATTCGACTCGAGCTCATCTTTGATCGGCTCGAATTCGACTCGACTCGGCAAACTTTCAGCTCGACTCGAACTCGAACTCAAGTTATTTGAGTCCAGCTCGACTCGATTCGACTTTAACTCGTCTTTAATCGAAGTGTTTGCAGCCCTAGTCCATGTTAATGCATGGACAATAACAAGCATAGCAGTTGGCCCTCAAGTTTAAATTCACTGGGGACTTAACACACGGATGACTTCAAGCCTCATGAGCTGTATGACTTTTTCTCAATTCAGAATAAAGGCCCACACGTTACTACAATTCACATGGAACCTAAACGCAGACGACACTTCATTGTTTTGGACTTAAGGGCACGACATCTATATTGATATATATATATATATATATACGTGTAGCGCTATGGGAAGAGATGGAACGTGAACGAAAAAAGCTACGAACGTAGACGTACCCAGATTAAAAAAACAAAAATTTCATGGCCAACTGCTGCGTTTTTCTTCTGAGAATTTTGTTATCCGGATAACTAAATTTTCAAATAGAATTAAGGAAGAAATTGTATACTAGCTGATATTTTTAATTCATTTATTTGATTTTTAATTTATTAAAACTCTTTATTTTATCATTCTCAATATATTGTAAGTGTTTTTTTTCCTAAATAATTTTAAAATTTATTTCATTTATGAATTCAGTCGTACTTTTTCTATTATATAGATTAGTTTTTTGATTATGTTTAGATCAATTGATTATATTGATTTAATTCTCTGCTGCAATATCATTTATTGAGTATATTGTCGTCGTTAGGTTTTTTCAATGTGAATAAAAATTTGTGTAATTTAAAAGTGAAGAATAATTTTTCAAAAGATTACATTTGATTTAATTTTGGTTTATAATTATATATCATCTGATTGAAAATTACGAAAATGAATTTTCAATTAAGTTATTAATAATTTAAGAATAATTAAAATATCAGATATGTGTAAGAGATTTTTAACGCTCTACTGTTCGTCAACTTTAATTATTTTTTCTGTTAATCATTTTGTTTAATTTTCATTTTCATTTAAAATCAATTTTTATTTTCTCATTAATTATTTAATATTTTTTAGTTTATTTACTATTTTTGCAATTATTTTAATTTGTCTCCCTGTGTAATTGACACGTCAAAACTACACTACAACTACCGCCTTATTTTTGGGCATAATCACAAAGTTATTTTGAAACTACGAAAATAATAATTGACCTGAGAAAAAAAAAAGAATAAATGACCTGAGACAAAAATAATAAATGATCTAACAAATCTTCATCTTCACTGACGAGTTCAATCATTAGATATAATTTTGCACATCTCGGTCTTATAAATAGCAAGACATACCATAGTTCGCGAGTAAGAAAAAACTAAATTTTATCTTCTTCTATATTATCTCATCTATTCTTTCTAACAAAATCATCCAAATTCTTACATGGACCTTAAGACCCCACTCTCTTTCTTTCTTTACAGATTTGTTGATCATTCGGAACTACTGAATAACTCAGGTTGTGGAACACGCATCAACACGTACTATCTCCAACACCAATTATTTATTCAGCTATCATTAGGTCTACTATAAGAAAAACGAGTATTTGTGACGAATTATTTGTGGTGATAATGACTATTTGCGATAAAAACAGACTCACTTTAGTAGAAAATAGTCAGTTTGATAAGAAATAATTAGTTACAAATAAACAGTTTTCTATTAATGTACTAAATAGGTTTTAATTATTTCTCCGGCCGGCGTTTATGGATGTGATCTAGGTAAGGAGGAGACTGGCTGATGCCAAAGCTTTGACATGGTCGACTTGGAAGGAGAAAATGATTATGATCACAAGGAATTGATGCCGAGAGAGATTAGAGACAAAAATAAGATATATCGTAGAATTAATATATATATATACATACATATATATATATATATCAATAATAAGACGTACAGTCTTAAAATGTATAAATGTTGCACAAACATTTTAAATAATAATGAGATTCAATATTAAAAAGTTATTTTTTTTATATGAAGTCCGCATTTACTTATTTTTTTCAAAACGAATATGTGATATTTACGCATTTCATGTTAATTTTTCTGATATTAATGTTACTCTTAAGTTTAATTATGTTTATTTTAAGTCATATATTTTACGTAGTATATCTAATACCTTTTTATTTTTTTGGATATCTATCTAATACCTAAACGACAATCATTTTAAAATATTTACTTATATGATATATGTATTACTCAAAATGATAACATCTAGAATAATAAACAATATCATTAATTAAGTCCTGTAACTAAAACTCTGGTGTGATTATACTAGTGACGTAATTGATAATTGTTCATTAATTATGTTAAATGATGAATTTGACTTCATGATCTTCAAGCTTTTAGATTAAACTTACATTTGAATTAGGAGGTGATCTCAAATTAATGATTTATAAATAGTAATTGAAATTCATTTTTTATCCCTATATGATTAAATATATTTAACAATTTTGACAATCAAATTTTTTAGATATCAATCGTGTGAATATTTATAAATATGCAATAATTAAATTAACAAGCATAACACACCGATTGTTTACGAAGGGAAATCTTTCGAAGAACTATTCAAAAATAAAACCCTACGAGGCAACCAAACGCAGAAAAATCATTTTTATTGATTGAAAATTAGTTTACAAATAAGTTATTCATTTACAAAACTTTTATCAATTGACTCTCTTATTTGACCGGACAAACAACCCGTTTATCCCTACTAGAGTAAAAGTCAGAACCTCTAGCAATCTTCAGTCTATGCCTTCTTACTGGAACCTCCATTAGTTGATCACGTACACCAATCAACAATTTTCTCAAATCTTGAGCAAAATCATACTCGCAAATGTATAAAAATTACAAGAAAAATTTTCCACTAATTTTTCTCTCAAATGACTCTCAAATATGTCTAAATATCAGTTTTGGCCGAAATTCCTTACTAGGGTTACCATATGATTTGATTTAAATAGACAATCTAAAAGTGATGTTGAAACACGTCTGCTGACAGGTCATTCTTTATCAGAATCTATCTGCTGACAAGTTTCTAACAAGTTTTTGGATTTACTGCTGCAATTTGAATTTCAAATTTGCCTATTGATTTTATCATTCCAGATCTCGAAATTCAACTTTCCAACCTCTTTAATAGACTTTCTAGACTCCTAAATAGACTCAAAATACTATAGATAAATCTCATAGTTTAAATTACATTCATTCAAAAATCAAAACCTATTCTATTTGAATTCGAATTCCATAATCCAAAATTGCAATTTTAAATATAAAATGTAATCTTATTTTGTTTGAATTCAAATACTTTAACAATAATCTAATCCAACAAAATCTACATTAATAATAATAATAAATTATAATAAAATAACGATAAAATAATAAATATTATTAATGATGAATAGTAATAAAAATTATTAATAAAAAAATGACAAAATATTAAATATCAAATCACTCTACTATCCAAATACAACCTAAAGCCTATATACGCGTGTTGTATTTTCAACTATCAAATGATATTATACATGATGTACGTGTTGTAGTATCATAGTGATAAAATGAAATTTTAATTGTAAAGAGATTATTCAAATATAAATAAGTAAATTAACATAATTTAATGCGTTACGTCATAATATGAAAAAATTATTTTTAACTGTAAAGTATTACAAAAAAACACCAATTAATATATTTATAATGTTTTTTTATAATCTCTTTGTCTCTAAGATACTCGACAACAGTCGCCATATAGGTAGTACTTTTCAAGTTTATGTTTTCTTCTCTTGACGCCGGTCTGCTAACGGTTTTGACTTCCAAAGTCTCTGATTGGAAAAAGGTTTTGACTTCCAAAGTCATGATAGGTACTAGGCAGGAGCTAGGAATCACATCTCACATCTGACAGCGCCTATGGCGTTTGATTGATCTTTAATAAAAATAAGTTTGGGTTGGTTCGACCGATACCCTTACAAAAATGTTGAAGTTACTGTCGGCCAACACTGTTCATATTGTCAAGATTGGCTACCTCTAACAACCTCTCCTATGACGGCAATTTTTAGCAATCTCTTATGTATCCCACACAGTCTTAAATTCAAAATTAGTCCACAATGAATCTATTTCGAATTTAAGTGTAGGGCACATTGGAGGTTACTGTCGCAGGGAGAGGTCACCAGTTTCGATAGTATAGGCGGTGTCGTCTATAATAGCTAACGGCAGCTCCATCTGGACTGAAACCGAATGTCTCTTTATCTATCATATAAAATCATTTTTCATTTTATTTTTTTTAGTATATATATATTTTTTATTTTCTTCATTTTATTTTTTATTGTATTTTTTTATTTTTTTATTATATTTTTTAAAATTTTTTATTATATTTTTTATTATATTTATTCATTCTATTATTAAGACTGTTTTTAATAAGGAATCGGTCAACCGATCCCAAATTTTCTCTTCAATTTGAGAGAACATGATGATCAGTTGGGTATAATTTTCCGTTGACGGCTCACGAGTCGTGAATATTTGGATTCTAATGATCGATCAACCCCATCTACTGACCAAAACCAAGAAAATTGTAGTGCTTTTGATTTTTACATATTAATATAACGCCCCGGGCCCTTTGATCTGTATAAATTATCTCATTTTATTTTATCTTATTATTATAATTTTTTTAAATACTCATATAAAATATAATAAATAATACAATTTTTTTAAATCTTAAATTAAAAATAATTATTATAAAAAACTACTTATTTACAATAAATTAATCATAGCAAAATAACTATTTACAATTAAAATAAATCGTAAATAATCTTTTTATCATAAATAATTGCTTACAAAAATTTATTTTTTAGCTTATAATAAATATTAAAAAATTATATTTTAATAATATTTTATTAAACATTCATCTCATAATTTCATTTCATCTATATAATCAAACGTGACCATAAGCTCATAAAATAAGCTGATATCCAGTTCAGCTATGTTAATAATTATTGATGCCAATAAATAAATATATTTCTTTTAACTTTTCCTTATACCGTAACAAATGTTGTCATTTTCTTTGTGGAATAATAACATTTAGATTTTAACAGAAGTGTCTCTGTGTAGGAATATCAGGTTACCAGAAATATTAAGAACTCGTAAATGTTTAGAAATTACATCATTTCACCAAGTGACTATGAATTAATGTAGGAAACAGAATTTTCTTCTGTTTTTTTTTTTTCAATTTCTCAATGAGTTTCATTCAATAAAAGAATTTTTGTTAAGGAGGCCGGGGCACTCTATTTATTAAAACCCTAATTAAGGTGGAGGAACAACCATGATACATCAATAAATCCTAAGACTCAATAGAAAGACACGATTAGTGTCAAATATAAGGAATGTCCAAGCTATCCGTTTGTACAAGTCCCCAAAGCCTTCCCGGCCTAAGATCACCCCCAATAAAATCTAAAGGCCTTCTTTTAGCCCTTCTTTAGCCAAAAAAATCTGCCATCCATAAAAAAAATTGATATTTATGACCGATTATTTATAATAAAAAAATTATTTACGATAAAAATAAACTCAAATAATCAATTTTTTAAAAATAACTGATCTCAAATAAGTTATTTTCTTATAATGATCGTATTAGCCCTTCTTCATCAGTCATTTCTTGTCATTATACTTTGATCAAACATCATTAGTACACAAGCTAGTTAGTACTCATAAGACTTAACAATCTAATAACCACAATGATCATGATGATCTTATTAAACACTACTATGCATGCAACAGAGTGCAGCTGGCACGTACAGAACCAAACCTTAAGAAAATAGATATCTCCAACACCAATTATATATTCAACAACTAAATATGTTTTAATTATTTCCCGAGCCGGCGATTATTGCAGTTCTCGTTGGCCGGAATAGCCCAGTACTCCTTTCTCATGGAGGCGAGGGGACAGTAACATATGGGACGCCTCCTGCTACAGGCCCTGATGGAGATGTTGGCAAACGATAAGTTCCCTGAGCTTGCCTGCGCATGACACCTAGTACTCTTCGTCCTGCAGCATTCATATACATAAATTTGAGTATGAAGTGATTATTTTATTTCATAGTTCATGTGCTCATGAATCACATGACCAAAAATAACTAAGTGCTATAAATATAAAAATATTACACAAATAAATTTACAACATTAAAGTAGGATATGATGTACAACATTAAAGTAGATGATCAGTTTGTAAATTTAATAATCTTTTATGATCAAAGTATTTTGATATATGTATATATTGGTTTTTTTAAAGGAAAAAAGAACCCATTTGGTCAAACAGTTAACAAATTAAACTAATGATCGAATCAAACAAATATATAGTTGCTGTTGGGAAATAAATCTAAACAGCGGAAAAATTATCTCCCACTTTGTGTGAACCTATTAGGAAGTAATTGAGTAGATAACAATACAAGTAAAAATCACACACACAGAAAACCAATTTTTTACGTGGAAAACCCTTCAATGCAAAGGGAAAAATCACGGGACCTAGTCCAGTTAAAACTTCCACTATCAACAATATTTGAGTACACAAATATTCTCTCTAGATAATACTAGAGGCATACAATCAACAATGATTTCAAGAAACACTTTCTTTGCAACCAAACAATGTGATTAGGAAAGAGCTCACCAAAACGTATTACTGTTCACGAACTCGAGCACCAGAAATACTACTCAAAATCTGATCTCCACCGTTCAGATTGTAGAGCCTTGAGTTGTGAACGTTCCTGCAAAATTTCAGCTCAATTGGACCACAAAAGACTTTGATCGGAGCTTTCAAAGAATTATTACTGTTTACAATCTCGAGCACCAAGACGCAGTACTGTTCACGAACTCGAACACCAGAAATACTGCTCAAAATCTGATCGCCACCGTTCAGATTGTATAGCCTTGAGTTTTGAACGTTCCTGCAAAATCTCAGCTCAATCGAACCACAGATGACTTAGATCGAAGCTTTCAATTGAAACTGGACGAGAGTTTCTTTCTCTCTCCGTTTTTCTTTTCTCTTCTTTTTGCTCTCTACGTCTCTCTGTCTGCTCTCCTACTATTTTTGACCAAAAAAACATATACTAATATGAGTTGGCTTCCTCCTCACATGGAGGGACCCACAACAAATCTCCCCCTCCCGACTATGAGAGAGGCTCCATCAAACCTGCTTTTATTCTGCATACTTCGAGTTTTTGCATAGGCAATGGTTTTGTCATCATATCTGATCCATTTTCATCAGTATGGATTTTCTCAATCTGTAACAACTTCATCTCCAAAGCATTACGAATCCAGTGATATCTCACGTCAATATGTTTGGACCTAGAATGAAAAGTTGAGTTCTTGCTGAGATGGATGACACTTTGACTATCACAGTAGAGAGTATACTTCTCTTGTTTCTGACCCAGTTCTTCTAGGAACTTCTTCATCCATAGCAACTCTTTGCTAGCTTCAGTTATGGCAATATACTCAGTCTCTGTAGTAGACAGGGCAACACATTTTTGTAGTTTGGATTGCCATGACACAGCTCCCCCTGAATAAGTAATCAAATACCCTGAAGTAGATTTTCTGGAATCAATGTCGCCAGCCATATCAGCATCAGTAAACCCATCAAGCATATGCTTACCATTTCCAAAGCATAAACATACTTTGGAAGTTCCTCTGAGGTATCTCAAAATCCATTTAACAGCATTCCAATGCTCTTTACCTGGATTTGAGAGAAAACGACTTACTACACCAACTGCATGAGCAATATCTGGCCTCGTGCATACCATTGCATATATTAAACTACCCACTGCTGAGGCATATTGGACTTTTTCCATATCTTCATTCTCTTTATTTGTGGAAGGGTTTTGCTTTGTGGTTAACTTAAAATAAGTAGCAAGAGGAGAGCTAACTGTCTTAGCTTTATCCATATTGAATCTGTTAAGCACCTTCTCAATATATCGCTCCTGTGACATCCATAATTTCTTCTCTTTTCTATCTCGGAAAATTCGAATACCAAGAATTTGCTTTGCTGGCCCCAAGTCCTTCATAGCAAAGGACTGACTCAATTCCTTCTTTAGATTTTCAATCCTTGAAGAATTCCTGCCAACAATCAACATATCATCAACATAAAGCAATAATATTATGAAGTCATCATCACAAAATTTTTGCACAAATACGCAATGGTCAGAGGTGGTCTTCTTGTAGCCTTGCTCTTCCATAATTGACTCAAATTTCTTGTACCATTGTCTGGGTGCCTGTTTTAAACCATATAGGCTTTTCTTTAACCAACACACACAATCTTCTTTGCCATTCACACTGAAACCCTCAGGCTGCTCCATATAAATCTCTTCCTCTAAATCACCATGTAGGAAGGCAGTTTTCACATCCATCTGTTCAATTTCTAAGTCTAGGCTAGCTGCTTAGCTAAGAACCACACGGATGAATGACATTTTCACAACTGGAGAGAAGATCTCATCAAAGTCGATACCCTTTCGTTGACTGAATCCCTTAACAACAAGTCTAGCTTTGTATCGTGGCTTGGAGGTGTGTTCATCTTGCTTCAATCTATAAACCCACTTGTTCTTCAAAGCTCTTTTGCCTTTAGGCAACTTTACCAACTCAAAAGTGTGGTTGTCATGTAATGACTGCATCTCATCTTACATGGCATCAACCCACTTTGCCTTATGTTCATCTTCCATTGCTTCTGCATAACATTCGGGCTCTCCCCCGTCAGTCATTAACACATACTCATCTGTAGGTACCAAATGGAAGGATGTCGGTCTCTAATAGACCTCCTAAGTGGAACATCTAATGGCAGCTCTGATTCTGGCAACTGATCAGGGGTCTCATTCTGAAATGAAGGATCTGCATCACTAGAACTCTGTTGGTAATCTTGGATAGCATTTTCAACTTGTGCTGGCAAGTCAGTCAATGGCACTGGATCCAAGTTAACTGAACTATCATTGGACCGAAGTATTGCTTTGTCTATTTTCTGAATATCTTGTATGGTTTGATCTTCAATAAACACAACATCTCGGCTTCTCACTAGTTTCTTGTCAACTGGATCATACAATCTGTATCCAAACTCATCCAAATCATAACCTAGAAAGATGCATTGTCTGGTCTTCACATCGAGCTTAGATCTCTCATCTTTGGGAACATGCACAAATGCTTTACATCCAAAGACACGTAAATGATCATAAGTAACATCTTTACCAGTCCAAATTCTGTTTGGTACATCAAACTGAAGAGGAACACATGGTGTGAGATTGAGAACATATACAGCAGTACTCAAAGCCTCTCCCCAAAAAGATCCAGGCAATTGTGCTTGTGAAAGCAAACATCTCACCCTCTCAATCAGTGTTCTATTCATCCTTTCAGCTAAACCATTCAACTGAGGAGTCTTTGGAGGTGTCTTTTGATGTCGAATACCTTGCTGTCTGCAATAGTCATCAAATGGGCCTGAATACTCTCCTCCATTATCAGTTCGGATGCACTTCAGTTTCTTTCTAGTCTGTCTCTCAACCAAGGCCTAAAATTGTTTAAACATTTGCAATACTTGATCTTTTCTTTTCAGGAGATAAACCCATGACTTTCTTGAATGATCATCTATAAAAGTCACAAAATACGAAGAACCGCCAAGTGTTCTTGTCTTCATAGGGCCACAAACATCTGAATGCACAAGATCAAGTATTCCTGACTTTCTTGAAGAAGGAGAACTTTTGAAGGAAACTCTGTTCTGCTTCCCTTCTAAACAGTGAGTACACTTTTTCAAAGGCGCACTCTTCATCCCAGATAGAAGGTTCTTTTTAGCCAATATTGTCAAGCCTTTCTCACTCATGTGGACAAGTCTCTTATGCCACAATTGTACTGTGTCCTCATTCTTCATAACATTAACAATGTTACTAGAGAGCCTTGCTTATAGCATGTACAAGGTTGATACCCTATTTCCTCGAGCAATAACCATAGCACCCTTTGTAAGCTTCCACTGCCCATTATAAAAGGTGTTGCAATACCCTTCATCATCAAGTTTACTTGTAGAAATCAAATTCAAATGGATGTCAGAAATATGCTTTACATCTCTAAGAACAAGAATCGTGCCGTTATTCGTTTCCAAGCATACATCTCCACTTCCAATAATTTTAGCCAAACCACCATTGCCCATCTTTACTGTGCCAAAGTTACTGGGCATATAGTTAGTGAAGAAATCCTTTCGAGGTGTAGCATGGATGGAAGTACCACTATCAATCACCCAGCTAGTTTCATGAGAAGTGATGTTTACAGTATCATTATCATCATAAACAATGAAGAAGTCTCCAGTGGTAGTGGTAGCAACTTGATCATCTTTCTTTTCATCGTCGTTCTTCTTCTCATTCCCTTTTTCTTTGTATTCTCTCTTCAGCTTTCTGCAATATTTCTTTATATGCCCTTTTATGCCACAATGGTAGCACTCAACATTAGCAAACTTGTTTGACTTGCTTCTGCCCTTATCTCTGTTCTTCGGACCTCTACTTTTACTCCTCCCTCTCTTTTCTGTAACCAAGACATCTGACTGCGAAGAAGAGCCCTGTCATTTTCTTCTCATCTCTTCATTCAAAACACTGCTTTTCGCCAGATCCATACTGATTACACCATCCGGGGCTGAGTTAGATAATGAAATTCTAAATGCCTCCCAAGAGTCCGGCAATGTACCAAGCAAACACAATCCCTGTACTTCATCATCAAACTTGATACCCATTCCAGCCAACTAATTAATTATTCCTTGGAATGTATTCAAGTGATCTGTCAACGGGGTTCCATCTTGGTATCTCAGAGTCATCAAATGCTTGATCAAATACATTTTATTATTTCCAATCTTACGAGCATATAACTGTTCAAGTTTATTCCAGAGTGTACGTGCATGTGTCTCTCCACTAATATGATTCAAGACATTATCATCTACCCACTGCCTGATGTATCCACAGACTTGTCGATGTTGCAAAGTCCATTCTTCATCAGATTTATTTTCCGGCTTCTCAGAAGCAAATACCGATAAATGAAATTGCTTCACAAATAAAAGGTCTTCCATTTTTCCCTTCCAAATATGATAATTTGAACCATTCAAAGTAACCATTCTACTCAAATTAGCTTCCATTATTCAACACAAAGTACTAAACGGTTATAACCCCGCTCTGATACCACTTTGTTGGGAAATAAATCTAAACAGCGAAAAAATTATCTCCCACTTTGTGTGAACCTATTAGGAAGTAATTGAGTAGATAACAATACAAGTAAAAATCGCACACACAGAAAACCAATTTTTTACGTGGAAAACCCTTCAATGCAAAGGGAAAAACCACGGGACCTAGTCCAGTTAAAACTTCCACTATCAACAATATTTGAGTACACAAATATTCTCTCTAGATAATACTAGAGGCATACAATCAACAATGATTTCAAGAAACACTTTCTTTGCAACCAAACAATGTGATTAGGAAAGAGCTCACCAAAACGTATTACTGTTTACGAACTCGAGCACCAGAAATACTGCTCAAAATCTGATCTCCACCGTTCAGATGGTAGAGCCTTGAGTTGTGAAGGTTCCTGCAAAATTTCAGCTCAATCGGACCACATAAGACTTTGATCGGAGCTTTCAAAGAATTGTTACTGTTTACAATCTCGAGCACCCAGATGCAGTACTGTTCACGAACTCGAACACCAGAAATACTACTCAAAATCTGATCTCCACCGTTCAGATTGTAGAGCCTTGAGTTGTGAACGTTCCTGCAAAATCTCAGCTCAATCGAACCACAGATGACTTAGATCGAAACTTTCGATTGAAACTGGACGAGAGTTTCTTTCTCTCTCCGTTTTTCTTTTCTCTTCTTTTTGCTCTCTACGTCTCTCTGTCTACTCTCCTACTATTTTTGACCGAAAAAATATATATTAATATGAGTTGGCTTCCTCCTCACATGGAGGGACCCAATAACAGTTGCATGGTTTACTAACCAAGGTTTGGATTTGCCAAAGCTGCCTCAGAGCAGGCACTGAGGAGCATGATTGCTACAATAAGAGCTATCATGAGTAGCATACCTTTAGAATGGGTCTTAGAGAATACCATTTTGCAAATGTAGGAAGATTGATCGATCAAAGAGTATAAGGGAGGTGGATGAGAAGAATGCATTGTTTTTAGGTTCTACTTATATATAGATAAAGTTGAAGAATTGTCATCATGGTTAGAATAGTCAAAAGTCGTAATTTCCTACTCATTTCGTTACGATCAGGGGGGATTGATACTGACAGTGGGAGAGAGAAGCTAGTATATATATTGTCGAATTAATATATTTTAAACCTATCAAATTAACGATCGATCATGTTATATAATTAAAGGGAAAAATATTAATGTTACTCTTAAGTTTAAATATGTTTATTTTAAGTCATATTTATTTATATGGTATAATTTAAATATTTTTATTTATCTAATACCTAAACGACAACCATTTTAAAATATTTAATTATATGATATATGTATTACTGAAAATAATAGAATTTAGAATAAGAAACAATATCATTAATTAATTCATGTAACTCAAAAATTTGGTGTGATTATACTAGTGATGTAATTTATAATTGTTCATTTATATTAAATAATGATTATGACCTCACGATCTTCAAGTTTTTAGATTAGGCTACGTTTAGATATATAATGAGATAATCTTAGATGATTTATGAATAATAATAAAAAATAATAATAAATTATTAAATAATAAAAATAAATAAATAAAAATAAAAATAAAAATAAAATATTAAATTTCAGATCACTCCACTACCCAAATACAAATAAAGCTAGGCCTATATATTCATGATGTATTTTTAACCTATCAAATGATATTAACATATAGATAAAAAATATTTTAATTATAAAGAGATTACTTAAATATGAACAAGTGAATTAATGTACTTGATGCGATATGTTATAATATTATACAATTATTTTATTTTAAATTAACACATCTAATAAATGATAAAAAAAATCACATCAATTTACAGATTTTTGTTTTTGTAAACTCATTATCTCTATCATACATGGCGTTAAAACAGACAAGCAGTAGTACTTTTCATGTTTTTTATTATTATTATTTGTAAACGCAAAATTTTTTAAAAATTAATTTATAATATAAATATATATAATTATATATATAAAAAATTAAAATTTTCTCCCAAATTAAAAATAAATAAAAATTACTCTCCAAATTTTTTTTAAAAATTATTCATCTAAATTTTAATATATATCTATTTATATTCTAACTTTTAATGTTACTTAAACTCAAATTTCAACTCACATAATCTTACAGTTACTCAATTAACAGTCTAACTCTAATAAAAAAATTGATTATAAATTTATATGATTGTAAAATTAATTAATTATATTCACTTATTTAATTTCAGTCTAACATTACATTATTACTTATTAAAAAATTCTCAAATTTATTTTTAAGTTATAAATTTTTCTTAAATCATAGAAAAATGAACAAATATTTAAAAATAATTAATTTTTTTCTAAAAAGACGTAAATAATTTAAAAATTAATATACATTTAAAATTTTTAATAATAATAAAATATGATATTTTTATTACTGATAACCATTCTTATAAAATTTATATTTATTATATATTTTATCTATAGCATCTCCCAAACACAAAATTTTGATTTCGTCTATGTCGGTGTGCTAATTGTTTTGGCTTCCAAAGACTGTTTGGGAAAATCATGATAGCTAGGACCACATGATCTAACAGCACCTACGACGTTGGGCGCATATGCGTCGGCCTCAAAGACAAATCCCTTGACCTGTCATGGTAGCTAGGAACTAGGACCACAAACCACAACCACAACTACATCTGACAGCATTTACGTGTTAGGAGCTACATAAAACCAGATAATGATTGACTTATATTTTATTTATTTTTATTTTATTATTTATAATGTATTTTTTCTTTTAAATATTTTTTTAACATTTTTAATTTTTTTAAAAAAAATTAAAAAATATAAAATTTCACTAATAATTATTTTTTAGTTAATCATTAAGTAAAAAAAATTTTAAAATGTTAAAAAATAATAAAATAATGATATATGGAAGATAAGCTTATTATTATTCATATAAAAGCACATATGACAGCACCTGCGTTGGGCGCGTGCTTTGGCCACAAAGACAAATCCCTTGATTGGTGGCACGTGTGAGAGGCATTTCTGGTAGGGGGAGAAAGAGAGATTGCATTGGCAATGAAATCCTTCTCAACCCATTCCTACTCTTCAGCTTGGATGAACCAATATATATCTGGTCTTGATTCAACAACTGCACTCCGGATTGGTCAAATGCTTAATAACATTGCCAATATTTTTTTTCTCTTTCTTTAACATTTCTAAGTGCCAAGGCTTGGCACAGGCTGGCAAGGCAATGGTGACCACAATACATCAACCATCAAGTAGGCTGTTTCACAAATTTGATAGAATTATTCTTTTGAGCAAGGGAAGCTCCTTGTAGTACTGCAGAAAAGCCTCTGCAGCAATGCTGTATTTCTCCTCCATTGGTTGTAATCCACTTATTGCTATGAACGCATCAAAATTTCTTATCAATCTTGCAAGTGGGAATATAAAAGCAAATCAGTTCCATTAGAACTGGATGATAAGTTCTTACAAAAAAGCAAAAGATTTCACAAAAAAGATGGAGGACCTTCCTCAATTGATGTCTAACAAGTCAATAACCAATATTAATTTTTTCTTTTATAAGCACTGGGTGTTCGGAAACTAATCTCGAGCATAACCACTACTAAACTTTCATCAGCATTGCATGAAACCCTTTTTTGAGTGTCAATTTTATGCTCCATTTTGACTTCTTGCAGTTTCTGGTGGAGACCTACGAAGTGAAATTCTCAAAAATAGAGAAAAGAAAGCTTCAAAAACCTGTGATATTAATACAGAGCGAGCTAGAAATAGAGGTGAAGTCAAATTCAAGGGAATGAAGAGCAACAATGTGGGAATAGTTAAGGTTGAACATTCAGTGTCCAAACCGGAAATCCGGGTCAAATCGGCCCGGAACCGGATAGTCAAAAAGGGTTTGGATTCCAACCCGGTTTTGTCCAGGTTGAAATCCGGTTTGAATCCGGATCAATCCGGTTTCCCGATTTTTTTTTTTAGAGAAATTTGTTGTAAAAATATTTATCAAAAATATTCTATTTAGTTATAATTTTTCCAAAAAGTAATGTTAAAAAGTAAATCTTCTATTATATAAAAGTCTATATTTTTATCCATGGATGATGATAAAAAAAAAAATCAAAATGTAAAACTAAATAAACTTTTTTTTATGAGTATAAACTAAATAAACTTGCAGCAAATTTCGAATAAATAATATAAATAGAAGTACAAAGCTAAATGCACAGACAAATAGAAGGACCTGGCCCAAACAGATGTTCAAAAATGGCCATGATAAGAAACATTGATATCAATGTTTATTACATTACATTACAAAATACAAAATTATAATATATGAAAATTACATATCCAATGCATCTAAAACAAATCAATAATATTTATCATATGCAATTCACTACATATCATTACCTGGTATTTATTACATTACATTACAAAATATATAATTACAATATATGAAAATTACATATCCAATAGTCCTGCTCTACAGTAGGACACATGAATATTAAACATTTATGATCTTTTTGCAAGCTATAGCAAATTGCAATTCCCATAGCACACCTGCATGTTCATTCAAAAGGAAATAAAAACCATTAAACTAAATCTGAAACATAACTTCAGTTGATATAAATTTGATACATGAGTTCTAATCCAACTAGTCAACATTTTTTGCTAGACCAGGTATGATCTAACTGTTGAACTCAAGGTTTCAAGTTTCATGTAAATCTACAAATGGATTTTGATGATAACAAATGAATCCAAAGAATAAAGGAGTTTCAAGCTCAAGTTGTCCACACAATATAATCAAGCACATCAAGGAAGCAAGCATGAGCAAGAAGGGAACAAATTCACATTAAAATTATAGAGTAATGTTGTAAATCTCTTAAAAATTCAAAATTAGGATTAAGGCTCAAAATTAATATTTTATCATAAAGCATTAAAATACATTTTCCACATGTGCATGATATTTTGAAAATTAAATTTGAAAATTTTGAAAGATGATTGATTGTCATCTTTCACATGTGCATGACATGATTAAAGGTTTGAATTTTGAAATTTTTGAAAGATGATTGATTGTCATCTTTCACATGTGCATGACATGATTAAATGTTTGAACTTTGAAAATATTAAGATGATTGATTGTCATCTTTCACATGTGCATGTTTTATTTGAATATTTTCAAAAGTGGTGGATACTTTTCTTGACTTATGCAAAAGGTAGATGTCTTTATTTGAAAATTTTGAAAAGTAAAGTGTGCTTCTTTTGTCATATGCAAAAAGTAAAAGATTATGTTTGAAATTTTTGAAAAGTAAAGTGTGCTCCTTTTGTCACATGCAAAAAGTAAAAATATTAGATTTGAAATTTTTGAAAAGTAAATGATGATGTTTTTGATATGGGAATCTTTTCAAATTTGAAATTGAAAAATCATTTTCCTATAATATAGTTCACTTGAGTTTTGCAAAATTCACAACAAGAGCTTACACATCTATTGCTAAGTTTTGCATCATTTCTTCAAATCTCTCACTCTCTCTTTTTTAAAGTTTTGAGCCTTAATTCTTGTTCTTGTTGAGAGAGATATAGGTTGTGCTGTATTGTTTCTATCTTACTCATTGAGGAGTGTACTTTGATAGTCTACCTACTATCAACTCTTGTATTTGTAAAAGGGTGTGTATAACCCTTGTGTGTGTAGAAGGTGTTCTACACAGGGAATAGTTAAATCACCAAGTGTGAGGTGATTGGAAGTGTAGAAGGTATTTATACACGGGGAATAGTTAAATCACCAAGTGTAAGGTGATTGGAAGTGTAGAGGGTGTTCTACACGGATTCTTTGGAGCGGTGCTGCTCAAAGGTGTAATAGGTTTCTATCTCCACCTAAAGGAGATTGAATAGTGGATTTGGGGATCCTCAAGAGGTAGCTTGAGGTGAGGACGTAGGCAGTGGGGCCGAACCTCGTTAACATACTGAGTTTGCTTCTCTCTTACCTTTACTCTTTATATTTATTAGTGTTTCATATTTTATATTTTATTTTATATACTTGATTTATAATTGTTAATTTTTTAATACAACTCAATTCACCCCCCCTCTTGTGTTAGTCATCTGGGCAACAATTGGTATCAGAGCTAGAGCTCTATTATAAGATTAACTATTTTTTGAGTTAAGATCTTATGGCTAACATTGCAGCTTCATTTGGTGAAGGTCAATCTAGCAGTCGGCCTCCACTCTTTTGTGGAGACAATTACTCATTCTGGAAAATTAGAATGAGAATATTCCTTCAGGCTGAAGGTCGAAAAATCTGGAAATGCATTGTAAATGGACCTTATATTCCAACAAAAGTAGTTGATGGAGTAAAGGTCAAAAAGGAAGAAGAAGAGTTTAATCGTGAAGGCGATAGACTTTATACTTTGAATTTAACCGCTATGAATTTATTATATAATGCTCTCAATGGTAATGAATTTAATAGAGTAATAACTTGTGCTACAGCAAAGGAAATTTGGGATAACTTGGAAGTTACTTATGAAGGAACTTCTCAAGTCAAGGAATCAAAAATTTATATTCTTACTCATGAATATGAAATGTTTAAGATGAATGATGATGAATCTATTTCTAGTATGTACACTCGTTTTACTAACATCATAAACAGTTTGACAGCTCTTGGCAAAATTTATTCCAAAGTGGAGATAGTAAGAAAAATTCTTAACTCTCTACCAAAACGTTGGGAATCAAAAGTGACAGCGATTCTTGAAGCTAGAGATCTCAAGAAGCTCGAAGTGAATGAACTCATCGGGTCACTTATCACCCATGAGTACACATTGAAAAGAGGAGAAGAAGAATGAAAGTCAAAGAAAAGCTTGGCACTTAAAACTGTTTCACATGAAAGTGAAAGTGATGAAGATGAGGAAAATGACGATAAAGATGAAGAAATTACGATGATTGTAAGAAGAATTCAGAGGTTCTTAAAGAAAAATAAAACTCCTCCAAGGAAATCCTTCAATAAGTTTTCCAAGAAAGATTCAGGTAAAAATGACACTTTAATTTGTTATAAATGCAATAAACCTGGTCATATCAAGCCAGGTTGTCCTCTGCTAAAGAAAGATCGAAACAAAGGCAAAAAAGCAATGAAAACTACATGGGATGATGATTCAAGTAACTCAGATAGTGAAGCAAGTAATGGAGAATCAGCAAATCTTTGTCTTATGGCTAAAGATGATATTGAGGTAACAAATCTTGATAATATTGAAGATCCTTCATATGAAGAATTGCAAAATGCTTTAGAAGAGGTATATGAGGAATTTGAAAAATTGGGTATCAAGTATACTGTTTTGAAAAAGAAAAATTCTTCTTTAATAAACGAAATTGATATTTTAAGAAAAGAAAGTATTGTTTTGAAAGATGAAAATCTTGAATTGAAGAAAAAGAAAACTGATTTAGAAAATATTATTGAAAACTTTACGAATGAAAAAACAAATTTTGAAAAACTTCTTGGTAGTCAAAGATGTGTTTTTGATAAGGCAGGCTTGGGATATAAGCCAAAACAAAAATACAAATCTTATAAAAACTTCTTTGATAATCCTTCTACATCAAAATCCAATATTCAAAATTCTTTTCATAAAAATAATTTTGTTAAAAAAAGATACTATTATAATCACTCAAGTTCTTCATATATGTCACATGCTATTTGCAATTTTTGTAATAGAAATGGTCATAATTATTTTGCTTGTCCTATTAGAAGAAAATATACAATGACTATTAGGGCCATATGGGTACCTAAAAATCTTATTTCTTCTAATACTAATAAATAAAGAACCCAAAGAACTTGGGTACCAGGAAATAATTTTAATTGCTTTTGTAGGTATGCATGAAGTATTCTACAGGTAAAAATAAATGATTTTTAGATAACAGATGCTCAAGATACGTGACAGAAGACAAAACTAAATTCATTGACTTCACTTCTAAAGAAAAAGGATGTGTGATATTTGAAGACAATTCAAAAGGGAAGATCATGGAAATAGAAGGAAAGATCATCAAGACTTAGTACAAGATGCAACCAAATAGTGGAAACATGTGAAAGATCATCCAGCGGAATAAATTCTAGGAGAACCTTCACGAGGTGTAAGTACTCGATCATCTCTTAGAAATATTTGCAATCATACTGCCTTTCTATCTCAGATTGAACCTAAAAATATTGATGAAACACTTCTTGATGAATTTTAGATTCTAGCTATGTAAGAAGAGCTTAATCAATTTGAAAGAAATGATGTTTGAACACTTGTTCCTAAACCCAAAAATCATACTATTATTGGAACAAAATGGGTTTTTAGAAACAAAAAATATGAGTCCGGAGTCATTACTAGAAATAAGGCTCGACTAGTGGTCCAAGGTTTCAATCAAGAAGAATGAATCAATTATGATGAGACATATGCACCAATCGCAAGATTAGAAGCTATTCGAATGCTACTTACATATGCTTGTTATAAAGATTTCAAACTTTTTCAAATGGATGTTAAAAGTGCTTTCTTAAACGGTTTTATAAATGAAGAAGTATATGCTGAGCAACCTCCAGGTTTTGAAAATCATATTTCTCTAAATCATGTTTTCAAACTCACAAAAGTACTATTTGGATTTAAACAAGCTCCTAGAGCGCGGTACGAGATATTCAGTAGTTTCTTGATTGAAAAAGGTTTTTTAAGAGGAAAAATTGATACAACTCTTTTCATTATATACGAAAATGATGATATTCTTTTGATTCAAATTTATGTTGATGATATAATATTCGGTGCTACTAATGAAAATATGTGCCAAGTTTTTGCTAAGACTATGCAGGAAGAATTTGAAATGAGCATGATGGGAGAGCTTATATTCTTTCTCGGATTGCAAATTAAGCAAGTAAAAAGTGGGATATTCATCAATCAATCAAAATATATTAAAAAATTGCTGAAGAAGTTTGGGATGGAAGGTGCTAAGGAAACTGGAACACCAATGAGCCCATCTACTAAACTTGATAAAGATGAATCCGGTAAACTAGTTGATTCGAAGGTATATCGAGGTATGATTGGTAGCTTATTATATTTGACAGCCGGTAGACCAGATATTATGTTTAGTGTATGTTTATGTGCACATTTTTAATCATTTTCAAAATAATCTCATTTGATTGCAGTCAAGCGGATTTTTAGATATTTTGCCAATACCATTGACTTAGAGTTATGATATCCTAAACACACTTCTTTCGATCTTATTAGTTATTCAGGTACCGATTATACTGGTTGCAAAGATGATCGAAAAAGTTTTAGTAGAACATGTCATTTCTTAGGTCGTGCACTAGTTTCCTGGTTTAGTAAAAAAAAAAAAAAAACAAAACAAAACAAAATTCTGTTGCACTATCTACTGCTGAGGCAGAATATGTTGCTGCGGGTAGTTGTTGTGCTCAAGTTCTTTACATGAAGCAACAACTTGAGGATTTTAAACTTATGTATAATCACATTCCAATCAAATGTGATAATACAAGTACTATAAATCTTAAAAAAAAAAAACCCAATACAACATTCTAGAATTAAGCATATTGAAATAAGATATCATTTTTTTGAGATCATGTGCAGAAAGGCGATATAGTACTGGAGTTCACAAACACACACGATCAGTTAGCAAATATATTCACAAAACCCTTACCAGAAGATAAATTATTTATGATTAGAAGAGAAATAGGTATGATGCATGTTATGAATATCTCTTGAAAGATAGATCAGAGTTCATAAAAATAGAGAGATATTTTTTTAAATACTTTTACATAAACTTGAGGTTCTTAGCCTCATGTTTGAGACGCTCATTCTCTTCATACAATATCATGTCATCCCTATCCATGGGAACTGGCAAGCGGAATAAAGAATCCAATAGAGATTTCAACTTTTTATTCTTCTGTCGAAGGATTCCTTCCCTTGTGTGAGACTCTTGAACAATTCGTTGAAGTACAACAATTTATTTTTTAAGCTTTTCAACCTCATGATTTTTGACTTGTAGCCGCTTGGAAAAAGCGACAATAGAGGATGAGTAGCGAGTCCCGAGACTCACCAAGTCGTAGATAGCATCAGAGTCTGGCTTATTAGCCCAACTATTGTTCTCTTGCTGCAACATGGCGCCAATGGTAGCTGCAGAAAGGATATGAGATTGAGATGTAGAATACCTCATGGATGCATCTAGAGGAATGTTAGAAGAATGAGCCATTGAGAAAAGAATTGAAAACTTAAAGCAAGAATATTGAAGGAATGCAGATGAGTTATAGAGATGAGAATAAGATTCGATGCAAATCGGATGAACTTTAAAACTGATTTAATTGAGATAGCATAAAGAACAAGACAAACTATTGTCTCCTCAAATCTTATTAGTCAAAAGAAATATAAGATATGCTGGACACACATTGTCAAAAGTTTTCTTACTAGAAAAACGGTTCTCTGCTCCTATCATGGCATTGACAGCCTTAGGAGAGAAGATTGATAGTTGATGCGTCAAGAGTTCCTGATTCAAGTCTGGAACATTAGTGGAAGAGAATTGTTCGGCCATTCTATCTTTATGGAGAAACATAACTTAGGTCAAGAAGCGATATTTTTTTTTGGTATCCGATAGATGAAAATGATTTTTTTATAGAAACTCAGAGCCTTCAAACCCGTTTGTCAACAACATCAGGCGATTGATTTAAATTTGCTTTCGCACCGACTGCTAGAGCTAGGCCTTCAACCTTTACAGGTTTTGTCAGATACGCGTGGCTCTGCACCGAATTGCCAGAGTTAGACTTTCAACATTTGCAGGTTTTGTCGGACATGCATGGCTCCGCACCGCATTGCCAGAGCTAGGCCTGCAGCTTTTGCTGTCTTTGTCAGATACGAATAATTTTAATTATTCAACTTCAAATCTCTGGAACATCTAATTCGTCAATAACATCAAGTGGATTTAAATCTTCTTCCGCACCGAGATGATAAAATTCGGCTTCAACCTTTTCAGGTTTTGTCGGGCACGGATGGTTTCAATTATTCAGCTTTTTACAAAATCTCCTTCCGCACTGAATTACCGAAACTAGGCCTCCAGCCTTTGCAGGTTTTGTCGAACACGTGTGGCTACACACCGAATTCTCTACAGTCTCTACTAACGCAGCGTTTTATTTATCTATTGGTTATTGTAGGAATATATCTTATTGAGTAGCGAGTCCCGAGACCCACAAGCTCGTAAATGGCGTCATGATCTGATTTATTAGCTAAATCAGTCTCTTGTTGCTTCATGGCACCCACGACAGATGCAGAAATAGATTGAAACTGAGGTGAAGGATACCTCAAATCTTGATCAAGAGAAGTACTGAAGGGAATTCTACGAGCCATTGAAAAATTGTAGAATGAGAATGCAAGCAAATTGCAAAGATGAGAAGAAAGCTTGATGCGAAATAGATAAAGTTAAGGATTGCTCTTATAGAAACGGAAATAAGAACAAGACAAACTTACAAATCATGATAATATCTCATTTTTCAGCAACATCAAGCGGATCAAATCTCTGCACCGAATTGCCAGAGCTACGCCTCCAGCCTTTGCAGGTTTTGTCGGGCACGGGTGGTTTCAATTATTCAGCTCTTTACAAAATCTCATTCCGCACCGAATTATCGGAACTAGGCCTCCAGCCTTTGCAAGTTTTGTCGAACACGTGTGGCTACGCACCGAATTCTCTACAGTCTCTACTAACGCAGCGTTTTATTTATCTATTGGTTATTGCAGGAATATATCTTATTGATCTAATTATGATTCCTTTTTAATGATGCCAAAAGGGGGAGAAGTTTTAGACTAGAACATTAACATTATTTAAATTGCTAAACTTGTTATATATGCTTGGAATTATATTTATATTTTTGCTTGAAAAACTAACGCACATTCTCAGGGGGAGCTTAAGTATTAATACATGATTCAGGTTCTATCAAGCATTTGTCATCATCAAAAAGGGGGAGATTGTTGAACCCAAGGTTTCAAGTTTCATGTAAATCTACAAATGGATTTTGATGATAACAAATGAATCCAAAGAATAAAGGAGTCTCAAGCTCAAGTTGTCCACACAATATAATCAAGCACATCAAGGAAGCAAGCATGAGCAAGAAGGGAACAAGTTCACATTAAAATTATAAAGTAATGTTGTAAATCTCTTAAAAATTCAAAATTAGGATTAAGGCTCAAAATTAATATTTTATCATAAAGCATTAAAATACATTTTCCACATGTGCATGATATTTTGAAAATTAAATTTGAAAATTTTGAAAGATGATTGATTGTCATCTTTCACATGTGCATGACATGATTAAAGGTTTGAACTTTGAAATTTTTGAAAGATGATTGATTGTCATCTTTCACATGTGCATGACATGATTAAATGTTTGAACTTTGAAAATATTAAGATGATTGATTGTCATCTTTCACATGTGCATGTTTTATTTGAATATTTTCAAAAGTGGTGGATACTTTTCTTGACTTATGCAAAAGGTAGATGTCTTTATTTGAAAATTTTGAAAAGTAAAGTGTGCTCCTTTTGTCATATGCAAAAAGTAAAAGATTATGTTTGAAATTTTTGAAAAGTAAAGTGTGCTCCTTTTGTCACATGCAAAAAGTAAAAATATTAGATTTGAAATTTTTGAAAAGTAAATGATGATGTTTTTGATATGGGAATCTTTTCAAATTTGAAATTGAAAAATCATTTACCTATAATATAGCTCACTTGAGTTTTGCAAAATTCACAACAAGAGCTTACACATCTATTGCTAAGTTTTGCATCATTTCTTCAAATTTCTCATTCTCTCTTTTCTAAAGTTTTGAGCCTTAATTCTTGTTCTTGTTGAGAGAGATATAGGTTGTGCTGTATTGTTTCTATCTCACTCATTGAAGAGTGTACTTTAATAGTCTACCTACTATTAACTCTTGTATTTGTAAAAGGGTGTGTATAACCCTTGTGTGTGTAGAAGGTGTTCTACACAGGGAATAGTTAAATCACCAAGTGTGAGGTGATTGGAAGTGTAGAAGGTGTTCTACACGGGGAATAGTTAAATCACCAAGTGTAAGGTGATTGGAAGTGTAGAGGGTGTTCTACACGGATTCTTTGGAGCGGTGCTGCTCAAAAGTGTAATAGGTTTCTATCTTCACCTAAAGGAGATTGAATAGTGGATTTGGGGATCCTCAAGAGGTAGCTTGAGGCGAGGACGTAGGCAGTGGGGCCGAACCTCGTTAACATACTGAGTTTGTTTCTCTCTTACCTTTACTCTTTATATTTATTAGTGTTTCATATTTTATATTTTATTTTATATACTTGATTTATAATTGTTAATTTTTTAATACAACTCAATTCACCCCCCTTCTTGTGTTAGTCATTTGGGCAACACTAACAAATATGATATTTTACTAAGAATTAATTATTCAAAAACGACATAAAAGAATTGAACTTCAATTAACACCTCCCTCAAAAGGTTTAAAAAAACCAGTATATATATACATAAAATATTATTGATTATGCAGGTCACTTAAAACTCCAAGCTGTGAGAAGCTGCCACATTCATGGTCGAATAACATTAATAAAGACTACATAAGGTAGGTCATGCCATTAGAATATTAAATCAAGAACTTCCACCCGTTATTTCTCTCTCTTTATATATATATATATATATATATATTGTTCACGGATAAAGAAAGTTGAAAGGCTATTTTAAAACTGCTTTAGGCAACATTTATTCAGTTAGAATGAGTGGAAACTACACTTGTGATTCTGAAACTGTTTTTTATTTTTGGTGTCTGCTGTATATTTATTATATTAGGATGATTGTTGAGGATTCTCACCTTACTAAAACTTGTATTCTGTAACTGTTTTATTTATATTTATGAAATACTTGCCTTCAATAAGAAAGGAAAAAAAAAAACAGAGAAAAAGGAAAGAAAGAAAGCTGAAGGGCTAATTGCTGATACAGTACTCATGAACATTTCTACCAGGATGATGCATGCTAGTGAACTTCTCTTTAAAGATGAATATTCTTTTCTTTTCTGGGGTAAAGTAATTGGGAGAATATTAGTGATGTTTAAAGTTGATTAATTATTATTTACTTCAACAATGTTAATTTGCAAGTTCCATGCAGTAGCTCATATCTCATGTAAAAGATCAAGGCATATATATTTAGATGGTTTTTCATGGAAAATGTTTGGGTCCAAGGCTTTTTTTGTTTTGTTTTGCTTTTTTCATGTGTTTGAACAAGTAATTCTCTGTTGACAAAGTCGTAGGTTCTCAAATCACAAATGGATGTTGAAAAAAATTGCGACTTTTATTGTCTGATCAGTTCATTATACACAATATGTAGACATGGTCCCTTCAATTAACATTACAAGCTATACCAAAAAAAAAAAAAATCCATCCAAAAAATATGTTAGCACAAATCTAACCCACAAAACAATTCCATCCAAAAAATATGCTAGCACATATACTAGCACAGATCTGATACTATTTAGATAATAACATCTCTCAACATGTTAATGATACCACTTTCTTAAACCAATATTATAAACAATGAAATATCCATATCCCCATGAACCACTTAAACAAGAAATTAATTTAAACAAACAAGGGCCATGTTCAAGAGTGTTAGACCAATAAGATACAAGCACAGAAGTGCTTCACTCAACTTAGCCTATAAATTATGTTTAATGTAGCAAAAATAGAAGAAGTTAAGAACTTAGCATGTAATTCATGAATGATATCAGCACGCCAAAAACAAACCTTATTAATTTATATCAATGCATGCCCAAAGAACAGAAAATTTGCATTGTTCACTTCCAAAATTGGCAAAAAGAATAAAATGTTCAAATCTTTTGAATATAAACCAAACTTAAAAGATATAGTGTTTAATATAAGTAGTCAAAATACACTATATATAAGCCCCTGTTTCGATGTCAATATATATATATATATATATCTATATATATATTTATATTTATATAAGCCCTTGTAATGAGTAGTATAGATGCTAAATGCAGATATCAAAATCCTTATGCAGATACACAAAACCTTGCCAAAACCTCAAATGGTCAAACCAGCAGCAACATCCTTGAGGCAACAAAGAAAAAAAAAGAAAAAAAAATCATGTATAAAAACAAAGAGAGCAGATCTAACAAAAGAATAATCTAACACCCAAGACATTCAAAACATTCTCATTTGAAATTTAGTCATGATAAGCCTTAGCATAACACAATCTAACCGTTGAACATAATATGTAACTTTTACCCAAACCTAACCCATAGAGCATTGCAGAGCAGGGAGAGAGAGAGAGCAGATGAGAGAAAACCGAGGAGATGAGAGGCTAGGGCATCGCGTAGAAAGAGGGAGAGAGACTACCCTAGAAGCAAAGAAAACGACGACTCAGTGACGGCGATAGATCATGTTCCCCGCGGTTGTTGAGCATGATCAACTCGATGGCTAGCTAGGGTTTCGTTTCGCCTGTGTGAGAGAGAGCAGGAGAGGGGGTGGATATGGATGCAAAGAGAGAAAGGGGTAGTTTGTAGGAAGCGGCTAGGGTTTTTAATATATATACCCAGTTTCGGATGTAAAATCCGGTATCCGGATTTATATATTTGGATCCAGATTTATTGATCCGGATTTTTAAAATTCGGATTCCGGATTTGATTTAAACCGAGTAGGAGTCCGGAATCGGAACCCCGGATATCCTGTTTCTGGACCGGGCCGGAAAAATATCCGGCCCGGATGAACAGCCTTAGGAACAGTTCTCAATTCTTTTCAGTAAGGGGTTTAAAGAGAGATGCCATGAACACCTGAGCTGTATATGTGTAACTCAAGTTATTTCAACTGCTATAATCGTTGGTCTACTCTTGTTGTTTATGCGATGCTTTCACAAAAAATGATGTTTCTTCTCAAGTTTTCTTCAACTCTAGCATGCTTTGTTTATGTAGTTTTCTTCAAGATTGTGGTTAAATGATGGATGTTTAAGAGGATGAATGTACTAATTAAGTGCTAGTTGTCCATTAAAAATCCCCATTATCTGATGAGCTGAGCAAATTAGAAGAATTTGAATTGAGTTAGTATGTTTTAATTGCAAGCATCAATGTGTTTTATAATTAACTCTATGTGAACGTTAGTTATTTAGGTGCTTACCTTTTCATATGCTTATATATTTTATTGCATCCAATTCGCATCATTAGTGTTATTTAATATAAATTCAAACTTCACACATCATATATATATATATATTCAAGCTATATATATGTGTGTATATATATATATATAAAATAACTTCATACTAAATATTTAATAATTTCCTTACTAATTGTTTTTTTTTTCCCATAACTCCAAGTCATGATGTGTGAAGTAGCATATATCTTCAGATTCAGTGCATAACATGTGAAGCAACACAATCTATTATTTTGAGTTTTCTTCCTTTTCTTTGTTGGTGGGAAACATGAGCTGGGATTGCAAGATCCATTATTATTTTTTCTTTATACCATCGTTTGTGACATATTTATTTATTATGTTTTGCTTATCCAATATGAAAACCTAACTAATATTCTGTAGCCTTTCATTGTGTTATATTGATTGAATTCTTTTCCTCTCAGGGTTGCTATGTGTGCATTATTTTGCTTATTGTGAAGGAGGTGACATGTGAGTGCTCTTTCTTTCCCGTTGAATGAATACTTGAGAAATGATGGCTTTTGCTGTCTTAAAGTCTTTGATAACCTCAAGCTTCCATGCTACTTTTTATGTGTGGTATAGGGCAGGAGCTATAAAAAAAAAAAAAAAAAAAACCAATAGCCTTCCTTTACCGAAAGAGGTTTTTATTCATTTTTTTGTTCTTGCATCAATTTCTCCCTATGCTACAAAAATTGATTTGAATTTTACATTTATTGAGTATTTAACTATCATGCGCTAAATTATTTTATTCTCCTAAGAGTGTTAACATCCAACTACTAAAGTTTTACTTTTAGCAGATGCTTTATAGGTGGCTAGTTCAACTCCTAATAGCACTCGACTACTTGCACGTGAATCATATTCTTCATCGTGATGTGAAGGTTAGTGGTCTTTCCATCTCCATAATTTCACCAGCATACAAATGACTTTTGAAACTCTTAAATTCTAATAATCTGATTCTAGTTGGCCTACAAAAAATAGCCATATTTAATATAATGAATGTTCAAATAATAGATGCATATACACACACTAGACCTTCTACATAATTTAAATTTAGAAAAGTACAAGACAGTGGCTTAACTTAGTTTTTGTATATGGTTAAAATAATTTCTTCACGAGTCAAATGGGTCTGGTTTTTTGACAAGAAGACCATACAGAACCTTCATATAAAAAGTACTTTCTTTACATCAAGTGTTGTGAAACTAGATAAATTGACATCCAGAAGAAAGTCTATTATTTTTTTTATTTTTTTTTATCAATTAGTTTGTTTTGCATAGTTAATGTTGTAAGGCTTCCTAAAAAATTATTTTTAGCAGGCCATTTGTAGTTAAATATTTTTTTTAAAGAATTTTAGCACTATTTGCGGTGAACAAAACTCGTCAAAAAAGTCTTTGTCCCAACACTTTATAACGTTAACAGGCTAATTATGACAAATTTATGACTTTTTATAACGACATAAATTCCTCCCAAAAAGTCGTGCAACATCGGGGCATTACATATTGCACGGGGTAGAAAAGTAGTGTGCCTAGCATTTCTGGTTAATTTCCGGCATCAATGTATTCACTGGAAATGCCTAATTTCGGCCGAAATTCATGTTTTCAGCCACTAAACTTGGCGCCAGTAAAACCAATTATTCTTGTAGTAAAAGTCTTATAGCTCTGCACCCCACCTTATTTTTGTGGTGTTATTATTATCATTATTAATACCACTAGTATTATTTTTACTTTTTTTCTCAGACGACAAATTCTTTCGATTAATAAAGATAGTACTTGTTACTTTTTTAACATAATTACGTACTTTTGCGAGTCATTAATGATTGACAGGCGCCACAAAAAACTTGCAGTCACTATAATAAAAATTATCTTTTCCTCCATATTTTTTCGTAAGTAATATTATATATTTTTGTTAAAATGTAGTTTTTGTCACCAAATTAGATCGTAGTAGACTCGCAAGAATAGATTGGTAACTTTAAGGGCTTAAAATTACTACCATAAAAATCGTGAGAAATAATCTTATTTCCGATAATTCTTTTCCTCACAAAAAGTGTAAAATTTCGTTGGAAAAAATGTGATAACCATGGTTAACAGAGGTAAAAAAATACTTATATGCCACGATGAAAATCACGAGAAATAAGCATTTGCGACCAAAAAAAATATTTCCGACGATTTGTGATCACTGGAAATATTCCTTTATAAAATAAAAAAAAAATTACTAAAACATGATAAGAACCTTATACCTAAGATAAAATAAATGTAAATAATGAATTACCAATACACTAAGGTCATAGATTAAAAAAAATACTAGTAAAACAAAATCATAATACCCCCATCTAAAACACATCAAGAATTATGTGAATAATATATTACAAATATACTAAGCTTAATAAACAATAAAAAATAGTACATTCCGAACATAGAAAAACTTACAAATATAACCTCAAACTTATTAAGTTGCTAAGATTAAGGGAAGCACAAATATTTGGTACAAACAATATAATTGAAAACACCAAATGGCTACTAACCTTGTTGAAGCCAAAGTTAAAATTGAGATGAAGTTCTTCAACATTTGAGCTTTCTCTTTTTGTATTCATAACCAACAACCTTTGAATCTTCATGTAAACTAAGACCATCCTAACCAATAGTCTGTCTTGGTCAGTCTCTTCAACACAACACTCTTATTACTCATACTACTGAAAAAATACCCAATAGTAAGAGTACTCTTTACTACTTCATTGGTGTCTTCAACACTTTCAATAAAAACAACCAAATATCCATGAACCAATTGCATATAATTAATTAAAATTGGGAAAATATCCCCCAACACATCCAAGAGAATGTAAAGACAAACAATTAAGCAAATTCCAAACTTGGAAGTTCAACCAAACTCTATAGAAAAGTAAAAGCAAAATAATATAACAAACCACCTACCATTAGAGGATATTAAAACCTTGAGTCAAGAAATCAGTAATCTATAAACAAGTCATGGTAGCCATTAATTACTATTATTATAATGGAAATTAAAATGGCAGAGAAGACTTGGAATTTCTCACCTCATTCCCCATCAATCTGCATGACATTTGGTGCCTCTTGAAAAGCTGAAAGAGGTATCGAGATCACAATTTACTATAATTTGTAGGGTAAAGAAAGAAAAAAATGTAACTTATGTTAGAACTCAAAACTCGAGATGAAAAGCATTTCTATATTTCCATTGATAACCCAAGATGGCAACTAGATCAAAGAAAAATAAATTTATAAAAAATAAACACAAGAAATTTATTCTTAATGAAATAAAGCACGAAACTAGTCAAAACTTATAGATGTACTCCCTTACTCATATTATACATATGATCAACTCATTTCCCATTTATCTTGATCGTAGATACCTCATAAATTTTATCCATCTCTTGATGTTGTACATAATCACAGAGATCTAACCTAGACATCAAGTCAAAAGTATGTTTCTTCCTCATTATATAAAAGTTCTACTGGAATTCAGGGGATGGAGGACTTAAAGCTTGAAGTCATTTTGATGACGAGTAAATGGATAACAATATCAATCAGAAACAATGCTAGAATTAAGAACTATCTAAGTATTAAAAACATCCACTTATAAAAAAAAGTACCCCAATAATAGTTACTTACCTAGTTACATAAGAGTGAGCCAATACGTGGTAAATGGAACATGCTTCTGCAGTAACTAAATATATGTCAAAATATATGATAGAGTACACATATCAACTATAAAGTAAAGACCAATCAGAACCAATATGTGTATGCATATATATTGGTAGATTGAATATATACCAAAACATGCCAACTCTTTAGAAAACATCCTAAGTAAATATCACATGATAGATTATTGATTCCAAATACTTTGCCTGCAACATCATTAGGTAAACTAAATCATAATAGAAATCACAAATGCAAATATGTTGAACTTAACGTATGTATTTAGATAGTTAATCATAAGGAATACTCATCCAAACAAAGAACGTTTGTGTTCACAAGAAATGCAAAGAGGAAAAACTTTTGCAAAGGACAGCCAATATTACATTTTAGAAGATGACCCAAAAACATATAACTATAGTACTAAATACTAATTGTTCTGCATAGTAAAGATCACACAAACTACATGCATTTAACCAATCTCAATTACATAAACCAAGCATAATAGAGTTGAAGAGAGTTAAAAAAAAATACATTATCATCTCCACTAGTTTAATACATACAAATAAAGGGTTATGGATAGGAATATAAATAAGAACTTCTAAATAAGATGAAAAGAAAGGAATAAGCACAAGTACCAAACATAAAAAAATGCACTAAATGAAATTCTTGAAGCTTGAAGTAGCAACTGCTAGGAATAAGACTACCTGAAATGAGGCTGAAGTTTGAAGTATCAAGAATGAGAATGAGGCCTACCGACTTGGAGAAGGATCATGTGTCTATGAAGCAGTATCTTGTCAAGTCTCATCCTGCCAATAGTTTATTCAAGTCAGTAACCAAAAAATGAAGCAAACTCAATTCCTTGTTCCAAATTAATGGCATCAAGCCCATAAGAGGTAAGGCAAACTCCGAAAGTTTAATTGCTTTTCAGCAGCAAAGGAGTCACTCAATTTTATGACTGAAATCTGTAATATAAGTATGAATGTATAGTATATTTAGTGTTGATCTTGGGTTGCCAAGTAGTGATATCAAGCAACAAAGGTAGGAGTTCTTGATTTCTTAATTGCTATCTAGCTTCTAAAATGCATTTTACAACTAAAATAGTTTTAAAAAAAAAACTTAGAATACATAACGGTACCTAGACAAATAGCAAACATAATTTATAAATTAAGGTTTAAAGCAATATGTCTATTAATTTCCATGATACATTAAAGTTTAGAATTAATTATATTCATAAATTATTCTTAACTCGATTTGAGATGAATAACATTAAATCCATTCACAACCTATTAATTATTTGCCGGCTGTAGAATCCTTAACCTTACCAAATCCATATATAACATGTAAAAGTTTGTTGAAGTCTAAACAACTCAAGTCCACCCTCTCCTTCCATTCCACTCTTCTTATCACCATTATTTTCTGTTCTAATTTCAAAAGTATAAACTTCAATTATCACAATGCACATGCTGTAGTTTTTTGTTCCAATAATTTATTTTCGTTTGATATAAAAGGAAGTTAAGATTAACAGCATCATCTAATAGTATCAAATACCCTATATCTAGGAACTTTGTACACCCAATACTCAATAAAAATTAAAAATAGAAATTATAAAAATCCCATGTAAGAATGCCAAACCTCAAAGATCATGCTTTAAAGTTAATAGATCAAGATACTAGACAGCAACCTGCACAAGGATGATGTGTATATAATTATTTACAAATGTAGAAGTGGTGTTAGCAGATTAGTTCAAAAGAAATTCAACCACTTACATTCGCCACTTCCTTCTTCACATAATAGGGAAAATCGTTTACCATGACTGCTACAAAGCAAGTAAAACTAAATTAGTGCATTAGACAGCGTTAAAAAAAAAAAAACCTGAAACAAACACAAGGCACAATACCAGGACATGAGAGGCATTCGTGAGTCCCTTTTTAAGGATTGATGCTCTCACTCTGTTCTTTCCTTCAATGAACACAAATAAAATCAGGGGAATATTTTGGAGAAATCCACCTAAACAGATTAATATATCTACATTTTTTTTAAAACTTTAACTTTAGGTCTCCACTTTATGAATAAAATGAGGGCATTTTTGAAGTATCAAAACAAATGAAAATGAAATGGTCCGATGCGCTCTTACAAACGGCCATCGAATAAAAGCATACAAATGGCCATCGATTATAAAGCTAGATTAGAAAAAAAAAAACCTAAATCAAAACAAAGCCCATGTTTTTAATTGCTGAAGCGATTACAAAGCTTAACATAGGCAGAAATGAACATTGCCAGCAGTAGCAACACCGAACCAAGAAGATTGACCCAAACATTAATTGAAAATCTCAGGATTCACAGAACAAAATAAAAACTCAATGAGATGTATTCCTAATGGAAAACACAGAACAAAAGGGTGAGGGAGAGATCCTGACCTGCAATCGCAATCACTTCGAGAGCCAAAACCAAGAACCACCCAAAATCACAACAATTAATCAAAGAGAAGCTGAAAGAACGCGTGAGAGAAAGAGAGAGAGCCTGGGAGAGTGAGAAATGAATGGAGAGGGAGAGAGACACTCAACTGCGAACCGGAACGATGACCACAACAGCATAGTAGCGCGATCACAAGAGAGAGAGAGAGAGAGAGAGAGAGAGAGAGAGAGAGAGAGAGAGAGTAGGGTTGGGGAGAATCGTCTGCCTGGTTGGGGGGCGTAGCGCGATCAGAGAGAGAGAGTGAGGGAGGGAGGGAGGGAAAGAGAGAGTAGGGTTGGAGAGAAATCGCCCGGCTGGTTTGGTTTTGGGAGGGTGGGGGGGGGGGGGGGTTATCGCAGATATAAAAATATTTGGGATTGGGGGAATGGGGAATATGGACGGTATCAATTTAGTTTTTAAAAGACTATTTTCACGCTATACAAGCGCCGGGAATAGTTAAAAAGTTGTAACAAATAAAAAACTATAGCATTAGCCGAATTTAACCAAATTTCTTTTTTTTTGAAGAACTCTCTTTTGCCGAAATAAGTAATTTTTTTCGCAAGAATTTTCTTATATTTTTAAAAATATTTAAAACATTAAAAAATTATCTAAATAAAAAAATAAGTATTTTAAAAAGTATATTTTATTTACACATTTTTTTAATATTTTTTAATATTTTTAAAAATATAAAAAAATCACAACATTATTATAAAATATTTATATAAAAATCAGGTAAAAAAAAATTTAAAAAAATATATATGTCCCATAATCAAGACTAGTAAGGATTTCTAACATTTTTATTAATTAAATACTTTTATGATGATTGAGACTCGTGGCCAAAGAAGTTTCACATCGTGGGAAAAAAGGTTTTTCCAAGAAATATCATAATATTGGTCCCTTTTGCTTCCCAGGAAATTAATCTTGTGGCAATAGCTTCTTTTCTCATGGCAAATAATTTTTTTTCACCATTTTTTATCCACCACAAAAATTTCATGACAACAAGTAGGATTTTTTATCCACCAATATTTTTGGTGTCAACAAGTCACCTTTTACCACGAACGTATATCATGAAAAAAGATTTAGTGGCAAAAACTCCAAAATCTTGTAGTGAGTATATCTCAACCGGTTGATAACTTCATAAGTAGCTGTTGTCTTCTCCTCCCTGACAACATGCTTAATCTGAAATGTGTTAAAAATAGATCGGTTCAGTAAATAGAAAGTGATTGCAGCAAAAATGCAATTAAGAGAAGATGGCAATCAAACAGAACACTCAGAACATCAAGATTTAAAGTGATTCGACTTAATTCAAGCCTACATTTACTGTAGAACAAAAGATAGAGTACAGAAATTGAATCAGATGATTCTTACACTTAATCACTCAATCTCACTTACAAATTGCAAAGTGCTCTCTCACACACTCTCAACCTTTCTTCTTTACAAAAGCTTTTAAACAGAAATCTAAACCAGAGAAATGAGCTCCTTATGAGCTACGTCAAATAAAATTCCGTTCTGCTCTTATAGGCGATATCTCGCTTGAGCGAACATGCATATGAGGCAGTGTCAATCCTAGTCCACAAAACATTAGTTTGAAGCGAAATATTAAGCGAGTTTCGAGTGAACGTCTAGATTGACTCTTACTCGAACGAGGTTCGAGCAAAATTTTTACTTGGATCTCATTTGAATTGGATTTCAAGCTAGAATCAAATGAACTTTCTATCTGATGCTTCACTCAAACTGGAAGGTCAAGCGACCTTACAGATTGAGTCTTGCTCGAGCTAGCTGTTGAACGAGAGTCAAACGAGTACATTGAAGATGTGTTTTTAACAATTCAAGACATATTTTAATAAAATGCATGTAAGAGATATAAAAAAAAATAACAGAAAAGAAAACAAGATTAGATAGGGCAACAGAAGGAAAAAAAAAAAAAAGGAAAAGAAAAAAAATATACACTTCCAATCACCGTGAAAACTTTAACAAAGGAAGAATCAAAATTATGTACTGTTAACGTGAGATGATAAGCAAATTCTAAAGATATTCGACCTGGTCAAAAAGTATAAAGATAGATATTAGGTTCTGTCCTCCCTCAACTATTTGAAACGTGTAATGATAGATTGTACTTTCAGATTGTAAAATTGTAATGATAGATTATCTTTCAGACTGTAAAGTTGTCCAGCAAGTGATTAGCCGTCTTTTTAGTTACACTAATTAATGTATACTAATCAAGCTTGAGTATGCATCTATCATTTCTCATGCAGGATATCATTGCTTTTGCATCCGCGGTAATGGAAACTCTTGGAATACAAATATTGCTGGAATCTGCTTGATAGCTAGTATGCACGATATTGTTGTTGTGGAATACAAATATTGCTGGAATACAAACTCTTTTCTCCTGATAGCTGTTTCGAAAGTTATTGTTGTTTTTAGGTGATAATCTTGTCATCTTTTTTTCAGGCACAACTTGGGTACACTCGGAACATTTAGATTATTTTCGTTCATTTGCTAGGAGCATTAATTGTTTTGTTGTCGGCCGGGAACATTTAATTTGGTTGGCAAAATCTTGTTGTTGGGTTTCTTTTGTTGTCGGAAGGGGAACTTAGAAAATGTTTATTGTAGTAGTTGAAAAAATATATATTATTATTAGGGATGATGGATGGGTGTGGATGGTTTTAAATTATTTTTTTTCTAATTTTTGAAGCTTGTACGTACGTTAGTATGTTGCTTGTTTTTATTTAGTTGTATTTTTTGTTATGTTTTTAGTAAAATTGAAGTAAAAGTGAATTATTTAGTTTCTATTGTAATTTTTGAAAAAAAATATTTGAAATTTCAAAGTGCACACAATTTTTGTCTTTTTCATAAAAAAGTAGGTCAAATGTGAAGTTAAAAAAAAAAAAAAACTAAACTAAAAAGAAAAGCTTAAAATCCAATTTTATTTCGATAAGTCAAATTCGGAATCTAAAGTAAGACATATCGACTCCGATTTGGTTGATGTCCGGCCTTATTAAGTATTCGCATTGGGTTTTCCTTATTTTTTTCTAAATTTTAACTAAAATGAAAACTCTCTATAATTTTTTCTTTTAAATTTTATTCTTTAAAAAATCTCATACCTCTTATTCTTCATTAGGATGGTGCTATATACAGTCCATCAAAATGGATTTCTTTGCTATCCAAATGTGAGATTGACAAAATTATTCCTATTTTATTATTGATTTGTCTAAAATATCTTATTTCTAAGCAAAAAATTAACCCAAATTTTGAAAAGACATTTAAGTCTCCTTCTCCCTTGGCCAAAGTCTATGTGCTGGGCATGATCTGCTACTCCACCATTGCCGACCTCCTCAGCTTTCTCAAGTCCAGCTTTATCTATGCACTTGAATTGCATCAATTATTCCATGGGCAGCTTTGAAAATATTTTTATTACCAAATCTTCTGAGAGATCAATTTTCAACATCTGCTCTGTTTTTCTTTTTTAGTCCCCACTTAAAATCAGTCGTTGAACACAAATTATTTTAGACGTTGAATATTGATTCTTGAACGTGGGTTTGCTCATTTTCTGCAAATTTTTCATTTTTATATGGTTGTTCCTTCATTTTTATTGTCCATCGCTGTTTGCTATGCTTCTAGGGTGAGGTAATGGGTTGTAGCCAGTAACGTCAACTGTCCAGACATGCTTTTTATATTTGTTTTAACTTTTCATGGATGGCCAACTATTTTAAAACTTAAATTTTGGAACTTGTATTTAAGGAAGGAAACGATTTTTCACGCAACCGGTCCTCCATTTGAAACGGGACTTTTCATCTTAGTAATACGCTCCCGTTTCACTTGGCTTGTAATGTAGTCTACTTTTAATGGTCTGTAATAAGAATTATTTTCTTTATTTTATTAAAATAATATTCATCTATTCTATAATCAATTGTTGGTGTCATTTTTTTTTGTTGAATAATAAAGTTAAGATTTCAATAAAAATGTTTTTCTGTAAGAATATCAGGTTATAAAAATATCAGGTTTAGACATTACGTCATATCTCCACGTGATCACTATATATTAATAATGTAAGTAGGAAACAGAGTTTTCTTCTGTCCTTTTTTTTTTGGTTAAAGAATCCATTTTCATATAATAAGTTATAGTGCTAAAGGTTGACCTAATAATTGACATAACTCTCAGTCTTTAATAAAGAGGTCGAGAGTTCGAAACTCTCATCTCCTAAATGTACAAAAAAAATAATAAGTTACATGAATTACAAAAGAAAAAAAAAATACTTATTTGTGATAAGTTCTTTGCCACAAAAATTATCATTTTCTCATCAAAATAAGCTCATTTTTATCGTAAGAAACTTGTCTCATATATTCGTTTTTCTTATATCGTATTTTCAATTTAATTTTTTGAGTTGAAAACCCTGCTTGTAAAGCGTATCACTACAAGGAAAATCGGTTTTTCTATCACAAAATTGCATCACAAAATTGCATCGCAATAGCTACCTCAAATCGGTGCATATAGTCATTCCCAACGATTTTGATGGCGCTGCATGTCCATTGTAATTATTTGGTCACTTCTATTTTTTTTCTCAATGGACTAGCCCCGCTTAATCTCAAGTTAATGTCAAAACTGAGCGCCTATTTTATTACCGTTGCAAATAACTACTTATTGTGGCTGTTTTATTTGCAACGGTAATAAAGTTGCCGCAATAGGCCATTTTCCTTATAGTGTATATGACTAAGAAAATTTTCTTGTTATTGGAAACCATGTTATATACCATTCAAATGAATCCAAATTTCCCGTCATGATCATGATTTTTGAAAAGAAATCAACAGAGATTATTATCATTATACTTTAATCAAACATCAAATTTAAAATTTTAGATACAACAATTAATACATATATATGTGTGCGCGCGCGTGTGGCCATCTCCAACACCAACTACTTCTTCAGATAAATATATATAACTTTTATTATTTCCTTAGCCGGTATATATAGCGCCACTCCTTTCTCATGGATAACTCGGGGGGGAATAGGAGTAACTCGGGGGGCCGGAGCAGGAGTAGCCTCCTCCACCTCCATATGGATCTGTATAAGCACCATATTGTTGAGCTTGCCTGCGCACACCTAGTTCTTTTCGTCCAGCAACATGATTAAACCATGGATATACATACATTTGATGAGAATGAAGTGATAATTTATTTTGTTAATTCATATATAGTTCATGTGCTCGTTTAACTGTTTCCATGCATATAGATGACAACAGACAAAGTTTTGGATTAGGATTTTATTTTAAGAAAAAAAACATTTGATGAAGCAATAAATCAATCTAACTAAAGTCTAGTTTGAATAGTGAGATGAGATGAAATGGTTCTCGATGAAAGTTGAAAATTAAATAAAGTATTATTAAACTATTTTTAGTATTATTATTTTAGAATTTGAAAATGTTAAACTGAAATTTAAAAAAATTGGGTTACATATTTATTGTATTTTTTTTGTAAGAATTTTTAAAAAATTATAATAATAAGATGACATGAGATGAGAAAACACTACAACAAAAATATGTATTTGTGATATTTTAATTACAATCAGAATATCTATTTGTGACTAAAACAAAGTGCATGAGTTGAGATATTTTGTAAATTAAACAAACAATTACTGTACTAACCAAGCTTTGCGTTTGCCAAGGCTGCCTCAAAGCAGGTGAGCAAAATGATTGCTACAAGAAGAGCCATGAGTACTATTACTAGTTTAGAATGAGTCTTAGAGAATACCATTTTGCAAGTCATGTTGGAATGATCGATCAAAGATCAGTACATATAAGCGATCGAGGATGAGAAGAATGGACTGTTTTAGCTAGGCAGGACTTATAGGTAAAGTTGAAGACTTTGTGATCATGGCAGGAATATAATAGTCAAAAATCGTAATTTAAAGAAAAAAATTACAAAGGATGAACTTTCTTTGCATCTAAGCCTATCTAGCTTAATTCAGCTACTCATTTCATTACGAGGAGGGGATTGATATTGATAGAGAGAGATCGCATATAGTCGAATATGACTAGTATACACGCATTGTATTTTCAACCTATCAAATGATATTATATATATGATATTCTGTTGTATTCTCGTATATATAAATATATATATATATATATATATACACTTTAGCCAGAAAAAAGTTACTTTAAAGTAAACAAATAAACTGAACTAACTTATTGATCATATTATAAAATATATCTAACGAACTGCAAAAAATTATATCAATTTGTATATTTATTTTTCTGTATCAATCTCTTTTAATTTGTACTACATTAGTACTTCAAAATAGTAGCCAAATAAAAAGTTTTAATTTTAAGAGATGTATCACCAAATGGTATATCTCTAAAATTAGACCCTCTTTATTGTAATGGTTTTTATAAGAGATGATGGTTGAGGATTTAGTCAAAAAACACTACAAGAAAAACAGGCTTTTGAAACTAGTTATATGCTACGAACATGACTATTTAAGACGAAACAGTACTGTTTTTTGTCCCGAATAATCATGTTCGTAACATATAATTGGCCTCAAGAATTTGTTTTTTTTTTTTTGTAGTAAAATTGTGATTGTGCCTCTTACCAATATACGGCAACTATGTCTATGATCTTATATAAAATAAAGATAATTTATACACAATAAATACACTTAATTAATTCCCCTTTATCTATAACTAACTTGTAGGATAAATACTCTGATCATAAGAGTATTACCATATTGCCGAATTTCCCTTTCATTTTCGTTCTCCAAAATTCTACTGAAGTAGTTTTCAAGTTTATTTTTTCTTTTCTAGTCTAGTCTCCGGAGTGCTAATTGTGTTTTAACTTCCAAAGACTCAGTTTGGAAAAGGTTTGTCATGGTAGGAATTAACCACATCTGACAACACCTAATTCGTTGGGCGTTGGTCTCAAAGACAAAATTCCTCGACAATGTTTTGTTATTGAGGACAAGATTTTTCAAAATATCTTTACAAAAGAATAATGGATAAACATTAATATTGCATGAAAAACTGTCATAAAAAATCCAACGAGATGCTTATTAGTTGTGTTTTTTAAAATCTTATTTATGCATGTTATATTATATATATAGCAAATTTATAAACTCTTTTCTTCGAAATGAAAGCTCTCTTTAAAGATGATCTTACTGCATGTGAGTACGTAACTTTTATATATCTTTAGAATTTTATGATCTATGGATTAAACTCTATATTTAATTTTTTATATTACATAAAATTAATAAGTGGTGCACCTTAGAAAACAACTCCCCCACCACAAACATCTAGTGTTCCGCCACTGATTATCATATGTTCATATTTCGAAAATATATAATAATTACTAGATCTATAAATAGGCTTTGCAATATATAATTATTACTTATTTAATTCTGTAACGTTGTCTAAAATAATATTTTTATATATGTATAATAATAAATATTATAGATCAGTCTGTTTTATGTATAAATATTATATGATCTATTCGGAACTCATTAGTTATTTATTATTTACTTCGGACAAAATTTATAGCCAATAGCTTCTTTATTTGTTGGGTATGCTTAGATTTTTAGTACGTAGTACGTACTGCTAGTATATATACGGATGACTAGAGATAAGATGAAAATCTTTCAGAAACGATTTTTGGAGTAGTCTTTACTTCACGTTAAATTCTGAAAAAACTTCAACAAAATACTTTGTTGGGCATAGCTATTAGCTAGGCAGACTTTTGAGTAGTCTTCACGTTAATATAATCTCATTTATTGAACGTTCAGAGAACTGTTGCCAATATATGCATGTTATATAATAACTTTTCAAGTTTATTTTTCTTGTTTCTCTAGTCCCTGGCCAGTGTGTTTTCTGAACCGGTCCAAGTCTCCGACGTTTGGAAAAGGTTTTTGTGATGGCCGGAACCACATCTGAGCTTTCTGATAGCACATAGGTTGGCGTCCAAGACAAATTCCTCGTACAAGTTTCAACTTCCTCTTATTTGTCACAGAAACAGTGATCAATGGTGTCCATATTATGGCTCAGTTTGGAAGGGTCAAGAATATTTTAGATTTTTTTGTGGAAACTCAAGTAACCAAACTAACCATTATTCACGTGAATGATCTAATGTAGACCTGCCCGCAATCCACGCCAAAATAAATAAAATTTTACGGCAAAAGACACGCGAGTAGAAGAAGATCAGAATTACCCACTACAACATATAAGACTTTTTGCGGCGTTTCATAAATCGCTGCAAAAAACTTCAAAATCATCGTAAAAAATTTCAAAATCGCCACAAAAACTTCAAAATCGCGGCAAAAAGTAATTTGCCGCGTTTTTAAGATCACGGGTTAACCGCGGCTATTTCGACGTGACAATAAGACTAATTTCTCGCGATAAATGTCTAATTTCTCGCAGCAATATTACTATTTGCGGCGAGAAAATGCAACAAATGTTAATATTTGCGGCAGAATTTAAATCTCAGCTAAACAAAACACAACGAAAAATTTTATTTGTTGTAGTACTACCTCCAAAGGCAAAGAGACTGAGGGCGAAACAATTTTTTTAAATATAATTTTTTTCATATTTATATAAGGAGATCCACATCAATGATCTCATTTAATGAACTTCCAGGTCCTTTTTAGAATCTAGATTGGACTTCAGACTGAAATTCAGTTGGGAATAATTTTAAATTAATCTAATATTTATATAATTGATTAAAGTCATTTTAATTCAAAATATCTTTATATATGAATTTATTATTATTTTTAATTTAATATATTTTTAAATATAAATTTTTAAATATTTTTTAATTTCTCATAAATACATCTAAATTTATTTTAAATTTTAAATATATTTATACTCATCTTAAATCCTTTTCATAAAACCTAAATCACTATTCCAACTCACTATTCTTTATAAATAACCCATTTGATCTCAATTTAATGATTCAACTCAACATCCAAACCGTCCTGAGCGTTTGGCTTCTAATGATCGATCAATCAGCGGATGATGCAATTGAAGCTTCTTCGAAAGTGATATATATATATATATATATATGAGGAGTTTAGCGCTCTTTATAAGCGACGTACGGTGAGCTTCCACGTTCTATATCCAATTGCAGGTGCCAACCAACCTCTATATATATATATATATATGCTCTTAGAATTCTTGCTCCAATCACATGATCAAGTAGTACTACTTCGGAACTGCACGTTCCATTTGCAGAAAGTCCAGCTCGATATCACCGGCCAATAATATAATACAAGGTACATAATTAATATCATGCACCTAATTATAAATGAATTATAAACGTTTTTTTTTGCAAGATAATTATTATATATATGTAAATGCAAATTATTTATATACGTGTATATATATACACTACAAAAAAAAACAACTTATTTACAGTCAGTTAATCTTAATAAAATGAGTATTTACAATAAAAATTAATACAAATTATCTTTTTGCTATAATTAAAAGTCACAAAAATTTATTTTTTTTGTAGTGATATATATAAGGGGCCTAATCTCTTCTCTTTGTTTATTTATTTTTCTTTTGATTAAGTGAGCAATTATTAATGTTCACGGATTTTTTTGATTTGAGAGGCTCAAATTAATTGAAATGCATAATCTTACCATTAATATTTATTAGTTAATTTTTTGACATACGACTAAGCGCCATCGATGATCATGATCACAAGCTCAATCGCGTGATAGATGCAGATATAAGAAATTAATTTTGTGGCAGGGCAAAAGAATATTGAGATTCTCTCCGATTGTTTGATTCATGAATTGGAGAGCTATCTATACATACAATATTAGGTATTTATATGATCGAAATGGGATCCATATTATTAGAAAATCTTATTAAAAGTGCATGCAGATAGAGATTATCTCGAAGAGAGAACATGATGCCCCTACAACAAAAATATCCTGATCTATTATGGCGATTTCGTGGTCAAAATTTGCACTTTTCATGGCGAATTTAGGTGCTGAACAAGCTAGCTACTATCTAATATATTCTAACTTTTTCCTTTTTTGTTTTGTTTTGACTTGATTTTTATGGTTTCTATTTGCTAATTTTTTTATTAGAAATTGTAAATCATGGGGTACTAGGAGGTAGAATCAAACTCAGAACTACTACTTTGATATCATGTAAAGTTATTACTTATTTAAAAAATTAAAAATGATGCAAAGAAGTATATTTTATTATTTAATTTATTTAACAAAAATCATGAGGTATTCTTGTATGTTATTTTATTAATACATGTGCTTATGGATTGGAAAGGAGTCGTGGAGAGAGGATGCAGGAGTAGTTCCAACCTTAAGATCATACTTCCAATATATATCATGAACCTGCAGTCCAAACTTTGGAAAATGAAGAAGAAATCTCACTCTCCTCTGATGTTGATGCCCTTGTTCTTGATCAGTCAAATTACTTTATGCAAATATATGAACATGGTGAGAGCTCAGCTGGATGCGAGTACTGACAAGCAAGCCCTTCTATCTTTCAAATCCCAACTTGTCTCTGATCCTCAGAGTGCTCTATCCCAATGGAACCTCAATTCATCTCATTGCAGTTGGCCTGGTGTCAATTGCACCATTAATGGAGCTTGATTCCAGTCTCTTGTACTTAAAAATCATGGCCTCATTGGAATCATTCCTCCTCAGCTTTCTAACCTCACATCCGTCCAAATTCTTGACCTTTCTCAAAACGTTTTTGGTCACATTCCTTCAGATTTTTCTCGGCTGGTCAACCTTCAAATTCTAATTTTTTGTGATACCCCATATGAGAATGATAAGATAAGTGGTGTATGGGATCTCACATTGTTTGGGAAGGAAAAGTTCTAGCTCTTTATAAGGTTCCAATGGGGCTCCAATTATATTATTGACTAGTCCTTTTGGAGTATAGGTCATGTGGTTGGGGCCTTCTATTGGGGCGTTACAAATGGTATCAGAGCCTATCCTAACCAGAAATGTGGGACTTGAGCCGTGCCACCTACAATAGACAGACCCAACGAGGACGTCGAGCATTTAAGGGGGGTAGATTGTGATACCCCATATGAGAATGATAAGATAGGTGGTGTATGAGATCCCATATTACTTGGGAAGGAGAAGTTCTAGCTCTTTATAAGGTTCCAATGGGGCTCCAATTGTATCATTGACTAGTCCTTTTGGAGTATAGGCCATGTGGTTTGGGCCTTTTATTGGGGCGTTACATTCTTGCAGTAAACTCTATTAATGGCGGAATTCCTCCTGAACTCGGCAATCTATCTAGATTGAAGATACTTGACTTGTCCAGAAATAATTTTAGTGGTTTAATCCCCACAACGTTTGGTTTTCTACCCAGTCTTACTAATCTCATCATAGTAGAAAACCAGCTCTCTGGCAAAATTCCTGCTGAGTTGGGCCGTCTTCAAAATCTACTTCGACTTCAGCTTCCGACGAATCAGTTAACTGGAGAAATTCCATTTTAAATCTTCAACATGTCTTCTTTGGAATACTTACCTCTTACAAAAAACATGCTTACTGGAAAACTACCTTCCAATATAGGCCATAATCTTCCTCGTTTAACACAGCTTTACTTGGCTAACAATAAGCTGGAAGGTCCAATTACCAGTTCTTTGTCCAATGCTTCACAATTGCAAGTCATTGATCTCTCTATAAATAGATTCAGTGGGTCACTACCATTGCTTGGTAACTTGAAGAATCTAACCAAACTGAATCATGGAAATAATATGTTATCTTCAATGACAGAATTGAACTTTCAGGCATTTGGGTCCCTCACAAACTGTACTAAGATGGAAAACTTTATTTTGGAGTTGAACCAACTAGGTGGAGAACTTCCTGTTTCTGTATCAAATTTGTCAGCAAACCTTCAACACTTTTGTATTGGTAAGAACTTCTTCACTGGAGGCTTCCCTCAGGGCTTTTACAAGTACCAAAACCTCTATTCTTTAGACATAAACCAAAATTTTTTCGAAGGTGAAATACCAAGCTCTATTGGACAACTAAAGCAACTTCAAAGATTGATGGTACATGGAAACAAATTTTCTGGGGAAATTCCAGATATCTTTGGCAATTTTACAGGACTTGATCTTCTTGCAATGGCAAACAACCAATTCTCCGGTGGATTTTCAAAGAGTTTAGTGAATTGCCAACGCTTGAGTATCTTATATCTAGCAGGGAACAAGCTGAAAGGAAGCATTACAAATCAAATTTCTAGGCTTGCAAGTTTAAGCCAATTGTTATTGGAAAGAAACTTGTTTTCTGGTTCTCTACCAATGTCAATAGCAAACTTGAAGCAGCTTCACGAAGTATTGGACGTTTCTGAAAACCTTCTCTCAGGAAATATCACCACGGAGATCACAAAATGCTCGAGTTTGCGCAATTTGAGCATGGCAAGAAACAGCCTAACTGGTTCAATACCGAGCTCATTTGGAGAATTAGCATCATTGGAGGGCTTGGACCTTTCCTCTAACCAACTTTCTGGCCCAATCCCAAAAGAGCTAGAGAATCTTCAAGTTCTAAAGACTCTAAATTTTTCTTTCAATCAATTAGAAGGACATGTTCCAAGAAATGGTGTGTTTGTCAATCTCACATGTGACTCCCTCCAGGGAAATCATAAGCTATGTGGATTCAACCAAGAGGCTGCAGAAAAGCTGAGAATCGAGATATGCACGTCAAATTCTCATGATCATTTAATGCCTAAAGTATTGATTCCATTTTCTTGTTTCATTGTGTTACTGTGTGCAATTTGTTGCTTCTTCTGGGCATTCATCACTCGAAAGAACAAAAAGAGAGGAAACAAAAAAAGATCTTCATCTCTAATCATTGGGTCTCTGCCAAGGCTATCTTACTCTGAAATCCAGCGTGCGACAAATGGATTTGCCGCAGAAAACCTGATTGGCAAGGGAGGGTTCAGGACAGTTTATAAGGCAGTGTTCGAGAATATTGAGAAGCTTGGTGTCAACACCATCTCTGCAGTAAAGGTTCTTGACTTGGGACAAAGCAAGGCTTCTAAAAGTTTTGATGCAGAATGTGAAGCGGTCAAGAATATTAGGCATTGCAATCTGGTTAAGGTTTTCACTTCTTGCTCCAGCATTGATCATACAGGAGCTGATTTCAAGGCTTTGATTATGGAATTCATGTCTAATGGAAACTTGGACAAATGGCTATACCGTAGAGATATCGAGACTGGGTTATTCCTGACCTTAACCCAGAGATTGAATATTGCCATTAATGTAGCTTCTGCCTTGAATTACTTGCACCACTATTGTGACCCACCTGTAGTTCATTGTGATTTGAAGCCTGGAAATGTTCTTCTAGATGAGAACATGGCTGCTCATGTTGGAGATTTTCGATTGGCAAGGTTTCTCCTCCAAAGTCCTCAACAGAATGCGATTAATACAATTGGGTTAAAATGATCAATTGGCTACATTGCCCCAGGTATTCAAAGTTCATCTAATCACAATGAAATCACATTAGTAAAATCTTTATTTTTTTTATATTCCATGATCTATGAAGTTTTATAATGTTAATGTATTTATTACAGAGTATGGACAAGGTGGCAAAGCTTCTACCAGTGGGGATGTCTACAGCTTTGGAATACGGTTGTTGGAGATGTTTATAGCAAAGAAGCCCACTGATGAGATGTTCAAGGAGGGTTTAAACTTGAATAAGTATGCATCGACAATGGAGGAGAAGAAAATCACAGATATTGCAGATCCAAGGCTTTTCAAGGATAACGAAAATTACACTCAAAGCTCCACCACCATGAGTACTCGCACCAGTGATTTCACTGGCAGTGAGCGCAACAGCGACATCAGCATCGACAAAAATTCCAGTCACGATTGGTTTAAGAGAAGCGAAGAATGTGTGGCAGGCGCAATACGGCTTGGTTTGTCATGTGCAGCACATTCGGCCAAGGATTGTTTGACAATGGGAGAAGCCTTGATAACGTTGCAGGAGTTGGTGAAAAACCTAGCGGGATGATTCTAAGACAACTCATCATGTCTATTTAGGGATGGTAATATATGATGAAAAAAAGAAGATGAGATAAAATTAGAAAATTTGAGTTTGATATAAATGGATTTGGATTAAAATAAGTTGACCTGTTAATTTATAATTAATGAACGGTCAAATTGTTTAAATTTTATTTTAGAATTATAGTTTGATTATTGTTAGGTTGTAATATCTATATTTCTCAACATGCTTATGTTTTTATTTAGGTTTGTAATTCTTGAACTTACGCTCATATTTGTTTTTGTTATAAGATATATAATATTAGTTTTATTATATATTAAAATCTGAAAAATATTGATATTTGTTTGTTAATAGATAGTTTTATTCTTTTTATTTGAAGATATTGTGGTTACTAATAAATATTAATTTTAAATTTTATGTGAAATTATGTTAATAAGATCAAATGGATTATGCAAATTAATTTAACCTATGTACATGAAATGAGTTGAAATAAATGATGTTTGTTGACCAGTTTTTAATTAATTGTTAAACGGATCACACAACAATATTATTTATTTAAGAAAATCGTGATAGGGTTTGTTGGTCTGGCTCATTTAGTTTAATAGATTGTTTTTTAATTGATTATTTATTATCATTCATTAGTTATAAATAGTCTATTTTAATTACAGCTAATAATTTTTTTATCATAAATATATGATCACTATTATCTATTTTTTTTTTTTGTAATATCCATATAATTAAATATCCAAAATTTAATACAATACGACACCACTAAATGAGTTTGTAAACATAAACTTTCACCTCTATGTGCATTGATCGTGTCCAATACAAAGATGTTCAAGTTTATCTTTGGAACTTTGGCTCAAGCCTATGCCGCAAGCTAGCTAGCTTTCACTTTAATTAATCAGATTTTGTTTTCTTTTAGCATTAAACCAGTGGGGGTAATTAACTGATCGTGGCATATTTTTTGTACGAAACCGTCCTCTTACCGAAAGAAAAAAGTGAGTGGGATTTGAGTCATTTATAATATTAAAATTCATAAAAACAAAAATCAATATCAAATCATTTTTTTAAGATTTTGATCAAGCATTGTTATAAAAATAAAATAAATAATAATAATAATAATTGAACATATTGATTTTGTCTTTACTTTTTCTCGTTTATTTGTATGTGTCAAAATGATTTTAATCATCAAGAAATAATAACTTATAAACCCCCTTTGACATATAAAAAAAAAAAAGTACGCAAATTTAAAGGTGGAGGTCGAGTACCTACTCCCAACTGCCCTCCTAGTACACCCTCTCAAGCCCCACTCAAGGCAGGCGGGGTAGTCCGCCTGCATCAGGCAAGTGCCAACTCCCATGAGAAAAGTAGAGGTGTATGCCGGATGGAGTGCTATACCTACCTAAATTTTATCTGTTTGCTTAACATCCAGGCAAGGTCACCTGCCTATGCAGGATGGGGTTGGGTTAGGACCCTTGACTCATGACTCATGAAGATGGTCAGGAAAGGGCAAAGCGAGTTGCTACCCAACCACTCTGTTAGGAGCGAATATTAAGGTCCTATTTAGATAATGAGAAGAGATGATTTTAAATAAAAATTAAAAGTTAAAAAAATATTATTAGAATTTTTTTTTTAATCTCTCTCTCTCTCTATATATATAAGCCGAATCATTTAATCTGATTTTGCAATCAATCAGCAAAAATCGGTTAAAAACTGTATGGTGTTAAAAACCACTAGATCTCTATTCGCTTAAGTGTCATTCAAAACAAAAAAGTCGAAAGTCAAAAGAAACTGTCAACTCCCATTTAGTTTTTCTCTCCTATTATTCCTTTATTTTAGCCCACACTAATCTATTTAATTTAGCACCCATTTGGTAGTTATGAATTTTATGCCTTGTGGTGCAACTAGTGAAGGGGCACATCGGTTTCGTATTGTGCTGCGTCGGTTAGGGGAGGGCAGGACGATTTAGAGGGAGACTTTCAACTATGTAACGCTGCATGGACACATAAGAGGAGGAGAAGCAACTAGTGCAATTATTAAGTTCCTATAATGTCCTGTTTTGGTCATCTAAAACAAAGCATGTCTCAAACGTCATTTAATCAATTTTGGTCTTTCTTCTTAATCTGAATGCATGATTTTGCTTACGGTTGTAAGAACTCCGATCTGGATCGGACCGACTGTCCCTCCCTGATTGAACCTGACCGAACTTAGGTGTGATATGTGTTAGGATCTAATAATGTCAAACAATGTTATTATTTTCCTTCTCGTTTGACATTTGTTTTACAGGCCAATGAGACCTAGACAAGTGGTCATGCATTGCTTGCTGAAGACTCATCTAATTAGATGAGGTGTGTGCTGGTCACATGAGGTTAACGGCAGATATTTGGGCTGTGTCTTTAGTCCGCCGGATCAATTACACGTGTCATCATCATCTCTTATGTATATATATAAATGTAATAGTGAGAGGTGTTTTATCGATCTGAGAAGTCATTTTGGTTATTCTAAATGTGTGAGCAGCTAGCTATTGAGAAAAGAGAAATGTGCGATTGTGAGAAACAGAGGAGAGAAGAGTTGGGGTTTACTTCCAGTGAAAGAGAGAGAGAGAGAGAGAGAGAGGTTTTCTTGTATTCTTATGCTTGAGGCTTAAAAATACTCGTGTACAAACTCTATGACTTTACAGATTCATTAATAAAGTGATCTCTGAGGCTGTTCATTTCGTGGATGTAGGCCATTAGGGTTGAACCACGTAATCAGTGTGTTTTTTCTTATTTTACTTTATTGCTTTTATATTTCTGTTAATTAATCTTGTTATATTTGATTTCTTAGTTCTGGATTTGTTGAATCTGAGACTTGCGAAACCCTAAAATAATTCTTGTCAAATCTTGATATATTTTCTTGTTAAATAGACAAAAGAAATTGTATTTTAGTTTAACAATTGTTTTCTAGAGCTTAGGTTTCGAATGGGAACCACTAAGTTTGACATAGAGAAATTTACGGGGAACAATGATTTCGGTCTTTGGAGAATAAAGATGAGGGTCCTGCTCGTCCAACAAGACTTGCAGGATGCTCTCACTAGACAAAAGAAGAAGGGCTTATCTTCTTCCGAAACTGGTAAGGAGGAAGTCTCCAGAGACATCCTCCAAAAGGCACATAGTGCCCTAATACTGTCTCTTGGGCACAAGGTCCTAAGAGAAGTTGCTAATGAAGAAACCGTTGTGGGGATTTGGCTTAAATTGGAAAATTTGTACATGACTAAATCCTTAACTAACAAATTGCATAAAAAGACTCGCCTATACACTTTCAAAATGACTCTTGGAACTATCATGGGGCATCATCTTGATGAATTTAACAAGATCATTTTAGATCTTGCTAACATAAATATGAAAGTGGAGAATGAGGATCAAGCCATCCTTCTATTGAGCTCCTTGGATTCTTCTTACCTTAGTTTAAAGGAAGCAATGATGTATGGTAGGGACACTCTTTCTTTAGAAGAAGTTCAGTTTGTCCTGCATACTAGAGAACTTCAAAATAAGGTAGAACCCAAACAAGAACAAGATGAGGGGCTTTCTGTTAGGGGAAGAACATAAAAGAGGGCCAAGAAAGGCAAGGGTGAAAACAAGAGAAATAGATCTAAATCTAAGAAAAAGCAATTGAAATGTTTTCTGTGCCATAAAGAATGGTATTTCAAGAGGGACTGCCCTGATAAGAAACCTGGTCAAGGGAATAAAGTAAAAGAGGAATGGGATGCCTCTATGGCACTAGAGGGATATGAAAGTGCTGAAGTATTAAATGTATCCGAAATAGATTCAGGAAATGAATGGATTTTGGATTGAGGGTGTAACGTCCCGTACTCGTATGGGGTCACAAAGCTCAACCTGTTTGGTATAATTCATCCTCAACTACAAATAATAGGTCTCCAACCATGTTCAAATAAAAATATTTTCCACATCCCAATCCATATAACAATGTCCACCAAGTTATAAATAAAAGAATATGAATAAATCATAAATGAGAGGGTTCATATTCTCCCAAAAAACTTAACAATAAAGAATAACTAACGTTCTAAAAATCCAATGAACTAGACACCCAACATCAAAAAACATTAATTGTTTTCCCCCATCTAACCTGTAGCTCTAACTGTTTAAAACTTGGTCAAGACTCTATCTTGGTCCTCTGATGGAACATCCAAATCATCTGAAAAATATATGAGAAAAGGGGGTGAGTTTTTCCACAACTCAATAAACAAAGAACTTATACAAGCGTGTACACATGAGCATTTACCAAGTAATAAAGTACGGAACAAAACATAATTATGCATAAAAGAACAATGATTTTCAAAACAATTAAATCATAAAGTACTTTGGTATAACAAAACTGAGTATTATCACTATATCAAACAAAACATCTCACAAAGCAAAGACCATGTTTAACCTCCATGGTAAGGTTGTGCAAATCCCGGTGGCCAAACCAGGTAGAGACAGAGGTGGAACTTTCCCTTATTCATTCTCGGAGCCCCGAGTGTGCACATAGGAAAGCCCACAATAAACCACTTTGTTTCTAAAGTGGGTGCACTTAGAGATAGGAAATTGGCACCAATCCAAACAGAGCAAAAACAAAGCAGAGCAAAGCAAAGATAGAGTTAAATACTAACTAGAATACTATGCCAAAGGTTTTCAGAGTTATTAAAGACACATAGTTCCAAACTATTTTCAGAATAAAGCTTATATAAATAAAACGTCGTCAACGCAATCAAGGCATAATTTTTCGCAGATAGACAAAGACACTCTTTTTCACATTTTAGAAAATAACGTGACAAAAGCAAGCTCATGTCTACACAATGCATGACTGAAATATTTTTCCTTCTTTTATACAAGCTTCATGAATAATGCAAACAATTTACTGAGGTTGGTTTTTTCTCAAGTTTTCAGTTCATAACTAACAAAAGTACAAATTTTCAAAAGTCAACCCAAGTCCTCTTTTGGTATAAAACCGAGCATACGAACTCCACTTACCTGACTCCTGCAGCAAATTATCAAAATTTTGAGCCTGACTTCTAAGAGTTTCGTCACCTATTCATAAGAACATATTCCCTAATGTTAAAGACTACTCCAAAAGCTTTAATCTGAATATTATAAGCTAAACTACGCTGCTTGCCTAAAATCATAAATTTCTAGTAAATCAAGCCCAAGCAACCAGCCATTATGTAACCTGGACAGCCCCCAAAGATGCACGAAAAAATCAATATTTTAATCATTTTAAAAACTCTAAGATGCACTGAATTTATCTCCTTAAATCCACACAACCAACTACTGGTTATCTTCTTAATTAAAACACATTTAACTTAACACAGCCAAGAACATGAAATTCCATAATCCACTCCAACGAGCAAACCAGCGCACTCCATACATAAACAATCATTTCAGCCCACTATCAAATCATCTCAAGCATCCCTCTGATAAAACCAATCCAACAAATATAGTATCCTAATACGTTCAATACAACCAAACCCAACCATTTTATATCACACAAAAAAAAAGGTTCCAAACAACCTATTGACAGCACCAAAACAGCAAAAGAAATTTAAACAATAAACTCTTGAACATCCACCAAAAATCACTTCGAAAATGGATTCGAAAAATAGAGAAAATATTCTATAAAATATTACGGAGAGAAATCTATTCATAGTATTCTTAATTTCTTACCCAAAACAGCACCTATCGCACGAATTTTAGGCAACAACCCACATGGAGAAGCAGAGGCCAAGAAGTCGGATTTTCGCCTATCCTATGTTCTGTTTCACCCATCAAAAAACTCACAAAAATAACAGTGATTAGAAGTACCAAAACCGAAACCCATGGATAGAAGAAAACGTAGGAAGAAAATTAGAAAATCTTACCGTGATTTCCTGTGGTGAAACCGAAACCAAAGGGGAGGGGATTTACGGAAGGAAGGAGATCCAAGCAAGGGATAAAATGCCGTATGGAGAGAGAGAGAGAGAGAGAGAGAGAGAGAGATTTTCATCTGAAACGAATAACCACCGAGATCGTGGTTTGATACGAGAGAAAAAAGAGAGCTGTGCAAAAACAGGGAAGATGAAACCGTCGGGGCAGGGGAAGGGAAGAAGAGAAAGGAAAGAAAAGAAAAGAAAAGAAAGAAGAAGGGGCGGAAGGTTTAAAGCGTGCGTGAAATGACGCCATTCGGGAAATGGGTTAGAGCTAAGGCTGGGGCTGGGCCGGGCGCGGGTCATGGGTTGGCTGAAGGGCTTTGGGCCGGGCATTACAAAGGGTGTTCATTCCACATGTGTCCTATTAAGGAGTGGTTTGAAATCTTGTCTGAGGTGGAAGGAGGTTATGTAATTCTAGAAAATAATAAGTCCTGGAAAATTGTGAGAATAGGGTCTATTAGGCTGAAATTACATGATGATATGATTAGACTATTGGATGAGGTCAAGTTTATACCTGAACTGAAGAGAAATTTGATTTCTCTTGGTATGCTTGATCTGTCAGGCTATGTTTTTAAGTTTGAGGTAGGGAAAATTAGAATTACTAAAAGCTCTCTTACTATGATGATAGGGGTAATTAAAAATGGACTATATACCTTAGTTGGTAAGACCATAACTGGAGAGGTATCCTCTGTACAGAATACTATTGATAATAAATATGTGCTCTGGCACAGAAGACTAGAGCATATTAGTTAAAAGGGTCTCATTGAACTGAAAAATCAGGGTCTTTTAAAAGACACAAATCAAGATAATTTGTCTTTCTGTGAAGATTGCATCTATAAGAAGGCAAAGAGAGTTAGTTTTAAGAGAGCAACTCACTTGATTGAACAGCCCTTAGATTATGTACACTCTGATTTTTTTTTGGCCTTCTAGAGTAGTCTCACATGGTAGAGGAAGCTATTTTCTCTCCATCATTGATGACTACACAAGAAGGGTATGGATTTACATTCTTAAATATAAGAGTGATACATTTGAAAAGTTTAAGGAACGGAAATCACTTGCTGAGAACCAGATAAGAAGAAAACTTAAAACCTTCAGAACTGATAATGGGTTAAAGTTCCTATCATCTGAGTTTAATGATTTCTGTAGTAAGGAGGGGATTTTTATGCATAAAACTGTGAGGAAAATCCCTCAACAAAATGGTCTAGCTGAAAGGATGAATAGGATCATTTTGGAAAGGGTGAGATGCATGTTATCTAATGTTGGTTTACAAAACATTTTTTGGGCAGAGGTTGCTCACACAGCATTACACTTAATTAATAAATGTCATTCCTTTGCAATAGGGTTCAAAACCCCACACCAAGTGTGGTTTGGAAAACCTCCCAACTATGACTATCTGAGAATTTTTGGCCGTGTTCCTTATGCACACTAGATAAATTAGACCCTAGGACTCTAAAATGTATTTTTGTGGGGTACCTTAAAGGGGTTAAGGGGTATAAACTGTGGGTTGATGAACTAGGTAGGTAGAAATGTATTATAAGTAGGGATGTGACATTCAATGAATCCCAAATGGCTAAAATACAGAAATTAGATTCAAATCGAACCCAAGCAAGGTCTTTAAGGGGTGTTCAGTTTGAGGTGGAGCAGGTAAACCCTACTCTCGAACCTCAATCTGATCTGGACAGAAACTCTAAGGCTACAACCTTAAAGGTATTAGATTAGGAAGAACCTGTCTCTTATAATTTGGTAAGAGACAGGAAGAAAATTACTATTAAACCACTTCAAAGGTATGGTAAAGCTGAACTTGCGACTTTTGCATTAATTGTAGCAGATGAGATGATTTATTATGAACCAAGGACCTATAAAGAGGCTATTGCTAGCAAGGAGGCATCCAAATGGATACTTGCTATAAATGAGGAAATAGAGTCCCTTAAGAAAAATAAAACTTGGGTATTAGTTACAAAACCTAAAGGTGTTAAATTAGTTGGATCCAAATGGATCTATAAAAGAAAAGAATGCATACCGGGGGTAGAAGAAACTAGGTACAAGGCTAAACTAGTGGTAAAGGGCTTTATTCAAAGAAAGGGAATTGATTTTAATGAGATTTTATCTCCTATAGTAAAGCACAGTTCCATTAGGTTGCTGCTTTCATTCATTGCTTCTGAGGACTTACATTTAGAGTAATTAGATGTTAAGACAGCATTTTTACATGGTAAATTTGAAAAAACTATTCATATGCAGCCCCCCGAGAGCTTTTCTAATGAAATTTACGCAGCTCAAGTATGTTTACTTATGAAATCTCTCTTTAGATTAAAGCAATTACCTAGACAATGGTATAAGAAGTTTGGCATTCATACTTGAAAATGGTTTTAAAAGAAGTTCATATGATAGTTGTGTCTACTATAAAGATGTAGATGGAATATTAGTATATCTCTTGCTGTATGTAGATAATATGTTAATAGACTGTAAGAATTCTGGTCTGATAAAACAAATTAAGTGCATGTTAAATCAGAATTTGATATGAAGGAACTAGAACCTGCAAGTAAGATTTTAAAAATGGATATAATAAGAGACAGGTCAGAAAAATGTTTGTACCTATCCCAAAAAACATATATTTTTAAAGTCCTTAAAAGGTTTGGTATGGAACACATTAAAGCTATAAATACACCTTTGGGCCAACACTTTAAATTGTCAGTTATCCAAGCACCCAGTATTGAGTCGGACATAGAGTATATGCAACAAATCACTTATGCCAGCATAGTGGGAAGCATTATGTATGCAATGGTCTATACAAGACCACATATGCTGTTAGTGTTGTGAGTAGGTTTATGGGCAACCATGGAAAGCCTCATTGGCAGGCTATTAAATGGGTGTTGAGGTACCTTAATGGTACCACAAATCTAGGTCTAAGGTATGGCAAGAATGTTGAAAAGAGGTGTGAAATAAAGGGTTTTGCAGATTTCGATTATGCTGGTAGTATAGATACCAAGAAATCTCTAACAGGGTATGTGTGTACTGCATTTGGGAGGGCTATTAGTTGGAAGTCAAATTTACAACCAGTTGTAGCTTTCTCTACAACTGAGGCCGAATATATAACTATGATAGAGGTAATAAAGGAGGCCATATGGTTACAAGGGATTGTAAAAGAGTTAAGTATTTCAGTGGGAATATCACTATTTATTGTGATAATCAAAGCACTATATACTTAACTAAAATCCAGGTATTCCATTAAAGGTCTAAGCATATAGATGTTAGGCTTCACTTTGTAAGGGAGATTATAGAGTTTGGAGAAATTTGAGTAGAAAAGATCTCTACTGAAAACAATCATTCAGATATGATGACTAAGTCTCTACCTTCCACTAAATTCATACATTGGTTAGTATAAGCACTTTTGGGGGTCCCTATTAGAGGGATAATTACAGGAACAGCCAATATGAGGTTAGGAAAACTTGGTAAACTTTGTTTTCCATGGTGGAGAATGTTAGGATCTAATAATGTCAAACAATGTTATTATTTGCCTTCTCGTTTGATATATGTTTTACAGCCCAATGAGAAATGGACAAGTGGCCATGCATGGCTTGATGAAGACTCATCTGATCAGATGAGGTGTGTGCTGGTCACGTGAGGTTAAAAGGTAGATATTTGTGCTATGAAGTTTTTAGTCCGTCGGATCAATTACACGTGTCATCATCATCTCTTATGTATATATAAATGTAATAGTGAGAGGTGTTTTATCGATCTAAGAAGTCATTTTGGTTATTCTGAATGTGTGAGCAACTATCGAGATAAGAGAAATGTGCAATTGTGAGAAACAGAGGAGAGAAGAGTTAGGGTTTGCTTCGAGTGAAAGAGAGAGAGAGGTTTTCTTGTATTCTTATGCTTGAGGCTTAAGAATACTCGTGTATAAACTTTGTGGCTTTACAGATCCATTAATAAAGTGATCTCTGAGGCTGTTCCTGCTATGGATGTAGGTCATTAGGGCCGAACCATGTAATCAGTGTGTTCTTTCTTATTTTACTTTATTGATTTTATATTTCTATTGATTAATCTTGTTATCTTTGATTTCTTGGTTCTGAATATGTTGGATCTGAGACTTACGAAACCCTAAAATATTTCTTGTCAAATCTTGATATATGTTCTTGTTAAACAAACAAAGGAAATTGTATTTTAGTGTAACAATATGGTTCGGTCTAGTCCATTTTTTTAAAACTCAAATTTTTTTGGTTCGGTCCAAGTCTAGGGGATTTCTCCCCCTGGACTGGACCGAACCAAGCCAAATACCATAATTAAAAAAAATTATATATATGATATATCCTATAAGTAATAGTATATAATATTAATATTAATATATATTAAGAGTTGTAATATAACATATTAATATATAATATATACTCTTATAATATTAACATATTATAATAGTTGCTGTATAAAAATATAAATTATAGTATATCTATATAGAATTTTAGTAATAAGTTAATAACTTATAAGTAATAAGTGTATTATTATTATGTAATATTTAATATACTATTACCAATTTATCACTATACTAATATAATAGTGTTATTAGTTATAGTTAACCAATCTACTGTAGAACTCCTCTATTCAAGGGCTGATTTTTTTTTTTTTACTTTTTTATTTAGATTATTTTTCTCTTACCTCTTTTTTAATGTTTTTTTAGCTTAAATATGTAATAAATTTATAAAATAGTTGAAAATAATTAAATTTGAGCCAAAAAATATATCTGATAATTGCAGAATTTTGGGCTAAATTTAGTCCATTAAAATCATATCAAATACCCCTGGACTAGATTTGGACTGAAGTGGATTGGACCGGTATGGATTAAATAAGAGTTCGGTTCGATCCAAAATGGAAAAATTTATGAACCGAATATAATTGATCCATAACTTTCTCAAACCGAACCGGACCATTTATACCTTTAATTTTGCTCCATATATTTATAGAACAAAAGCAACCCATGGAAACTGGGTAAGTCTTTCAATTCATGCATGCATTTGCAATTACGGAACATGCCTACCAAATCTTCAATTTCATCAATAATGGATCATCATGTGTTTGTATTTTTGTTTGACAGATGCGATACTCTAATCCATGTCGATGCACCTAGTGAATGACGAAGATGATAAGATATGGGTTGAAACTACGGACAAAATTTGGATCGCCCAGACATATCAAATATATTTGTAATGTCCTAAATATGGATTTACAGTTTTAGAATAAGATGTGGGTTGCATTTTTTATCATATATATTCAATAATGACTAAGAGGTCATATTGGATCGCCGAGGAGCAGGGGAACGAGAATGAAAATCATTTCTCAACAGAAAAAGTAGAAACGAGAATGAGTCTAGGAATAACACTGTTTGACACAGAGAGAGAGAGAGAGTTGCCGTAATTTTCAATGGAGACGCTTTCGGTGATTTTCTGTGATCTTTGAGGGGAACAACTACAGGATCGATTATGTCGAAGATGGAGGTTGTGAGTAATTGTATATATTCCAACAAATCGAAGAACAATATTGTTGCTTTCTTTTTATATGTGTCATGAAAACAAAGACCGTTTTAAGTTTTTGACCAATTTCAAATTATTCTTTATTTATTTTTTATTTTTTAGTCACCACTTCGTACATTAAAATTTCTTTTATTTTTCTTTCAACCTTTTACATTTTACCCAATCTACTTAAGATACATTGTTTTACAGAGATTACATTATTTTTTGAAGTCATGTCTGCACGAGGTTTGGATGCCCCATTACATTTAATGATAATAGTATTTTATTTTATTTGATAAGAACGACAATAGTGTTTAAGTTTTACTATAAAACTTTTTGTAAAGTTAGTATTTCTTATTTTTATAGAAAAAATTATATGTAGTATTCGTTTCTATTATCACTTAGTTTCTTCTTCTGATTTTATTCAAAATTTCATTTTCAAAAATTGTCAGTAATATACATCATGAATATACACCATGAATATGATCAGTTGTGAATAGTTATTATAGTGATTATATGTTTTATAGGTTTATATGTCGATTTATAAAATTTAATATAAATAACTATATGTGCATTGCACAGATTCTATGCTCGTTATTATTGTTTTAAAATTTAAAAAAGTTTAATTAAAATTTAAAAAAGTTTAATTATTTATGTATTTTGTATGAAGATTTAAAAAAATTATAATAATAATATGAGATGATTGGGAAGTATTAGTAAAACTAAAATTGTATAGATTAGGCCTACTCCATGAAAATTCTTTTGGTTCTTAGGAGTCATAATCAAAACTTGGCAGTCGAATTTTCATTGTTTTATATTTCTCTTATTTTATAACTTGGACTCGATGAGAATGTAATTGTTTAGTCAAGCTGCATTCATTTTTCCAACATATTGGTAGGTATAGTACAGTCATTTTCCCTAAGCCCGACGCATGTAATTGGGCCACTCAGTCTTCTTTGCTCCGAGAATCTGAACCACCCCGCGTATGTTCGATCAGCCCATAGGCTAAGTTCTATATTGGGCCTATATTAGAAAACTAGAAAAAAAATATTCGGAAGTCAAAAATTAGTACAAATTAAATGGCATTATAATTTCATCTAATTATTAAATATCATAATATTAAAATTTCTTACCTAAAATCTATATTTCATATATACTCTTCGTTTGAATTCTTCACGCAGAAGTAGCACTACGTACTTTTGTCGATTAAGCAGCTTGCCGATACTTACGTGTGCATGAGCCACCTTGCCCATGCAATATTAATGCCACTTGACCTAATAATTTTTGCACATTGAAAAAGTTGTTTGTATTTTGTAAAGGGAATATTGTCCACTAAACGTAATGTGGGATGGGATATATCGGAGAAGATCAAAGAGGCACGTATGTTTGGGATATCTCATGAGGAACATAAAGAACTTGACTAGACGTGGAAGATATGTATATTGATCCTGATCATGAGTCGTGTTCGTGTATATATATATATATATATATACGTTCTTGATCTGTGAAAATGACGTGAAACGTCCAACCACAAGTCCAATTAATCGAATCCCACGGGCGATCATGAGTACTAACGTGGTATGATCTTTAGATGACATATTTCAAATTGAGAGTGCTGAAGTAAAGTATTTATTATAAATTTATACCACCCAAATTCTTGAATTATTAGACGTGTAAAATCACAATTTGTCATAAAAATTTAATTAAGCTAATGAAAAAATATAAATTTTATTATTTATTTTATATCTCAACACTCATCCTCACGTGTGAACTAAACTCTCTTTTAATGGATAGTTCAATACGTGTAATATTTAATTAAATGAGGTAAAGTATAGAATTAAGATTCAAACTCAGAAGTACTTCTGATATATATCATATAAAATTATCACTTATCTTAAACGCTTAAACTGATAGAAAGTTGATGTAGATTTTATTATTTATTTTATATACATCTTGTACACGATTTCTATCATGTATGCTTGTACACAGACAAATACATACACATACACACACACACATATATATATATATACACATACTCGTGCGTTATGTGTATCATGAATAATGAGGTTTTCTTGTGAACTTAAAAGGATTAATGGAATTATGGAAGCAAGATTGTGTGACATGTTGTGATCTCTCTCATATGGTTGTTTATAGAGAGTTATAGAAGTTAAGATCATACCAGTCACAAAAGAATTTGTATACTGGTAGAGTCTCAATTGTGAGTAATCGGCTTGTAATCTACGATATTTTTGTATGTATTAGTTACAATTGTAATTTAGCTTTCATGAATGGATGAAGTCTATTCTTAAAAAAACAATAATAATATTAATATTAATTAATTAACCTTGTATTTGTTAATTTATTTTGAAAGTACAGAAACCTCAGCGGAAATGTCTGCATAATCTCGCACTTTATGCGTGCTAGCTTTCCTCTAAATCCCAAAATTTAGGGCACCAGAAAAGCACGACGATTGGCCTGCAATGGGTACGTACTTTGATGGGCAAATTCACGATAAATAGATTAACCATTAATAAAAAATACGTTGACCACGATCGATGATGATGATGATGAACAGAAATTGTCAAACAAATTAATTAATAATTAAATATAAAAATAATTAATGGAGTGCGATGGAGATCATCCCCAACACGTACGGGGTCGAGAATCCTAAGATTATGTATTAAGATTTCAACACGATAAGTATATGATAAGTTATTGGTGAAATTTAGGAGATGATGATGGAATATTGGGGCCACGTATCCCATCATGCACGTGGAATGCAACATGCTCTTCACGTATTTTAGGCCTATATATCATTAATCAAGTCTTTTATTTTCTAGGATTTGCAGCTTCTTGAAATTGCTCATCCCCACGTCCGAGTGATGATCGTATGCGATGTATTAGTCCATTTATTATATATATATATATATATATTAACATGATACCGACGTCGGTGTATTTCATTCCACGCATGTTTTCAATATAAGAAATGCATGCAGTTTTAAGGTTTACAAGTTATGGTGATTCATTTTGAAAAAAATAATAATAATAAATAAATCTGATATTTACATAAAACTAGATTTTTTTAAAAATTGTATCTGATATTATTCTTCCAAAATAGTCATTAGACAAGTACGTACGAAATTAACACTCACCAAGAAAACTAAATTATTATATAATTACATGGATAAGAAAAAAAAAACTTCAAATGCTACAAATATCGGATATTAATTAGGCATATGCACTTGGGTAGGTGAAACCCAGCCCAGTTCTAATTTTTATTTTATTTTTTAATAATTTTGATATTTTCATTTAAAAAATTTTTTAAAAAAAAATCAAATCCAAAACTCAAAAGAACAGGCCGAATATCATTTAATGTGTCAATAAACGCTTATTAATAAAATTAGCATCGCACCTAGATCGTGAGTACTAAATACTTTTAATAGGGCTTTAAGTCAATTATAAAGGCTACACAATATTAAAATTCGGCCCGGTTGTGATTTTTATTTTATTTTTTAATAATTTTAATATTTTTATTTAAAAGATTTAAGAAATTTTTAAATTTGAAATTCAGATAAACAGACCTAATATTAATTAATATATCAATAAGCGCTTATTAATAAGGTTACATCGCATCTAGCTCTCGCTTTTCAGTAGATCAGTACTAAATACTTCTAGTAGGGCTTTAAGTCAATTATAAAGGCTTCAAAATATTTATTTTTATGCTGATCATCATGCGTGCTGCAAGATTGACATTTTTTTTTAAATTGATCTTTCTTTTTCTATACCTTCACAATATATATATATATATATATATCACGTATATATATATTAAAACTATAAATTTGGTACATTAAATGTGTTAAATATACATATTATATATATTTATACATTCTATCTGCAAGCTGCTGATTAGGTATGCCTATATTTTTTGTATTAAAACTATAAATTTGGTACATTAAATGTGTTAAATATATATATTATATATATTTATACATTCTATCTGTAAGCTGCTGATTAGATATGCTTGTGTTTTCTGATCATAACTCTTTACATGATATATATATATATATATATATATAAAAATTATATTCTCAAGCTTAAATTACTTATATGATATAATTTGATTAAGTGATGTTACATCACCCGAATGTGATATTCCGAAGTCTCTCAAGACAATGTTTTTTCCTTGTTTTTCTTCTTTCAATTTTTTTTTATTTTTGTATTCTTAAATATATTTAAAAAAACAAAAAAATTCACAATATTATTAAAAAAACATTTCCTTAATCATTAAGTAAAAAAATTAAAAAAAAAAAAGATTTCGGGTGAAATTTTTGGGAGGTTTGGGACAAACAACATTTCTCAATTTAATTTAAAAGATAAATTTTAAAATATTTAAATCTTACAAATCAAATTTTATCATTTAGGTGATATAGATAGTGTGTTGATCTACTCATATGCCTGAGATTAGATTAACTCATAAGAAAAGTACTAACTGTGGTTAAGAAAATTTTACTTATCCACTTATCTGCTATTGAATTGATAGGCTGAAAACTATCAAATTTGAATTTAAAATAAAATTAACAAAACGAGTATTTTACGTAAAATTGCAAGGACACAAAAAAAAACATACACACACACACACATATATATATATATATATAACACTACTCAACTCATACATATATACACAGGAATGGAATTAGAATTTTATATTTGGGGGGAATCGATAAAATAGACAATAAATATAAATTTTATAAAGATGATCATCAGTGATAAAAGTATTATGTTTTGTTATTATCGAATTCTCCAAATGTATATTAATTTTTGAATTGTTCACGTTTTTTTTTTAGAAAAAAATCAATTATTTTTAAGTACTTGCTCATCTTTTTCTATGATTTAAGAATAATTGATTTTTATAATAAGTAATGATATAACGCTGTTAAATTTTTAACAAATTATTTCTCATATTCATACAAGTTAAATTAAAACTAAATAAATAAGTATAATTAATCAATTTTACAATCATATAAATTTATAATCAATTTTTTTATTAGAGTTGGATTGTTAGTTGAGTAACTGTGACATTATGTGAGATGAAATTTGAGTTTAAGTAAAATTAAAAGTTAGAATATAAATGGATATATATTAAGATTTAGATTAATAATTTTAGTAAAAAAAAATTGGGAGGGATAATTTTTATTTATTTTTAATTTGAAAGAAAATTTTAATTATATATATAATTATATATATTTATATTATAAATTAATTTTTTAAATACCACCCCCCAAGCATTAAGCTGGGTCCGCCCATGTATATACATATACGTATATATATAATATATGAGCTGGTTGATTATAATCCAATGAACGGTGCATGTTAATTAGCTAGTCACAACTCAACCACGTAATAGTCAAATCGAGATAACCGCCCAAATTAAGGAAATTATAAATAACAATCAATGATCATAATAACGACAATTAAAATGCTTTGACTTGTAAACCCCAAACACCTCATATAGTATTGGGTGTACCCAATGAAGAAATGCCACCTATGGGTTTAGATATCCAACACTTAATGCGCCTATTAAACAGCACCCCATAACATGATGAATCCCGGGCCACACATGCACACCCCTCCATTTTCCCAATCCAATTGCTTGCTCCCAACACCTCCGCCGGCTCCAACCTCCCACGTTCTTAACTCCCCACTTATACTCTCTCTCTCACTCTCTCTCTCTCTCTCACGTCTTTTATTTTATTTTATTTTTAAAAAAATGAAACCTCAATTTTATTGATAATCCTCGTTTATCCGTACTACCCGGCTCCTCCATTAGGTAAATTAGACAATTGTTTAAGGCCCCTAATGAAAGAGTGTCTCCAATTGGAATTTTTTTTTTAAATTATTCAATTAAAAAATTAATTAACCCAATAAAAAAAATCAAAAGTATTAAATAGATATTATAGTATTATTAATTCTAAAAAGTATCACATGTAATAATTATTTTAAATACTTTCATTTTAAGAATACATTTCTTTTTTTACATGTTTAATATATAATGTAAAAATTATAAATAACAAAATTTAATTTTCTAGTATTTTTAAAATATTTTTGTATGATCCTTTGAAAAGGCAATAACCCACTTTTTTTTTATAATGTGTATGTTATTTATATAACTTTATTTATAATAATAATTATAATTGCTTCTAGAGCTTGTTTAGAAAGAATATCTTGGAATATATATGAATAATTGTGAAATAGTTTGACTTAAGATGTTTTTTATTTTTTGATAAGAGAGAAAAAATTGAATTTGAGAATATCTAAAAATACTTGAGAATATTTCTGTTTTTAAACAATCTTTAAGAGTCTAAGACTCCGTTTATATTCGAGGATGAACTCAACTCATCTCAACTCATCTTCATTTTATCATTATATTTGTATAATTTTTTATATAAAACATAAATTCCTATACACATTTTTCAAATCCCAATACACATTTTTCAAATCCCAATACACATTTTTTAAATCCCAACACACTTTTTCCAAATCTCAAAATAATAATAATATTAAAAAATAAACTAAACTCATATCATCTCCAAATCCAAACAGAGCTAATTCATGTCTTGTAAAACTAGATAGATTCGATAAAATGCTCTTTAAATTGAAAATATTCTAATAAAGATGAAGTTGATTATTAGTTAAAAATGTAAAATAAAATCTTAATCAATAAACTTTACAAAGCAATTGAAATTATTTTTATGTAAAAATATAATGTAAAATTTAAATTTAAATTATTTTATTTTATTTTATTTCTTTAAATAAAAAAAGTCTCAAATTAATTTTTAGCCTTTACCCCTCAAATTGTTGAGCCGGCCTGTATCCATACATCAAAAAACCCATATAAACGTCTCACTCTCACACACGCCTATATCTCCCAATCTCCCACCTCTCCCAACCTCAAAAAAGTATTTTACCCAGAAGAACTACTACAATTGTTTCAATTATTGGTGTTGAAGAATGTTCACAACTTGTGGTGGCCATGACCAAATGTTGCACCATTTGGTAATGGACGGATCATCAGGGTACTGGAGACCCAAAGTTGAGCTCGCTCCAAACTGTCCTCGTTGCGCCTCTTCCAACACAAAGTTCTGTTATTACAACAACTACAGCTTGTCCCAGCCTAGGTACTTCTGCAAAGGTTGTCGGAGGTACTGGACCAAAGGTGGTTCCCTAAGGAACGTGCCTGTCGGTGGTGGTTGTCGTAAGAACCGCCGTGCCAAGTCTTCAAAGCTGCCGCAGAGGCAACGGGGTGCTTTGCTAAGTAGTATTAGTAGTACTACTTCTCCTCATAACCATAATGGCATTAATGAAAAATCTGCGGATTATTGCGAGTACTCTAATGGGGAGGACTCGACGTCCCATCAAAGCGAAACCAGTGCCGGCGCCGATATTGATCTCGCCGTTGTTTTCGCCAGGTTCGTGAGTCAGAACCCGAGCAACCAGCCGGAGTTGATCAGGACAGTCCCGGAATTGCGGCCTGATGAAAATCATTTCATTAAAGTACTGGCCGAGTACCCTTCGCCAAGTTCTTTAAACCAAGAGAAATTACCGGCCATTAATGGAGGAGAGGCTGATCACATGCTACTCTTCGAAGGATTTCCTCTGGAAGAGAAAGTGGTTAATAATGATCATCAAGTATTCACTGAAGATCACGATGATGATGTGAACGCATTTGGGTTGCAGAATTTGTTGGATGATGAAGTGGTCCAAGATGCTTTGTGGTCCGATGATGCTACAGCTAATAATTTGCAAAATTTCATGTGGTGTGCTGACCAGTCAAGGACGAATCTAATCACCGATATTGGTACTTGGAGTTCCTTTGATCTCTCAGGTTTCGAGGTTTTCTCAAGACCTTGATCATCACGCGCAAGCTAGCTAGCTGGAACAATCACATGATTTTTATTTATTGACATTTTTTTCCTATGAGTTGTTCTTCGATCTTCTTCTTCTTCAAGATATATAGATTAATTACACATGATGATGTCCATGCAGGAAGTGTGTTAATTGTATGGACGTTAATATTAATATATACTTTAATGGAAACATAAAATAATGGCATATATAACTTGACTATGATCATGATCTTCTTCTACTACTCCTCTATCTATATATATATATTATATATATATATATGAGTACGAGTATTTTCATTTTTTTTTTTTTTTATTGGTGCATGCGTGCGCGTGCTGATCTATCTTGAGTTATCAGATGATCGATCCCAACCCTGCAAGTTGTGCTAAGCGAGAGTGTGATGCCGGACACGATTGGGATTATCCTGATGTGGTTAGTTTATCAAAAGAAAATAGTGATTGAGATTGAAAGCATATGCAATAAAGATTAAGAAAAATAATTAAAATATTAATTAATACTAAAATTTGAAATTATTTTATAAAGCCCAAAAAACGATCAGCTTCATGAATAGCTACAAAATTTGAAAGTCTGAAGGTTTTTTTTCTAAAAAAAAAAACAACAAACCAAATTATTGCAAGAAAATGATCTAATGCGTGAGCGCCAAATTAAATGAATCCTGTAAACAAATCTGGCCAAAATCGATCCAGCATTACTCTCAAAACTTGAAATCAAATATTTTCTAAGACTTGACTATAAGAAAATTGATATTTATAATCAATTAACGAGAATTAAAAAGATTATTTATTTTTGTCGTTAATTAATTAATAATCTTTCTGATTATCATTAATTAATTATAAATACCAATTTTTCTTTTAGTGAGTCTAATTAGATGTCAAATTATTGAGGGGAAACAAAAAAGACAACTCATGATATATATTGTCCATTAAATCCAATAAATATTACGGTTTTTCTTGGTATATTCGTACCAATTTATCTTCTTAAGATATATAATTCGGTTGGGTTTGTATCAACGTGTAATTTTGCTGTTAAGTTATAGAATTCACCGTGGTCTATAAATCCTCATTCCTCAACATAGAAAGAAGAAAATGTAAGTTTCTAGCTACGAGTACTAACTTCAATTGTGTTATAAGCAAATTGTGATGAAAAAGAGAACCAATCTCTGATCTGTATCACAATGATCAGTACCTTTCAATATTAGTGAACATGAAGCGAATCATGGACAGATCACTCGTGCTGTTGGCTTCTCTATCTCGCGGATAGCTAGCTAGCAGCTAGAATTTACAGCTTCTTATTAATTAGCAAGCTGTACTGGAGTACTACCGTTTGACCAAGCTGCTGGCATATTCAACGATTAAAATTAATATAAATATATAGTTAAAAAGAATGGTCAATATGTATTGGAATATGTACATGCATGCATGCATGCATGCCCATGTACATCCATCGATGAAAGTTCAGAGGAGGGGGACTTGTAATTAATGAATATATATATTCATGATGCAATAAATTACCAGAAATAAGATCCGGTACTCCTAAATATATATCAATATATTCGTATTTTAGTTTGTGCTTGATGATGAATAATTTAATATTAAAAAATTAAAGAATATTCCGATCCAATAGTTTTTATGGTGATCACGATGATATATATATATATATATATATATATAATCAAGGGCGGATCCACTTGGAAGGTTGGGGGGCTACAGGCCCCCAAAATTCTTTAAAAAGTTAATATATAATATATAAATATATATTTACATATGTATAATATTAAATTATTCCTTAAATTATAAAAAAAATTAAAAATTGCCTCCCAAATTTTCATTAAAATTATTCTCCTAAATGTCAATACAAATATAATTTTATTCTAACTTTTACTTTTATTGAAATTCAAATTCCAATTCAGCTAGTCTCATAATTACTTTAACAGTCTAATTCTAAAAAAAATATGGTTATAAATTTATATAATTGTCAAAGTTGATTAATTATATTTACTTATATAGTTTCACTCTAACTTGATTGTATGATTATGAGATATAGTTCGTTAAAAATCTAACATCAGTATATCAGTAGTTATTAGAAATTTTTATGTTTATTCTTGATCTATAATTTTTTTTAAATAAAAAAAATAATGAGCAAGTAAAAAATTTGATTTTTTTTAAAAGGACGTAGATAATTCGAAGAGTAATACATTTAAAGAATTCAACAACAAAAAAATGTGATATTTCTATCATATCCTTTTAAAATTTATATATAGCACACATTTTATCGAACGCCTCCCCAAATTCAAAATCCTGATTCTGCCCCTGTATATAATGGCAGATAATTAGCTAGCTTCGTGATGACGATGATGGTATACATGAATGATATCATGATCAGGTGGTTCTTAGCTAGGTGTGGGCAGGACCGTGGGATAAGTTCTTGTTTTAACTAAAATTTCTGATCAAATGGATACTAAAAATAAAAATAAAAAAAATTTAGAATCTTCGCACCAACGGCATGTAACCTAATGGCAAAGTCCCGCATCTCCAAAATGAAGAGCGTGGGTTTGATCTCACCGCCAAACCACCCCCCCCCCCCCAAATTTCATTAGAAAAAGAACACAAGAGATCAAATCAAATGTTCAAATTAAATCCCATATAATTATAACAAGTTCAAATAAATTCCACCTCAAAAATTATTCATCGGCCTAAAACATTATGGAATAATTATCAGTACTCATATTGATTGGCTAATTATAATTATTATTAATTATAGTTTCCGAAGAAAGTAATTGTATGGACAAAGTCGAATATAATAAACCGAGAATAAAGATGATCATCAAATTGATTTTCGTAGCTAGCGAGCTGTTTGTTTAAAAAGAAAATTCTTAAGAAAAAAGTAAACGAAAATATCAATTTATCATCCTTTTAGAATTAGAGAGTAACCCTTTGGTGACACTTTGTACAACGATCGTTGCTTTCTAATTTGGTCGAAGGAGTATTCCAACTTGCCAAATTGATCACTTCGATCGATCGACATGCTGCATGCACTAACCACGTGATGATCCATGATGATCATGCATGCAGTGATGGAGTTAGAAATTTGAGTTAAGAGGTCTAAGCAAGGTTAAAATAAAATGTATAAAAGATTTTTTATTTTATTTGTATACAATTTTTTATGCGATATAAAATAATTTGATAATAAAAATAAAATAGTTTAATATAATTATATATTAAAAAAATATATAATATGATAAGAACATGTCATCATAATAAAAATATATTAGAAATCTTGCAACTTCTTTTTTTTTATCTATAATAAAAACATGTTATCATGTTATTATATTATTTTATTTTATATGAGATTTATTTTATTTTTAAATTAGATTAATTTTGTAAATGAAGATCAAGATAATTTTTAGATAAGGACCATCACAAAATAAAATTAATATTATTCTACAAAATTATAAAAAAATAAAGATCTTTTATTTTTTTTTCTTTAAAAAACATATGAGTGGGGCCCGGGGAGAGGCATCTCCCCCACCTCCTCCCCCCCCCCGGCGCGCCGCGGGGATCATGGTGATATATTCCATATCCATATTCCTCAAAATCATAATGTTTTTTAATTTCACAGATTTCCATTTATTTATTTATAAAAATACTTTTTGCTCAGCCATAAAAGAAAATATAAAATAAATAAATAAACTCACAAATTGAAATAATTTGATATTAATATATTTGCAAGTATTCGACCAAACTCTTGGTTAGCCAAAACTAAATTAAGAAAATGATCATTAATCATGATATAATTTCAATGCATTAATGCGGTCATGTGGTATTTTGACAAATTAATTCAAGCAAATCAGATCAAGCAATATTATACTGGAGATGAATGAATTAAAGTTCATGTGAGCATCATGTGTGTTAGTGTTTCAGCCCCCAAAATGTCTCCAAAAACGACAGATCTGGTCCTCCTCCTTCGTGTTTGCCATGGAAATTTAGCTGCAGAATCCCTGCAATGTCCGACAAAGGGAGGGGATCAAAGAAACACTACTCATAAATAATAATTCATTGTAGTATGCAGTAGTATTACTCCACAAAATATACAATCTTACTACAATAAAAATAAATATTTATAAAGAATTATATAACCTTAGTATAAATAAACTCATTTTGACAGTAAATATTTATTTTAAATGAAATATATGAAGTAGGGTAGGGCGTTGAGACGAAATTTATTTATTTATTTATTTATTTTTGAGAAATTGGAAATTAGGTCGTAGGTCCAGACTCCAATGCATTAATAATTAATTAGTTTCAAAAGAGTTTAGCATGCATGTACGATGTTTTCTGTCAAATAAAATTTCTATCCATTGGTTTTATTGGTTTGATTGAATTAAGAATGTTACTAATAACGTACCTTCTGCTAACTTTGGGTAGCGTTCAAAAGTATCGCTGATTGCCTTCAAGAGTTTCTGCAGATTTATGCAGGAAATCATGATCGACAACAGACCAAACTATATATATATATATATATATAAAATTACTTCCAACTCAAATTTAAGAGAGACAAGAAACTCATAATAAATAATATTGATCCATCCATACCAGTAATAAGTCACCAGGTTTTACTGGAAATTCTTCAACACCTGTTATTTTCCTACGTACGTATATATGTCATTTTCTCATGCATCACCCAGAAAATTTTAGATAAAATGTGATCAACTGCATATATATATATATATATATATTAATGATAGTAGAAAATAGTACCTAATTAGGAGCTTTCCCTGAATTTCTTCGCATTCAAAGAATCCACAACCAGTCGAAAAGGGTATTTCTTTGTCTTTCCATTCTGTGAGAATTTCACGGTTGATGTGTATTCAGATGAGTCTTTTTTTTTAAGAAGAAGAAGAAGAAGAAGAAGAAGAAATAGGATTACTTCATTCATCTAAGGAAACAAAGCTTACAATGTGATGTATTGAAGTGAAGAAACTCAGTTTACAAATCAACTAAATGCATACTAAAGCACAAATTCTAATTCTCAACAGACCTAAGTATCAGACTAAACTACTGCCATAAATAAAATGCAGATGAGTCAGGTAATAAATAAAATGCAGAAAAATTCATACCAGATTCGTTGTGGGCTGCATGATCAGCTTCCTGGACCAGGCCCAAACATTAAAGGCTTGATCTAGGCCTGAGTTTTAATGGCCCACCAACATGAGAATTGACTTGGGTTAAAAACAGAGGCCTAAGGCCCTAAAATGACCCCCAAAAAAATGGAAAAAAGTCAATAACCTCATCTCTGTGAGTTGAATTTTATTTTATTTTTCATTATTTACTAGCTTATGTTTGGCAATTTGTTGTCCTCAACTTGTATTTGTACTCTCTTTACATATGGGCAGATAGGGCAGTATTATGTACAATCTATAAAATTGGACTCATTTACACTCCAAACATAGAAAATACTAAAATACTCTCATTTTAAAATAAACTTGGTTAAAATATTCTTATTTAGGAACCAAAAATCTTAAAATATCATCATTTATAATTTATTTATTTATAAAAAGAGAGTATTTTATTTAGGTCTGCAATGCAGTTCACATTTGTGGACTGCAAGAAAAATTATTTAATATAAAATTATTTAAGATAATAAGAGTAAGTGCTGATGTAATTCATACTTGATGAGACCTTTGAACTTCTAAAATTAGTGATCAACAAACGATGATGTGACTATATAAGATTAAATCTAGATAATTCTAAAATGATATTAAATTAATATATAGATGTTGTCAAAAGTGATCTAGATGTCTCTATACTCTGATCTCCTTGTGGCCAAGACAATCCACTGAAAGGCATATACTTTTGGTCTGGTAATTACAGACCCCCCAAGTGTTTGATAAAAATCCTCTCAAATTGTCTAATCAATTTTCGATTATATGGTCATTTTCCATTCAGCAGATCAGAATCTTGCCCGAATGGACAAATATCCCATCCAAGTGGACTCTCAATTTCTATGCTATACCATTCATCCTTGGATTACATTGACTGCTGGAAAGATTTGGGATAGATTTGTTTGTTTTTTTCTCCTCTCTATCTCTCTCTCTCTCTGTGTTTGAATCAAATGATTTATGAAAAATTGTTCAAAGAGAAAAAAAACTAAAGAAATTACCTAGATGCCAAAATACACTAGCAGTATAATTCTCTCCTTCCTTCACATCAGCCACAACCACATTTATATGAGGTCCCATTGCATCCTTAACGTTGTGAAGGAAGCTTTTAATAGCCTGTATATGCCCATATTAATGGTGTTAATGTTCCAAGATTGTGATGAGATTTATCATGCATTTTTGCTACAATTCAAATGTAACATTTGCATTAAAAATCAAGGTCTTGATATAAAATATATACCTGTTTTCCTTGGAAAGGGATGTAAAAGAAAAGGTCTTGATACACACAATCATTTGACAGGATTTGGTCTAATTTCTCGTCCAATTTTTCAGTTTCCTCAAAATTGATGGCTTTGTAAAACTCTTTGATCACGCCCGTTGCAGAGGGAATTTGAGGCGACGAAGGGGCGATCCCACATGAGCCATCATCACTGCCGCATAGTCTCCATCGATATTCTTTGCTGTTTTGAAAGATAAATCTCGAGTGCTTCTTTCCTCTTGGTGATACTTGATGAAATGTGGGTCTCAAACTAGTGTTTCTAAGCTGATTTGCCTTGCATTGCTTAGAAACTGAAAATGTAGTGAAGCTGTTCTTTGAACTTAGGCAATTTCTTGTACAACATTGGCCCAAAAAGGCCATGGTTGAGCAGTCAGAAGATCAGAGAGAGAGAGAGAGAGGGAGAGTGTGTGTATTTTATCATGTCAATTGATTGTCATAAGGGCTGTAGCTAGCCTGAAACTATCTGCAGCATTCCAAGATTGCTAACCAAGGAAGGAATAGATGTTAACCAATTGTCACAAGAAACCCATATGTGCTTTTCTGAAAAAAGTATCTATATTTGCTTTTCCATTGATAAGTTGACATTGACAACTTTGATTTCTTTTTAACAACTGTTATAGCCAAAAACAGATTACATAAAAATAATGACCTATTTCTTTATGACGTATTTACAATCTGACAAATCACACAAAATTATATCAGTTTATGAAATTACTTTTATACAATCTATTTGTGGGTAAAGTATTACTCTTTTTTTAATCACATTTTATCTTTTACAGTTCTTTTCTTTTCTACTATTTTTTTTTTCACTTTTCTTTCTTCCCTGGATTTGGGAATACTATTCCACTCAAAAGGAGAGTGCACACATTAGGTGTTCAATAGGTTATGCCTAGAAGGTAATTAGTGCGTTGTGAGCTGTAGCCTGCCTTCTTCATAAAATTGAAAGTAATGCATAATTGGGTTCAAATTGAGAGGTGCCTGGCCCAACATGATCCTCCAGTGATTCAGGTTGGGCTCCCTTCAAACATTGGGTTTTTGTTCTTCTGCATTACAATGGAGAGATTAGAGCTCCAATGAGATCCAAGTGAAAACTGACTTATTACTGATTCATTGCAGAAACTAGAATGAAGGGAGCGCTGTAGTAACTTCGGATCATGAATTCATGTAAATTTCGTAGGAGAAGCATTAGGGTTTTTGATGTTTGACTATAATATATGTGTCAGCATGCCACTAAACACATGACCTATTGCGAGGCCTATGATAATTATAAGAAGTTAAAAATGCTAATATTTTTTTACATGTTCCAAATATACAAATTTTGTACCAGCTTTTTGTAAAAAAGTGAGTCCATCAAAAAAGAGTAAGATTATCACACTTTTTATGGTAGAGTTTACTTTTTTGTAAGAGACTCGTACTTTCAAGGCTTATATATATCATTAAGTAGTGTTATTCTGTCGCTTGAGTAGCACCGCTCCAACGCACCACTAATGTAGAACTAGCTTTTCATTTTTTTCTCATTTTTTATCATTTTAAAAAATTAAAAAATATATATTAATATATTAACAATCACTTCCTTAATTATTAAATAAAAAATTAAAAATTAAAAATTAAAAATTAAAAAATAAAATAAAATATATGATGTGTCAAAGTAAGTGAACAAAATAATATTTCTCTATATCATTTCTCTACTTTTTAATCATCATGTAAAAAAACAGGCTTGCCAGTAGATTTTTCGAAAGTAGAAGGAAAATAGATTGATAGAGAGAGATTGATTAACTTTTGATGATCTTACTCTCAACTCGCTCTCCAAATCTCCATTTTTCTATTTACCTTCAATATTAATTACTCTTAAGTGTACAAATAACCAATGTTTCTGACTCCTTTAGCCATACAAAACCCAAAACGTTTCCTAAATAACCTAACTCTAGCATCTTTGTCCCCTACCATTGAAGGCTCTAGTTGGACGATATTAATCTGTTTCATGGTTTTCAACTTTTTTCTTTATATACATCACTTACATGCTCAATTATTGCGACCTGTCAAGTGCATGGATCCTTTTCTTCCAACCTGGAAAGTGAGAAACCTGCCATTGGCAAAGAATGCCTATAATGCAACTGTATCTTGTGCATATGCATGGGATGGATCCAAACATTTCTTTGGCTCCAATATCTATCATTCTAATTACTTTGTAGGCATTGCTGGCTATAATTTCTTTCCACTCGTATCTTAATGCAAAAATGAGAACTTGGGTATTTTATGTTTTGGGACATCTTAAATTTTGTTACCATGAAGTTTTTTACTTTTTTTTCAGCAAATAGATGGAAAAAGTGGCTATTTTCCATAAGAAAATTGCAAAATCAGTTATCTCCCACTAGTTGTGGTTGGGGAATCGCTTGCCCCCACCAGCCACAACTTATCGTAGCCATGGGCCATACAATTTCTAGCTGATATCCAATTTGTTTCAACCCCCAATAATTCAACAAAACTTGCAAATGCCACCCTAATGAATAATCATTTTCCTCCACCTTTTTCCGTTTGTTTGTTTTTGAATTTCAAAAATGCTTTTATTGTCCTCTTGAAAAGGGTGTCTCTAAATCGGTTTTTTCACCTGATAATTGATTTACATCATGAATTATTTGGAAAGAAAATTCCAAGAAGTACAATATATATACACATATATATAATACATAGTTCAATAATTAACTTAAGTTCATTGTATATTATCTTGTTTTGATGGTCACCAGCCAATTATCACTCTTATCTTCCAATTCTTCAGTTCTGTTTTTCCCAAACCTATATCCCTAGTGGCATCAACCTCATGGTCTCAATCTTCTGCTAGATTCTCACCGGCGAGTGAAAATTATTAATTTCAGGTTGAAACTAATCTATAGATAATTGCTCAAAGAATTCTAAGATTACTAATGCAAATAACTAAGCCTATTTGTGGTACTTTTATTAGGTTGCAGTTGGGTTTGTTGGGAGGTTCATGCATGGGGGAAAGGAAATGAGCTTTCTCCAAATGTAGCATGGACCTATATTATTGTCCCTTAGGAAGAAGGATGGCTAACTTTCATGATAAGAAAAAACTTTATCAATCTGAGATGATTTTGAGACCTCACCACAACAATATCTCAGAAAAGTTTGTGGTGTCTACCACGTTTGTGGGTGCTGCTTTGTCCTTTTCAGTCTCTGTATATCATATCATTCACAAAATAGATGGATAGTCTGTATGTGAAAACCTTTGATAAACTACAAAAATTGCTATCAAACACTCGATCTAACTCATAAAAAGGTAGTACAGTGAATTTAAGTTACTGAATAAATACAGAAATAAGAACCCAAAAAACATCATTTGACATTGTTTGCAACAAATGAATTAATGAATTTCTGATTTTGGTCTTGTATGTATAGACTTGCATATAGCATCTGTCAAGCAATGGAAATGCCTTCTGTTCCTGTTCGTGATGATCTTATCCGCCATGTGTATGTTTTGTTTACTTGTGTTTATGTACTCATCTTCCTCCAGTGGCTACATAATTTATGACTTTTAGCAAACTGCCAGTTATGTGAAGAAAAATCTAGTACCACATATCGTGGTACAGAGAGCTGCCTTCTGTCCTTTCCTATTGTATCTCTTTCAATACATTATACGCTTAATCTCTGATAATGCAACATGTGCTATTATTTCCCTTTGCTTTATGCAGTCAGTCTGACTATATAATGTATTTGTAGAGAAATAATATTTGCATTCATGTAGTGCGCTTTTTGAAATGAGTAAAAATAAGATCTATTAAAATAATAATAATAAGGTTTTAATAATGGACCCTACTCGTTTTCAAAAAGAGGGCACGGTGCTTGGGTAACTCATGACTGTATCTAGTACTGCTATTGTATCTATACTATACAAGACAACGTACATGGTACTAAATATGCCAATAATTCGACAGGAGACAACCCTTTTGTGTCGTAAATAACTGGAATTGGCCAGTTCCCTTCATTCCCCAAAAAATATGTATGACTAAATTCTTTCCACCCATTTGTGTATTTAAAACCACAAAACGGATCTGTCACCTTGGTCTCTAGCTGTCCATCTACTTCTCCACAACCATGGCAAGTCACTCATGAAGTTTGTGAACGGTTTAAACTTTTCAAGAGTACATCTTCTACCCTTTGTTCCACTAAATTGGATAAGTCCACTAAATTTGAGAGACCGGCTTCGTGAGATTAGATGAGTTAGAATAGTGGAGGAGAACTCAACTCATGATGTCAAGCAATGCAATCACTATTCTTTTCTTGTCTCTCAACATCTTTATGTTTCCAGCCATCTCTGCCTTGAACCCAGAAGGTCTGTCTCTACTTTCATGGTTTTCAGCCTTCAATTCATCTTCCTCTGCTACATTCTTCTCTTCATGGAATCCAAACCACCATAACCCATGCAAATGGGATTATGTCAAATGTTCCAGTGATGGGTTTGTTTCAGAAATCATAATAACCTCCATCAATCTTCACACAAGCTTCCCCACTCAGCTCCTCTCCTTCAACCATCTCACCACACTTGTCCTTTCAAATGCAAACCTCACCAGAGAAATCCCGCCTTCAATAGGAAACATGTCATCTCTGATCACCTTGGACCTCAGCTACAATGCTTTATCAGGAAACATCCCAACCGGAGTAGGAAAATTATATGAGTTGCAGTTATTGTCACTGAATTCGAATTCCTTTCAGGGTCCAATCCCAACTGAAATTGGGAATTGCTCAAAACTTCAACAGCTTGAATTGTTTGATAACAATCTCTCAGGAAGGATTCCTGTAGAACTAAGCAATTTGTCAGGTTTGGAAGTGTTCCGTGCAGGTGGAAATCCAGGAATTCATGGTGAAATCCCAGTGCATATATCAAACTGTAAAAGACTAGCTTTTATCGGTCTCGCAGATACAGGTATTTCAGGACAGATTCCAAGCAGTTTGGGAGAGCTTAAGAATCTCCAGACACTCTCAGTCTACACAGCCAATCTCACAGGCCAAATCCCAACAGAAATTGGTAATTGCTCATCTTTAGAGAACTTGTTTCTATATGAAAATCAGCTGTCCGGAATGATTCCTGATGAATTGAGTCTGCTGAACAACCTCAAAAGGGTGTTATTGTGGCAGAACAGTCTTAGTGGAAGTATGCCTAAAACTCTGGGAAACTGTTCAAATTTGATGGTTATTGATTTCTCATTGAATTCCCTCAGCGGTGAGTTTCCAGAGTCTCTTTCAAATTTAGTCACATTAGAGGAGCTCCTTGTGTCTTACAACAATATTTCAGGCAAAATACCACCAACTATCAGCAACTTTTCTGGTCTGAAGCAACTTGAATTGGATAACAACAGATTTTCTGGTGAGATTCCACCTGCCATAGGACAACTAAAAGAACTGACTCAGTTTTTTGCATGGCAGAATCATCTTCAAGGTAGCATACCGATTGAGCTAGCCAACTGTGAGAAACTTCAAGCACTGGATCTTTCGCACAATATGCTCACTGGGTCAATTCCATATTCTCTCTTCAATCTCAAGAACTTAACCCAACTGTTGTTAATATCAAATAGAATATCAGGTGAACTTCCACCAGATATTGGCAATTGCACCAGCTTGATCCGTTTACGGATGGGATCGAACAACTTCAAGGGTCAAATACCATCAGAAATTGGACTCCTACATCGTTTGAGCTTTCTTGAGATGTCAGACAACCAATTTACAGGAGAAATTCCTCCTGAAATAGGCAATTGCACTCAACTAGAACTGGTTGATTTGCATGGAAATGCACTCCAGGGCATGATTCCTTCATCATTAGAATTCCTTGTTGGTCTAAATGTTCTTGATATTTCCATGAATAGAATAGGAGGCATAATTCCGAAGAATCTGGGCAAGCTTACATCCTTAAACAAACTGGTAATCCGTGGGAACCATATTACTGGTTTAATCCCTGCATCACTTGGCCTCTGTAGGGATTTACAGTTGTTGGACATGAGCAGAAACAAGATCACTGGTCCCATACCAGAACAAATTGGTCATCTGCAAGGATTAGATATTCTCTTGAATTTGAGTTGGAATTCTCTGACTGGTGCCATTCCAGATAGCTTTTCAGATCTTTCAAAGCTTGCCAACTTGGATCTCTCTCACAACATGCTTACAGGAAGCTTGAGAGTACTGGGCAATCTCGACAACCTAGTATCTCTAGATGTCTCAAACAACAATTTTTCAGGTCTCCTACCCAATACTAAGCTCTTCCGCGAGCTGCCAGCCACAGCGTTTTCTGGTAATCAAGAACTCTGCATCGACAGAAATAAGTGTCACATAAATGGAAATCTTCATGGGATGAGATTTGCCAGAAAACTTACAATCTATGCTCTTCTCAGTTTAACTGTAACAGCGGTGATAGTGATTTTTGGATTTTTTCTATTCAACAGAGTCCGAGGAACCACATTTGGGAAGAACGATGAAGAAGATCATGACTTGGAATGGTATTTCACCCCATTTCAAAAGATTAGCTTTTCCATAAATGATATTGTCACAGGGCTGTTGGATTCTAATATTGTAGGAAAGGGTTGTTCAGGCATTGTTTATCGTGTTGAGACTCCAAGAAAGCAGGTAATTGCAGTGAAGAAGCTATGGCCGGTGAAGAATGGGGAGGTTCCAGAGAGAGACTTGTTTTCTGCAGAAGTTCAGACTCTTGGATCCATAAGGCACAAAAATATAGTGAGGCTTCTGGGATGTTGTAACAATGGAAAAACTAGATTGCTCTTGTTTGATTACATCTGTAATGGTAGTTTGGCTGGATTGCTCCATGAGAAGAGACTGTTCTTGGACTGGGATGCTAGGTATAAAATCATATTGGGAGCAGCTCATGGTTTAGCCTATCTTCACCATGACTGTATTCCCCCAATAATTCATCGTGACATTAAAGCTAACAACATCTTGATTGGCCCACAATTTGAAGCTTTTATAGCAGATTTTGGCCTTGCAAAACTTGTTCAATCTTCAGAATCTTCAAGAACTTCCAACACAGTCGCTGGTTCTTATGGTTACATTGCTCCTGGTGAGTGTAAATGCTTCAGATTCTTCCCAAACTACCGCAGCAAGATAATCATGATTACGCAAGATTAACTTCTATTCCAGGCAATTTTGGTATTAAGTAGTAATGTTCAATATGTTTAGGGTGTTCCTAAATTACTCTTTGAAATGTTCCTCAAATTATATTCAGTTCTAATCATTTACGCTGGCTTAAGTAAATCTTTCATCACTTCAACTCTTTATAAACTTGAGTTTTTGTTCTTAGAATATGGTATCCTTCTGCCACCTTAAAGCACAAACTTTAATCTATGCATCTGGTGATGGTTTCTTCCTATTATAATGTGAATTGCAGAATATGGATACAGCTTGAAGATCACAGTAAAGAGTGATGTGTACAGCTATGGAGTGGTGCTCCTAGAGCTCTTAACCGGGATGCAACCAACCGATAACCGGATACCAGAAGGTGCTCACATCTCCACCTGGGTTAACAGGGAATTTCGAGAAAGAAAAAGAGAATTCACTTCAATTCTTGACCAACATCTAGTTTCTAGATCCGGAACACAGATTCAGGAGATGCTTCAAGTGCTTGGGGTGGCTCTACTATGTGTAAATGCTTGCCCAGAGGAAAGGCCAACAATGAAAGATGTAGCATTGATGCTCAAGGAAATCAGGCATCAAAATGAGGATGTTGGAAAACCAAACTTGCTTGACAATGGGGAAGCAACTAACCCAAAAGCAACAGTCCAGTGTTCTAGCTTCTCTAGATCATCTGAACCTCTAATCAGATCACCCACCAAATTTCCGTAGCATCCCAACAACTAGAATGTAGTCCATTGATATTTTTTTCTTTCTAAATCTCAAATAACGAAGTAATTCAAGTATATTGATTGATGTTATTATGTTGTAGAAAGAGGTTATCACACTTAATTTCTTTGTTGTAATTGCTTCATTCAGTTTGGAGTGCTTCTGTCATTCTATTTTCACTGCAGATATAATGCACAAATGCCAAAGTTTATGTGCATCTTTGTAAGAACTCACAAATATTATTATAATAATTTGCAGCAACTCCTTTCCCAACCCAAGCAGCACTTCTCAACTCCCACTACAACAGTTAAAACTTCAAAAATTCCCAAGAAACAACCCAAAAATAATTAAGAGTTGATCTAATGGTTGATGGGTAATGCCACCGGCATGACGGGAGTGAGATGAATTGGTATATTCATAACAAATCTAGACTTAGTTTTGATGAAATCTAGATTCGTAATGCAGCCCTAACTTTTTCATGATTTGTTTTGATGAAATCTAGACTTGAAATATCAAATGTATGCAAATTACATATAAACAGAACAAAAAATAAGAAAAATGAGTATTTGTAATGGATGCACAAAAATAATCTCATTTACTCAGTAACTAATTATTTTAGTAGAAAATAACTTATTACACTTAAGCAATTTTATTATAGTAAAAGCCAAACAATCAAAGTAACATGGCTATGCAGGCAAGAGTAGCTTTCAAATTGGAAACCAAAGGAAACAGCCACAAGCCCAAATACCAATGGATTGATTGTCGGGAGGGGATGAGCCAATGAAAAGCCAGGGTGGTGACACATATTTGGAGGGCATAAGCGGTATAGAACACAACAAATATAGACTCCTATCCTTTTCAGCACTCCCCAATTATTATGTTTCAGACATAAAAGAGTATTCATGCTCCATGTTCTTGAAAGGATACATTGCTTTTAGACATATGCGTCAGCCTATCTTAGGCCCACAGATTGTTCACTGTACTCTATCAAACTCCAATGGCTAAGATTGCAAGCAACCCCTCCTCTAAAGTAATCATTCTTGTGAAACTTCTTAAGCAAATACAATTGATTTTAGTTGAGAGTTCATCTGATATTAGCAAGTACACATCCTTGTTATAAGTATTAAACCCTTATAGCAATTGACGTGTAACAAAAACCAAAACAAAATAAAATAAAATAAAATAAATCCAACCGATCGAAGATTTTAAATTGCTATAACTCATGGACGTTGAGGTGAGAATTAGCTTGTTTTCACCTTTTCAGCAGGAATAATGCTAGCCACAAAAAGATTTTATAAAATTTAATTTTATAAATTGAAGTGACTTGATATAATATATAAATTATAAAAAATAATTTTATTATAAATTAAATCTAACATATCATAAGAAACTACATTAATTTATAATTTACTTTAATAAAATATTTTTATAACTGTAACACTTTTCATTCAGCAATATCGATTCACAAATAATGATTAATTAAGTTATAAGCCTTCTCCCATAGTTTCTTTTACAACAACAATCGCTTGCTTGATCTTAACAAGTTTTATTGGGATGTCTTTATTTTTTTTATTTTTATTTTTATTTTTTATTTTTTATTGGGATGTCTTGATTGCATCCCTATTTTCAACCATTAAAGTAGGAGTCGGGAACATTAGCGTAAAGAAGACTAACAAGTAACAACTTGAGATTTGAACATATTATTTTGATGCCAAGGTTTCCAACATATTTGCTTGCATGTGTAATGTATACATAACACATGACACATGCATATGCATTGCATTGCATGGTGATGACATCTTTTATAAAAAAAAAAAATGGTAATTAAGAAACCATTTTTACTATATTAAAATTTCATTTAGATTCGAAGATGAATTAAATTTATTTAAATTTATCTCAAATTTATTATTATATATTTTTTTAATTTTCATACAAAATTCAAATCTCAATATAAATTTTTTTAATTCTAATATAATTTTTTTAAATTTTAAAATAATAATAATAATATTTTATTATTTTTAAAATTTATTTTACATGGTTGCAGGAGTGATTGAAGAGATATTTATGTTCGGGCAAATGTAAAACAGATGGTTCGTTTCCAAATTTCCTGTATTATTAAATAACAGTTTATTCCTAAGTAGGATATTACAGAGCCATAGGAGTCTTGATTTTAAGGTCAGCACCATCACGAAGCGGCTGCCCAAAGTTTAGCATGAGTTCAAACGCTAACATCAAAACAGGCAAACCAGAAAATTTTCATCTGACAGCCGTCATCCAAATGAAAAATACTCAACAGTGGAGAAAACCATTCAGATGCACTACAAGTACAACTTATGTTAAATAATCATATACAAAAGTATTAACTATTACATCATTTATTGCCTTTTACACATTGAGAAATCCAAAATGCTAAAACAAGAAGACTGAGAAAATTAACAGAAACAAGAAAAATATTACATATTACATCAAAATGGGAATAATCCATTACATAAGAGGCATTGATACCTGAAAGAAATAATACATTCTTCATTGATTTGTCTCCAAGAAGATTAAACTAGAGATTACAGATTGCCAATTTCTCCCAGAGGCCACGTTATGCTGCATCCAACACTCTAGCAGATAGGGGAAAAAAGATTCAAGCCATGCAATTAAGTCTCTAAAGGCTTTAAATATATTTGATGAAGGAAGAAAAGTACATTGTATTAGGGAAGAAAATGCCTGGATTTCTGAATTGATGGCACTAGCAGGGATGTGCCACTAGCAATTTTTACACCAAATGCGATCAATAGATGTTCTGTATGCACATCAACAAGAATTTAGCACTTTGACAAAAACCAAACAGAACATGTGATCACATGCAAATGTGTACATGATTGTCATGATAAAATGAATATAAGAAGCTGCGGGTTAAAATTGACAGTAGCATACCTCATCACATAAATATGGAAAGAAATAGTTAAGCAGCTTTGCTTCTACTGCCATGAAGTGTGATCCATCCTGCGAGGAGCTGTATATGTTGGAGAAATCACCTACTAGCTTCAACACAGATAAAGTCCCTACTTACGGTTCAAGTTTTTAAAAAATGGGCAGTGGTTTCAAATAAACATAACCTACATTACATCCTGATGGAACAAATATCATCATTGCTCAATATTTTTTTCTATAGAAAGAGAGAGAGCACGTTACTACTATTTCTTGTTAAACAAAACTACCATTTATAAGGACTGGCCATTTTGTGGTAATGATCATGCTTTGTGGGTTCATGGAGCTGAGCCAGTCATAATGCAGGAGTTATGTACACCGCAGTCTCACATTGAGAAAAGGAATAAGTCAGAAATAATTAGTATGTTATAAGGTAGTTATGAGTACTAAGTCTTACATTGGCTATTTATTAGGTATAATTGGACTCAAATTGACTAGGCTTTTCAGACATCGCACAAACATCCTAGCGCTTTCCTTGGGTCATTAAATATGTGATCAGAGCCACCTTACAAATGAATACACCACAAGATTGAACTGCACACATGCCTCTCCCACATCAAAACTTAAGATCAACGATATGATATTAGAACATTATATGACAATTAGCTATGCATTAGATGAAACTGAATTTTATAATTATTTCCAGGAAAGTTTCAAATGATTATTTTTTTTTTCAATAGCGCACAGTGGCTAGAGATTTTCCTGGGTTGCTAAATATTATTGGAAGTCAACAATTGAGAATAAAAACCTCCCAAATTAATATAAGCTGTATTATACTCTGGCTGAGCAGATAATGCTGATCCTTTACATGACATAAAGTTCACACTTATCATAAATATTCCTGTCATTTAAAAACAAACTCTCATTGAAATGAAGCATTCTCTTAAAACCCTCATGAGTTGACTCTTAAGTTTTAGAAGCCAACAACTATATCTTTTATTTTGTCTACTCTTTTGAGTAAACCATAGGCCAACTAGCAATCTGGAATTTTAGCCCCATTAAAAACCTAAGATTGGATATGATGTGAGTTTCGTTTATTACCAAGATTCTTGGCATGTATCTTACACTTGCATTTTGAATATGATTAGGTAATACGAGTCCAGACTAGCCGACCTAAGCCAAAGCACATGTTCAGCTGTCAAAGCAATATTAGTAGGACTTGTCAAATTTATGCTCCTCATGTAGATGACGCCAACCAATTCCTCTCTTTTTTTCAGGTCTTCATGATTAACAGCCCACGGACAGCCATTTCATTGAACAATGGTTGTTCTATAGTCCCTACCAATGACCTTACTTCAAGCTACCATGAGGAGTCTAAACAGGTCTGTAGAGGAAGGAGGTTGAGCAAGTTTATCAACAGCCCCCTGCAAGCATGTCCTTTTCTATCATTTCATACTTTCTTTCACTTGAGTGACCAAACATAAATATTTAAAATCCCCCCCACCTGAACTGATAATGATGTTTCACTATCAATATCAAACTGTTTAATTTAAGCAAACTAAACATTTGTAACCCCGTTCCAGTGTTTGGACACTAATAATATTATTTCAATTTAGATTTCAATTACAGCTTCACAAGGAGAGGAAAGATGGTTCTAGTTAGAGCTGCTTGGGTGGCTTTTTTCTACCACATTTGGCTGCAAAAGTTTTGTTGTCCTAGCACAAACCTAAAAGTTAATGAACCCACAATCAGACACTCGACCTTAGTCCTATGCATGCAGGTGTTGGGGGAGGGGTGCTATTTGAGCTAGATGTAATTGAAAAATGCAAGTAATTTGAGAATGCCTATAGAAACCCGAGGTTGGTTTGATGGATTTCACTTGTCATTAATTGTTAAATAAATGTTTTCTTGTCTAGTAAAGTTTTCTGCTAAAAGATACAAGCTTCTTGTATCCGCACTCTTCTATCGTCCTTTGCATTCAAATGAAGCCTGATCGAAAACCTCGCACACGTCTCACTTCAAAGCATTTCACCGGAGTACAGAACACTCAGCATTTACTTACACTTTAACATTAAATAGGATAATAAAATTGCTAAGCAAAAATCAACTTTCAAGTATATAAAATCATTGGAAATCATCAATGTATAATTGAAACATGAAACCAAAACATATCGATAAAAATTGAAATTATTACCGGTATATCAAGATGTGATTCGAAGTATTCCAATTTCCACATGTTCCCAGGAAGTGACTTTAGAAGCAAAACCAAGCAAAACTTTATGGGTAAAATTGCAAGTCAATTAGCAGAAAATAAAAGGACCCAATACGCTTCTCAGAATGACTGAAATAAAGAACCTCAAAAATTAAAATGGGGATATCTGAAGCCTAAGGAGACACCTTTGGACTCAGTTCTATCAGCTTCTTTCTTGCTGGTAGAGTGGTCTCGAGCTGCATCGAATTTAAACTCACTTTTTAGAGAAAGATCAAGTGTTTATAAATCGGTTCGCCAACGGCGCTAATGGGCCGAACTCGTCCGCCATTGTCGATGATAAATGAACTCGCGACTCGCGAGTCACGAAGTGCTTGGCCGAGCAGGTCCCAATTGCTGGATATAAGCGTGATTTGGTGTAAGGGCAAAGGGTATTTTTGCAACTTCAAGATTCTTACTTTCTCCGTGCAGGCCCGGGAGGCCCATTGAGTTCTTGGAGGGAATGAATGGTTGAATGGGCCGAACCATCTTGGGCTTGCCAGACTAGGCCCAATTACTGGATGCTAATGGATAAATGGGCCTCTTTAGAAGTTCTAGAAAGTCAACACAATATAATAAATAAAAAAATTCATTTGTAGAAAATTAGTACGAGTAAAAGTTGGATTCAATCATTTATATTGCTTTGAATTTTATTTTTCTTTTATATTGTTTTCATGCATCTAAGTGCTGCAAAAGAATAAAAGTAAGACATTTTTATCTGTTAATATATATATCTAAATAATAATATTAGATATAATCTTAAAATACATAAGTTTCCCGTAATCTTCATAAATAAAAAGTGAGTTTTTTCATGTAGACCCTAAATCATATTGAATAAATATACACACACATATATATATATATATATATATATATATATATATATCATGAAGAAGCAAACCTCAAGAGTTTTTATAATTATGTGCGTTACTAGAATTCACAGTTAGTGAATTTGCAAACAAAAATGTACAATTCATCGGTATCACATATTCCTTCGCTTAATGAGAATCACATCTTCATTCTTTTCTAGATTTCTTTTAGATATTGAGTTAAATTAAGATGAGATAATCTTTTTATAAATAATAGTAAGTTGAAATGGTAAAATGAGTTTTATGAGGTTCGTTAAGATGAATGTAAATAGGTTTAAATGTTAATATGAGTTTAGATATGATATTTATAAAGAAGTGTTGAGTAAAAAGAAATCAGGAGTCTCACATACAAATAAATTTTAAATTGAATTAAATTTAATTATTTGAAAATTAGATACTTAGATATTAAATTTAATTTAAAATTAGATTGAACGATTCAAGTCCCAAACAAGACCAAAATCCTAATCCAATCCTCAGTATCCCGCCTAACATAGTTCGTTCAATTCTTCATTTTGCAACTATATTGTATTGGATATGACTTTTATCACAACACATGATTGGAGAATTGTTCTTATAGTAAAATATATCGCCGTTATCCTCAATATTGACTTTTTCTCAAGGGTGTAAGTTTCGTGTACTTGTGTTCAAAAAGGGTAAGGTTTACACTAAATAAATCATTTTTTATGTCTTTTAGATTTAATTGTCTTTTTTTCAAAGGGAGTGTGTGGGAACACTAGGGTTGCATATATCATTTTTCTTTAGCATAATCTTACTATATAATTAAGTTTTTGAATATATATATATATATAATAATAAAATAATTAGATATCTCCTGTAATTATCAAAAAACAAAAATATCTCCTTCTCTCAGATTAAGTTTTAAAATAATTGATGATTTTATATGATATTATAATAAAAAATTTGAGTTCAAACATTGAATTCATATGCAATCTCCAACATTCAGTTTCGAGTATCACCTGATCATGTATTTTTCCCTCCATTCACCTTCGACCCCATGATCGATTCATCACTGTAAATTATCATCATTCATCACTGAACTTATAATCATTAATTTATAGGTGTATATATGCTAACATACCTGCATATGCTTGGAACATAAAGTAAAGTCGAAAGAGATATATACAAGAGATTATGAATAAATAATTCAAAGAAATGCAGTTGATATTTTCTTTTTATTTTTTCCTTAACTAGTCCATGGATTATTGTAATTGTCTGCCTCTGGTTATGACAAAGGGAATCCTTTCTGTTCACTCCTTAAATATTTCCTTCATCCATAATATTGCCTGTCATCTACCCAGATTAGATTAAAAAAAAAAAAAGAAGTTGATTTACATGGATACTTCTAGTTCTTTGAGGAGTGATGTCAGGTATGATAATTGATTAATAAAATAATATTAATGATGAGAAGTAGTTGGGGCAAGATATAGCTAATTTAGCTCAATGGCCAATGATCATCTCTGCCTGCCTGATTTACTTAATCACATTAATTATTCTTAATTATTTATTGTTTCCCAAATCAACATGAGATGTTGACATTAATTTATAACATATATTCATGTTGTCTTCTTTCGATGGTCTTAAATTGTGGCAATTCCCAAAGGAATCCTGTTGCATTCACACTGATCTAATTTTCTATTAATCTTGGGTATTGCTAATCTCTTGCCTCTATACCATTAAGAGCAAAAAAGAAAGAAAATTACAATGGTATCTAGAACTATTTTCCACAACACTGAATTCTAAGGAGAATATAGACAAGTCACACTATCTATATTTTAAAAAACTAGTCAATGATATAATTGAAATCCTACAAAAACCGTTATGATGAGCGAGAGTAACTTCTTATTTTCCAACAATATGGAAATACATACACCACCTATTCTCAGGATGGGATATCGAACATGAGCTTATCTGATATTAATTGTTTTGAGTTATCTTTTCTTGTATATAATTGCATAACCCTAACTAAACCGTTGAAGTCTTTCAATTGGAAAGGACAATTACGAGGTTGTCTGCTGTACAGCATCAGTTTTTTAGCTAGTGTTTCATAAAATGGTGCATGATATGCTTCCTATCTCCTGAACAAAAACACCATGAAGATCAACAAAGTCTAGATTCATGGATTCCATTTGAGAATTTCTCGAAAAAAAGAAAAAAAGGGCCGAGTACAAGATGATAATGTAACTAACTAATGATCAATTATCTGTATGTTGACTTTGAAGTTTTAATATTCTGATTGAAAGAGAACTGAATTTTATATACTGCTCTACCACAACCATTATTGAGTCATGGCTTACATGTAAGAATAGATTAACATATATAATAGACAAACTATATATATATATATAATATATGAGTAAATTAATCAATAATGGATTGATCTGAATTCTGCATTAAAAAATTACTTGGATCCCTCGGCTGGGGAGTTTCTTGGAGAAAATCACTTCCTTCAAAGGTTCTCTGACTTGCTGCGCCAAGACAGATTAATCAACTCTTGGCATAGTATGTAAAATCTCAAGCAGAAGCATGATACAATTCGTTACATAATCAGACTAAAAGTCAGTTTGACTTGTAGTCTAACTGGTATGTTTTCTCTTTGTAGTCCTGGGTGAGGTGTTAGTATCTAACTCTTCACGGAGATGTATATAAGTACATGCTATATACATGAAGAGAATACATAAAAATAAATTTATAACTGACGTAGTTTTATGTGATCTATTAGATATACTTTATAATAAAAATAACTTTATAATTTGATATACGTACTGCATTAAATCATATGATCAATTTGTGAATTTATTTTATCTATTCTTTTTGTGGGTAAAGTATTTCTCGAAATCTAGGATGTGAAACGAATCAAATTATAAAAAAGTTAACAAAACCATGATACAATTCAGGACATCACATTTCCAACCTAATCATCATCATTTTAGTACTCAAATTAATGAATTAGGACCACGCCAAACATCATAGGATCACCTATTATCCACTGCTGGGGCTTTCTAACAAGGCAAAAGTTCGATAGAGACTTTCCTTTAATGCTGACGTAGTCAAAGTTATAAAGCCTCCATTGATGTGATAGAAATTACATGGTGCCACTTTAGATTCTTTTATTGTCATTAATCAGAAAATTACATGCTGAAACAAAAGCACTAACGCACTAATTAAGCGGTGGCCACAAAAACTAGCCATGAATGCAGACTAGAACTATCAAGTACTAGTTTGGATTGTATGCCTTCAGCCCGCCAAATTGCAGCCACAACTGTAACTTTATAGATATACTTTTGCAAAAAGAGTTTATAAGGAGAGCTGCTTCAGCCTTTTTGTGCATGGCCATGGCCATGGCCATGCCCAACAATATGATAAATATTCCTCCAACTTGTAGCGTATAAAGTTTGAAATCTGGTAGATAGCTGCGGCATAGAATCGGATAATGATAGAGTTTTACCATCTTGTTAATTATTTTACATGACCCACATCAGATGGATATATACTTGCATATAAAAAAGCAATTGGGTGATTCGATTACTCCAATGTCAAATTTAAGGTCGCCATCAATGTATAGATCAGGAGAGTAACAGAAACATTTGAAAAATAAATACACAAGACCCTTAAAAAATTGAAAACAAAGGATTAGAAGAAGAGGAGAGAGAGAGAGAGAGAGAGAGAGAGAGAGAGAGAGAGAGAGAGAGAGAGAGAGAGAGAGAGATCTAAGTGTGTCAGCGATCAATGAAAATTCAAAAGGCTCCCTCTCCCTCTCTATCGTGCATAACATACCCAGAGTTGAGCTATAAGTATTGAGAGAAGAATCCAGAGTCAAATATAAGGGAGAGAAAGAGAAGATATTGAGGGTTGAAATGAAGAGGAGAAGGGAGATGGAGAAGGGATCAGAGATAAGGTCTGCCATTGAAGAGCTCACTTTGATAGTCAAAGTACTTAAACCTGGTGATAATCATGAAGCTGCTCACATCCCTACAAAGCCATTTCTTTATGTCTGCAACGTGATTATTGAAGTTCTTGGTTTGTCTTTTTATCCGCACCTCTCTCTCTCTCTCTCTCTCTCTCAATATCTCTAGATGTGTAGAAAGTCACATAAATTTTCTGTGGTTTTAAACCTTTTGCAGATAAGATTGGACCCACTATGGCTGTTCTTAGACAAGATATTCATCAGAATATTCAGGTAATTAGAAGGAAAACCACCGCATAACAAAAATCTCCCCTTCTTTTGGGGAGGATCATGATTCTCTCACCCAATTTGTTCTAAGAAAATAATACTCTTTTGATTTTGTAATGACATGCTTTCCTGCTGGCTTTCTTAAAGTTGTTTTTTTTTTTTATATGAATCCTTATCTTTAACAACTTCCATTTTTATACTTTGTCTCGAACTCAGAGATTGGAAATGGCCCATGAATCTGATCCTTTACTGAATTCAAATCTGGTTGAGATATTGAAGAAAGAGTCCAGTGAAGGTAATGCAAGAAAAATTACAAGCTGTAGCAGAGCCTTTCTATGGCTTACCAGGTAAACATCTTTGTGTTTTTGCCTTTTAATAATTAAGATACTGAGTAACACAAAAGTAAATCGAAATAAAAATATATAAAAATGTGCAATAAAGTTCCAACAGAGGTACATTTGTGTAGCTGTTCTAACAATTTTTGAAGAAGGAATTTTGTTCTATTTAAGCCCTATCACCCACTCTTATGTTAAACATTCATAAATTTAATAATTAATTTTTAAGTTAATTTGATTTGTTGTATTTAATGATTGAAGAAGATCAGGTTTAATAATTAACTTTCTTCTGCTTCTTCTTCTTCTTCTTCTTCTTCTTCTGTTTTTGGTCTGACTACTCACATCTAAAATTATCAGGCCTTGATGCTCAATCACATGAACAAATTAATGTGTTTTTCTGGCCAGATCCATGGATTTTACTTTGGCATTATTGCAAATACTAGCAAAAGACCCTGAAAAGAGAATGGAACAAGCAGTGGAGGAGACTTACAACAAAACTTTAAAGCAATGGCATAGATGGATTTCTTCAGCTGCTTTCAAAGTAATAATTCCTCTCACTCCCTAAATGTCTGTATCCTTTAATTGCCATCACTTGCTTTTAATAAAGGTGGGTAAATCAAATTGATTGTTTGGGCCAGTATAAGCTTTGCTTTTCTCAATGAAAGCCCCATCTATGAGCTGGTAGTGTCTTTTCTCTTCATGTTAAGCTCATGAGTGCTATTTTCTTTTACATTGTTTATAGAGTTAGTCTACGTATAGTCTCCATTCGAAGTCGAAGACTATTCACACAAGCCTATACAGTTATTTTAATATCCTTCCCAAAGTAATGTTTTTTTCCCTTTTGCTCCCATAAATATATATATATATATATCAATGGGTCTGCATGCTCAGTCCCCGAGTAAATAGAATTTTCCTGTTTATAATCTTTCTCGAGCATTAAAGCCTGGTCATGCTACTATATGTTTCCTTCATCGTGAGCTTCTTCCAAACACACCTCCAACTAACATAACAAGTGCGATGTTTGCAGGTAGCTCTAAAACTAGTGCCTGACAATAAAACCTTCACTAATCTCCTCATGGGGAAAGATGGCAACTCTGAGACCCTTAAAGAGGAAATGCAAACCTTGATTTCACTATTTTTGCCTTTATTAGAAGAAAACCACTCTATCTTGGTAAGCTTAATTTCATGTTTTCTAACAAAAAATTCTATTTGCAAGCCGATGTGGAGGATACACGCATTTGACATATCAAAATTAAAAATTAAAAAAAAAAAAAAAAAGAAGACTTGTTGCAGAGTTATTCATACTGATTTCTATATGTTATGCAGTTACTATACGTTTATTCATACTGATTTCTTATTTGTTGCAGAGTTTTTATGGCTTGGAAAGGTTAAAGTCTACCTAATGGAGATATCATATAAAGAAAACAGAACATATGTACAGCCTACAGGGTCTGGTTTTGAAAAGAAATTTTTTTTTCTTTTTTTTTTTAAATCTTTTTTTTTTTTTTACTTTTTTTCCCCTGTAATGTCATACAAATATGTGAATAGCTCAATATGCAAAATCGATTAAAAGAAACAAGAATGACTGACTCATCAGAACTACTATAGTGTACATGTTATACATGTAAATATTATCTCATCGGCTGTTTATAACAAGCAAGAGATGCAAGAATCTTTTTTGGATTCCCAGCCAAAGAACATTTTTTTTTTTTTTTTTTTTTTTGCAAAGAGTTGGTGAACACAAGTCTAAGAGTGGTCCCTTCCCATATTTATAAAAGACTCATTTATGGTGGAAGAATATCGTAGTAAAATAAAAAGCACACGGGATTACAAAAAAAAAACATCTCTTATGCCGGAATCCAAAAACCAATAACCAATGAAAAAATAAAATAAATTACTAATGTAAATAAGGCAATCCCCAACGATCCATACGTAAAAGGCCCCGAATTTTTCCAGGTCCAAAATCAGCACCCATAATAATCCAATCAAAATGCTTCGCACCCTCCTTAGTTAGAAAATCCGCCACCATGTTAGCTTCTCTTTAAATATGACTGATAGAACATCTTAGCAATCTTAGCAAACTTTGTATTTCTTCCCAAAAATTCCACATATACCAAAAATTATAAGCTTCATTTCGGATCCATTGTACTACTACTTTGGAATCAAATTCTAGCACAATATTAGTGAAACCCAGATGTTTAGCTAAGCATAACCTATCAAGTAAAGCACATCATTCCGCCAAAGTGTTTGTAGCAACCCCATAATATCTTGTAAAATCAGCAATGGAGTTGCCCCTGCATCCCGAGGACCCGAATTATTCCTTCTCCTCCTCCTTCGCCAGGATTTCCCATAGAGCAACCATTTACGTTGAGTTTAAAAACTCTTCTATTTGGTTTTTTTCAAGCCACCAGTTTAGGAATTTTATTTATCAACGGAGCCACAGGGCAATTTAACTTCTTTAAAATTTCCTCGTCATTATCGTGAGTTTTTCTAAATTTTTACTGTTGGGAAAAGATTTCTACAAGAGAACCTTTAACCACTCGAATAAAATTATAACAATCTGACTTCAAATCCTCCATTTTGGCTATACACCGATTTTTCCACAAGGCCCAAGTGATCACTATAGGCAAAATACATCTGCAAAGAGCAACTTGAATAGATGCCGACACCCTTAACCACCACCAGAAATTCAAAATACTTTGCCATGAGTTGAAATCAGTCAATCTAACTCCCAACACATCTGCAAAATATTTCCAAACTTTAGAAGCTAATTCACCATTACACAGCACATGATCCATGGTTTCTTGTTGAGGAGCAAGATAACAACATTTTGAAGCTATTGAAATGCCAAGCTTACTAATTCTCTCATCTACTAGTAAATCTCCTCTCCAAGCTCGCCAACAAACAAACGAGATTTTTTTTTTAACATATTTATGCCATAACCACTTATGTTATGGACAAATATTCCTATGATCTTGGATTATATCCCAAGTTGATTTAGTAGTAAAGATCCCATCTACATTAGGCTGTCAAATGCAGATATCTTTTCCAGACATTAATGATCCTTTCCAATGAACTATTTTTTGCACACAATTTGTCGAAACCAGATCCTGTAATCTTCCAATATCCCACACATTCGGTATCCAAACATCAGCCACTCTAAGCCATGGGTTCCCTCTCACCTCTTGTGTCTCAAAGATAGTGCCATCTCCTAGCCAATTATCATATTAGAAATTAACATCACCTTGCCAAATTAGACTCTTGGAATGTTTAATAACAGGTGGTAAGACTGTCATAATACCCTTCCAAAATCATGAACCTCCAATATTGGTCATAGCATATGCAGGGTGATAATCCTCCAAATACGTAGCTTTGAAAAATTTCGCCCATAAGGAATTACCACCCAACAACTTCCATACAAATTTCATGAATAAGACGTATGAACATTTGCAAGGCTTAAAATCCCCAAACCATCTTCCTCAACTAGAAAACAAATGTGCCGCCCTGCCAAAGAACACATTCTTTAGATTCAATTCACTATTACAGATACAAAGAGATTATATAAAAAAAATTTACAAATTGAAATCGCTTCACATTATGAATTAGATATATATAATTATAATAAAAGTAATTTTACAATCTGACATATCGCATTAAGTCAAATCAATTTATAGTTTTATTTCTATGTAATGTTTGTGTGACTAAAACATTTTCCATTATAAATTATGAGAAAAATATATCCATTGGTCTTGTTTGCTCAAGGAGAGCTTCCTCAGTGGAGTTGTTGGCAGCGAATAAGGCTGGTAAGTAACCTAATGGAGAGTAAGGTGGAGACTTGATGTAAATTGTCTCAACTTAAAATTGTTGGAGTAGGTTGCAATATACATTTTAAATATTGAAGGTTGAAAGCATGTGAAAATATTGAAAAACCATGTGAACCAAGCCTCTCAAGTTATGAAAAATAAAATGAAAAGGCAATTGGGGGCTAGTGGGATTTAAACCAGTGGATGGGCTGTATCGCTTCATTTGTGTACGTAATCATTATATTATTTAAGAATAATTATTTTTACAGTTCATATTTGTGGGTTATATTGTAAGTTTTGTTGAAATGCTTCTATTTTATGAATAAATAAAATAAATTTTTTAGATTTTTTTAGAGTCTTTAATTTGTAATTAAAGGTATTTTGATTAATTTTATTCTAAAATAATAATTTTTCTATTTATTTATTACTTAAGCTATAAAAGAATTTAATTTTTTAAAGTGTATGTTACTATGTAGCATTGCCCATTTAAACATAACTTCAAATGGTTAAATTACAAAAAGATGCAATTTTTTATTGGCGTCTTTTCAAATTTATAAAATAGAGGCAATTCTATGGGTCTCGACGTTGGAATTTCTTTGCGTTTTCATAGTTCAATGTCAAGACTCCATATATTTACTCATAAAACAGATATTTGTAGGAATAAACCTTAAGGACCATGAGATAAAAACTTCTCAATTTCAGACTTCATCATAGAAATTCAAGAACTCTCCCAAAAATAGTATGTGTATAGTTATAGACTTTATTGTATCTTAAAGAAAATTTGCTAGGAACCTATTAGGAGGTAAATCTTGTTTTAAAGATACTATTTTTTCCACCTCAAAGCTTATAAATCCCTTGTATTCTCTTTTTAATTCCTTATATTTAGGGCTGCAAACGATCCGATCAAAGACGAGTTCGAGTCGAGTCGAGTCGAGCTGGACTAAAATAATTCGAATTCGAGTTTGAGTCGAGTTGAGAATTTGCCGAGTCGAGTCGAATTCGAGCCGATCAAAGATGAGCTCGAGTCGAATCGAGTTATTTATCGATCTTTGTTTTTACTCTCTAACGAACGAGCCGAACTTAGTCGAGTAATTACTCGAGTTTCTTACTCTTAAAAACTGAAGTAACAAAATATATTACTTATACAAAATATCAAAAATAATATATATAACACATAAAATATATATATAATAAAAGAATATATGTAAGAATATATGCAAAATTATATATATGTATATAGAAATATTACGAGTATTGTTACGAGCTCAAAACGAGTAGAATCGAGTTTATACGAATCTTGTTCACAAATACAAACCGAGTTTATACGAGTCGAGTCGAGATTATACGAGTTTAGCTCGTTTAATATTCGAACCAATATTAGTGCTCACGAACAACTCATTTATTAAACGAATCGAGTTCGAATCGAGTTTATACGAGTCGAGCTCAAATTGTTCACGAGCAGCTCTGTTCGTTTGCAGCCCTACTTATATTATAACAAAATTGACTTCCATGATTAAATATAGAGGAAGGTATACTTCTTATGTTCCATCCAGATTTTTTTTAAGGGAGTTAACTATTTAATTTTGTATTTTTAATTAAAAAATCCTTCCTCGTGAGGAAGGATTTACGTAGTAACAATATCAACGGATAAGACAGTTTCCAAGTTAAAGATAAAGGGTAATGCTACATACAGTTGTGGAGTTCTAAACGGCGTGTAGTCGCTTTAGAAAAAAAAATTAACATTTTTACGTGAGTCTCATATATATTCATTTTTTTTCAAAACGACTGTACGTCGCTTGAAACTCGACGACTGTATCTATCATTTCTAAAAGATAATAGACAAGACAGTATCCAAACTAAAGATAGAACTCTGTCACCCTATAGGCTCTATTTTTATCCAGATATATTTCGTATATTGCCGAGAAATATATAGGTTAACGAAAATCATGCTCTGAATTTGGTACTGAAGCCAGGCTCTTTGTCTACTAGGAAATGATTTGGGTTATTCATAGCTAATTCGGAGGCTAATAACGACCGGTCCATTTAAGCTTGAGTACGGGCCGCCATTGATGACTTTTGACAGTTTTTTTTTTTTGTTTTTTCTTTTTTGTGCCTTCGATCGAAACTGAATAGCCGCCGCAAGGAAAATTGTAAGAGACAGAAACTTTAGAGAGAATCTCTGAAATTCAATAATCGCAAGCTCGGGAGAACTCTTCAGTCATGAGCGACATGTCCCAAGAACAATAATATCCTCTAGCAATCTGATGCTGTACTAAACATACACCCAAGATCTCGCAAGTTTTTTTTTTGGGTGAGTTCTCTCTCTTTGTTGGCTTTATTTTCCCCAGATCATACACTATTTCTTCATGCTCTCCACTCTTAAAAGTGATCGATTTCTCTTTACTCGTTAGCAAAGTGCAAAATTTCTCTTTAGCACGATCGATTTCTTTAGCAAGCCGCAAAATTTACGAAATAGTTTTGGATTTATGATGTCTCTGCCCTCTGAAATGGTCTTCGTTGAACGTCTATGTAGTCGTGTGCTTATTTATTACCCCTGAAATCTGAATCAGAAAACCCATGATCCCATTGCTTAATTTGTTTAGATTACCATCTGGGTATGCTTAATTGCACACCCTCTCGAAACCCATTAGCTGGTTTCATATTATCATGAACAATTATTCACTTGGGTCTTCTGGGAGTCCCAGATCCTTCCGTGGATACCCAAGAGGCAGCGACTTTGATTTAGAATTAGGAACCGCTAGACGTGCCCGAAAGCCTAAGAATTCTCCCTTTCATCCCATTAAAATGCTTAAAACATTTGGAACTCGTCTTCATTACTACTGTAAGCTACAACCACTTTTGGTTTTCATCATCTCCTTGTCCCTTGGGGTCATAATCCTCATCATTTTTTCTCTGTATGAGAGCCACTACCGAATGCGGGGTAGTAATCAAAAAATTGATGTGGCTTTGGGTGATTATCCGTTGCCGGATCTTCGTAATCTTGTAATGGTTGCTGGGCATTCTGTATATACGAGTAGTAGCTGTGGGAAAGCTGACAAAGAAGATTCATGGTTTTTGGAATCTTATCAGAAGAATCCAGGTCAAGCTGCTACATTTGTGAGACATATTCAAGAGGGAGTTGAGATTGCGGCCAAAGATGATGCAGCTTTGCTTTTGTTTAGTGGTGGGGAGACTCGAAAAGATGCAGGTCCTCGTAGTGAGGCACAGAGTTATTGGAGCGTTGCTGAGTCAAGAGGATGGTTTGGTGAGTGCATGTGTTATATTACTTTTTATACCTGTTTTTCTGTGTCTCATTTTTGTATGGAAAATATTTATCAACTGAGAGCTGATCTGTTTGTTGATTGCTCAAGGACTGGTTCTAATAGTTGCTTAGCTTATATTCTGGTCACTTAGGAGTTAGATCAGAATCCACGATTATGTACCAATAAATTTCTTGCCTTTTAGTAAAGTGGCTGAGTATTTTCTAAACAAAGAATCTTGGACTTAAATCCATTTGGTATAACTCAAGAATGAAGTGCATTCAATACAAAGTGAAGCAAGTATTTGTGGCATTTAATTCTAAGTTATTAAAAGTACAGTTGCCCCATATCATTACAAACTGTCAGAACTTTTAAACTAGGTTAGATTTATTTAAATTTGTGTACTTTGGTATCTTACTAACAGCGGGATGAAGTGCATTCCTGGATTATTCTCAGCTTCAGTAATTAAAAAGGAAGTAGTTGTTGGCATGTGGCCTGCCAAGTATTTTGTAGTTATGGAGTTTTCTAACTGCTATTTAAGCTGATTGTGCAGATTTGCACGTTAATCATGATTGTTTTGTTATACTATCTAGGGAACTTCACATTTTTTACAGCACTTTAGGCATTATGTTGGGGATAATAACTTACAGCCAATCATATCCCTGCAATGTTTTTACTTCTTTCTTTAGTGTGAAACATTTTCTAGGGACTCTTCTGGAAATACAGAGCTGAGATTTGTAAGTCTTTTTTTTCCTTTGTATACGTCCTGCGTACTTGGACTTATGCCTATTTCTTTAAAAATAAAGTCTCTTATTTCTTAAAATATATATTTAAGAGTCCTTTCTATGTAATGGATGATAAACATATATCCCCATTGCGTTGTTCTCTCGTAGCCTTGAGTTATCAGTTGGTTTTTATGGAACAAATGGAAACTTGATAAGATTAATCATGGATTCTTTGTAAGGTAAAGTTGTTTCTGATTCATGAATACTATGGACAATCTGGTTTTTCCTACCATCATGCAACTGATCGTCTGGTTGTTTATTTAGGCAAGAAGGAAAATATGAGATGGAGGGCACTCACGGAAGAGCATGCAAGGGATAGCTTTGAGAATCTCCTCTTTAGCGTGTGTCGTTTCCGCGAGCTTACTGGCACTTATCCTTATAACATAACGGTAAGCTCCCTTTAGTCGAAGCTTTTTTATTCTTTTCCTTGTCCTTTTTTCTTTTTCTGTTCCTTTTAGAACTAAAATATGTGGAAGATATACCTGTAATGGTATGAAAATTTAGAAAAACAACCAGACAGTTGTATTTGTTTTCATTCCCTCAGTGTAAAAGATGTTCACAGTAGGGACTAACGACCATTGATTAAGCTTCATTTGTAGCCATGAATATGTCAGCAATAAGCACTCACTTTGGCTTTGAACTATTCCTATTAGTTATGTTTGTTTATAGAATCATTCACTAAAATCTCTGCAAGGTTTGAACTAAAGCACCCTAACATTATTGCAATTTGGAATCAGGTTGTAAGTTATGATTTCAAGGAAGAGAGATTTGCTCATCTGCATCGGTCTGCAATTGGGTTTCCCGAGTCGAGGTTTTCCTACTTAGGCACCCCAGCTTCACTCACTTCAAAAGAAGCAGCTCTGAAAGGTGAGGCATTGGTGCGGACTCAATTCCATGGAGATCCATATGGATGCCAAGGTTCACTCTTTCGGAAAAAATCAAAGCGTGATCCTTTTCATCGGTCAATTCCTTATCCAAATGGGTGCCCTGAGATTGAAGGTCTGTTCAAATATTGTGGAACAGCTCCTTATCCAGGCTCCCTTCCTTGGTCCCAGTGAAACTTGTTAAGAGTTATTTTTACGCATACAACAAATATCAGTTAAGTCCACCAATACAACCAGAAAGAGATGCTTAACCTGAGAATAATGTAGTTTTTTTCTTAATTAACTGTTCCAATGAGTTTTCAGAGAAATGGAAAGAAAAGAGAACATGTTGGGAAGATTAAAGAGAAAATTATGTCACATTCAGATGATGGGAAACTTGCATCTATGCTCCATATAGTGGAAAATTTTCTTGGTAACAAGGAACTACGTATGGTCAATATTATGTGCGTTATTGATGCTCTTATCTGACTTGGTTATCTAGCCAGTGTTGAAAGGCTTGAGGCCTCGTTTCTTTGTGCAGATGAGATGCAATTAAATAAGTTGAGATAAAATTTGATAGTTAATAAAATATTGTTAGAATATTTGTTCTTATATTATTATTGTTTTAAAATTTGAAAAATTTGAAATTGTTTATTTTATTTTGTATAAAAATATAAAAAAAATTCTAATAATTAGATGAAATTGGATGAGAATAGTTGTGAAAACAAATGATGCTTATTGGCCAACTTAGTTGCTAGAAATACCTCAAAACGATTGGTTAACCAAACACCCAAGCTTTTGCACATTTAGGTCCTATTTAGATTTGGAAACGAGTTGAGATCGTCTCAATATATTATTATTTTTTTTTAAATTCTTATAAAAAATATAATTTTCAATATAATTTTTTCAAATTTTAATTTAATTTTTTTTAATTTTAAAATAATAATAATAATATTTTATTTAACTTTTAAAATTTATTTCATCTCAAACTTCAAATCCAACGTGAACTTAAGTTTCATTCTTTTGATTTGTACAAGAAAATTATTATCCACTTTTTGTAGGGCAGGGTATTATTGCAGTGATGCTCATTTACAGAAAAGCTGATCAACACTTGTAAAAGTACTGAAACTAAATAAACCATCCAAACTTTATTAAAGTTTCAACCCTCATATTGCTGCATACCAGGGTTGATACCTTAGTGGCAAATTATTCATAATGCTATAGGATTGCAAACGGGCATTTGATTACAAATTGTTACACAGGTATTTTCGTAGCTACCCTGTGTTCCTCAGGAAGGGGCAGGTTGAAGCCTCCTTTCCGGAGGAACTATCCAAACTAGCACCTTGCATGAGACCTCCTAGCAGTTCTCCACGGTCATAGAAGAACTCGACCTTCACAATTTTCTCATGTTCGTCCAACTGTTTCAAAGAAGAGATCAATATGTGCTATATGATTCTGATGATGAAGAAGTTGATGATTATGAGGATGATTATAGGAAAATACTTTAGTCATAAAAAAATTACATAAAAATTAATCTATAAATTGAGATGATTTGATATGGTATATCAGATTATAAAAAATTGAGATGATTTGATATGGTATATCAGATTATAAAATTACTTTATTATAAAGTAAATCTAATAAATTCTATGAAATTGCATCAGTTTATAGATTTATTTTGCTTAATTTTTTTTTTTTTTTTTTTTTGTATCAATTCAGTTGTCGGAGATCTCTTATAGGAAAATAACAAAGAACCACAACGGACAATACCTCAAAAACAGCCATCCCAAAGAGTTCAACCATTTCTCCAGTTGGTTCATGGCCTTTGAAAGCACCCTCCATAAAACCCCAATGTCTGAACTTGTAAACAATCACTGGTGGCCCTGAATAAACTCTCAGAATCTCCAGAGCAAACCCACGAGGGAAAGCTGTAACGAAAGCCGTATGAGATGAATCAGCTGTTTCTTCTGCTGGGTTGTAGCCACGAAGTTTCTCTGGCAAAGAGGTTTGCAGCAAGGAATTGTAGCCTCCCCCAAGCTTGCGCTTTTCTTCTAAAGTTATACCCTTTCTTCCTACAGGTTTTGAGCGATTTGTAATACAATATGACTAAAGATGTTTGGAATATGGGGATGATTACGATAATAATTCAGTGATATAAATAAGGAGATTCGGGTTACCATTAAGGCTGACAGTATACTTATTCGGATCAAGTGATTTATAGTCATCAAAGCATGTTTTGTGGAAAACCTCCATTTCCCATGACTTAATAAGGTTCTGCACTTTTTCTTCAAGTGAACCAGGAGGCCATATCTATTACCCATGAACAAATTGGTATCAGATTTATCTTAATCTTACAAATTTTATGGTATTGAGAGAGAGAGAGAGAGAGAGACCTTAGTTCTGCCTTCTTCAAAAAGGCTGTTGACTTGATCATAGTTAGGAGTGGCACCAAACCTCCATTTAGTGTTCTTCTCTTCTTCTCCATGTAAGTAGGAACGATATTTGTCCTCAGCCTCAACTCCTGAAGTGGCCATCTTAAAATTCTGGGTATTGCCAACTTCTGGACTTTGTGTTACAGAAGAGATTATTACCACAAACCGAATATTTCGGAACACTCTTATATTGGAATCAGTACACCCACCACGCTTTGACAGTACACCCACCACGCTTTGAATGGTCTGCTGCAACTCTAGTGTCACGACGAACGAGCACTCTCGTTTGGCAACCGTGCTTATCTTCATATATATTATATTGTATAAAGGTTAATGCTAGAAGTACCTGCAGCAGCGGTACCGCTAGTGTAAATTTTTTTTTCATTATTATTATTTCAAAACATTTTTAAATAATATAAAAAAATCAATATATTAATAATTACTTCTTTTATTATTATATAAATAAAAAATTAGAATATTTAAAATATTTAAAAAATATTAACATTTTTCTTATATAAATGAGCCAAGAGGAAGCGTTGGACGTATTTGTAGTGGCAGGGGCGGCTCTAAGGCGAGTATTAAGTATACGTGCATAAAACTAGCACAATATAGAAATTATTGTGTATGAAAGGGAGATATTTAAAGAAAGAAATAGGATTTTATAATGATAAAAGTCAAAATGATTTATAGAATGTTTTATTTTGATCAAATAGTATAAAGATTAAAATAACATGAGTCTTAAATCGATTTATATTTTTATATATAAGAAATGAAATAAAATTTAAAAAGTTATAATAGTTTATAATAAAATATTAATTTAAAAAAATTACCGTTCTATAAATATAGTACTTCAAGGTTCTATTTTTATTTTAATTATTGTCTATAATAACTTACTTTTATAAGTAGAATGTCACGTTGAAATCATATAACTTTGATTTTATATATAGTAATAGATGACACTTTAATCTCAAAATAATAATACAATTTAAATATTAAATAATAAAATTTAATTGAAAATTTTGAGATGCAAAATAAATCTGAATATTTTTTATTAATAATATATATAACTAATATAACAATTTGAAAAAAAAATACTACTTTTTTTTATATAAATAGAGTATTATCCTTTATCTATATATATATATATATATACTTCTTTTAATACTTAAATTTTAAAATGATTAAGGCCATCCATTTCAAAGTAAGCATCATATTTTTATTTTTTAGAAAATATTCAAGAGTAATATACCATTATTTTGTTACTTCTATTTCAATTTTACTATTGTTTGAAGATTTTGTACAATTTGGGTTAATTCATCTTAATCTTAAAAAAAAAATTAAACACATTTCGACCTACTTCATATATTTTAACTTAAAAAAGTTAAATTCATCTTAATCTTAAAATTTAAATTCATTTCAATGAGATCTATAAAATACTGTTATTCACAATCCAACTATTTATCTCTAAGATCCCCGCTTAGTTGCAACTTGCCTACCCTTGAGCCGCCGGTCCTGTGTAGTGGCCACCCCCAACTAACAACCTTGTTGAATTATGGATTAAGGTTCATTGTACCTACCAAATCAACATAATATTCAGATGATCAATAAACCCCATTTGTTCCTGTTTTTAGCCTTGCAGCCCAAGTCATATAGTACAACTAATGTAATCTAAATGAGGGAACCAACTCCATGTTTTAAATAGTCTGCAACTCTAGTGACCCTACTCCAACTCCATGTTCAAGCAATGTCTCAGTGAAGTCAACAACCAATCACATCTTCGAGCAGATTACACCTGAATCTGATAAGATATTAAGAAGACGACTATACTTCTATTATAGACTGTTGATTCGAAGTAATAGCTCCAATAGCTATGGAAGTAATAGCTATGTCTCGGTGGGATGCTTGTATACTCGTGTGTGTATACATATATATATATATATATGTGTGTGTTGTTAAGGACATAAAAATCGGCCAACGGATCGGGATAAGAAAAAGAATTATTTCCAACCCACTAGTACGAGTTGGGCTTCATTTGAAGTTGTTTGAGGCTCTCGGTGGAGGTCCCGACGTAACTGTACGTACGTAATAACAGATGAAATAAGAGAGATGGACACATAATTTTACGTGGTTCGGCGAATGCCTACGTCCACGAGTATTTGGGGATGAGAATCCATTGTAATGGAGATTTTTACAGTCTCTCATAGCTCACTGTACAGAGAAAAATATATATGAATATTTTGATAAATTCGTGGTGCTGCTTTCAGAAAAATCTGAGGAAGCTGAGGTTGAAGAAGAAGAGACTGTCTAAATTGTTCCAACCTGCGAGTGAGAGCTTTCTTTCATTTGTTCGAGTCATTTTATAGCTAAGTTTCGGTCTAAACGATCAGATATTCCCTTGCGTGTGTCAGTAGAACTCCATATTTTCATTTCACCGCCTGCTTTTTATTTAATTCCTGCATCCTGTCCCAACGTCTATCAGCTCATTTTTCAATCCAATCACC